>OZ022418.1:27786976-29075276 GCA_963989365.1 Rhimphoctona megacephalus | reverse complement strand
TTTTAACCCTTTCAAACAAATAAAAAAGTGGTAATATGAAATGGTGTAGGATTGTAATGTAGTAAGTGGTGAATGGTGTGTGTGAGTGGTAAACATACATACGTACACACGCACACACGCACGCACGCACTACGCATCACATTCAATATACATACACATATACAACCAAACACAAAACATTGTTAAGCATTTGAATAAAATTTGGAGTGACACTTTTCGAGATGTTACAAACACACTCTACTATTTCTACATGCCCAACGATTCCACACACACATCTTGAGATGTTACAAACACACTCTGCTATTTCTATATGCCCAACGAATCCACACACACGTCACTACACATCCATCACAATTCATTGCTACGTTAATACTATTCAATTTTCTTCATTTCTGTACAAAATATACTTACTTTTATATTTTCTCTCACATTCCTTAAACCGATGTTTACGTTTTTTTCATACGTTCAATCAGTTTACTCCTGTGCTGTACATTTCACATTCCTTAAACCGTTGTTTACGTTTTTTTCATACGTTCAATCAATTAACTCCTGTGCTGTATATTTCATGCCTGACCATGCCTCAACATTCGCAACTTGCTAAATTAAATATTGCTACTATTACATATTGTAACTTATTTATTTTTTTAAGGAGTTAAAAGTCGTGCGCCTCCTTAATATTACATGGGTTACCATATACTAGTGTTAAGAAATGATAAAAAAAAAAATTAGACCCATTTTGAGGTGGAGCCGTGATTCGACATAATTACCTTAATTTTTAAACAAAAAATTTTAATGAAAAAAAATGAATGCAGCATTTAAACAATTCACTGGAATTCAGAAAGCACTGCCTCCTTAACACTTGGCCCGTTAGTTAGCTTCACGTAATTATCAAGAACTTCGACAGTGCTTATAAAAAAATTAGTGTACAAGTTTTTTACATTCTTTCTGATCAGAAATAACGAACAAAATAAGCAAATGCAGCAAAAAATGTCATGCCGAAGTGATGAGCGCTACAAAGCAGGATCGGGATTTCAGCAGGAGGCGCTAATAGAACAGGAGGGGCGAGGTGGGGTAACAACTGCCCTCTTTTCCATCACCTCCGACCCGAGTCCCGGCTCTACCATGTGAAATGTTTCGAGAGTTATAAATTAAGGGGTTTCACTAGGGTAATATGCCGAAAAATAAAGATATTTTTGAGAATTTTTTCAAAGCAAACAATATGATATATTAATTTTCTGTTTCATGGCATATAAACTGTAACTATGGAACAACACAACAGAAAAATTTCAGTCGCTCTGGTGATGTATAAGGGTCGGATATACAAGGTCAAAATAGACGCCTCCAAAAAAACGCTGGCGTGCGGTTGACAGCAAATTAGCGGTACATATCAATTGGAATTAAAAATGCAAAAAAATTTGAAATCAACAGATATGTTGCTATCGTTGTACAGTTGGGAATTTAGAAATTAAAAAAAATAACAGAATTCCGAGCATATGAAAAAGATTGTCAAAATAATATGTATATTGGAATTCACAGTGGTATTCTCATTGGATAACTAATAATTGTCAAGGAGACAGTAGCGTAATAGGTACACGGAGAGAATTTTACACGAAAAATTACTATGTTCACATTGCGGCGTGCTACCATGTCGTCGCTTTTGAGCAAAATTTGCTATTTTTTGAATAGAAAAACATAGTAAATTTCTTCACAATGGTCGACATGGTACCACGCCGCAATGTGAACATAGTAATTTTTCATATAAAATTCTCTCCGTGTAGCATGCGTGCTTGTTAAATCAGGAATAATCAGAAGATAGGAAGATCCATTCAAATCCTCGTCTAAGCAGAAATTTCTTTCTGCGAAAATTAATGTTAGCAATAGTGAAAATAAGAAAACATAATGACCTAACGATAAGAAGAAAAACGAAATTCTAAATGGAAAAGAAAATTATTTTTAATATTTTTGGGCTTTTTTATGGATGTGACAAAACAAAAGAGGCTTCTGACGAAACTGTTACTCTCAGAAAAATTTACATGAAAAATCCGAAATTATGTTTCCATCGCATGGGTATGTAAAATACATGTAACAGTGAAATCACATTGACTTCATTGTAACGAATATTATACATAAGCGTTACATGTTTCGTGGCAGTTATATCTTTGAGGTGAGTATGTTACATGATTGTTACTCGTAGTTTTTTCATAACTGTGATTTCTTAAAAGAATATATAACAAATTTGAGAACAAGCTCAATTCATTTACGGAGATGGTGATATCAATGTTATGACCAATCTAACAGCCGTTACATAAAATTGTCGTAAATGTTTTCAAATTGTGTTTGCTGGGTGGGAAAAGCTAAATAATGTTATCGGTAATCATTCTAAAAAAACTTTTAACAAAATTCGAAGAAATTTTTTTGTTACAGTAACCCATTGCTATATTTTTTATGCTGCTAAATTTGTTTTACTCACGTATTCGTACTTAATACGTCTTATTATCGGTCGTGCGTATTACATCTTATTATCGATCGTGTTTGCACATAATTCATAGACAAAACAAATTACAATATTGATACGTTAAAACATGCGGAAAATAAGATTGTTTAGAATTGTATAAGAGCCGGTTTCTTAGCTCCGAAAAAATCAGAATTACTCATTAAAATTATTTAGAAAACTATCGAGTTTGAAAGTGCCACTAAATCTTTCTACCGCATATTAAAGATGGAGGAACTTCGTTATATCAAGGTTTTACTCATGGTCTCAGCAATCATGGGGACTTTAGCCTAAAAAATGTAATGTTACGGTCAGGATTCGGAAAATATTGATTTTGATGGGTATATTGAAAAAAAAAATGTAGTGAAAAAAAAAATACGTGGAATTAAAAAAAACCTTTCTACAACAATTTATAAGGGAGTTATGGAAATTGTTAACTAAGCCGTGCGAGGGTAGCCATGGGACGAAACGCAGTGCCTCCACCACGGCGCCCAGCCGGCCGCACCGACGACGCCGTTCGCTCTTCCATGCGCAGGCGCTCGAATTCAATCATGATCTCCAATGAGGTGAACGTTCCAAAGGGTTCGTATCATATTGAATGTTATGCCTAAAAATGCTGAGAATGCTCACGAACTTGAATTATGCGAAAATGTTGATTACAGTAATAATAAATCGAAGAAACATACAAATAGCTGTATCTTGGCTTGTAATAAACATATTGAGACCTTTTTTTTGGAATTACGCATCTCGTACAGATGTATAAGAATCTTAAAGAATGTTTTAAGTAGGTCGACAATTTGAGGCGTTATTCCTATTTGTTTATGAGCTGAAATTTTATATCCTCGAAAAACGGGGTTTTTTCCCAAAATAATTTTTTTGAGTTAAATCCTAAATATACATGCTGAAAAGAACCGCACTATTTTTTTTGTACTCTGTCAGCTTTCTGTGGAGGCTGGAATTTGGAAACGCCAGATTTACGTATTATTGTCTAATCGTCTATTATTACTAAACTATATAACATGGGTGGATAATATTTACATGTATCTCTTGGGGATAGATTCTCCTAGGCGATCTATGAGTTTAAGAACAGTACGTTGATAAATAACCGATAGAACATACAATGATAAAAAAAAATCGTTATTCAACTGCGAAGTAAAATAAAGCATATTCCCCATGAAATAATATTATGATCTAAAGTAAATTTCATATTTTTCAACTTCAGTTAATAGTTATTACAGAAACAAAGTATTTTGTCAGTAGTTATTTTGCCAGGCAGCTATTATTTATTTTGGTATTTTCGTCATTAGATATTTTTCATCCAATTATTTTATCCAGAGATATTTTTTAGATATTTATATACAAAGTTATTTTGTCTTAAGTTATTATGACGTGCCACCATTGGAATTAAATGGGTTTTGCGTTATAAAAAATAGGAGCGCAATAACATTTATATGTTATTGATCATCACCTACATCGGTAGTCCTAGTCCAGTTTATCGACCGGCCACGCCGAATAGCTCCGGCCGTCATCTTGAATTTGAGAGTGAGTTTGTTTTTATTAAATAGCTCGCTCATTTCCAACTTGAGTTTCCAACATGGCTATAAAAAAATTTGTAAGAATTTTTTATTCTCTACAACTTTAGACAAGACCATTTTGCCCATAAGGTCGATATGTTTTTGCTTATTAAACCCGAAGCAAAGGGGTGGAATTAAATTATTGAATTATTTTGTTTACTTTTAACTTTGATATGTAAACGATAATAAACAAATTTGCACCAAACAAAAGTCGATACAATTTTAATCCTCATCTTTTTTCTTCTAGTATCAATATTTTTGGACTTATACCTGTCGTTGAATTGAAAGCTGTTCATTTCAATTGACATGCTATGATCTATGTGTGCGTTGGATCAGTTGCGTTTTTGTTTTGGTTGCAGTTTTTTGTACTATCCTTAGAGATGTTTTGTTATCTGTGAGACAAGGGCTTGTTCAGACGTTCAATTCCAATCTTGTGAATAATTATACTTTTTATTGATAATAGAAACTGAAAACCTACTTTGAAGAAAATAAAGGGGTGGTAGTGAATTGGTTCTTGAATCTCTTGACAACTGCGTGGCTCTTTACAACGTACTGACTTCCATTAACCCTACAACTCATGACTGGGGTGCGAACGCAGCTCACGCGAACTTTGAGCTATGCTCCTGAAGTAGCAAGTGTTATTATCGACTCCTGATATGAACCATAATTCAATTCAAAGGTCTGTGAGTAGTGTCGCGTCGGTTGCAGCCTTAGTTGATCGATGGCTGTCACGCAGTGTGCTCTGAAATCGTGCGTGGGGTGTGTCCGAACCCCAGTCGTGAGTTGACGTATAACTTTTGTAACGGTGAGCTCGGTGAGTTAATTTTATATTATATATTGAAATCGACATTTCTGATATATTATTACGTAATCCGAGGATAATATTTGAATATATTATTTACGAATTGGAATAAACAATAATAAAATTAAAAAAATTGTGCAGATAATGTCTCGACGCTATAATTTGCGCTCCATATCGGAGGTTAACGATACCCTGCAAGAAAGAGAGAGGATTGCAGCACCGGATATTCCTTCTGAAGATGAAGAAGACCACGCGGAAGCTTGGAGCGGTTCAGAAGACGAAATGGAAGACGCTGAATCGGAGGTTTCAGACGATAATAGAGCGCCTCCAGAAAAACGAGCAAAACGTGGAAGATCAGCAACTGCCGGTGGTGAATCTTCGAATCGTGGTCGACGACCTAGTATTATTCATGGAAAAGATGGCCACCAGTGGTATAGAACGGCCCGGCAACGATCTCTGAGTAGATCGAATACTCCGGTATCTTTTTTGCCAGGTCCGATCGGAGAGGCAAGACAATTGAAAACTCCTTTTGAATTGTGGAGTTTGCTATTTCCCGATTCGTTGATTGAAAAAATAGTTCTTCATACCAACGAAGAAATTGCTCGTTACCGGGATTCGCTTGAAGTGGATGATAATCGTGATCGTACCTACAGCAACGTTGAAATTATCGAAATGAAAGTCTATTTCGGACTACTGTACTTTTCGGGTGTGCAGAAAACATCGCACACCAATGTTGAAGACCTATGGAATCCCGTATATGGGTCAATCATGTATCGATCAACAATGTCGCGTAACCGATTCTGGTTTATTTAAAAAAATATACGATTTGACGATAAGGCCACGAGAGCTGAGCGAAGACAAACCGACAAATTTGCTCCAATTCGCGAGGTGTGGGAACATTTATTATCTAATTGTAAGAAATATTACAATCCAGCTTCGTATTGCACTATCGATGAACAATTGGTCTCCTTCCGTGGGCGGTGTCCATTCAAAGTTTACAATGGATCCAAGCCTGATAAGTATGGCATAAAGATTGTCATGTTAAATGATACTAGGACGTTTTACATGTACACCGCTGAGCCGTATGTGAGAACAGTCACCAGAGCAGACAGAGTTGAGAGTGTACACTTTTATGACACCACAAAAGGAGGTACGGATACATTCGACCAATTGTGTCATGAATATTCGACGGCTCGAAAAACTCTTCGGTGGCCCATGAGGATCTGGATGGCGATGCTGGATCAAGGAGGCATAAATGCAATGATCTTGCATAATTTCAACGCGGCCGTTACGCCTTTAAAGAGGAAAGAATTTTTGAAAAACTTGTCGCAAGCTCTAGTGGAGCCACATTTGCGAGTGCGTCAACAAATGCCCACTCTTCGTCGAGAACTTCGCTTCAACATTGAAACAATTCTTGGGGAAGAAGAAAGACCGGTACACCACGATGACAAGAGACAATCAAGATGCGGCTTGTGCCCGCGATGAAAAGATCGCAAAAGCCATTCTCATTGTGTTAAGTGCCGCCGAGCCATGTGCGAAGAGCACAAATTCCTTTTTTGCACCGATTGTGCGGCAATTGATTAAATTTTTATGTGAACCTGTAATAAGAGGATTTTTTAGAACACGAATTTAAACGAATATATGTTTTTTTACGAATTTATAATAGAAAAAAACTCTTAAAACACAATTGTTAGTTTTCGGATTTTCGTCATTTTCAATAGCCGAAATAAATATACTTTTTCAACTGAATAAAGTGACAGTAATTTTTTTCCAATAGTCTGATGTCTCCCCTTTAAAATACCGCTTGGTATTTTGAGATCGGTTGAACAGTTAAAAATTTACAATTTTTTATTCAAAAAATGAGCTTTTCGCTGATTTTTTCCGATTTTCAGTCTTCAAATGGGGTTTTCATTAACTTTATGTAAGTAAAATCGAATTTATCGTACACCATTCTCTTCCTTATGAAAATACGAAGAAAACCACATTTGATAAAGTCTGTTGGTCAGCATAGGACCGGTTTTATGAGCAAAAAAAGCGTGGGGTGCGTTCAGACCCCAGTCATGAGATTGAAGGTGCAAAAAAAAAGTCATGAGGTGTAGGGTTAATACCTGGACTGGGCTTCTGACAGCGACCGTCCGATTTTCTGAGTATAGTCATACAACTCATTTTTTGCCAAAGTAAAACTCCGTACCATGCAACCAGAAAGGGCGGAATTCCTGGTGTTATTTTTTTTTGACGCAGTGTCCGCAGTAGAGCAATCCATGCATTAAGGGGGCATATACACCAAGAAGAAGTAAGAAAAAAGAAAATATTTTTTTAACCTATTGAAACAATTGCTTGAAGATTTGTTATCGTTAAAGACATTCATTCCGAGAAACGCTCGCCATTTTTTCATTTAAAAAGCTGTGTCACTCTCGTGTTGAATACGGGTGTGCTATAACTTCACGAAAAGACTATCATTTAAAAATCTGATACTAGAAATATGTTCAGTACCACGCTGACACGTTTAAACTGTTTCATGGTCATTCTATGCTCACACTGAAAAAAAGGCATAGTGTTGAGAACGAGGGCGTAGTTGGCTCAACTACGCCCTGAGGTTGGATACGGCGAAACCAATGGCGTAATTGACGCAACCTCTGCGCATAGTTAAAGGTATTTTGTTGAGCCAACTATGCCGGCAATTTGAAGTAAAACTTTAAATATTCAATAGAACCAAAACATTTTTTGAATAAAATTCAATAAATATTTGAAATAGTATCATCGCATTGCTCGGGAAATGTGAAAAAGTATTTCAATCAATTGTATTAATCATGGTTTGGATTGAATGAATTGCATTGTATAATTAAAACGTATAGTGATTGTACCGAACAATTATGATTTTGAAATAATTGTAAGAAATATTTGAAATTTTTTTTTATATACATATTTTTTGGAATATTTTTTATGTGATATTTTTGATTTTGTATTTTGCGACTTTCAATAGTAAATACGATTGATCGATTTTTTACTCTAGTAAGAGCGCCTATCCCGACATAATTAGGTGGCAAAAACTTTCTATATCAGCGTACTTTAATTGAACGATAAAAGGCCTTGGACTTTTTACCTCGTAAAACAAGGGTTCGGGTTTTCTTGACGACCGTCCGTCGGAGTGATCGATATTTAACGATTCAATGTCGGAGCTTTATGGGCACACGGACGGTGCGACGCTTATGCGAGAGCGCTCCGCCCGTGGCCCTCTAGCGGATTTCTGCCACACCAGAAATCCAGCCAGGGAATAAGACTGTTCGGGTACAATATATATAATTCGTGTTAAACAAAACTTATTGTTTGCGCAACAAAATTTTAGTAGCTTTAGTAAAAGGTTTATTTGTTTGAATAGTAACAAAAGATTTTATCCAAATTACTACTAGGTAATTAGCTTAATCACAAATTATATTCCGTTGATCTATGGTGTCATTGAATTCAATTCTCGCAGAGAAGTTTATTCGATGTTATTATTATATCGAGTCACGGACAAACCGTACACAACCCAACTTCCGTGTGATTATTTCAAATTCAATCGATTCTGTGTCTCAAGTTTTATTTTATTTTTTTCAATGTAACCATTTATTGCGGTTGTATCACATGAAATACACTCAACTCAAATAAATTAAAATTTAGCGGCAAAATCGTGGCGTGGTTGTCTCAACGACATGACTTTCAATGGATCAACCACCGCGTGATTAACTAAACGTAATATGACTATTGGCGCAACGAAATTCGTCCAACCTCATCGCGTAGTTGGCAATACTTTATTTTATTTTTTTCAGTGCAGTTGTCTATCGTGTATGCACTGTCGTATATAGCTGTCGGAACCGTGTATGACTTGTTTTAAATTGAAAATATTGTGAACGTATTTCAAAATGTATGTTCTAGGTAAACCATGAAAACCACCATGCAATCGCTCGAATAATTTTCCAAATTTTGTTCACTTTCTTTCATTCCTTCTAGGCGTATTTATTCCCTTAATGGGTGGATTAGGCTTACAGGGGATACCACATAAAAACAAAACATACGCCAGAAGCTCTGTCCTTTCTGGTAGTATGGAACAGAATTTTACTTCGAACGATGAACTTGAGCTCTAAACGTAATTTATCGTGTATACGCTAAAATTAAAAATCAACAACATAATGTAATGATGAAGTTGGTAATAAGTGAGTTATTTAATAGAAACAAATTCTTCTTTAAATTAAAGAAGGTGGCCGGAGATATTGGGTGTCCGGTCGAAAAAGTGGATTTAGACTACTGATGTTCTCCCTTTATGGTTGGAAAATAATGCTGCTTTTACATACTTCTGTTTCAACGTTTTATTTTGTGTACATCGCGACTGGACTATAAGGTCAGAGCACGAGTTGCAAAACATACATCTATCAGTTTACCTCTCTCCCTCTCTCGCTCTTTCTCTTGCTTCTCGACTCTTAGTTACATACACGTCTGATACGTAACGAAGGAAATCGGGCTGTGTGAGCTGCTCTAAGTTTAGCACTTCGAGTTTCGCCCCAATGACCCCTGACGAGTTTTGTACGTGTAATCTTTAAGTTTTTCCTTTCTTCAACATTTGCAAATTTCAATCCTATTCCAAACGAAAAATTGTCATACGAGTCAGGTCAGTTTTATTGCAATTTTATTGATGCTACTCATATGCGTGTAGGACATCACGGAAATTTCGTTGGAATAGCAGCAGCAAAATGTCACTCATTCTAAAAAAAAACTGGCACATTCAACTTTTGCTTAGTTATACTATTTGACGTGTTTCTTGACAACCGTGCCAGTTGTTACGAATTAAGCAATCAACCCCCAAAAATTATTTATACTCTTTATTGAGTATTCCCAAACTATTTAAATATGTTTTAAATAATAAACAGAGAAACCTTACGAAAATCTTAAAATTATAATTTAACCCATTTTTTTTTAATAGAATAAATCCCAATACAAAATTTCTTTAAGATGGCATAAAATTTCATAAGTAGCATTACAAATTTTCCAGACTTTTCAGTAACGTTTTAGTTCCGCTAAAATTCGTATCGTACAATGAAATTTTATTGTACGGTTCAATGTTTTATTTATTTTTTAAAAATACTAATGAATACTGTATTTTTTAAGTTTCAATTTATTTTCAAATATTCATACTGACTGAGCGTCGTGGTAAAGCGTCGTACTATATAAATAGAAAAATGAAGAGAATGTTCATACTTTTATCCACAATCGAATGAATCACAGTGTGTGTTATCATGAATTGAAGCGTAAAGCTTTCTTTAATTTTTTTTTTATGTATAAATACAGCCTTCGTGAATATATTCAAGTGTTTTTATGGTGAATATTCATAATTTCGTATTGTCGATTCACGGAGGCAGATCAAGATACGATAAGTTCGCAAATAGATTTTCGCCACGGACAAGCTGATGCGTTTGTCTCTACGTAGAAAATAGCAATGAAGAGACGAGCCAGGAGTGGAAAAAAATCCTCCTAGCTATGACATTCGATGATCTTGTTACGACAAGCACCGAGATATTGGCAGGTCGTCGTAATTTTACCTTCGGATGTTCTCAATCTGTTAACCTGCATACCAATATCTCTCTCTCTCTCTGTCTCCCTCCCCCCTTTTTTGTCGCCATCTATGCTTATCAACTGGCTGACACCCTATGTCACAATATTTTATCGACCATCCTCTTTGTAAATCGGTTGAGTGCGCCCACCACTCCCCTCCGCGAGTTTGGTATATTTTTGTAAACAGGTGTTACAGCATGGCGACTCGATATAACTCTGAATCCCAATTGAGATAACTACCGTGTTTCATACTAGCCTAATGAGAACTAAAGTTTTAGAATGGTTTATGCAAAAAATGTATTGCACTAATTAATCTTCGCTGGTCCCACGTCAGCACAGTTACGTGCTGGTCACATGGAGTTATTATGACCCCAACCATCTTTAAATGGTTACTGTACTAAAACAATGAATCCAATTGAGGTAAAAAATATATGACTTTTACACTGAACATCCTCAAACGTAGAACAACCATATTAATCCTAGAACCCCACAATCAATTTTTTCGAACGTAAGCCCTGCAGTGGGGTAAATAATTACCCTAATCTTTTCTGTAGCATGGAATGTTTCTTGTATGCGATATTACGGTTTAATTATACACCACTCTCTTCATTTTTTGATAACAAAGGGAATGATGGATGATAAAGTCTCATTCGGTGGACATTTTATCATGAGAATTCTAAAAAATGAAAAAAGTTTTAAAAAAATGTAAAAATAACGTTTTGTATTGAAAAAATTCTATTTTTGTTTCTAATCAACCGATTTGGGAAAATCGAACAGCGTTTTCAAGAGGACATCAGGAGGCTATCAGGAAAAAATAGGAGCCTGTCATTCCCTCAAAACGTATAATTATTTTATCATATGAATGTCGACATATATGTCAAAGATGCGAAACACAGGGCAAAATCGATGAATAACCAGTATAAACTGCTGTTTTATTTATTTATTACTAAAACGTGTTGAAACACGAGATACGTATACAAGATCATGAAAATAATTATTTAATCCCTGCTGTTACACAGCCCGCAGAATAGTACTCTGCGATCTCTACAAATTAGTATCGTTCAAATTGCGCAAGCTTACGCGCCGTTTGCGATCATTTGATTTTGGGCAACATGCACATGTAGCCAACTTTTCTGGCTTAGGATGTGATCTGATAGTGGAATACATTTCCAAAAGTTCTCGTCTTCTTCCGAATCCGAACCCGTTAGATTATCAATAAGATTTTCTTCATCGTCCAATTAACGGGGTCATCCCATGTGACAGCTATTTATTTTTTCGCTTTTTTAGGATTTTTTTTTTGATGAACCATTAAAACACAATATCTTTGAATTTTTACCACACATTTATTAACATTTTTACAGTCCCTCAGAATTTTATCAAATAAAGATAACGAGTTGAATCGACTTTACACCGTTCGGAAGACACTCATGTATTGGTTGACGGCTGCCATGATTCCGAAGGTTTTGCTCATTTGAAATCAAAAAATCAAACGGCATTTTAATTTGTAGACCTGAGACTATCACTGGAACTAGAAAAATATCGAAAATTGAATTTTTGGCACGGTTTTAAAAGTCGAAAAAAACGACGAAACTTGGAACTTAACATTTAAAACCGTGCCAAAAATTTAATTTTCGATATTTTTATTTTATTCTAGTACCAGCGATAGCCTCAGGTCTACAAATTAAAATGCCATTTGATTTTTTGATTTTAGATAAGCAAAACCTCCGGAATCATGCCAGCCGTCAACCAACACATGAGTATCTTCCAAACGGTGTAAAGTTGATTCAGCTCGTTATTTTTGTTTGATAAAATTCTGAGGGACTGTAGGGACATTTATTAACATTTGTTAATAAATGTGTGGTAAAAATTCAAAGATAGTGTGTTTTAATGGTTCATCAAAAAAAAATTCTCAAAAAAAGCGAAAAAAAATAGCTGTCACATGGGATGACCCCGTTAAAGATCGTAGGCTTCTACAGTTTTTTGTACTTGAGAGGGCTCAGTAACTCTGTTGACACTATTTGAATTTTATCTTGTTGCTCAAGAATAGTTCAAGTATATAGGAAACATATTTTTCTTTCGCAAAATATATATTACTATATGAAAAAATATTACAATAGAGATAACGTTATTTATTTTACTTATGTTACCTATAAATTTGATAATTATGTCATACATTATTTTATACAACTCGAACGTTTAATTTACGTAAATATACTGATTCTAACAAGGAAAGTAAAATAAACTTATCTCCACAAAATGCTAACGTAAACTCCACAACGGGGTAAAAAATTATTCCACCGCGGCTTCCGATGCTTCCCACTCCACAGAAAGACGCGCACTAATGCCTAAAACTATCTGATCTCACTTCTAGACGGTCAAATCGAGTTATCGATAGGTTTGCGATCGAAAAGAAGCGACTACTAATAGTATGGGAGAGAAATTTGAAATCCTTATGGGGTAATTAATTACTCCGTTATGGGGTTCCAGAGTTAGCGTATGATATTTGATAATAAAATGGGAAAACAAAAACTTGAACATATCAACTAGGAAAAAATGAACTTTTTCATTAAAAAAAAACATTAATACCCCATTTTTAAACATTGCTTGATAAAATTTACAACTCATATTCCTAAGACTTAAAAAAACAAAGTTTTATACTGGGCAATTCAAAAAAGGCATTTATTTGGACATCTAAAGAGGGTCTATTTTAGAGGAATAAAATCGAAAAATCTTCGCAAAATATTTTTTTTTATTTACTTGTTTTTGAAAGAAATGTTTACATTGAACAAAATCACTTTGATCCTTTTCCTCACATTCGATACATGCACAATAGAACCTCGATTATCCGAACTCTGACTATCCGAACCCTCCATTATCCGAACAGTGACTTGTGTCATCCAAACGTTCCATTATCCAAATCGTGGCGCGAAATTTTGTTATACATTTTTATCGACACGAGCTACATTATAAATATCGAACATTTCCTAATTAAGGGAGCTTTCCAGTGTGACAGCCCGAAAAATCGCTGTTTTTCGCGATTTTTTTTTTTAAAGAAAAAATAATCTAATCGGTCTGGTTTTTTTTTGTATATTAATTGGGTATTGAAGAATACAAAACAATTTTTTAAAGATCGATTTATTTATTAATTAATATCTATAAAAATGATGAAACAATTGTTGCAGAAAATGCACTTGGATGTGGTGTCCACGTTGGGGGTCACAATTTTGATCTGAAACAAAAAACACAAAAAGATTATTGATCGGTATATAATTGGCTTTCGTGCTATGGAGGCTTTTTTTTTTTTTTTTGCAAAAATGGCGCCGGTTTGAACAAAAAGTATCGATTTTAGCATTTTTTTTGGCAGTTTTTTTGCAAAAAAATAGGAAGATCTCAAAAAAAAAAAAGCTTCCATAGCACGATAAACAATGACGTTAAGAATATTGTGTAAAAAATTCAACTCGATAGCTTTAAAACTCTGCCCTCCAAGTTGGACACCGTTTTGAAAAATGCTGTTTCGAGAAAAACGCGTTCAAAGTTACGCGGCAGCTGTAGCGCTCCGTTGCCTTCTTCCAAGAAATGCTGTACAGTAACCGAAATAATCTGAATTTCGGCATGAAAATTTCAGGGAATATTCGGAAGAGTGTATACTATTCGATAAAGCAAAAAAAAAAAAAAAAAGATTTTTTGAAAATTTCACACTGGAAAGCTCCCTTAACCCTCAGAGTGCACACTATATTTACTCTCGTGTCGCGTATCACTGATTTCACTGGACTGATTTAGATATCTAAGTTTTTTTTTGAAGGGAGATTTGTATTAAACATATCGAACATTTTTTACCCCATGCCACCTATATCTTTGCACTTTGTACCCATCAAGAAATACCACGTGGTTTTTCGATCATTACAACCTTTTGAGGTATGTGTGCACTTTGAGGGTTAAAAAGGCTCAGAGTTGATGTTGAATATTTATATTAAAAGTATGTGTAATATGTTGTCCTTCAAGTATTTATTAGACATACCGATGACAATGGGTGCGCGATCGGTGTGTGGCTTCGGCGATCTCTCAAATTAAGTAACCTCGGCGAGGTCAGTACTTGGCTAGGTATCCGCTTAGCCATGCACCGGCTCGCGCATCGATCGTTGAGCTGGAGGAGGCAGTTTTTCTGAGTTCCTGATGGTGCTAACCAACTGAAACTCAGTAAAAATATAGCCGCCTGTATCGGGTTGGTTTCCCACAGTTTCCCTTAGCCCTCGTACAAATGCGATACAATAGTGCATTACGAAAGAATGACTGTCTGCGACTGACTCTTAGGGGTCTCAAAGGAACATGGAAATTAGTGAAGTAGAAGAAATAGTGAGATTAGAAAGATAGAATGGGCTCGTACAAATTCGCAAAAGTATACACAAGAATAATGAATATATATATATATCAGAAATACATAAGCAACACGTAATATCGCTAAAAATACCTATCCTTTTTCTATTTTTCCGTACGCAATATGAAAAACCGCCACCCACGACTATACGTTTCTGTGATCCGAATTTTCGATAATCCGAACTAAGCTCGGTTCGAGTGGGTTCGGATAATAGAGATTCTACTGTACATTCTGTGGTGGTCACACATGAGGGGTCCGCACGATGAATAAATCTTTCTCGTTTTGCGATACCATGTACATTTACATGGGCCGTATTCCGATGTTCACTGCCAGTCACTGCCAGTGCTGCGATTCTACGGTAGAATATACCTATATATAGTCATGCTAATGATTAATTACTTGTACATCTCGGGTGCAAGTTGACCGACTCGATAACAGCAAAGTCGTCAATTGTAGCAAATTTTATCAGCTTTTGAAGAAGCGTAGTATCATTTCGATCAGATACTAAGTGACCGATTGGCACCCGGGTTGGTTAAAAAGTGCGAAACGCAACGTTGCCGGGTTGTCGAAGACTCGATGTTCCGAAAAAATAGGCTTGATCAGCGATACGGCATTACAAGGGGTATTCTATGCTATGAAAAATTCATGCCTGTTATTTTCTCTGCGACCAATCTAGACCGAGTTATACCCCCTTAAAACAAAAATCGTTTTTCGATGATAGCTCAGGAACCAATCGGTCAATTTCGGCTGGATTTCACGAGACACCATTTTCCATAGACCCTTATAATCTAGTGAGCTCGCTTTTTTCGGGATATGCTCCTGGGGTGAAGATCTTCGACCTCCCGCTGTGCACTAAAACGTTGCGATCGATTTTTTAAAATGAAGCAACCTGAATTCAGCATTGCAACTTATCCCAAGTTCTAGCTGACATTTCAACGAAAAAAGTACCCCTGATGCACGGAAAAAACGGGGACGAAAATTCAAACGAAGTCCAGAGGATTAATGATAAAATAACATAGTATTTTGAGGACAGTACCGAATTTTAGTACTTACTTAAACGTCGGAAAAAAAGTTCTACCCAGCATAGTAAAAATGCTGTGGTTGATATAGCCTTATTTGGTATTTAGCATACTGGTTTATAGGATTCTACACATGCATTTCTCACAATGAGCACACCAAAAAATCGATATACTCCAGACAAATTTTGTCATTATAGAGTTAGAATGTACATAGCGACATAGTAAATTTTGTTATTGTGGTATCAGAAAGTATATTTCGTGACCGTGACATAGTAAATTGTGTCATTGTGACACGGTAAAAATCTCGAACTTTGTAATATTGTTAAATATCTGCCTTGCTAATTTGATTCATCCATTGAACAGGATCAGGGTTATCTATCCTAAAATGCACATAGTAAAAAATGTGTTAGAATTACATGCATTAGATAATTTAATATGCATTTAAAACTAATGATTTCTTTTGCTTGGTGCAGTCTGTTAGATATTTACATGACATATTTATTCTCTATGTATAGAGAAAGCATTAAGTCGTATATGTTTTAGGTAAAAATAAATAATCGTTACCAAATTCTTGGACAGAATTGGTTCGAACGATTGAACTCGTTTGGCTCGCGGAATTTATGCTCGCCGCAAAGTAATGTCTTATGTAAGAAAAGTCTCGGCGCTCTGCGCTACGCAACGGTGAAAACGAGAATCAAGCAGCCAATGGATCTCAAAAGAGTAACGATTACGTTAGCCATCAAGCAACATAAAAAATACGGAAACGAAAAAATACTCTTCCAGACAACTAGTTCTGTTATCATGAAACACTATACAGAGCCTGCACTGAAATCTGGCACGCATTTGATATTTATTCTCTTATTAAAGGTGGATTTTTACTGTGCTGGTTTTCATAATTTCGCAGTTTTAAGGCATGCTTACTCATCAATTATAGTTCCTAAAGGGCATTGTAAATATTTCACGAAGGCACATCGAAATATTGTTTTTGCGCACGATATCATTTATTTTTTATACAGAACTATTTAGATCGTATTCGAAGGAAAACTGCGAATTACAAAAATTACAATGCCTCATTGTGACTGTTACCTAAATTCTCACATTCTGTACAAAGTATAGATGATATTTTAAAAGAAAATTTTAAATAGTACTTCATGAAACAGATCCGTTTTCTCCGTGTAGTACCAGGGAGCCTACGGAAAAAAATTGATTTCGCGCTTTGAAAAAACATTTCGAAGGACGGGCTGAATGAGAAAAATTAAATCGTTTTTTCGAAGCACGGAATCAACCCCCTCCCGTAGGCACTTCGGGACTACCGGGGGTGCTTTTTTATTTAAATGTCAGCTACAACTTGGGATAAATTGCAATGCTGAATTCCACTTGTTTCATTTTCAAAAATCGGTTGGAACGTTTTGGTGCACCGTGGAAGAACCAAGATCTCTTCCTCCTCCTTCCTTCCTCCTCCTTGTAGGAAATTATAAAAAATGATGGCTTCCGAAACCCAGCCGAAATTGACCAAATGGTTCCTGAGCTATCATCAGAAAATGATTTTTGTTTTATCTTCTTGTTTCTCGGTCTAGAACTGTCGCACAGAAAATAACAAGGGTGGATGTTTTATGGCAATATCATATCGCTGACCGAGCATATTTTTTCTGAAACATCAAATTTTCGACAACCCGGCAACATTGCGTTGTTTAAAGCTGCTAAAATTCGTTACAGACTTTGCTGTTTCCAAATCGGTCCATTTGCACCCGAAGTCGACGAAAAATCAATCGTTGCGTATCAAATGAGCATGACTATATAAAGACTCAGAGTACATACAGTCGATATCAGAATAAGGCCTTAGTCCACAATGAGTCCTTTCCATTTTTATTTTCCGAAACACCAAAACTGGCTTGAAAGTCCTTCAAGCAAAGCTTCCAAAAAGGCTCACGAACGTAAATTGTATGTCATCTGAATATAAATTAAAATGTATAACTTTTTAATATCTATGCATATATGAATATACGTATAAAAAACTCATCATACAGTGTTACTTACATGTTCTGAGTGACCACTGAACGTAGAACAATAAAAAATTAAAAAATGGGTATTTTTTTCGACGTCCTGGTCACATGGGGGCTAGGTTGACCCTAGCGCGTTCCAATACTTTTCGCGACAGCTGCCATTCGGAAACTGGTGCTGCGATCGTACGACCTTTGATCGCCACTTACAGTGGGAGATTCAAACCTTAGCTGGCTGGCCGGATATCCTCATTGGACAATGAGAACCTATCGTTATTTAACTCCAAAATGGAGAGTGGGGTCATCTGGATACTCTGCGAATTCACCACGTAGAATTTTTCTAAGGTTGATCGGTGCACTGTTGCAGCCAATTGTTTAATCAACGAAACGATTTTTTCATAAACAACTCTCTGTAGATTTTAAATAATCACCTTGACTAGAGTGAAGTGTGGATGTTAAAGACGGGCTCGAAAAATATTCCACCTGCGTTAACATAAATTGTGGTAGCCAAAATATTCAGAGATCGTATATTTAAGGACAAAGTTCACCAAGTTTTTAAATAATTGAACTAAAAATGTTACTCACCAAGTAAGTACTTTTGCCGAAATTTGTTTGTCAGTCTAATTTTTTTCGTTTGAAATTTTCTTTGTATCGAAATTTTTTCTCATAATTATTTTTTATTCTTATTCTTGTTGTGTTGAACAACTGTATTTTCAAATAGTTGAAATATTTTTTATTAGATTTTAATATGCTTTAATGTATTTGACTATTAATGCTTATATCGTTTCAATTTATTTAATGACTTTTTGTGAAGTTTAGATTTAATTTTTCGGCAGGTTTGAATCTTTTGTGAGATATTGATTTGATTGGTGAATTTTTGTGAGACTCATAACTTTTTGTGAGTTTATAATTTATTGAGAAAATTTTTGTGAGGTTCTCCTATAATTTTTTGAAACATTTGATGTGAATAAGAGAATTTTTGCAAGGTTGGTTTTCTTAGGAGGAAATCTCTTTTATTACTTTTTGTGGAGGTTTCGTGTCGAGAAGGGGATTTTTTACCGAAAAAACTATTTGGGAGGAGTAAATGTACTTGTCTCGATTTTTCTTACAGCATTTACACTGTTTTTTGGGGATTTCTTGACTTTTTGTATGGAATTCATATCTTGTAAATTAAAGATGTCTATATTGTATACGTACTTGGGTGATACAAACAAATCAGCATTTTTTTTGGTGTTGCAGCAAAATATAATAATATTAGATCAAAAAGTAATTCTATCAAGAATTTGATCCTTAATAAAAAATTTAAAGGTCGTTCAAGCGATTTTTTTCTGATTTCGACTAAAAATGCATACATGATCGAATTTCGAGCTACCATTATATTGGGAATAAAAATGCATTGCGAAATATTTCTCTAACAAGTATTCAAGTGAATTCAAACTTCGTAATTAACCATCAGAACTTACAAAATTATTAGATTACTTAAAAACTTGCAGTAGTTCCGAAAAGATATGACGCATAAAAGAACCATGAACAAATAAGAACTAAACTTTTTTTTTAATTTTGTAAAAAGAAATTGTTTATAAAATATTACACCGAAGTACACATACCAACAGAAATAAAATGCACTAAAAGTTTTCGAATTGAATAAAATATCTAAATAAAACAAAATTCTCAGAGCAAAATAAAGTATGTAAATTGAACGTCGAATTAAAAAAAAATTGTTAGGAAAAAAAAATTCGTATCGAAAAAAATTCCATAAACAATTATACCGAAAAAATACTTCAATAGCATCAAAATGCACTGAAAGTTTTTGAATAAAAGAAATAAAAACGGACCGATATTTCGAAATAAAAAAAAAGTAGGCGCACAGAATATCGAGAGCAGAAGTTCGATTGGAAAAAAAAATTTCGGCCGAAGGAAATTAAATTTCTTAATTACCTTAATATAAAAAACACCAGTTTTTTTATAACGTTTATTGATCACGAATTTTATATTACGAGCAATTGGTAAAAAAAAAGAAATTATTGAAGTACTTATGAAATTCTTTTCTTTTAGCTCAAAATTGTTTCGCACCTCTTGCTTCCGTTTTAAGTTTATTTCATTCTGATTGTTTTTCATTTCAAAACTTCAGGTGCATTTTATTTCTATTCGAATATTTCTTCGTATACTTAATCTCTTTTTGAATTTGCGAAACAACCAAATTTATGCTAACAAAGTTACCGACTAAAAAAATGTGGATGGAAAAAGAAAATTTTGACCGAAGTACATAGCGAGGTTATGACAACGTTTATCAATTATGCATAATACATTGTGTATATTTAGTAATAAAAAATGAGCCAACTACTTTAAACCAATTTTTTTTCCAATAAAAATTATTTTTGCTTAAAGTAATGCAAAATACCGACTGAACTGCCACGAGTACGAGAGATATAGCTGTTTTCACGTTTCCAATTTTGCTTCTAAACAATATATATTTAGAAAAATATAGAAACCACAAAGTGGTTTTTGTTAACTACTCGAAATGTAATCCATGTAGGAAAAAAGTTAGAAATATAATTCATAGTAGGACAACCGAGGTTTGTACCGTCCAAAAATCCGGTAAATCATTCGGTCGGTAAGAAAGTATATTCGTATGAAATGACACTTGACTCTCGCATTATCACTTTAACTAAATATCAAAATTGATGTGATGAGGCTAGTCACCATTAACTGTCACATCCACGATCTTTATAACCTTACTATAACCTGACTATTTTTTAAAATCGATCGCAATCAGCTGTCCTCCTCCGCGAACGACAGTTCAAGTATTACTAGAATGTTACCAATATTACTAGTATCACTAGACAGCGACTGCGGAAAACACATTAGCATCAAAATGTGTGCGAAAAAAAAGTCAAATAAAATGATAATTTTTTTGATGCAACAAAAAAATAAAAAATTAATATCTTTAAAACGCTTCAAGCTACAGAGTTCCAATTAGTCACGATCGAAAGAAAAAAAAATACGTGAATTCTAAACATCTTTCAAAATTGTGTGATTAAATAAATATTAAAGAAACAATTTTCGAAATAATTCTAAAACAATTGGAAACGCCGTGCTCGGAGTAAAATAGTCTTGTAGCGATCGTTCGTCTTTAACTTTGACTTTGACACGTGCGGAAAACTTTTTTAAATGTACTTGTCTCGAATCGCTACCGCGACTCTTAACCAGTTGTTGTATACTTCATTCATTTATATTCTACATGTTGATACAAAAACCTTCCATAATATTTCCGGTTCGGTTCTGAAATAGAATAATCAGAAAGAACAAAAAATTGTCAAACAAAACACAACTAACCGCACTCATTTTCTACAGATTACTCTATACAGAAAAATATTGTATCGAATTGCGATTCACAATTATCGGAAAACTATTTGTGAAAAGCTTCCTTTGGATTACACAGTATCTTATTCGTCTTAAATAGTACAATTTATTGTTTAACTAATATAATGGCCCCCTGAAATACACCCATACTATATAAACCTAGTGATATCGAAGTATCTCAATACTCAAATTTGACACGAACGGACCCCTTGGAATTTTCACAAAAAAACTGTCAACTATTCGGAATCATTTGTATTTTTATATATGCTATGCTGAAAGGAAAAAAATGTGTAGCCAGTGAAAACGTTTTCGCAAAGGTGTTTGAAAAACGAGGGTGAAAGGAGGGAAGGAAGCAAGGAAACATTCTAATTATAGAAGTCGTGCGCTGAGTAATATAGTCTAGAGCAGACTGAGTGTACATGCACATTAATACGACGTGTGCTGGGCTTGTATGTGCCAGGGGTTCCAGCTCTAAAAAAACGAGAGAGGGAGGAAAGTAACTGTGAATCGCTCGTGCAAGCATTGGATCCCGCGATCGTAAAATGCAGCCTGCATCCGCTCTCAACGCAGATGTGCCCACGCACTCTCGCGACTCTCCCTTTTAAAGTTTTCATAGCCCCCAAGGATTCATATTCATTCAAAAGAGTGGAAGAGAGATCAGAGAAGCCGAGACGATTATTTTTTACTTCCGTTTTTTCCCGTAAGAATCTTTGACGATATCGACCCCAGTCAACACGTACTTTCGATCTTTGATGGAACAATGAACAATCAAGCCACAGCTAAAATACCTGCTGCAACCCCATAGAGCAATTTATAAAATTTGCCTACTTGCGCCTCGAAGCTTGAAGGAACATTACTTTGGTATATCCTCCTCCGATTTTATTAAAATTCCTATATGTGAATGAGTATTCGAAACTAAGAGACTCGTATTTTTTTATCGGCGGAAAAACGGCTTTGAGGGGTGAAAACACCCTTCAAAGTAAGGCGTGGCAGGGGTGGTATTGCAATTTCTCCCACAAGCACTCCACTGATTTCGATAAAACAAAACCAAAATGTTCCTCATCCACAACGATAAAAAGTCCACCATGTGTATGGGAAAAAAAATAAAAAAATGAAAGGCTAAAACACCCCTGCATTTATCTATTTCTCACCCTCCATTAAAGAGAGGTGGATCTATTTAAATGAAACGGGTTCATGGAAACGAGAAAATAAGGTTCATGTGTTTTTGTATTTTTTCAAAAGAGCAACTTTAAGGGGGTAAACTACCCCTTTACTTAAATTTCCTGATCGCAGCCGTCTTTTCCGCTGTTAAAAATTTTTCTGCTGATTCGAAATATTTCTACAAGCTCATGCTGCAAAATTGATAAGATACTCTGAGAGGGTAAGCCACACCCTCTTTATTTTTTCTTTGATTTACGATTTATAATTTGTCTATTTCGTTGAATTTGCCCCTCCATCGACAATACGAATTTTGCGGTGTTAAGCACCTGAGGTCAATGCAAATATATATATGCAAATATATACATATCGAAGCTACTCCTCATTCACTATTATTCCAATGTTTATGTCTGGATACCTTCCACGGTGTTTTTCTCGCATATATAGAAGCATGTTTTTAACTCCCCACTGCCTGTACGGGCAGAAAGCCAGGAGTTTGATCGTGATCAGTTGATTTTGAAGATTTTCTACGGCGGAATATTTGCGAAAACGACAAAAAATTACTTAACAAAATTTTGAATGCATGCTTTTACCAATGGACTATGTTTTAGGCTACCATCTAAAGCAATTATGTGCTATTCAAATACATATTAACAAACTAAAAAAAAACCGTTGTATCAAATCAATCCACCAATAGAATGACAAGGCAATACCGCCATATTACGTTCACTCGGTACAATGTCGGCATATTTCACGTTGTTGTTGATTTTCTGTAACTTTGACAGGTGCCTGTGTATTTTTTTTTGTTTGTTATGTTTTTAAATAATATTGCTTATTCAAGTTCAGTGCATATTTGATATCAACATTTTTTTTAAGTTCAGTGCGAATTTTAATTGCGTATTGTAACGGAACGCTTTTGCCGAAACGCTAAACATCGGTACGCATCGGTTCGAGCTTCCTAACATTTTCGGAGCAGGTATGAAAGAAACGTGAGATGACGCGGATTTTATGTTTGTAACGATTAAATAATTGAATTTATTCAATAAAAAAATGTTTTACAATAAATGATTGTTTATTTATTTTCGCGTTCATATTTTTATTTGTTTTCGAAATAATAAATAAAGTGATAAACCTATCTCGTTCATGTTATTTATTTTATTTTACTCACGCTATCCTATTCTTTTAAATGATTTTGCACGAATTTATCCGAAAATAATACGGATCGAAATGAAAAGTGCGGTAAAACTCAATTAAAACAATTATTTACGTTTTATTATTTTAATAATCGCGCTTAAATTGGGACCTACTTTCTAAAGGATGATATTTGTTTTATTTTTATTTAGCGCGTGAATCACGTTGGTATGAAAACGGTGTAAAAAGAAATGATATTCAATTGAAAAGAAACGATGTCCAAAATGATATGAAATTCAACAAAAAAAACGATGTCTCTTAAACTTTTGATTATCATTGATCGAATTTGATTTCTGATTAATAATGAACGATGATTCCTGATAATTAATTATTTTGAATTATAATTCAATTATTTATTAAAACTAATCAAAATAATTGAATTATAATTCAATTATTTTGATTAGATAATATTGATTGACATTGATTGAATATTGATTGATTGATTGAATATTGATTAGATAAAAAAAGAATACTATAGTATTCTTTTTATTGAATCTATACAAAATTAATGATCTATTTGATTATTTTGATTATATTTAAATCGGGCTTTCATATGCTATATAAACAATAATTCAAATGTTCTATGCCGCGTGTGAAAAAGATTTCAGATGTTTAATAATCCAAAAGTGGATTGATTCTATATAATAATAATTATTATTATTTTGATAATTGATTCAATATAAACGAGAATTCTTACCACGGCCTTTTGGATTATCAATTTAGGATATAGCTGAGGATTGCTGGGTATTAAAGATTTGTGACTCGAACTAGTTATTTTTTTTTTATCATAAATAATTTTGAATTTTTTTAATTTTAATTTTAATAGCAAACAGATTTCTCGTTTATAGTAGCTATAAATTCAAAAGGGTAAAATAATTTAGAGGAAGCGTGAAATGTAGGCTATGGGCCCCGAACGTCGCCGAAAGACGCCGATACCCTACACCCCACAAGGAAGAAAGGAAGGATTTGAAATACAGGCCCCGAACGTCGCCAATACCCTGTATCCGAAAAGGTAGGAAATCGACTACGGAAGTTGAACATCGCCGCACCACTTCAATACCCTAAGCATCTACAGGAAAAAAGAAAAAAATGAGGAGTGACCTCGGACTTGAACGTCGCCGAACCACTCCGATACTGCGAACATCAAGGAATTTTTAGAAAGGGAGGTTTTTATTGTTGCTAAAACCGGGGAGAGATTCTGCTGCTGAGAGCTTGCTGTCTCTCCGAAGAATGAGCAGGAATAAGCATCGAGTGCTACGGTGTACGTTCTCTTATACCCAGCGATTTCTTTGTTCCTCGTACTCGTACTCGTGCGAATATGCATCATAAGCCTTCGGCTCATGCGGCAACTTTACGCGCGATGTGATTCGTCGTTTTCCGTATTTGTTATATAAAATACTATTGTGGGCATGTATCGAAATAAATTACATTTTTGGTTGATAATTAATACGCATATGTATATGAATTCATACATTATGCACAGTGCATTGAAAATACAATATGGCTTTGAATTTTCTTGACAGTTGACTAAAAGATAAGATACACATGAATGTTAATAATACGATACATGTAATTTCTTTTTACAAAGCCGTCTCTCAGAAATACGACGCGAAAATGGAAATAAAAATGCATATACCCTGCGCTGTTAAAACAAATCCGTGTATTAAGATTCAGATGCAAATTTATTCACTGTAAAAAATTTCAATATCAGAAAACTTTATGCGTCTACCGCGTATGGAATTTTAGATACGAGTGGAAAATCAAAAAAATGAAATATTTTGAAAAGTTAAATATTGTACAGCAATATTCCTATACTTGTAAAACTATACTTGAAAAAACATACACATGTATGGAAGGAAATGTTGACATTACGCATATTGAAAACATGGAACATTTGTTAATCTGGTATCATGTAATTTTGAGAATAGATCCCTATGCGTGAAACTTAGAAAACTTTTGTTAAAAGAAATTTTTTCACAAAATGGCGTCTGATTGAAAATCTGAAAATTAGGTTGAAAAATGAATGCAAACTTCAAACAGGCGCCATTTTGTGAAATTTTTTTTTTTCAAAAAATCTTACTATGCTTAAGGCTTTATACATTATATTTTAAGAATATTTTCGAAATTTTTATTTCAGATCAACCGACTGCGTGTAATCATGGGAACCGCAGACCGTGACATTTTTCATGCCGGCCTCAATAACAGTGCCCCCAGTCAATAAATATTTATAAAAAATGTTGTCAATATACCTCAATATTTATACTTTCGATAAAAATCAACTTGGATGAAATCGAACAAATAGTTTTTGACATAATAATTCCCAAAATTGACCTATTTTTTCCGCCGTCTACTCGGATGTATCCCCTTAATATATACCCGAATATCTCGAGACGCGACAGTGTCTTGACGCCAAATATTAAAAAGATAGTATTGAACGTCCAAGGCAAAACGGGCCGAGTATCTATGCTTCGAGATTGGGCGATTTTCCGTTACTTTCAAACTTTAAGTCGAAGTTAATATTAGCAAATGTTTCATGTTCTTAATATACACTAGGTCAACATGTCTTTACACGTGTATGATTTTTTAAACACACAAGGATATTAATATTATTGAATGGTAAAAGTATCTTTAAAATAACACGTCTCTTGATTTTTCTTAGCGCATCTGAAATTTCATACACGATATCCGCATAAAAACTTCCTATTCTTGAGTATTGATTTTAATATAGAATTTATTTACAATATGAAAAACCTTTTGGTTTTAGTTTTATCGAAAACGGTGGAATGCTGGTGGGTGAAACTACAAAACCAACCCTTAATATACTTTACATTGAAAGGTAGTTTTCCCACTAAAACCGTTTTTTCGCCGATAAAAAAAAAAATACGTGTCTCCTAGTTTGAATGCTCTTTTACATACTGGAGTTTCACAAAATTGGAGGTGGACACCAAAGGAGTGTTCCTTGTTAGTTAATTTTTTTTCTGGTGTTCCCAGAATGAAAATTCCCCTGCGAGCTTCTTGAGAAATATTTCTGTTTATTAGGACTATATTTCACAGTAAAATTTACATCAAGTATGTAATTATATTATAGACAATTATATCTAGAGACGCGGCAGCGTCTTGACGCCAAGTATTAAAAAGACAGTTTTTAAACGGCGAAAGCAAGTCGCGCCGCGTATCTATACTCGAGATTGGGCGATTTTCCGTTACTTTTGAACGTCAAGTCGACGCCATGCGAAGACTTTTCGACTAAATTGGGTAAAAATATAAATTGCAAACAAGATTTTTTAGAAATGTCGAAGGACGGAATATTTTTTTTTAACAGTTTGAGATTATAAATGTTCCAATTAATTTTCAAATCGAGATGACAATTAATTTCGAATTTCTATTTAAATATATAATTTCGGAAAGGAACAGCCGTCTTTGTTGAAATTAAATGCAACTGCTATGTATTTAAGAATAATTTTTGCATCTCGTGTCTCTTTCCAAAAATCTCTGTTATCTTCATCAGTTTTCAGTAAAACAATAATTCCATCGGTTATTTTTTTCCGAATATAGTAAGAAAGACTCATCGTTTTCGAAAGAAAGAGGATGAGAGAGAGAGAGAGAGAGAGAGAGAGAGAGAGAGAGAGAGAGAGAGAGAGAGAGAGAGAGAGAGAGAGAGAGAGAGAGAGAGAGAGAGAGAGAGAGAGAGAGAGAGAGAGAGAGAGAGAGAGAGAGAGAGAGAGAGCGGGAGAGAGAGAGCGGGAGAGAGAAAGATAAAAGAGGGGCAGGGGGTTTGGTGTTGGAGAAACGAAGAAACGAGGAGTTTTGCTAATTTTAGAATCCGTTCCCCTCCTTGCGATAGAGGCAGCTGGGTGATTTGACTCCGCAGTGATGATGTTTACGGCGACGGAGAAAAAGAAAAAGAAGAAGAAGAGGAGGACGGTGTTCACGTGGTCTACTCCGTTCGGTGACGCGTGTCCGGGTGACCCTGCAAATGCACCGGACATCCCTCAACTCCACACACCCTTCGTTTCTTCATATTTCCTCTTTTCTCTTCCCTATTGGTCATTACTCACTCCAGCATATTTCAAACACAGTTTACCATTTCTGTACGCGTGACCCGAGACGCTGCAGCCTTCCGCAGCAACCCACGCAACCCCGTGGACTTTAACCTCCTCGCCGTAGAAAAGCAGCACGCGACTCAACTTTGCTTATTCCCCCCATCCTCTGATTTTTTCTCTTTTCTTCTCCCATTACCTTTTGTTCTATATATATCTTCCTGGCGGCACTTAAATTTTTCCCAAAAAAGACATTCATTTTTGTTCCTCTCTCTCTCTCTCTCTCTCTCTCTCTCTCTCTCTCTCTCTCTCTCTCTCTCTCTCTCCTGTTGTGTTTTGTTACGCGTAACTCAAGCATAGGAAATTGCAAACAAGGAACCCGACAAAAACACGAAAAACTTCCAAAATCACCTGCCAACTGCTCGGGTTTTTTCTAAACATTACAGATTTATATGCTGAGTCATAATCCAGTGGATATCTATGCGATTGAATATGTTCACATAATATAGAATGCTATTGATTTACCATAAAAATTCCATTCATTAAGACATTTTGTTGATAAAAATTGTGCCATAATTTTCACTTATATCGATTATATTCGGAGCAAGTAACGAAAAATACTCTGTTCGTCGATATCCACCGAGCTCAGTAGTGACAGCTGTAAAATCTGTGATTACATTTTTTTTTCATGATTATTTAATAATTTTACAGTTCGTGTGACCTAAATCCGCCATCTTCATAATTTATTTGAAAGATCAATTGAATTAAAAATAAAATTCTTGACCGATTGGAAATACTTTTTTGTGACACGTACGTTTATTAAATAACGTACATAACTATAGAGATCAAATTACATTATTTATTGAAGTTCAAATAAGAAATATAGAACTTCAAATACTTTGTACAAATGCGTGGTAAATATTTACAATCGCCACTTTTGCCAAAGAGCATGCCAAATTATTTTTTAAGCATTCTTATCAATAAAAAATGATATGACACGTAATTTCAGGGAGGGGGAAGGGGAAAAAATACACATTTTTTTTTTATTTATCTGTTTTTATTTATCGGTTTGTCTTTTGTCGCTGTCGCTGTTACTGTCACCGTGCCTGTGAGTCGTTTCTTTATTGCTATTGCTTATTGTAAAGACATAGCACAAAAGAAGGCATGAAGGCATGCCGTTTTTAGCAAAAGTGGCGATTGCAAATATTTACCAAATGCGTTTACATCTTTTCTGCTCTTTCATCTTCTATCTGCAGAGATTTATTATCAACGTTGCAATTGTTGAATTTAAAAGTATTATTGGAGCCATTTATATTACATTACATTTTACATTGCATTTTACATTTACATTTACATTTACATTGCATGGTTACATTGCAATTATTAAAAATGCAACTTTGCCCAGGCGCATTGTCATCAGTCAAGCCTTGAATATATAAACCGATGTCCGGATCATAAAAACAAGGGAATTTTGTTTTTTGTGGTTGAATTTTACAGGGTTCTTGTTTCTTCTCCGTTTCGGAACTCGCACGGTTAAAATCGCCAGGAATACTAAAATTAGTATTCTCGACGGGTCGAAGAATAGTCGCTTCTTGATTCGACTGCGATGCAGAAAAAATTGAAATTCTACAATTATGAAATGTCTTCGAGGTGGATGTGAAAGCAGTTTTAAGCGTTATTGCTGCTTGATTTTCCTAGGATTTCGATGTCGTTGTAACTCTAGAAGTTGAGGCTGCATTATCCAAGTCAGACCGTTCACCAGGAACAACATTATTTGTTTTGGCTCGCTTATGGATATTCATTCCACTACTAATCTGGTCGCAAATTTTCTTCTTGTTGTTTATCACATCAGCAATGTAACCAAAAGCAACCGTAGCTGATTTCCATCCTCCATGTCGCTGTAATGTAGTTCGGTCAGCACCCGCATCAACCAGAAGAGTTGCTGAAGTTCTTTGGAAGCTGATGTGATCGGTAAAGTCTTTCGCATCAGGCAGATTTAAGTACTCGGCTATGTCTTTTGGCATCGCTGCGAACTTATTAATTCCAAGAGCTTGGTGGATGCCTTTTCCCTTTGAGTATCGCAGAAAAAATCTGTTGATTTGACAACTTTCTGGTCTGGCTTGCATATATTTCCAACAATAATGGAATAATGCATCCGTGATAGTGAAAAATCGTGGAAAGTAGTTCTTTGTTTTAGGAATTTTAATGAGAATGTTTATATTTTTTATATTTTTATATAATTTTATATTTTTTATAGTTTTATATAATTTTATATTTTTTATATTTTTTAATAGAATGTTTATGGAAGTAAATAATTTAAGTTATTGAATACTTCCCAGTACGTACAATGTTCAAGTTCTACTTACCTTTTCACATAGATACACATAATCAGGTGCTTCGTTGAGAAACTTCGAAATGGTGTCTATCGAAAAAACTGTTTTTTTCTTTCTTTTCTTTGATCGGTACCCCTTACAATTATTTTTCAAGAAAGTTGTCAAACTATTATAGCGATTAATATCAATGTGATCGTACGTATTGATTGTGCATTTTAACATCGAATACGTAGCTCATAAACTCGATGACGCGTACTTTTTTGAGAGTTGAGCAAAGTATGCCAGGAGCACTTCTTCGCAAAAAGAGTTTGATTTATTCTCTTTACGCCATTTTTTGAACGTGTTATATGTCGATGTATACAATTTTTTAGATTTATCAAGCAACAAATTTAACGTCACATTTCTTGCCATTATTGCTCTTATTGCTTCAGGGACAATTTCACCACTTTCATTTTAACTTGATTCACTTCTTGAGTCACCCATGTTAAATCTTCAAATTTTCAAGCCGAATCTTGAAGTTGTACTGTATTTTTTCCACAACCTGCAGTTTTTTTTTTAGGCGATATTCTACCCGACTGCTTTAGCCACGGATACGCATTACTTAAGTACGGGTTTAGGTCACACAGTGCTATAAAATATATATGTTTACGTTCCAGCATGTGTAGAAATTCACGCATCAACTTGAAGTTTTCAATTTGTCAAGAAAATTTCTATATAAAATTTAAAAAATCCAGAGAACATATTCAGGACAGTGCAACGATTACTTGCCAAATTTTACAAGGATTCACCGTTTCGGATTTCAAATTTTTCCTATTAAAGATTCCGCAATTTTAAGTGCGTTTCTTATGGGAAGCAGTTGAAAATTTTACATTCCTTATGAAATCATGTCTTAAACTGCCTGGAGTATATTTTAATTTACCGGAAATGATGAATATTATAAAAAAAAAAAAAAACGGTGAAATAGTAAGTTGAAGCTTTCCTGACCTGACAGAGTACCCAACCCATAATGGCCCATAGATACCCATAGATACCCATATTTAGAGAACAAACCCAGTAGTGAATGAATGAATTTAATGCGAGCCAACATCTTCAATAAAGGTATCGCCGATGACGATGCTGTCAACTTTCATGGCTACAGCTTGGTCGAGTTTGAAGTCTTCAGGCAAGCGTGCAATTTTTCTACTGTTACGAAGTCCTTCCGCCTTTATAAGAATGTAGCAATAACGTTTATCGTCTAAATAGGAATGATCTTTTATATCAAAATGGTCAACAATTTTATAAATGGATCAATCCGGAGTAAAAATTCGCCAATGTTCATTCAAGCGTTCGCACTGGGGCCCAATTCTGGAAGTCATGCGAGAATTGTCGCATGCGACAAGTATCGCATGCTGTTTTATCGCATGCGACTTCACAACCGTATTCTCGAACGTCGTTCGAGATCTCATGCACCACGATTTCCGTATGCGACTTTACACCAGCGTTGCCAAGTGTTGAAGCAACGTGTTGGCCAATGGCGAAACAGTTTAAAGAGAATCCTGACTGAAATTTGTAGCGCGCATTTTTAAGTTTTAAAAACTTTTGAAATTGGGATTCAAAAATCGGTATAGTGGAAATTTCATTTTCGAAAATGTGGTTTTAGAATAATTTTGAAAGTTTTGTAATAAAATAAAAGTTAAATATAAGAATATAAAGTTATAAATTTCCACTTTCAAAAAGATTCAATTTTTAATAACTAAATCATTTTAAAAAAACATACAATCAATCAATTATTATTCTCATAGCGTACGTTAATAGCATTTAGAAATAAATTGATTTATTTCAAAACTAGGGAGAGCTGTCATGCTCAAAGCAGTTTTTGGAGTTCTTCGTTTCACAATTCTCGCCCTTTAACTCTTAACAAACGGTATACACTAGCTATTTTCTGACTGGCTAATGTTTAGCGCCTCAATTCTTGCACATTTTGTGGAAAATGTACCCAATTATTGAATATTTCTGGTATATTCAGAATATTCGTCACATTGCGAATTGATCTGCTAATCGACGGTTGGCTCATAGTGGTGAAAATATTCAGTTGTGGTAACTCCCGGAAGCAAAAAAGCGTAAGGCACCTATAACCTTCAAAAAGTGCATGTTTAGACAGTTATGGTTAAATTAACATATATTATAATATGCTCATACTAACATTAATGTAACTTCTGTTTTGAACTTATGAAATTTATACGTACCTGTACAGTCGCATCAAGACCATAGCGCAACGGTTCGTCAATATTTTCGGATACAATATTAATCAGTCTTTCTGCAGTTTCTTTTTTCAATCTAAATAGTTTTATAAATTGATTGTCTGGTAACTCAAACGGATCTTCCCTCCGACGAGCAGGCAGACGTCTATTGAGATGACCTATATTCTCGAATTGTTCAGCAACATTTTGCTCAATGGCAATTTGAATTGGTATTTCCATTATTTTTCGAAATTGTTATTAGTCATATCTAAACTGGCTTGTAACCTTTTTTAAAATTGTTATTGGTCACATCTAAACTCACTCATAACCTTTTTCAAAGTTGTTATTATAGACATATCTAAACTCACATAACCTCACTTTTTCCAGTTAGTATATTTATATATATATAGATATATCTCGCATTGAGTATCGCATGCGGAATTCAATCTCGCATGAGTCATACCCACTCGAGATTTTTCGATCGACATTTTGTCATCTCGAACCACTCGAGACGTCCCGAGAATACGGTTTCTCGACTCGCATGCGATATTTCATGCGACATCTAGGGTCGTTCGACTTGAGAATCGGGCCCCTGGAATCACCGAAAATAAATAGACAACAAATGTTGAAGGTTGCCGTACATCTCCAGGGAAAGTTCCCCGTCGAATACGAAATTGCTATTTCGCTCCGCGACTTTCGGCTCTATATCGGGGTATTTTTAAAAACGTTGACAGATAGTTCTCGAAAAAACAACCCTTCATTACCGTCTTCGGACATGACTGATATTTTCACAGTGATTTTTGATTAACGTTCACCTGTATTTCACTACCTATTTGGCGGCTTTTGCAAATACTATGTCGTTTATTATCGCGAACGCGAACAACAACAATGGCCTATGATCACGTATTTTGAAATTTTTTCCTAATCTTCCCACCAGCCGCTATCCAAACGCGACTGGAAAGAAAAAAAACCCTTTCGCGATTGATCAGCTAAATGAATTTTTATAACAAAGCGGTATTAGAGACAAACTCTAACAATGAGCCTCTTAGAATGATGCATTTTCTTCCTGTAGCGAAATTCTTCAAAAATAGCAAAACTTTTATTTCCCTTTGCTGCGTTTATTAATTAATATTGATTCACAACTTGTTTGGGTTTGATAAGATTCGAAAATCCAACTTGTTACGCATCTACGAAAAATTAGATACACTCACTGTTTATACGAATCAACATTTTTTCTTCCTAGTTTTGCCAAACTGGATTCGTTAAAAGTTTTAAACCTGTCCCAATGAAAACTTTCTATTCCATCAAATGGACCAAAAATTGATCATTTCGGCTAATCTCTATCATTATTCAACGATATGTCGTACTAATAAAATTAAATCGCATCTGAAAAATCGAGAATAACCTTAGTCCTTAGCAATTATACTAAATCGTCAAATATGAGCAAATTATGAAATTTACAAAACCAAACTTACCCCGATTGTCGAACAAATTTCAACGCCTCCGACAGTTGTCTGTGTCTAATGTCTATGTTAGTCGAATGAATGTATTTTTTTATTTTGCTGTATCTTTGTTGATAACAATTTTCATTTTAGGTAGGCTAAATACAGATGCAAATAAAGCATGGATTTAAGGGTGAATCGAAAAATCTATTTTTTCTAATAATTCTAAATATTACCAAAGCTACGGCGAATTTTTTACCTGCACATTGGGCGTGCAAGCATGCGTGTCTGAAACTTAACGCTTTTTTCTCAAAAGGGGTTTTTCTAAATCACCGTACAACATATTTAAAAAATTGTTCATTCGATCGTCTAGAAGTTTTGAGTTAATTGTTGACTTTTGATTTTTTTAACTCAAATTTTGCTCCGTATTCCCCAATTATTTAATTATTTATTTCAGCGAAAGAAGAATGAAAATTTTAGTCCCATAACTGACATCTGTATACAGAGCATTATCGTTTTCACAATCTTGAAATTTCTTGCAGATTTTTTTTGTTTACCGACGATTATGTATCACTAACATTAAAAAAAAATTCATCTGTTCCCAATAATTATCCTGAGCACTGCCCGCCAATTAGCAGCTTCGCTGGCGAAACTCTACAATTACGCTTCTATAATGATGAAGTTAATGAATTTTTAAATGTGGAAAAATCCTCACATGTAGTTCCAATATGCTCCAATATATGATTAAAATTTTGAGAGAATGCGTGCTTCATTTCCATTTAAATGAATTCCTAAACATTATTATTACAAAATCATCTGGTTCATTTCCACAACAAAAATAATAGATGTGATTTCGCGGTTATGATGGTAGGTAAACTATTTTAGAAGGTTGAATAGTTTTTCAGCTGTTCAATGAATTTATAAGTTTTTTCTTGTCCATTTCTCCAATGTTCTTTATAAAAACATTCTTTGTTGCACATAAAAAATGGCGGGAAGCTAAATTAGAAACATGAAGAATTATCCCATCAGCTAATTATGTATGTAATGAAAAAGCCCCCGCAGGTTCTTTTAGGTCTTAAGGACAGTGAAAAATCAACAGTGTCGATAACGTGAGAGAAAAAAGCGTGAAAATCTCCAAGGGTCTGTTTTCTTGGTGAAAGACCACACAGTCAGGACGCACTTGTCCGGCTACCATTCCTCGGATTTCCAGAAGGGCCGTTCGTAGTGAGCAACCTGCCAACGCAGAGCTTCACAAAATTCCCTCGGAGTAAGTTCGCGCAAAAAGAGGAAACACGTGTCGGTGTGGGAAAAAAAATCTTAGGAGCTCCACGGAGAGTGTTATGCCTTACTAAAGGAGAGGAAAGATAGCAGCCAAAGTTTTGTATACGAAAAAAAATTGAAAAGAAAAAAACGCAGCTTTTTTATTTTATTGCGATAATAATATTAATATCTCGTCATGAAGATATTTCTTCCTTTTTCTCATTTTAAGACTCCAGGGGACTGTCCTTTGGACCAGGATCATTGAACGCCCGAGAACCACCGAGCCCAGCCGAAGAGTAAAGAAGTTGGAAAAAAAAGTTGGACCAACGGAAGTAGTGAAAAATGGTCTTTTGTACCCGCGGATTTATTTTTTCTCGACGTGGGAGATAACAAGAACATCATCAGCAAGAACGAGAGAGAAGAGTCTGTTAGATCTTGTGACCACGGTCTATCATGGGCCCGCGTGGGGAACTCCAGTCGGCAACTGTGGAACAGTAGAAAACACTTCTCGCATAAACATTCGATGTTCTTGGCATCGTGGTTGAATGTGTGCTCGAGAGTCCTGAAACAACAACGCTCTGAATTCCCGCCCGACAAACGATAACCAGGTTGAAGTCTTCATGAATATTTTCATTTTTTTTATTCCTCACTTCTTCGTCATAGGAAACACTTTGATTTTGTGGAGAAATCATTTTGTTTTTAATCCAAAGAGCTTACTCCAAGATGGATTGATGCTTCGATACATAATTCTTATGTTTTATTCAAAGGGAAATGAAACGTGAGAATCTTTTTTTCAAATGGGAATAAAATAAATAAAGAGTAACTTTTAAGCTAAAATACAAATACGAGATTTCGCGGGTCTATTTACTGTTTTACAATTGAAAGTTTTTGTTCAAATGCATGCAATAATAGTATAAACAGACATGGAAGAAAACCCGCTAAGGCCCGTTTTTCACACTGGTGATTTAGCCACGTGATTCAATAGCGTGACTCAACAGCATGCCTAAATCGAATATTAGTTTGCATATATTTATACGTATATTTTGAGATTTGGAAAAATTATGTTCATTTCGGTTAAATCGTCCCTTTACAGTCATATGGAGTTACGACATAAAATATTTTAATAGAAAATTTCAACACTATCATGCCGTTATAGCTCGTCCAGAGAAATGGCTCCCTGGGCCGAGGAATAGCTCTGAGCATCTTTGTACGATTTTTCCTGAGAAGAGCATTTTTTTAATTTGTATAAAACATAATTCTTACAGTTTCTATGCGAGTATTGTTTAAATTTTCAAACAACACTCTTGTGTATGATTTCCCAGGGACTACGTAAGATTTTTGAAAAAAGTTAAAGAACTCGTAACGAAGTTAAGAATTCGTACTTGTGCGAATATGCAGCATAAGCCTTCGGCTCATACGGCAACTTCACGCGCGATGTAATTCGTCGTTTTCTGCACTTGTTACATCAAATATTTTTTTCGACAAATAATTGAATTCGATTTATTTGAGTTATGCGTAAAATAATTTTTTTTATTTTTTATTCCTTACCATGTTTCATTCGTAAACAATGCAATTATTTTCCCAGTACCATTTGAGATGAACCAAAATTATCAAATAAAGTGAAATCGCACTAAAAGGTGATCAATTTTCGTTAATAGTTGAGTGGAGACTTCACAAAAAAGCAATTAATAAATATAGGCCAGTCGCAGAGCTAAAAAATCGACGAAATAAATTAGTAATTTTTAACTACGCGAATTATTGGGTGAATAAGATCATTTTGACTAGAATGTGAAGTATTCGATTTTGTGACCTCGATATCAGAGCGGAAGGCATTGGAAAATCAAAAGCAGGTACATACTTGTATGCTTTACGTGTTATCTCTGAATCTATCACGAAATGCGATCTAATCATTTCAGACCTTTTTATTTCTTATAAAATTATGCAAAAAACCAGGGAGACTAGAGTAAAGGAGTGGACACAGCGTGCTTTAGAAATGTACACGAAATCCCGGCCTGAAGCGGCGGCGCTGTATCGGTACAAATCCTATTAGATCAGACATACTGTTACTACTTATTTCCTAACCTCGATTTTTCAAAATACGTGCAATGTCTATGTTTACGTCAGGGAATTTACGTGTACAAAAATTTTTTTTTATTAATGTACTGAGCTTCGATCTTGGAAGGAAATGAAATGTGAACATTTGATATTGTTTTATTCTACCAGATCCATTAGTACAATTTTTTTTTTTTTTATCATTCATTTTGTAAATACTGGAAATAAAGTTATGTTTATCTGGCTCAATGGCCATTCTTATGTCGTAAATACTGATGGCATTAAAATTTTTTTATTCAGCATGAAAACGACGCGGGTAACACAGAAAACACCACACGCGAAAAAATCTGCCAACCTTGAAAGGTGATCGGAATTTCGGATCAATGCATGCAACAATCTCAGATTGTCGACACAAAATGTTATTTGCAAAATTTAACCGTTCCACACATGAGACGAAACCACGCACTGAAGACAATAAATCGTCTTTTTAACCTCCAATGTCCTGTTCAATATACTGGGATTTGGGTAGAGGCTTTTTTTCTATTGCGCAAGCGCGAAACGGTCAGTTTCACCGTGTGGACTAATTTTATTACTATACGTGTAGGATCTGTACACCTGGTGGCACAGCTACGAACTAATTCAAGACCGGATTTTGAGGACGCCGTTACTACTTATTTTCCTATGCTGTGTCCACTCCTTCTCTCTAGTCTCCCTGGAAAAAACAAAAAAAAGTTAACTCTCTACCTTCATTTGCTCTGGAGATATGGCGAGTCAAAGATTGACATAAAATAATCGAAAACACCGAAAAAATGCCACTTTTTAACGTTTTGAGCGATATCTCCGAAACTAGTAGAAAATCCAATAAAACAATCGATTACTTTATTATTTTCTATGAATTTTTTAAGGGACAACGCCACTGTGACGGCTTCAAAAAATTGATTTTTTGAAAACCGTTTTAAAAAATCTAAAATACTTTTAAGATTGAAATGCCGTTGGACCCAGGTCGAAAAAATAATTATTTTCGTAGATATTGAATATTTTGTGGAGCGGTGCAGCGGTCCGCGACGCTCGAGATCCCGCGCAGCTGGGCGCTGGTGACGGCGATTCTAAAACGTTTCTGGGCATATCGAATAGCGATCCATACGACGGTTTCGAGATAAAAAAAAGGAGTGCATCGATCATGTCCAAAAACGTGTGGGGACGCGCCTCCGCGAAATCGTGAAAAAAAAATGGAATGTCTGGCAGAGGAAAGCTCACCGGAAAATTGATTGACGAGTTGAGCACATATTACGGCTTGGCTATTCGGAGGAACAGCGATGATGTTGACAAAATGAGGAAGGCAATTTGGGCAACTATCAAACATAAAATGTCCACAGACAGTGAGCCACAACATGACGATTGCCCGGAAGGAGCCGAGTCGTGGTGTTCGTGGCAGCGCGCGGTCGCAAATGGTGATATTTCTAAATATCGCCATAAAGCGCCTCTTCCTCAGGAAATATTAGAGGCAATTCAGCCAATCTTCGAAAATTTGAGCAGGGACGATTTGCTGCAGCGTTGTTTGGGTGGCTATACGCAAAACAATAACGAAAGCTACAATAAATCAGTTTGGGCAATAGCCCCCAAGTGCCAGTCCGGAAGCAAAAAAATCATTGATATTGCAACTGATATCGCGGTATTAGTGTTCAATGATGGCCTGAGAAATCTCATGAAAATACTGGAGACGTTGGGGATAACTCTGGATGTGTTTCGGTTCGTTTGGTTGTTTGGGTTTGGATTAGTTTGTTTGTCTTTAACATTTGTTTAATTTTTTTATTATTTTGATAACTTATATTTTTTATTTTTATTTAATTTATTATTAATGTTTTAATATTGTCTCGATGATATAATGTCCTAAGGATATTCCTTATCAGGATATCTTGTCCCGAGGATATTTTGACTCCGGGATATTGTGTCTCAGGATATTTTGACCGGGATATTTTGACCCGGATATTTTGTCCTGGGACGAATTGTCATGTAACCCATGTAATGGCTGGTAGTGGTATCCAGGATGTGATGTAACTGATATATGCGCCGGGATCGATTGAACATAGCATGTCAGGTCATGGTTATTCCAGAGCTGTCAAGTACCATTTTTTGATTCGCCTAGCTTTGATTCACGTCATTTTAGATCAAATGGACTTCAATGATGATGAAAAAAAAATAATGGATGAGTTGCGAGCTGACGATCCTGCAATACTCGAAAAATGAAGCGAGGATTTGTTCGCATATATCGCCAAGAAGTTTTTACTGAAATTGGAGGAACTCGAAATGAATGGTTCGACTGCTGAATTATTTATCCAATATTTAAAAATGACAACATTGTTGTTCCAATCTATTGAAGGAGATCGATCCGGAAATTGAAAGCTTCATTTGGACACTGTTCAACAAATGCTACCATACTTTTGTGCCTGCAACCATTTCAACTACGCAAAATGTGGATATCTATATCTTCAAGATATGCTAGACATTGAGGCGAAACTCAGTCCACAAGAGATGCAGCTATACACGAATCATGGCAATTATATTATTCGTCGCTCTGACATATTCTGATCGGGAATTGCAACGGATATGACGATAGAACAAACTATTATGAGGTCAGTTCATTCTTCTTCAAGAATTACTCACGGTCGAGAGACAACGTACTCAGTTTTTGCAAAATGGCTGGCAACCATGCTATTGTATGTCACTTTGGGCGAACAATTGGAAGAGTTCAGCAGGATGTCGTTCAGAGGGACTTCCGAGTAACACAAGGTTGCTGTGCATAAAGACGCTGGATTGTCCTGTATGAAATGCGATCATGAAAATGTGCAATTCATCACCCATTAGTTCGCTGATAATTTACCATTCCCAAAAGCGGCAGAGCTGGTATCATTGAGTAACGGCCTAGTGGGTAACGAGAATATTAAGGGAACCGTATGGTCTAGAAATTTGAAAAAATCGATTTTTTTTTTTTTCGATATGTCGAAAGTATAGTATCTCAAGAATATACTGTGAAATTTTCATGCGGAAATTCTCAATATTACAGCTTCTACAGCCCATAACGCAGGTAGAGAGCGGTCCGCGCGCTCCTAACGGGTCTAGCGCTAACCGGTAACCTAATCGGAGCGCAGCAGCTGTCCCAATCCTTCTCCGAAAATATATACCTGTATATAGTACATACTATATACCTATATATACTTTTCCCTTCCCCGAAATATACCTATTGTCGAACATTTGTGAGGGAAACGGTCATTTCGCTTTCCCCTGACTTGATCAGTACAACGTTACGTTTTGACGAACCAACATCGAAAATTTTGAAATAAAATATCAGAAAATATGGATAGAAAGCAAGGCCGTGACTCTTCTAGACGACCATCTTCTGTAGGTCGCAAAAGATATTTCAAGGGCAATCGATTCACTATCGAAAATACTAGCTGCGAGTATCGAGCGCCAACCGTAGGAGCACGGACAACTCCAAAGAGGCTCGGACAGCTCGAAGAAATGAAAGGAGTGAGGAAATCTTGAATTATGAACGTTCCGAAGGAATCCTATATGGTGCCGGAATCGCGGATTAACTGTAAGTATTCAAAATTTGCTCAATTTTTGAAAATATCTGTACCTCAAACTTTAAACTCATTTATCTCGAAACGACTTTTTTCGGCACTGCGCAGGTGAAAACAAAAAAACTATTCAACCGAATCACTTGAAATTTGGATATGTTGTTCACAACATGTATGGCTATCGTCGGAACTACAATCATAATTTTATTTAAATAATTTCTTATTGTTTATACTAAAAAACTAGTGAAAAAAAAACCCGGTTTTACGAATTTTTTTTCAAAAGCGCGCCATTTTGTCAATTTTTAATTTTTTCGATTTGTTCTAGTCCCGACCATAACTGCACTCTTTCTGATTAAGAATCTTCTTGAATTTTGTGTTTCAGATGAGTAGAAGTCTCGGATCGATCTTCACCGTCCGGGTCGGATTTTTCGAGAGGGTCGTCTTCAATGCCAATTATATGATAATAAACACTGTTTTTAAAATTAAAAAAAAATTTTTTTGTATACTTAATAAAGGTAGTAATAAACCCGAAAAGTTAAAACATCGATTTTTAAATTTTTTATGGCAAAAAAAAAATCGTGAAAATAGGTGAAATTTTCGTGCTCTAGACCATACGGTCCCCTTAACTGTCACAAGGTACACTCAGTTGGAATGGCGATGTTATCTGATATTGTTGACAAAGAATTCGGAAAGCTCTCATTCAAACGAAAAAAAAAACAATTTCCAGCCTCAAGAACATATTTTCATTGATCAAGATTCATCATCAGATTATTCCGGTGAGTTCAGATACATTGTTCAAGCGGATGTCGCTGCTGAAGAAAACTGACGAGGAGCTCATCAATTTCTTCGAATATGAATTAGCCCCTTACCCGCTAACCATTTTTGATGCAGATGGTATTCGAAAAGGAAAGAAATCATGGTTTTATGATTTTTTGAATCCATTGCCAGATAATCAAAATTTCCAAAACGTGATACACGTTATCGATGGTGGATTTCTTCTTCACAAGATAGTGTGGGGCCCACTGATTCATATCTCGAAATTACGAAGAAATACGTGAACTACATTATGACGTATCCTCAACCTAGTGTAGTTGTATTCGATGGGTATCCTGAGGACGCCCATTCAAAAGGAACAAAAAGTACGAAAGACTGAGATGTGCAAAAGAAAATCACGGCCCAGGTCTTCAAATTGTTCCAACCATAAAACCGATAATGAAAAAAGACAAATTTTTATCTAACGATAGAAAGAAAAGGGGACTAATTACTTTGATAAGAGAAGAAATGGCAGAAGCACAAATTGAAACGCAACAAGCAGAAGAAGATACCGATTACCTTATTATATAGCAGTGCTGATTATAATCAGCACTATAATCAGCTACTCATTGTACTCAACTCAGAGTTTTAAACATCCGGAAGTCCAGCAACTTGTTGGATTCTTGCGCTGCTTCAGCGGATGTGATACGACATCAGATTTTTTCAGGATAGGTAAGAAAAAAATGGTCACCTTGCTTCTCGGCAACGTTAAGCTGCGGAAGACGATAAGCGTTTTCTTTGATAAGGACGGTGATCCAAAAGCGGTCGACAAAGCAAATGAGAAATTCGTCGTACTTCTGTATGGAGCGGAACGTGAATCAAACGAACTGTCGCTTTCAAGTTGCCGTTATGCTTGTTATACCAAATCTACGATGAAGAATTCTTTCAACCTCGCATGTGTACCGCCCACCAAAGATGCTGCTTATCAGGATGGATGCAGAGCATTTTATCAGCTTCATTGCTGGTATGGAAATGAGCTTGATCTATTGAAATGGGGTTGGAAACTAACTCGAAACAAATAGTACCTGCGTCGTTATTGACCCTAATTTCCTGCAAATGTAATACGGGATGCGAAGGGTATTGTGGATGCCGAAAAGCAGGAATTTTTAGACACGTTCTTTGCTTAGAATGTCAAGAAAAAACTTGCAACAACATTGAAGAAATGGACATCATCGATGATGATAACGAAGATCTCGAGATTAGTCTGGAGAATCCTTACCACTGAATCACTGGAGGGATTGGTCTGGAGAGAAATTAATCACCGTTTTAACGTCGCAAAAGAATAAAACAAATAGAATTGGATACGCTGCATTTTGGGTGTTCTTACTTTTCCCATGAAAAAAGTTCCGATGATGATAGATTTAATAAGTTTGTCATTTTTCCAAGTTGAATCTGGCTTCTGTTCAAATTTCGTTTTACTACACACTCAAACACACATGAAAAAAAACAGGAGTAACAAAAACCAGCGATTCACGATTTTGACTTATGATTATCAATTTTATTAACCATTATGAAATTTTATAAATTTGACCCACTCCATTCGTAAAAAAAAAAAAATTACGGCACGAAAAATTTCATAGAAAACAATAAAATCATTGATTATCTTATTAGATTTCCTGCTAGTTTCGAAGATATCGCTCAAAACGTTAAAAAGTGGCATTTTTCTATGCTTTTCCATCATTCTAGGTTAATCTTCAGAGAAAGAGCCACGACTAACTTCGCCAACAACCTAACCGGAATTAATAACGAGATACTAATATATCAAAACTCGGTACTAAAGCAGAGACGTTAGAGAGCTCAATCGTAGTATCACCCATTTGTAAATAACCCCTCATCGCATCACATCGCCCCTATCACCTTAAATAATCGCGTAACCGAAAACATAAAATAATAATTCAAATAACATCAAATAGTCGTAAGACAAATAATTGTTAATCACCGAGGATCTCAGCACACATGTTTGATAAAAAAAAACCAAAGGCAAGCTGTAACCGAATGTAAACGAAAGAACACTGAATAAAACTACTTTTACTACTACTACTAGGTTAATCTTTGACTTACCATATCTCCGGAGCAAATGAAGGTAGAGAGTCAACTTTTTTTTGTTTTTTCCGTAATTGGTAATTATGTCGAATCACGGCTCCACCTCAAAATGGGTTTAAATTTTTTTTTATCATTTCTTAACACTAGTAGATGGTAACCCGTGTAATATTAAGAAGGCGCATGACTTTTAACCCCTTAAAAAAATAAATAAGTTACAATAAGTAATAGTAGCAATATTTAATTTATAAGATGTGTGTGTGGAATCGTTGGGCGTGTTGAAATAGTAGAGTGTGTTTGTAACATATCGAGAAGTGTTACTCCAAATTTTATTCAAATGCTTAAAAATGTGTTGTGTTTGGTTGTGTATGTTTGTGTGTATTGAATGTGATGTGTATTGAACGTGTGTGTGTGTGCGTATGTATGTTTACCACTCACACGCACCATTCACAACTTACTATATTACAATCCTACACCATTTCATATTATCACTTTTTTATTTTTTTTTAAGGGGTTAAAAGCCACGCGCCCCCTTAACATTACATGGGTTATTAATTTTTAGTGATAAAGAACGGTAAAAAAAAATTGGAGCTGTTTTGAGGTGGAGCCGTGATTCGACATAATTACCCCGTAATTTTGTAAGGAATAAAAAAGTTTTAAATGGTTATATTTTTTACATTTTGTATATCACGTTTATATCATATTATTACATATCATATTATTTCGTGATAGTTTCGAGATAACAGGCAAAATATACAAGTATGTACCTGTTTTTGACTTTCCCAATGCCTTCCGCTCCGAATTCGAGGTGCCAAAATCGAATACTTCAAATTCTAGTCAAAATGATCCTATTCACCCATCATTCGCGTCGTATGAATTAATTTTTCTAATTTTGCTCTGGGGACTGGCCTAATAGGATTCTATTAAAGCATATTTAACCAAGCACGTAGGGCTTTATAATGTTTTATGAGATTTCCAAATAGTGTTGAAATAGATATCGTTCTTCTAATTAACGTTTCATCACATAAGGAATTATTATTCCATGATTCGGAAGTACAAGATTTCTAAAGTCATAGTCAAGAGCCACCAAGTATAGAAAAAATAAAAGAATCACAATAGTCGGCGCGAGCTCGAGCGCTGCCGCATTCTTATATATATCATGGTGTTTGATTGGTAACAAATTAATGAAAGTTTACCATCGCAAGTCGAGAGTACTAGTCCGGTCCGAGAATTGAATGATCATCTTTTTGTGAGATATGTCGTTATTTCATCATTTTTTTGCAGGGAGTCTTATCTTATAACTGTTCATGAGGATTTGATTTTGTGAGGAAAGACTGACGGGGGTGCAATTCTTTGTGGGATTCAGTCACTTTTTGTGATTGATTTTTTTTCAGAAAGATTTTTGTGACTTTTTTTTAGACGCATTTTTCCTGCAATTTATAATGTAATTGTTTACGTAAGTTAGCCTTAAAATTTATTATTAATGCATCTCCAAAGGTACTGGAAAAAAAAAATTACATCTTTTTCATATAAAGAAGGTAAGAAAATTAGAATGAAAATGGTTATTTCACGCATAATTCAAATAACTTGAACTTAATTATTTGTCAATTAATGCTATACAAAAAAGGTTCTTACGGTTTTGCATACTGGATTAATAAATTCCGAGTTATTTAAAATATCGGATATATTTTTTTTTTTTTTACTATGGCGCACCATTATCAGCGACTTGAAAAAAATATCTTTTATAAGAAAACATGCAGAGGTCATGTGAAAAAAATTTGGTGATTTGCCAAAACCTTAACATGCCGAAAAAAAAATTTCAGAAAATATTAATTTTTTATTCATGATCCCGTGGGTTTTGAGGGTAGAAACTTTTTTCGTAAATAACTTGATTGAATTTTTTTCAATTATATATTTTTTTTCAATCAAATAAACATATATTTTTTTTCCATCAAATCAGTCGATGCAGTCGAGTGATAAATTTTTTTTCCAATCAAAAATAATGGAGAATTCTCACTGGAGAACTATTTAATCTCACGAATTCAAAATTTAAGAAAATATATGTCACATAGGTGCGAACATATCCCTCTAATTTTACTGCAAAAGAGCCGGGGGCGCTTATCTCTATTCTTACTATACGGCCTTCATGTAAACATAAAAAATTTCTGTTAAAAATACAGCATATTCTCAATATTTTTATAATTAATATATCTAAAATTTGAATTGTACCAATTATCGGTAAATTTAAGGTAATGTTAAAACTATTTACGGAACATCAAGTTATACAGGACAGTCCGGAAATTTATTTTTATCAAGCAACAAATTTCATTTTCTTTTCATTAAAATCTAAACTTAATTTGAGAATGATTGTAAGAATTACTTATTAATTCTCTATTCCCATGAGTTTACCGATAATTTCAAATATTTTTACTTTTTAGCTGCGTATTTTTGGCCGTTTTAAACTTTTTTTTAAATATAGTTCCTAATTATTCAGTCACCTGCTTCCATTGTTTGACGAATCAAAAGAGTAAAACCCTTACGTTTGGCAAGGCACGTGCCTCCGGCTGGACCGAACCGAGAAATCCGAGCCTTAATTTTACGATTTCGTCGGTGCGGCCTGGAATCGCAACGCACTTGCACGAAAGAAATGTATAACGGATGAAAAAGAGTCTGTGCGACATATACACCCACACACGCATATGCATACGGGCGGGCTCGACCGGCACGCGCCTGACAAAATCGTCTATAATAAGCGAGAAAGCACGTATAGCAGATCGTGTAGGCAGACAGATGCTCGGATAAACGCTCCCTGCCTTTTACATGTTTGTTTTCTTTTTCGTACTGTTTAAATTTCGACCTATAGGGAGAGAAGAAATCTCGAAGCGGACGAAAGAATTCCACTTTTTTTTTAATTCATCGATCGAGAGGGTCAAAAAAATATGATAAATAGTTACAAAAATTCAATATATTATAAATATTATATTCACAGAGCCAATTTCTAAATATTGGTAATTATGCATTATTTATTATCCATGATTTTTTTTTTTACAATTTTCTATGCTTATCTTCGGCGTGTTTCAGAATTTGAAAGACTTGAACATCATCGTCTTGACATCAAGAACGTCGTAGATCCATTTGGGTCTGAACTTTATTTTCGGACGGTGCGCAAATTTATTTCCCTCAAAAACGTATCTTACCTGATACAAAAGATTATTCAAAAATCATGGTGGTGAAATGAATATGTTGAAAATCATTATTCCAAGATTGGAGTGGAGTGGATAATCAAAGAATTTCAAGAGCCCAATATTTTTTAAATAGCATTAATAATGCCTGTGGTTTAAAGGGTTACAAACGTCCTGAATTTTCAAAAAATTGTTTTTTTTTTCAAATCGTTTAATATTCTTCATGCTGTCAGCAGTTAAGGCCTTACATACGTCCAGAATTTTCAAAAAATCGATTTTTTTTTTTTACAGATTATTATTCTCTATAGTTTTATATAGGCGTATTTCTGTGTAAGTCGATTGTACAAATTCCCCATAGATCGAAAGTTATTATAGAAAACGTGACTGCCCAACGAGAGTCTGATGCGCGCAGGTAGATGTCTCGAGCGAAACGCACTTGAAACTTTAAATGCATTTTTCTCAAAACTACTTTTTCTGGCACGGTCTGCATGATAACTCATACAGTTTTTAATTTTTTTTTATGCTTTTTTTTTAAATATTCGAAATTGTTTTCTCTATAGTCTGTCGAGTCGGATTTTTGATGTTGCGATTAAAAAATTTTATAAACATAATTAAAGTGTGACATTTATGACACAAATGCACACTTTTTTTTAAACTGCCGTAAATTGCCAAAATTATTCGAATTTCAAAAATCCGGCTCGACAGACTATAACTACAACTTTATTTTACAAGAATTTTTTTACGTTTTGCAGATCCATTAGCATTTCAAGAAGAAATGATGCAGACCGTGGAGCAACTTTTTTTTTCATAGTGCTTGGGGGAACGTGATTTTTTATGTTGTAATTTTTGAAAAAAAAATGAAATAAATTTTTTTATAAAGTTTAAATACTAATAAACAATGTGTCAAAATTATTTTTATTAATTTCTATTGCTATCTCTTCTAAAAGCAGTTTTTCTTTTAGCGCGTTTTAGGCGCTGCTGGACGTATGTAAGGCGTTAACTGATTACTACGCTTATATGAACCAAACACAAAAATACTGTTTTAAATGGTTTTCGATTTTTAGAATATACTTGATGTTAGCAGTTTTGGCACAGAAAACTGCATCAGAGTTTACCAGTCAATTGGTCGAAGAATAGAGGGAAAACATTTCATTCAACAATTCCAATCGGTGACTACGCTACAACAATAAATGTGATCCCCCGCTATAAATATGCCCCATGACGCGCTGGTAAGCCACGCGTCGCTGCCTCAAAGTGTCTTACATACTACGATTACTTGGAGAAACAATTGAACATGAGACTTGTAGTCACAGTATAGTAAAAGATGCCAATAAGCCCGAATTTGTACGTTATAAAGGGGGAGGAAATCCAATTAGAACTTTTAAAAAATGCATTTTGTTGTTCCCATAAACCGTTACCGCTAATAGAGAAAAATCAGTTCTACAAGGAAGCTAAATGATTAATATGTGGCCCTGGAATCGCTGATTAGCCGGTAAGTTTCAAAATTATACGATCATAAAGACGATAAGACGGTTTTCTTAAAGCTGCATTTTTGAAATTCGTTGAACGTGTTACTCAAAAACTATTCAACGAAGCTTGACCGAATTTTTGCACACAACTGAATAACATTATAACCTCCTAACCAAACCTAATCATGTTGAACATTCACCTAAAAAAGTATATTCTCATGGTAAAATATTTTTAAAAATTGATTAAAGATTTCAACTTTTTTTTCACAATTGTATGATTCTTCATATTTTTAATTTTTTCCATTTTTTAGTCTCTGATACTAATTACGAATGTAAACAATAAGAATTTTCAATTTGATTTGTTTTAGATAAATACAATGAAAGCGAGAGCTTCAACTATTTTCGTAATACCCGCAGACCTCCTTGAAAACCAATGTCGGTCAATTCGAATTATTTTGTTAAGGCAATGGTCTAGCTTAGAGGGTCAAAAAAGGTGATTTTCGGGAATTTTTTTTCAAGTGAATAAATAATTAATCTTTCTAAACTTTTGCACACATTTTTTTTACACATTTCAACAATACATACAAAAATTTTCATCGAAATATAATAAAGGAATGATGTACTTAAAGGTATATGATCAAAGCGCCTCGCCACAGGAGGTTCAAATTGGCGAGAGCTATGGAGCCCGCAATTCTTAGTTTATAACTGATAAACTAAGAAAAATTTAAGAAATAGTGTAAAACAGTAAAAAATTTCGCGTTGCAACGTAAAAGTGACGATTTTGAGTCAAAACTTTATCACTTTTTTGCAATAAATATTGTTTAAAATTAAGTTTTTAATAATGTTCTTAGTTCATTTAGGGTGGTTGGTAATGCTCTAAAGAATAAGCCTTGTTTTAAGTTGATTGGTCAAATAGTTTTTTGCTATGAGTCTCGCCAAATTGGACAAATCACAAAAACGATATTTCGAGAAAACACGGTTTAAAGTTTGTAGTGTTTGTACATACCTGTGCGGGCACCTACCTGCTTTCGGCTCTCTCACTTTCAAAATACGTTTCAATGGTTTTTAAAACTTTGGGAACATATTGTTCGATATTTGAACTATCGATTAAAGCAAAAAAATCGCATTGTTTGACCCTCTAAACTAATAACTTTTAACTTTGCCTTAACAAGCAAAACGCTTCAGTAGTTGAAAGTATGTATAAATAAACGACCAAGTTTCAAAAATGTGACATCAGTCGTTCCTTTTTTTTTAATCAGGAAAATCATGCGTTTTTCAGCCTTTCAATTGGATCTCTTCCCTTAAGCAGCGAAAGGAAGCTCGAAAACTCCGTGGATGGCAAAAAACAGTTTAAGGGAGGAGTCATGTACACGTACGTTTTTTTCAAAATTCACTTATACAAAATATTTCACTTATACAAAAATAAGTGATTTTTTTCTAAATGGTTCTAATTTTTTTATTTTTTTTTGTCTCCGTCATGCAAAGCGTATTAATATATTCTAACAATAAAAATTTAATGTTTTGATTTTAGTTGAGATTTGAGACCTGTAGGCTGCACGGCGCAAATCTGCTTCCAGCAGCTGTGGCGCCGCCATTTTGAAATATTTTAGTCGAAAAAAATTTGTCAATATACCTTAACATCAGGTATCACCCTGAATAACGTATACTAAAATTTCTCACCAAAATTAACTCAGCTTAAATATCCCAACTAAAAATATCCTCTTGCAATAATATTCCAGTGCAATAATATCCGAATGCCATAATATCCCAATGCCATAACATCCAATAATATCCCATGAAAAATAATATATACGATGTCACGGGATATAAGAAGTGTGATGTACTACAATATTTGCGGAAAGTAGCTCATAACATTTCGTTCTGAATCGTACTGCAAATTTGTAAAGAAACAGTTTATTATTGATTAAAACTGTCAAATTAATATTGCAAAAAATTCATGGCTTATGATAATGTATTTATGTTTTTATTATAAATAAATGATAACAATGAAATAATTTCTATGTATGTGTATGTGAATGTATTATGATGCATAATGATGTGTTCTGGTGTGACATGATGATGTATAGTGTGGGTTCATGTATTATGGTTTAACCCTTTGACTGTCCATGACGGATACATCCGTCATAACAAAACGGACCAAAAGTGCTTCATGACGGATATATCCGTCCATTTTTTCTAGTTCAGCGTTTTGATAGCATTCTTGGCACATAAGCGTTTTTTCTACCGGACAGTCAGGTGGTTTATCGTGATGTATGGTGTATGTTGATGTGTTGTGGTATGATAGGATGATGTATGTGTTGGTTACATTTTAAAATAACTCGAAAACAAAATAATCTGCGACAAAATGGCTCGCGTCAAAATAACACACGACTAAATAACATCTATTGGGTATTTATTTACATACATACATATATATATATATATATATATATATATATATATATATGTATATAAGTATCTCTAAAAGTAGTTTCTAGGACTGTCTTAAAAATTCTTAGAGATAAGTGTCTCAAAGTATAAAATTCAGGTGCAAATAGTTGAATCTGACGGTTTGGGCAACGGGGCGCTTCACGCCTCTTTGCCGTTTTTAGGTCATAACCACCTTAGGTTTGAATCACCTTAGGTTTGAATAGTAACAGAAACATAAACCATACACTATTTTGTTTTTTATTTATTAGAATTGTATAGAAATTTGAATTATATAATTCACACATTTAAATATAATCAATCTATAAAGTGACACAATCAAATACATTGAGAATTTAAAAGGCGTAGCTCACAATATTCAAATTTAATACGTCACTATAATGCATACAACTTTATACTTTGTTTTGTACACTGCAAATAGACATCATATTAATATCATTCGATTTCCATATTTTTCATATTATTTTGTCGTGTGTTATTTTGTCGTGATGTTATTTTGTCGTGATGTTATTTTGTCGTGTGTTATTTTGTCTTGATGTTATTTTGATGTGACACCGTATGTGTTATGGTTTAATAATGCTGTATGATGTGATGATGATGTCTTTGCCATGGATTCTTCTAAGGATATTTTCCAAATACCTGGGTTATTCTTGTTGGGGATATTAAATTATGGGGATTTTTGTAGGCAGGGATATTTCGGACATGGAATATTTTGGATACATTTTGGGTGGGATTCACTTGGCTGGGTAAATAACGTGGGTACTATCCCCTTGCATAGTATATTTTTTGAGATATCCTTTATGTTAATTCAATAAACTATTCCATTTCTTTATAAAAATATCTTGAAAAAGATATACGTTTACATGACTTTACCCCTTTAACCCTCAAACCGTACAGTGGTTCTCAGCATCTTTAAACCGTACACAGGTGCGAATAGGGATTTCATGATTACAACTCATGATTTGGAGGTGAAAATGGAATCCAAAATGCAGACATAAGTATATAATTTTGGGGTAAAATTTCCTGCCAAATCACTTGGTACCACTTGAATTGAGCCCAAATCATAAACTAGTGAGAAAAATTGAAATAAAAAAGTGATGTCGTTTACCGATGTCGTCGCACACGAAGGTTTTCAGAACTCATGAAACATTTACAAATATGAAATTAATATTTTTATTAAAATCACAAACAAGAATGTACATGTAGGGAAAAAATCATTGGTACAACCACATATCTCATTACGAGGTGCCAATGATATTATATAATCATAACAATATTATATTCCATGCCTCGTTCTCGATGATAGTCTTGTAGTCATACTTGTCGTGATTAAGGAGGTTGGATCACGAAATCAAAATAATCAGAATTTGATAAAATTTGGTGATAACATTCTTTGGCTCCAAGTATGCCAAGTTTTTGTGTAGTTTTGACAGTCAATTTGTGGCGTACGTACATGTAGAAACGTATATCGTGTACACTTGTACGGGCACGTACGGTTTTCTATGTAATTTTTGTTTCATTCATTTCCCGTAGGATTGTTTAGTACATTCATTGGCCTTAGCTAACATAATGTCATAATACTAATTTTTTGATATTTGTAGGATTTTCTTTGGAAGCCCTTGAGGTGACAAAACTCTTTAGCTGACACCGTTCAAGGTGCCAATGATCTCATGTGAAATTTCGTAATTCATTTACTTTACTTGGCTATATATTAGAACGATTTCAGTTTTTTTTTCAAATCAAGGACATGATTTTTTTAGTAGTTTCTTTTCGAGGTGAAGTAACATTTTATATATAACGAAAAAAAAATGAAAGTTGTGAATAAAAACATAGTTTTCATTTTAACTTAATAACAACAATATAGAGTGGTCATTTTATAACTAGGGTCATGACTTTTTAATATTTGGCGTTCTTTTTTTACTTTTTTAAAGTTTTCGCCAATATATGTAAACTCTATGCTTATACACGTGAACTTTAGTGTTCAATTACTCGAGAACTATATGGTAGAAAAATCTAAAAAAAATTGTATTATCATATATATTTTTAAAGAATACATTTACCAAATTTTATTAAATTCTTATCATTTTGAAATTTTTAATGTTTTTAACATGGTTTAGCATGACAACATTGTATCGTCGCGATCCAACCTCCTTAAATCCACAACGTTTAAAGTTTGAATTTGAAACAATTGACGCCCTGCCGCCATCTTTCCCTGTCCTATCTCTGCGATATTTATATTATTTCGTTGTGCTTACGAATCAACACGTTTATTGTGAAATTTAAATAAAATAACTAAATAATCATTTATCGCAAGAGGAAAACTGGATAAATTTGTTTTATCATTATGTCTAAAAAACGCTCAAGATCTCGATCACGAGACTCGAAGCGTAGGAAGGACGAAAAACTAAACAAAATACAAATGCAAGTCGATAACCTAACAAAAATTGTCGAAGCATTAGCCAAAAGTCAAAAAGAAAGAGAGCCGCTGACTAACAGCGAAATAACTAAACACGTAGATACTGTAACCCCAGGTAAACCCTAATAAAATGTAAATTAACATACTCGGTATTATTATACTCATTTTTCCACACGAAAGTTGAGAGGTGAAGCCCACACGGCATCACCGATCCATACGACCTCATGGGACTTATTTTGAATGAGTTCAATAAGAATATAAACGTCACAAATTGCACAACAAGTGCTTATTTTTATTCATTCCTTCTTCCTCATTCTCTCAGCAAGCAAGAATCGGTTAAGGACAATGTCCTTAAGGTACTGGGAATGGATCCAACCTGCACTTACAAAGAGGTTAAGTACCACCCAGAGTTATGTAACACGCGAGGGGCTATTCATTGTTTAGTGAGGTGCCAAAGTGATTTCCGACTGAAGTCGATTTCATATGATTTTTGTGATTTCAGGAATGATTCAAAATATTTCTAACACTATATGAATTCATATAATTTCAATTGATTTCGAGTGATTTCGTTCGAATTCAACAGTGAGTTTCGAACGATTTCTTAAATCACTACAATCAAAGAAAAACCCCAGAAATGGTTTAATTCATTTTTTTTTATTAGCTGATCATCAAAATTACCAAAATAGTGTCAGGAGATGTATAAATACATAAATATGGATGTTAGAAGAAATGTTTAATTTTGTTATACAGAGTATTGTCAATACGAAGACCCGTTTCGGACATAGTGGGTGAAGAAATTGTTGCGCAGTAATATTTTATATTGATGAATCCATGCACATCCATCGGTAGATACCAAATTTACTGATTTTGGCACGATTTCATACCAATTACAGAGGACACCAATTTCTTTGGTATTTTCTTTCACTCGCGCGTAATGGCTTGTATATTCTTGACTTTTTTTGTGGTACTCTCTGTATATGCAAAATTAAGAACTAAGCCAATGAAACATTTCTGCGAACCTTTTCCAGTCTTTTGTTTCTTGAACAAACACCATTCACCTATGTGAATTTCGTCATTTTTTTCATGAAACTTTTTTCATTTCTTATATCAACAGCTTTTTTGACGTATCTATTAATTTCATAATCTTTTACACGCTGCAGTCGGTCACTGCTTAAATTAGACGAATTTTGATAAAGGAGCCAACATATCGACGATTTTCTAACGACCAGATCGTGGTTTAGTCTATCTTTGACTACGACGAAAGGACTGTCAGCCTGAAGTTTCATGATATTTTGATCCCAGTTTTTGTGGAGCAAACTGCCTTGAGCATTCGAAAGAATCGACAAATCTTCCAACAATTCAATTTGCGGTTCTTGGTAATTTTCATTTTCGTTCAATACTGAGGTACATTCGACCGATTTACCCCTTGATTCACCCTCGTTATCCAACTCGTCAGTCGATTCTTCACCATGGTCGTTTTCTAGTTTTGTTTTCCTCCCATTAAAACAATCCACTATTTCTTTAGATTGTATAGGAAAATTATTCGGGCTCCAGCAAATCCTTCATCACGTTACGTGAAAATTCCTCCAGTTCTTTGATTGTTTCCGGAGTTATGTGTCGGAATGACAATGGATTATCGAAATTGTTAAATTTCAATATATTTTTTATGTACATAAGTACCTGAACTCCTGACTCCTTCTCTAATAGATGCCAGAAATGATTAGCCTCACTTCCTTCCGGGTCTTTATCCGCCATTTTTTATTTGCTGCAAATAACCGGGTTAAACTATAGCATTATATATATAGATAGATACAATTTCAATTTCGAGCGATAGATGTCAAGGGAGCTTCTCAGTGTAAAATGAAAAAAATCTACATTCTCATAAACACGCTTTTCAATTTTGGTCGAAAAATTCTAATTAGTACTTGAAAACAACCGAAAATAAACAATCAATTCGAATTAATTGATATCCATCCGATGCGATTTTCTATAAAAAAAATTAAGCGCAAGGAAATAACAACGATTACATTGTAGCGAAGTTTCTCACATTCTTCAAGAAATTACTCGACTTCTAAGGATCACTTCACATGTTTATTACAACAATTTTTACGTTACGTTATTTTTTTTACTTTACGCTACTTACGTTAATTTTTATAAACTCAAACTTAAAAAATGTAAAAAATACAATCGAGTCATACACACCTCCTGCAACCAAACGAAATAGTCGGAACGAATAAATCTTTTACCGAGTATCGTATGGCACTAGAAAACACTGCACTAAAAAATCACTAAAAACATCATATGACAATAATCCTCGCAATAATCGTTTTCACAAATATCCACACTCTGCGTTGTTTTCCTTGTTTTCTATCCGCATTGGCGTAGGAGCCGAGACAGCAGCAGTACTAACGGCTGTAGCTCAAGCCGCGAGGACCTGGTAAACAATATTACGAAAAAGCATAAAAAAAATTCTTTGTCTCGAGCGTGATTTCCAGCGATTTCCTGAGTCAAGTGATTTCATGCTGATTTCGAACGATTTAAAGTGATTTCAAGCTGATTTCAGGGGATTTCAACCACGGTCAGATAACATCGATTCACTGACATGTTTCGGGATTTCAAGCGATTTCTTATAATTTTGCATTCGATTTCAAAGCGAAGTGCTCCACTGATTTCACGAGTGAATAGCCCCTCGGTAACACGTGGTTGAAGTGGATGGTCGAAGGGCTTCCAGAGAAAAATAAAAAAGACATACTCGAGTCATACAACAGGAAAGGCGAACTTTACTCAGAAGCTCCTAAATTAAATTTAGAAATAGGACCATTGCTAACTGACATAGCAAAGAAAAGAGATAAACACTTTGCGGAGATACAGAGTTGTGTCGGGACGGCTATATCGGCTCTGGGTGCTGCTGTCTCTATGATCATAGAACCACCGGAGGAACGTGTGGATGAGGATCTCCTTACCGATTATATAAACCAAGCAGGCCAGATCCTGACGGATGTTTTTCACCAACAATCAGTGGCGCGAAAATCCTACATCACACCACAACTAAACAAAAACATTAAACCAGTAGTAGAGTCCATGTTACCAAAAGAGTGGCTCTACGGAGACAATCTCAAAGACAAAGTCAAGGATGTTAAGGAGATTGAGAAAGCCTGTGCCGATATTAAGGACAAATCTATACCAAAACCGACGGCAAAAGCTCGGAACCAGGGAAACGCAAGATACCCACCTGCGAGTTTTCGTCAGGTGGGTCAACAGCAGAGACGTCGACAGTTGAAATTCAAACCAAGGCCGTACACATCATCTCAGCGTCCATCCAAACCGACCTCACGAGCAACGAACCCGTCATCGTCGAGGAAATAATCAGGGTAAAAAAGATTGCAGGACGCCTGCATCAATTTGTGAGTCAATAGGAAGAAAGCACCTCTGACAAAATGATTTTAGACTACGTAAATGGATACAAAATTCCATTTACGGAAACACCGTTTCAAAGGTTTCCTCCAGAAGAAAATATTTTTTTCTTCTAAAGAGACAGAATAGATACAAAGAGAAGTCAATAAACTTTTATTAAAGGGTGCAATTGAAGAGTGTGAAGAGTGTGAGGGGCAATTCTGTTCCCCATATTTTCTTGTACCAAAAACTGATGGTTCAAGCCGTTTTATCTTTAATCTAAAATAATTAAATAAATTCATTAATCCTCCACACTTTAAATTCGAAGATATTAGATCAGCATTGGATCTAATATCTCCAGGAGATTATCTAGGCACTCTCGATCTTAAAGATGCGTATTTACTGGTCCCAATTTACATGGATCATAGAAAATTCCTGAGATTTAGGTTTAAGGGGTCTACCCTAATTAGACGGGCAAAAAAAATACTATTTTCACGAATTTTTTTGACCGGTATAAATTATAAATATGGATATAAAAAGTGTTAGGCCTAAAAAATATACTCTTAAAAATCACAAAAAATTTTTTTTCATATTTATTTCACTCAGTTTTTGTACACAAAAATGGGGGAGAAGACAGGTCCAAAAAAAAAGATGGGTGTGCGCCGTTGATGAAATCTCTGGAATGGATGATCTGGGAAAAAAAATGGTTTTAGATTCATTAGGTAAATGGCTATAGCGCATATCATACGATTTTTGATTTTTTCAAAAATGACAAAACGGCGGCCATTTTTTCAAAAACTACGAAAAATCACGTTTTTTTCATCGTTTTTTGAAAAAAAAAAAAAAAAAAATAGTTACACTCAAAATTTCAAAATTCGTATGATATGCGCTATAGCTATAGTCATAAAGAACATGTGGTAAAATTTTGGTGAGGGTCAGTTGAATAGTTTCGGAGATTTTATCAACAAGCCGTCCAAAAACATCATTTTGAGAAAAACGCGTTTAAAGTTTTCTTTAACGAAAAATCGTGAAAAAATCTTACTTACGTCTAATCAGCGATGCCTGCACCATACATTATGCCTTCAGTTTCTTCATGGTGCCCATTCTCATCCAAAATAGCCTGCCTTCGTTTCGTTCTGGCTTCCTTAGAGGCATCGCTGCTGCGGCGGTTCGCAACTTGTATACGTGTTCTGTCACGGTCAGCGACGAACTGCACGGCGGTCGGGCCGATTTTGACGCCCATTACTTCCAAGATTTTTAATACTGGCTGTAATCCCTCGTTAAAAATACAAGAAGCTGTTCGACACGCTATTTCAACAATTTTTTTTCCGCTAAATATGTGTTTGGGAGCCACTGACCAGACGCAGTTGTTGAAAGATTCGTTATTATTCTGTGTGTTTCGGCCGAGGCATCTTTCAAGTAGTTCTTGTGTTGTCAAATCATCGTAGATCGGTTTTAAAACTTCTTGAACATCTTTAACGAGAGCAGGAGGATGTTTGAACTTATGAACAGAATTATTTTTTACAGCTATCTTGTATTTACACCAGGATTCAGAACAGTACGAATGCTGTGGATTGCTGTCAGTTGAAATCTTATAATAAAATCCTGCCCAGATCTCCTTGCGCATTTCTTCCACGGAATCGGAATGTCTTTGAATTGCTAAACCATAGTTTTTTGACAGTTCTTTCGTTAATTTGATCGTTAAATCCTGAGTTTTTACAACCGGAACTTTTTTAACGACGGTTTTTTTCTTTTTCGCGACAACTGTTCGTGCTGCACTTTTTTTCGCTGGGGTTTTTTTCTCGTCCTTCTTTGCAGCTTTTCGTGCCTGTGTAAGAATTTTTTTAGCTTCACTAGCACGCTTGAAAATTCTTATTTTTGCAACGTGTAAGACGCACTCTAACTTTTTTACGATAAAATCTTCGCCATATGGTTGTGACTTATGGTTGTGATTAGAGAGACAACAATTCTTGGCATTAAAATTTAACGGAGGAAACTACGAAGGAAAAATATCAATCGTTAAATCAATGATAGAAGGAGCTGAAGAAGCTGAATTGGTGGAAATTAAACGCCGCAATTGGATCAAATCCAATTAAAACACACAATTTTGCGATTGAAATTTTTTCTGACTCCTCTCTGACTGGCTGAGGCTCTTACTGTAAAGGTTCAAAAGCGCATGGGTTTTGGAATTACCAAGAGAGGTAAAATCACATTAATTATCTCGAGTTACTAGCTGCCTTTTTCGCAATTAAGTGTTTCGTGTCAGAACTGTCGCATTGTGAAGTTCTTCTCAGATTAGATAACACAACAGCCATTTCGTACGTCAACAGAGCTGGAGGGGTACAGCACCCATACTTAAGCGAACTATCTAGGAAGATCTGGGATTGGTGCGAGAAAAAACATATATGGCTTAAAGCATCTTACATTGCCTCATCTAAGAACATGGAAGCCGACAAGGCATCTCGCAACATCAACATCGATTCGGAATGGGAACTTTCTAAGGTTGCATTTAATAGCATTGAAAAGCAATTCGGTCCTTTTTCAGTCGATTTATTTGCATCTAGATTGAATAAAAAATGTAAAAAATTCTTCTCGAGATTCCCAGACCCGAAGGCACAGGCAATCGATACTTTTACCGTATCGTGGAAAAAGGAAAATTTCTACGCGTTCCCACCGTTTGCACTTATTATGCGTACACTCAGAAAAAGCATTAACGATAAGGCTATAGGGATTATAATTGTACCGACATGGCCCACACAACCGTGGTACCCACTCTTCACATCGCTTTTAGTTGAATCCACTATGACTTTCAGACATAATAGTAATTTGTTAAAATCTCCTTATAGACATGAGAACCACCCTCTATCATCCCAGCTTTCATTGGTGGCAGGCAGATTGTCAGGTCAGCATACTTGAAAAAAAGAGTGTCAGAGGAGGCTGCAGTTGTAATGTTGAACGGGATCAACGTTAAAACAGTATGAGTGCAGTTTGAAACGCTGGTGGAAATTTACCCATAGCCATAAGATTGACATTTTTAACGCAAGAACCTCAGAAATACTACGTTACTTGACTGATTGTTTTAATAAGGGAGCAAACTATAGTTCGCTGAATACAAGTCGTTCAGCGATTTCTCTGATATCTGTATATGACACCAATGAAGATGGGTTAATTTTACGTTTTTTAAGAGGCGTTTTCAAACAGAGGCCGAGTAAACCTAAATATGCTTCTACGTGGGATATTACTCCGGTACTAAATTATATAGAACAACTAGGTCGACTTAAAGATCTAAAAAAGAGGCAGCTGACTTTGTTAGCATTAGCAACTGCTCAACAGCTGCAATCATTATCATTAATTAACATAGAAAACATAGAAAAATCAGAGTCGGAAATTCGCATAAAAATAACAGAGCAAATCAAAACTTCCAAGCCCGGAGCTTTTCAACCAGAATTAAATTTGCCATTTTTTAAGAGTAAACCAGATTTATGTGTGGCAACGGCAGTCCTAAATTATTTAAGATATACTAAAGACTCAAGAAATAAACAAAAAGGTTATTCATCGCCACGATGAAGCCGTTTGGGCCAGTATCGGCGCAAACCATCGGCCATTAGATTAAATCTATGTTAAGAAAAGCTGGTATTGATATTGAGCAGTTCACGGCCTACAGTACTCGACACGCAGCAGTGTCGGCAGCGCATAAACGAGGAGTAGACGTTCGAGTGATAAGACGTAGTGCAGGATGGTCACCCAATTCTGAAACATTGATCAAGTTCTATAACAGACCGATCCAAGCTGCAAACGATCAGTTTATACGTGCAATTTTAGAATAATCTCAAGTTATTTTATGTTTGATTTAAGAAAGAATTAATAAAAAAACCGTTTCCTTATAAGAGAAATTGCGAATTATCACTGCTCTCTAAAAAACTACAAGACTATCATCGAGAACGAGGCATGTAATATAATTGAACGATCAAACGAGCCCGCTGAAGGCAGGCGAAGTTTGATCAAAATTATATGAAATGTCTCGTTCGAAGATGATAGTTACCCTCCCATACTTTTGACCCGAAAAAAAAAAAAAAAAAACAGTAAGTATATGCATATACTATCCACTATCATCTTCGACATCAGGCTGTGATAATTCTTCTGCTTACAAAACAATATGAATATCGCGGAAATAGGACAGGGAAAAATGGCGGCAGGGAGTCAATTGTTTCAAATTCAGACTTTAAACGTTGTGGATTTAAGCACGACAAGCATGACTACAAGACTATCATCTTCGAACGAGACATTTCATATAATTTTGATCAAACATCGCCCGCCATCGGCGGGCTCGTTTGATCGTTCAATTGTACAGTATTAAACCAATACGTTAGTTTTTTTATCAAACCACACATGTATTCTGACCGAGAACACTGCGGTTAAATCAACGAAATCTTCCAATAACATCAAATGCTATTGAATCGACGATTTATTTTTCTCCGTGTATAAAAAGTCATCGATATTGACTATTTTATCGCTCGTACAGCGTAAAATGCGAAAGGGTTTTTATTGTTTCTATATAAAATTACTTCATTTTCTTTAGTAAATTGTGTAAATAATGATGAATTCACTTACTTTGAACACAAAAATGGTCCTTGATTGCGAAATACTGTTTTTTTTTATTTATTTTCACAGACCACGATTCTTTGACCTTAAGGTATATACTGTACTGCATGCTAGTCAAACGAGTGCTAAATTTTCACAATTGTTTTATGCCAAGCTTAATACACAATTGAACGTAATGTTAGCGGATTTATATCACAGCGTGTCTTATTAACGTAGAAAAAATTTAAAAACGATCGATTTGCGAAATCATCAACTGATAAATGCAAATTTCCATGATGGCACATTTTCATCGGAATTCATCAAAGAATAATCCGTAATTTTTAACCAATTGCAATGTACCACGTCTTATTTTGTTCCTCAAAAGATCCTTTACGAATTCACCACGTAGATTTCGTCTAAGCTTAATCGTTCTACTGTTGCAACCAATTGTTTATTTTAGAAAAAAATCTTTCATAAACAAATGGCTATAATTTCCAAACAAATAAACTTCGAAAAAGTCTACATGATGAATTCGTAGAGAATCTCTTGAGGAACAAAATACGACGTGGTGCATTAAAATCGGTTACAAAATACAGATTATTCTTTGAAAAGTCCCAATGAAAATGTGACATAATGGAAATTTGCCACTATTAGTGGCACCTTTACAACCCTACCAAAAAAAAAGCCTACTTGTAAGAATCTCTACCGCGCGATCTCTACCAAAGAAATGTCCATCAACAAAAAAACACTATCCAAGCCTAAAACTACCAAGATTTGTTTACTACCATGGTCATACTCTACCAACGAAGAATTACTAGCGTATATATCTATATACGGTGTAATATATAGTTATATTATATTAGTAATTCTTCGTTGGTAGAGTATGAACATGGTAGTGAACAAATCTTGGTAGTTTTAGGCTTTGATAGTGTTTTTTTGTTGGTTGACATTTCTTTGATAGAGATCGAGCGATAGAGATTCTTACGGGTAGGCTTTTTTTTTGGTAGGCTTGTAAAGGTGCTCTATTAGTTAATGGTTTCGCAAATGTATCGATATTAATATTTTTCTAGGTTAATTAGACATGTCATCTTACAAATTCACCTTCACTATGTATAATTAGTGCATTAAACTTGGTATAAAAACATTGTGAAGTTTTAGCACTCATTTGACTAGCATGCAATATTTACCTTAAAGCGTACACCGGTGCGAATTTGCACCAACTAAATTTTTCGATGCCGCTTTCGCGACGGTTATGGAAACAATGGGCATTCTCCCGACGGGGTTAAACACTAGGAGGTTCACCCATATTTGTCAAAAAAGGGGTATGCCCTCAAACAACTTTCCCGTCGAATATCGGCGTTTTGAAAATTTTGCTGGTGCAAATTCGCACCAGTGTACGGTTTAGGGGTTAAATATAAGATTTACGAAGTTAAAATAATGCAACATGAAGCTGGAATCGGAAATTAAAAGTAGGCTTGCTGAAGAAAAAAAGGCATACAAGATTTTCACACAAACCTTGGAAAGCGTTTTTTCTCGAAATCACTTTTATCGCCACTGTCTGCACGATAGCTCGAAGAGTTTCGCATATTTCTTTGTTAATTTTATAATTATAAAACCGCTCTCGCTTTAGTCTATCGAGCCACTTAAGAAATATTTTGTTGAATAAAAGTTTTACAACCGATTCAGGAATCAAATTTTTCGCAAAAACATGCCGCAAATTGCTTATTTTTTCTTAATTAAAAAATTTGGACCGACAGACGATAACAACGCTCAACAAGAATGTTATAGAATTTTTTAGATCCATTCACTCCTGAATGATATATGATGCAGATAGTAAAACTGTAGTTTTTTCTTATGTTGTAAAAAACCTCGAATATCGTATCGAAATCATTGTATAAAACGTGAAATTTTTTTTTCTTATACTTATTGACCAGTTAATAATGTGTAATCGGAATTTCATTTAATTTTTTTTCAATATATCTTTAGAAAATCAATTCTTATAGGCGATGGATGTATGTAACCCCTTAAGTAAAATTGAATGAAAAAATAATCTTACATCGACCGGACAGTTGGGATATTTCAGTTTTGTCGCTTCCACGGTGAAAAAAACGCTCACGGTGACTTGAGGTTCGGGATACGCGGGCGTTGGATAACTCCATCGTACTTGGTAACTGTAAAAGTCGGAAGATCCGTCGCTGTCGAGACCTATAAACTCGGCGTAAAATTTCCAGCCACGCATTGCCTATAAAAACAAAATTTCGTTCATTTCAACTTTGAGAGTTCCGTACGATCAACCGTATGCAGTCCACAGACGATTTTGTTCGTTCTGATTATTTGAATATATGCGAATTGACAAGCTTTAAAACTATGCCATATTTCAGTTTAAACCTGAAATCGGTGAAAAAAGTGCAGAATTTGGAAAAAATTATCCGACTATCTACTGACTATCGAAATATGTGCGGGTTAAGCCAAATTTCGTCAGCTCGATACTCTTATTGAGCCCTGAGAACATCAACTGTGGGAGACTTCCGGACAGACGACAGAGCGGGTCTGATCTTATAAAAATCTTATGTCTGAGACATTTTTACATTCGCACAATTGGCGATCCACACTAAACATGCGACCCTAGCGGATTTCTGAAAAACTGCTGTTGGAGTGCAAAACAGCTGTTTTTTTGTAAACACGATAAAAATTTTTAACGACAATCGATGAAAATGATTGAGGATCAGATAAATAATGATAGAATAAGCAATGTTATAACAAGTAACAGTAGAATGATTGTCGAATGAGCAACTGTCATCGCTAAATGTAAGCAACTATCATAACATGCATTCCGATAGCGCTATTTTTTCGAGTGACGCGAACGCCGCCATTGGTAGTGTGGATCGTCAATTTGGAGCAGACGGAGTAAATTCATTTTTGAGCTTCAATGAGTAAATTTTATAATCACGTCCTCTGGAGTTTTTCGTATAAAAAATTACCGGTTCAGATTTCCAATTTTTCATCATTTTCTTGACGCATTTGAGGCCCATTCTTACAGTCATTTGTTCCGACGTAGGCCACTCGTCGTCGGAACCGACCTGAGGTTTTCTGATCCCGCAGCCCGGAGAATTGTTTTCGATCGAATAATCGTTCTTGATTTTTTCAATTGCTCGTATTATCGTATCATCCACGAATTTATTGGCGTAATCAATAACCTCAGCGATTTCCACGTCGTCAATTTTCCTACTATAATGGCAATTATCATTCATGAAAAAGAAATACTTTCGAGGAAAAAATAATTGGGTTTAAAAACAACGAAAAGACCAAATTTAACTAAACTCATTTTCAACTTTATTGATCGACGGATCAACACGATTCTTGTCAGTCATGGTTCCGTACTCTCTACCCTTTGCCTCTCTCTCTCTCTCGCTCTCTCTTTCTCTCTTTTCCTGTTTTGTGCACGATTATAAAATAGAGAAAAAAGAACGACGATTGTATCATCTTCATTCACCGCGTCAATTTTCACATCTCGTATCTCCTATCACAACGTAAATTAGTTACACAGCTATTATTTTCCTTGTTTCTATAAATAGTAATATTTCCGTGTTTACGTCGGCCAACAAAATAAATCCAATGTGTCTTTTTTGTAGGCGTGTGTTCTTTTCATGTATCACACGACAAGAGTAATTACAAACTAATTAACGAGTGTAAGATTTTCGTACGATTAATCCGTGGTAGAAAATTCGATTCAGTCGGTTTTCGAATGATGCGAGTGACTCGATATTTGGACACGATCACCCTGAATCGTTGCCGCTTTTACTGAGGCTTCGAGTCCTGTCACCGCGGCCAATACTTGAAACAGACTATCCATCAGCCTGTCGATGATCTCCTTCATCTCGAGATCACTCCGTGTCATCACGAATAAATCTGCAATGTCATGACAAAAAAAGAAACATTTGATTGTGAAAAATAATACATGGAGACAATTAAGAAGTAAGATTGACGATTCGAAGTAAAAATAATCTCTAGAACTAGAGAGGAAGTAACCATTTAGTAGCCTAAACATTCTCTCTTTCAACATCTGGTGCACCAATAAAAGAAATGTTTCAAAATAACAGAGTAAAATTGTTGGGTTACATTTACCCATATGAGGTGAAACCGAGTGGCTGGGATAGTATGACTTTCGAGGGTTCAATTTTCGCCTTTTCTCTCGAAGTTTTTTTAGTAATCGAACAACTTTAGAGTGCATATTGTCTGAAGGTAATTTTTTTGCCTTGGATGGTAGTTTGATAAAAAAAAATACAAAAAATTATCAAAAGTCAATTTCATGTTTTTTTTTTAGTTTTAACCCAAAAATATTTTTTTCTCAAAACTTGGACCGTTTTTTTGATTTCTTTGAAAAAAATCACCATTTTTCTACATATTTTTACATGTCTCAAAAAATTGACAGCTTGTGATATCCGCACCTTCTATTTTTTCCTCATTTTTTACCACGTGTAAACCAATAATAATGAGTTGTCAATCCTGGATTATATTTTTTTATTTTTTCTTTTCCACTCATAATTCCATTCTTCAAGAAATCATGAATGAAAAAAGTTAATAAATAAATATTAGAACTGATTTCCATGTTTTTTTTTTTTTTTTTCAGTTTTCAACCAAACATTTTTTTTGCAACTTGGGCCATATTGATTTTTCTAAAAAAATTCACCATCTTTCACGACACATTTTTATACGCTCCAAAAAATCCGCAGCGTGTGGTATCCATAAATTATATTCTTTTTTAATTCTCTGCCATGTGTAAATCAATGATTATCAATTATTAATCCTTATTCATGAATATTACACGCTGCGGATTTTGTGGGACGTGTAAAAATGTGTCGTGAAAGATGGTGAATTTTTTCTGAAAAATCAAAATGGCCCAAGTTGTAAAAAAAAATGTTTGGTTGAATACTGAAAGAAAAAAAACATGGAAATCAGTTCCAATATTTATTTATTAACTTTTTTTCATTCATAATTTCTTGAGGAATGGAATTATGAGTCCAAGATTTGAAAAAAAAAAAAATTTTTGGATTAAAACTAAAACAAACATATAAAATTGACTTTTGATAATTTTTTTGTATTTTTTTTTATGAAACTACAATTCAAGACGAAAAAAATTACCTTCTATTTGATTTTGATATCTTTGTTGCTGAAAAAGTTATGAGTATTCCGGTTTGGCATGGAATGCTCCATATACAAAAAATTACGATAATAGGATATTAAAATTCTCAATCTTTCCACAAGCAGCATCTAAGAATTTTAGTGGCCTATCATTGCTTAAAATTATAAATCGAATGATAACAAGAACAAACAAAACATGATAACAACATTTTTCTATATCTTTCAAGCCGCTGAATCTGAATTCAGTAAGAAAAACATTCTATAACGTCAAGTTCTTTAAAACCAATTAATTGGCAAGCATTGCTATTTGAGACAAATTATTAGTGAGTTTCGTTGATTGTCGCATTATAGATAAATTAAAGAAGGCATGTTGGCGAGTCTCCAAATTAAGAAGTTACTCAATAACAATAAGTTTAAGGAGTGTTTATCACAAAAGGAATAGAAGAACCTATGCCATTAACCCTTAAGGTACAGACCTATACATTCAAACGTTCCATATATATGGGGTCACGGACGACCCCAACCGTTTTTTTCAGCTGTAATTATAAAAAGAAATAGTTGTCTTGATATTAATCGTACATGAATCGAAAGTATAGACTCTAAGCAGCACGGTTATGAAAAACTTATTCATTTTGTAGGCACAGTTTGCACCCAAATAGTCTGAAAGTAAAGGGTGCACTACAACGTCAAAATATTCAACTTGACTCTTATAAATCTTTTTCATGCAGTACAAGCTATTTTAATGGGAAAAACCGGATGTCTCAATGTAGAGGTTCAACGCAACAAGAAAAAAAAAACATTGCACATTTTTCGATGTTTTTCAAATTGTAGCCGCCATTTTTTTATTTTCTATTTTTTCAAAAATTTTTGGTTCAGTCTGCAGAGAAGCAGCCCCTGAACAAAATGGCATTAGGAAATAGCCGAAAACTTCAACCGGTCACTCGAAAACGTGGCAATGAGGGATCAGTGCACGAGACGCGTGGTCTTCTTTATCCGCCCATATCTCCCTTAAATATTTATATTTTTGAAACCTCAGCCACTGAATTTAATAGCCAAAACTCCAATAAAAACGTTGCAAAAAAGAAAAGGTATGTATGTTGTTTCGGTTCTTCACAACTGCCATTTCAATTTTATCCCATTTTCGGCCCATTTTCGCTGCCTAGTCGCCTTAAGGTAGGAGTCTCGCCACAGTCACGTTCAAAAGTTAACTCTCCGGTCAACATTCGAAAATTTGGATATAACCTGCGAAATATCCTAAGAATGGCAATTGTCAAGTCATACGGGAGCCTAAAAAATAAAAATTTTCGGGAACAATGTTTAATATAAAATTCAGAGTTTCCGGAATATTCGCGTTTCCCTATGCAATACACGTAACATATAGTTCATATCACTATATCTCCGAAACTAAGTAGTCAGAATTGTTGTAATTTTTCGAAAAACTTCATCATATACAGCAGTGCAAATGACAATTAAAAAAAAAAAATCTGTAGAAAAGTTTCGAAGTAATTGGGTAAAATGTGAAATTTTCTACCTTTGCCCATAAGAACACACGTAAAACTATACAATTTTTGATTTCCGATATCTCGAATATGGAATAGTGAATCCTATTCAAATTTTGCACGTTATTACATAATGATGTTCTGAATAAGTTCTCGAAATATAAAAAAAATCTGTAGAAAAACGCTTTGACGAGACTCCTACCTTAAGTAAAATTGAGAAACGTTATCAAGATCATAGGGCTGAAAACATGTTAGGAGACTGCCGCTGGACTTTGAAATTTGAAACCAATCCAAAAATGTATGAGGAACGGAAATGCAATGACCAAAAGTTTTAACTAATCCTACATATGAATAAAAATTCACTACCTACACGAAAAAAACGGTTGTTGTTTCTCAAAAACTAGGCTTTTGATTACATATTTGTTTTCAGCGTGGAAAATTATCACGGGCCAAATAAAATATCTGTTCAAACGTACTAAATATATAAATATAGAAAAAAAACGATATTTATTTAATGCTAACCAGATCTTTCTTGTCCCAAATAACGACAGTACATATGGACAGCTGTCGTAATGTCATCGTCATCGTGGAAGGGATCACCGGGCCATTGTGCTCTGTGCAATCTGACAGCTTCGAGAGCTGAGGACCATCGAGCCGATCTGAGCAATTCGGCAACTCTGGCGACTTCCTCGTTAGCTCCGCTTCCCGGCAACGGGCTTGGACTTGGTGTTGGTGTTGGTGTACCACGCTCGCTCTCCGTACTTTCTTCGAGTGCTCGTCCCAGAGCCATTTTCATGCTCGCTATTTCCGTCGACATGTCTTGCAACTGTATCGACACATTTTTCGTCGCTTTTATCAAAGCGATGAGCATTTTGTTTGACGCCTCGATTAGCAACAGTAATTGGAAATGAAGCTTGTATAAAGCCCGTCCAAGACCTGGCAGCATCTCCTCGAATCCAGAATCACCGCTGTGAGATTCACCGAGCACTTGTAGCTTGTGCGTTGCTTTGACTGTCTCGAGGCACTAGAAAATGTAATATGAACAAAACAATAATGGAGTTCATTTAAGGCTGAAATGCATAGTCAAACCGATTTTTGCTCAAGAATTTTTTCGCAAATATAAAATAATTAACTGCATGGTAAATGTTACAAATACCACGTCATTTTACGATTTATTTTTGCAATTTGCAATCGGACAAAAATTGTGGAAAAATTTAGCCGTTTTTGAAACTCTACAAACATCAATTTTCCATAAAAATAATTTTTTAAAGTTTTTGACATATTGCTTAAACAAAATATTCTTCGGCAGACAATTAGACAATTTTTTCTCTCGCTACGTAAAACAAGTTCGGTGATCTTTCTAACTGCATTTGATTTTTTTTCGAACGTTCCCGTTTATTTTAACTTCTAAAAAATACATAACAAATTACGAATTCTGCACATTTTTGTTCAAAGATTCAACATCATATTTACAAAATTTCTAAAACAAAAAAATCTTAAAAATTCTAAAATTCTAAATAAAAAAAAAAAGAATTCTAAATTTTTAATTTCATTTAAATAAAAATTTTAACATTTGAATTTTGAAATTGCTTTAGAAATTTCAAATTTCTAAAGCATTGAATGAACAGTTTCTCAAAAACCGCCTTCAGAAAAAGTGACACAGAGGAATTTTAAAAAAGATTAAAATACCAAAAAATTTTAAAAGGATTCTAAAAAAATCAACAAATAAAACAACAACAACAAAAAATTCGTGTGGTGAAAAAAAAACGTACAATTATTCGTTGAACAATTATTTTTGAAAATAATTTCTTGATATTCTTCGGATAATTTTATTATTGTATATAACGTCTGGTAAAGATGACTGAATTTTTTCAGATTTTTTGCGAACCATCGAATACTACGTTAATGGAATAAAATTACTGCCACAGATTATGTGTAATTCATCCTCACAATGCATTAGACACTTTAGAAAATGGTCATATACCAAAAAAAATATATCATACTACTTATATTAAGATTTCAATTTGGTTCATCAATAATTTCGACAATTTTGAATTGTTCCTTAATTTTTTAGATATTCACAATAATTTTTCGGAAAGAATTCTTTTAGTTTTCATAGGAACTGCTCACATGTCATTTATTATATTATTAACCTCTAGGGGGCCGGGATGATGTTGATCGGCATCACCTCAAGGTCGAGCCATATTACTAGTCCGTTTAGAAATTTTTCTAGGGAAACAATTTTCAAAGTATGACTTGGGCACATTCATAAATGCCGGCCACCTGGAGGTTAATCATTGTAAATTGAAAAATATGAAATAAGTGAGTTTATAATATGATTTTACATTGTCGACAGATTAATCTTGTACTGTATTTAATAATTTTTATACCTCAGTAGCGTGGTCCTTTTTGTCAAGAAAAGTCTCAAGATGTTCCTGTATCTCAAGCATCCCGAAACGCAGACTCTCGTTCATTCTTTGATTCGCAAATACCGTGGTTGAATACCAAACGAGCGGTGGCTCAGCTTTGGAGCTCAACAACTCGGCGTGATTAGACAAATGTGAAGCTAACTGAGACGAAGCTGTACTTCCATTATTCAACAAAGCGCTCGATTCCCGCGTCAGTCCTACCGATTTGCTGCTTACATCCTGCGAAAAAAATTATCGAGGTTATTACCAAATCCTGTTTGCTGACCTTTTGAAAAATAATATTTTTTTATGAAATAAGAAAATTTGTTTTATGAATGAATTAGCACTTTTTATTTTTTCTTATATACCGATTGCCCAGCTGCACGAGAAAAACACACGAATTACGCGTTTCACTACGATGACCTAATTTTCAAGGCTTTTTCGTATAGAAGATTTGTGTAAATGCCCAAAATATCACTTCACCATATTTAGAACATACATGCCAATGCACAGGGTTCTTATCAACAATTACCTGTCATCATAGGAATACTTACAGGAAAACGAACATAATTAAAAAATAAAGAAAACTATTAAATACATAAAAATTAACAACAGCACATGAAAGTGATGTCAATTCTGTGAAATTTTGGAAAAAACAGTTTTCTCTACAAAATCCAACGTGGCACAGAAATTTTATTCAACTGAACCAATTATGTTTACGATTATGAATCAAAATTACGTGGTATTCGACTGAAGAAACAATTATTTCAATTTGTTGCAGAGTGTAGTTGTGTTGATACTAACCCTAAGAATTCTGCTGAGAAGATGGAAAAAGTCAAGAGTATTGTAAGGTGATTGCGTAATCAAATTTTGTATCTGCTGTCGCCAAATTTCTTCGGCGTCATCGCGTACAACCTGACGGAAGGGCATCAAAGCTGAGAGATTCGGTGAAGCGTTGCAGGGCGTTACATCACCCAAATCACCAGCACTAGATCCCCTAGAAAAATCGATCGAATCGAGATTAAACAACGTTGGAAAATTCACGATACAGGACGGAAAATGACCAAGAGTTAAATTAAACTTTGCTTATTAAAATACAGATGGACAAATTGGATACTGACGATGTATCGGATCTAGTGGATGAGTCGTGACGCGAGCGACTCGGTATCAAAGACAACGAGGAGGGTGGAAACATTCCAGGAATACTGTTTACTTCCTGTCCCGTTCCTGAGCCACCAGGAACTTCATCTAATGGCGATTCCGAACCGATTTCATCGTCCGAGGATTCCTCCATTACTCCGCGCTGTAAAAAATAAATAAAAAAAATATTATTGTCGCAATTTTTTATCTCTTCACCTTGAGATTTTTTTGAATCTTATCATTTTTACCCGAGTCGTGTGTTTGCTCGACGAAGGTGTTTTTTCGCTGAGACTCTCCTCGAAGTGGCGAAAACTGGGCTCCCTTTCCTCGCCCTCGCTGAGAGGTCTTCTTCGCACTCCCCAATTGAAATTATCGGTGCTCTCACCCTGAAAACATTTTAGAAAAAGTAAATATTTGTATCGATGCTCGAAAAAATGCATTATCTTCATTATTGAAAACCCCCATTTTACCTCAACGCTTTCACTCTCGTACTCGAGAAAATCAAAGTCCTTGAACACACCGAATTGTTCATCGTCACGTCGTGATCCTCCGCTCAAATCGTTGTTCGCACCAGATACTTCCTCCGTTGATGATGCCATCGATGATTGTCTCTCCATGAGATCCGAACTTTGGCTGAATATAACCTGGTAAAAGCATATTCAATCATTATTAATACCTTTCCAAGTTCTGGAATAATTGCAAGTTTCAACTTTTAATTAAGGCAGTGTCCTGATTCGGAGGATCAAATGAATAGTTTTTTTTGCTTTAATCGATAGTATTTTATTGATACATATGTTTTCAGAGTTTTAAGAACTACTGGGATCTTTTTTTAATAAGTTACAGAGCCGAAAGTAGCCAAGAGTCCCGCGGGTACAAACATATCCTACAAACTTTAAACCGTCTTTTCTACCGATATAATTTCTGTGAATTGCCCAATTTGGCAACAAAGATGGCAATAAATTATTTCACCTATCGACCAAATTGAAGGCCAATTCTCTAAGATAGTCCCAGCCATATCCTAAATGAATCGAAAACATCGATAAAAACTTTGTTTTAAGAATGGATTACGCATATATGCATGCCAATAATTTTGTTCCATGAAAATTTCAGTACTCAATGATTCGTCAAAAATTTGAAAAAAATTCGACCATCTTTAAGACGTTCGAACATTGATACGCAGTAATAAAATTATTAAATAATTATTGGACCAATTGTCTAAAAAAATGTTGTTTAACAAATAATCAGATGATTTTTTCCGTCGTATGAAATGAGTTTGTTGATTTTTTGATATACTTTCGAATTTTTATCTTCTTTTTTTTAATCCCCTTTTCGACTTTTTCTAGAGGCGGTATTCGAGAAACAGTTCGTTCAATGTCTCAAAAATTTCCTATAAACTATGTGGATTTTATTTACAAAAACATATGCAAAATTCGTGAATGTTCCTTAATTTTGTGAAAGTTTTTAGAAAAGTCGAAAAAAATGGGGAATATTTTTAAAAAAATTCAAATGCATTTGGAAAAATCATCGACTTCATTTGACATAGCGGAAACAAATTGATTATTTGTTGAAGAATATTCTGTTTAAACAATATGTTAATAACTTTTTATAAATATTATTACTGAAGATTAATGTTTGTTAAGGTAGTTCGATAGTTTGGTTGAGTCTAAATGTAATCCATTTTTCAAATTTGTAAATGGACGATTAAAATACAAAATCGATTTTATCATACTCTTATGAATCATCTAAATGACAATTAAAATTTAATAAGATTTTGGCCTGACTCTTGTAGTAACAGATCCGCGAATTGGTGTGAATGTAAACATAATCTCGAAAATTTTGCCGCACGATGAATTGATTACGAGGTCCTTCGGGCAGTTTTATTAAAGAAAAACAACTGAACCAACGTAAACATTCACGCGAAGCTCTAGAAACATGCAATGAGTAGAAAAAACTTGGAAATGAAGCAGCTGGTGGCTAAGAAAGGCACTCGTCTAATTGACATTTCATACCGGCGGGCATAAATGAGCCGCCATCTTGATTGTCTACTGATTTCCGAGAGAGAGAGAGAAGTCCGAGTCAAGATTTCTCAATAATTATACGGTGAATACAATTAAATTTCTCCTAGAAGATGCTTCACATATCGTAGATTAGAGCAATAAATCTTTTTCGTGGGTTGCACAACAAATTTTTGAGTATTCTCAAACTGAAAGTTCTAACCTATGCTATTGTCTGCGTTCTTCTATGGTCGCAATGTATTTTTAAAAGCTAATATCTACGTAAAAAAAATTATCTTCTTTCAATTCCATGCAAAAAAAATATATGGTCACACGTGAACCCCAACTCTACCGAAATACCTCAAGTTGCAAGGATCACTGAATATTTTGAGATTTTTGTCCAAATGCGAAATTTGGAAATTCTTATCCAATAAAATTTTAGCAATTTTTATTCTACAACAGAAAATAAATTCCGTCTTCTAAATCCCCATTTTTTCGATCAAGGTCGCAAATTTTTAGAATTACTGTTTCAGACGAAAATAACGAACTCCACTTTTCCCCCAATTGGAGCTTCTAATGGCGCGGCGCTTCAGTGATTTATTTATCATTTTGCCGCGATTTTGTATTATAACACGATAAAAAAAAATGTCTGTTTTCTTTAGAATATCCAATTAAATGCCCAAACGTTTCGAAAAATTGATCATTTTTATCTGCTAAAAGAAGATCCCCAAAATCACTATTTTTTTGATATTCTAAATTAGTACACTGCTTCAATACTGATACCGTGAGCAAATTAATCGTCACGCAGTGAATTTCTAAGCTTTGCATTCCGAGCGAGACGGAGTTTCGTGTGTGAATAAATTGAGCATGTATCAAATTAAACAAAAAGTGGGTTTAATGAGAGATCGAAAGGAAAAAATGATTTTCATCACTATATAATTAGCGTAATATCATAGAGATTGTTTGAAAGTTCGATGACAAAGAAACGCTGTTAAAACTCTACTACATCTTTCGTGGCTGAAGACAAGAACGTGAACTGAGGTGAAAAGCCCGATTATACAGACAAATAGTGGTTTATAAGTCAGTGTGCATAAAAAATTTGCTTGTTGCATTATTGTATTTTTTGGTTTTTACTACAACGATATGAGAATCCGCGTTTTTTTTACCTTGCTATACAGTGTCATTGAGCTAATATGTTCGTCCTAAAAGAAAACGGTAGGATAACGATAGTCAAGTTAAGAAGAAGACAAATTGCCAATTCACTTACAGAAGGACTCTTGGGCAGGCCGACCGGTTGACCGAACGGCCGTAGCAAATTAACCAGGCATTCTCGTACACGTCCCTGTATAAAAAAAAAAGAATTATTAATAAATTTCTATCGTTAAAATTACCCGATACTCAATCAGTTTTAGCTTTACCTGCGACATCCAGGGTCGTTTCCAACCGGAAATGGCGCTGCTGTCAGCGGGCGAAAGTGATAACGAACGTCTCGGCGAGCCCAGAGCTTTTTCCTCATCAATCGGGCGTTTTAACCATCTTTTACCAATAACAGGAGTCTTCATAACATCAAACGTAAAGTCCATCGTTCTTCCTACGAGTTAATAATATTTCGTACCAAAATAAACCAGACTTGTTCCTCAATTCATCAAACTTCCTAATTTTTAATGTCGGAAGGATAGTAGAAAGTGATTAGATTATAAAAATAATAGAAAAGAAGATTGAATACTTTTAACTAGAAAAATATGATATCTCGTTTTATTATCACAATTAACTACATTTGGCTATCTATTATTATTCTTATCGAAACCTTGGATCGGCCCGTTTCAACGTTTTAGTGCAGTGGTTGCCACGTCGAAGGAAGTGAGTGTGGAAAGAAAAAACAAGAAAAGAAGACAATACTTTGATGAACAATCGTTCGAACATGCAGACATGCGCGAGAAAGTTGATTTGTTTTTTTTTCTCTTTTCTACTTTGGCGTATTACTATAATTACCCGGCAATTCTTTCTTCGTAAATATTTCAGTATCAGTGAAACTAGGATGAGGCGAAGTCAAAGAAGACTCCCACGAAGGCCCATGAACTGACGTAGGTGGCGCCACGAGAGTTGACGATCTCGTTACCACGAGTTTCAAAATTTTTAGAGCTTCCTTCCAGTAAGGTCCCTGAAACGATAAGTATTTTAACGAGTTTTATACAATTGAAATTTTATCGAGATTCTTCATTTTGCAGATTTTTATTTCTCTAAACTTCGGTCGAGTTTATTTGAAATGAATTTTACCTCGACATATTTAGAAATGACTCTCAATAATTCGGTATTTATTGGCTGAGCAGCTTGCGAAGCAAGATCCACGTAATGAAGCAGACAGTGTATTATGCTCAGTACAGGCAGTGTCACACTGCTCGGTCCTTTCTCCAAAACCTCGACGAGAAATGCCAACATATTGAAGCTGAGATGAGCATAAGTGTCGTAAAGATACTTGACAACGCATTTCGTCCATTGAAAGCTCTCTTTGCTAAACGTGCGACGACTGTAGAGGTTCATCACAGTGCCGAGGTGATCGAGTTTCTTGCCTTTTTCTGCGCTTACCTATATTATCGTTCAAAATATTACTACTTTTTAGGCTTTGAAAAATGATTCAAGGGGGCAAATACACCGACATGAGGTAAAAGAGTGTTTAAATTTTTATATGTTAAACTATTAGAGCATACGGATGGAAATTTTTCGCAGCTAAAAACATACATTTTGAGGAACGTTTACCATCCTTTTTGTATCTGTTTAAAAAAGTGGTACACCATTGTGATATGGTTTCATGAAGAAACTACAATTTAAGGGGGAACGGCACTGTAACGGGTCAAAAAATGAAATATTTTTTTTTGTGTTTTCTTGAAATATATATGTTCAAAATTATTTATACAAAATTTTCAAGTCAAAAGTAAGTATCAATATTCAAGTTAACGCCTTATTTTATGCCAAGAAGAAAGCAACGAGAAATTTAAACGCGTTTTCGAGGAAACAACTGTTTTCGACTTTGTCTCAGGGTAAACTCGAAGAACCGATTTTATTATTTTTTTTTTAATGTTCGTTAATGCCGTGATTAGGGTTGTAGCCGATTTTTGAAATTTTGACAACTGCTATTTTTTAAGGCGACTTAAATAAAAAAAAGGTCAAAAAATCGAAAACATGATGAAAAAAATGTCATACCGCCATTTTGTAAATAAAATTAAAAAAACGACTACGTACAACGGTATAGCTACATTCATATAAATATTGAAATTTTTTTATTTTTGATTGTCGGGTAACCCGTTATCAAGATTTCCTTGGGACAATGAAGAGGAATTTTTTTTTTATCATCACATGGAAGCTCATGATGTTTTAAATTTTTAATATTTTTCAACAAATATTGGTACTGATATAGTTGAATATATACTCAATTACCTCCACCACCGCGAATCGCTTTATTACCAGAAAAATATAGACTCGGCGAGCGCTCGGGACAGCAGACGACAGAGCTGCAAATGTACTTGTCCCGAGACTATATCGAGTCTCTTGATAAGGTATTCTTTACCCGATCCTTCAATAAATATTTATACCTGGATAAAATAATTTCCAAAACATGGCAATTTTTTGGCCCGTCACAGTGGCGTTCCCCCTTGAAAGATTGATACCAAAATATTTTGAAAACCACTCATCCCATTGGCTGAAAATTTTCCCTTGATCAATCTATTCTCAAATATCTATCGTGTATATGTGGGAGTGTTTCGGATTAATTTCTATATTCTTCAAATAAAATTTGTGTATTATTTTTAAAAAAGTTTTTATCGATATTTCTTTACTCCTTGAATCTTTCGAATCATACATATACAATACAATTTTTTATGACTCCAAGTTTTTTTGTTTTTTAGCAGGGAACCAAACAATATTTCCTCGAAAATGGCTTTTTTCGTTGAAGAGTTTTTATTATCAGGAATTTTATTAAAAAAATTCATAATCTTTCAATTCACGCTGATACACGAAAGATATTAGTATGAGGTGTTATATCCTACTTTATTTTTATTGTCAGTTGATTTTTGGCGAAGGTACACGTGGTACCATTTTAGTATTTTTTTAAAAGGGTTATTGAACAAAGGATTGTGAACGTTTCTTTTTAATGTATTTTTAACCACGAAAAACTTTTATCCAATTACTGCAAAGGTGTTTCGGAAAAAAAAATTGAATTATTCATATTGAATCCTTCTAGACGTATTTGCCTCTTTAATTGGAATAAAAATGATTCAATGATGAATCTAAAAGTTTAGCAATAAAAAAAAAAGATTAATAAGAGAGACTCACTTGAGCGATATTTTCAGCACTCCTGATGCATAACTCGTTGGCGTCTTCGTAATTGAGCAACATGTAAGGCAGCAATGATATGACGTTCATGGGAAAAGCGAGGCTCTGTGTGGGATCGACGACCGGTAGATCCAATAACGGTGTGAATTGTGACAAGAGCGTGACAACGGGCTCGTAAGTGTTTGGGCTAGTGCAACCTTTGAGAAGCAAAGCGTGAACACCGGGAAAAGAATTCCAGCCCAATTGTTGTTGCAATTTTTCGACCTTATCTCGGGCGTCCGGACGATCCAGCGGCAATCTGTGTAAAACCCTACCGAGGAGTCTGAGAGCGAGCAAGAATTCGTGCTCGTAATCGGATTCCAGGAGGGACACGGACAACCAGAACAATTGTGCGAGTATCGTCATTTTGTCGTCCTGAGTAGCCGAATCACCGAGTAATTTCAACGATTGCGCCGATCTCGATCTCGACAAATTTGTGTTTGGATATTTACTACAACCAACGCGGGTGTCTAATTCTTTCGGATCGCTGGCCGGGGCACTCCCGGGGCCACTGGTTTTTCTCATGCAATAACTGACGGAATAGCTGGTACTGCGCGTGTGTCCAGTTTGATGAAGATGGGTAAAAACGTGTGATCCAGTTGGATTGCCGATACCACCGGAGTTTCTTTTACCCCCGATTATCATACCGGAAGCGGGATCTTTGTTATTGAGATTAGGAGTTGATTTGAATATTTCTTTCATAAAGTCCAACGGTCGGAAATCCGATTCCAAGGAGTCGACCGCGGCTTCGAGTGTCAAGAGTAATTCAGTAACGTAGCCTTGCATATCCTCGCCCTGCTCAGCCACCGTTTCCACGAGTCTCGAAAGTATATCCGAGAGCATTCTCGAAGTAATTGGAACTCGGAGCGCTCGGAAAACTTGGAGAGATCTACCGGCGTAATGTCTCGAAGAGCAAGAAAGTCCCAATTGTAGAGCAGTCTCGGCCCAGCGTTGACTCACATGGGCGTGTGGCAGGGAATCTCGAAAGACTCGAAGTACGTGTCGCAAGAGGATGGTCAACTGTTCGGCGCTCCTGACCCACCATACTTTTGCGGTCATGTCTTCGTAATTCCAAAGAGGCTGATCGATTCGCGACGCTAAGAAATTAATGAGCGACTTGATGACATCTTGGATGGCCATGTTCGGTCCGGGATGGGGATGGGGGACGGTCCAGTTGGTGGCATCCTCGGGTGTGACGATAACCGGCAAAGCGCCAGAAGTTGGTGTCGACGCCGAGGGCCAGGCACGATTATTCGAAGCCTCGTAGTTCACGACATCTTTGGCAGTTTGCGAGGAATGCGAGAGATTGTTGAAGCTCGCGGTAGCCGCGGTACAGAGCGTTGGGGTTGGCGAATGAGCCGGTGAAACTTCCGAGGAAGAGGGCAAAGGCGGCGGTGGGGGAGGAGGAGGTGGTGGAGGTGGCGGCGGTGGAGGCGGCGGCGGGGGTGGTGGTGGAGGAGGCGGCGGTGGCGGCGGAGGTGGCGGAGGAATCGCCACGGCCGGTGTTGAACTTATTTCCGCTGGTGAATTCAACTGCGGTGGGGTTGCTGGCGGTGGTGCCGTCGTTGGCGGACCGTACAGATAACTGTCGAATTCGGGATCAACCTCGGTGAAATTGTGCTCGATAACTGGCAATGCCGGGGTTGTTAAACCAAGCCCCAATTGTTCCGTTCTCGAAGCCAACAAAACGCGCGCTACCCCGAGATGATCGCGATGATCGCCCAGCACTACGAGAAGATTGAGCAACAGGGCGCGACAGTGATCACGCACGAGGGGACGAGAATGATCGAGACCGAGGAACACGATGTGCAACATGAGGGGTACGTGAATCGCCCAATCGAGCTGGACACCGTCGACCACCACGTCCGTTATCAGCATCACTGCTATGTTGCACCTGCGCAAAAATTCCCCATTTTACTATCCAAAATCCATTCTTTTAGCCCAGACAATTTTAACCCTTGCGGTACACACTAGGCTGGGGTCGTGAGTGACCCCAGCTTTTGTTATTTTGCATTATGAGCTCGTAGGAGGAGCATTTCGACTCTTCTTTGCCTAGTGGGAAAAATCTTTACCAATATACCGATAATATTTCACATGTTCCATAGTTAGTTAGACTGTGGTTACTACGCCAGGCCTTTTTAAAAATTCATTTTAGAGCCATCCGCGAACCAAGTTTTTCAACTTTTTGCAATGCAGGGAGGTGCAATGCTTGTTTTCTTGTTGTGTTGAATCTTTACTTTGCGACAACATTCGGGTTTTCGCGTTAAAATGACGGGTAACCACTGTAGAATTAACGGGTAAAACCACTGTAGAATTTTCGAAAAATCGATTTTTTTTATTGGCTTAAAATATACTTTGAACCCTCTTGAATATGAGGCAAAAAGGTTTATACCTGAAAAAAAAAATTTCATTGAAATTTCGGGCTCTTCCTCGAGCGCGTCGGTCATTTAAGTACCACGTTTCAAAACTTTAAACGCGTTTTTCTTGAAACATGATTTTTCAAAACGGCACGCAGCATAACTCCAACAATTTTCATTCTTTTCATTTGAATTTTTGACAATATCTAAAAAATAACATTTCGAAGTGAAATACGTTCGAAATTTTCGATAAGTTCATTTAAACATTTTTTATCAACAAATAATTACCCTCTTTTTCTGTCGAAAATTGAACCTCTTCATTCAAACACTCACCAATAATACAAAAATGAATATTTTCAAAATCCCCTACGTACTTCTCTAGCTATGAGTGTCTAGATTAAGGTTTTTTTTAATTCCAGATCAACAATTGCACCAGTTACACTGCGCGCCTCAGAGCGCCTCGAATTCAACAAGCCTCGCGGGAATGGCTCTGGTGTCGCCATTTTTAAATATTTTTCAATCATAATTTTTTGTTGTACAGTTAAATATATGCTTAATAACTCCCCCGAATATTATTATTCTATAACCTCTCCTTCCATCCGAAAAAAATTGTCTTAAAAAGGCTTTTTTTAAGGCCGTTACAGTGGTTTTAGCCCTTAAATTGTTTGAAAAAGATTTATAAGAGTCAAGTTGAACATTTTGACGTTGTACTGCACCTCTTATTTTCAGACTATTTCGGTGCAAACTGTACCTCCTGAATAAATAAGATTTTCATGAACGTGTTGATCAGAGTCTATACTTTCGATTCATGTACGATTAATATCAACAACAATTTTTTTTAATAATTATAACTAAAAAACGGTTGGGGTTTCATTTGTGACCCCACACAGGTCTGTACCATAAGGGTTAATATCTACAGTAACTTCTGATTTCCTTAGCCCGGGCTGATCACTTAGACCCGAATTAAAAAACGGTTAACGACGTAGTTTTCCTCGAAAGGTGCGTATAGGTAAAATAATTTATTAAGCAGATCACAAATGAGGTTACGGATTCATCCGAACGAGTGATCATTTAGTCGAGATGGTAATTCAAAAATATTCTAATAATGCCCCAAAGTTGATACCCAAATCTAAATTTTAAATAATACCCAAATAATACCCAAGTCTAAAATGATCCAGACGCTAATTAATCAGCGTAAAAAAATCTCGCAGCAAAATTTCTGCTGCGAAATATCCACCAGGCCACCGGAAACAGTTCCGTACAGGTTCAAAATATTTCACGCACAAAATTTTGCTGCAAACTGATGCTAGCGTGGAATTCGACTTTTTTCAGTCATTACATAATTCATCATTTCAGTCATTACATAATTGCTATCATATTTATTATGAATACTTTATCCGAAAAAAACGAAGGTCTCAGATATTTTAGTTGCCGGATATTTCGAAGTGAATGAAATAGCGACCAATTTAAATATCCCGAAAACTCACCTGTGAAAACCGCTAATCGGCTGTGAACTGTCTGGAAGATACTCCGTCAAGGGTGCAAAGTAACCGCCATATTCCGGCATCGGTAGTGGATGTGGTTGGGGAATATCGAACTTTTCACCGTGACCAGGAACTTTGTGGCTCGTTATCGTCATACCCGTTCGTGTTACGTAGATCGAGTCGTCGGTCGTCAGCTGATTTTTATTTAAAACGTTATTTCACTTTGCTCGTAGTTTATTCGCTTATTTCAAATTTTTACGAACCTCAGCCTCTGTTGTCGGGGTCGACAAATCGTCCGGGAGAATCGGAGGTCCGCTCGCTGTTCTCGTCTTTTCTATCCTCGGCGTTGGAAAACCTGCCAATGCTCGCAGCGCCGTATCCGATTTCGAACTAAAACAATTTATGATAAATTTTTGATACTACCGTAAATTTTTTGGGGGAGCGAAATAAGATTTTTCGCATTTCTTAATATTGATTATTATTAGAAAGAGCGTATAAAATATTACGCCTCTCCGTCTCCAAGAAATAAATTGGGCCGAAACTTTCGATTTTAATGCACAAAATTATCATATCCCGAGATTGGGTGGACGGATTGACTTGCAACAAAGACCAATAGAAAGAGAAAAATCGAAAAAAAAATCGTCCTCTACATTCAAATTTTTTACTCAAACCGTTCCGCCGTAAGAACAATTTGAAAAAAAAGAAAAGCCCGAAAACCGTCATATTCGCGTATATAAGAGTGCAGCAGGGCTCGCGCTGGCTTTTTCTTTTAGTACTTGGCGTCGAGCCGCTACCACGTCTCTTGATTACTTCAACATATTTTTGTTTTACATTGTCGGCGGCAAAGTTTGTCTGCTATGAATTTTAGACACTCTCTTCGGTGAAACCCTTTCCCTCCCCCTTTTTCTGGACTTACACCAATGTAAGCAAAAGTAGGCTCCATTTGGGTAACTTTTTTAAACTAAAATATTTCATTCAAAGAAAAAACATTATATTGGTTTGGAAAGGCATTGTTTTGTCTATAAAATTAGTATATTCCATTTTTTTTCAATCAGATAAGTCGTGGTAGTTGTTTCTATAGACAGTTTTCGCAAAATGTATATTGCATTAATAATAATTCCGTCCATGCACTATTTAACAAAAAAACATATTTTCGTAAAGTTTATAAATAAACTACTCCTTGACATAGTCAAATTGAATCCATTTTTCGCAAGATAACAAAGATCTGAAGAGGAAAGTCGAATGTTGATAAAAAAAATCGCTTTTTTTATTTATTAAAATGAAAACTGTGACAAGGACTAGTATTTCGAGATATACACTATCGGCGAAAATTTTCTGGACAAAAGTGTAAAAATGTCTCGGAGCCATTTTTGATGCCATTCCGGCGGCAGTGATAATGAACAAATTTAGTAAACGTTTTAAAAGGCGTTTAAAACGGGAGAAATTCAGCTTCATTTTGTTTTTTTTTTTAATTTTTTACATTTTCTGCATCCGATACGTTATTTTGAATCAATCAGAATCTTTAAGAGAGCAGCTAAAGCTTCAATTTTAGTTTTTAAAAAGTTTTGTTCGATTTTTTTCGCATAGTTATTACGTTTTTGACGAAAGAAGTAGAAAACGCCGCATAACACGAGAAATATTAGGTTTAAAAAAATCTCAAAAGAGTAAAAAACTGCGCTCGTTTTCGTTGAATTCATTAGAATTTTTTCTGAATTTTTTTTTCGATTTTGTTTTAACTATATTCGGTTAAAATTCTGATACTAAATTGATCGCTGTAAATCGAGATTTACGAGGTTTTTGATATAATACCAGAAAGGGAAAAAGTTATATTTTTCAAATACGAACACGATGAAATTATTTCAAATTTTTTTTCGAAAATTTTTTTTGACCTTTCGATTTTGTGAGAAAAAATTGTTGAAAAAAAATGTAAAAAAATTGTAATGCGTTCAACGTTAAGAGGTAAAACTTTATGCCCTGTTGATATTTTTTCACAAACCCCATAGTTATCAACGTACGACAATCAATTTGTCAGAGTTGTGACCGAAAATGGTTGGAAAAATATAGCGAAAAAAAATTCTAAAAAAATTGTAGCGAATTGAAAGGAAACACGGGCAACTTTTTACTCTCTTGAGATTTTCGTTCAAACCCACTAGTTCTCGTGTCGCGAGGCATTTTCTAATTTCAGTCTTTTTTCGCCAAAAACGTAATAACTATGCGTTAAAAAAATCTCACAAAATTTTTTAAAAAACAAAATCGAAGCTTAAGCTGCCCTCTTTAAGATTCTGGTTGGAAAACCCGATGAAAAAAATTTCTCCTGAAAACGCGGTCCAACTGTGCAGATAAAATAAAAGGGCAAAAAAGGTTCATGTTCAAAATAACGTATCGGATGTAAGAAATGTCGTAGAAAATTTTCAAACAAAGCGAAATGAAGCTGATTTCCTTCCCTTTCAAACGCCCTTTATTAAATTTGTTCATGTACACTGCCGGCGGAATGGCATCAAAAATGGCTCAGAGACATTTTTGTAATTTTCTTCACAAACTTTTCGTCGGTAGTATACATGGGTTTATTAATTTCTGCACCATTTTCATAGTTTATATATAAAGCATCACAGTACCGAATAAAAGCATTGAATAAAAATTGATTCTTTTTATCCGCACAGATGTATGTAATCCGTTAACCCAAAGAAAAATGTTTTCTAGAGGTTTTAATGAAAATGAGATTAACTTTCTATATTTATCCGGCCTCGGTTAGAATGACTACGGAATCCTACATTTATCAAAGTCCAATTCGCACTTAACCACTTTTTGTTAAAACTGACCCTGTTTTAACGGGATCCTCTCCGGAATGACGCTTCGTGTGTATCGTGCCTTTTTCAACAGCCAAATCACGCGACGGATTTCCAGGATCTGCCGGTGGTGCGTCACTGTGAGACGAAGCTTTTCTCATACTCGTAAGTCTGTAGAAAGGAGGCGTTTCTGTACGCTCGATAAGACAATTCAGTGTCTCGACTGTTTGCAGCTCAATCATCATTTCATCCACCAAACGATCCGGCCGAGCTCTCACCAGAAACAGCACCACTCTTTTTGCCTACGTCACAATAATTTATTACTTTTTTCGGAAAAACCTTTCATTTTCTGATATCGTAAAAAATCAACATATTTAATCCGTCAGCTGTTGCGCTGAGACTTTTTCTCACACTTCTATTAAGGGGATGGGTCAGTCACCTAACCTCACCTCGAATTTTCGAAGTTGAAATTCTTCGATATGGTTTGACCGATTACAAAAAAGCTCTGTCAGCCCACGCAGGACGATGGCAAAAATGGGCTGACAGGGCCTTTTTGTAATCGGTCAAATCGTGTCGAAGAATTTAACTTTCGAAATTTGCAGCTATCTCTCTCGCACTCATGGCGGCTCAGTCGGTACGACTTCTAGCCTTAAAACGATAATTATTCTAACTCTGTTTCTAGCTACTTTAAATTGATTTTTCGGTGTGATGAAAAAGTTAGAAAATGATTAAAAAACATTAATTTCTTTATTTTATTTTTTTACTATCAATTATCGTTGTTCTTATTCTTTTTAAGATATAAAAATGTTTGAGTCATAATTACTGTTTTGAAATAATTCGCAATCTCCTATTTTTTAAATTAAACAGTTTAGTTAAATTAAATAGTTTTTAATTGAAATACATGTGAAAAAATCTCTCATCGCGCGACCAATGTTCGAGATGTAAGTAGCATGCGATCAACGACGGGTTAAAATATCAATGACGTATTTTTCGATCAATTCATTTTATACTTTTGTCATTTTGAAGGGGTAGGCTCCTCTTGAAAGGATAAAAAAACACACTTTTCCAGAATTAATTTGCGAAACAAAAAATTAAGGAGGAGAGACGATTTTTTAATGATTTTAATCTTTTTTTATCAGCGTCAAAATTAGAAAAAAATGGGAATAACTCCATTAGCAACGAAGTTATTGCATAACATTTGACGCTACGGTTTTTGGAACAGTGTACATTAAGGGGAAGGGTCAGTCGTTATCTCGCCACCGTGAGTGCGAGAGAGATAGCTGCAAATTTCGAAAGTGAAATTCTTCGACATGGTTAGACCGATTACAAAAAGGCCCTGTCAGTCCATTTTTGCCATCGTCCTGCGTGGGCAGACAGAGCTTTTTTGTAATTGGTCAAACCGTATCGAAGAATTTCAACTTGGAAAATTCGAGGTGAGGTTAGGTGACTGATCCATCCTCTAGTCTAGAAAAAATTAATTTTTGAACTTGTTATTTTTCAATGGGGAACGCGACCATGACGCGTAAAAAATTCTATATTTTTTGCGGTTTCTTGCGATATACACGTTCAAAGTTATATAAACAAAATTTTCATGTTAAAAGTATCTATCTTCAAGTTAACACCTTAGTTTATGTCAAGAAAAAAGCACCGAAAAATTCAAACGTGTTTTCCTTAAAACAACTGTTTTCGATCTTGTCCCAGGGAATACTCGAAGATTAATGAACCGATTTTAATTTTTCTTTTGTTAAATATTCGTTACTGCAGTGATAAAGGTTGTACGTAGCCAATTTTCGAAATTTTGATAATTACTATATTTTAAGACGGTGTAAACAAAAAAAGGCCGAAAATCTTTTATAATGAAAGAAATTTCAAACCGCCGCCATTTCGTGAAAAAAATTAAAAAAAAAAAAAAAAACGGCTACGTACAACAATAGCTACATTCATATAGATATTGAAATTTTTTATTTTTGATTGTCGGGTAACCCGTTACCAAGATTTCCCTGAGACAATGAAGATGATTTTTTTTATCATCACGTTGAAGCTCATAACGTTATAAATTTTAAACATTTTTCAATAAAAATTGGTACTAAAATAGTTAAATATATACTGAATGAAGTATCATTTACCCGATCCTTAATTAATTGTTTATACCTAAGAAAAAAAATTCCCAAAAAATGACAATTTTTTGGGCCGTCACAGTGACGTTCCCCCTCAAATATATGCTTTTCGCAGAAAAAAAAAACACACTTGGGTTATGTAAGGTTGTTTCATGCTACACCGTGTCCGGGATAAGCCATGCCGTGGACGAGGCACGGTCCAAAATTGCTACTTATTTTTTGTATACACCAGTTCATGCTAAACCGAGCCGGGTCGGATCGGTCCCGGCTCAACCTTTATTATTTTTATTTTTGAATCAATCTTTATTTAACTTACATATGGTAAGAGTTCTTGAGGTGCCATGCCCGAGACGATGATGAGATATCTGATAATGACCTTCAGATTGTTTGGCCAGCAGCCGCAAAGAGTAGCCCAAAGCTCCTCGACCTCTTTTGGATGTTCGTCCGAGAACTGAGCGATCATAAAGTTTCGATCGTAGTAATTATGATACTTTGAAACATTAAGTTTAATTACAAGTGGGTTCAAGAATTTCTACCTTGGTTGTTATGTAGAACAAGTTGTTGAGAACCATTTCCGTGGCTTCAGCGCTACCCCAGCCCTCTCGACGTGCTCCACCACGTGCTATGTCACTCGCATAATACTTGAACAAACAAATTCAACAAGAACTTAGCACGGATTAAGGGGAAGCGTGATAAGAATTTTAAACAATTCCTCTCGTTAATAGTGGGCAAGGAATTTTAAATGTATACATTTGGGATATTTGTATTTCAATAGGATAGGAAAAACAAGACAAATCGATGGTTACTACACTATTGAGTGAGTGTGAGCTTATTGAAGCGGTCAGAAGATTTTATTACGTTTAATTTCCGAAGTTTTTTTTTTTTTTTTTTTTTTTTTGGAAAATGGAATTTCCGAAGAGAACGGCGATTACAAACTACCGTATTGAGTTTGAAATGATTAGAACATCCGGAGGATTCAAGAATATTTTATTTCTGAAAGATTATTAAAAAATGACATTTTCGATAATAGTCGAGGGGAATCGCAATCATTGGCTCATTAATGTTTATTTTCTTCGACTATTGTTTTAATTTTTTTAGCAGTTTAAAAAAATGAGTTACGAATTTTCGTCAAGCTAATCCATCCGATTACAAGAATGACGAAGGGGGCGTAGCTCAGATGGTAGAGCGCTCGCTTAGCATGCGAGAGGTACCGGGATCGATACCCGGCGCCTCCAACACATATTTTTTTTCCTTTCGCCCCTGTCCTCACTCGCCTCTTGTGGACAACTTTCAATTTACCAAAAGTGGATCACAGATTTACTTCGGATTGATCCTTCCAATTATAAATATTACAAAGGGGGCGTAGCTCAGATGGTAGAGCGCTCGCTTAGCATGCGAGAGGTACCGGGATCGATACCCGGCGCCTCCAATATCTTTTTTTATTTTCCTCTCTTATTATTTATGATTTTCATTGTTTTTTTTACCTTCGCCCACGTCTAAATTCAACTTCATTAAATAAAAAAAAAATATATATATATACATATAAAATACTATCTATTTTTATAAACGAGTTTTCTGAACTTTGCATTAGATACAAAATAATATTCTGAAAATATGCATACACCATTTTTTTTCTAGGATAGGTGATAATTTGGAATTAAAAAAAAATAACCCAAATAATCACGTACCCTAGCAAAAAAAAATGCGCATTGAATATTATATTTATTCATTTCGTTAAATCTATTCATAGAATAATTTCATTGAACAATAATACAATGTGGGGAGATTTAACGTATATTTTTCATGAAATATGTAGTGAAAAAAGAAGTTTGTATCCTCATAATGGAACTTCGCAATTAAGGAAAAAAATAAGATTGTGGTGTAAAATCGTTGAATAAGTTTGGTCTAATTAATGCACTGCTAATTGTCTGATGGACAGAACATTACGAATTATATATATATATTTTTGCATCATTAAACTGGCTGACAATGATTTTTAAGAGCTACGATTGCTAAGGAACGCAATGAATTTTCCTACAAGACGTCGACTGATCGCGTTTGAGAAAATTGGGGGCAGAGTGAAAGGTAAGAGTGACCACTGAAAAATTACAAATACCGAAGGGGGGCGTAGCTCAGATGGTAGAGCGCTCGCTTAGCATGCGAGAGGTACCGGGATCGATACCCGGCGCCTCCAATTTCTACTTTTTTTTTCATCCTACAATAAATAATTATTCATTTTTATGTTTATCCTAATAACAAATCAAAGCGTTCTTCGTAAGTAAAAATCAAATGTAATCAGAAGAAAAAAATGACATGAAAAAATTGTTATTAACACTGAAGCAAATCTCATCGAAATTCTTGTTTCAAAGAATCATTCCCAGTCAGATAGGCAAGCAGGTATCGGAAAAAAGTACGAGTAAATTTTGTTGAAAACTGCATTTTCGAAATCGGTTACGAATGTATTTCAAGAACTACTACAATGGTTTACTCGGAAATTTCATGTCTCGTTGTACACAAAATAAATCAGTCTGTGAACGCAGGGTTTGTTCTTTTTTATGCGAACTTTGATTATTAACGAAGAAAGAGCGTTACTTCCACCGAAAATGGCAGCTTTTACTTTTGAGGATTACGCTTTGTTTCTACTTGATATTTCGAAAAATTATTCATCTGAAGACTGCATTCTGTAATATATAACATAGATCTTTTTTTACCGTTCTTCTTTTACCATTTTACCATTTTTTTAATCATTTTTTGATATCCAATAATTTAAATCCAAAAATCTTTTTTTAAGAACCTCCGACAGAATCGTTACAACTTCATAGTTTTATACGATTTGTCTTAAAAAAAAGTAGGTGAAAATTTTGAAATCAACCCCTTCGAAAGCACAATTACTTGTTGAACAAAGCATTAAAAAGTTTGCAATAAAGAAACCCTAAAAACAATTTTGTTTTGCCTTCTGACTAAACATAAATCCCCGAACTCCCGTTCACAAGTCCTTGAGATGGAGTGGAAGACGTTTAATCGGTATAAATTCTGTGATGAAATTTTCTTCTATAGATGTGGAAGAAAACTTAATCATAGTAACGTGATCTGTACAGATCACATTTGGAAGGAATAATAAGAATCTGTTAGTCGTTCGAAAAAGCGTAGAATGGTTCTTTACTTTCTTCCTCTTTCACAGCGGCTCAGTCGATATTTTATGTTGTCTTTAATTGAAAAACATATTAAGATGTTTTTGTCATAATTCAATGCGACTTTTGTCCATATAAAAAAATTACTTTGTATCGACTACTATATATATTTCTTTTTAGTTCTGCGTACATTGAAATACACCAAAATCTGTGAATATTCTGTGCTCACTTATTTCATGATTTATCGATATAGTACGATCGAGATTGGCGTATAAAATATATCACTTTTACTTAATAATAAAAGTGATATATTTCTTCTTCGTCGTAAAATTTTGTTTTAAAAAATCAAAATTAATGACAGGCATAGAAGGTTTTTTTAACTTTTACACGGTCAGTGTTTTTTCGGCACCCTGTTCAACTTAAAGGTGGGTCCTTTTCATCCGACGCATTTATAGACCAATAAACATGACAGGGAATATCTTAAAAAATGTACGCAGTCAGTTTGGTCCGTAGATAAGAACGCTACGCCCAGATGTTTATAAAATAATTCTGTAAAATATGTTTGTAAGTATATCACATGCATGATGCATGTGGCGGTCAAAAAATTCTATCTCTCGAACCAGATGTCGAAAAAAATGGATATAAATAGTAAATGAAAGATAGAGATAGAGAAATACAGATAAAAAAATAGGCCATATTGATTGACGTCCCCGGATACGTTATTTTGGATCCATGAAAAATCAAAATTATTCTAACTTAAAAATTCAGAATTTTCCGAATTAAGAATACGTACACTGAACAATAAAACTGGCAAATTAGAATAGGTATAAGTAACAAAGCGTCCAAAAATGAAAAAGATAGCTGTGACCCTTGGTAAGAGAACACGCGTGATATGTCGACAGTTTGGCGATAAAATTACGAACGACGAACTTCCGGATCGCAAAAGAATTTATTCACGGTCAACGAGGGTCAATTTTCTTCTTTTACGATTTTCGTTGCTCGGTACTCGGGGAGAAATGGACGCTAGACCAGAACCTTCCGCGCAGAGATTCCTTTACAATCAAACTGTTTTAGGGTGGGTATCGACTAAAGTGGGGCGACAAATTTTACAGCACTCATAGAACTTCAAATGGACTTAGACTAAAATAAACCACGTTTACCGGGCGAGGATTAAGTACTTGTAAAGTTATTCTAGTATGTAATTTTTTTTCGATTGGAATTTCGGTATTTAATGATTTCTAGAGAATCTGAAAAATGCACCCACGTTTAAAATGTCATGGCTAATAAGTTTTAATAATAATTGTGCGAAATAATAAAAAAATTGACTTCAAAAAAGCCCTAGAATGCAAAAAAATGTTAAGCCAATAATGCGGAATCATTGTTATATAAAAAAAAATCTGAAGTCGGTGCCAAACAAATAAAACAGAAACTATCTCCAATCATCAATTCGTATCCGTAAGAGTTTGTAGTTCACAGTTTCAGTTTTTATCATTTTTAATTTGTTCGGCACCAACTTCAAATTTGGTTTTATAACAATAATTTCGCAGCATAGGCTTAAGGAAGTTCACGCGAATCTAATGTTAATCGAAAACTCCAACTTTGAGGGTTGAAATTTGGAAATATTATAGAAAAATATACCGTACATGTATCACCGGAATTATTTTTGGATCCATCGTCTAGTTGTCGAGAAAACAATTTATGAAAATCACATACGCATAGGCCTTATACATATGAGAGTACTCCTAACCTCTTATGAGAGGTTAGAGCTCTTATAAGAGGCCTATGCCTATGTGATTTTCATAAATTATTTTCTTGACAACTAGACGATGGATCCAAAAATAATTCCGGTAATAGATATATACAGTATATTTTTCTATAATATTTCCAAATTTCAACCCTCAAAGTTGGAATTTTCGATTAACATTAGATTCGCGTGAACTTCCTTAAGCCTATGCTGCGAAATTATTGTTATATAACCAAATTTGAAGTTGGTGCCGAACAAATTAAAAATGATAAAAACTGAAACTGTGAACTACAAACTCTTACGGAACTTCCTTAAATGTTTTTTTTTTTACTTTTTAGGGCTTTTTTGGAGTCGGTTTTTTTCTTAAAAAGTTTATTATTTTTTAAATTTTTAGTTGTCTTTGCTAAAAAAATCATATCATAATAAATGTAATGCTTCTAAAAATATACTTTTCAATGTACGAAATTATTTAGTTAATAATACATTAGAGTTTCGCATTGTTTAGAAAAAAAATAATCAAATTCTAGTCAGACATAAACCGTTCATAAAAATATTAAAGTTATCATCAGATCGTCACGACATTAATAAGGGACCATCTCCCAATGGAGCCACTAATAGATGGGATCATCCAATTCGGTCACCTTTATAAAAAGTTATGCATGTACATTAGGGTGGTTAAAAAAAAATCGATATTTTTTTTTCGCGGGCCTCAATGGAAATTGTTAGTACATTATGAAAAACTAATTTTTGCAAAATTTGAGTGGTCTAAAAAATTTTTTAGATAGTGCTCAAGCGACTTTTCCATATGTTTTTCTATTTTTTGTTGAAAATCACGACATGAAATTTTTTTTATTCTGCTCTCATAGCGGAAAGTGTTAGTGCTTGATGAGAACGTGATTTGTGCAACATTTGATCACTCTTAAAAAATTTGAACAGCTGCCTCAAGTAATTTTTTGGCATTTTTTTTTTCAATTTTTCGATAAAAATGACGAGATAATCAAATTTTTAACTACCAAAATTAATTTTTGGCTTCCTATTACAACGAGAGTCGTAAATATTTGATGAGACTATTTTCTCAAAACTTTTTTAAGCTAACAAGCTTCAAAACATTTTTTAAGCTAACTTAAGCGGATTCTTATTTTCTTGTACTTCTAGCTAAAAAGCATGTCGAAAGATAGTAATAAATAGAACAATTTCAAAAGATTTGTTTGAAAACACGTATTCCAGATAACAGCATACGAGTATCTACAAACTTACGTGCTTACTTCGAAGATGCAGTTGAAAAATAGTTGCTCTTAACCAATTAATTCGACTTATTTTTATTACCAATTTCATTGTTAACTTTTGCTGAAATTTCCTCCGTTGCCAAGTTTGATTCTTTAGTAATCTATGATATAGATTCTCTCCGATTTGTTCGTTGATCAATCAAAAATTCTTTTTGTCTTTATGTGAGGCTGTTGTGAATATTTTTTTTGCAATGTCAAATAATGCATCCAACTGTTTTTGAAAGACATTTTCATTCAACGTTTGAGTTGGATTTTCCTGTAAATGATTTTTTTTTTAATGCCGTCCACTCCAAGCGCAATTTTGTGATTTTTTAAATATTGACGCAAGGTCGAGACGTTTCTATTCCGGTTTCGCTCCAAATATTGTTTATTTCCCCGATAACTTTTTGTGAACTCTCTCGGATAGAAAATTTAAGAGTTTGATGGTAATAAAAAAAATAGACCCAAAGCTTCCCTATTTGTGGGTAATTTTCGTTTCACAAATTCTTCGATTTCCGTCCCGACTAAATAAATTTGACGACTCTTACTATCGTCAAAATGCGCAGTCATTTTTCACGTTATATTTTTTTCGTTTATCGACATATGCCTCACTACATTAACTACTGGAAACAATTCGTTGAATCGCGAAAAGAAAACTTACGGACAGTGGAACAAACAATGGCGCTGTAGCTTCAACAGCACCGCGGTTTGTATTGCACGCGTTCGTATGACCTTGATTACTTCAAAACAGCACACGCATATTTTTCACACTTGTTAGACGGTCAGGAACGTAAATACCAGGTGACGAACCGAAACTCAATCGTTGAATAAAAAGCTCTTTGACAAAACGTTGAATGCATTATTTTACATCTCAACGAATAATATTTATGAAGCTCTGATACAAAGACAGAAGGTTTTTTAATTAATCATCGAATAGGTTGGGGTGAATCTATCTCATGTGTCTTTGAAGGATTAAGCCTAGAAGCAGAGAAAATATAAGCAGAAGTTAACGAAGAAATTAGTGATGAAAAAAAGCGAATTACATGGTTTCTGTTTGGACGCTACTGTAACAATATTTTGACATCGAACTTTTCTTTCCACTCAACATAATATAATAAATATATAATGGACGGAAAAAAAAATTTTTAATTGTATAGAATGTACTGAAATAAAAAATGTGAGCTTGTTTGCGAAACGTTGTCCAGGTTTAGTGGCCTATAACAAATGGCCCAAATCTTCAAAGTAGGATGGTAAGAAGAATCGTACGTCGTATTTCAGCAAAATTAATGTTTTGTAATTCATAAAAGAATAAATTATTATGACGTTATTTTTTTCTCTATTCTGCTAGGAATTTCATCCAAGAAATGATTATAGAGTTTCTGGCATTGGGGTATATTTTTTTTAACAGCGTTCTGCAAATAGCAATTCATATAAAGCCATTTAGTGGGATGCTGAATTAAGTTTTTCAATTTTTTTATGCCACATACTAGAATACATATTTTTTAACGCATAGCTCGAAATCATTCTGTTATCATTTATCATGATTTTTAATTGAATACACAAGAAAATGGAAAGCAATCAATTGAGCTAATTGAAAAAACTTTTTGGAGCAATTCTGCAAAAATTAGTTTTTCATGATGTACTAACAATTTCCGTTGAGGCCCGCGAAAAAAAAAATATCGATTTTTTTTGAACCACCCTAATGTACATACACAAAAAATAAAAGAAACAGATCGAATTAAGAACCTCCTCCTTTTTTGAAGTCGGTTAAAAATATTTTACCAATGATTCTAACAAGAAATGGCAGTGCAACAACTGTATTCAAAATATCTGTATTCTTAAATAACTGTATGATAAATATATTCCTTCCGAAACATCTGTAATCATAAATATCTGGCACCTTTACAAGCCTACAAAAAAAAAGCCTACGCTCGATCTCTACCAAAGAAATGTCAACCAACAAAAAAACAATATCAAAGCCTAAAACTACCAAGATTTGTTCACTACCATGATCATACTCTACCAACGAAGAATTACTAGCGTAATATAACTATATATTACACTGTACATAGATATATACATGGTAGTGAACAAATCTTGGTAGTTTTATGCTTGGATAGTGTTTTTTTGTTGGTTGACATTTATTTGATATCGATCGAGCGGTAGAGATTCTTACGGGTAGGCTTTTTTTTTGTAGGGTTGTAAAGGTGCCAAATATTTCTACGTTCAAATAACTCTGTGGGTAAGAATCTGTATTCTTAAATAACCTTATTCTTAACCCCTAAACCGTACACTGGTGCGAATTTGCACCAGCAAAATTTTCAAAACGCCGGTATTCGACGGGAAAGTTGTTTGAGGGCATACCCCTTTTTCGACAAATATGTGTGACCCCTCTAGTGTTTAACCCCATCAGGAGAACGTCCATTGTTTCCGTAACCGCCGCGAAAGTGGCATCGAAAAATTTAGTTGGTGCAAATTCGCACCGGTGTATGCTTTAAGGTCAAAGAATCGTGATCTGTGAAAAAAAATAAAATAAAATATAGTATTTCGCAATCAAGGACCATTTTTGTATTCAAAGTAAGTGAATTCATCATTATTTACATAATTTACTAAAGAAAATGAAGTCATTTGACGTAGAAACAATAAAAACCCTTTCGCATTTTACGCTGTACGAGCGATAAAATAGTCAATATCGATGACTTTTTGTACACGGAGAAAAATAAATCGTCGATTCAATAGCATTTGATGTTATTGGAAAATTTCGTTAATTCAACTGCAGTGTTCTCGGTCAGAATACATGTGTGGTTTGATAAAAAACTAACGCATTGGTTTAATACTGTATAACATTGTTGTGATTATATAATATCATTGGCACCCCGTAATGAGATATGTGGTTGCAGCAACGATTTTTTCCCTACGTGTACATTCTTATTTGTGATTTTAATAAAAATATTAATTTTATATTTGTAAATGTTTCATGAGTTCTGAAAACCTTCGCGTGCGACGACATCGGTCAACAGTTTTTTGCAATTATATAATTTGTATTCCAGCCATCATCATCTATTTTTGTATTTTCAATGAAAAATAAAAGTTTGTGTGAGTAAAATATTTTTTTTCTTCCATGTTTAGCGTAAAATGTAAAATTTCATTATCAAAATGAATGCATGTGTGAGGTCATGGAAAAAATACTTAATTCAATAAAATTACTTTGGCGTATTTTTTTCCTCCAAAAGCCACTTTTCAACTAATAAAGCGCGTAGGTTTTATTACATTTTGATTACAATTAAAAAATCTACGATTTTTTTTGTAAAAGGTGAAATATTTGAAATCACTTTTTTTTATTTCAATTTTTCTCGCTAGTTTATGATTTGGGCTCAATTCAAGAGGCACCAAGTGATTTGGCAGGAAATTTTACCCCAAAATCATATACTTATGTCTGCATATTGGATTCCATTTTCACCTCCAAACCATGAGTTGTAATCATGAAATCCCTATTCGCACCTGTGTACGGTTTAAAGGTGCTTGGAATCATTGTACGGTTTGGGGATTAAATATCCGTATTCAAAAATATGTCTATTCCGAAATATGATCATGTTTAAATATTTTCATTCTCAAACATCTTTCAGCATAAACATCTGTAATCATAAATATGGTCAAAAAAATCTTCATTCAAAAAGATCTCTATTCATAAATATCTGCATGCTAAAACATCTCTATTCATAAATATCTGCATGCTGAAACAACTGTATTCGTAAATGTCTCTCCTCCAAAATAACTGTATTCATGTAGAACAATTGACAACCAAAGGCCCGATGGTATGATATTGTCTGCAGTCGATGTAGTAGAGCGAACATACACAATTGTTGAAATATTCATTTCATTTAGGAATTGTTCCATGTGTGGGAGATAGGTTTCACAATAATAATCATGAAAAACTTTTTCTTATTGATTAAAACAAATAAAGAATAATATTTATTAGAAATTAAATAATAAAACATAAAGTCACAGATATTATAGGCTTCTCGTTGAGCGTGACGAACGCAACTGACTCCCCAAACAAAGGGTCTCAGAAGCTCTGAGTTGGGAAACAAAACAAAAAAAAGGGGGGGGGGGGCGGTAGTAAACGTAGGTTCGAACTTCGCCGAGAGAAATATAAGAAATTAAGCTATAGCGCGGCAAGTATGAATACGAAAATAAACCGCGCGAACATGCCGGCCCCCGTTGAAAAGGTTATCCTTTCGACAAAATAGCAGTAAATGAAAATACGAAAATAAATTTAAATTTCGGTTAAATGTGAGTTTAATTTAAACGAAATAATTATTTAGAGTGATCGGTGGTCTCTTCAGGAAGTGGGCACAGCCGAGTTGCGGGCCTCTTGTAGACTCCCTTCGAGGTTTTTATGGTTGCCGCTCTTACGACGCCATCCGTTCCTGGATGTATGATTACGACCCGTGCTAATGACCAACACAAAGGTGGAGTGTTATCCTCTCGAACAATCACCAAATCTTCTGATTTGATGGATGAAGCGTGAGTTTTCCATTTAGTGCGTTGCTGGAGCTCGTTTAGATAATCGATTGACCATCTCTTCCAAAAATGCTGTTTAATTTGCTCAACGCGTTGCCATCTTGATAAGCGGTTTTCCTTGGTGTCAAGCAAAGTGGGTTCGAGCGACGCGATGAAATTGTCTCCAATCAGGAAATGAAACGGACTCAGATAGGTGTGATCGTTTGGATCATTGGACAATGGGATTAAAGGGCGAGAATTTAGCACTGCCTCAATTTGCGATAAAAGAGTCTGAAACTCACCGACCATTAGCTTGGCTGTTCCAGCTACTCTGTTGAAATGATATTTCATGGACTTTACTGCCGCTTATCATAAACCGCCAAAATGTGGTGAATTAGGCGGAATAAAATGCCACATAATTCCCGCGTGAGACGTAAAGTCTGCAACGGAGTCCTTGCTTATCTCCTTGAAAAACTCTTGCCGCAGTTCTTTCAGCTCTTTGTTTGCGCCCACGAAATTTGTGCCGTTGTCGGAGTAGATGTCCGATGGTGTGCCTCGTCGGGAGATGAATCGTTTTAACGCGTTCAAAAATTCTTCTGTAGACAGGTCAAAAACTAATTCGAGGTGTACAGCCTTACAGGTTAAACAGACGAATACAGCCACGTAAGCTTTCGAATCTTTAGAATTTCGTCTTCTAGATTCGCGTATGAAAAAAGGGCCACAGTAATCTACGCCACAATGCACGAAAGGTCTTGCTTGAGAAACTCTGTGATGCGGAAGATCTCCCATTATTACCTCGTTTGAGCTTGGCGCAGCACGAAAACATTTGTTGCAATTGCGCGTAACTCGCCGAACTGCAGTCCTTCCAGCGATTGGCCAAAAACGCTATCGCAGACTCGCTAATGTAGTTTGAGAACCAGCGTGTAACAATTTTTCGTGCTCAAACGTGATTAGCATCGTGGTAAATTATCACTATGAACGGTGATAAACCAAGCAATTTGCTTCCTCGAGGTATAACTTCGTTGGTTTGAAGCGCCTTAAATTCCATGGAAAATGAATAAATCTGCACTATCTTTGCCAATCGTATGATAGCATCGTTCAACTCTTTAAAGGTTAAACACCCAAATTTTCGATCTTTAATTTCCTGTTTTGCGTTGTTAATGAATCGTAAACTCCATGCAGTGGTGCGAATCAAACGATTCCACTTGAAAATCCGATGGAAAATATCCCACTCCTCACATGCAATTCTGGAGACCAACGAAATTTTTCGTGCTTCAGGAAGCTCATCCAAAACGGGTATGCGAGGAATGTTCATGTTAAAGTTAGTGGTTTTAGAACTAAGCCACTGGGGTCCGTTCCACCATAAATGAGATTGAATCAGTTGCGAAGGCAACCTCGTGAAATAACATCGGCTGGATTTTCCTTTGTGCTCACGTATCTCCAGGATGACTGTTCGGTTAATTCGTGTATTTGGTTAACTCGATTTGACACATAAGTATTTCAGCGTCTAGCATCTGCGTTAATCCAACCCAACGTTATCATGGAGTCGGACCAATGGTAAATTCCATGGAAATTCACATTTACAGCTTGCATGATTCTGTGAGTCAACTGACTGAGCAAAAGTGCAGCACAGAGCTCCAACCTCGGAAGAGTGGTGCTTTTTGCTGGCGCAACACGTGATTTTGCGCAGATTAAATGCACTTCGTGATTCCCTTCTCGATTTGTCGTTTTAATGCATACGGCGGCTCCGAACGCTTCCGTGCTCGCATCGCAGAAGCCGTGTAACTCAATGAAATGAGGAGAAGAGTGTACAATGACCTTCCTAGGAATTCTTAAAGAGTTTAATTGTGTCAATTGGCTTTCATAAGCGCGCCATTTTGTTTCGATTTCGAGGGGTACTGTCTCATCCCAATCCATTTTAAGCAACCAAAGTTGTTGTATTAAAATTTTACCAGCTACGATTACTGGTCCGAGCAATCCAAGCGGATCAAAAATACTCGATATGCTTGAAAGAATCGTTCTCTTTGTCACTACTTTACTAGAAGGCGACGGTTTCACCTCGTATTGCAAAGTGTCGTTAAATGAATGCCAATGAAGACCCAGCGTGGATATGTGTTCACCTTTATTCAAGGTCAAAACTGGGTCCGTAGATGTTGCACCGATCAGATTTTCAAGTAATTCTGTGGAGTTTGAAGCCCATTTACGCAGGTTGAAACCATACTTGTATAATATAGCTATTGCGTCGTCACGGATTTCGGCCGCGCGTTTGATATCGTTGGCGCCGGTCAAAAGATCATCATAATAAAAATCTGACAAAATCCTTTCCGCACCCAGCGGATGATGCGTTTTTTCAAGATGGGCTGTCTCCTGAAGACACCGTATTGACAGAAACGCTGCAGATGCAGTACCGTACGTCAAGATCTTGAGCTCGTAAGTTTTGACCTCCTCATTTGTTTCCGCTCTATACAAAATGCGTTGATATTTCGTGTGTGACTCGTCGACCCGCACCTGCCGGTACATTTTTTCGATGTCAGCAGTGATTACGTATTGCCAAGTACGGAATCGAAGAATGATATCTGTTAAATCCTGTTGCAGTGCTGGACCAACCATGAGCACATCGTTAAGCGAAATACCGGTTGAAGTCTTGCAGGACGCGTCGAAAACTACGCGTAATTTTGTGGTCAAACTTGTTGCGTTAAACACTGGATGATGTGGAACGCAATATCCCTCTGCTACTGATATTTGATTCTCAACTAACTCCATATGGCCCAATATCTCGTATTCCCGAAGGAAATCCATATATTGAGCTTTCAGTGCTTGATTTTTTTCAATTTTCTTTCGAGTGCGTAAAATCGATGCAACGCTATGCTTTTTGATCCGCCAAGTTGTTCAACGCTATCTCCTCGGAACGGAAGTTGTATTATGAAACGGCATTCGTCATCCTTGTCATAAGTTTGAGTGAAATGAGCCTCGCATAATGACTCTTCACGTGTGCGATTCCTCTTTTCAGGATATTGTTCACTTTCCCAAAACTTTGAGAGCCTTTTGTCGAGTTGCTGATTTGTGATCAAGTTACAGACGGTGTGATTACGAATTCGTGCTGTGAGGCCAGCCGAACCTCCGACTATCCAACCAAACAATGTTTTTTAAAGCATCGGGCGCTCTGCGGTAGAGGAGATCCTGCCATTGCATTAAGATTCCCAGCATATATTCACTCCGATCAGAATATCAATATCTCCTGGGATATGGAAATTCGGATCAGCGAGTCTCAAGTTTGGCGGAATTTTCATTTGAGCTTTGTTTGCGGGCATCAAAGGGAGCCTTTCGATTACGTTCTTCAAAACTAGGCATACGCTTCTCGTTTGAAATCATAATAAATTTTTATTACATTGTTGACTTGACTCACCTTTTTGTTTGTAGGATGAATCTTAAGCTTCAATCTTTTTGCACCAGCTTCGGATATCAAGTTGGACTGTGAAGCAGAATCGAGAATCGCTCGGCATAGAACTGATTTTCCATTGCAGTCCAATACCTTGATGATCGCAGTCGACAACCAATTCTCCGAGTTGTCGTAATCTTTAATATTGTAAGCGACTGCCGAGACCTTGGGTACGGTCTCACCTTCACCGTCAGTTTTTTGTGAATCGTTCGATGCTTTTGACGATGTTTGAAAATGGAGCAATGTGTTATGTCGGCTGCCACATGTTTTGCAATTGCTGATAGAAAGGCAATACTTTGCCTGGTGGGAGCTTGATCGCAAGCAGTTTATACAAAGCCGGTGCTCTCTTACCACCTTGGATCGTTCTGAAACGGGCAATTTTAACAAAGTTTCACACATGAACACGAAATGTCCACCTTTGCAAATGGGGCATTTAGGAACATGCGTTGCGACATTCAATGACGCCGGCCGAGGACGCTGCTTGCGCCCGTCACTGTTAGAGACTGACGGTCCGGATGATTGCGGTACCTTTTGTTGAATTACCTCGAGAGTGTGGCATCTGTGTTCTAAAAACTCCGTTAAGTTTCATAAAGTTGGTATTTCAGGATCTTTTAAACTATTTTCCCATTCGCGGTTGGTGGTAATGTCAAGTTTACTCATTATTAAATATATGAATAAATCGTTCCACTGGTCTGCTGAACGACCGAGGGATCGCAGTGCTCGTTTGTGCTTCAAAACACCATCAATAAGTGCACGCAATGCGACGTGGCTTTCTTTAGAAATCGCGGGTAATTCAAAAATCGATTTGATATGCTTTTGAACAATTAACCTTTTGTTATCATATCTTTTTGAAGCATTTGCCGTGCTTCGGCGTAATTGTCGTCAGTGACTTCAAGGGATTGTATCACCTCGGCGGCCTCTGCTTGTAACGAGGATCTCAAGTAATGAAATTTTTGAATGCTAGATATGCTTTCTACGTCGTGGATAAGTGATTTAAAAGTGTCCCGAAAATTGTACCACTCTTCATATCCGCCAGAAAATTTCGGCAATTCAATTTTTGGGAGACGCAAATTATTGTTTCTTGGGCCTTGTCTTGATTTTGATTGTTTATATTTGGATTGTTTTGATTGCTTGTACCTTGATTATTTTCATTTCCTTGCTCATTAACCGCGCGCATTTCATTGGCCTGTCGAGCACTTATAAGTTCCTTCAATCGTGAGCAAATCGAGAAATATGCTTCTTCGAACGCCTCCCTCTCGTCCTGCGTAACTTCATTCTCTTCCGCGAGGTCAATTTCTATTTGTACTTCGTCAAACTCCTCCCACAATGCTTCAATTTTGAGTTTACGCTCTTGTAACTGTGCGAGACCTATTTTCTTCAAGTCGTCTCGATTGAGAAATGTTTGGGCTCTAGTGAGCGAACCCTTAATCGCGCTGCGTCGTATTATCGCTTTTTTAACTTCGCTGTCCGTCATGTTGAGACAGTGCTAATTTTGACTTTGAGACTGTATAAGGGAAGGAGATGGAAAATGATTGGGGACTTACCGACCGGCTGTGCTGGTGCCGCTCGTCGTGAATATCCGTGGTCGCGCTATATCGTCAGCCGTTGCTTCGCATCGTCACTCGAACTTGTATTCGCAGCTCTCGTGTAACTTGCTACTGTCGCTGATCGATGATGTAGCACAATACTTATTGATGAATCGATATATTTCGTGCGACTATGCTATCGTGCACGGCAACTTCGAATCACACGAAATACCGATTTGCAAATATATGTATGCTTGATGAATTTTGTCTTGAACGGAAATGTTTTTCTCGCACTGAATAAAACAACAAACAACGAATTCAATGTTTTATCGCGCAACACATTTGAAGAAACGCGATATTGCTTCACAAAGTTCCTTGAGTATACTTCGTTCACGAACGTGAGAGTAACGAACTTGCTATGCTTGGTGCGTTGATGAAAACGTTTTTTACGCTGTATAAATGATCACACGATATTTGGGAATATCCGGCTCGAAGGACCATGTTCCATGTGTGGGAGATAGGTTTCACAATAATAATCATGAAAAACTTTTTCTTATTGATTAAAACAAATAAAGAATAATATTTATTAGAAATTAAATAATAAAACATAAAGTCACAGATATTATAGGCTTCTCGTTGAGCGTAACGAACGCAACTGACTCCCCAAACAAAGGGTCTCAGAAGCTCTGTGTTGGGAAACAAAACAAAAAAGGGGGGGGGGGCGGTAGTAAACATAGGTTCGAACTTCGCCGAGAGAAATATAAGAAATTAAGCTATAGCGCGGCAAGTATGAATACGAAAATAATCCGCGCGAACAGGAATAAAATTCTTATACGATCAGGAATTTTTTATTTTTACAAATATTAATATATAAAAAAATATATCTAAACGTTCTGTTCGTATACGAATACTTTTATTTTCGAGGCTACTAGTACATAAAATGTCAATTGTGTATGTTCGCTCTGCTACATTGACTGCAGACAATATCATACCATCGGGCCTTTAGTTGTCAATTGTTCTATATGAGTACAGTTATTTCGGAGGAGAGATATTTATGAATACAGTTGTTTCAGCATGCAGATATTTATGAATAGAGATGTTTTAGCATCCAGATATTTATGAATAGAGATGTTTTGTCATGCATATATTTATGAATAGAGATATTTTTGAATGAAGATTTTTTTGACCATATTTATGATTACAGATGTTTAAGAGTACAGATGTTTATGTTGAAAGATGTTTGAGAATAAAGATATGAATATTAATAGATAAAGGATATATTAATAGATAAAGGAATAGACATATTTTTGAATACGGATGTTTGCGAAGGAAGCTATTCATCGTACAGTTATTTAATAATACAGACATTCTGAACGCAGTTGTCGCACTGCCCAAAAAATTCTTCGACAAATAATCAGAGAATGTTGATTACGTTGTGAGTAATGAATATATTGACTTTTTTCCGAAAGCTTAAATTATTGGAAGATTTTTTTTTTAATCTTTATTATTTAATTTTTGTAATTTAAATACGGTATTCAAAAAGTGAAATTGAGCGTAATATTTAATCATGTTGCGAACGCACGATTTTTTATGCATTTCTCAGGATTTACAAAGAAGATTCTGAATAAAACAAAAGTGTTTCCGGAAAAATTCACATGCATTCAGAAAAATTGGAATATTCATTGCACATGGCGATATAAAAATTGGCTGATAATTTATCGAAAAAACAATTTCCAATAATGTTAGAGACCACTCTATACAATTTGTTAATAACTTTTTCGCGTTATTATTGTGATCGGAAATAAATTATCACAAATTTTCAGAAAAATAACAAAAATTATGATAGAATAAAATGTTTCAAAAATCCTTCAAAAGTATATACACCAATAAGTCAATTTATAATGCAAACAATTCGCCTAACTGCAATTATAAAATTCTGTAAAGAATATAAGTTGTGACTTGTTTACCTGATAATAGCTGGATGGATTAGAGGGTGGTGGAACGTTTGGATCGACCAACTCCATGTTGTGGAGCCAGGGCAACAAGTACTGAAGCAATAATTGTCGTACCTCACGTCTTGCCGTCTGAAATCGATGTGTTATTTCTGTAACAGGAATGGAGACGTAAGTAAAACGATAAAAAAAAAACATTCTTTCCCTAGAAGAAAAACGAAGCTTTTGAGAAAGCATAAAAAAGGGAACAAAATGTTTCAATTATGATTTTTTAAGATTCCCACGAAATAAAATTGGAAAATCGCAGGCGGTTTGTTTCCTCGATATCGGGAAGATCGAGGGGAAGAGGTGAGCAAGAAATAGTATGTTCTGTATTCTCGAGAAGTTGATACGATGCCCTTTGCTGGACGCGCGATGAGAATACTGATCAAAATGCCCCTCCATTCCCAAATCCGGGACAATCTTTCTCGAGCATAGGAAAAAGTACGAAGCGAATAAAGAGAAAAAAAAATTCAGGAAAGCCTGGAAAGTAATCGAATACGCGTGCACAACTTGGTTCGAAAATGTGCCCATGTTTTATCGAAAATCCGAACACTCCAAGTTTATGTCCATGAATGATACTTCCCTTTTTTCTTTTCTTGGCATACCAAAGAAGTAAAACTTTGACCGAGTCTTTTATAAAGCTCACTTCGCGACGAAAGCTACTGTATCTTTTACTGTTCGAACAAGTTTGAAAAAAAAATACTGCACTAGGGGAAAAACACGAAAGACAAATTAATGAAAAATATTTGAACTATGGATTTAAAACACATGGAGGCAAAAATTTCTCAGCTCCAAATATTTAAATGAGACGAACTATGTGTGAAATATCATAGAGAAATAAAAATATTTCGGCACTTTTTCGATTGCGAAACGAAAAGAGATTGAAGATCACTTGCTAATTTTCTTCTCTTTTTTCTCATAATTTCCTTTCGCAACTAGCAAATCTGTCAAGAATGAGCACTTTACCTTGAGTTTACAGTGGTCTTATGGCAGAGGAAAAAACACACGATAAAACTTTACCACTGCCTTGACAGTGAGGAAAAAATAGATAAAAAAAATATTAAGCTCGAGTGAAAAAAGCAAATAATCGTTGTGCTGTGCGGGACGAGGGACGTCAAGCTTTTAGTGAAAAGTGAAGGTTTTCAGGCTGTTGTAGAAAATAGATTGATGGATAGTGTGAAGCGGTTGAATAAACCCTGTTGGATACACGAATTTGGGGAGAGCCCGAAGCGTTTGCCTAAGTGCAATTACGATTATTCCATCAACCGCGCAGAGATAGTGAGAGAAAGCAAGAGAGAACGAGATAACGAGGGAATAGATAGTCGAAGAAGAAAATTGAGTGCACGTGTATGTGTTTGCTCAAGGGGATAATACAAGTTATGAGGACAACGAGTGGGTAGGAAGAAGAAAGAGACACACAGAGAGAGAGACAGAGAGAGAGAGAGAGAGAGAGAGAGAGAGAGAGAGGAGAGAGAGAAGAATAAACAATAAAACAAGGAAGAAAGGGAAAATGGTTAGAGCGCGTAAATCGCGTAGTAAATTGAAAAAGCCCGGACTTGTTTGACTTCTAAAAGTGGACAAGCACAAACATAAACCCAAGAGAGAGAGAGAGAGAGAGAAAGAGAGAGAGAGAGAGAGAGGGAGACCCTTCGTTATAGATATTTGTAACTCGAGTGGATTATAGGCGCATACGATTTTAGAATGGAAAATCAGGTCTCGAGCGAGTCTGAGTCTCAGGAACGCGAAAGCTTCCAAGAGTTTATAAATGGAACGGGCAATAATTCCCAAACGATGCTGTCACTTTCAACGTAAATCGGTCGATCGACGCCAATTACCACGTCTCCCCCATGTAATTCAAATAAATAGTAAAAACAGAAAAGGAGCAGAAAGAAAAACGCTTCGTCGTTCCAAGTTTTATCCTCGGGTTAATAATGAATGACGATATGACCAAATATTGCACCATCAAATATGTTGATGGAGCAAAGAAACTTTCGGCATACCTCAATGCAGTAGAAACTTGGTTCACGCAACTTTCGTCTATACGAAATTCACCAATGTGTTGCCTTTCTAAAAGGGTTATGAAAAAAAAAAAATTGCAACTCTCTTTGTAGTAGCTCGCCAGACGCAAATTCATGACTCTTTGTTGTGGTTGTGGTTTTAATCAGTTAAAAAAGTAAATTCCTACCATAACAAAACCGTAGTTGATCACTTGACAAATACGTTACGTGATTACTTTCATAATAACACCCTCATCCACCCATTTTACCTTCGCCAATACATTTATGTTTTTCGATAATATAATTACGCAACAACTCCCGCTACGCTCTCGTCAACGATTTTCTTCTCCCATGTATTTTATTGAAAGCCATTACTTTACAGACTGAACATACGATTCAATTTTCGGTAAGTCTTCGAATTCTACCCATTTTAATTATTAATAGTATGGAAGCAAAAAGTTATGAACGTTCGATCAATTACAATATTTGCCTCAGTTTTGGTATTTATCTGAAGTATAGTTTCGTTCAAAATTGAAACGTTATTTAACGATTATATTATGAATTATTAATCACGGAAAATTAATTGGAAAGTTTTTAATTTTTCAGCACGCCTTCATCAGACAATACCTTAAGGGCTTATCACCTATAGAGGTGAAAAAATCGATTTTTCCAAAATATTTTTATGCGATAGCGTCGCTCTTTGTATCACAATCTGTAAAAATGGTCCAGGAATCGATGACTCCGAGTAAACATGATAGAAAAGTTTTATCTCAATTCAAAAGCTGCTTAGAACTTAAAAAGTATTTTTCTCAAAATGTTGTTTTTAAAAGCGGTAATCACCATATATATCTAAGTCTAAACAACAGAATTAGATAAATGTCAAAGTTTTATTTATAAATAGAAAAGAACGATATTTTTCGGCAAAAAGCCGACTGTTCGATTCACATCCCTGCACCGAGAAAACAGTCACTGGTGTATATAACAAACATGTATCGTAAATAAATAAATAAATAATAATAAATTTATATATTATTATTATATATATATCAAATATAAAAATAAAAATAAATATAAATATATTATATATATATAAATAAAAAAAATTAAAAAAACAAACACGTATGGTAAAATTTACTAAAAAAAATTAACACGGAAATTATGTTATAGTTGATTGGACTATAGCTTTAGTATTTATTCAAACATACAATCCCAATGATGTGTATAACCATCTATTATTTGAAGAGTACTATGGGTTTATACTATAGCAGAAACCCTAACAACGAGCAAATAATTCAAGCAACACTATAATCAAGTTGCTATTGATATAAAAAATATGATATGCTATAGCATATTTATTTTCAGCGCGAACTTTTGTGAATTCAACCAATTCTCCACCATTTATATGGTTATTATTAACTTTCAATGGGTAGGCCTCATTACAATATCTCATAATAGTGACTATTAACATAATATCGTGAAGACTTATGGTTCTAGCAAACAATATATATGAGATATGTTTTCATGTATATTTTATTATGTGTTATTAGCTGGGATATTTTGAACCAAGCGGATATCACACATCGTAATTTCAAACACGTATATAAATATGAGCGATTTCCAACAAATTTCATTTGTAAAATTCATGTTTGGTCTAGTGGCTCTGCGTTGAATTCATAGTCTGAATATTTTGAGTTCGATCCCGAGGATCCCAGTTTTTTGCACCTTTCCACGTTTTCCTGCCCCTTTACAATATACTTTTTATTTCATAAGCAGTTTTAGATGTTTAATTTTGATTGTTGAAGGGCCAAATCTGTATGTATAAAACTGTAGTATCCGATGTGTCGTTCTCAGCTTTTATAACTCAAGTATTCATGATTCTGCCAACAAACTAAAATTCTGACTAGACTGGGATTCTTCGATCTTGAAAATCATTAAACATATTTTTTTTTTTTCGTATGAGTCCAGCAACTTGCAGCTTATATAAGACATTTCCCTAGCGGATCCGGCAACCCTTAGTGAGCGAAATTTCGGTCAAAAAATGGAACGAATCGACCGAAAACGGTCGTTTACGATCGTTTACGGCCAATAAATAACCGTAAATTTAGTCATTGATCGTTGTCGGATCCGCTAGGGTTGATTCAAAAGAATTGCGTAGTAGTATTCCTACCTACCTACCTAGAGTTAGGTAGGTAGGAATTAGGTAGAAAATTCGTTGGTAGGCAGTTCGATCCGGACCTGGAGCAAAAATATGTAAATAATGCGATAGGTTAAATAAGAACGCATTTTTTTTTCGTCGGAAAGTGCGTCTGGCTTTTTGGCGTCATCGTGCTATACTATATCAGGTTCTTAATAAAGTGAGAGAAAATTAATCTGGGTATTTCGCAGGCCCCAAAATGATTTTTACACGGGATGATTCCTGTCCCCATATGGTATGTTAAATTTTACTTTAAACGTTATCAGCGTGCATAACCAGAAAGTTATTATTGAGATATAGAATAGCACTTTTTACTATACCTGTAATCGAGAGATTCGTATTCGATAGTGGAAGTATCCATATATTTTGCGTGACATACTATTATTCTCCGGTAACAGATACTCAAGTTATATTTAAAATGTTCATTGTCGTAGTTAACATGTGCATTTAATATATTTGACTATTGAAAAACAGGAAACAAAACTATATTTTGGCGGATTACAGTAACCATCAAATATTTCTATCACTCCAGGGAAATATCTAATATAGTGAAAATATGGTTGCTTATACCATAAATTTCTCTGAGTGTGAAATTTTGGAGCAAATTAGTAAATTATTAGTAAATTAGTAAAAATTAGTAAAAATAATTACCTATTCAAAAATGGTATTAGATGACGTCAAAATTTGAAATTGCTGCATTATCATTCTGCCATAAAAAAATCCTACGAAACAGCAAAATTCGTCCTCGAGGAAGTAAAAAAAATATTTTCCCCTTAAAAAGAAGTATTTTCTTGAAGTTGACGAAAAAAACTAGTCCTTATTATAGAGAATTGTTTTACTAATTTGCCCCAAAATTTCACACTCAGAGAAATATATGGTATAAGCAACCAACCATATTTTAACCATATTAGATATTTCCCTAGAGTGATAGAAATATTTTATGGGTAATTATGTAGTTTAGCGGCTTTTCCCAAAAATGATGACAAAAAAATATTTTTTTTCCCACTTATTACTTCATTTTGTTATAAACAATAATTTTATGGAGGGAGAAAATGGTTCCGTTCAATATTAATATAATATAATAATAATGAATATAATGAATACATGTACGCAAACGAAGAACACGCACGCGACACGCACACACAGACACACACACACACATTTGTATTCTTTTTTGTATTTGTACATATTGAGCAGTACAGATATTGAGAAAGGCAGGTGATGAGTGGGTACCAAGGTACACGCGCGCGCGCGCGCACACACACACACACGCACGCACACGCATATACACAACAAAAACAATTATAAGTAGTAAGGAGTAATTTCTTAGTGTAAATAGTATTTCCATGTATATTTAGTGTCCTAATCTCCTTAGGTTTGAACTACCCTAAGTTTGAAATAGTATCTCCATATATTTAAGGTCTCTACCACCATCGGTTTGAACCACCCTAGGTTTGTAATAGCATTACCATGTATTTAAGGTTTCTACCATCTTAGGTTTGAACTACCCTAGATTGGAAATAGTATATTCATGTATTTAAGGTCTCTACCACCCTAGGTTTGAACCACCTTAGGTTTGAAATAGTATTTCCATGTATTTACAGCCTAACCACCCTACGTTTGAACCACCCTAAGTTTGAATCGTATAAGGTTTGAATTATATATGGTTTCAAACCATATACGATTCAAACTTAGGGTGGTTGAAACCTCGGGTGGTTAGAGCAGTAGATACATGAAGTAGAAATGAAAAACTGAAGGCTTCGTATACAATTTATTTCATACCTTCGCTATTTCAATGTTTTTGTTTTCGTTGTCGCATACAACTTATGTGATACCTAATAGTGATGTAAACAAAGAGATGGAAGTAACAGTCCAAAAATTAGTCCGTACAGTTACAAAAGAAAATATGAAATTTTGAAATATCGATTTTTCATTGATAAAATATTACCTATGGAAGAAATTCAGCGTCCCCCAACGCAATATCATTGTTTACATTATTTCATAGCAAAAAATCGTAAAAAAAAAATGTTATCATCATTTTTTGGGAAAAACCGCTAAACTACATAATTATACAACTTTTTAAAAGTCCGCCATTATTTAAATTTTTACGCAAACTCTTTCTCCGAGCGTCATACGATAGCGGTACATGTCCAAGTTAATGTTTTTTTATAAACCATTCGAACAACCACAATTATGCCCATCAGCGGGAATCGATTTTCAAAAGCGGAAACCGATTTTTGAAAAATATGTTTATTCCATAATGTTAACCTTATTACGTGAATTATAAAAAAAAAATCCAGGAATCGCTCACGTTCTGCATTTATGGGAAAAAAATTTCATAGAAATTTGATAAGTGCTTAAACCATAAAAAGCTTTTTTCTCAAAGTGGTGGTTTTGAAAACGGTTACCATTCTATCTCTTAAACTAAGTGACCGATTTGACTAAAAATTGGTACAGAGGATCTTTACACAATTATCTAGTCTTCGTCGAGGTTTTTTTTTTTAATCATCGTAGTTTTTTGTATAAGTAAAAGAAGGGAAAGAAAGTTAGGCAAAATCCTGATTTTACTATTCACATCCCCGCCATTTGATGAGAAATGGATTTAAAAAAGATCGGCCTCGACAAAGACTAATTTTTTTTGTCAATTTAAAGAAAAAAAATGCGCTTTATTTTTAGGTTGAAGCGTACAGTTGGAATCGTGGTTACCGCAAATGGCTTTTCTGAAAAAACTGTATTACAGAAATTTCAATCACAGTTCACCTAATTTTTGTTTGTTTTAATGATTTTTTTCAATTTCATTGACAACAATATGTCTCTACAAATAAACAAAAAGTTGTTTTAATAGATCCATTTTTTCAGTATGAAAAAAATGATTGAAATTGACCCCTTTTTTGGCACCTCCAGGTGTATGTAAGCCCTTGAGAATACTATTACATGATGTCAACGTTAAGAATTACTCCGTTATCATTTTCCCTCGAAAAAAATTCCTGAAAATTGAATTCTTCCTCGAGAAAGTGAAGAAAGTTTTCCCCTTAAAAAAGGATTGTCTCAAAAGACGTTAACGAAAAAAACTAATCCTTGTCTTCTTAAGACGAAATGTACGTACGGAATCGCGATTGCTGCAAAATTCCCTTTGTGAACGCTATTTTACGAAAACAGCAACCACCGCGGTTTATCTGATTTAAAAAAAAAACTGGAATTTACCAATTTTACAAAGAAAAATATGCCTTTTTAAATGAGCATAATGTTCTCTCAATAAAAAAATGATTGAAAAAGATACTACGTTTGCCATCCATAGATGTACGTAAACCCTCATGCACGACAGTGCACATTCAAAATAACGATGTACCAATGACTCCAGCGTATAGCGGTGCTCTTCTAAATCAGATGACCTTATGAAAATAAGTTCGATTTATGAAAAATATAATTGTCGAGATAAAAAAAAAATTCAAATATTTTCACCACGCCGTCCTTGTTATGAAAAATGTTTGGAGAGAAATTGCCTATGCAACAGCGACTTGAACCTCGCCTGAGTCATGCGTGCCTGTGCGTCTCTTCGGATTTTGCTTATCCTTCTTGACTAAACGCCCAAAATTAAATCTCGATAGCATGACGACATTTAAAGGCATATAAACAACTTTATTTCAATGCTATTAAAGCGATTTTGTTGTGCGTGCAGTTTTATTAATCTCGAGGTTTCTTTTTTGTTGGAAATTCTCAAGGGAAGCAACTGCAGCGGAATGCAACGACCAAACGAGTTTGGTGTTCTTATGGTATTCTTCCTTCTTCTTTCCTTTTCGTCGCTCGTTTTTTTTCTCTCATTCCCTTCGTTGTTTTTTTCATTTCTCACGTGTAAAATCGAACGGTACTCACCGCTGAACATAGGCATCGTGAGTTCGGGATGAAGCTGGGCGAGCTGTCTCGAGAGATACATCTGGTTACGGCAGTAGGTCGTGGATAGCAGAGAATCGAGAGTGCCACCTCTGACAGTTGCGTTCGCATTAGTCGAATTACCCAGTGGACCACCGCCGCTAGTGTTGTGTCCTCCCGACGTGCCTGTTCCCACATCATCCGGACCTAGAACAATTTCAATTCAAACATAATCCTTTTCAACTAAATACAATATCACTTTTTCAATAATAAACTCGCGAATAAACGAATTTAAACTGTATCAAAACGAAAATCAAAATGATAATAATAATAATATAATTGATGTGCATATATTAAATTACGAGCAAACCTCCGTTTCGATGAATTATTTCATTTTAATGGCCCTAATTACCGGCTGTATTTTATTTTTGCTTGAACATGAATTATATTGAAATGAACCAGAAATGGATTTATTAATTTTTTAGTGACTTTTGTTAAAACTGCCTGAAGTTAATCAGTGGATGCGATGAATATACGACATGATAATACGGAGTAATATCCAAGCTACGATAACTGATGAAAGTAATTAGTTTCTCGCGCTAATCGTACGATAAATTGGTACAATTGAAATCCATTTAATCGAATGACAATTATTAAATGAAATAAAATATTAAAAATACTAGGTATTAAATTCAGGAAGAAAATTGATTCATTATTCAACATTAAATTGCAGGTTCGTGAAATAAAAGATTATTTAAAACGCAATTGTTTGGATAACACGCGCCGATATGTTGCGTCACGCGCAGAAGCCGAAAGCTACAAGTTTTATCAGTACCGGAGCTTCGAACGTGAGGCAGAAATAGTCGAATTACGCCCGTGGCAAGAGACGCTGCGATCTCAGAAGATCTTTCGTTCACCTGAAACCGGAAGTAATAATAAAAAACAACGTGAAAAGAAATTAGAAGCTTACATTTTAGGATTTCGGCTGGGTAGGAACGGGGAGTATTGGAGACCAAAACATTTTCGGTTCAAGGCTCGATACTTCCGGTTCAAGAGGCTCACGGAGTTTAACGAAATTGACACAAAAATAATTGCGGTCTGGTGAAAAACGCGAAAGTTCTTCGAGCCGGTTTCATTACAAATGTTAGTGACCAAATCTGCAGATCAAAGTGGACAATGATTTGAAAGAGAGTATTAAGTCTAAGGATCAATCAACGAAGGATAAAGAAGATTTGCACGTGGGGAGAGCGTGGGCATTGACCGGGCGGACGTTCGTCGCAGCTTAATCGAGGAAAATTTTTGGCTCTTATCCAACAGCCATTAATCATCACACAGAATTTTCTCACATTCCCGAAGAAAAAAGAAAACAATACAAAATTGCAGAGCGATATCTGTCCGAATAATTTTTATGGCTTCGTTGGTAGAGCTTTATGCCCAAGATTCCGGGACGAGTCCCCAACAACCGGATGTCGAGATTTTTGGTGACACATGATCCGGGACGAAGAGTAGATGAACTGAGGAAAAAACAATAAGAAGGAAGGACATAATTGGATTTGAAATGTCGATGGACACGACGAACAGGTCGACAGCACCGGATCTCGCTGAGTCTTTGATGCTCGATGTTCAATTGTATTATCCACCGATTTTAGTAATACTAGGGAGCCTGGGAAATTGTTTATCTGTGTGTGTTTTTTTTTGCACAAAAATGAGACGTTCTTCATCGAGTTTTTATCTTGCGGCGTTGGCCATAAGTGACACAGGTTTTTTGGCTTCTCTCCTCGTTGTCTGGTTGAACATGGTGGGCCTTGGAATTTTCAATCGACCCGGTTATTGTCAATTCTTCGTTTATCTGACAACTTTGTGTAGCTTTTTAAGCGTTTGGTTCGTCGTTGCGTTTACGGTTGAGCGTTTCGTAGCGGTGCGTTATCCGCTAAGACGACAATCCATGTGCACCGTGGCTCGGGCCAAAAGCATACTGATAGGTCTGACGATACTCGGCCTCGTAGTGTGCAGTCCTGTCTTATGGTTCTCCAGCCCAACACCAGCTGGCCACAAAATCAACATCACCGTGTGCAATCTAGCCGAAGAGTGGAAAAGTTGGGCCAGTGTCTTCAACGTCGCCGACACTATTCTCACGTTTGTTCTACCCTTCACCGTAATCGTTGTCCTTAATAGTCTCATCGTCAAAAGCGTCTGGAGACTTGCACGGGTTCGACGAAGCATGACGACTAGCACGAGATCAAGAAAAAATGAAAAAGCATCCACATCCTCATCACATAATATTCCACGATCTACCGTTTCACAAACTAAAATCACTAAAATGTTACTCGTCGTTTCCAGTGTCTTTTTGTGCTTCAATCTTCCCGCTTACGTCATGAGAGTTCATGCTTTTCTCAAGGTAAGCTCTGGTCATTTTTTACCTTCCACCCTTGAATTCGCTCACTCGACTTTCCAATCTTGATCGATTTTTCATTCATTTCTCTATGAAATAGCAATTTTTAGCTTTTCGACCCTGGGAGTACACACAATTTTTCGCTGCCCATTATAGACACTGAGTCTGTGAGACCCAAAGAGATTTCATTACTTTTTTCGACTTGAAAGCCAGAGCAGATTCTCAAAATCGTATATTGTGGAGACATTCGGTAGGGTCTCTCAGACCCAAAACTGTACTTCTAGGGTTAAGCTGAATTAAAACTCTGCCAAAAATAACCATCGGCCATCGGCCCCAAAAATAGAATGGAGTAATATTATTTTTACAGGGCGGGTCAACTGAATAGTTAATCTGGAGACCAACACGCCACCGCATGCGCTAGTCGCTCAGCAATATATGTAATGATTATTTTTTTGCAATTTTTTTTTCTGATTGACGATTGATACATTTTGACCTTCCTTTCATATGTTGTTGTTATACTACAGATCTATCATTTGCAGAGACTCGGCAACGGCTAGACGCCAAATATTAAACAGGTTTACAATGAAATCGCAAAACAAAATGTAGGCAAACAATTTTAAAGCATTGGTGCACGCTTATTTACTCCAATATGAGAGTTTTTTTTTTACTATTTTTCATTGTCAAAGTTTTTCCGCGCAGAAACAGGTGAACCCAACGAATTTTTCACGGTAGATTACTATGAAAAAGTCCTTTTTCTTTCTCAAATGATTTTTGTTAGAAATCGTTTGTCATCATATACTGGATTTAGAAAATTCAAAAGTAAAGCTTGAAAGTATTTGCATAAAAAAAAATTGTGCTTATAGCTTAATTACGATTGGAACGAATGGGACCTAAAAGCATTGACGTGCCATTGGGGTCGTGCGGCTGGGAATATCCATCCCACGTGCGGGGCTTGCTTGTTAATCTCCAGATGAAAACTAAGTGAAAATCCAATAAACCAGGGTTGATTTAACCGGTGGATCATATGGCCGAAGTATCCCAGTTAATCGGGGTTTTACTGCAATATTATTCCCATTTTCCATTGGAGCCACTACCCTATGGTTATTCAAGTAGGCTTTTCAAAATTCAATTATAAAATGCGAAATCGTATAAATATTGACTCGCAAATGTTTCTTCAAAAATCACATTTAGAATACATTATGTCGTATCGTTTTTTCTCTTTTTTCATGTAAACGGATGTGAGCAGATAAAAATTATGATTGGCTAGACTATGCAATAGAGCTTTATTAAATTACGATAGCAGGGAAGCGCCGTTAGGATAGTCGCATTTTCCGTTTTTATCTAAATTTCAATATGATAACAGCAATCTATGAACAGGGGATTTCCACACATTTTTTCTCATTTGAAAAAAGCTTTCGTTGCCTCATGTTTTTTTTTTTTAATATTTGTAATATGAAGCTTTGAGTTCCATGAACGCAAAATTGATTTTACGATACAACGATACTTTTTACTAGTTTAAGTAAAAATAATGTTATTAAAAAATTTCTTCATCGGAAAAAAGCTTCATTGTGCACCCTCGTATCGCTGATTATTTTTATTTAAGGTTTGCCTGGTACTGTAGTAATAAAATCATTTCTATATTTTTATGTTGTGCAAACGCATTGGGTGATTATATAAAATACTGGCTCTCATTCATATCCGTTATAACTTAGTTTCCAATCGAATTTGTTAGCATTGCAAATTATTAAAAATTCAAATATATAAATAACTAGCTGTTCCCGCGGCTTCGTCCCCGGCAAAAAATATTGTTGTTAATGTAAGTGTGCATGGTATTAATAACAATTATGGATTAATCTGACAAAATTTAGTTATTTCTGTACGAATAATATGAAAATTTTCTTTTGTAATAGCATAAATAATAGTATGCTATTTTCTTCTTTCTTTTATCCGTTTCATATAGTATGAGCCAATGAGCCAATGAACCAAGATATGTAAACAAAATGGTTATTTGCCATTCTCTTTCCATTTTGAACATAATTTTTGGGTTTTTTTTTCTACTAAAATCCTCCAACAAAAGCTGCTCAATGAAACATTGAAAATAACAAAATTTTCAAATTTTTTATCACTTCACTAAAATAGCTGTAACTTTTTTTCTGTCTGAAATTGGAAGCCCAGCCACCGCTCATTCTCTTCGCCTTTGAATTATCTTTAAATTGGTCATTCGTTTTTGTATTTATCTACATTTTATAATTACTGACGAATTTTTTAAGTTGAACATTGAATACAAAATTTTAACTCTTTTTCACGTTTCCGTAAGAAACAATATATCGGAATGTTGTACTGCCTACAACCTAGTATAAATCATGAGTTTTCTCCCTGTGAAAGATTCATCGCAATCGGTTCAGTGGTTCTCGATTGATAAACGGCCAAACTTTTTTTCGCCAACAGATTTACGTATATATAGAGATTTGACTAACGTGAACATTTTCGTCGTGTTTTGTAGTTTTCTTTTCAAATTTTTAGAAAAGTCGTTTTCACGTAATCGAAACGATTAAAGTTCGTTTCATTTATTTATGAGGAAAAATGTACGCTTAGAAGTCTTAAACACGCGTAATAAAAAATGCTTTCTTGGAAAATCATTGAAGTAGTTAGATGTCATGGTTCGGAAAATTTATTTAAAATATTTTAATTAACATTACATTTTCTTACTATTTCAAAAAAGTGGTAGGCAATTGTAATATGGCGTCGTAGAGAAACGTTTCTAAAAAAAAATTCAAAACGGTATCAAAGTTGTACGATCGCCAAAAATCAGCTGACAAAAAACACAAGTGGAAAATTATGCGTAGCAAATTACAAAACCATCGATTTTTAACATACTTTTTTTTAGATCAAGATTTTTTAGTCATAAGAGCATTAAGCAAATGAAGTGGTTTTCGGAATAATTCTGGTACCAGTTTTTTAAACGGTCGTCTCGTCTTGACGCCTTATTACGGCTGCTTGCCATTTTCTTTATTTAAAAAAAATTACGAACATTTCTCAAAATGTGTTTTTAGGGTTCCGTACCCAAAGGGTAAAACGGGATCCTATTACTAAGACTCCGCTGTCCGTCCGTCTGTCTGTCTGTCCGTCTGTCACCATAGGCTGTATCTCATGAACCGTAATAGTTAGACAGTTGAAATTTTCACAGATGATGTATTTCTGTTGCCGCTATAACAACAAATACTAAAAAACAGAATAAAATAAATATTTAAGGCGGCTCCCATACAACAAACGTGATTTTTTTGCTCGTTTTTGCTCGATATTGATAACGGCAACAGGTAGACGCTTGAAATATTCACAGAATATTGAGTTATATTATTATAGATAATGGTACGGAACCCTTCGTGCGCGAGTCCGACTCGCACTTGTCCACTTCTTTTTTTAATCACGAAAAACCGCCATTCGATTGCTCCATGACTTTTTCACCCTCTTTGAAAACATTTGGCCATGTTAAAAACTTCATAAATATTGATTATCGATAATAATAATTCAAAATAGTTGTTGACCTATTATTTAAACAAAATATTATTCGACAAATAATCAGATATTTCTTTTTTCATTACTCGAAACGCGGTTGCTCGATTTCCTGTATACATATGAACATGTTCTTAGAATATTCCATTTTTTTTACATTTCCCAAAAACTTATTGAAAATTCATAAAAAATCAAGAATTTTACACATATTTTTGTAAAAAGAATCAGCATCATCGGATATACGAAATTTCTAAGGCGTTGAACAAACAGTTTCTGGAATGTCGCCTCCAGAAAAAGTTGAAAAGAGGAATATCAAAAAAAAAGCAAAAATTCAAATGTATTTTTTAATTCAAATGTATTTAAATGTATGTGTTAATTTAAAAATTCAAATGTATTCTAAATGTATTTTTTTCAACAACTTGTCAAGAATCTTTTGATAATTTTGTTATTGCATTTCGCCGAATTTTTCACATTTTTTCTAAACACTAAGTATCGAATCTTTTATCGAATAAAATGATTGGCATAAATGTATGTGTAAAGAATCCTCAAATTTTTATCTCGGATTAATGGCCATAAGAAGGGCTCCATAACGATCGTTTTTAAGATCGAGCTTAAGAAAAGTACGTTTTTCGGGAACTGGACGAAAGAAAAATGTTTGAAAAATGTCTATTGTACATTGTTCGATAACATATTAAGGGGAGAAATATCTTTGAATCAGCAAAAATACGGCAATTTTTATTATTTTTAGGGTTCCGTACGTCCAAATGAAAAAAAAACGGAACCCTTATGAGATCACTCGTGCGTCTGTCTGTCTGTCCGTCTGTCACAGCCAATTTGCTCCGAATCTATTGGACAGATTAAGTTGAAATTTGGTACACGTATGAATTTCTGTGACCCAAATACGGACGTGTAACGTAAATAAATGAATTTTGAATATGGGGGTCACTTTTGGAGGGCAAATTAGAAAATAAAAAAAAAAAAAGTTTTGCAAACTGTACCGTGTGACATATCAAATGAAAGAGCTTGTTGCGAGGGTCTCGAATATATTTTTTTATAATTTTAAAATAAATAGTTTTAAAGTTATTTAAGAAAATAGATAAAAATTTACCATTCTCCCCCCCCCCCCCCCCTTATCTCCGAAACTACTGAGCCTAAAATTTTGAAAAAAATACAAAAAATAGTTATTTACTTATAGATTACAGGAAAACCTATAAGAAGTTTATGGTCTTAAAATGTTTAGTTACCACAAACAAATTTGAGTCAGATTTAAAAAAACATGGTAGATAACATATTCATCGTACGAAACCCGCTCCACGCGAGATCAACTCGTACTTGTCCGCTTTTTTTTTAAACTGATAACGGTTTGTTTAATCATTCGACACATTTAAGTGTTTTTTATTATTAGTTTTTCTTATTACAGCGCATTTTTTTTTTAAACGATGCGCTTCAAAACGGTGGAGTTATACGACTGTCTTCCGGCAAAGTTATAGCGCATAGTGTAAAATATCGTAAGGTGTAGTCTCTACTAGGTATGAAACAAATTAGAACGTTTTTTCTTCATTGTAAAATTCATATAGCGTGCTTGAACGTCAAGAATATGCAAAAAGTGAAAAATTAAAAAATGGCACGCTGTTAAAAACAGTTTGAATTTAACACCAAAATTTTTGCGTTATTTTGCAATAGAAAAATATTTTCTGTCAATCATTTTTTTCAATCTCGTCGGTTCAAGGATTAGGTAATATTGTTATTTAGATGTGTGCAAAATTTCAAGTAGATCGATCGAACATTTTTCGAGTTATCGCTTACGCCATTTTCGAAAATACAGTTTTGAGAAATTTGATTAATTGAAATCTTTGCAGCGTGCTCCAGTAACAAGCGCTTCACGTTCCTAGCCTAGAATCCGTCAAAAGTACTTCGAATTTTGCTTTAAAACTTTGCAACCATATTCTTAAGATATTATACTAACATTTGATGAAACAAATGTCAAATTTTTAAAGGTTTCAAAGGTCCCCTTAAATCTGTAGTAATCGCATAATCATAATTTAGAAAATATAATACTTGACGTAAATAAGAATATTGAAAAAAAAAAAGGTTTGAATGTTTAATATTGTGTACACAGGCAAATGAGGAAGCACCACGAGCAACGGTTATAATTCAACACATCTGTAATCTCCTGTTCGACACGAACTTTGGTATAAACTTTGTGCTATATTGTGCGAGCGGGCAAAATTTTCGAAAAGCGGTACTACGGATGATAGTGGGTCGTTGTCGAGACCGAAACGATGCGGAGCCTCGTGCGTCCTTGCGAGCCAATCAATTCGGTACTTAATGAGAGCAACGTTGTTTTATCTCTAATCTATAATTTCTCCACGAATAGCCAATATTCTCAATAATTTAATTAACTCATTGCGTATTTCAGGATCTGAGTTGGGAAGATCAGGTAACACGATAGGACGTCAACGAACTATCGTATTGGAAATGCCTTGGGAGGGAAATTTCGAGCTATCCGACATTTCTAGGACCGATGATTGTCAGCGGTCGAAATACCTCATTCGTCGATCATCAAGGGAAACCGAATGAATCCTGTGGCTTTCAATTACCCGGTGTAAATATAGAAAACGGTGCGTCACAATTTTTTTCGTTCTCCCCTATAGTTCCTTTTCCGAAACGGGGGACTATTTCATCCCCTTCAAATTATCTATGATAAAATATCGCTCCGAAAATATTTGGTAACTAAAATACCGGTTACCCCAAGTGTACTTCGACACGTGTAATCCTTGTCCTTTATCCTTCCAATTAGAAAGTTTCTCGCTATATTATTGATCATTTACGTAAAATTCCAAACAAATGAAATATTAAGAAAAATATAATATTAAACAAGTAAATAAATAAGTTATTATCGGAATGAAATTTTTGTATAATTTAAAAAATTTTAAATACGAAAAAAAAAATGAGAACTAACAAACGCGATGACATTGAAATTGACAATTTACAAATGTCAAATGAGTGCTCAATTTTCGTAATGGTTTATACAGAATTTAACTCTCTAATTGAACCTTGTGATGGTCGATTCGTATTACAGCATGTGTTCTCAAGATCGAAAAATATGAATAACGATAGATGTGTAAAATCGTTGATTGATAAATGCAAATTTCCATGATGGCACATTTTCGTCGAGATCTTGCAAAGATTACTCATATTTTTTGAACCGATTTAAGTAGACCACTTTTTATTTTGTTCCAAAAAAAAATACTTTACGAATATACCACGAGGATTATTTCTAAGGCAGATTGTTTAAACATTATAGCTATTCGAGAAATAGATTCGTAAAAAAAAAATTCCGCCGATAACGGGAGGTAAACGCCTAGAAGATTCAGAAAACTCGATATTCAAATTTTTTCTATTCGATTTCAAATGTCAAGAATGTCTGGTTCAAATTTCAAGTGAAAATTCCAAACATTACAAAGTTATAGCTCATTGAAACATTTTTCAACGCGTTTTTTTTTTACAATTCGTAATTTTTTTAAACAAAGAACCAAATATTTTTCCCATGGAAATAGCTGAGTTGAATTCAAGCGCGATACGATACGAGGAGCAAAGTAAATACGAGAGTGATATTTATTTTTTTAATATTCCATTTATTTTTTCATTTCGGCAGCGCTTTGGAGATTTTTTTAAGACTTCTTCTTATCATGACTCCAGAACTCTGTTAATTTTCACATATTTTAGATTTAAAAAAATTGTATCCTTTTATCAAAACTATATTTTTAACTATGAAAAAATCCGATCCGAGAATTCCAATAGTTTCACTGAAAAAAATTCTCAAACATTCTTTTTTTTTTAATTTCTCGATAGATATACCTCGTTAAGCCTTTGACATACATCGTCCCACCTTTTTTTTGCAGTTTTTTCATTATTTAACTACTTTTGCCGGAACAAATACCCGATTTTTCGTTTGTACATGGTTCGTAAGACATTCATGAAGGTACAAAAAATATGTGCATTCATTATCTGTGAATTCTATAAATAGCATGTATAAACAAATAGTTCAAATTCGTGCTTTTTCATGAAAAATGCATTTTCTATTAATTTACTACGAAAATCGCGATGGCAATTTTTTCACAACCTTAATACACTCCAAAAAATTGTTCAGAATTTTTTCAAAATTTTCCATTCTGTGGTTTTTGTTAAAAAAAAAAAAATAAAGATCCGATCGTTTCTGTAATAGATCAAAACTAATAATAGTATTGACTGAAAACGTTCGCTTGTATTCGATTTTTTAGTTCAAGTTCGTAATCAGCGACCCCAAAACCGGGGATATTACGATATCGGAGGCCCCAAGTTTTGACCATGCAGCTTTTATATTTGGCCCAAAATAAGACTTTTTTCAAGAGTGATAAAAATCGAAATTCGGCCCTTAAGGGGGTGAAACGGGGGTTTGAAATTTTTTATAAGACGAAGTATTTTTTGTCAGTCAGATTTGCTTGCAATTTGGCGTGAACATTCTACAATACAAATAATTCAAAAAGTATTAGACAATTTTTTTAAATTTGACCTTTAAGGGTATTACAGTATCCGTGGCCCCTAGTTTTGACCACGCATTCTTCATATTTGACCCAAAATAAGACTTTTTTCAAGAGTGATAAAAATCGAAAATCGACCGTTAAGGTCGAATTTCCTACTATTTTACTATACACCCTACTATTTCCACATGTCCAACTATTCAAACAACAACCCAAAGATGACCCGAACTCACCCTACTATTTCCACATGTCCAACTATTCAAACAACAACCCAAAGATGACCCGAGCCCACCATACTATTTCCACATGTCCAACTATTCAAACAACAACCCAAAAATGACCTGAACCCACCTCACTATTTCCACATGTCCAACTATTCAAACAACAACCCAAAGATGACCCGAACCCACCCTACTATTTCCACATGTCCAACTATTCAAACAACAACCCAAAGATAACCCAAACCCACCCTACTATTTCGACGTGGTCATTATACTGTTTTTATAGTATGATATACGGGTCAATTGAGGTGATATCCTCAGAACAACCGTTTCACAACTTTATGCTTAAACTTTGAAACTCCCGTTTCATCCCCTTAAAGGTCGAATTTCGATTTTCATCATGCTTGAAAAGTCTTATTTTGAGTCAAATATGATGGCTGCATGGTCAGATTTAAGGACTACAAATATTATAATAATGCTTCAACTTTCAAGCCCCTATCTCACCCCCTTAAATGTCGAATTTCGATTTTCATCATACTTGAAAAAAGTCTTATTTTTGGTCAAATATGGAGGCTGCATGGTCAGAATTAGGGACCGCAAATATTATAATAATGCTTCAACTTTCAAACCTCCGTTTCACCCCCTTAAGGGCTGAATTTCGATTTTTGTTACTCTTGAAAAAAAGTCTTATTTTGGGCCAAATATAAAGGCTGCATGGTCAAAACTTGGGGCCACAGATATCGTAATACTGCCCAAAAGCCTATGCATGCAAACTTTCAAGTAAATCGAACGTAAGGAAAAATGTATGCCTCAAAGTGTTAAACAATTGGCTACAGCAGTGCATAAACCACTGTGAAAATTTAGCACTCTTATGACCTCGCTTATGACTGGGGAAAGCGTGCCGGTTACCGTGAATATTACCACATAATTTAGGACGCATATTTTGTAACAGTGCATGAATTTCAATGGGTAACTCATTCTATCTCTTTCTCTCTCCCTATTAATTCTTACCATTATCGGGTTCGGTAGCAGCCAATGGTCCAACGTTACCGAAGAATCGCTGATCGAGTAGCTGCAGAAGTTGAAGAGCAGCATCGTGAACCGGAGCCCTTGGACATCCGGTATTCATCAGACTGACATTAATTACACTGGTGTAATGGTCACAAGGATATTCTCTGTAAGATTCGGAAAATCCTATTAGAAATCCGTTTTGTGTTTAATCCACTTGTGTCTCCGTGAAAGTGTTAAATAAAGACAATTACCTGGCGCTAAAAATGGTCGCCAAGGCGAGAAAACAACCGTCGGCGACCTGCGGTGAACCGGTGTAACAACGATCCACTACCCAATCCAAAAGTGTACCTATGTCCGGATTTCCCTCCAGGAGAAGAACTACCGTTTCACGCGCCAGTGTGTAAATCTACAAAATAAAAACAGAAAATTAAAAAACAAAAAAAACCTCGATTAGGATCTATTGTATATAAAATAAGATATATTCTACATTTACTTTTTTATCGTTCTCTCAAGAATTTGGTATGTTCATTTATGACTTTAATATAAATTGCGAGATCTCATATGTACCTCGACAGAGCTGTTAAAAAGCAGTATTTCTGTTCTATTCGAATAAAGGCCAGTATATTTTTTGTGTAGCTTATTTGAAAGAGTCTCATAGATTTTTTACCACGACTGATGAAAATTGGATGATTGAATTATTTTTATAAAAGCAGAGATGCGATTTTAACATTATTTTTTGTTTTCAATAATGAAAGTAGCGAAGGAATTTCGAACAACATTATTATTAGAAGATCGATTGGAAACGAGATGGAATATTCATTGAGTTATGGAGAAATGTTGGATAAATCTATTTTTAAAATCCTTTCGAAAATGATCTTGAACATAAAATAGAAGCAAATACAGCAGTAGCAATTTCGCAGTGATTTAGAAGCGAAATAAATATGCGATAACATCCATTACCTTTTCGTCTTTACTGGCCAAGAGAAGGTCGATCCATTGATAGAGAATGGCACCTTCCTCGGAGAGGGACTGGGGATTGAAGCATGGACCACTGCAGAGCAAACCACTCATAGCATGAAGAGCTGATAATTGTAGTTCGGAGCAAAGTTTATCGTCGTCGTGAGTCGAGGATGAATTCGTTAAAGGTCGTCCATAAGGACCGGCCCAACTGGCGAACAGTGTGAAGAGATTTCTTCGGAGATCCCGCTTCAGCAATGAGTGACAAGTCTCGACTGTAAATCCGATTATTATTTCATTTCATTTTATTCAAATCGTAAACTTACTTTCCAAATTTTTTAGTTAAAATACATATTACAAATTTTAATGTCAGCCTCAAGGGAATCGTATCGAAAGTTATCGATCAAACATTCATTCGATGTTTTGGAATAAATGGACTGCAATTTTTCTCCAATAAAATTTCAATCACGATGATTCAGATCGTTTAATCTATCAACGCCCATGGCGATGTGAAAAGTGGTAAAAAAAATTAGATCAGGTTAATCAATTTGTTTCGTTTTCTTATCTTTTAGTCTATTTATTAATCAATTTTTATTTGGGTCTTTTAAAATTCTTTTTTCATCTTCCCAACATTATATTCGACGGAAAAATTTTATCAGACGAATCAAGTAAAAAAAATCGACGATAAAAAATAGCACCAAAACCGTCAATCCAGTAAGGCACGTTTTGACCCGAGGACAAAACATCCCCCGACGTAATATCTGCAGACATTATATCCTTCACCGATAATCACTGTTGATCGATTGATCTGTCTCAATCGAGTTGTTTTTAATTTATCTGTAATTCATTCCTGATAGACTTATGGAATTACCGATATATTTATACAATATTTGTTAGACTAAAAGAATGATTGCAAATATAAATTATTAATAAGTATAATATTACGTATTGCTTGTTCCCGTTTGATTTTTTTTGTTGACCGTTGTTTTGGTTGGTTCGTCTTTATTTCGGTTTGTTCTGTTTTTTTTTTTTTTTAGTATTGGGTTTTTCAAAATATTTTCGATATTTCATCGCGGATCATTCGTTACAGATATTTTGTTTTGCTGCTATTTCGTCGAGACATTAATTTTTAGTCGATACGACTCACAATATTTTTATCATCGATGTTTGTTTGTTGATAAATAATTTTTCTTCGGTAAAGCAAAGAAGGTGATCTAACTAATTTTTTCCGTTGAATACGACGATACAAAGGAGAAACAAATTAAGTCGATGATAATTTATAACTTTAAATGAACGACGAAAATGTTACAATGAAATATAAACTTTTCGTAGGCTTTTTGTTTTGGCCCAAAATATACTATTGTATAAGGCCCAATTTTTTACTATGCACCAGGTCTTCATGGACGTAAACCCTAGGAGTACACACATATTATTGCTTCTTACTTGTACACATTGGGTCTATGAGACCCGGTCATATTACGAATATTATGGTCTCCACAAGACTGGGTTTATTTTGATTTTTTTTCGCTCGAAGGCAAGACTCTAAAAAGATTACATCTGTTTTCGAGCTGCTCAGATCCAAAAGTGTCGTCCTGGGATTAATAAATTAATTAATATTCGAGATATGCAACTTACGAGAAAAACTTTTGATCATTTTACGAACAAAATTGCAAAAGTGCAATTTAATGTCTCGCACGGCCGGAGCTTCCTTGTCGGTTTCGTTTTCCAAATAAACTCTTGCACCATCTATGTACTCAACGAAAGTTGGGTGAAGAGATTGAGTCTCGCGATCCAGTACAGCCGGACTGTAAAAAAAAAAAAAAAAAAAAAAAAAAACCAGAAAACAGAAAATAAATACATGTAAATTTTTTTCCTTCGGTTTATTCGTATCGTTATAAGGTAAGATTTGTGACTCATTACCATATTCCGAATGTACCATACTCGGCAATCAATTCCAAAACTCTAACGAGCTGAAGCCTCAGAGCATCACGACGGCGTCTTCGTCTCATATTCTCTTGCTTTCGATCGACAGCCTCTCGAATATAAATAGCCAATTCTTCCATCAAATCTCTGACGAAAAAAACATGAATCAATTTAGATTGTATCAAGAACTTTTGTTTTGTAAATCCGAAAGAACTTAACAATTTAAGATCTATTTTCATAAGAGATTTCCAAAAAGTTGCTCGATTGTTTGCCACATTTTAATCTCTGTTTCATTTGTTTTGAAAGAATTAAAATATAATAAATTTAATTTTATTTAAATAAAATTTAAATATAATAAATATAATTAAGGTAAAGCAGTGAATTTAAGCCATCTAAAATGAAGAGCTGATAATTTTTGTAGTCACACATAAATACGAGATGAATTGATATTTGCAGCTTGAACGCTATTTACCATCTAGTTTGGTAGTAATTATTATAATTCGTAAACATCGACTGTTTCCAGACACTTATCCCTACGAGCATAGGAAAATCGTATGCACGTTAAGACTTAATGGATTTTTATATTCGGTATTTCCAAGATTTCGTAATAAAAAACTGATCCCTATATTCCCCAAGTATTCCTGAATATAAAAATGCTTGGCTTTTCGGACGTTACTGTTAAAAAACGACTGAAAATTAAAAAGTATTCATTGTGAAGTCATTCAGGGCGCATTTACAACTCTACCAGAAACATCTCTACCAAAATTCAACTCTACCCTAAAAAATGTCCCGTCACAACTCTACCATAAATAATACTATCTCGTAACAACTCTACCAAACGTAAAAGCCCTACCTGAAAAAAAATTAATATTAGATAAAATGACTACCACATAACAACTCTAGCAGAAGCATATTCTACCAGAACATTTCTGTTAGTAAATATAAATATACCGCGACAACTCTACCACAAAAATAAATGATTTGATAAAATTTCTACCATGTAACACCTCTACCATGTGACATCTCTACGATATTGAAATTCTGCCATAATTTACGCGGTCAATCTCGAATTAGGGGCAGATGTGTACGGGCAATTCATTCGGGAGCAGATCAAACGTGTACCACCAGAGGCGCCCATTGCACAAATATTTTGGTGGACCAAAATGTTTTTGCAAGGATCTGGTGTAGGTGGATTTAATAATAATGAGGCGACACTGGATTTATAAAAGTAACAAACGCAGAATGATTTATTGAGTAAATGTACAGGGTAAGAATTTTGCCCGAAAACGATTAATCCGTAGCAATTCCCGATGAGAAAGGTACCCCAGAAACAATCTATCATAATATCTCTGCCGTAAATAAATGTCTACCGGCGACGAGTCTACCACACAATGTATTATTTGATAACATCTCTACCATATTAAATGTCCACCACATTTACATCTCTACCAAATGTGATGTAATGACATTTAATATATATACGTACGTTATCAACATTTGATAGAGATGTGTGTGGTAAAGATGTAAATGTGGTGGACATTTAACGGGTAAAACCGCTATAGAATTTTCGAAAAATCGATTTTTTTTTATTGGCTTAAAAAATACTTTGAACCCTCTTGAATATGAAGCAAAAAGGTTTATACCTGAAAAAAAAAAATTTCATTGAAATTTCGGGCTCTTCTCCGAGCGCGTCGGTCATTTTAGTACCGCGTTTCAAAACTTTAAACGCGTTTTTCTCGAAACACGATTTTTCAAAACGGCACGCAGCATAACTCCAACAATTTTCATTCTTTTCATTTGAATTTTTGAAAATATCTTAAAAATAACATTTCGAAGTGAAATACGTACGGAATTTTCGATAAGTTCATTTGAACATTTTTTATCAACAAATAATTACCCCTTTTTCTGTCGAAAATTGAACCTCTTCATTCAAACACTCGCCAATAATACAAAAATGAATATTTTCGAAATCCCCTACGTACTTCAGTAGCTATGAGTGTCTAGATTAAGCGTTTTTTTTCTTTTTTTATTCTAGATCAACAATTGCACCAGTTACACTGCGTGCCACAAGGCGCCTCGAATTCAACAAGCCTCGCAGGAATGGCTCTGGTGTCGCCATTTTTGAATATTTTTCAATCATAATTTTTTATTGTACAGGTAAATATACGCTTAATAACTCCCCCGAATATTATTATTCCATTACATTTCCTTCCACCCGAAAAAAATTGTCGAAAAAAGGCATTTTTTGAGGCCGTTACAGTGGTTTTAGCCTTTAATATGGTAGTGATGTCATGTGGTAGAGATGTTATACGCTAGAGATGTTATCAAATAATAAATTTTTGTTGTAGAGTTGTCGCCAGTAGACATTTATTTACGGTAGAGATGTTATGATAGATTGTTTCTGAAATAATGTAAATTATGGCAGAATTTTAATATGGTAGAGATGTTACATGGTAGAAATGTTATCAAATCATTTATTTTTGTGGTAGAGTTGTCGCCGTATATTTAGTTACCGACATAAATGTTCTGGTAGAATATGCTCTCGGTAGAGTTGTTATGGGTAGTTACTTTATCTAATATTAATTTTTTTTCAGGTAGAGTTTTTACGTTTGGTATAGTTGTTACGAGGTAGTATTATTTATAGTAGAGTTGTTACAAGGCATTTTTTTAGGGTAGAATTGAATTTGGGTAGAGATGTTTCTGGTAAAGTTGTAAATGCGCCGTCATTCAGATTTCAGCAGGAATGAGACGGGAAATGGCGCGATAGCGCTTAGCAATTCTGTATTCGGCGTCTACTAGCACATGCCTTCAGACGTGACAGTTTGGCAATTCGACCGTGTTTTTCTTTCCTGTACTCGAACATTTTTACCGTATTTGATAAATATCGATAGGATTGATGGTGACTGGTAAGCAGGCAAAACCTTTGCCCGTGCGTAAATACACTATATAGGTTGTATACAAAACTGACAGTTTCGACAGACGACAGTAACGGCCATAACACGTTTTACAATCCACTACGCTCGTCAAAATTCAGTTATTAAATATTTTTTGAACGATAAAATTGTATAACAATATCCATTCTGCACTCTTTATATTTCGAAAATAATAAAATCATTATTTTAAAGTCAGTTTGCATTTCCAAACATTGGACTACAATAGATACTATAAAGATCGCGTACTCGTCATCGATCTTCCTTAACATGTGAACAATATTTACATTTCTACAGGCTGTATTTGTATTTTTTTAATGGAATTTTTTGAATAGTCGCAACTTTCTTCCACTTTACGTTTACTTTGGCTCGTTCTTGTATCTATCGAATAAATAAGAAAAAAAATCCTATAAACAACTGGTATATTTCCGGTCCAGACAAGTCCAGAACGCCGAAAACCAAAAAAGCGATCAAAACGTCTGAATTTTTGATGTTGCAAATTGGAGATTTTTTCACACATTTATAGAAGAATTATCTACAAAAGTAAGCATCGGTTTTATCGTGAAATAGTTTCTTGGTAAAATACAACATTTTTTTGTAGATAGAATATTAGAAAAAATAAGGATCGACGGACAATTATATGACGACAAAATCGATGCTTTTTTTTTTGTAAATTTCAAAACACGCGATAGGCTCTAGACGCCAAGTATTTAAATATTCAAAAAAAAAAAAATCGCAAAACAAAACATAGAAAAAAAATATAATACTAATACAAATGCGTAGAAAAATCTTCGAATTACAAAACAAAAGCTCAGGCAGTTTAATCATTATTTCAGTTTTTGCCGCATTCTAAACCCATTTGGACCGGAAATGTATTAGCTCTTGAACGTACATTTTCTGTAGACAGTATAAACAAACAGTCAAAGTATTTCCATTGTTGGAAAAAGCCTGGACCATTTCATAATTTTATAGAGGTTTAATTGAAGATAAAGTTGCAATAAATTCGTTAATTTGTTTTTGGAAATTGAAATTCACTTTTATGTTCAAGTTTATTTTAGATTTTAAAAGAGAATAATGTTTTTTTTTTTTTTTACTTTAGAGCATCGGCGTTGACTTTTCCAATAGCGTGAACCGCGGCATCCCTCACATCCACAGCTTCGCATCTAAGTAGTGGCACAGTGAGTTTGTAAAGCGCAGCCGGGCTCGCGTTATTGCCAGGTGATTTGTTGTCACCTCTCTCGGCTGACAAGCTGTCGGGTGATGAGCTGCGAGAATATCTTTTTTAGAAAACGCGTTAAAAAAAAAACTTATAAAATATATATATTTTTTTTCAGTAGTGTGTGCACCAATAGATATACAGGGCCTATTAATCTATTCGTGCGACGAACAATCTGGACAACATCTACTGGTAGATTATTTCAAAAGAGTACATAAGATTATTGAAGTTAGAAATTTGGGTTTCGTTGTTTTTAAACAAAGATTTTTAGTTTTCTTCCATGGATACTATTCGCCAACAATCTTTAGAGAAGCTTGAGAATTTTATAAATTTTAAATTAGCGGTAGTTTTCAAGTCATAGGCTTAAAAATGTGTAAAATTAATTTTAGATCATCACTATTATAAATTTACAGTGCGTTAACAGCAAACAATTTTTTTTATACATTTTTTTATAAGGGAAAATTTGGAGAAACCGATTATTTATTAGAGACAGATTCGTAACTAATCTCGTTCTTCCATCGAATGCAAATGTCTTGGGCTAGAATAGCAGTAATAAAAATGAATTTTCATTCGAAAACCTGTGACAAGAATTTTTCGAATATCAATACTGGACCTGGTTCGAGTCGTTGCTACAATACTATCGAAAACTTAGATTGATTTAAAGGGGCATACGCACCTAGAAAAGGTAAATTATTGTGGCGATCGGATGAAGGTTTTCGTAAGGAAAATCATAGAATTCGAGAAATGTTCTCTTTTTTTTTTCTTTAAACAAAGTGGTACCAGAAATATTTTGAAAACTACTCGACCGATTTGTTTAGAATTTTTCATGATCATTCAATTTTCTATCATGTATTATAGAATCATTTTTTATGGTTTTGAGTATTTTTTTATTTTTAGCAGAAAACTAACAAATTTTGTCTGCGAAGACGCTAATTTTTTATTCGACATTTTGTGAAAAATGGATTATTTCTAAAACCGTCACGGCAACAGGAAAGATACGCAGTTCAATATTCCACTTCAACTTTTCTATTGCATATTGAAATTTTTCTTAAATAGGTGTCTCTTCGCGACATCGTATCGTAGCTGTGTACCGTTTTCAAATGAAAAGGAATGGTAAACGTTTGACAAAGTTATATTTTTGACCACGAACAACTTTCATCCAATTACCGCAATAGTCTAGGAAAAATAATTTTTTTTATCACTCTACGTTTTCGAGGTGTGTATACCCCCTTAAACAACTATTTTCTTTTAGCTTACGGAGTAAGTACTAGCGGTGCAAATTAAGCGAAAACCTCGAAACATCCCAAGTGTTCGCGACAAAGCTATTTTTGTTTTGTTTCTCTGTGGTATTTTTGTCGCATTTTGGTTTTGTGAAGGGTTCACTTAGGCTCACCTGGTCCGCTTATGCCTGGTGTAGATGCCGGAAATGGACGGTACGGAGAATCGGCCCGGCAGGGTCTGCGCCCCGCCGAGGTTCTCCAGGCTCTGACTCAACTCCTTACTCATGCACAACACACCAAACTCCACCGTATGCTGACCACTAGAGTATGCAATACAGTGTACCACCAATGCTTGTTGTTTTTATCAAATATATTATTTACTGCGAGATTTCAGTAAGGGCAGAAGGGGGAGGGAGCAGGAAAGAGATAAGAAGAAATTTTGAAAAAAATTAGTCAATAAAAGACATGAGAAAAGATGTAAAGAATCCGACTACTCTATGAACGAATTATAAAAAACAAATGTCAAAAAAAAAAAACAAACTCCACATACACTGAGAAAAAAAAATTGTTGAATCAACCGATTTCATTTTGTTCGCCGTAATTTTGTTAATTCATGAGAGATATTTTCGTGGTGAGCGCATATGTATTGCAGCCAGCAATTTAAGTGGTTGGAACAATCAAATCGTTTTGTTGTACACATTTAGTTGCACAAACATGCTTCGATGTTGTCGTAACTAAATGGCATTGTCGAAAGAACTAAATCAATGGTTAAGCCAACAAACCTAAAAAGAAATATCATACTTTCCATGCAACCAAATTTTTGGTTGTTACAACTAAATCATATTGATTCATGAACTGAATCATTGATTGCGGATACGAAATATTTCAACAAAATAGGTTTAGTTGCGTGAACGCGCTTTGATATTGTTGGAACTAATAGAACGTTTTATGCAATTAAACTTTTAATTGTGTGAGCTAAGTCGTATATTTCGATTAACTAAAGTGATCTGTACTTTTTCCCACTAAATATTGGTTGAAGTAACCATGAAAACGTTCGAGTAGCTTCTCGGTCCGACCACCGTGTAGCGCAGAGCACCGAGGCTTTTCTCACATACACTCCGGCCTCTGGACGAGCATAAATTGCGAAAACTGAGCAAGACGAGACGTTACGACGTCCGACCGATTCTGATTCAGAATTAAGTAGCGAATATTAACACCCGCCATGAGAGTCTAATCACTCCCATGGTCGACTAATTTTTCATAATAAATTATGAGAAATTAGTAATTCAACTAATTTTGAATTTCATATTTAACCTTTTAAGGACGAGGAATTTTCCATTGAAATTGACTTTTTTTCATGCGAAATTTAGCTATATATGTACTGAATAGCTTATGCGGAGTCGCCAACCTTAGAGGTGGTCGATATATCGACCACTCCCGTCCTTAAACGGTTAAATTAGTGAATATCTAATGAAATTAGTTGAATATATTTAACTAATTATTTAATATTTAATATTTAATAATTATATTACTGGTGTAATTTTCGTACAATGAAATATATATTTGGACAAACAGCATATTTTTCTGATTTTAACCCTAGAACCCCACAACGGGGTAATTAGTTACCCCACGAAGATGTAAAATTTCCTTCCCGAACCAATTTTTTAAAACCATTTCTTCCGTTTTATAGAGTTTTCACCATTAAATATTTACAAAAAGCGACTTTATGATGAACCATTCTCTTCGCTATCAAAAAACGAAGAGAATGGTATAAACCTTATTATCGCGTACGAGGAACATTTTATGCTAAAGAGAAAATTGGGGTAATTATTTACCCCAGTGTGGGATTTACGTTGGAAAAAATAGATTGTGCGGTTCTAGGGTTAATGAAATCTTCATGTTTTGAAATAAAAATGGTTATGATGCAAAATAATAATCAGTTGATGAAAATAACTTTTCAGTTTCATCAAAATCAGTTTCAGTTCATCTAAAATAATATTTACTGAATTCAACAAAATTAATTTTTTTGAAACAACTATTGGACGTTTTCAAATTAACAAAATATTCGACGTATTTCACGAAGCCATTTTGTTGGATCAAGCAAATTTCGATTGACTCCACAAAATTCTTTTCTCAGTGTACACACGGACATTGACAATAAACATGATTTACTATTTATAAACACAGACACACATATATATATATAAATTTTTAATAATAAATATGTGCGTATGAGAAGCATTTAACGCCAACCCAATTCGAAACCCTGACCTCGTTCGATGCGTGCAAACTTTTGTTATGTTTTTCTATTAAAAAATAAGCATATATGTATTTCAGAATCTTTCTGAATGGCTTACTCGAGTTTTAACGTAGTATCGAAAAAAAGACGAATTAACCGAATCTGTGAAAAAAAAAATTCAAGTTCTTTCTCTTCTTTGCCGATAAAAGGGGTTTTTTTTCAACGCTAACAATAAACTTAGCGACGCTTTATGTGTCCATTGAAATTTGTGTTAAAACCTGTCATTTGGACCGCGGTAGTTCGTTCAATGTTAAAAAACCCCAATCTTGTTTCTTATTTCCATTTTTTCCTCTTAAACATGGTGAATTTACAAAAATGTTGACCCTTGCATGCACGGTGTCACGTATACGCGACACCTTTTACCTGACAGTTTTTCAGCTCTAAAATATCACTCTCTAGATATTTTTGCACGAGATAAGTTTTCATATGATCTTCAGACATGAACCGAACAGTGTGTGACTCCCGGAAACCGCTTATCGAACATGCCTTTTTGTTATAAACAAATAAAGTACAAAAAAATGCTATATTTTCGGAAAAAACTCTTTCCTAGTGAAGTTTGGTCGTAAACAGACCGATATTTTGATGTATTTTTATGCTTTAAGGGACGATGAACACGAATCAGAAATCCGTTTTTCAAAATTCAAAATGACCGATCCAATATGGCGGACCAAAAAATAAAAAATATCGCTCTAGCTGTGAAATTTTGTATATTGGGGTTTTTGAGGTCGGTGATTACGAATCCAATATCCAATTTTTGAAATTCAAGATGGCGGATCCAATATGGCGGACTAAAAAATTGAAAATATCGCTCTTGCTGAGAAATTTTGTATGAAGAGGTTTTTGGGTTCGCTGATTACGAACCCGAAATCCAATTTTCAAAATTCAAGATGGCGGATTCAATACGGCACCCCAAAAACCCCCATATACAAAATTTCAAAGCTAGAGTGGTATTCTTAATTTTTTGGTCCGCCATATTGGATCCGCCATCTTGAATTTCGAAAATCTGATTCCAGATTCGTTATCAGCAACCCCAAAAGCATATCCAGGTATTATCAAAATAATTGGTTGCACAGAAAAATTCGTGCATGAAAGGGTTAAGCGCAAATTCAGACTGATTACAGGAAATTATGCTATTTTAATTTTTTTATTCAATTAAAAAAAAATACTCACATAGCTGTAAGATCTACCAAAAAAAATCGACCCTCTCTAAATTTTCGTTGAAAAATTTGATGAATGCACAGAGTTTACAAAAGAAAATGAAGTGATATTTTTAAGGATAAATGAAACATAGTCATGGAAATAATTTTATTTTATAAGAATTTTCGTATTTAACGATTCGCTAAATATCTAAAAAAATTCAACCGTCTTCAAAACGATGGCTGAATTGATGGCAAATTGCTTAAAAAATAATTATTCAACAAATAATCAGACGATTTTAATTTCATTGTATAAATTGAATTTTTTGATTTTCTACAATACTTTTCATTTTTTAATTTTTTTTTTTCTTTGAAATTACGCTGTTCGGCTATTTATTTAAGAGTTCGGCGTTATTTGAGAAACTCTGCCCATTCAATGCCTTAGAAATTTCATAAATATGATCTTAAATCCATTTACAAAAACATTTGTGAGATTCGTGGCTTTTTACTCATTTTTTTCAAGTTTTTGAACAAATTTAAAAAGGTATGGCAGAAATTCAACTGGCTGTAACAATCGAAAACCGGCCAAATTGAAAAATTCTGAAATACGTATCTCCGCATTTCTTATATAGAGAAACATATTAAAAAATGCTTACATATCAGAAGGGATCAGTGTTTTAGAATGCAAAAGTGGCGTAAAATGAAATGTTGGCATGCTGAGCACATTTTGACGATATTTAGAAAAAGCCGAGTGCCAGAACGATCCGAAGATTGTGCCGCATATAAAAATATGTATGTTTTTTTGAGATTATTATTTGAGAATCCTCGTGCGATTTGGTACGAATTGGTGCGTTTTTTTTTTTTTTTTTTTTTTTCAATTAAGATAACATAAGCAAAAAAATCGCGGTAAGATTTTTTTTTTTTTCAACGATACACGGAACATAAAGGTATTTGTATTTATCAAGGACATTCGTGCGAATCGAAAATTGCAATTAAAATTTTGTATTCGGATGTATGTGTGTGTGTGTGTGTGTATGGCTTGCCCCGAAAACTTTGTTGCAGTAAACCGTAGAATTTTTCCGAAACAAGATTTTATAGGGATTGTTTTTTTTTTTTTTTTTTTTTTTTTTTAATTCAGGTTGCAAATGTTGATGGGAGAAGTGTGCCGATTAGAGCCAGTGTTAACGGTGGCACAACAGACATAAGCAGACAAGACCCAACGCCAATTAATACCATATAATTATTAAATACGGTTATTAATGCGTGATTTTTTTCTTTTCTTTTTTTTTTGCCTTTTCCACACTTGACGATTAATCATACAATGATTTATGACAAACTATAACTATCGATTCTATCGATCAATGATGAGCGCTTACTCAACGCTTTCATTTTTATTGATGTTTCTTTTTTATTTTGGGATATATTGGATTGTCGAATTTCGAGGATCGGGAATTCCCGATGGTTCAAGATCGATTTACCTGAGACTGAGATCCGGACTCGCGCACCTTATTATCGGACTTGGTATCGGCGGTACAACGCGATAGCCAAACGTCAGATAATTCTTCCATACGTGCATATACACGTCACGTTCGTTCACAGGCTTTCTCACCGTCGTTGAGCTTCTTAATAAGGATGCCCTGTTGTCGTTGACCGGCCTGTGAAAATGAAAGCATTTCGTTTACATTCATACAAATATACTGAGTTATGACATCAAACACTGTTTCTCTACGACAGAAACTTTTTCAACGGGTTACATTCATTCAGAATTTTCAAACAAACGATTTTGTTTATCTCTTATTGTTCTTCAAACCTTTAAGAATATAGCACAAGAAATTTAGTCAAAAATCTCGCCCATTGGCCACGTTACAATGTGGAATGTTTTTGATTGGGTGTTTTTCAATTTTTAAATCGCTTGCTCTATACTCTATCGAGCCTTGTTTCGATCTTGTGTTTAATCTTTGATAAAGAAATAAAAAGTCAAATTTTTTGTTAAAAAACGTGTCTAATTATGAAATGCCACAAATTTATTATTATTTTTTTTTCACTTAGCAAACTTGATCCGATAGACTATAACAATGGCATGTTACAAGAATCTGTTTCAATTTTTAAGTTCGATTCATCCCTTTGTGAGTTATGATGCAGACAGCGAAAATGTATTGTTTGGCTGGCGTTGCCAACAACGTGAAACATCGTATCGAATGTACTCCGAAAAAGGCTGAAATTTTTTGTAACACCTAAAGAATCAATGAAAAATGCGTAGATATATTTTTTTCAATATACCTTTAAAAAAATGCCTTCAAATCCTAATTGTTTTGAGCTCTAATCGCATGTAGCCCGTTAAGAAATTCCAGATCCATATCAGAGAATACGGAAATGTGAAAAAAAAAAAAAAAAAAAAATGTTCAAGTATTCCGATTGAATCTACGATTCGGAAGAAAAAATAAATAAATTTATTAATTCTTACGTTGGATCTACGACGGAAAATAACGAGTTGATTCTCGTGAAAACAATAGGCCATGAGTGGGCGGTAGCGTTCGGACACAGTGTGAGAACTCGGTCCCTTTCCAGAAAAGCAAACAGACAAGTGCTCCAAGGATCAGCGCCATTTAGATTCAGTAGGGAGGAACTTTTCGTGCTATTCTCGTCATGAAAACCTGCGTGGCATGGAAAAAAACGAAAGTCCGTTAATTTTGGTTTCAATTCTTGTTTCAAAAATCACTAATAATTTTTTTTCATAGTATATTCCTCAACGGTCCATTTAAGAGATAGAAATGAGTATCAGAAATGTATTGATAAATTTTATTGTTGAATAAGCGACCTGCGGTCCAAACGCAACTGCTGCGATCCGCGATCCATTGAAGATCGACGTTCGACGTCGAGGCCGCTGCTGCTTTTTCTGCAGGCGGCAACATGTGATAACATTTTTCAAGAACCACTGGACAACACGCGTCTATAACATCGATTACCGGTTGATCGGTTTCCAATCCACCTATAAATTCAAATAATTTTTTTCGTTAGAAAGTATCGAATTATTTATTCGTAATAAAAAAATATATATATAAAGGGTTTTTTAAAATACCTAAAGCTTTCAGTAGAAGTTTCACTTCTCGGAGAATATGAACTGCCAAGCGACGAGGATAGAGACGACAATTGCAAAGCATTACCAGAGCAAAACCTTCCACGAGATGAAACACGCTTGATACTGGTTCAACTCGCTGTAACAAAAAATAAATATTGGTCATTTACTTAATTATTTTAAACACAAATTTATTTAAGTTCAATAGTTTTCATACAAATATTATTAGTCGAAAAGAAGGAACATCAATAGCTTTAGAAGATAATAACACTAATTGAAACATTTTTTGAAGTGCAAAACATGAAAACAACATTCTCCGATGTATCACTACCCGTAGAGTTTGAATCAGATGACCAAAAAATTATATCAGGACAAATACTTTACAGTACATTAGTAACATTACAATTTGGCGTAAATTATTGAAGAGCTTTGTTATCGTTTGCTCATTATACTAAAAATATATTGATGAAGGCGTGTGTGTGGGTCCTCAAACTAAAAAGGTACTTAAAGACAATAAGTTCAAGGGATATTTATGACCAACCGAAGCTACCACGCGGTGTTGATTTCAAAATCTTATTCCAGGATTTTTGAGTAAAAAAAAGTGCCATCTGCGAGCAAATCATTGCAGAACTTGTAAAAAATTATAACGGAATAGGCGCATGGATGTCACTAAAAGTTGATTTTTTGTAGTCCCACCTCGATTCTTTCTGGATGATTTTGGTACGACGAACAATGAACAAGCAGAGTGTTTTTAGCAAAATTTAAGTTAATTTGATAAAAAACCGTATAAAAAACTGAAATTTAATTCGTAACAGTTTAACCCTTTCGGCGGTGAGACAAATTTCCATTAGGAATCTCCATAACGGGAGAACTGAAAATTTCAAATTAAATAAAACAAAGCCCAAAAATATGTGTAAAGAAAAAAAAATGGTTTATCAAAAGACAAGTAAAGACTTAATAACGCGTTGAAACATATTCCGCATGTATTCATTACACTCTATACTTCGCGAAGAATCATCAGAAACTCATTTCAGAAGGCCCTGAAAGATAAATTCGAATGGAAAATTTGTTATCCGCAATCAAAACAAAATATCGTTGGCTGATATATGCTTACATTTTTCTACTTATTAAGGCATCAGGGCTGCAATGAATAACATTAAAAATGAGATATCAATTAGAAACGATTTTATGTGATTTTAAAGACATTTTTGATTTGCCCGCCTTATGGTGAGCTTGTCATTTTGGGCCAAGTGTTTTTTGTCCTCCATACGGCAGCTTTGTCGCCGAAAAGGTTAAAATTATCCTACATATGAATAAAAATTCAGTTTGTCTCAAAAATGACTTATTGTTGTTTCCCAAGAAAACCAGATCCGATATAGAGAATTTTTGATTACAGATTCATTTTCAGCATCAAAATTACACAAAAAATCATGTTCGGATTTTCCAACACAAAACCTTTGACACAAAAAATTTGATACTGGTAATTTGATGTAAAAAGTCATAATAAATTACAGATAAAATTTTTGCTCGAACCTGTGTCGATTCACTTTTCTTAACACCAGGCTCAACGCGAGTGTGCATTCTCGTATTATCGATGGCCTGTTCCTTGGCCCTAGGGCTGGGACTGATGAGAGCATTTTTCCAGCTGGTCAAAAGTTGTAGCAACATTCTGAGGCCGTTGTCGATGAGTTGAGGAAAAGTGTCTTGGACATCGCGGGCGAGAAATTGGGTAAAGCCGAGAACTACGTCTTGTCGCCAGTCGGGAAAGTCGAGGACAAGTGTTTGCAAGCTCTGATAAGCTAAACCGCGCAATTCCTCGTCCATATGAACGGTGAGTCGCGATAAAAGATCAACGAGCTCGGGGCCGGTCATGCCGTCGGGAATGAGCCGGGGCACGGCGGCGACGCAGGTCCGAAACAAATCGATTCTTGGTTTACGATCGCCGGTTATCATCTCGTCGGGTTCTTTGTTCATGTTCTGAGTGCTGGTCATCATCAATGGACGTCCGTAATGAACATCGAGAGCTCGTAAAATGTCGACAAAGACGCGGCGTACGTGGGGAAAATAGGAGGACATACCGATACTCCGTGCGGTGTCTTCGGTGAGCATTTTATTCAAAAAAGTTTTCTTCACTCGTATTGTATTGCCGCTTGGTAAAACACCCATCGTTCTTGGCATCGGCGGTTCACCCTCTTTTTGTTGGAGACTATCGGCAACGACGAGAAACGCTCGCAACCCGATGCTCATCCGTTCCGGGGTCAGAATTATTTTAACCGGTACACGCCCAACGGACAATAGGTCAAAGACGATTTCCCGCATCGCGAAATCCAATCTCTCCTGAGCTATAAATTGGATTATTTTGACGAATATATTAAGTGGCGTATCCCGCGGTACGACCGCTTTCGAGCCTTTTGGAAACAAGGAATTTACGATACTCTGCAGACGACTCTGCGTAGCTGAATTGCTCTCGCATTTTATACGTATCATGTACACCCATAACAAACGATACAACGCCTCGAGTGCTACTCGACACATTTTTGGATCACGATTTTTCAAATGCGACAAACACATCGCCAAAAAATAGTGCCAATTTTGGAGGAAAAATGTTTTTTGACTGACGCACAAGAGGCACGTTACTAGGGGAAACAGAGCGAGACGATGCTTCGATTTTGTACACATATCCAGCGTTGTTGAGTACAGCATCTCTACAAAATTCTTCAAACATGGTACGTTTACTTCGTTCTTGACGGCCTACGAAAAATACAAGTTATTTTATTTATTTAGCAAAAAAAAAAAACGAATCAAAATATTTGTTTTCTAAATTACCGCTGCAACCGGTACGAGAATCTCGACGAAAAGTCCCGCCAGTGCGTGCTTTACGTCCTTGTCCTTAACTTCGAGAAAATACTGAGCACACTCTTGCATAAATTGAAATGAGGCCTCGAATTCCTCGATCGGTACCATCTTGAAACAGTAATAATAATAATAATAATATTAATAATTATTATCTTGGCTTATGTTGAGAAAATCTTGCGTACCTTTACGCGAAAAAACTTCATTCCCATCAGCAAAGAAATGATACTTTGCGTCGTGTGTGGTCCAGGTTCTCTGGCTCGTAAATCTTTGAGCTCGACCATAAATCTCTTACGAACAGCTAAAAATCGGCACTGGGCAAGGACGCCGATTACCTCGGCGAAAAGATCAGCGATTATGTGAATGTTGCCGGCATTTGGTTCGTTTTGTATTCTGCAACCGGAAAGGATACGATATATTTTTGATCAGTTTTGGAGCTTTACGAAACCTCGGTATGAGAATTCGTTTTTTTCATGCCTAAATTAGTGGAATTTAGTAAAGCGTCTCTCTACAGCAACTTTGAGAGCATTTTCAGAGATAATGTGCAACATAACTTTTGTATCTTTTATCCAATTCAGTTGACATTTTTTGACAAAACTAAAATTAAAAAATTTATTTACAATCAGCATTTTTATATGAAGACTTCAAAGCTGATATGCCCCTTGTTATAAATATAGCCACAATTTTGGAAAAAAAATAATACTTTATAAAAAAAAGTATTGATTTTTTTCAAAATCACCAAAAACCAGTGAACTGCGTAGAATTTTTATCCTATGTAGTTCCCTGGTTTTTCATATCTATAAATAAAGAAATTTTTCAACTTTTACTTAGTCTCTTCACAGTCACGCTCAAGAGTTATTGGGTTTTAAACTTAATTCCCGCTGTTTTTTAATAAAGAAATAAAAAAAAATTATTTATAGTTTACGGTACATTCTATTTTATTCGAAGTATTATCCTTCAGAAGCTACGACCTTTTCCCATCTTTCATCCAACAAATGGATTCCACGCCAATAGAAATCGTTGCTTTTTGAGGCGATCCATTCATCGATATCTTCAAAAGATTTGAAATGGTGTGATGACAAATCATTCTGAATCGCTCGAAACAAATGATAATCAGACGGTGCTATTCCGGTGAATACAATGGGTGAGGTAAGACTTCCCAGTTCATGTCCTTCATATACTTTTTTACGGTTTCTGTTACATGTGACCGAGCATTGTCATGGAGCAAAATTAGTTTGTTATGGCGTTTGGCGTACTTAGGCCGTTTTTTTCTCAATTCCTGATTTAGTTTCATTAATTGTTGTTTATAGCGAACAGCTGTGATCGTTTCACCCGGTTTGAGCAACTCGTGGTACACCATACCTTCTTGATCCCAAGAAACACGCAGCATCACCTTTTGAGCAAGAATATTGCGTTTTGGCGTTGATGAATCTGGTTCACCTGGCAGTACCTGTTTTTTTTTTCGTTTTGAATTTTCATAATAAACCCATTTCTCATCGCCAGTCACGATTCGATGAAAAAATGACTTCCTTTCGCATCGTTCGAGCAGCAATTCACAAATCGTTTTTCGCTTTTCGTGTTGTCTCTCGTTTAATCCCTAGCAGATCCGGCAACCCTCAGTGACCGAAATTCCGGTCGAAAAATGGAACGAATCAACCAAAAACGGTCGTTTACGGCCAATTTGGTCGTTGGCGTAAATTTGGTCACTGACGGTTGTCGGATCCGCTAGGGATTGATATGGTAACCAATTTCCCGCTTTTTCAACCAGTCCAAGATTATGTAAACGTTTGATAATAGCCATTTCAGTAACGTTTAATGTATCAGACAATTCTTTAAGGGTCTGACATCGATCTTCATTGAGTAAGACCTCCAATTCTTCATCTTCAAATTTTTTCGGCTGTCCTGGATGTTCTTTGTCTTTAAAGTCAAAATCGCCACTTTTACATTGTGTCTAAATCAATCTCTGCATGTTGCCTCAGATAGAGCATGCTCACCATAAGCTTCTTGAAGCAAGCGATGACTTTCAGCAACACTTTATTTAAATTAAAGCAAAAAAGCAAAGCTTCCTGCATATGCAGTTTCGTTGGTTCAAAACCTGACATTTTCGATATTATAAAAAATGTATGAAAACTATGAAAATAATAGTAGTTACCCCATCTCATATAAAATAGCGGGAATTAAGTTTAAAATGCAATAACTCTCCGATCAATGTTCCAAAACTTGGATATAACTTGTGGAATAATCTAAAATAATATAAACATTGTAATTGTGTCCTATCAGGGGGCTCCGCCCCCGGACCCCCTCGGGGGGGTTCGCCCTCTTCGACCCCCGTTGCTTGAGTTTGAATATTATATTTGTTTAATAGTATAACTCATTTAAATATCTCACAGGTAGAGGAAGAAAGCGCGCATACGGAGGGGGCCAATTTTCTGAAATATATTCGCGAAATGATGCGGCTCGTATTACAAGTTCGAGTACTTCCGGATGTCGCAGAAATAAAAAATTATACCATTGGAAGCGCATTGAACACATTAGTTTGGGAGTATGATTTTTTCGAAAAGTCGAACGGTCTTCGCGTGGCGTTGATTTGAAGTTTGAAAGTAACGGAAAATCGCCCAATCTCGAGTATAGATACTCGGCCCGTCTTGCCTTGGACGTTCAATACTATCTTTTTAATACTTGGCGTCAAGACGCTACCGCGTCTCTAGATTTAGATAATTATAGTTGTTACATCCTAGAAGAATCTCAAAATATATAAACTGTCAGGAAAAATGTCTAATATAAAGTTTAGAGTTTCTGAAATAACCTCGTTTCCCTATTTAATATACACAACATATACTTTATATTGCTATATCTGCGGAACTAAGTGATCAAATTTTTTGACAAACTTCGTCATATGTTCCTCTGTAAATGACAACAAATAAATCTGTACAAAAGTTTCGGAGTTATTGCGTAAAATGTGAAATTTTCTAGCGCTCGCTGAACTGTACAATATTTGATTTCCCACACTTCGAATATGGGATGATGAATCCTTTTTAAATTTTGCACATAATTACATAATAGCATTCTGAACGTGTCCTCAAAATTTTTAAAATTCTATAGAAAAACACTTTGGCGAGACTACCTTAAGAAAACCGTGTGGGTAAAAAGCGATTTACTAATCTGCGTTTGTGAAAAATATATAATTCAGCAATTAGACTAAAACAGCGTCATATTGAACATGGAAAAAAAATTGAAAATTGTTTCTTTCTTACTCTACGATATATGCATAAGAACCTTCCAAAACTTGGAGTTACCTGCCCCTCGGAAAAAGGTGCGGGGAACATGGGTGATACCAACCAGGCGCGTCTTCAGGTGGCGAATAGAAGAACATCCAGGGAAGGAAGCGAACTCAAGACGATCAGCGGATCGGGACGTCTTAAGACGCTCTATCGGTTACGTGAGTGCAAGAGAGATAATTAAAAAGTAGATACACGTTTTTCTGGGAAACGCTTAACATTTCGAGAAAAGCGAAAGTTACACCTTGTTCTCTGATAAAAGGAGAACAACGTGTAACTTTTTTCTTTCTTGAAATATCAAACCTCTCCGAAAAAAAACGTGCAGCAGAATTTTTACCGATCGCGAGACTGATAAATCACCTTAACACGACCGAGACCCAGGACGGAAGGGTTTGTAGAAAGCCCTGGCCAACAGGTGCTATAAGGAAACCGGCTGACGTAAAAATCGGCCCAGGGGACCGAAGGCCCCATCGCGGACCAATCTCCAAGCCAAAGTGGGAGCTATCGTGCCAAAGGCTGGATAGCACTTGGGTTATAGTGCCGATTATGATGCCCTTGGGGTACATGCCCCCACCCCCCCCCCCCATCGTATTAGCCTTATCACCGCATTCAGGCTCTGTTGTGACGGAAATTTTATTGCCTGACGACTCGTGGGATAAAAAATGGGGACCAACGAAGAAAAAACAAAACAAAAGCACTTGACGCTGTTGCTGGGACCTCGCCAGAGGGCCCAACTTTAGACAATAACGAACGAGCTTGGAAGCGGCTTAAATCCTATGGACCTTGTCACAACAAGGGCCCAGAATTTGGCCGTGGAAGAGGACCATTGTGCCCGCACAGGGCGCGGGCACAATGGTCAAGTGGGACTGAGCGCCCGGTAATCGCTTACATACAATACAATACAATACCTATCAAAAATATTTTTCGTAAAGCAATTAATTTACCTGCAACAAACAGTCAAAGATATATCTGATTTTCGGGCCTTAGTGGTAGCCTAAAACCTTCATTAATATTTTTTTTTGCTTTTCTCTTATATTTTCTAAATATTTATTGACATTAATTATTATTACCCTTCTCTATACTTGAAATGCTTGAATGCAATATTCACGATGTCAGTTACGAGATCCTCGTGGCCCGGATGGAAAGGTAGTTGTCTCAGGACCTCGATCAGCATCAGGCAAAATATAAATTCGACCGCGAGGTCTCGTCGTTCTTGAAGCAAATCGCCCTCGCTTTTCTCCACAGTTTCCACACTTCCGGATACGATTGTGTACATTATGCTGGTAGAAATGAGAATATTCAAGAAAATCGATATTAAAATTCATTTCGTTTATCACACAACTTTCGGAAAATTGTTCTGTATGAATTCAGATTTTTTTTTAACCTAATCTCGTTTTTTTCAATTCAAACGTTCAACATTAATTAAATAATCAAGTTGATTTGAAAAACTATTTTTTGAGCTTCGTCAAGCTTTGGAATTGAATGCGACGAACCTCTTTCCTTTCTGATCTTCTTTGCCTGGCGCAGGCTTTTTTTGATCCGATACTTGATCAACAAGTTGTCGCTCGTACCATCTGAACAATGCTCTCAATATGGACGGTAAACAATGTTCAGCTACAGAGCCGAAAGCCGACAGCAATTGATCGAATTGAGGATCTTCCCCTCTCTGCAGAACTTTCGATAAAGGCTTTTCCTGTGAAAAAATGAGGTTGTTAATTAGAATACCTGTTTGGGGAATGAAAGATGAATAACACATTTATTCACGCCACAAACTTCATTTTATCCATTTCGCTACATTGTGGTTCGTAGAAAATCTGAAAAACATCAGCTATCTTTATGACGTTACGGACATTGATATGCAATAATAAATTTATTTGATAATTATCCCTAACGGATCCGAAAACCGTCAGTGACCAAATTTACGGTTATTAATTGGCCGTAAACGACCGTTTTCGGCCGATTCGTTCCATATTTTACCGAAATTTCGGTCACTGAGGGCTGCCGAGAGTCCGCTAGGAATCAACAAATAATCAGACGATTTTCTGTTCATTGCATGAAATAAATTTGTTCGTTTCCTAGAATAATATCGAATTATTGCGCAATTTTTAATTTTTAATTTCTTTTGAAAGGAGAAACTCTCCTTCATATGATTTAGGAATTTCGTAAATATGACGTTGAATCTTTTTACAAAAGCATGTGCAAAATTAGTATATTTTGTTGTATCAATTGTTCAAAAGTTTTCGGTATAATGTAAACAAAAAGGTATATACCAAAAAAAACATTTACGTACATTTAGAAAATGAATCAGTGTCATTTCACACGACGAAAAAATATATTGTCTGATTATTTGTCGAAGAATATTTTGCTTCAAAAATATGTTAATAACTTTCTTGAAATATTATCATTGAAAATCATTTTTTCTGAAGATTCAACGACGGCTGATCATTTTCAGATTTTTGTCTAATTTCAAAGTTCCAGAATTGTCATCCAATAAAATGTTTGAATAAGAAACGTGTTCAATTCATCGTTTAAGAATTTGTTTAATTATCATTCTCACAGGCTCGGCCATAACCGCATCAATCTTCTTTTCAGCCTGTGATATGAAATCAGCGAAGAGAGTTCGCATCACAAATTCACCGGGTCTCAAATCCATGTCTTCGATCTGCTGTGGTCTCACAGTCTCCTTTTGAGCGCCCCACGGTAACACGACGGTCACGGCACTGACCCTGCTCGAACTCGTCTCTGTCAAGGTCACAAACACCTTTGATTATCACATTAACAAAGTGGAATACTAATTATTAAAAAAAGTTTACTTTTGTACTGCATATTATCAACAACTATTTGCGGTAATTATTTTTATTCTATGAAATATGAAAATCCTTTTTGTATGCGTAATCTTGCAAATTTTTAATTCCCATATTTCTTTTTAGGTATTCGAAAAAAAAAAATTAAAACCGCCTAAATAAATAGAAATTAATTTTCTATAAATTTTAATCAGGTTCATTGGATTTCCCCGCTCCATTTTTGTTATAAAGTAAAAAATTTAAAAAAAGAAGTATTTTTAAGTAAAGCAGAAATAAATTCAATTTTCTCGCAATTTCGATAAAATTATATCGCGCATTTGTCAGTGAAACAATTAGTTTCCGGTGCTACTGAATTTTTTTTCAAACAAATAATAATTGATAAATTGTATTGTATTACAAAAATATGGAAAACCAATAACTCCGTAATCTCAAAAATTCTAAAACTCAGTGTCTCAAACCTTGGCGATTGACCTTGATTTTTCTTTTTTTAATTAAAGAATAATGGAGCTATTAGAAAAAGATTTTCGAGCTCAACGATTTTGTCATATTTCGTATTACAAAAGAAAAATTGAATTCTCGATGGGAGAAAATTCACCATATCCAGAAACGGAAGTGCTGGCCGTGTAAATGCTCGCAGCGTCGCTGCATTCAGCCTGCGATGTTGAGTGCAAGATCAACGAATCCTGGCACGTTGCCGAAGTATATTGCGAAGAGTTGACAGTTCCACTTTCTTGAGAACTTTCAGGATGCGTGGTTCGGGAATCGCTCGTTGTTTCTGTGAAGTACGTACGAACGTATTTTCGAAGTTAATTTTACATTTGGAGTTACGTCGTTGATGCGAACAATTTTTACACTCTACAATCCTCATTCTGACTTTATCCAGCAATTACAAATGTTGAATTTCATTGTGCGCGTTATGAGAAACGAACACGATCGGACACTAGTCACGGAAAATCTATTTCGTTGGCTAATTTCAAAATGCCTTGAGAATTACCGGGGGAAGCCCCGTGCTGTAACGTAACAGATAACCCACACCGGATCCCTAACTCAATTATATCCTGCTTTTTACGAGCTTACTTTGCATGCGTGTTAGTGACGGGAGAAAAGAGAGAAAAATAAAATAGATTCGCAATTGGCCACGTGCTATGTGACATTGACGCTTGAAACCTACCGGTGTGAGCCTCCCCGCTGCTTCCTGGTTGAGTATCTCCTTCTGAAACAAATTCATCAAAAGATTTTATAAATTTCACTTGAATTTTAATCACTCGTATACCTTATTTTCGGTTTTCTCACGCTCATATTTATTCGAGTGTATTTTTCATTATTCATTCGAGCATATTTTTGATTATATCTGTACATTTCGAGAACAAAGAGAGAAACTCTAAAGAGTCTAAAACAAATTTGGCATGAGCAACAATTTCAATTATATTTAAACAATTTGTACGTAAATTATTCTACATTACTGTTTACATCGTTGTGATGCAACGAAATTCCTTTTTTATATCGGTGAGTTTTGTGCATTTTTTTTTTTACAAAACTCACAAACTAAATCTACAAGAAAAAATGTTCAAATAAAAAAAATTGGGACTCTGATAAATATCAAAAATATTTTTCCTTCCGTTTCAACAGTCCTAACTTCAATTTTCTACATTCGTATTTATCCATAGTCATTCAAGTTGTTTGTCACTAGGGTTGCTTCAGTATCTGGTGATCATTTATACGATTTCGATGTTTAAAAATGATAGAAAGTTTCAAATAATAAAAATAAAATTTGAGCCCAGAAAGCCGTACGAAAGAAATTCGGCCGATCTTTGGTTTGGTTGTATTTTACATTGTTCGTTAAATCTGACCAATTATCAAAAATTTTAATACCAACAAATTTCAGACAACACCTTTGGGTAATTTGTTTGTTTACATTTTTTCTTGATCTATTTTTTGTATCTGAATTAATATTCCAAATTTTCAATGATAAAGTTGAATATTTACTCAATGTAAATTTCGCTTTATTTATCTGAGTAATAGTCTTAAAACGATTAGAAAAAAATAATAAAATACATTTCTAGATCAATAATAAATTTTTGTAATGTATTTAAATATGTTATGAACAAACGAACCAGTTGTTAGTTATTTTCGTAATGCTCAGCTGAAAAATCGATAAATTATTAATGTATTTAATTATCTTTTCTGTGTAATATAGAGCAATATAATTCATCAATAAATTCGATTATATATTTAAAAAATGATTAAATAATTTATCAATATCCTTGCAATATTCAGTAGTTTTGAATGAAAATTTATGAAAAAAATTATGAATGAAAAAATTATGAATATAAACCTTCGATCATGGTGTCTATGTTGACCTCTGTGTCAGGCAACATTTTGCATCGTCAGTGTCAATCCATTTCTAAAATAAAAAAAAAAGTCTTTAAATTTTGAGGATTCACTTCGAATTTTCGAATGTAAAAATTTTCAACATGATTTGAGCGATCGGAATGAAAAAAGTCTCAGCCCACCTGTACAAATGGGAAAAATGAGCTAAAACCTTTTTTATTCCAATTTGCGAAGGGTGTGGAAAATTTTCTCTTCAAAAATTTGCAGCTCTCTCCCCCATGCAAGGCAACTCAGTTAGTATGAAACTTGGCCTAATTTATAGATTTTTGGATTTCAGTTTTTATCGTCATGAATTTTGCATCATTGAAACGCTATGAAATCTCTCTCTTCCTTAAAAGAACTTAAAATTTATTTGCACTTTTAGGGTAGCAGTTTCACCAAGGCATTTTTCTACAAAATCTTTTTATCAAAGATTCCGTAGTTTCACAAGCATTTTTTCAGAGCAATTGAAAATTTTACATTTTTCACAATAACTTTAAAACTTTTCGTTGATTTCTTGTTTCGGCTACAGCACGGCCAGCCCTTTCAAATTAATTTGAAGGGTAAATGTTTCATCTTTTTACGTTTCGGCCCTGATCAGAATAAATAATTAGCTCTCTTCACAAAATAATTAATCTTCACAAAATAAATAATAATGAATAAAAATTAGCTCTCTTCACAATTTATTTCTGTGTATAAAGTGTACAATTAATAAAATATGGCGATGAGTAACAACAACTTGCATATAGTGTTCAGATTAATATGAAATTTACTATAAATTGTATAGATCATTATGTGAAATTATTAAAATTTTCGACATATATGTAAAATTTGTATCATTTTACAATTCTTTGTGTTAATGTCTCATTCAATTTGTTTTGTTATTTACTTACAGTTTGATGTAATTGCCTTTATTTATTTTATTTGAAAATGTATAAATGTAATTAAAGGCAATTACATCAAACTGTAAGTAAATAACAAAACGAATTGAATAAGACATTAACACAAAGAATTGTAAAATGATATACATTTTAATTATATATCAAAAATTTTAATAATTTCACATAATGATCTATACAATTATCATAAATTTCATATTCATCTGAACACTATATACAAATTGTTGTTACTCATCGCCATATTGTATTAACTGTACACTTTATACACAGAAATAAATTCTGAAGAGGGCTCTGATCAGGGCCGAAACGTAGAAAGATGAAACATTTTCCCTTCAAATTAATTTGAAAGGGCCAGCCGTGCTGTAGCCGAAACAATAAATCAACAATTAACATCCGGCCACACCATTTTCACCTTATATTTAAAACTTTTCTACAAATTATTTATACAAAATTTTGAATTACACCTGTGACAAGGTTTGTCATAGAAAAACTAGGATTTTGATGGTTTGGTTTAGGAGATATAGCGATAGAAAGTCAAAATGAGTAGCAAGCGATATCAGGACCATTGTTATTTTTGAACCATTACATTTTATATCGAGCATTTTTTTTCTATCACTATAAATTTATATACTCCAATAATAATTTTTTGAATAAAAATGAAACGTTTTATTGCGTTCCAATGATGCAAATTTAAAAACAATCAGTTTTCTGAATTTCGGGACATTTATTTCTGAAATTAATAAATCAATATGATGAATTAATTGAAGTATAAATCAAAAGCCTTTGGCAAAACGTAATACACAGAAACTTCTGTAGACAAGAAAAAACTCATTAGCCTTCTTATCCCTACAATTAGAATCCAAGAGGAGTATCAGAGCACAAGGTCAGAGACAAGGGATGTCATGGACATGTAAAATAACAAATATACCGTACATTCGTCATTCTTAGACGCAAATGACTTATAGATATGCATATATACACACAAAAGGAAGACAAAATAAATTATCTAGAACATTTTGTTGGTCGATCGACTTATTTATTTTTTTTGTGCCGAAACTTCATGAAATATTCTAAATTGCAGCTATAAAAAATCTACAATAAAACCAAGATAATAAGACAGAAAAAAAAGAACAATAACACGAAATAAATTGCTAAAAATCATAACCTGTAACGTCAAAAAAATGACGATGTTTGACGACAAGGTGAATCATCCCATCGAAACGTCATAAAAACAAATCTTCATATTACCAACGTATATGAACGAACGTTTTTTCGACTCCCCAAAGCAATTTTTCGATGCTTGTTCGTTTATAACGTTTATTCGATTTATTTAATTGAATAATCTATCTGACGTTTGTAACAATTATAATGCGCGAAGAAATTTGCGGCGCCCGTACAACTACGATTTGTGAAAGAGAGAGAGGAGCAGAGGAGAGAAAGAGACGGAAAGATTTCACGCGATATAGATAATTCCCTTTGTTCTGTAGATCGGTAAAGTCGGTATTTGGCAAACCGGCAGTTGGTAGCTCGATATGCGAGCTTGGCGTGCTTAAACGCAACATTTTGTTAACGATTGCTCTATCCTCTGCCGGTACCGGCCCCCTGGCACTCAGCTTGCTGGCTAGTCTCTCAATGGCGCCAGCCGCTACGTGGCGCTGACAGTACTCCGCGCCGTCCGTGCTGCGCGTGCGACGCGCATATTTTATTTCATGATAAATATGATAAATAATAAATAACTAAAGAATAATTACATATATACATGTGAGAGTAGTAAATATGTACTAAATTTGTAGCCTGTAGTTTTAAGGATAAGTTTAATATATACACAACAGGCTAGATATTCTGTATATACTTTATACATTTATATGTATAATGTTCGGCTATTTTTTGTTTGTTATGAAATCGTATCAATATTTTTATCATTCGGAATGCATCGGATACTACAAAACTTTAGAAGCTTTCAGAAGCGACATATGTGTTGTGTATTTCCAAGTTTGGCTGCGACTGTGGCATTATAAATTGAAAAATCATGCTTCAGAAAAATTTTCCCTACAGTCACCCTGGCTTTGATTTTATCAAAATTGACACGAAAATAATGCAACTGATACAAGCAAACTCATTGGCATGATCTTGATCTGAGTTTGCTTGCTTTGTTGAATCATTTGTTTTAAAGTACTCATAACATACTATCTGAACCTGTCACTATATTCAATGAGAATATTAAAATAGCTGTAAACTTTCATTATAAATGGTATTTATAAATATCATGATTTATTCACCTCGTTGTCAATAAAACTAAGACTACAGGAACGCATAAACTTTTTTCACAGTGGATTCGACATGTTCTCTATTTCTATACAATTACTTAAAATTGTATTTTTGATGTTTCATTTATTAAAAAAGTAAGAAATTTCGGAAAAAAATCTCTTTTCCATTTTTATCAACGACAAGTCGGATTGGTAATATTTTTTACCACAAATACAACATAATGTACAGAACTGACTGTTATTCAAATATGTTTATTCGATGAAAACGAATTTATAGCTATAAAATTTACAGAAAATTTCTGTCTGCCTTGAAGTCGCGCTCAAAAAGTTTATGAATTGAATTAGTTTTTTCAAAACTAATTTGTTTTCAATAATTCATTTCTCAGGCGCCCAGGTTTTGACGTATTTGAGTCTGAATCCAGGAGGGCGAAGCTATATGCCAAGAAAATTTAATTGGCTTGCTAATAGCAAAAATTTACAAATCGGGAATTTCCCTCCCTTCCTGTCAAGCTATAATTGAATAATACCCTATTAACGAATAACTAACATCTCGACAATACCCTAAGCCTGTAGTTAACTCTTTCGAAAACATAACTTTGTTCGTTATCACAGGAACGAAACGTTCCTATATTCATATAACTCCAACAACAATAAATTTATGGTGGGAAATCTGTCCCATTCCCTTATGTCAAATTAGAAGAGTGAACAGTACTGATTCCTGTGACTGAAATAAATAGATGATGTAACGATACGAACACGTTGTAATTTTATTTGTTACGTACAGACTCCATTAGAGTCTAGATGAAGTGGAATATTTTAAAATACCATAGAAAAAAGAAGTGATATCAAATAGCAAAAATCCCCTCCCGGGGAAAAAAACCCGGACAAGTACATTGGTGGTCCCTCATTTCCCTATGATATCACGAAAAATCGTACAAACATCCAAAACTCCACTGAAAGCAATTTTAAAAATTGTTTACCTATTTTTTTCATTTCGAAATCACAATAAATTTTATCTTGAATTTGTTTCCACAGAAAAAAACAATAGTTGAATCATTAAAAAATTAGCGCAATGAAAATGAGAAAAATACTACTTATAATTGGTATGTAAGAAGTATTAATGGTCTAGAAAAAAAGGTTACTGTCTAAGTTACGTGCAGCAGTAAAATTTATGATATAAATACTCGGACAAGTATTCCTTTGGTAATACAGACGATATCAACATCGACGTACTAAGAATACTTAACAAAATTGTTAAATTATAAATATTATAAATTGTAAATGTTATAAAATTATGATTAAATACATGTTAAGAGTACTTGTCCGGCCCATAACTTTTTATTAAAATTGCTAATTCAAGTAAAAATCAAATAAAAAGTTATGGGCCGGACAAGTACTTTTAACATGTATTTAAACATAATTTTATAACATTTACAATTTATAATATTTATAATTTAACAATTTTGTTAAGTATTCTTTGTACGTCGATGTTGATATCTTCTGTATCATCAAAGGAATACTTGTCCGAGTATTTATATCATAAATTTTACTGCTGCACGTAACTTAGACAGTAACCTTTTTTTCTAGACCATTAATACTTCTTACATACCAATTATAAGTAGTATTTTTCTCATTTTCATTGCGCTAATTTTTTAATGATTCAACTACTGTTTTTTTCTGTGGAAACAAATTCAAGGTAAAATTTATTGTGATTTCGAAATGAAAAAAATAGGTAAACAATTTTTAAAATTGCTTTCAGTGGAGTTTTGGATTTTTGTACGATTTTTCGTGATATCATAGGGAAATGAGGGACCACCAATGTACTTGTCCGGGTTTTTTTTTCCTCGGGAGGGCATTTTTGCTATTTATAATTATCCATTTATAGCTTAGACCGAAATTGCTAATATCCTCGCTGCCTTTTCGCCCCTGAATGCCTTATTCTAATACACAACTTGAAAGCTAATGATAAAGTATTTAATTTTCTGAATTTTCGCCTTGGGGAAAAATTGGTACTTGAGGTCTCTTCTATAACACTTTCCTGCCAAGCTATAATCGAATAATAACCTATCAACGAATTACTAACATCTCGAAAATATTTCGAGTCTGTAGTTAACTCTTTTGAAAACATTATAACTTTTTTTCTTATCACAGGAACGAAACGCTCCTATATTTAAACAACCTCAATAACAAGGAATTTATGGTAGAAAATCTGTCTCATTCTCTTATGTCGAATTAGTAGTGCGAGCAATACTGATTCCTGACACTGAAATAAATCCATGATGTAATGATGCAGACACGTTGTAAGTTTTTCTGTTATATACAGGCTCTATAGGAGTTTATATAAAGCGAAATATATGAAAATACTATAGAAAAAAGAAGTGATATCAAATAGTAAAAATCCCCTCCCGGGGGAAAAAACCTGGACAAGTACATTGGTGGTCCCTCGTTTCCCTATGATATCACAAAAAGTCCAAAACCCCACTTAATTTTTTTTTTTTTAATGTTTACTAATTTTATTCATATCCCGGAGGGAAACCAACTATATAGATCACGAAATGTCCGGCCAAAAAACCAGACTTCACAATAAATGTTACTTTGAATTTATTTCCACAGAACAAAACAAGAATCAAAACATTAAATAATCAGCATTATCAAGATGAGAAAAATACCACTTATAATTGGTGTGTAAGAAGTATCAATAGTCTAGAAAAAAATGAAAAAAGATCGACATCTAAGTTACGTGCAGCAGTAAAATTTATGATATCAGTACTAGGACAAGTATTTCTTTGGTGACTGAGAAGATATCAATATGGACGTACCGGCAACGTAGGGCATGCAGTTGGTGCATTGCTTCTGGGATCTCCTAAGTCGAGTAGCTACTTTTGTTTTGGCTATGGCGCGACCAATGTTGTCAAATAGTATTTACTCATATGACCTAATGAAACAACATTACCTCTGCGCCATAGGTAAAATAACGAAAAACAAGCAGGAACAGGAAGATTCGCGTAAGATCCCGTGCTTTTATAATGTTAAAAAAAAAACTTTAATTTATGTCTGTACATGATAGCACAGTTTTGTTTGATTGGTAATAATTTGATGAACGTTCACCACTGTACGTTGAGCGTATACGCACAGAGTACTTGTCCGGCCCATAACTTTTTATTAAAATTGCTCATTCAAGTGAAAATCAAATTGGAGGTGTTTTTCGTTGCATGCGTTGCCGTCAGAAATTTATAAGAAAATCAATTCTTCTGCTAATTTCAGAATGGTCTTGTATCATACACAACATTCGACGATTTTTTCATTTTTTTCTAGACTATTGATACTTCTTACGCACCAATTATAAGTGGTATTTTTCTCATCTTGATAATGCTGATTTTTTAATGTTTTGATTCTTGTTTTGTTCTGTGGAAATAAATTCAAAGTAACATTTATTGTGAAGTCTGGTTTTTTGGCCGGATATTTCGTGATCTATATGGTTGGTTTCCCTCCGGGATATGAATAAAATTAGTAAACATTAAAAAAAAAAAATTTAAGTGGGAGTTTGGACTTTTTGTGATATCATAAGGAAACGAGGGACCACCAATGTACTTGTCCAGGTTTCCCCCCCCCCCCAGAGGGGATTTTTGCTATTTGTTATATATATGTATGGAATTACTTGGGAAGATGCATAGAATAACATATTACAAAAAGAATAAAATCGGAGGTGAGTACCGTTTTCTAAAGGTTTACCCCGAAATGATGTTATGACTTTTGTAGCTATAAGTAGAGAATACATTTTATGAACTTAATGTTACATTATATATATTCGTAACAAATATATTTTTTCTTATTGACACTTATACCAGTACCAGTCAAAATGATTTAAATAGCTGGTATATCTAGTGTTAAAGTAATCCTGTTCTGCAAAGTCAATTAATGAATGATGTGTTTTTTTGATCGTACATAACGGTGAACATAAAACAGTTGGCACAAAATCGTGTAAAATTAACACTTTAAAAGCGACTGTAACAAACATTCGGTGTTATTTCAACTTACAAAATTGGAAAAAGCAACAATGAGATGATGTAAAAATGATACCTAAAGAATGATAGGTAAGTACCATGTAATTTTATACCGTAAATTTTACCAGTTTACCCGGAAAAGTGTTATCTCATTATTTTGATACTACATGGTGTTGAATCGGGAAATAACATCAGATCAGTTTTTTACCAAACGACCGGTGTTATTTTTACATCAGAAATTAATACCGTTTTTTAACCACTCACACCATTTCAGTTCACACCGCAAATTTTTTGGTAGAACAATTTAAAAAGATTTTACTGTAAATTTTTTTTCCTCATTTGAAAATATGTGAAACGGGAGGCCAAAAAAATACATTATTGCGTCACTAACGCAACTTGAAAACATATTTGTTTCCTTCCGCTAGAAAATGACTCATTATTATGTAAATTTACATAATAATGAGTAATTATTTTTTCCTCATTTCTTTTTCTTCATTTTTTTTCCTCAATTGAAAATATGTGAAATGGGAGCCCAGAAACATACATTATTGCATCACTAACGCAACTTGAAAACGTATTTGTTCACTTCTGCTAGAAGATTACTCATTATTATGTAAATGCACATAATAATGACTAATCTTCTAGCAGAAGTAAACAAATACGTTTTCAAGTTGCGTTAGTGACTCAATAATGTTTTTTTTTGGCCTCCCGTTTCACATATTTTCAAATGAGAAACAAAAATTTACAGTAAAATCTTTTTAAATTGTTCTACCACACTGTTTATTTATTTGATGAAGCATGCATTAGCTACTTATTATATACCGCATTGGTAAAGTATGTATCATTTTTCACCATAGCATAGTCAAGTAGACAATGGTGTAATAGGTAGCGTCCGTGCGTGTTAGGTCGTAGATAGGTAGGTACGTCAGATCGAATCCCAGTATAGGTAGGAAAATTTTTCCTAAGAAATCAATATCGAAAGTGATGCGACCTTGTGAAATATATGATCAACAATGATGAAAAACTAATTTACAATTACAAGAAAAAAATTTTATTTGTTGAAACCAAAAAAATTTTGGGGTGTATTTTTTACCCAATTCTGTAACAGTCATTTACACTCTAATACTAGTTTCATTATTCATTCAACATCAATCCGCCAACACCGTATTGATAATTTTTTCTTCCACTTACACCGACGCAAGGTGTCTATAAAAAGAAAAACTCCAAAATGTATTGAGTGACGTGGTGTTAACCAATAACTCCGATTTTACACCAAATAATTAACCCCGCTTATTAACACTGTTCGTTAATACAAAATGGAGGGACCTATATGTACCACTTGTGGTGTTGAATTTGTGTTATTTTTAACCCCAAATTTTTAACAGTGCATGTATGGATGTATATATTAGGGTGATGCAAATAAAATCGATATTTTTTTTTTCGATTTGATTCGATAGCTGTTAGTACTTGTCAAAAAAGTAACTCTCCCAAAATGTGAGCTCTTAAAAAAATTTTTTAGAGGTCGCTCAAATAACTAAATTTTTTTTCGATCTTGACTGACAATTACGATTTAGAAATGTCGATTTTTCCGTTTCGCAGCAAAAAATATCAGTACCTGATGAAGCAGTGGTTTTCCCAAAATTTGGGTTCATAAAAAAAAAATTGATGGCCGCGCAGGCGACATTAAAATTTTTCATTTTTCAATTCTGGCTGAAAATCATGATATAGAAGTTTAGATTTTTCGGTGTCACGACAAGAGATATCAGTACTTTATAAAAAGTGAATCTCCCGAAATTTGGGTTCTAGAAAATAATGTTAGAGGTTATGCAAACGATTTTTTTATTTTTATAATCAATTCTCGCTAAAATTCATGATATAGAAATATCGATTATACGCTGTTGTAACAAAAAATGTTGGTACCCAATGAAATAGTTGTTCTACAACAATTTCGGTCCTTGTAGAAAATGTAACAAATCTTGCAGATAACTTTTTAACATTTTGTTTAATTGTCATGATGATTTTTATTAAAAATCCTCATGAAACAGATTTCGAACAAAGAAAACAATTAAAAAATACGATAGGAAATATGTATTCTAATAAATATGGTACAAATTCGTTGGAAAATTATAATAACTTTTTAAATATAAAACTAGAATATAGAATATTTTCCTTCCTGTGAGACAAGCATATTGTGCCTACATTTTTTTCACGGCTTGGAGCAGATATAGCTTAGCATGATCACGGTGTTACTGTTTACATTGATGTTCGCGTAACAATGTAATGAGTATGCGTGTATTTTTTTGCTCCACGGAGAGAAATGTATATGTTACGACAGCAAAAAATCATTTGCTAACGGTGTTTTACCTACGGTAGCATTGCTATAAGTGCGTGTAGCATTATTATCCCTGCGATAGCATAATAATACTTGCTATAGAGACAAAAAATTCAAATTTGAGATAGATTTGCTGGCGTAGCAAATATTGTGCTGATGTAACGCAACATTTGCTACCGCTACGTATCAATTTTGCTACAAGAGCACCCCTGCGGACGGCCGATCAGTAACCGTAGCAAAAATGTTTGTTTGCTGCTGGTACTAAATTAATTTGTCAAGTTCTGTGCTCCCGCTACGTTTCTTGTGCTTCACGTATTCAAGCATTTGCAACTCGAGCATCTTATCGTTGCAAAAGCAAAAGAGAGAGAAAAAGAAAATATTACAAATACATTTTTTGAATGTACAAAAAAGTGTTCATTATATTATATATAAGGCACACCCGTGCCAAGCGTAATTGATGGTGAATTTATTTTTTACAACACTTGAGCAAAATTCGTGATTTTTTATATACTTTTTCAAAGTTCTTGGTAGAACAATGAAGAAAGGGTATATTCTAGCTTTAAAACTCGATATTTTTTGGTCTGACGTTTGCCGACATGACTTAATCAGTAAGGGATGGAAGGAAAAGAGTAGATTGGAAGTAAAATTACTAATTTCACTCTAATTTTTATATTTATTTATCAATAATATATATAAACAAAAGCAGATTCGTGTATAATTATTTGCCGTTCGACGTTTTTTTTCTCTGAACACACCCCGAAATTATATTTCACATTTTTTCTGGAAAAGAAATCAATTGCACACAAGCGCCCGTTCATTTTCGGTAATCGAATCAATTTATCTACTTGTTAGTCTAAAATAATTATAAGATTTTATCATTTTTCAACAACCAGAATAAAAATTTCTTCAAAGAAATTTTAATTCCTCCAAAATTATGGAATTTTTTTGAAGGAGTAGATATTAAACAAACATTCATTCAAAATACTGTTATGAACGTTTGGCATAAATACGCAGAACGAGCACGAATATTTCATAATCGATCGGTAGCGTAGTGGATAGGGTGCGTAGGTAGGAAATATAAGTCTCAGGTTCAAATCCCGGTTTAGATAGGAAAATTTATTCGACAAAAACCCATTACCTTTGCATAAAAAGTAATAAATATGAACCATAAGATAATTCTCAAGCGATATAAATTTTTTTGTTTTGTTTTTATACGTAATTAATTACTTTTACTCACAATTATGTTCTGACTAATAAAGTGAAATAATTTTTGAGCAACAAATATTATGCGTTCGTCCTGCAAAATTCTTCGTTCGTCCTGCAAAATTATTTGCTCGACCAGCAAAATTATTTGTTCGGCCAGCAAAATTATTTGCTCGACCAACAAAATTATTTGCTCGGCCAGCAAATATTATATGCTACGGTAGCATATGCTATGCTACCGTAGCGTATTGTTGAACGCTGCGAGAGCAGAAGTTCTTTGCTTCTGTAGCAAATGATACTTCAGCATAGAACTTTCGTTACAGCAGCAAATAAATCTGTTGTCACTATATTAACCTAAAAAATTTGCTGCAATAGCGTGGCTCACGCTGTCCTAGCAAAAACATTTCTCTCCGTGTACATACAATAACAGCGGCACTATTTCTATGACTGTTCGTGAGTTTCTTATACCAGTTAGTGAGCTGCTTAGTTGCTATAGTGATCAACGTTTGTGGAATCCAGTATATGAAATGTACATTTTTAGAACACAATTTCATCTGCGAGTTGAAGAAATAAATGGTCTTTGAGAAATTTGTATCTTCCTCGTTTCGTTCTACTTGAAGGCGTGGTTCATTGCTCCAATTGCTGTGGAAGCGTCATTCTAAGACTTATCGTTCATGCAGGATCTTGTAAGGAATACATTTAGTGAATCGAAAAGTCGAATTGTCGATGTAAAAATTTCTAAAGCCGCTGCCAATAAATTCTCCGGACATTTATGGTACTTGTCGGAAAAACTCGCCCCGTTGGTTCTTTTTGACAAAGCTGTTCTTCTTGAAACCAAATTAAAAATGGCCGCATCGATAAAAAAAAATCAAAAGTGTGAATCCTCGCGCCAAACGAATAGCCATTAAAGTCAATCATTTGGAGCAATTACGCTCGAAAGACTGTGATTTCATTACGACAAAATCGCTATCTTTATTCAAACGATTTGATCTGCCCCATACCTTTTTGTACTTAGATCCTAAATTGTGGTAAACAAATGATGACTACAATGAATGCTTGAGAACTTTCAGAAGCTTACAAGTAGTTAACGACATTGCCGAGCGAGGCGTATCTATTATTAAGGGGTTACATCTAGTCAGAATTTTTGAAGAAATCGATTTTTCGTTTTCAACGGATTCTTATAGTATAACCTTTCAAAAATATTCTCTGAAAATTTCAAGACGATCCGTTCAAAATTAAGGGAGTTACGGCCGTTTTTACAGTTAGGTTCCGCGACCCGCGCAACGTAGGTATAACGGAGCAGGTGCGCGCTCCGAACAGCGATAGTCCTTTGTAGTGGAAACTTTTGTGATGGTGTGTGGTGGAAAAAAGAATGCATTGGCCATGTGCAAAAGCGAATGGGACGTAAATTTCGCGAGTGTGTAAAAAAAAAGGATTTGGCGACAGAAACAAGCTAACCGGGAAAATGATTGATAAATTGACGGTAAACTATGGTTTAGCTATTCGTCGTAACGCAGATTCGGTGGAAAATATGAAAAAAACGATATGGGCAACCTTTGATAATTATAGTTCAACCGATGATGATCCGCATCACGAAAACTGTTCGCCCGGAGATGAGTCTTGGTGCTCTTGGCAGCGCGCTTCCGCGAACGGTGAACTTGCCTCTTATCAACACGATTATACAGCTCTACCAGTCAATGTTTTAGACGCAATAAAACCAATTTACACAGAACTCTCCAACGAAACCTTACTGGAAAGATGCAAAGGTGGTTTTACACAAAACAATAACGAAAGTTACAATCAACTCATATGGAAAATAAGTCCGAAGATTTTACCGAGTGGATCGATTGTGGTGAACATAGCTGCCCATGTCGCTGCATGTATGTTCAATGAAGGATGTACTTCACTTTTGACAATGCTGCAAGCAATGGGAGTAAGCTGCGGCCGAAATTGTCACGCGTACGCGGCGGAACAAGATAAAAAGCGCGTGGACACGGCCGAGCGCCGTGCTCAATCTAACACTCGCGAAGCAAGATTATCGCGAAGACAACATCAAATTGAAATTTTAGAGGCTGCTACGTCTGCAGAAGGATTGTTGTATGGGCCGGGCATCGATGATTCAATTTAGAGGTAATAAATTACACTTCACCTATGTATATACCCGACTTCAAACTTTAAACGCGTTTTTCTCGAAACGACTTTTTCAGAATCGGTGACCACGATATCTCAAAAACGAGTGGACCGATTTACTTGAAACTTTGCATATATTTTTTTTTATATCAAAAGGCAGTCCTTAATTTTTATATCAAAAGGCAGTCCAGGATTTTTTTTTCGATGCGTACTTTTTTTTATATCAAGGAAAATGAAGTGATTATTTCACCGAAATTTAGACTTTCACTTTCGATCGGCGACCATTTTTTCAAAAATTAATATTTTATCAAATCCTTCGATTAAGGACTAGATAATGCGATACAAAAACTAAATTTATTTGGTTTTCTGATTTCAGATGATTGGTTGGGAAGTTACAATGATTACCGCGGAAGGCCTTTTTTGAACAGTGGTCCGGGCGATACACTATATATTTTACATTTATGAATTTTTTCCAATAAAAAATTTTGAAACATACTCAAAGATATACCCTTTACTGTGAAAAAAAAGTTCGAAACCTGTAACCATTTTCCTAAAAAAAAAATCTCAAAAACACGCTTTTTTTCGGCCGCCTACTGGGTGTAACCCGTTAAAGAGTTCAATAGTTTCATTACGAAAAATGCAGATCAACAACCTTTTGCAAGTCGTCAATGAACACCTAGCCAAAAACAGCATAAATGCTGTAAAAAAAGCTGAGACAAGTACATTTATGCCCCCCAAATAATCATTCCAGTTAATCCCCCCTACCACCCAGCGCCAAAATACCGATCCCCACCAAAATTTACAAAAACCCGTCTAAGTCGTTCATGCAAAGATCTCCGCACAAAAATCCTAAAAACCAACTCATCATACAAAGTTTTATGGGTAACCGCTCTCATTATCTTATCAAATTAAGTCAAATTGTACAGAGGTGATAATTTCATTCTCGTAAATGTGTGAGTTCACAAAAAGTTGATAAATAAATAAAGATCTACTAAAGTATATATGATCAAGTACATGGGATTTAATTATGTTTATAAAATCTTCAATTATGTTCATATGCCATTTCTCTAATTAATGCTTTATTACAATGAATTATTATCCTATGACTTGGAACTACAAGGGCTTTAAAAAAAAATACAGAATTGCATTAGCCTGCGTGAGCTTGAACGCTGCCACACTCTCATTTGTAATATTTGTAGTATAGTTTTATTGGTAACCAATTGATAAAAGTTTACTATCGTACGTAGAGCGGATACGCACAGAGTACTTGTCCGGCCCGAAAATTTTTCGACTAGTCAGCGAAAAATATGCTTTTTTGTTCACGGTAAATTGTTCAACCACTCCGAACATTCGGATCTCCTGACGCAGATTTGAATCTTACCCGCCTTGGAATGCAATCAATTGATGACCGCTCTTACATGGCAGGCTTATTCCGTTTTGTAAAACCTGTTGTAGTAAAAACCGGTGTAAAAGTGCGTGTAAATGGTACCGGATTACTTATTTCGGGTGTACAGCACCGTTTAGACGCTCTGTAACTTCAGTTTTCCCCCGGATGTTACAAAACCGGAATAAACGTGCCGTGTATTAACGTGAGATATGCTCCACACGAGCATCAATTCATCGATAACAATTGGTTAAAGGAAAGGAGGATAATTTGGGATACAAAACAATCCGCATATTGTGATTCCAAATTAGCTGTGTTTACTTTACTAGTTAATGCCAAAATGTATGGTAGATTAATGTTGACTTATGTGACAAATTTTATGAAAAATTTTCGGGCCGGACAAGTACTCTGTGCGTATCCGCTCTACGTACGATAGTAAACTTTTATCAATTGGTTACCAATAAAACTATACTACAAATATTACAAATGAGAGTGTGGCAGCGTTCAAGCTCACGCAGGCTAATGCAATTCTGTATTTTTTTTTAAAGCCCTTGTAGTTCCAAGTCATAGGATAATAATTCATTGTAATAAAGCATTAATTAGAGAAATGGCATATGAACATAATTGAAGATTTTATAAACATAATTAAATCCCATGTACTTGATCATATATACTTTAGTAGATCTTTATTTATTTATCAACTTTTTGTGAACTCACACATTTACGAGAATGAAATTATCACCTCTGTACAATTTGACTTAATTTGATAAGATAATGAGAGCGGTTACCCATAAAACTTTGTATGATGAGTTGGTTTTTAGGATTTTTGTGCGGAGATCTTTGCATGAACGACTTAGACGGGTTTTTGTAAATTTTGGTGGGGATCGGTATTTTGGCGCTGGGTGGTAGGGGGGATTAACTGGAATGATTATTTGGGGGGCATAAATGTACTTGTCTCAGCTTTTTTTACAGCATTTATGCTGTTTTTGGCTAGGATTTGTCGACTTTTTGTAAGGAATTCATAGCTTGTTAATTAAACATGTCAATATTGTGTACGTACTCGGGTATGAAATTCATAGCCTGCCAATTAAACATGTCTATATTATGTATGTATTTGAGTGATGCAAAAGAATTGACATTTTTTTCGGCATTGCAGCAAAATATGGTAACATGTTATCAAAGAGTGATTCTCTCAAGAATTGAATCCTGAATCAAAATTTTAGAGGTCGCTCAATCGATTTTTTAATGATTTCGGCTAAAAATGGATACATGATCGAATTTCGAGCTGGTGTATATTCGGACTAAAAATGAAATGTGAAATATTGATCTAAGAAGTGTTCAAGTGAATTCAATCTTCGTAATTAACCGTCAATACTTATAAAATTATTAGATTACTTAACGGGGTCATCCCATGTGACAGCTATTTTTTTTCGCTTTTTTGGGATTTTTTTTTGATGAACCATTAAAACACAATATCTTTGAATTTTCACCACACATTTATTAAAATTTTTACAGTTCCTCAGAATTTTATCAAACAAAAATAACGAGTTGAATCGACTTTACACCGTTCGGAAGACACTCATGTGTTGGTTGACGGCTGCCATGATTCCGGAGGTTTTGCTCATCTGAAATCAAAAAATCAAACGGCATTTTAATTTGTAGATCTGAGACTATCGCTAGAACTAGAGTAAAGTAAAAATATCGAAAATTGAATTTTTGGCATGGTTTTAAAAGTCGAAAAAAACGACGAAACTCGGAACTTAACATTTAAAACTGTGCCAAAAATTCAATTTTCGATATTTTTACTTTATTCTAGTTCCAGTGATAGCCTCAGGTCCACAAATTAAAATGCTGTTTGATTGTTTGATTTTAGATGAGCAAAACCTTCGGAATCATGGCAGCCGTCAACCAACACATGAGTGTCTTCTAAACGGTGTAAAGTTGATTCAGCTTGTTATTTTTGTTTGATAAAATTATGAGGACTGTAAAAACGTTAATAAATGTGTAGTAAAAATTCAAAGATAGCGTGTTTTAATGGTTCGTCAAAAAAAAATTCCCAAAAAAGCAAAAAAAATAGCTGTCACATGGGATGACCCCGTTAAAACGTACAGTAGTTCTGAGAAGATATGACGCATAAAAGAACAACGAACAAGTAAAAACTTGACTTTTTTTAAATTTTGTAAAAAAAAATTTCAAAAAATATTGCACCGAATCATGCGTGCCAGCAGATCAACGGATCGGAAAATATTCCATAAAAAATGATGGCGAAGAAATACTCCAATAGCATCAGAATGCACCGAAAGTTTTTAACGGGACAGACCTAGTTAGAATTTTCGAAAAATCGATTTTTTTTTTATTTCATTTTCAAAAAGTAGAATCTCTTACGAACATTTTCCGCCCAGGTAAATGTAAATCGGACCATTATTCGCCGAAATACAAGACTTTGTAGCACGTCGTGTCTGAGCCATAGGTAAGCAGGTAGCGGACTTCAAGTGCGTTTTTCTCGAAACCATGTTTTTGAAGTCGGTGATCACTGTAGCTCGAGAACGGCTTTACCGATCGGGTTGAAATTTATATCACTTCTTCTATACATGGTAGTCCTCCATATGAACGAAGGATTTTTTTTTTGGATAATTATTTTTATTTTTAATAGCAAAAAATGGAACTGATATTTTGGTCAAAAAAACACTTTTGACTTTTAACGGCCGCCATTTTGTGAAAAATGGAAATTTTTCAAAACCCTTCGTTCAACTGGAGCATTATATCATTAACTAAAAATCCCCTCCGTTTTTTTTGTTTCAGATGAGCCGTTGCAGCGTGAGCTTGATCACCGCAAACCGTGTTTTTTTTTGCAGCGTCCTCGGCAATTGACGGTCACCAGCTTATTTCGATATGTATTGCGTTGAAAAAATTGCAACATATACATTACATATGTATCTTTTAAACGGAAGAACTTTTGTTGTGAATTATTTTATCGTTTGACCAAAAAAAAATCGGAAAAAAGGCCTTTTTTTTGACGTTCCAACTAGGTCTGTCCCGTTAAATATAAGTAATCACAACGAAACGAGATTTTGAAACAAAAAAATATACGTACAAAATTTCGAGAGCTAAAGTTTGATTGGAAAAAATAATTTTGGCCGAAGTACTACGCGAGTTTTTTTTAATAATATTTATTGATTACGAATTATATCTCATGAGCAATAGATAAAAAAAAAATTGGTGAAGTACTTATGAAATTTTTTTTTCTCAAATCAAATATCTTTTCGCTCAAAATTACTTCGCATCGCCTGATTCCGTTTTGTGTTGCAAGTGCAAAGTGCACTCTAGGGTGGTTTAAAACCACATATAATTCAAACCTAGGGTGATATCATACACCATTCTCTCAGTTATATAAAAAATGAAGAGAATGGTTTTCTAATAAACTTTATTGTTGCATGCAAGAGACATTTTATGGTAAAAGAGAAGGGCACTGTTTTCGACTCCGTTCTAGAATTTACGTTCGGAAAAATGAATTGTTGGGGCTAAAGTTAATAAAAAAAATTGTTTATTAAGGTACTGTTCAAAAGTTTATTTATTAAATTACACTTTATTTTTGCACTATCACTCTTCTATCTATATATATAAAAGTTACTTTAACCAAAACTGAAACTGACCACGATCTTTATAACCTCACAACTATTCAAAGATATCAAATATTCACCGAATACGAGTTCATCATACACCATTCTCTTAGTTATAAAAAAAAAAACAAAGAGAATGGTTTCTAAATAAACTTTATTATTGCATTCATGGAACATTTTATGGTAAAAGAGAAGAGGCACCGTTTTCGACTCCGTTCTAGAGTTTACGTTCGGAAAAATGGATTGTTGGGGCTAGGGTTAATAAAAAAAATTATTTATTTAGACACTGTTCAAAAGTTTATTTATTGATTTAAACTTTATTTTTACACTATCACTCTTCTACCGATAATATAATAAAAGTAACTTTAATGAAAAGTTGAAACTGACCGCGATCTTTATAACCTTACAACAAAGATATTGAATGTTCACCGAATAGGCATTTAAAGTCCTGATCTCGAATATGTCTAACCAAAAATAAAATGATCTGCTTTCACACCCGCGATTTTTATAATCTTACTTTTTAACCCCACAACTATCACTAGTATAACCGCGATCTTTATAAAATCATTTAATCTTATGACTACCCGCGATCTTTATAACCTCATTTTTCTCACGACTATCACCATTAATCCGCGGCCGCGATCTTTATAACCTTTTTCATTTCAACAGCTGTCACTGTTATTATTAAAAAAGATATGAAACGGTCGGCGGTCACATCGACGAACACACTGTTACATATCACCAGAATATTTCTAGTTACAACTAGTGTTACTAGACAGCGACCGCGAAACGTCAGAAAATGTGTGCGAAAAACGCCACCCATTTTTCATGGCACGGAAAAATAAAATATTAATATTTACAATATGCGATGGGCTACAGAGTTCTAAATAGTCACGATCGAAAGAAAAAAAAAATAAAAAATACGTGAACCAGCAACATCTTTCAAAACGCTATAATTAATCAATTATCGCCGAAACAATTTTCGGAAATTTTAAAAAACCATTCGATCCAACTCTGCTTGCTGTAAAGAGTCTAGTAGCGAAACACGTCTTTGTTTTTATAGTATTTTAAATGTACTTGTCTCGAGTCGCTACCGCGACTCTAGATCAACGAAAATATTTCACTCCTGAGAAAAAAATTATGTTGCATCGACAACTTCAAGTTGATGGTTTAAATACTTCAATATATTGGTGCGTTACTAGAATATGTAATCCGAACAACTTGGAATTCTAGAACACGATCGCAATTCTATTATATCACATATATAACGTATCAATAAAAACCAAAAAATATTGTTCAACGCGTTATTTGTTTATTCCTTAGCCAAACCAATGAACTAATATCATAATGAATAATATGAAAAGTTACTTGCCAGACCTTTAAATTTTTTTTTAAACGTCCCAAAGTTTGGAAGAACGCTTTTTTAACAAGTGCCAATATCCTTTGCTGCAACAATGTAAAATCGAAATTTCTGTACCATAATTTTCAGCCAAAAGTAAAAAAAAAAATTTAAGTGGCTTACGCGGCCATTAAATTTTTTTTTCAAGGACTCAAATTTTAAGTGAATCACTGCTTCATCAAATACTTATATTTTTTGTTGCGATATGGAAAAATAGAAATTTCTATACCATGATTGTTAGTCAGGATCGAAAAAAAATATTAAAGTCGTTTGAGCGACCTCTAAAAAATTTTTTTAAGAGCTCAAATTTTGGGAGACTTACTTTTTTGACGAGTACTAACAGCTATCGAACCCAATCGATATTTTTTTTTGTGAGCCTAAGAGAGATGTAAGTATTTGATGAAAAAGGAATTCTCCCAAAATGTGAGACCTTGAAAAAAATTTTGATGGTCACGCAAGTGACTTTTCGATATTTTTTTCAAATTCAGGCTGAAAATCATTATATAAAACTGTCGATATTTTAATGTTGCAACAAAAGATGTTTGTACTTGGTGAGAAACTAATTCTCTCAAAATTTGGACCTTCTAAAAAATTTTTTATGCGGTTGCCGGTTGCCGCAAGGACTTATAGATATGTCTTTATAGTTTGGGTTTTGTAAATGGCATCATGGTATGTAAATATCCGGTACTCCCGTGACAAAATTTTTACATATCAATATTACATATTTGTGACGTTCATAATTTTCTGTGTTATTTTCTACTAAAACTAAACTATGTAATTAAAACATATCACTGGAGCATATGAACTTCAACACATTTATGTTTGAAGCGGAAAAGTTATGGCTATATTTTTCGTTACATAATATTTTCGAAATTGATTTCAGTTGTGTTTGCTGGGGATGTATTGTAACGCTTTTTCCGTTAAACGTACAAATTAACCTTAGCTTTCGATAATCTCAGGGCGCTGGTCAATGATAATTCATCGACAAAATTTATAAAGAAAAATCGAGAATTTCGGTGAAAGTTTACCCGGTGATTACACTTTAAGAAATTGGTAGTGTGGGAGGGGTTAATTCACAAAATAATAATCACACCGATACAAAAAAAATCTGGAATTACAATAAGATTTATTCATTATGGAATAAAAATTCAAATATAATGCGAGAACAATTACTAATAATAATTGATTACGGATTTTAATTTACAAGTTAACCGTTGAAATATAATCATATAATTGAATGCCTTTTGGCTCGATTGTTCACGACATAATAGGTTACGCTAAAAGTTACGCCTTTAACGAATTTTTAAACGACAACATGAGTGACACGATCGGTAACGAAATTATATATTATACTAACTTAATGTATGGGTCTCGAGATTGGGCAAAATAATGTAATAGAATTCCCTTTGGAAATTCAAAGTAATATACGACAACGACACTTCACGAAAGATATTAATCGCGAGACAAGACGTAACTAGAATTATCCAAACGCGCGTGTACCTCGAAACAATATCGCTCTTTTAATTCCCAAAATTCTCAAAATATTACTCGCGAGTACAATAACAAACAACACAAAAATATCAGAGTGAAGCGACAGCTCCCCGCTATGGTTTCTGTAGCATGAGATCCGGAAAAGGCCACGAATTCTCTCCTCGATATTTCGGCGGCGTCGGATTCTTGAACGGAGACGGCTACGGCTTGAGAAAAGACGTTCTCCGTCGTTGCTGCCCAAAACTTGAGTCTCCGATAACTGCGGAAAGCGCAATTACGCGACCTCGAATCCTAGCCCTCCACCCCTCGCCTACTTACGCTAATCGTAATCCCAATAATCGACAATAATCAATCGCATGGATTGACGCTTGGACGATAACGAAACTGGCCATGTTAATCCTCATAAGGAAACCTTCCCAGGTGTACTCCGCCGATTTTGTTCCGCTTGGAGTATGTTATTCTACATTGAAATCTAAGAGATACGTATTTTTTTTTTGCGGAAACTCATATTTAAGGGGTGAAACACACCCCTAAAGTTGAGGTCTCCTAGGGGAGGTTATTCAGTTCCATATATATGCAGACAAGGGGGTAAAGCTCGCTCGCACATAATAATAAAAATAATTCAAAATAAAATTAATAAATGATAGATACGTTTGCATTCGGCTCTTCTAGATGTGTGCTTTTCCGTGCTGTACCAATATTTAACAATTACGTAACGTAGGCAAAATTACCACGTCACAGTATACATAACGGTAGTTGGTGGATCAACAATCGAATATGGATATTTGATAGCAAACATTAGGGATATTCTATTATTTATCAAAGTCGTATACGTGCAGAAGTAATAAGCAATAATTGACATGTAAACCTACAAACTATTTGTACGACGTTGAGAGTATAAAAGCTGAAAGGTTTTCACGGATCCAGCAGAGACTTCGCCGAACCAAGCAGTTTATCACGCGTTGAAACTACTGAACCTATTTCCAATACTGATATTGTAGAAACTTCATTCTACAGTCTTTAATTGAACATCGTTTCTTCCGTATCGACCATGACGAGACTTCGCGGATTTTTGGCCGTTTGGTTTCTAACTATTGGAATTGTTAATTGTTACGTCTCTAACTATGGGGACGTTTCACGAAATTGGATCAACTCCTCCACAAGTTTCAAAGATGATCAGGTTCGTTGTACACAAAATAATTTAACGAATGTACTGAAGATTCAAATAATCAATGCATATCAAGAGACTCGGTAGTCTCGGGACAAGTACATTTGACAGCTTTGTCGTCTGCTGGCTCGAGACTCACCCGAGTATATTATCTCTGAATAAAGCAAATTCGGTGGTGGGAGGAACCATTTTCTTTAATTGTGGAGCCCAGAAAAAATATTATGATCTGAAAATTGAACTGGAGACTAATTACGCTAGACTCCCTCGATTGAGCTAAGGCTCAATCGAGGGAGTCGCAAAGAAAAGGAAAAATTAGTTGGTTATTGAAAAAAGTCACCAATGTACAAAAATAAAAATCGGTCAAAAGAACAGAGTCCAGAAAAAAAAATCGGGATGAAAAGAAACTTGAAGAAAAAAATTTCAAACGAAACAAATTAGATTGAAAAAAAAAAATCGGCCGAAGTACTTGGCGAGTTTGTAACACATACAACATTACGTGAAATACATTACATGATCCAAGCTGAGCAAAAAAACTCGCCAAGTACTTCGACCGAATTTTTTTTTTCAATCTAATTTTTTTCGTTTAAAATTTTTTTCTTCAAGTTTCTTTTCATCCCGATTTTTTTTTCTGGACTCTGTTCTTTTGACCGATTTTTATTTTTGTACATTGGTGACTTTTTTCAATAACCAACTAATTTTTCCTTTTTTTTAAATACTCCATCCTCACGCGACAATAAAATACTTGTCCTATTATTGATATTATAAATTTTAGTGCTGAACGTAAATCATTGGCTTTACCATTTCTGTTTTTGTAAAGTAATTATTTTTTTTTATGCACAAATCGATCATTTACTTGTAGACTCTGTTTTTTACCGGACACTCACGATGGGCATTGTTGCTTTTTTTCTTGGGATCTCGATAAAATATGTGAAGTTTTTCATTTCTATTTGTCATTTGGAGTATAGTTATTTTATAGAAACAATCTTCTTTTTCCTGTCTCGAACTTGCCAATTTTTTAAAAATTTTGTACTTTTTTGGGTAGTTTTTTTCTGTGAAAACAAATGGAAACAGGGGTCAACAAATGTACTTGTCCAAGGTTTTTTCCCCGGGGAGGGGATTTTTGGCCAGGTAGTTCTTTCGCGCATTAAGCCAAAATAACCTGATATCGAGCAGTGATCGGCGCGAGAGATATTTTAGCAGTTTTTATGTTTACTATGTTTCTCATACACAATTGTATTCATTAATACTCATCCATCTTGTCATTTTCCACGATTCTTTGACAACTATAAAATATAGACCATATCTTTCTTACATTTATATTTTCTTACATTCAAATAAAAATTGTGCAGAAAATTGTTAACGTCTAAGATGCTGCAGTATCGCAAAGTACCGGAAATTATACGCATACCATATGTAGAAAGGTTTTTCGTTCGATTCGAGTCGAAGATTTTCTATTAGAGTATATAACATTTTTAAAAAATTATTTTCCAATTTTTTGGGTTCATTTCTTTGTCCGTTTGAATATTGTTCGTAGCAGAATTCCTCTAGACTGAATAAAGTTATTAAGCTGAAATTTGGCGTAGTTATAAAGCTCCTAAACCTGCAGATATTCCAATAGTCGAAATATAAATTTTCATAAATCTTGCTCTTTTTTTTCAACTTAAAACTTTTGGCATAGTCGTCTTAATACTGCCATTAAACTGAAATATGTCATAGTTTTTAAGTTTACTAATTCGCATATATTTAAATATTGTAGGATAATGTATGATACGTGTCTATAACAAAGAAGTTTATTGATATAAATTGTTTATATATCTCTTTTACATATATGTTTCTTTTACAACTCCGATTTCTCAACTAACCCTTTTACTATTATTTTTTATATCCTAGCAACGAAAACAAACTTCGTGACGACATGAGAGATAAACCACACTTTCTCACACGTGCGCATGCACAAATGCACATACATATATTTTATTCTACAATATTCAGAAACAAATAATTCAGAGGTAAATAATTGAATGAACGATTTCCTTATATTTAACTAACGGACTAATATTTTCTGCCATGAAGAAAGAAACAAAGGTGACTGTGAACTATAAGCAGTTGATGAACCGGAACCCTCAAGATGCAAATGTAACTCGCACTTGTCCTCCTTTTTCATTTCCATTTTCCTCCAATAATATATGAATTTTTTTATTTTCTGAACGCCTATTCTAAGTCCCTCGAAAGAATTTCCTATGTTCAGTAGTTTAGTTCCGAGAGCCGATTTGAAAAGTAACTGGTTTCCAGGAGTCGGGTGTAAGGTGTAGAAATGTTTTGTATTATGTCCTTCCGTTCGCAAGACTCAAGGACTGCAAAGTGCTTTCTCGAAATATTTTATAGAAAATTTTATGGTCTATAAAATTGGTTCCATGGACTTTTGGTCTACATCCAAATATTTCGTAGTATACGGAATAAGAGAATGCGTATCCCACAACTTTAATAATTAATAAATAATATCTCATTAGGATGGAGTTTGATAAAAAAAAAGAAATATCACTAGACGTTTCGATTTGAAATTCGACCCCGACTTCGAGTTCACTATAATAATTATTTGTGATAGAACGCCCTATATTTTTTAAATTGCTCATATGGTTAGATTTTTTTTTTTGACACTAAAACACATTAATCGCGACAGAAACTCAAGTTTACGGTAAACGATATTCTAATAAGGGAGAGTCAGAAAAATTTAAGATAATTGGTGAAGATCACAAAATACCTTGATTACCTTAAATTTAAGGTAATTGGAGAGTATGTTAGTTTATTAAGTGTGTATATTTATTGAGTCTATGCGTTTATTAAATACGGAGAAAATTAAAAAATGATATAAGAAAAAAAATTAAAAAATTGAAAAAAAAGCAATGAAAAAGATGAAACAATTAACTTAGTAAGTGTAACTGTCTAGCAATTTCATTTTTCTGATCCGCAAAATCTACACAGAAGTGATAAAAAAAAGAAATTATAGTAGTTAATTGAAGTTTGAACGAACTTACCTAAGTGATGTTCAATCATAATTGTACGAGCGCCTCTTCCGAAATGATCAACTGTAGTACCCTCAACTTGCACCGTTGCTACCACCAATGTTTAAAACAAACGAAATTTGTTTATCCGTGCGTAAGCAACCCATATCAGCTCATTCTTCAAAGTTATGTCATAACCTTTTGGAATTCTTAAAACATGTTTCAGAATTGAGATTTGAAGGGTGGGGGTTGATCATTTCGGAAGAGGCGCTTGTTACAATTATGATTGAACATCACTTAGGTAAGTTCGTTCAATCTTCAGTTGTACTTCGCGCCTCTTTCTCATGATCAACTGTAGATGTTTAAAGGTTGTTACGGCATTGTTGACTCATGAAATAAAAAATGTAACTTTATTTCCAGAGTTTCAACAAAAATGTACACATTCACATACACGTAAATTTATTGTTAATATTTAATTATTTAAATTCAAGATTTCGTTTGCAAAATTTGTTATTTCCTGAATTAAGTTTCTATTATAAAATTTTGTAAAAGTTGCAGACGAATCCGTCCAACCAGCCGTTTTTCTAATTAAAGGTAAATCTACACCACTGTGTTTAGCCGCAGATGTAGAAGCGTGTTGAGTACTATACGCTGAGAAGGTATTGGTATCGACACCACTTTTCTCTAAAATAATTTTAGTCCATTGGCTTAAAGTTTGCCCTCCTACCGCCTTAAATGGTTTTTTGAAAAAATAAATAATTTTTTAACATCCCGTCGAAGGGGCCCCGTTTTTTGTAAATATTCTTTTAAGGTTGAGGCTACACAAATAGATTTATTTTGAAGGAAAAATGGGAATGTAAGGCATGGTTGATATCTATCAGGGCCAGACGTTTTAATTTTATCAGGGATCTTGATTTCAATTAATTGAGAGGTTTCCAAAATATTTCTAATATCAATTAATGAAAAAGTTTGTAATCTGTGGCCAGTTACCAATGCAAACAAGGAAATGAGTTTCATAGAAAGATCCTTAAGGCATAAATTTTCATATAAAGGACATGATGAAAATAAATTTAAAACCACAGCAGGATCCCAAGTAGAATCATATTTGAGACGTGAAGGTCTCAAATTATAAACATCCTTGAAAAAACTCTTTAACTTTGATATCCACGTTAATTAACGGGTCTGTCTACTTTAAAACTTTCAAAAAATCGAATTTTTTTTTGCATGTTTCGAAAGTTCATGTATTTAAAAATATTCTCTGGAAATTTCAGAAAGATCAGAGTATTCTAAAGGTATTTTTCCATACGTTGAACGCTATCTGAGTGTGCTTGTTCACCTTATAAATAAAAACTTTAAACGCGTTTTTCTCGAAACAACGTTTTTGAACCGCTTGTTGAAAAAATCTCAGAAACTACTGAACTGATCCTTATGAAATTTTAACCACATATTCTGTACACTTATCGCTATATCCTGTACCAAAATTATTGCAAAATTTTAATTTTTTCTATTTTTTTTGGCAAAAAACATGCAAAAAAACACGTTTTTTAATTTTTTTTGTCCGCCATTTTGTTATTTTTGCATATAAATTAATATTAGAGGTACGGGATATAGCCACTGTCACACTAAACCTAAAACCATTCAATGTTTTTGTTTCGGATGGGCCGTTGTTCAGATTTGTTCAACAGCGCACACCTACCTACTTTTTGAGGGCTCCTGTTTACCTGGCATTTTCACACTAAAAAAGTGGTTAAAATCAATAATTTTTTTTTTTGTAATTTACGAATTTTTTTGTTAAGCATAACAAGTTTTATATTAATAAAAATAATTTTTCATGCATCCAAAGTAGACAGAGCCCTTAATAGTCAAATTGCTGAATGAAGAGAGTTTAATATTCCGTATGAAGCTTCCTTACCATACTCCTCAGTTAAACATTCCAGAACATGAGAAACAGATGAAGAAAAAGGATCTAATTTCCTTATTTTGCAAAATATCTACCATTTCTTTAAGGCAGAATCATACTGTTTTAAAGTAGAACTACTTAATGAAGACACCATTATCTCTACTTAAGATCCTGGAATATTTGTTAACTGAAATCCTTTCCTGATAATCTGGCGGCCACCGCAGGGTAAGATTCCTCCAAAGAGGATGCGGCCCTCTATTACAAGAAATTAATAAATTGACATCAGGTTTTAAATAAATAGGTTCTGAAACGAGCATCGAATGGAAAACAGGAAACCAGGGTTGAGCCGGCCAGTTTGGAACAATTACAATACCATCGGCTTTTTCCAGTTTGATTTTTCGCAAGGATTTTAATATAATGGAAAAAGGCGGGAAAGCATAAAAATAGAAATTTTTGCATGATATTGTAAACGCATCTGACATCAGAGAATCCGGGTCTTTGCCTCAGGAAACATATTTTCTGCACTTAGCATTAATTCTACTGGCAAATAGATCAATGTCTGATTGACCAAAAAATGTTACGATTATTTTAAAAACTGAACCTGTGATTTCATATTCTGTTTCTGGCTCTAATTTTCGAGACTCCATATCGGCCTCGAGGTTTTTTTTAGAACTTATGTAAGAAGCGAAAATCCATAACTTCCTTTATTCGCACGAATTCCATATTTCCCTCGTGATGTCATTTAAATTTTTGAATTGAATCCACCCATCCGGTTAATATACGAAATTGCTGTGGTATTGTCTATACGTAACAAAAGATCACAATTTCGTAGGCCTTTTGCAAAGCATCTTAAACCAAAATATGCTGCTTGTAATTCTAAATAATTTATATGATAAGTCTTTTCTTCATCACTCCAATAGCCATGAGCTTTTTCTTTCCCACAAACAGCATCCCAACCAGATAGGGATGCATCAGAAAAAATTTCCATGTAAAAATTTATATTCTTAATTTCATTATTTGAAGGCATTATTTTATCTTACCACCAATCAATATCAATCTGCAATTTGTTGTCGAGTTTCGTTTGTTTCTTGTAATTATTGTGATTACTTTGAAGAATTCTTGAACCGATGTTAACGTGGCGGGCCTTTCCAGTGTTTTGACTGTCCTACAGACTGAGATTTTGTAGGTGGCTTGAAATCCTTTACAGAATTCTCAATAAGCTTGGTCGATTTGACATTTTCAACCAACTCCTTACTAAACAACCACTCATCAACTGAAGTTGAATTAAGTTTAGGACTTAAGGTTAGGATTCAAGCAAGATAACAGAAGACTCCTTCTGATTACAGATTCGTCATGTTGAAGATCTGTCAAGATCCTTCTTGTATCACTTAAACACTGGGTGATAGGTATATTTTCCTCAGGACTGCCATTTTTTAAAATTACAGCGAACATTTTAGCAACCGCTCCCAAACAAGCAGCAATTTTTTGTTGTTTATCCGAGATACGTGTGTCCCGTTTAAGCACAGTCTCCTGAATATAAGACTTAATTTCTTGATTAAGTTTGGGTGGGTCAATCCTCTATCCTCTGTAGGGAGGCTAATACTAATAATTTCTTTCCACCTGGCCGCCATATCCTTATGGATAGTCGGAGCAAGACTTCTTTCTTCCGCAATTCTTTTTCCCATAACATTCAAGATTTCTTCCGTTAGCGAAGTTTCGATTGAATCAAAAATATTTCCAGGAGCAGATTATGTATCTCGAGATCCAGAGGTACTTTCCCTATGGACGGTGACTTCTGTTTCAATAACATTAACTGGTGTTTTTTTCTTTAGCTGAGTAAAAATAATAAGAGAACAACAGAATCGAGAACTATATTTCTTGATAAAAATTGACAATAAATCAACATTATTTCAAAGGAAATAGTATCTTTTCAGATAAAACAAGTTCACATTAGACACAATTATTATAATATTATAATATAATATTATATTATTAATATAATAATATAATATTATAAGATTAGTCTGACAACATAAAAAATGAATCCATTAAACAGATTAGAGTCTGTTTTAGAATATTTTATTTTGTACTTTTTGGACAGATTAGAGTCTGCCAAAAAATCTATGACTTAAATGAACCGATTAGAGTCTATTCATTTTAAGTTGTTTATTTTCCTTCAATTATCTCAACAGATTAGAGTCTGTCGAAAGATTATTGAATTAACCAAAAAATAAAACCAGATTAGAGTCTGATCATTTTCACACAGATCTAAAAAGTCTGTCAAAATATCTATAAATTTTATTTATAATCACAGGTTATAACCCACATTCAGTCCACAGATTAGAGCCTGTTAAATCCTCATAATTTGATATCGCAGGTTAGAGACTGAATCATTTGAGGTTGATAAAGTCTGCCTAATTTTCCGTTCATTTTTATTTTTTAGTTATTTATTTTTTTTTAAATTGAACCTTTCTCAATGAAGGCTTACCTCTAATTTCACTTAGGAAAGAAGCAATATCGGAATTCGAATCAGTATTTAAAAACTGCTTTTGGCCTTTAGGAGAAGAATAATCTTGATAAAATTTCTGTCGTCTGTCGTTGGATGAAAAATATTCGCCCTCAGATGATGAATATCTGTGACGGCGATGTTTTTTATTTTTGTGTTTCAATTTTTTTTCTAAAGTTCTTTTAATTTTCTTTTTTGAAGTCTACGTTTTCGAGCCATTTTTTTTTTTATATATGACGTGTGGTTTCAACGGCACTCAGAAGAAGAATGAGCTGATGTGGGTTGCTTACGCACGGATAAACAAATTTCGATTATTTTAAACATTGGTGGTAGCAACGGTGCAAGTTGAGGGTACTACAGTTGATGATAAGGAAGAGGCACGAAGTACAATATGGATAGACTAAAAGAAATATGCAGCCAAAAAACATAATCGAAATTGGGGAATGTCAGGAGACGTCTCCTCTATCTTTTGTTCACGATTTTGGAGATGTTTCCCGACATTCCCTAAATTCGATCATAATTTTTGGCTGCATATTTTTTCTAGTCTATCCATATTAACTGCTATAATGCCTTTTTTTTATTACTACCTTGCCGACTTTGTGGATCAGAAAAATAAAATTGCAAGGCAGTTACCCTTAGCGAGTATAACTTTTTCAATTTCAACTTTTTTAGTTTTTATTGTTATTTCATTTTTTAAATTTTCCCACTATACTATTTCCTAGTCAGGAGTTTTTTTTTTTTTTAACAAGTTTTTGTATATTCACATTTTTTTCAAACAACTTGTTTTTCGTCATTTTTTACATGTTTAAAATTAAAAGATATTTTCCAATTATTTTCATTTTACAGTGATCTAAGTTCACAACAACTTTTGCGGCCAGGAGTTTTTTTCACTGTAGTATCGAGAAATCCTTCCAATAACATGAGTCTTACACGCTGCAGTCGGTTATTTTTTTTTTGGGTTATATGTCCTCTCTTTTTGTTCACTAGAATTATTGACGATGAATAGAATAGACACCGAACCTTTGAACATTAATTAAATAATCCAATGGTAGATGAACAGAAAAAGAAGCATCCTAATCAATAATAAAGAAATATAACGAACCAAGAAAATATACACCGAGGCATCTGTCGCAGTTATGAGCAGCCACCAACGGCATGAAGTGAGCCAAAACTGTTAGGAGTGAATATAGTTACGGCGACATCACCCATTGTTATGTCAATATGGTTGACCAGCGTTTTTTTTGTTATATACTAATTATTTTGTAAACGCACATACGATCGTATCGAATTATTGCTAAGAACCGTGTCCACTGGTAATAGAACGTATATTCCAACTTTAGTTAAGTAATTTGTGGCCGTTTCTGCATAAAAAATTCGCAAAAATCAGCTGATCGCGGTCAAACTCGTAACTCCCTGCTTTTGCCCATGTGGGCAGTCGGGAGTTGATTCTAAAGAGTTTAACACTACAACTTAGTGTGAACTGATTCAAATTATATATTTGAAAAACATCGACTCGAGATGTATCAAACAACATCTATTAGAGAAAACCTCACTGTAATGTATAAAATTCCGAGGAGGATATAGACGTGTATTCAAAGTGACAAGCGGTGTAAAACTTTTTTGAGATAAGCTTGAGTCAGATTGAAGATCGGCATAAGACTTTTGCAAGACGAGTAAGAACTTGCCCGAAATGCGCGTGAGTGAGTTCAAAGACCGGTGGTAAACTAATCTACCATGGCCGAATCGATGAAGAATCAAACATGCTAGACCGAAAAAGTAAGTCGGAGCCTGACCGTGAAATAACCGAAAATTATTTTGCTCGAGTATTAACCAGCCTCATTACTCGATTGCATCCACAACCCACACGCCAAAACAGATACCGCACTGAATTAGATTTGTTGCCTCTCTAAGATTCATTTTCTATAATCAGTCTTAAAATATTCATCATTGTTTTATTCTTATAATAAAACTTAAAAATCCGAATAAAAGAGTTCTATAGCGCAAGGGTTATTATTAATCAATATTGTAGATCGTATATCATATTGCATTTTTTCAATATATGTAAGTGATAAGCCATATAAAACATCGAACCACATAACTCGTATGGTTGCTATACTTTACAGAGAATCGCCAGTAGCATCGGTTATGCAAGCTCACAGCTCGATAGTGATGATGCCATAAAGGAAAAACTGCATCTTGCCAACCATGCGGAATATATGCGTTTATCGGAAAGAGTGCAAAAGAGATCAGCAGACCCTTCTACTTGGTTAAAAAAGATGAAAGACGATCTCGACTGGCATTTCAAGGAAGGTGAAAAGACATTGAAGAAGTTAAGTGAGGAAACAGCGAAGCAGAAGGAAGCCCGGAAAGCGCAGCAGTCGAAACAGAACAATCCCGGAAGTGGGGCATATGCAGCGCCTGGTACCTCAAAAAGACACTAAAAATCGTAGATTCCGGATTTCATCACGAATATTAGGATCACGCAATTTAAAAAAATATACATAAATTTGTTTTAATCATACGATTCCGGGTGTGGTCCTATTTTTTATGCCAGATTTTTTTTTACTACCGTAATAAATTATGAAAAGTACGAGACGGTATGCTCGGACTATGATAGCTTTTACGTCACTCACACGGATTGTTTTATCACGAATTTAACACACATCTCGTACAATGGAACAGACTAGACCCGGATTTGCATTACTTCACAGCATTTTTCAAATTTTTTTCTGCACCATTTCAATAAAAACTGGATGAAAAAACCGGGATATTGGATTCGAAGCGTCTGACGCATGCCGGCGGTCATATTGGCACTCCGCGCCGTGGGTTGCGGGTTCCAGGTTTTGACGACAGCTTTGCTAACCCTATTTGTCGGTAAATGCGGACAGGCAGTACCGTCGATAGCATGATATTGAGGACATTGACAAATTTCAAAGTCCAAAGATCCTCGGCATTTTTCTAAGTGTCGTGATTTTATACAAAGGTACTTTTTTCGGCCCCGACATGTACAGACTATTCGATAGAGAATCGAATGAAATATGTTTCTGACTTATCGTGGGAGTTTTTTTATTTTTATTTTTTCGAAAAATTTCAGTGCAAAGATCCTCGATTTTTTCCTAAGTGTCGTAATTTTTTTTAAAGGTACGTTTTTTCGGCCCCGACACGTATAGATTATTCGATTGAAACAGAAAACTATATTCTCTCGACTTGTTTCCATTCCATTCATCATCCTATTTTGTATTTGTAAGAATCCTGTTTCCGCTATTATAATTAATAACGTATACTAATAAATAATGAAATATAAAGGCATAGAGGGCTGAACGACGATAACGTGGAGAGGGAAAGCCCACCAATTGTGTTAAATCGAGCTAACCCCTCCCTTAAAATTTGGAGAATGATGACGAGAGGAGAAAAACAAGAGCGATCTCTCGTGACGAGTCTTCGGTCGGCCCTCCGAGCTTTTACATCGAAATTAGTGAGCCGTCTGAGTTCGGAATTAGAATATATGGAATCCGTTGTCCGAAAATTAATTAATGTCAATATTTTGTAAAAAATGTGAATTGAAATTTGGAAAACCATATAAATGGAATAAAGTTATTCAAGGAGAGACTTCTTTTCGAGTAAGTTTATCAAACCCTGTAATTTCTATTTTGTGGATCATTTTCGACCCACCTTGCAAACCTCGTATCGAGGTGATCCTCCGACCAAGCCCACTCTCGTGCTCTTTACTATATTTACAATTGTTGGTCAATGAGACTAACTGGCGCCCAACCGAATTATGAAATTTAGAGCCCTACCAGCTGGTGGACCACGGCCGCGGTAGATAAAGGAAGTTGTCCTGTCTCATTTTGTCCCCAACGTGTGGCACATCGGAAATTTCCGTTGAAAATTAAAAAAAGATTTTTTTTTTTAAATAGAAACTTAAAAGTACGAAAACTTTCTATGAAATTTTTTTTATGAAACCTATTTATTCCGCACCTTTGCGTGATAATTGATGGCTAATTATTTTGTATCTTTGCGTGATAATTTATTTATTAATCTATTTAATATTGAAAAAATTCGATGTAAAATCATTTGGCAAAATCGTTAAATTATTATTGGAATTAAGTGTTCGATTATTAGAAAATAGGTAGTCCTAGAATATTTATCGCATTCGCGTACGGCCTCTCATCATCGAGAGATAGGGCAATAAAGTTTTTCTCTCGCGAGTATAATCATTTCTTCTCATGTACGCTGCACGTTCTCAGTTAATATTATTTCTGTCTCCGATTTATTCGCCGTGAATGTTTTGATTTAAAATATTGGGTTTGCAACTAAATCTTGACTCACTTTTTTTTAAATCTCCCTTTTTTTATTCTAGAACATTCTAGAAAGTTTCCATAACTGGCAACTGCTAGAATGTTCTAAAAGCTTTCGTACGGTGGGTATAAAAGCACGGCTGTGGACGTCTGCGGGAGTCTAATTCTCGACATGGACGAGCCCGCTATTCGAGATGTAATATATTACGAGTTTTGGCGTGGCAGCAGTACAAGGCAGGCAACCGCCAATATCAACGTTACTCTCGGAGAGGGCACCGTAACACAATCGACAGTGAGCCGCTGGTTTCGTCGCTTCGCTTTCGGAGATATGAATCTGGAAGATCGAGAGCGCTCTGATCGACCTATTGAATTGGAAGACGACGCCACATCAAAAGAGCTGAAGAAGCACCCAAATGCTACCACTCGGGAATTGGCACAAGTACTCGGCTATAGTCATACAGCGATCGAAAACGGGCTGCATATACTCGGCTATCGGCGAGTGCTGGCGAGATGGACACCTCATCAGTTGAGCGATGCCAATCGGGCTGCCCGAGTGTCTATCTGCCAGTCGTTGCTCCTGCAGCCGAAACGCAAGAAATTTCTTGGCAGTTTAGTGACTGGAGACGAGAGTTACATCCTCTACGAAAACAATGAACGGAAGGCCTATTGGCTGCCGCGCGAAATAGAACCGCTAGCTCAGCCCAAACCAGAGACCCACGGACGAAAGGTTTGGCTGTGTTGCTGGTGGGATGCACGCGGAATGATATATTACGAACTACTCCCTGGAGAACAGACGGTGACCGCCAACGTATATGTCGAGCCGCTTCGCAAATTGGCTGCTGCAATGCGAGCAAAGAGGAGAAGAGTGACAAAGGTGCGCTTATTGGACGGCAACGCTCAGCCCCACGTTGCTTCAATCACCCGCCAGCTACTGGAAGAGTTTGGTTGGACCACGGTTCCACACCCGCCGTATTCCCCGGACTTGGGGCACCTTCGGATTATCACCAGTTTCGAGGCCTTAAAACTTTCCTGCGTGATCAATGCTTCAGAGACTTCGACCATGTCGAAAACGTAATCTCAGAATTTTTCGAGCAGCATCCCACTAAGTTTTGGGAGCACGCACTGAAAAAAAAATTAAAGTATTCTAGTTTTGATCGGAGATTTTAGTTGCTCAGCTGATCAATTAAAAAATTTCAATAAAATTTTTTTTTGATTGATCAGCTGATCAACTAAAATCTCCGATTGGCTGATGCAGTCATCCGGAACGATGACCATGCGTATATAAGGACTACCTGAGACCAGGGAACTTCAGTATCGGAGCTCCTAGCCCTGATGATGCAAACCGTAACGTTTGCGAAACGTCGGCAATACGCTGAAACATTACACGGCATCCATCCGGAAGCCTCAAACCTTTACAAATTAAAGTATTGTCAACTACGCGATGAGGTTTGACGAATTTCGTTGCGCCAATAGTCATATTATGTTTAGTTAATCACCCGGTCGTTGATCCATTGAAAGTCATATCGTTGAGACAACTACGCCACGATTTTACTCCTAAATTTTTATTTATTTGAGTTGAGTGTATTTCATGTGATACAACCGCAATAAATGGTTACATTGAAAAAAATACAACTTGAGACACCGAATGGATTGAATTTGAAATAATCACCCTGATTGTGAGGTTGAGTTGTATACGGTTTGTCCGTGACTTGATAAAATAATAGCATTGAATAAACTTCTCTGCGAGAATGGAATTCGATGACACCATAGATCAAAGGAAAATAATTTGTGATTAAGCTAATTGCCTAGAAGTAATTTGAATAAAATCTTTTGTTACCATTCAAACAAATAAACCTTTTGCTAAAACTACTAAAATTTCGTTGCGCAAACAATAAGTTTTGTTTAACACGAATTATATATATTGTAACCGGACAGCCTTTTTCCCTGGCTGGATTTCGGGTGTGGCAGAAATCCGCTAGAGGGCCACAGGCGGAGCGCACTCGCGTAAGCATCGCGCCGTCCATGTACCCATAAAGCTCCGACATTGAATCGTTAAATATCGATCACTCTGACAGACGGTCGTCAAGAAAACCCGAACCCTTGCTTTACGAGGTAAAAAGTCCAAGGCCTTTTATCGTACAATTAAAGTACACTGATATAGAAAGTTTTTGCCACCTAATTATGTCAGGATAGGCGCTCTTACTAGAGTAAAAAATCGATCAATCGGATTTACTATTGAAAGTCGCGAAATACAAAATCAAAAATATCAAATAAAAAATATTCCAAAAAATATGTATATAAAAAAAAAATTGAAATATTTCCTACAGTCATTTCAAAATCATAATTGTTCGGTACAATCACTATACGTTTTAATTGACTGAATACTTTTCCGCATTTCCCGAGCAATGCGATGATACTATTTCAAATATTTATTGAATTTTATTTAAAAAATGTTTTGGTTCTATTGAATATTTAAAGTTTTACTTCAAATTGCGGGCATAGTTGGCTCAACAAAATACCTTTAACTACACTCGGAGGTGGCGTCAACTACGCCATTGGTTTCGCCGTATCCAACCTCAGGGCGTAGTTGAGCCAACTACGCCTCCGTTCTCAACACTATGCCTTTTTTTCAGTGCGGCATTCAGTCCTTGCCCATTAGATGGACGCAAGTCATAGACATAGCTGGTGATTATATTGTAGATTGAGATGTTTAAATAAAGAACAAAATTATAAATATATCTGTGTATTTGAAGTGAGTCAGAACTTACAAGGAAAGGTACTTTGGTGTCCCCCTCCGATTTTGATAATTTTTATATATGTTATAGTCCATCGAAAATTAAGAGACACGTAATTTTTTTTATCGGCTTAAAGTTATTTTTAAGGGGTGAAATCGACCCCCAAAGTTGAGCATGTTTTGCATCTGGTAGAGTGTTTCATATAGAAGCACTTAACCGATCGTAACGAAACCAATTGCAAAACGTTTTTCACGTCAAATAACCTGTATATAATGTTCAACTTCTTATGCACCCCTATTACATGGGGATGATTCACCCCCGAATATCCAGAATTCTTTTGTATAAAAAAAACTTGCAATCCGATTTCAATAAAACAAACGCCATTTTGCAGAGCAAAAAAAATAAAATTGACGTATTTTTGGGTTTTTCTCAGATTAAAAAAATTAAGGGGGTAAAACACCCTTAAAATGTCAAATTTCATTTTGAGCACTGTCCCCTTCCGATTTCAATATTTTTTTTATAAAATGTAGCTTATCGAAAAATAAGACCACCTATTATTTTTATTGGCTCAAAATTATTTTTAAGGCGTGAAATCAACCCCCAAAGTTGGGCATGTTTTGCATCTGGTAGAGTGTTTCATATAGAAGCACTCAACCGATCGTAACGAAACCAATTGCAAAACGTTTTTCACGTCAAATAACCTGTATATAATGTTCAACTTCTTATGCACCCTTACTTACTGCAGGGGGGTGAACCACCCCCTGACATTCATAATTTTTTGTATAAAAGAAAAATTGTCATTCGATTTCAATGGAAAAACCAACATTTTGAAAAGCAAAAAAAAATTATAGTGAATGTGTCTAGATTTTTCCAATAAAAAAAATTAAGCGGGTAAAACACCCCTAAAATCTCAAATTTCATTTTACGCACTTAAATGATAAAATTCAATTCAATTGGTCTCATTATCATTGCGTATCGACTTATATGCTAAATAATATTTATTTCGCATGTACATCGGCTTTTTAATTATATGAAAAATTGAGTACTCCTACATCTTCGGTGGTCGTGAGCTTCACGATTTTTTATTTTTGTATACACATGGTCTGTACACAAATATATATATATAGGTTATACATAGGCGCTAAAATCTTTCATGTAGTAAAAATAGATTCCAATTCAAATTTTCGTTTCAATTATCATTCCTGAACTTAATGATTATATTTTGAACAGTAATGATGTTCTTCGAAGAAATGTTTGAAACAAAGTGACTTTTTACACCATGAACATCTTACTACAGCCACATTTGTGCAGCCTTCAATTTCACATTGTGTTTGAGATGACATACCAAAAGCGAATTCAACGGGATTTTCGAAATGCTCAGGTCGTTCTTCTATGTACCCACTTTTGAACCAGGCATATCGAAATAAATTTTCGTACCTCGGAGATGATAATTGATTATGTACTAGAGATTGCAGCTTGATTATATTATTTCGTAAATGTAGACTTAAATCATAATCAAGTAACATGACACTGTCTGAAAAATGTCTGACATAATTTTTCCAAATTCTAAATCCGAAGACATCAAGTGGCTGGATATTCCCTGTTGTTCCTTTCGGTATGATCATTGTAACAATTTCTTTGTTATGTGGTGTAACTTCCGTGACAACACTAGGGCAATGTCCACTCCATGAGTCTATTAAAAGCACACTTTTCTCACCGACATTTGGGAAGAACACTTCTTGAAGCCATACTTTGAAATGTTCTATAAATCAATATGTAAAAATTAATAGCACATCTATTTTTTATATTTGAATATTACATACCAACGTACCTGATGTAGCCTTGCCAGATTTTGAAACACTTATAAAAACATTGGGAGGTCGAAAAATGGTTCGTTCTACGATTGGCCCCAACCGCCCGGATGGCTCTTTTAAAATTATCAGAAGAGGTGACAACAATTTTCCTGCTGCTGATATTGTCGGCTGGATGGTGTAGCTATGGGTTGTCGCTGAAACGGATTGTACAAGGCATTCTACTTGTTTTGTACCTTCTTCTGTTAACGTTCGCCCTGAATGGACTTCTAATTGGAAACCACTTTGATCAGAATTATAAATATTTTCCAAGCCATATTCCTCAATTTTCAATTGAACTGCGGAGACAAATTTATTAGCATCGTTTTGTAATATGTCCTTTGATTCGAGAGTCTTTCTTGTCACGAATTTATTTATTTTTCTACTTGTTATTCGATGAACTTTTTTAAACTTTTTTATCCATGTTGGCGAAGCCCTGAAATGCAAATTCTCATGCCCAATCAATTTTTGGGCTTGTAATGCCCATCTCCGAAGATCGATATCGTGTACAATGAGACCTGCTTCTATGGCGCTTTTTAAATTATCGATTGTATATTCAGAAATGCGCGACAATTTTTCCTTGTAAGTTCCGCCTTTATTAATTTGTTGAGCCCAGCGCCTTAATTGGCGCACAGATTTAACGAGTTTAAATCGGTTTTGGACTGTTTCTATTTTCCTATTTTGTTTCGTTTTTGCACTTCTCCAGTACTCAACAGCTCTTTGTTTGTAGTCGTAGCTCAAATCTTCTTCATCGTCAGTACACGTTTCAGGGCTTAATGGAGATTCTCCAAGACCCCATTCGATGTCATTATCTTCGACAGGTTCTACTATGACATCTCTAAACGGTTCTTGAAAATCTAATGTCGTATCTTCGACGATTTCTAACTGATTGAACTCTGCCATAGAGGCCTTCAGAATTTCCGCGAAACTCTCTTTCAATTCCACTTCATTATTGTTAACAGGACTGTCAGGAATGTTCATTACCTCGAATGTAAGAAACAACAGTCTTATTACGTTCATTGGATTGATGGACATGTTAATAACAATACGGTATTCACGATAGCGGACACGATAATGACTGATCAACAGTCGAACAGCAACTTAACTTCTGGAATAATATAAAGTCAGTTTTACCTTTTTCATCTTGAGTGGGCGGTTTGATCTGACATCACCACGAAAACAGCATTTTTATTTGGTTTTCGGATATACCTCAAACATTAGCCTGAGCGAACTGGCTTTTTCAAGAATACTTGGGGTCGAGCCACTATAGCGGTTCTTGATATGAATAAGAATATGGCAAGGCATGAGCCAGCTTTGTTTACATTCTGGGCGGTGAATTGCTGATGCGACTCTTTTGATATTTGAGTTTTTTTTTTATTTTCGTAAATCGTTCAAAATAGAAACTTATATAAATAGAACGGATACCAACACTTCTTTATAAACGTGAAGCATGTCAGAAGGGCAGCGGATGTACATGCGAAATAAATATTATTTAGCATATAAGTCGATACGCAATGATAATGAGACCAATTGAATTGAATTTTATCATTTAAGTGCGCAAAATGACATTTGAGATTTTAGGGGTGTTTTACCCCCTTAATTTTTTTTATTCGAAAAATCTAGACACATTCACTATAATTTTTTTTTGCTTTTCAAAATGTTGGTTTTTCCATTGAAATCGAATGACAATTTTTCTTTTATACAAAAAATTATGAATGTCAGGGGGTGGTTCAGCCCCCTGCAGTAAGTAAGGGTGCATAAGAAGTTGAACATTATATACAGGTTATTTGACGTGAAAAACGTTTTGCAATTGGTTTCGTTACGATCGGTTGAGTGCTTCTATATGAAACACTCTACCAGATGCAAAACATGCCGAACTTTGGGGGTTGATTTCACGCCTTAAAAATAATTTTGAGCCAATAAAAATAATAGGTGGTCTTATTTTTCGATAAGCTACATTTTATAAAAAAAATATTGAAATCGGAAGGGGACAGTGCTCAAAATGAAATTTGACATTTTAAGGGTGTTTTACCCCCTTAATTTTTTTAATCTGAGAAAAACCCAAAAATACGTCAATTTTATTTTTTTTGCTCTGCAAAATGGCGTTTGTTTTATTGAAATCGGATTGCAAGTTTTTTTTATACAAAAGAATTCTGGATATTCGGGGGTGAATCATCCCCATGTAATAGGGGTGCATAAGAAGTTGAACATTATATACAGGTTATTTGACGTGAAAAACGTTTTGCAATTGGTTTCGTTACGATCGGTTAAGTGCTTCTATATGAAACACTCTACCAGATGCAAAACATGCTCAACTTTGGGGGTCGATTTCACCCCTTAAAAATAACTTTAAGCCGATAAAAAAAATTACGTGTCTCTTAATTTTCGATGGACTATAACATATATAAAAATTATCAAAATCGGAGGGGGACACCAAAGTACCTTTCCTTGTTAGTTGCCAACCCAACATATTAGCAATTGTCAAGTTAGCACGTCTACGGCTACCACTCCCTTCTGATCTGAATATCAATTTCAATGATATTCAACCCATCGAATACGAATTCGATCATAAAAATGGTGAATCTTCATTAGTTTTCGAAATACAAGTGAATTTTGCAAATTTTTTTTTGCCGTGCATTCTTTAAGGGCTCTGTCTACTTTGGATGCATGAAAAAAACGCTATTTTTATTAATTTTTTTTAAGAATACTGTTCTGTTTATTGATATAAAACTTGTTAAGCTTAATAAAAACATTCGTAAATTACAAAAAAAAAAATATTGATTTTAACCACTTTTTTAGTGTAAAAATGCCAGGTAAACAGGACTCCTCAAAAAGTAGGTAGGTGTGCGCTGTTGAAAAAATCTGAACAACGGCCCATCTGAAACAAAAAAATTGAATAGTTTTAGGTTTAATGTGACAGTGGCTATATCCCGTACCTTTAATATTAATTTATATGCAAAAATAACGAAATAGCGGACAAAAAAAATAATTAAAAAACGTGTTTTTGCATGTTTTTTGCCAAAAAAAATAGTAAAAATAAAAATTTTGTAATAATTCTGGTACGGGATATAGCGATAAGTGTACAGAATATGTGGTTAAAATTTCATAAGGATCAGTTCAGTAGTTACTGAGATTTTTTTAACAAGCTGTTCGAAAACGTTGTTTCGAGAAAAACGCGCTTAAAGATTTAATTTATAAAAAATCGTAAAAAAATCTCACTTACACTTCGTCAACAATGCCTGGACCATACATAATTTCTTCTGCCTTTTCCTGTAACTCAATTTCTTTCGATTTAGCCTTTTTCCACTTTATTCTGCTCTCCTTAGAAGCCTCCAATGAATGTCTGTTCGCAAAGTTGATGCGCTGGATATCGCGCGCACTATGGCGAAACAATTCGCGCATTCATCGATTTTGATGCCCATTACACTCATTATTTTTAATACTGGTTGGTACCCTGTATTGAAAATGCAGGCTGCAATATAACATGCAATTTTAACAATGACTTTGCCATTGAAAGTGTGTTTTGGCGCAATATTCCAGACGCAGTTGTTGTAACTCTCATTATTATTTTGGGTGTTGCCGCCAAGACATCTTTGGAGCAATTCGTCTCTCATCAAGTCCTCGTAGATGGGTTTCAAAACCTCTTGAACATCTTTAGAAAGAGCAGGAGGATGTTTGAAATTATGTAAAGTTTTGGCGGCTTCGGCCTTGCGGTATTTACACTAGCTCTCCGCTCCGGCCGGGCAATACGAATGTTGTGGTTGAGAGTCGGTAGAAATTTTGTGTGGTAAAAGCCGGCTAAAATCTCTTTTCGCATCTCTTCGACAGAATCTTTGTATCTTTGCACTGCCAAGTTATAGTTTAACGACAATTCCTTCATCAGTTTTACTGTTAAGCCAACAGTTTTTTCTTTTTTTTTCAACGGGAGTTTTTCCTTTTTTCGCCGAACCTTTTTTCACTTTTTTCGCGACAACTTTTTTTGGAGTTTTTTTTTCAGCTTCCTTTGCGACCTTTTTTTTTTCTGCGTAAGAAGTTTTTTTGCTTCACTAGCACGTTTCAATATATGCTTAACGACATGCAGAACACACTTTAATTTTTTCACTTCGAATTCTTCACCGTATGGATGAACATTGAGCAGGCTTTTGAACGTTTTTGAGTCATCATCTCCGATATAAAAACCGTAGCGCACGCCAAACTTCTCGATAGATCGTAAAAACATTATAACGATCCCCTCCACCTCCACCTTGCCAGCGCTACCTTCATGATTAGAAGTACATTTTTCATCTTTGTGTTTTTCTTGCCATTTCTTATATTCTACTGTATTTTCTTTTCCTTTCCACCACTCGCATGCCTTGCAGTAAGTTGAAAGCACAGCGACGTCGATAACTTTTTTACTGAATTTTCCGATCAATGATACGATGCCTACGAGAGATGAAAAGCCTCTTTTCGACCACGAACCATCACCAGAAACAGTCAAATATTCGCTGCATCCTTTTTCTGCATTCAAATCTTTTTCTTCCTATACGGCTTTCAACGTCACTAGATCAAATACAGTTTTTGATGCGGTGTGGATGGCCTCTATATTATTGTAATAAACTTTCTTATTTAACCCTTGACCTAGTTCCATAAGTCCACAAAATATGTTTATGCCTTGCAGTCCAATACCCAGCAAACGCATCACAAACACTAATCGACGATTAATTTCGTATCCTGAACCAATCATTGAACACGAGTCGATAAATCTTTCACCACAGTCACAAACTAAACGCACTTTAAAACCAAGACCTCGTAGTCCGTACTTAGAAAATGACAATTTTCCGTTCACGTGCTACACTTTATTATTGTTTCCAACATTGAAACCACGAAAAAAAAATCAAGGATACAGTAACCATTATTTTTTTCGACAGGTATATCGAAACTAGTATCTTTTGATTTTTGGAGTTTTTCTGCTGACGCGTTAGTGTGATCGCTGCCGACTTCGTCAGAGTGTTGATTTCCACGGAACTTTCGTTTCTTAGACGACGAGCCAGGACGTCTCCACGAATCTTTCAAATTGTGCGTTTTCTTTTCCATCGTAGATCTATTTTAGGTGCTGCTGTTCCAAATTTTCAAATAAGACTGATTTGAAAACGCTACCAGAGTAACTGTAGAGCGTCGACTGATGACGTTATTAGTTCTAAAAATTTAACGATGAAGGCTAAACATTAGAAATCGATTTACATACAATTAAGACTTAGGGATTACAATAGGTAGCAGCTGGGTGAAATAACAGAAGCATGTAACCGGTCGCCGTATAACTGCTCCGGTATACGCAGTGGTTGGGGTGAACAAGCGCGCTCAGGTAGCGTTCAACGTATGGAAAAATACCTTTAGAATGCTCTGATCTTTCTAAAATTTTCAGAGAATATTTTTAAATATAAAAACTTTCGAAAAATGCAACAAAAAAAATTCGATTTTTTGAAAGTTTTAAAGTAGACAGAGCTCTTAATCCTTCTATGATGTTACACTTTTTACCTTTGTTTCTTACGGTACTCTTTATTATTTCTTATTTAAATAGCGTCCCTTTTTTTATAAACTTTCCATATTTTCCTCCTCTGTGTGATTGCAGCAGACTCATCTTTATAGTATCGCATTTTCGAAGGGCGAAGGGAAACTGCAAAAAACCGTGTCGATATAACCGATGCCTATAGCGTCTTGCAGACTTTGCTTTTTTTCGTGCTAAATAGCATGCATGATGTACTTTCGTAAAGCGCACGCATGCTATTTAGCACGAAAAAGTGGCATCGTGTGCAAGCGGCTGAACCAAGTGCCAGAGAAACAATGTAAGTGCACTAAAGGCCGACTACCAGGAGCTAGAATACGTACGATCGAATTCGATGTCGACAAGCGACACCGTCTAACTTGCGTGTTGTCGCTTGTCGACATCCAATTCGATCGTGCACTCCAGATTGCTTAGATTAATTGCACTCCAGAGGTGCTTAGATTAATAGCTGTGACCGCTACGAGCGATAAACGGCTATGAGTACAGAAAATAAAACCTTCAAATCTTCAAACCTTCAAATGGTTCAGCAAAAAATTAGGAAACACCCATTTTTATTCTCATTGGGAGCTTTTCAACAAGCAACACCAGCCGACACAATGTACCGCGGAGTAACACAATGTCGTATGGTGCCCGGATTGTGCTGTAATTGGAACGCACTTACAGTATGACACCGTGTTGCTCTGTGTTGCTTGTTGGAAAGCTCCCATTGTTAACCAGACTGAATTTTATCTCTATTCATACAATCATTTATTATCGTAAAGTAATGCAGATATTGCTTAAACTAACCGTTGGTATTGCAGGTAAGTCGGACTTCTTTTTACCAACTTTAGATACTGATTCGCTCTACGATAATACTCGCCAGATGTCGCTACACCCTCAAACTAAAGTGGGAACGACGCATGAGCTGTATGGTAGGGATTGGTAGGGATAACTTCCACGAAAATACTTTTTGCAATATGACATTTTGTTCTAATGTGCTCACTCTCATCTCGCAATTAAAATTCATTTAAGTTTTCGTTTAATTTTATCAATAGATTTGCTTACTTGTACATCCAGATCTACCAAACTCAGTTGAATGATTTCGTTTTAATTGTCATAACACCGATTCTAGAGACGCAGCAATTTTGTCTAGTTTTCCGCCCCACAAGTGCCAAATTTTCAAATGTATTTCAGAAGACTAGCTGCATAAGATCTCCAACAGTCTCCAACATTTATTTAATGTTTCGAAAAAACGTTCTAAGACTGATGCATATACTATAATAAATAACGTAAATCTATTTCGTTACTAGACACAGTTTTACATACATAAAAATACACATTTTTGGTAGCATGAATGGTTTATTGAAACTTCACTTGTTTTTCTCATTACAATGCATTTTTTCATATTTTCGTACAATGAAATTAATGAATGGTTATTGTAACATCGTAGTTGCCAGTCAAGAGTAAATGGAGTTGAACAAAATTCGTTTGAAAATAATATAATGATAAATATTAGGTGTATGACTTAATTTTTACAGATTTTTTCTTCGAGCTTAAAATTATATTTAAAATAGAAACATTTTCGAGGTCTTTTGTGGTTTTGAAAGGATTAGAAAATAATGGACAATATTTCCAAAATTAAGTTTGTTGTTGTCTATTTTTTTATATGAAATAAATTTGCTGAAAAATCTGTAAAAATTAAGTCATACACTTAAGCTAAGTTATAGCTGTAAAAATAGTTGAATGAACTTGTGGCGTTCTTATCAGCTTTTTAAAATAAGTATTTACGGAAAATACTTTTTAATGTAGGTTTCGTGTAGAATTAATAGAATTTTGGATCGAAAAGAAGAATTATTTCGAACTTCGACATTTTTTCAAGTATACAAATTCATAATGATTAGATATAGTAAAAATGATTTCTTTATTACTCGTTATTTTGTTGCGGATCAAATTAATCTTATAAATAAATGACATACAATAAATCGCAATAAATCATAGAAAGCAAAACATCACACCGAACACTCACACACAAAAATCAATAAATAATTCAATGGTTATAGGCGAACGTTTCGCAGATTCGAAATACGATTTTGTAGTAATCATAAATAATGGTTTATACGTATAGTGCTTATCGCGGAGATATTATAGTAATGATTTCTACGCTTTTTTACGCTCCCAAAACATTCACACCGAAATATATTACGTTTCAAACTCTATATAAAGAGAAATTCGTATAAAAAAGTACCATTCGTACAAGATCGTTAAATCTAAATGCCAAGCCATTTGCTCTTCACAATTTTTATTATTACGAACGTTTTTGCTATATTATACAAAATATGACTCGTTTTTTTTTAATTTTTTTATTATTATTATAATTATTATCGTATCATAATTGGTAGTCTTATAGACTAGACGTGGTTTTCCTATGAACTGAGATCAATACCCTACTGGATCCTTTCGTATTTGCTTTTTTTTAAGTTGTAGGTTTTTTTTTTATATATATTTGTTGATAAAATATTTTGCAATTATTCTGAGGAATTTTTCGGGTCGTGTTCATAGGCTTTTGACTAGACTTCACTCTCGTTACGTGTGTATTGTCTTACACACACATACATACACACACACACACACACACACACACACACACACACATGCACTTATGTATTTACGTATTTATATATAAATTCGTTGTTTATGTTTTTATAGTACGAAATGTTATTCCGGAAATGGTTCGCACTCCATTACTGGGCATATTTCGGTTATTTTTGGTTTGTGTTTTTTCTCTGTTATTCAAAATGTTGGATCAGTAAACAATATCGGTAATAAAATTTGGTTCCTTTGGTTACAAACTGAATTGAAATAAATATATAAATTCAAATCAATTTTTTATTATGTACTTCGGCAGAGCCGATTTTTTTGTTTTTTTTTTTTTATGCCTAGAAAACGACTAGGAAGTGGACTAGAAACGAAACTATGAGAATAACTAGCTTTTTTCAATTACGTATCGAAATATTGAAATGTATGGAAAATAGGCACAGCCACAAATAAATATTTCTCTCTAATAAATAGTTGAATATGAAAATAGAGGTTTGATATATAAACCCATCTTATGATATTTGATTGACGAGATTTTTACGTAGCTGCCATTTAGGACTTTCAACGATCGCTGAACAAATGGAATTCAATTGTAAAAAATATTACTTTTGAACTATCCACCGATTGATCGATGCAATTTTTATGCAATTTGAAGCAAAACTCGGATTTCCATATAATTTCGATGTGCAAGTGAATAAATTATCCGTATTTTTAATCATTCGAATTATTGATATCATATTTATTATTTTTTTGTTATTATTGGATCAATAGTTGATTCGATTTGCATAAGTAATATTTTTTTCAAATATCCAGTATTTGTACTGTGTAGATCGTTTGTATATTTAATACTGGCAAGGCCCCTAAATTATTTTTCAGTGATTTACTACTGATATGGTATTATAATTAATTAGATAAATCTTTTACTTTCTATGCTCTAGATTACTATTGTTGTTGTTATTATTATTATTATTATTATTATTATTATTATTATTAATATTATTATCATTATTATTATTTATTATTCATTTTTGACGGATTTTTCGTCATGGACCTTCGAAATTTAGAATTATGGCATCGTATCCACGGTTCGATTCGTTTAAATAAATAATTAATAAATAGTTGAGAGCGTAGATAAAGTAAAAAAAGAAAGCAGGATTTTTTAAATACCACAGAGGAGACAAATGTGTATAGCGAGAAAAAAACCCTTGAATTTCTTTGAATAATGTAATTGCATGATAAATCGGCCTGCATATTCGTGTACTCGAATATACGTTAAATTTAATATTTTTCTTTTGTTTCTTCATCTTTGGTGCGCTTTTCCTTTTTAATTGTACACTTTTTTGTATTTTTTAAATTACTTTTTTTTATACTCAACGATGACTAGATTGAAAGATTGAAAAAGACTAGATTTTCAAAAAATTTCTGTTCATGACTAAAGATTCACGGTATTTGTTATTTTTTTTTAAATTTTTATTATAATTTAATTTGTTAAATGTATTCAATAGTTTTATATTTATTCTTTGATTGATTCTGACTAGAACGTAAATTTTTTGTTTGGTTTTTTTTTGTATACTGGAATGTTTCAGTATGGACTAGGTTTGAATCGTGCTCGAAAAAAAATATAATTTCGTACGTTCGACTTGACTAGAATATACATTTTTTAAAATATTTCTTTGATGGCTTATTATCACAAGTTTCATTTATTCTATTCTCTTTTAATTAATGTCCGATATTTCGGTGACTAGATTTTTTTCTCTTTGACTAGATGCCTAGATTGATGTTAGTTCGTGAAAGAATTTGGTGTTTCACCAGTTACGATAGTGATCCTTGAAAGTACTCGTTTTCAATTATTGTCATATGTAAATTCGTGATTGAAATTTTTTTTTTTCGAAATGGTACTGCTTTTTTATCATTATTTAAATTGTGAATGTTGTTAAACACTTTTTTTCTCGTTACACTGAATGAGCTGCTTTCGATCACGTATATAAAAAAATAAATAATTTCGCGTGCGCCACTGTTTCACTTATTAATTTAATCTCACTGGAAGTTAATTGTCTTATATAAACTAAATGTTAATCACGAGCGTGATTTTTCGATTGTCTTAGAGTTGGGAGTTTGCGATCGATAGGGCTTCAATATTGAAAATAAATGTCAAATTTGTACGAATTTTCATAATTTACGACAGACTTTTTTCAACAATTATAAAATTTCTCATTTGTCGATGATGATATTTTCAATTGATTCCAAAATACGTACGTCAAAATTGCTGATTCGTTGAGTTTCTTTTGTTCGATGTGTCAGGATCTTACGAGTTTTCATGATGACGATTAAAATAGTCGGGTGTTGTTTTTTTGTTGAGCTTTTTGATGGTCCAGATCATCTCATTTTTTTGCCTCAATCCGATTTGATTATTGTCTATTCAAAAAAATGTTAATTTTGTTCGATGTGAAATTGTTTTCGAAAATTCCGGTGTTATTGTCGTCTGATGTAATTTTAAGGAAGTTCCTGATGTTCTTTTATCGTCGATCCCATCGGGCGAATCTCCCAACGCAGAATCATCATTTGTACATTACGTGCTCCTCGTATCTTAATGACGTGTTTTCCCTCCCCGTTTCGATAGATCTCCACATCTGTTGAATTTGTATTCACTCAAATAACAAATGAAAATTCAATAGGATCGCGATTTTTAATAGACATTTATATATATAATAAATAAAATTTGATATTTATAAATTTAATAAAAATTAAATATATTATTTAAATAAATTTAACAATAAATTGAATAGACTCGAGATGAATGTTGAAGTGTTAAAGAATATATAAGATCGAAATTTTTATTTTATCTAATTGAGCAGAATTTAGACATTTATTGAATATAATAGTGGAATGAAACCATTGAATTTTATTTTGATTAGAACAATTTGATTCGCGAACCACTTCCACTATTTTTTTATTGTCAATTTGACGTTTATAATTTGGGGACAATTTACGATGTAATAATATGACACAAAAACAAATGACGCCGGAACAAACATTGAAATGTATTACCAAAAATGAATACATGATTCAATTGAAATATATTATTCAAATATAATCAATTAAAAATAGTTCGACGATAACTTGATTAATATTTAAAAAAAGAATTGTAGCTGTCACAATTTTAAAGGCATAGTATATTTTATTCAACATCAATTCGTTTTCGGTTGATCTGTCAAGTAATTAGTCCAAAAGATATATTTATGATTTAATTGAATTTTAAAAACAGCTCGACACATTAAGATTTTGGAGAAGACTTTTGAGGTACTTACATTGTCAGTTTTGGAGTATAATTTTCGTGGGATGATCATCGCAAATTGGAGGTCCACGTGAGTCAGATTTTTGATGTTAATTTCGACGTTGTAGACGTTATTTATGATTGTTCACTCATCGATGCTCAAATCGTGGCGCATGCATGAGATGTGCTTTGCTCGAAAAGAGGAAAAAAAAATATTTGAAAAATCAAATGAATGAAGAAAGAAAAAATGTGCGACCTGAGTCACCCTCCGTGCAGGGTGAGAGGAGCGCACGCGCGTCCACCTCGTCGCCGACTAACTCAACTCTCTTTCAGTCACGACTACCTATACACTCATCATCCCCGTTCACCCCAACCCCCGGTTTCCCTTCGCATCTCCCTTCGTGCTTCTCTATCCCCCCACTTCTCGAAAATTCTTGCCCCATCCTGTTACGTGGGCTGCAACAATTCCCCTTAATCTGCGTGCGCATTTATCCTCTCCTGTCGACTCGCCCATTGGTGATCTTCTAGTCCATATAGAATCTTCCCAATTCTATAAACTCCGGATTTTTTAGTCTCTGGCGTTGCCTCACATCGCACAATACCTATTTTGCCAGAGAGAACTGGAGAGAAAGGATTGAAAGGAGACGAAGGGAATTTTTATGACCTTAGCAACAATTATCGAAGGCCCTAGAAGTTTTGTTTCTTCCATTTTCTTCATGGGTATTATTGCAGAATAAAAGATTAACGAATATTGGACATTCTTCTTGTTTATGAAATCCACGTTACAAATATTCCTTCAAAATTGCGAAAATTATTTGAATGGTATGATGGCACTAGTATAGTAATATGGACATTTAAAATTAATTGTACAAATATAATCTTGTTGTATGTTAACTTATGAATAACTGTGTAAATGACACTAATAATCAGCAATGTATTTTGAGTTAATTTCATTGTGCTTAGTCTCTCATTTATTCTTCGAGGCAGTATGACAACTCTATTCTTTATTTCTCTATGCTTAAATAACTCTATGATGAAAATCTCTATTCTGAGACACCTCTATTCTTCAATATCTCTATTTTGAATAACTCTGTGGCTAATTAAACTCTATTCGTAAAAAACTCTATTCTTAAATATCTCTATGCCAAACTATCTCTATTCCAAGATATCTCTATGCTTGTCAAAAATAAATGACAATCAAGCTGTTCTATATTATGATTTTTAATAATCATAGAGATGTCTTGAAATAGAGCTGCATGTCTTCGACCATATTTACGAATAGAGAGACATATAAGAATAGAGATGTCTGGGATAAGACATATTTACGAATAGAGAAATGTAAGCATAGAGATATCTTGGAATAGATATAATTTGGCATATAGATATTTAAGAATAGAGTTTTGTGGAATAGAGTTTAATTACAACAGAGTTATTTAAGAATAGAGAAATAAAGAATAGAGTTGTCCTACTGCCATTCTTCGAAGCTAAAAAAATGCTGTTTTCACCATGAAAAGTATACTTGGGGTTTAGAATATCCCAGGCAAGGTTTGAACCGAAATATGAGCAACTGGTCTGCTGAAAATTCATTATTTTTTTCTAGTATGCCAATATTTATTTTTCCACAATCATTTTCGAGCCACAAACTATTGTGGCTTATTACGAAATACTTGCAAATGATACGTACATTCTTCCAAGCCTCGATATTCATTATTTTTAACTTGGCAACAATTTACAGACGGTGGTGTAGTTTGCACTCCATATGTAGCCATCATGTTAATACAGAGAACCGTGTATTGTAAGCACGCGAATAAAAAAAAAAAAATGCGCTAAAATTCACAAAACGTATTCAGAATGGTTATTTGAAATAAAAAGATCACAATGTTTGAAAAGACGATTCATAATAATAATTGTAAATATCGCAGTGACTTTTTTTTCAAATTAAGCTTCAATTTAGTCTTAATTCAATTACATTATGATTTTGTAGAATAATTTGATGCCTCGAATGCTGCACGGAATTGTGAAAATCGTATAATATTTTTATCGCATGTCAAAATAGCTTTTATTTTATTACAATATGCGGGTTGTAACAATTACGAAGCATTCACGGTCATACGCAAAATATCCAAGGTTCGTGCACAATGTCACGTCCTCGTTTAGCACGAGATCTGTCGCCACTTTGATACTTGTAGGACAACGTGACATATTTTATGGCGTATTTGGAGTGTTGCGCAATTCCGACACTATATAGCTGCGAGCTTTTTTCCACGGTATGGTTTTAGAACTGAGCATAGCTATTTTTGATAACCCGAGAAAAGAGATTGGTTTCTAAATTAAAAATGTGCCAATTATGACAATTTTCACGTGACAATTATTTGTCAATACCTTCACTGAAAACCAAATTTTGTTGAAACATTAAAAAATTTTGTTTATCGTATCCAACAAAATTATTTCGTCCAAGCAACAAAATTTTGAATGTTCCAACAACATTTTGTTACAATCAAACGAAATTTTGTTGCCTGGACGAAATAATTTTGTCGGATACGTTCAACAAAATTTTTTAATGTTTCAACAAAATTTGGTTTTCAGTGTTCACACGATGCCAATTCGTTCCTGCCACATATCGAAGGACGTCTTATTGCACGATAATTTATATACTCTCCCCAATTATACGGGTACATGCGCAATCCCATCACGTTTGTTTTATATAGTCTCATTTTTTCCAACCTTGAATACGTGAGTTCAGGGATGGGCTGATTTTTATTTTCGATATTATAATTTTCGGCCTCGTAACGTTTTCTCTGGTTTAATGGATTTTTGGTGTTTCGAAATTATCTTCAGTTCTTGATATTATTATTTATAAAAAATGAATTTTCTATCTCGTATTGTTTTTATTGACTATCGTTTCTTTTAGAATGAAGTTCCATTTCTGACATCATTTTGAAATTGAAAATTTGTATTCTCATATTGTTTTCGTTAATTACTAATGTTTATCTCAATTCCCTTGACCTCAAATACTACTTTTTTCAAATTCCAATAAAAAATTAATTTCTACCGTTGGCATTTTTGATAAAAGAATTGGGGACCTCCACTTATTTCAATTAATGACGCTTTTTCTTTCTGCTCTAATTATATCGTTCGATGTTAAACTATACTTACTACATCTCAAATTAACAATTGATTACGACATGAATGAATTTCGACATTTTTTTCCATAAGCTCAATTAACCTTATTCAAACTCCAATTCAAAATGAATTTTGTTTCCCAGAATTTTTTGCCATTGAGAATTGATCTCCTCGTATGATGTTTATCGTTGAGTACGGAGTATTCTCTTTAGACCAATTAACCCATGATATTACTCTGTTCGCATTTGTCCACAAATTGCCGAAAATTCCCACGAACAGGTGGTGCTTCCTATGCACAAAAAGCTCACGAAGACTTGGAGTGCGTGACCGTATTCTTTGTATTATATCGTGAGACCATACATATATATAGGGAATGTATTGTATTTTGTTCCAACGTACTCAGCAGGAGTGACGATCGAAACTCGAGTACCAACGCCTCGATATAGATTGTATTAGATGCAACAAAACATTAAGCGGAGATAAGGGCCGTTGCGAACGATACGATCATCGATTCGAGTGCCCCAAGTCGTACACAATGTGTATACGGGAAAACAAGTAAATTGCGAGTGTATTTTTGAGCATTGTCATTTCACCATAATTGGTCTGAGATCGTTCGATCTTTCACGATGAAAAGAGCTTCCGTTCTTATTCTATATCAATGTAAGGCCTTGAAATGTGAGAAATTCAAATTTCTGAATGATCCCTGTGACTTTAAACAAATTTGAAATTAACGTTTATTGAAGTACTTTTAAAGAAGTTCTAATACAATTACCGATTCAAATTACAACTACTTTATTAAGATTCTGTGATGAAATTTTATAGAATTGTGGAAATTTTGTTTAAAAAAATGTTTCCAAAAAAACATTGTTCGAAGATCGAAGACCAGAGCTATTCTACTTACAACTAATTAGTAATAAATTGGAAACGATACATAAATGTTATTGATCTAAGTAAATTATCCCTCGGAAAGCGTTAAACAAATTTCCCACAGTCCAATGTTTTAAGTCAGATGTGAAAAACAATAAAAAAAACCGTCATTTTATTTCCTCGTTGCGCGCCGATAAAGAGCCAGGAAGCGAGGGCGGATCACTCTCTCGAAGCCGTGCAACTCGAAATTCCCACGAGTCCTATTTACAGGATATATCTCTTGGCAAAATAACGTAGTCCCGTTGAAATAGCACTTCCACCCCCCGCAAAGAAACGCCTCCGCGGTAAAATAAATACAACTTGTACAAAAGAAATATCACGTAAATACACTCGTTTTTACGCATATGCAATTTCGCCACATATGTTGCTATCTTTTCGGAGCGCCCCATTATCATGTTATAAAAAATAGAGTCCTGTATTTATACATTTGTCGTTTTCATTTTTTATGCACGATCGATTCCTGTCTCAATTTGCTACAAAATATACCAACCAGAGACATTTTTTCTCATTCGAAATAAATTTTCTATAAAGTTAACGTATTTTTTATGTTGTATCATATGAATATTTATTAAATTTCATATATTCGTAATGAAATGAATTTTTTTTAACACTTTTTTTCGTGAATAACAATTGTTTAAACATATCATTACATTATCGACTTTGTGTCCCAGTTTTAAACAATGTTTTTTTTTTTTTTCTTAAACTAAAGCAATATTACGATACGAAGTTTCCTAGTTGAAGAACTTGGGTGAAGAAAAATTATAATCGTCGAATTAGCTACCCGAAAGTGCCAATCTTTTGCAACTATCGTCCGATTAATCGCTGTAAAAAAGGAATTAATCTCGTTTCCCAACGGGCAAGCCTATATCGAGGGCACACGCTCTTCTCGCTTTTATATCCTTTTGTTACCTTCGTCAAAAACATCTCGTCTCGCCTTGGCGTGTTTTCTCTCCATAATCGAATAAAGACCGCAGAGTTTTTTATTTATTTTTTTCACTTGGCTTTTTTCTCAACTTTTATCGATACCATGAAGTATAAAAAAAGCGCACATACTTTGTGTGTAATAAACAACGAAATGTTGCATGTAATTAAAGTCCCTTAGCGTGCGATTTTCCGCCAATTATTTAACGTCATCCAGGACGTGATTTCATCGAACCTGCGAGAAAAATTGTGGCTCGCGTCTGAACTATAGACAAAAGTGGGAAATTTTTGTTTGATTGCTACCCAGAATTTTGACAAACATTAAAAGTTTCATGTTTTTATTAATTTATTCCTTTTCAAATTTCATACGCATTTGATAATTTTATATTACGTTCTCTGCGAATATTATTTATTTAAATACACTTTGAAAGTGTCTCTACAATTATTTGTACCACAAAGGAGTACAGCTAAGAATAGTACCTAAATCAATTTTTAGTAAGCCTTAAATTATCTCAAACTGGTTATTGGAATTCCGAAATTGTAATTGCTTATTAATGGTATTTTACAACCGCGCGTTAACTGCGGATGAACCTGAAAATTTGTGGGTCTATGTACAAAGAAAGATCATGTCAAAAAACGTCATACTCGTAAAATATACTTTTTAATATACGAAGCGATTCGACTAATAATATATTATAATAATATTTTGCATTGTTAAAAAAAAAATCAAATTCTAACCAGACATAAACCGTTTATAAAAATATTGAAGTCATCATTATATCGTGACGAAATTAATATGGGACCATCTCGAGTGTTTTTTTTTATGAAAAAAAAAAAAAAAAAAAAAAAAAAACATCCAAATTGGCGAACCTGATGGTGAAAAGTTATGCGTGAACATACATAAAAAATTAAGGAAACTGGTTTAATTGAGAAGCTCTTACTTTTTTGCAGTCGGTTCAAAAGCTGCCCATGTTTGCATTTTCAAATTTGGTTGCTAAAAAATAAATGACAGTAATTAGTATACGAATTAATGTACAGAGCTTTCAATGCCCATATTTTGTAATTCTAAGATTAATACGCCAACGCTGAAATAATATCGAATATAAATTTTCGTAACTCAAAAAAGTAATGAAAAATATGCTGAAATTGCTTGAGCACAACAATCAGTCTCCAATAAATGAGATCTAGTCACTCACATTCTTTAACCCTAGAAGCCCACAATCTATTTTTTCCAACGTAAACCCCACACTGGGGTAAATAATTACCCCAATCTTCTCTTTAGTATTAAATGTTCCTCGTATGCGATAATAAGGTTTAATTGTATACCGTTTTCTTCGTTTTTTGATAACGAAGAGAATGGCATACGATAAAGTTGCATTCGGTAAATATTTAATGGTGAAAACTTTATAAAACCGGAAGAATGGTTTAACAAAAATGGTTCGGGATGGAAATTCGACATTTTCGTGGGGTAATTAATTACCCCGTTGGGGATAATGGAGCTCTAAACAATTAATCTTTGCATTTCGAGTTTGTGTAGAGCCTTAAAAAATATCAATCTCTTTAAAATATTGAGTTCTAATCCTTTCAAAAATGGATGAAAAACGGATTTTGCTATATATTAATGAATGTTTAATTTAACTCTGGATGGTGCGTATCGTACTAGTGACGAATCCGATGATTATTTCTATGATTTAAGGGTGTAAGGCCTGAAAGACCCGGAATATTTAACCGACAGTACTCTCATGTGACACTTGAATGACACGTAGAGGGGGTTGCTCTGACATCGTAATGCTGTCTGTGCAATCGCCCAGATTGCCTGTCGTCAATTACTTACTACGATGACTGACTTTGTTTCCAACACGATCCTCGAACCCTTGACTATTCGTCTACCATCCCTCTCTTCCTCTTTATTTCTTTATATGAAGAGTTAGCACTATTTTTTTTCGCGCTACAAATATTTATAAAATTTTTCTTAATTAACGAGTACAATATTTATTCGCAGTGACTCTCGAGTTCAATCTCTAATTCAAATGGGGGTAATCTCATGCGATTGGATCGCAGGCCATCGAGTCAGGCTTTTAGCCAAAATTAAACATTATCCCGCCACTACTGCGATAATATCGAAGAGCATTCGTGTCGAATGTCTGTTTCAATCCTCTCAAATGACACTTATTTCGCTAATTTCTCGACCCCTTTAAACGCAATACAGATAAATATCCATAAATATGTATCTATATATATATATATATATATATATATATATATATATATATTCATATACTTACCGATAAACCCAAAGGAGACTCGAGGTTTTATTGCTTCTTATGAGTCACGCGAGTCATTGAATCGTTGCTCAATAATTTAATCAAAAGTACCATCACTATATTTTAATAATTTGTTTCTTTTTAAATAACATTTTAATTCTATTTGAATGGCATGTATTTTACTCAAAGTGTCAAAGTGTTTAGAAATTTAAGTGATTTGTTTTTTCTTTCATATACCATTTATTGTTTGAGGTAATATTGTCACATTTTAAGATGAAGAAACCTATCAGGTGCATGTAATTTTGAACATAGAGGCCCAACTGGCCCAAGTAACACGACGTTTGAAAAAAGAGGGACGTATGAGCGTCGAAAGCGCTTGGCGCACATACGAGCCTTATTTCGGGCACGTGCCGATGAGGAGAACGGAAGCCTTGGCTCATGTCTCGAGGAACACGATATTTTTTGCACTGTAAAATGATGTAGTCCCTTCTTAACACGTTTCTGTAATATGTATACGTATATTTTTTTGGTACGGAAGGTCCTTATTCATGTATATAAGTATACGTAAAGGTCATAAGATCGTTGTCCTTATATATATACATATATGCGGAAAAAGATGTTATGTGGCACGCGCCAGGATACGACCGAGACACTTATACGTGAAAAAGGTACTCCATATCCTATATCCTGCCACTTGATATTCTCATTTCTCCTTCCCGTTCGTCTCACTGTCTTTCGTACTTAAGGGGCCAGTCCACTTTGAAAATTACAAAAAATCGATTTTTTTTTTACTGTTTTCGAAAGTACATACATTCAGAAATATTGTGTCAAAATTTTATGAAAATCCGAGCTCTCTAAGTATTTTTTTTTTACCTGAACGTCCGGTAAAAAAAAATTTCATTTCGTCTACCTGAGCGTATAGCGCGCTCAAACGCGTTTTTCTCGAAACAAAGTTTTCAAAATCTAGCTCCATCGTATCTCTAAAACTAATAAACCGATTCTCTTGAAATTTGAACCATATATTGTAAACATAAATCGCAACAAGATGACCCTCGATGGTTTTAAAATTTTGATTTTTACTCTTCTTTTATTTGTAAAAAACTGCGAAAAAACGCGTGTTTTTTTACTTTTTTCGTTTTTCATCTGCTATTTTTTTATTTTTTGATAGAACTTTATATCCGAGGGTCATTTCGTAGCTGGTGTCATACTGAATCTAATGGACTTTGATTTTTTTGTTTCAGACAAACCGTTGCCGAGTTGTGATGGAGCTACCTAGCCTACCTATTTTTGAGGCGTTACGTTAAACTATAATTTTTGTGCTTAAAAATGAATAAAAATGAATAAAGAAATTTTTTTAAATGTATTTCAAGACTTTATTTATCAAGCCTAATAACTTTTATATTCATATCTTTTATAAAATCGTCAAAAAAAAAATCGCGAAAATAGCCTTTTTCTCGTGACTCCAAAGTGGACTGGCCCCTTAATATTGGTCCGTTTCGAAAACTGTTATACACAACGACACGAAAATAATTAACCGTAAAACAATGGCGTACATCATTACGAATCCATGATCCGTTCTAATGAAACGGGATTTAGAACTCGGCTGAATGTCAATGAATAAATCCTACGTTTTTTGTTGCTTCTTGATTTATCAAATATCCTATTTCATGGAGTTGAATAATTCTTTCAAGGATTACGTATAATTATGAACTGCAAGTCTCAATAATATGAAGTTGATTAATCAATGCTCAAATTGAACAAAAGCCTGAGCACTAATTGCGCATTGTTTTTTAGAGACAACGTATTATATTTAAAGGGTTCCAACATCTTTCAGGGGTTTTTGATGGGGGCATGGCAATTCAATAGTTTGTTTGACTTTCAATTGATATTCCAATGTCAGGATTAATGAGTAAATTTCACTTTTATTGTTTCATTTTGTTCTAAACATGAGAATAATAATCTCAAGTGGCTTGAATAAAGAAAAAAAATGTTTGTTGGTGTTATACATAAACTGAAAGATGTAACGTCAAATTGTGTAATAGTTGGATTATATGCTACATGGGAACGAGGAGAAAAGTTGGAGTTTTTCGCGCAAGGGTTAAATTGAAGCGTTCCACAAGAAAAAATAGTAACGCGTCTCGGCAATGTTTTATCTTTTATTCTCTTTGTGAATTGCAACTCCAATAATATGTGTGTGTGTGTGTGTGTGTGTGTGTGTGTGTGTGTGTGTGTGTGTGTCCGTGCGTGAGTATCGTGACTTTACGCTACCGCAAGAGTGTCAGAGTACTTTCTCGATCCCTCTTGCCCCTTTTCTTTTTTCCTCCCTTCATTCCTTCGTCACAAATCCACAAAGAGTGAAAGCGAAAAAATATATATACACACACCTCCGTTTTACTTTTTCTTTTCTTCATGGGGCACCCCTTGATGGAACTTGAACGTGGGGGTCGATGACATTGAGTTCATCGGCGACTCTAGCTGCTCATAACTATGGCCACCAAAGTGCTCGTTTTCCCCTAGGAATTTTAATATCACTCCGTGTCGAAGTATTTTTAATTTGCGTTTTAATTTTTAATACAATTTTGGTTGTTTTTTATTTGAATTTTTGTTTTAAATAGAAGAGCAATTATGGCTGGTTCGAGTGTAATTGAATTGAATTGTCATAGAATCATTTGAGTTTTTAATCGTTTATTAATATTACGTTTGATGGGAGCTAAAACAAAAATTGAAATATATATTAAAATATTGAAGGATTCTAGCTTTTGTTTTTTTTTTTTTTTTTTTTTTTCATTATTCTTTCCTGAGAGGATAGAAATCAACGCGTATTTTGTATTTTTTATATATACAAATATGGCAACGTAGCACTTGTTGAAATTTCACGAGAGTATTGTACAGCTTGTATATATGCAGGTATGTTAATTAGGCATTTCGAGAAACCTTCCATTTCCCTTAAGACTAATTTGTGGCTTAAGAAAGAACGAAAGTGATGGTTCCCCTCGTTGATAGTGTATGGTTTCCGAATACTTTTAGAAGTCTGCGGGAGCATCTGGCATTTTCATTTATATCTCGAGGAAAGAGAGAGAGAGAGAGAGAGAGAGAGAGAGAGAGAGAGAGAGAGAGAGAGAGGGAGAAAGCAATTATTATTCCCTGGACAAACGGAACAATTCAAAGGGATCGAGTTGATCGTGAAATTATTTTGTTCAGTAATTTTTATTGGCTTCATTGCATATTTTTTTCAATCGTTCATCCAAAAATAAACGATTCCACAAGAAAAATTAGCTTGTGCGTGAAATTGTACGACACAATTATTGATATTTGTTGAGAAATTCTCGATTTACGTGAATTACGCCCAAAAATTTGAAATTGAGTTAACCATAAAGCACATTTGAAAGATCGACTTTCATAAATACTAATACCTTGCAGATAATAAATTGATAACAATCAATTAAAAGTTTCAAACGCCATTTTCACTATAACTTTTCCCAGGTGCGTAATCGAATTTTTTACATACATATTTATTTATTTATGTTAATCGATACACGCCCCTCTGAAACGAAAAAAATAAAAACGTAACTGTGCTGTCATGTTTGCTGGCCTCTCCCATGCTTCATTGTGTCAAACTATAATTTCTACTATTGTTAATTATAATTGTTTGATACGAAGAATTTGGGGATGCGAAACACAAACGGATTCCCTCAATTCCCACGCGTTAATCGTGCGAGGGTGGTAAACGATCGAATTCACGATCGTGACAGAGGGGAAAAAACATATTCGGACGATTCACCAATTGGGGTTGCATCCCTCTTTACCAATTGTTTCATACAGGTGTCTCGTAATATATTTGTTATTTCACATTCAACACCAGACCACATTTTTAATTTTTTTTTTATTGCAATAATGTTAAAAATTTAACGATTTTAAATACATGAAAATTTATAAAATAACCATAGTCGACAAAATCGTTAACCTGTAAATGTATGCTTTATGGCAAATGATGTTTCGATCGTCGCCGTATTTTTATTGTCATTAAAGAATTATTATTAGAAGGTTTTTTCATAAAATAATAATAATTAAAAGCCTTGTGTCTTCTTAATTATAAATGAATACAAATTTAGTGACTTATCTAATGAAAAACGATTGCATCTGTATGATTTAACATTCATCGATCCCTTCATTTTCCTTCTACTTACAAACATCTTTTATTTAACTATATACTCAAAAATTATAGATGTTTTTGTCAAATTTTCATATGTTGTTTTTTTTAATGTTATCAACGAATGATCCTTCATTCGTTGATTCGTCGAAAGGTGAGCGTAGTCTTGGCGATGAGGGGTATCGATTTATTGGCAATATGCACTAACCTGATGGTGTTACGGGGCGGGTTGTAATTCGTAGGTAGAACAGAGACAGAAAGGGAGATAGGCAGGACGTAGGACGGAAGTATCGCGGTCGCTCTTCCGGGCAGCTGCTTCCCCAATCTATAATATTCATATATATATATATATATATATATATATAGATGTGCTATATACGGTAAAGCAATCCACCATGAGAGATCGTACAAGTGCCATTACCATCGTCGACGACACCAAGGGCTTCATTTAATACCTCGCGGAGTTCCATAATTACAATCTCTATACTGTAGGGTTGTACATATATGTGTATATACACTGGATAATGTGTGACATAGCATGGGAATTTTTTTGTCAGCCTACGATTCCTCAAAATTAATTTCATTCCTACATGCAGATTATTTTCTTCAGCCGTAGCAGTTGACAAGAATTAAGAACAATTTTAAAGCGAATAACTAACAAATTACCATCTTTTTTGTAGTGTCATGTTTTCATTGGGCAGGGGAATTAAAAATATTACCGGTGCATTTGCTACCAGAAATTTGGGATTTTTGAATGTGTTTTTGTATATACAGAGGAAAAATATTACAAAATTAAGAAACAGTTTCGACAATCATCTTCAGAACATGTAGGACAACGAAAAAATGATGAAGGAATAATTAATTGGAAATCATGCCTGATGTAATTGAGAAATTTGTTTTAGACGCGATGAAACGATGATGTGGAGGTTACAACAGTTTTATTAAGAACTCCTCGACATCACCAAAAGTTCATCACAGACGAGAATTCAAATAGCAATCAACGTGGTATGTCCGTTGGCATCGTAATTACCGTTTTCAGATATTCAAAAGGGTCGAGAAACAAGAGAGAGAGAGAGAGAGAGAGAGAGAGAGAGAGAGAGAGAGAGAGAGAGAGAGAGAGAGAAGGAACGAAAGCAAAGGGAAACTTCTTCCCTTGATTCACACTTAATCGGAGACTGTTATTCGTTATATACTTTGTGATGTAATATATACTCGAGGAAGTTTATGAGAACCTCTCCCTTCCTCTTCGTCTCCCGAAGCGGTGGCTATCTCGTTGCAATAGTCGATGGAACTTTCAATTTTCGTCCAACGAGAAGATAATTTTTAATACTTTCGTCGACTATCTACGACCAACCGGAATTGCTAACGTTTAATAATGGCCTCTTTATTCACGATGCTCAACTTTGTACGCGTCCCTCCCTTTCCGGATTTTTATTTTTTATTCCGCCCTGTCGTTTAGTAATGAATTACACAAAATTGCTCGTGACTTTTCATTCACAATGGCCTGTTTCGAGTATACGAAATTAGTCATTCTCAAAGTTGTGTCATTTTTTGTTTTTGTTTCATACTGAGATTTATCAAATTTAGGCAATTATTGACGAAAAACTGACGGTGAAGTTTTGTTTTTGCGGTAATGAACAACATTAATTTTTTTCACATTCAGGCTACGAAAATTAGGTCAACTTTTCTTCGGCGTTCTTTTTTTTTTTCAGTAAATAAAATATTAAGTCTATAGAAAATCAAGAATTTGTGAAAATAATTTTTATACTACATAACGAACCGAGAAAATGAAGCACAACAAAACTATTATTTGTTCTTGAAATTTATTTATTTTTGATATATTCTAATTGACAAACACCGTTTTGTTGAGTCGATATTTTTGTGGTAACTTATTTTTTTTAATATTTACGAGCATAGAAAATTCGAATTAACTTATTACATTTTTTTCTCGTTGATATTCAAAGTGTGCGAGCTCTTTCAAAAAGTTAAGGCAAAATGGAATAGGGTTGGGAGATATGCAATAAGGATTTATTAAATGTTTCGACGAGGGCAGCGTCCTCTTGACCTGTAGCATAATCAGCCCGCAGATCATTGAATTCTTGAAGCTCTTGTTATTTCAGATCGTTCGATATTTCTTTCACCCCTATAACTTTGTCGAGCTCACCTCAGAGGTACTCGTTAGGTAAAATGAGAAAGCTAGCAAAAGAATAGAAAAGATGAAAAACGGGCAAGTAGTAAAAAAAAAAAAAAAACTACGATTTACAAGAATTCGTTCATTTTCAACCCCCATGAAAAATTCGACGCGTATCGCTACGATCGAATGAAATTAAATAGTACCTCAGGATTACGATGAGCTTCGAAATTCTACTTCACCGTTTTTCATGCTGCGTGTATTTTCACATTCTGCGGGTTTCATCAAAATTATTTTCTAAGAAATATAATACTTTTTAACGTTCCAAGCAGGATTCCTGAATTTTTCGATCTTTTTGAATTTTTTTATCCAGATATAAATAATTATTTAAGGATTAATTTATTGAGGATAAGAGGATACTTTATTGAGTATATATTCAACTATTTCAATATGAATTTGATTGAAAAATATTAAAAATTAACAACGCTATGAAGTTCCATGCGATGATAAAAAAAAAATTCCTTTTCATTGTCCCTAGGAAATCTTGGTAACGGGTTATCTGAAAAGCAAAAATAAAAAAAAATCAATATCTATATGAATGTAGCAATGGTTGTACGTGGCCGTTTTTTTTTTTCAAATTTTTATCACAAAATGGCGGGGGTTTGAAATTTTTTTCATAATTTTGTCGATTTTTTGACCTTTTTTTTAAGCGGCCTTAAAAAATAGTAATTATCGAAATTTTAAAAATCGGCTATGCACAAACTTAGTCACTGCAATAATGAATATTGGAGAAAAAAAAAATTAAAATTGGTTCATTACGTACATCGGTTCATCACGTACGACCTTAATCTCTGCAATAATGAATATTGGAAAAAAAAAAAATTGGTTCAGTCTTCCCTGGGATATTCTCTGGGATAAGGTCGAAAAAAGTTGTTTTGTGGAAAACTCGTTTAAATTTTTCGTTGCGTTTTTTTTTTGACATAAAATACATTGGTAACTTGAATATTGATACTTACTTTTCAGGTGAAAATTTTGTTTACATAATTTTGAACATGTATATATACTGCAAGAATTTGCAAAACAAAACAAAATATAGAAATTTTTGATCTATCACAGTGGCGTTCCCCCTTGAAGATTTTCATTTATTTTTTACTATTTTTCATTTTAACAATGTGGTGTTCTTATTTTTCTTCTATGTATTTAAATTTTTACGATTCTTTTCGAATCCATTTTTATTTAATTCCACTTATGTTGCATATTATCCTTTTCATTTTTTCCATCGGAATTTGGAGATTCATCACGGTTTGATGTCGGACATGAGAATTAATCAGTCAAAGGATGACGTAGACAAGCACTCGGGCACTGTATTCTTTATCAGCATGCATATAAAGAAATATATTACGTATGTGTTTTATGTATGTAAGCCGGCCGGGAGTAAATGACAGGGCACTAGCTATTCATTTTAGACCAAGGACCAAAGTTCATAGAGAGAGGCATTTGTTATCCGGGTACTTTGTAAAAAAATAAAATGAAAAAAAAAAAAAAAAAAAAAAAAAAAAAAAAAAAAAAAAAAAAAAAAAAAAAAAAAGATCAAATACGTACTCGTATCTAAGCGGCATATACAGAGTGGGAGAGTGTTACATAGCGCATTAATACCAAGGGTCGATGAGATGAACAGATGCGTAAGTACGCGCTCCCCTCACACCCTTAAAAAGTCTTCCCCTTGCCCCTCGCCACAGAACCTTTTGCTCGAATACCCGTAGGGACACATATATATATTTTTATGTGTATATAAAGCTTGGATCATTCGAAACCACGCTTTTCCATAGTGCACGAATAGTTATTGAGATTGTGAGATTGAGTCAATCCGCTTTAACGTGCCGAAGCCCTTTGACATATGATCCATATCCACTAATACCCATATAAGTATAATAATTCATAATTCTCTTGATGTTTGGGTATGTATTTCGGTTATTCTCTTTTTTGCAACAGAACATTTATACGGGGATGCAACAATGTGGTTTATTTATTATATTACTTTTCTGAAGGGTTGTGAACATAACTTTGTAAAATGCTAATAATTTTGTTAAAAAAAACAATTTTGGCGTGCTTTCATTTTATTTTATTCCCTAGCGATTTATCTGGCTCAGGAATTTATTAAAATTATTGTTGTATTCAAGTGGTTCAACCCCCTGAATTTCTTTTTATATCTGAATCTGGGATGGAGCAATTTTCGCAAAATTAACACTTGGTTAAGCACGAAACAGATATTTGTAAGGGGTAGTTGATACAGCAGGAAACCATGCAATAATTCTCAAATCAGTTCGTGTATCTGTTTTGTAGCTCATGCCCTTGAAATTTCTCAAGCACCCCCGTCATCCCGCTTTGCTTCGACGTCGATCGAAACTCTGTTAAATATACGTTCGCTCACTTGAGCAAGAATTATACGCGGTAGGATGGTAGGGAATCGAAATATTTCCAGATTTCTTTTTTTGTCGGTCTTGTTGTTCGCCTGGACCATCGAATACCCGCATCATTGAACCTGTATGCACAGATGCCTGCCCACTTTGCTCGCCTTCACACAGAAACGTCATGAGTGGCTCGTCCTTTCAATCTTATACAACGTACGGCCAAAAAACCAGGGAGGGATCCTCGAAAGTTACCGTACCTCTCTTCTCAGACCTTGAGGATTTTCGTATATCCATTTAGGCTTACATTCTTATATGAACAAAGATTCGAGATGTATTTCTATTCATCCCTCCACATTAAGTTCTTAACAATTCTCATTGTCATGATAGTACCGAAATAGCTCGATAGTGTACATTTGTATGGAGTGATTCGTTTAAGGGGTTATATCTACTAGTTGTTTGGGTTGAAAAAATTGAACATTTTTTTTGCACTTTCTCAAAGTACATCATCTTAAGAACACTGAAAAAAAATTAAAGTATTGCCAACTACGCGATGAGGTTGGACGAATTTCATTGTGCCAATAGTGTTATTACGTTTAGTTAATCACACGGTGGGTGATCAATTGAAAGTCATAATATGGTTGAGACAACTACGGCACAATTTTGCCGCTATATTTTAATTTATTTGAATTGAGTGTGTTTCGTGCGATACAACTGCAAAAACGGTTACATTGAAAAAAAAAACTTGAGACACAGAATCGATTGAATTTGAAATAATCACACGGAGGTTGAGTTGTATACGGTTTCTCCGAGACTTGATAAAACAATAGCATCGAATAAACTTCTCTGCGAGAATTAAATTCAATGACACCATAGATCAACCTCCAACAAACAAACAAACAAACAAAAAACAAACAAAAAAAACAAAAAAAACAAACAAAAAAGAAAAAAAAATAGAAAAAAAATAGATAGATATAATTTGTGATTAAGCTAATTACCTAGTAGTAATTTGGATAAAATCTTTTGTTACTATTCAAACAAATAAACCTTGTGCTAAAGCTACTAAAATTTCGTTGCGCAAACAATAAGTTTTATTTAACATGAATTACATATATTGTAACCGAACAGCCTTATTCCCTGGCTGGATTTCTGGTGTGGCAGAAATCCGCTAGAAGGCCACGGGCGGAGCGTTCTCGCGTAAGCGCCGCACCGCCCGTGTGCCTATAAGGCTTCGACATTGAATCGTTAAATATCTATCACTCCGACCGATAGTCGTAGAGAAAACTCTAACCCTTGTTTTACGAGGTAGAAAGCTCTAAGGCCTTATCGTAAAATTAAAGTAAGCTGATATAGAAAGTTTTTGCCACCTAATTATGTCAGGATAGGCGCTATATACTATTGAGAGTCACAAAACACAAAATTAAAAATATCAAATAAAAAATATTTAAATATATATATATATATATATATATATATATATATATATATATATATAAAATTTCAAATATTTCTTGCGGTCATTTCAAAATTATAATTGTTCGGTATAATCATTATACGTTTTAATTACACAATGCAATTCATTCGATCCAAACATGATTGATGACACAATTCATTGAAATACTTTTCCGCATTTCCCGAGCAATGCGATGATACTATTTCAAATATTTACTGAATTTTATTCAAAAAATATTTTGGTTCTATTGATTATTTATAGTTTTACCTCAAATTTCGCTCATAGATGGCTCAACAAAATACCTTCAACTACGCGCGGAGGTTGTGTCAACTACGCCATTGGTTTCGCCGTGTCCAATCTCAGGGCGTAGTCGAGCCAACTACGCCTCCGTTCTCAACACTATGCCTTCTTTTCAGTGAACGTTTTCCCAGAATATTATAAGGATCTGAGCACTAGAACGAATATATTTACACGCGCTACCTGAGAGTGCGAGGCTCCGAGAGCAGCGATCGACGACTTTATTCCGCGATTATCACGGAATCATGATTTTTAAAAAGTGCTGTTGCGGTGAGCATGATTTCTCGAAAACAATTTAACCGATCAATTTGAATCTTTCACGAGTTTGATTTTAATTATAATGGCTTATTCGTGAAAGAAGGAATTTTCATTTCAACCAAAATATGTATTTTTTTTGAGTCCAAAAACCTAATTTTTGGAACCTCAAAAATCGAACTTTTTGGAAAAATCGACATTTTTTTTTTTAATCAAAATTTCGCTAAACCCTTCGTTCACGAAGAGTTAATACTAAGAGTTATACTAACGAAATCTTTTTAGTTTTTTTTATTTCAAATGAGCCTTTGCAGAGATATCATGCTCATTGCGAGTGATGTTCAAAAATAAGTGTTTTAGAATAACGGCCATATTTTCCCCAGTAAGGGAATTTTTTTCATAAAAAAATTTATATAAGTACCTCAAAATATGTAGTAATTAATACTGTATAGTATATTTTAATAAAATGATGTTAACATTGCTAAAAAAAATCATGAAAATCCCTTAATTTTCCCGAACACAACTAGATATAACCCGTTACGATGGATCAGCCGAAACGAGGTGATAGAAAACCTTATTACAAATCGACTTGGTCCTTATGCATGTGAGTTTATATCCAATAGTTCAGAAGTTATTCAGGTATTTCCAAATTTATAGAACAATGTGAGATTTTAGTAAGCTACAATAACTTTGTTATTGTACAACAACTACAATAACTGAAGCTACAATAACTTTGTTATTGTAGCTTAAGGGTGTAAGAGCGGGCTGTGCCAGTCAATATTACACAGCTTTTTACGACAACTTTTGAAAGAAGCTACCATAAATAACCATATATAGCGCAATGTTATTTAAAAATATAATGATGATTTTTAGATAATTCAGTAATATGAAGTTAATTTCGTTATGGAAGCTAGAATTATTTCACTGGACCTAGTGTGATTGAAACAATAAATAAAAAAGGAACCGCAAAGAAAATTGGTTTAAAGGTGAGTACCACACGAACCAAACTTAATCATTAGCACGCGCGCGCGAACTGCACCTATAAATCGTCCAATACACTCGTAATTTTGTATACAAATGCCTATGTAATGAATCCAATGGCAGCCATATAAAATCCAAACAACAAAGAGATCACTGCCCTAATTGGTTTGAAAATCGAAAAGAAACTATTGTGTAACGCTTTAAAATGGGTACAATTTAAAAGGGCCCCAAAAATCTTACTCACATATGTGCGCTATGACATTAATAAGCTCTTAAAAGTTTGCCCCTTCCTTTTCTCTATCTCGGTAATTATTTGAATAAAAAATCAGAGATAATTATCAAAATAGCTGTTTCCTATAGTATGATTGTCAGCCAATAATTTTTTTTAAATGATACAAGAAAAACGATTGTTTTTTTTTTATATATGTGCCATGATATTCACATCGATAACACTGGCTATAAACAAAATTTTAATTTTGCAAGGTCCACCTCAACCACTTTCTTTTCTCACATACAAGAATTTATGATTAATTTTTGTAAACTAATCAAAGATAGTTGAGGAGTTTTGACTAGCTTTAATATATTACTGTTCAATTGGAATTCGTAAATTGAATGAGTTGCGCAAAAAAAGTAGTCTCGCTGAGAGTATCGCCGAGAATCCGGTCTGCTTTCCGGGACTCTTTTAGTCCAGTCACCTTAGGAAAAGTTTTATTCAAGAGGTGCAGAGGTTAGCCAATTTTTTTGTAGGCTATTTAGACCCATAGGAATATAGCCCTGAGTTTTCGTAAAAATCCATCCTGCATATTAGCAATAAAAAATTATTGAAAAAAAATCGGTTTTTTGAGTTAACACTTTTGGAACACGTCCTATCGAAAAATATTTCAAATAAAAGCTGTTCATCATAATGTCTTCTGTGAAAAAGGTCATATAAAAAAATATGCTAGCATTGTTATTTAAGTGGTTAATTGCAAATGAACCATAAAATTCACAATTTTTTATTTGCAACCGCAATCAATTGCTTGTTATGATATCGGTTTGAAGTCCATATATGATGTAGGGAAGTGAAACCCCAAGAGAATGGTCCAAGATTTATCGATCTACGAGTTATAGTTTAGCAACAATTTGCGATCTTCGAAAAAACTTTGACCTTCAATGGAATTTCTCGATGAAGGCCCACAGTGTGGACAAAAATCGAGGAGCCTCGTGTCATCATGCACAAAGTATATGGAAAAAAGAAATCGTTTTCGTTGATAATAAATACTGTTTTCTGACGATTTTCGTTTTTTGCTTATAGACAAATAGCAATTCTGACCAAAGTTACGAAAATAGCTGAAAAACTTTTTAGCCGACACTGTTTCATTCCTTACAATAAGTTAGTTGTACACTTGAAATATATTTAGTTCCGAAGAAATTAATCGTTATTTTCAATTTTATTTTTTGAGTTCGAAAGTAAACTGAAAAGAATAACGAATTTCGCATAGAAAATTCTCAGCAGTACGGTTCTGTGCAAAAAATGTAACGGCATAAGTTGTGCGAACACTGCCGAACCCGAAGTAATTTTAAGCGATGATGAAGACAAGGAAGAAAATTATAATTTCGAAGGCGCAATCGACGACGAAATTGGAGTTGACTTTCCCATGGTAATGGTGGCAAAAAATGTACATAGTGACGACGAGTATGAGCCTGACGAAAAAAAAAATGAAAATGTAGATTTTGTAGTGAATTGTTCTTTCCGAATTTTTTTCATTCACATTAATTAACTTATGATAATGAATGAAACAGTGTCGGCTAGAAGATTTATTCGAGATACCTTTTCCCATTCACCGTAAAATAATTATAAAGCATGGTTATATGTAAAATTAAAAAAAACGATGATCACAGGTCTGCTATGAGGCGAACACGATTTTAAAGGGTACCATCGTGTTCGCGAGAAAAAATCACGTAAAATTAAAAAAAAAGTTTTGTTCTACGACCATTTTAAAGGAAGTTATCGAATTTGTTAACTAAGCCGCTCGCGCGGGTTGCGGAGCGAGAGGAGGTACCCCCACCACGCTGCCCAGCCGGGCGGCCGGCGCCGCGCGCTCGGCCGCGCGCCATCAACTGGAATACGTTGATAACTGTAATGACACAGTTCCTTCTAAAGATCGGTATTTTATTGAATCCCGTAGCTGTAAGCCTGAGGAAGGCTATCGAATTTGATTTTTGCAAAAATCTGAATTACAACAAAAGAAAATTGAAAAAACGTTAAAATATTCATATCTCAGTGTGTGATCAAGATATTCAGACTTTTTTTTTTTTTAATTATTCGTTTTTCAAAAACGCATCGAATGGTGAAAAAAATTTTCAGCTATTTTCATAACTTTGGTCAGAATTGCTATTTGTTTATAAGCATAAAACGAAAAACGTCAAAAAACAGTATTTATTATCAACGAAAACAATTTCTATTTTCTGTATACTTTGTGCATGATGACACGAAGCTCCTCGATTTTTTTCCACATTGTGGGCCTTCATCGACAAATTCTATTGAAGGTCAAAGTTTTTTCGAAGATCGCGAATTGTTGCTAAACTATAACTCGTAGATCGATAAATCTTGGACCATTCTCTTGGGGTTTTCCTTCCCTACATCATATATAGACTTCAAACCAATATCATAACAAACAATTGATTGCGGTTGCAAATAAAAAATTGTGAATTTTTTGGTTCATTTGCAATTAACCACTTAAATAACAATGCTAGCATATTTTTTTATAGGACCTTTTTCATAGAAGACATTATGATGAACAGCTTTTATTTGAAATATTTTTCGATAGGACGCGTTCCAAAAGTGTTAACTCAAGAAAACCGATTTTTTTTTCAATAATTTTTTATTGCTAAAATGCAGGATGGATTTTTACGAAAACTCAGGGCTATATTCATATGGGTCCAAACAACCTACAAAAAAAATTGGCTAACCTCTGCACCTCTTGAATAAAACTTTGTGAAATATGGCCTAAGGTGACTGGACTATTATGAATTAGTTTCGAGTCTCGCCGAGACTTTTTCCAAGAATGAATTATTAACGAATCTTGCCGAGACTCTTTCCAAGACTTTTATGAATTATTAATGAGTATCGCCGAGACTCTTTCCAAGACTTTTTTAAATTATTTTTCGACCGTCTCACCGGAAATCTTTCCGAGACTCTCCTAAATTCTTTTCGATAGTCTTCCTGACCCCTTCCGATACTTTCTATTTAGCCATAAATCTTGGACAGAAAAATTTATCCGAGATTCATGGCGCGATTTTTTGGGAATCGCTGAGATATATTGTAGAGTCTATATACGGTTTAAATATTAACGGAAGAAACCAGTTTAGAAGGCCGATATTTTGGTGTTTTTCGTGAATTTTATAACAGGGAAGGAATAATCAGAATTTGTTTAAACTTGGAGGATATTTTACTCATGTTTTGAAGTACACTTTGTAATTTTTTCAAGTAATTTCCACCAGAAATAGTGGAGTTAGAAGCTGCTGTCCATGGACGACTTTTTTCAACTGGTGGGCATTCTAGCTCAAAAAGTTATTGACCAATCGTTCTGAAAATGTGTGTGAATATTCTTTATTTAATTACAATCTATATGAACCTAACTCTGGGATGATATTATTATTAAAAATATTTTTTTTAATGCAAAAAAGGTGAAAAAACATGGTATAAAAACATGACATTGTGTTCAAACACCTCAAAAACATGCAATTTTCAACTTTTTTTGATCACGATTAGATTCATATTCTTAGGAAATATGTTATTCACGAAAAAAAAAATTGTAATGATTACAGATAAAAATTGTGACTTCAGGAATGCCCGCCAGCAAAAAATTCGGATGGCGATCGTCCATGGACAGCAGCTTCTAACTCCACTATTTCCGGCGGAAATAACTTGAAAAAATTACAAAGTGTACTTCAAAACACGAATAAAATATCCTCCAAGTTCTGATTATTCCTTCCCGGTTAAACAAATTCTGATTATTCCTTTCCGGTTAAAAAAATTCACGAAAAACATCAAAATTTCGGCCTCCTAACGGGTTTCTCCCGTTAAGAGATAGAAAAAACATCCGATTCTTTCAGGCAAGGCAAAATGTTGGTATTGATCGGAATAAGATCAAATAACGCGATCAGTGACGTGATTTTTTATATCGAGATAAAACTCTAATTGGGCTATATAAGAATCGACTAGGCTATACGAAGACGCGAACGACAACAGCTCGCCTACCTGCCAGAAAAACAAAAATTGCAGAGCTTCCAATTTTACTCGACAGGTGGCCTTCTTTCGCGTCCACGGATAGTTCGCCCGATTTCTATATAGTCTCGTCGGGATTTCGATTCATTATTATCAACTCACAGTCTATGGTCTGCTCCCAAAGATCAAAGATGTTGTAACCAATCCATAATTCATAAAAGTCTTGGAAAGAGTTGCGGCGAGATTCGTTAATAAATCATAAGTCTTGGAAAGAGTCTCGGCAAGATTCTCAAAACCAATTCAAAAGAGTCCCGGAAAGCAGACAATGCGAGATTTTCGGTGAGCGTCTCGGCGAGACTACTTTTTTTGCGCGGATTGCTGGAATATAAATAGTTATCCATATGGGACGTCATATGGCGCAGTTTTACCTTATCGCGGTTCTGCGACTGTGTATCAAGGTTAATGTTAAGGAAGCTAAAGGTTATATTGACATTGTTAACAAAGTTTAAATGTTTCGTTTGAACTTTGTAGGAAAATGAACACAATGGAAGTGTGAGTAAGAGATTGAGTATCAAGGTTAATGTGAGGGAACTTCGTAGTTATTGAAATTATTGATGAAGTTTAAATGCTTTTAGGACGTTTCATTTGAACGATGTAGAAAAGTAAAGACAGAGAAAGTTTGAGAGAAAAATTTTGCAATTTTTCGTGTTATTGGAAGTTTGGTGCACAAAACGTGAGAGAAGATAAATTTGTAATACTTTTTGGGTGCTCCACGATATCGTATCGTCAGATCTTAGGGACGCATATGTGTTTTGTCCTCGTACCACAATATTGTTCCTCGCGATTTTATGCAAATGAGCATGAACACATGCTGTGGATGAATGAACTGGAGAGGGATTGACCCTTATTGCGGTCATATATAGCTTTATTTCGAATTTGGATAGAACTGCAGTCAGGCACGCGCCTGACTCGTATCTCCTTTCCGCATGGAAGCACCATAAAACTACCTGGAATTCCTGAAGAACCGAGCCGTTTTATTCGACTCGTTTTCATTTATTCCGTGTTGCATTTGTCTATGTTAATAATGATTATTGCTATATTGTCTCGTTAGAAAAAAAATGATTTTACAGCAACTTCATTAGTAATTGAGTTGTGTTATTTATAAGTCCTAACGATTCCTAATTCGTTATGTCTCGAACTGTTGCCATTGCATAACAAATTATAAGATTAAATAATTTATAGAACGGAGCAAAACAAACGTGGGTCTCATCAACAAAATCAAAAATAAAAAAAATTTAAAAAAAAAAAACAAAAATCTATCTCGTGTGACGCACCCAAAAGCCACTACATTGATGAGATAATTAAAACTGCTGTTTTTAGTTCCACCTATTCTCTCAATATTCTCTAATGGAAACTCCCTTTTTATTCTGACTACAGATTGTAGTTTTGTGTGATGACATCGACAAACAGATCTAACGCCATTCTTGAATACGATATATGGAAAAACGAATGATTAATGAAATACTCGGCGTTTTTTTTATTTTTGTTCAAAGCCTGTTGCCAAAATCAAAGGACAATTAAAGTTTTTTAAACAGATAATGATAATGTTAAAGCGCGATCGTTAAGGATAAAATATGTCGATTTGAAGAATGAGCCATTGAGAAACTGCAAAAGTATTTATTTGTAATATTCAATGCCACAAATCCAAGCCAGACATCATACGACGCAAAAAGGTTAGCGTCCTTTGATCAAATTTTGGCTGACTTTACCCTCCGCCATTTCGGTAGACAACAATACATAAAATCTGATGAACACGCGTGCGATGCGTAGACGCGTCCATATTGAATATACGAAATGGAACGTGGCTCTTAAATTGGGACCAACTTGGCGAAACCAACACGAACCTCGATGTTCCATCAGTATTCTCGGGTTATTTATATGCGCTTCGTTTTCAGGGCCCTTTCCATTTGTGTCCCAGTGTTTTGTATGGGTTTTCGTATGTGTGAGGGTATATATGAGGGTTAAAGATGTGTATGGATTTAGAGTGAGAGAGAAAGCCCGGTGCTCGGTGGATTATGTTGGATAGGGAAGCCGTAAGTACTGTAAGGAAAGGTCGCGTGTTAAGGGCTCGAGGCACACACACGTCCAGGTGGCCAGGTGGTCTGACGTGGCTCTCTATGGGGGCACCCATGGGGGTCGCCCTCAAGCAGCTGCCCCAACGCCGACAATGCTCATGGATAAAAAGCCGCGGCCCATCGTACGAGCGGGAATTGCCAGGGGGAAATCCAGTACTCTTTCTCTATGGTTTTACATCGACACTATGATTATACAGGGAACCCCCTTACACCCCTACTTCTCTTTTCTAAGTTCGACGCACTGGTGTGTAGCCATTGCTTCATGCAGGGGTCGAACAATTCCATTTTGCACGGCTCCCGTATTTTAATAGGCGTGATTTCTCTTCCCGCTTGAATTCTTTCATGGTTATCTGTGTCCCCGATTGCAATACAGTTTGAACGCGTGCTACGACCGCCAGATTTTTGTAGAATTGTTTTAGCTCACGCTTTGTTGGGCACGTTTGTTAGGACTTTCAGGAATGGGAAGAGATGTTTTCATCCAAAACGAATATAAATGCGAGCGTAAAAAAAATCACATCAATGTGGGAAATGTCAAAATATTTCAATCGCAATCCAAACTTGGAATAAATAAAAATCCAAACAGATCTAAACTTAAAGTGACATAAACAATTTTTCATTCAATGCAACTCAAATCCCAAAAAAACTCGAATTATTTTGTGGTGGATGACCCCAAACCGAACCTGAACATAACTAAAACGGAAGAGCAAATCTAGACTCAAACCCCAACATAATCTCAATTTAAGCCTCACAAAATTGTTCCAAAATTTTTATTAGCCAACCCCCTTTTTGGCGGAGTTTTTAACTAACAATTTGTCAATAGTTTACTTTTAATAACATAATTTTGTTAAATTTTTAATCATGCCAATTTGTATTGTATGATATGTAATATATCCAAATACAAAATTATTTTTATGCTTCGTTGCCGCATTCATCATGACCTTGATCGTTGCCTCGTGTCTCTAAATTCCATGACATCACAAGACCCAAAGACGAAGACCCATGTAACAGGTTCATACCAAATGCTTAAGTATACGTTTTGACGTAACAAAAAGACCCCTAAACCAGCCGACATCGGGGGAACTCCCGGCAGTGTCACGTCTTTGAATGCATTCACGCTTATTTTATGCCCGGCAGTTTCTACGGAGACACCTTACAAGAAGGGTCTGCTCCTAAAGGCATCGACGTCTCCTCCCCCCCCCCCCCCAGTTCGCTCGCTCTTACGCTTCTAATAAAAATACACCATACAGGCTTACGTTGTACACCTTACGGTACAAAGGCCAACCCTCCTTCCTTTTCTTTAGCTTCAACACTCCACTCTTTGGCAGGAAATGCAAGAAAGGAAGTGCAAGGTGTTGCTCGCTTGTTCGAGACCCTTAAAAAAAAGAAATCTTATCCCTTCTATCGCCGACGACCATTCATAGCCATCATTTCGGTAAATAGACCTTAAGTACACATGAGTAAATAACATTTCTGAATAGGACACTTGCTGATGGTCGCGGTTTATTTTAAATGTTGTTTTGTACTTTCGACATTTCACCCAAATCTCTCCAGAATTAATTCATCTTGGGTTTTATTAGTACAGATAAGATTTATTCTCATTAAATAGTATGAATTTGGGATCTGCAATTTAATCTTGCAAGATACTCCTTTCAGCCAAATTAGATAATAATCGTATACTTGTTATTTAACACTAGATTTACCAGACCAGTCATTTTGACTGGTCGTGCAATTTCAATTCAAAATTCCTACTGTATGTAACATTTGCTTTCCGAAATGATGTTATGACTTTTGTAGCTATAAGTAGAGAATACATTTTATGAACTTAATGTTACTTTATATATATATTCGTAACAAATATATTTTTTGTTATTGATACTTACACCAGTACCTGTCAAAATGATTTAAATAGCTGGTATATCTAGTGTTAATGATCCAATTATGATGTTCAGGAAAACAATTACGTTGTTTGTTTTCGAGCAATTTGAGTGCGATTTAGAAACAAATGTTATCTCTTTTGATATGTGGATTAGCTTAATTGATCAAATGGATAATAAAACTGTGATACTAATTAATGAGTGATGACTAAGTTCTACATAGTTTGGTTCAATACTACATACTTTGGTTAATTAGAGAATTCGGAATTATTGAGATTCATCGTTGATTATCGCAGTGCTATTTTATATTTCAAATAGAGTTGTGCCGTCCGAATGAGCAAAAATATAAACAGTACCCTTGTCTATTCAGTTCGGATATCTTTTTTTCATTCAGGTATAATATTAAATACATTTTAGATCCTTCGATAGAGTAGTTAATGACTTCTTATTTAAGGCCATATATCGATGAATCTAATTGTTTAATTATACTCAGAATATGAGGAATTTAGGGACATCAAAATGGATGAAGAAGACGGAAAACATCCCAGGTAGAAATTGGGGTCTTTCCTTCAAGGTCTACTAATCAAATCGACCTGCACTATAACTCGTCGAAGATAACAATTCGTATACATATTAAATCTAAAGTATAGACGGCTTAAAATGTTGCCATGAAATATCATGGAGATTGCCAAAAAATTGTAGAAAATGTGACACTTGGAAGGGTGACAGCCGATATTGTAACAGACGGAGTTCAAAACTGTAATCGCGTTTTTCTCGAAATGACTTATCGTAACGTTGACCACAATTGCGCGAAATAATTTATCCGATCTGATCGACGCCGAATTTGGACAAATTGGTGCCTCATTGATACAGCAATAATCAGGATGGCCTTCTACATCTTTGAAAGTACGTTTTTGTACAGCAATCGTAGAGAAAACATTGTGAAGGAATTTTCCATTCTTGTAAAAAATTATTTTTAGAAAACTTGTTTTCTAAAAATGATTTTCTTGTTTTTCAAGCGAACTCGGCACATCGGCTCCACGAAGAGAATACATATACTTTTAATCAAGCGAGCGTTACTCAATCGGCTTGACCTCTTCTCAATTTTTGATATTTTTCATACAATTTTACACAGATAAAGTCCAATATATGTGTAATGTTGTACTTTTATTAAGATTTCTTAAACGTGTTTTGAAATCTCCAAATAAGACATTCCCAAAACGTGAATTTTGTTGATTCACACCTTGATTTTCTCCGTTAATGGTCGACTGTGAAGATTTTAGAAGCGGAACAAGTTTATACGTACTAGTTCCGCCATCGCCTAGTGAAAGAAAGCAAAAAAGGGCGAAGGGGATAGGAGGGTGAATATGGGGAATAGTCGAGAACGAAGGGTGTGTGGGTTAGGGTGGTGCGAGGTACGAGCAGACTGCTTGGCCCAATGTATGGATATGTATGAATCTGGCGCGTGCTACGCCGAGTACGACAAACAATGGATGAAATCAGGCATTGTGGTGGGTTATTGTGAGCCGAAAGCTGTGACATCGAATTCAGGCAGCTGTACATTCCGCTCTTGTACACCATCTCTCCCTCTTTTCACCCTCCCACCCTCGGCCTTGATCGAAAGGACAGTCTACAAAACGCGCGATCTATTTGAGGGGCTGCAGCAATGGGTGCACTCGCGCCAAACTTTGACGAAACTTGATTTGAAGAATTTCCTCGATGTATCTATACAGGGTAACCCATTTGGAGTGCCATAAGCTCTTTTATCTCAAAAACCATGCTTCTCAGTGAAAAATATCCCGAACACAAGTCATTTGGTTCTGCAGTGAAAATAAAGTAACAATTGTGATTTGACTTCGGGTCTGTGATCCAAAGTCACTCAAAGATCAATTCAAATCTTTCATGATAGAAGTCGTTTTTTTTCTTCATTCTTTGAGCTAATTCCAAGAGCTTTTCAAAATATTACAATTTTAAGTCTTTTGTCATTCAGAACTTTTTTCTTGCGATGTGGCATATCAGCTTATTCTACGTTTTACGTGGCACTTACGTTCTGTATTTTTATTGATAGCGCAGGTTTAGGTATTAATCGTATATGTTACGTGTAGTACGCGATGCGCAATTTATTATTATATTTATTTGGATTCGGGTGCCCCAAGCCGGAAGAGCGCGGACATAACTAAATCATTTTGTTCATGCCAATGCATTCACCCTCGTAACTCCCTCCCGTCCCCTTTCGTACAATACTTTTTTCTTCCTTACGCGAACAGATTGCCCGCTCCCCTTGATATGTTATTTGATGGCCCAAGCGTTTTTTTTCTAGTACCAACACATGCTGGTTTTGAGCTCGCTATTTTATTGATGTATTATTGTTGTTCACCGTTGCTCATGATGTTTGGTTCTGAAATTTTGCCCGCGTAAATCGTAATTTATCTTCAAGAATGCTTAAGAAATCACGTAATGGGATTCTGATATTCGTTTATCGTTGATTTCAAAGAAGATTTCTAGACTTCACATACTCTTTGAACGTTTGATGCGTTTATAAATGATTACAACTGTTCTTAGAGAAGAAAATTCATTTTTTAGTATTTTTTTGAGGGATTTTGCTAAGGATTTTTGATTATTATGGTAACTTACATTTTTGATGGATTTTATAAGCGTAGTTTCCCTGCGGAATTTTCGAGGATTATTTTATGGACAATTTTGTGTCCTTCTGTGTTTGTGGATGAAATAAATCTGGTCGGTGTCGAGCCAGCTGTATCGAGACCGGCTGTGCTTCATCACTCTGAATGTCAATAAGGGCACGCGACCGTCAGATGCAAAACAAATTTTGCACCTTGTCATTCTCAAGATCCTTTATGCACCCTTTCGGAAAGGGTGCAAAGGGTGTAAACGGCAAAAACGGAATTTTCTAGTTCTTTTTCCGGATTTTCGGAACGAAATCATCAATCCTCGATTTTTTTCGATAAACAGCTATATAATACAGTGGATTTATAAACGAAATACTCTGGCCCTTTGATTTGCTTGAGAAGTTCTGGAGCCTTCAGTCACTATGCAACCAACCACATTTTGCTCTTACTGCGTAAATAATTTCTCCCATCTGGATCGTTCATTTTTCAAAAGGTTTATGCCGCGCTGTAATTTCATTTTCTTTAAACATTTACAGAGAAACGATTTGTGCTTGAAAACCAAAAAAAATATATGCAATTTTATAAAATGCAGACATTAACTACTCCCTTTGTTTTTAAATAAAACTAAATATTAAATAATACATGTATTACTATTACTTATAAAATAATTTAAAAAAACACATTAAAGACTCAATTTCGATTCTCTTAGAGTGAATGGATGCTTAAAAAACGTAGTAAACACATTGAGTAAGTAGGGAGCTTCGTTTCTCTTCCATCATGAATGGGTCATGCGAAGACGATCGTGTCGATGCATCGCTATGGGTGCTTGGCACGGGGCACGATATACGATCTTATGGACTCGTACGTTCATTCACGAGAACTTGAGAGCGCCCTTCTCTCTCTCTCTCTCTCTCTCTCTCCCACTCTCTTCTGGGTCTTTTTTCTCTGTCTTTTATTATTTTTTCGGCTTATTTTCATAATTTTCGCTTTTCCTTTTGCCTTTTTTATCGTAACTCTCTGTCTTTCCTTCGATGTTTTCATTATTTTTGCTTTTCCTTTCGTTTTTTTTTATCGGTCCTCTCTATCTTTTCTTCGATGCTTTTGCTGTTTCTTTTCTCCTTTTTTTCTTTTTCTTGCTCGTTTACACACCAGTCGAGCAAGGTTGTATAAGAAACCGATTATACCCTCAAGATCTCTCTTTCTACCCTCTTGTATACCTTCTTTCATTCACTATTCAAGGGTGAACGCCCCGTGTCAGCCCATGCCCTAAGACCCTAAGAAACTTACACACGTATATGTGTGCATTTATATATATATATATATATATGAATCTTATTTCCGGCTCGCTAGGTGTCATCCTCGAAACTCTCCCCTGCACCTCCCTATTTTTTCTTCTCTCCATTTCCAAGGGGTTTGTAGTACCCCAAGACGGGAGACTTGAATGAAAGAAAGATTGCGACATCGTTATAAAGGTCCCATCACAGCACTTTGCTCACTAACACACACGAAACGTATTACGACTTGACAATTGAAAAAGGACTGGTGCATCTCGAATTATTGCAAGGTGTTTCTTTTACAGGGACCACGTGCCAACGATCAAAACAAGTTCCACTGTTGAATGCTTTTTTTCTCTCTTCACCTTACAAGTGTATGAGATTCAATCTCCTTATGAGCGAAAAATAGATTCATTTATAGGGTTTTTAAAATAAGCAAAAACAATTTTTATTTGAATTTTGAGCTGACATTTGTTTAATGAAGTCTGTATTTGGAGTTATATAATTTTCGTAGAAATTTAGAGATTTGTAAATAGTTACTGAGAACATTTTTACTGGATCATATTTTTTGAATATTTTTAGTGTGCGAGAAAAGGATGTAAGGGTTGAAGGGAGTGACTCACTTTGAAGAGGAGGTTTTGCGAGATCCAAAAGAAATGTGGGCATATGTGATAAATATTTAGAAATTTGCGGATACTGTGATCAATAACTCTAGGTATTTTCAAAATCAGCTCTTCGTTACATTCCAGAGATCGGCAAAATAAAAATGGTTAATTTCCAATTCCGAATTAACTTAAAAAAGAATAATTAAAAAATCCCAAATTCTCATTATCGAAAAAATTGAAAATCTATCAAACGACATTACAAAATACCGTTAAAAAATACAAAAAAAACATCGTTAATTATCAAAAAAATATATTTTTCAATAAAATATTATAGATTAACAAAAAAATTGATATTAAAAAAAAATTGTTAATTACTTGAAAAATTAAAAATTGTGATAAACATATTTTCAATTAGCTGAAAAAAATAAATGGAAATAATGGATTTCTAATTGATCGAAAAAAAATAATGAAAGAAAAATAGATTTTTGATTGACCGAAAAAAAAAAATAATGGAGGATGAATAGATTTCTAATTAACCGAAAAAAAATAATGAACGAAAAATAGATTCCTAATTCTCTGGAATATTTTGTCTTATTTTACCGAACTAGTGCGGTAAAGTACAAACAAAAGATGCTCACTTTACCGCACAGATTAGGAAAAAACGCAGCTTGTAGCTTACTTTATCGCATTGATGGACGAACTGAACATAAATACAATTGCTGTTTGAATCTCAAATTAAGGGGCTATTAGAGTTTTTTTTTTTTTTTGAGAAATCGATTTTTTTTTTCATTTTTCGAAAGTTTATACATGTAATATGGTTGTGTAAAAATTTCAAAACGATCAGAGCAGTCTAAGTATATTTCTCAGCGTCCTTTACATGAGTACCTCAGCGCGCGTACCTGAGCGCCAAAAAATTTGAATGCGTTTTTCTCGAAACACCATTTTTGAAATTGGTCTCCACGAGATCTCAAAAACTACTTGAACGATCCTTATGAAATTTAAATCACATATTCTACATAGATATTCCTAGAAATTAACGCTCTATGAAGTTAAAATTTTGATTTTTTATTGTATTTTTAATATCTTTTTTGTACAAAAAACAGTGAAAAAAACGTGTTTTTTATTTTTTTTTCTGTTTTCATCTGCCATTTTGTTATTTAACGATAAAAATTAATATCCGAGCGTCATTACCTACCTGACGTTATATTTCATCTAACGCACTTTGTTTTTTGGTGTCAGACAAGTCGTTCCTGAGATATGATGGAGACCGTTTGCCTCCTACTTTTCGAGGCGCTTTGTTCGAGTGCAGTTTTTGCACACAAAAATGTAGTAAGACGAATAAAAAAAAAATTTCGTATGTAAATAAAGACTAGATTTATCATCCCCAACAAGTTTTATTTCAATATTTTTAACAGCATGCCCAGAAAAAATTCCCAAAAATAGCCTTTTTTTAGCGTTCAAACTCTAATAGCGCCTTAAACTTTCGCGGCAGACATCACAAAAAATATTGTATGTAACAAGTGCGGAAAAACAACAAATTCAATCGCGCATATACTGCATGAGCCAAAGGCTTATGATGCGTATTCGCACGAGTATGAGTGTGATTTGCAGCACGAGCCAAACGCGAGTGCTGTAAACACACGAGTACGTGTACGCAACTTCATACACGATGTAATTCATCGTTTTCCGCACTTGTTACATAAATACTATTCTGATTATTATTTTTCAGATAATTAGAAATATATTTATCTTCAAATATATTTTTTCGATCAATTAGAAATCCATATTTTGTTATTTTTGTCTTCACCCAATTAAAAATATGTTTGTCGCAATTTTCATTTTTTTAGGTAATTGATAATTTTTTTTTTTCAGATATCAATTTTTTCGTTAATCTATAATATCTTCTTGAAAAATATATATTTTTTTTATATTTAACCATTCCTTGTTTTTGCATTATTTTTTTAGGACATTTTGAAATGTCGTTTATTGACACAGTTTTAAATTTTTTCGGTAATGCATATTATTCAAAATAAAATTATTATGTTTTAATTAATTATTAATATTTCACAAAAATGCGTATAAAAATATTAATTTTGCCGATCTCTGTTACATTCGTATGCAAGAGAAATTTAGTTTGATTGGAATATTTAGTAGGTTTCTGGTGATTCCAAGGGTTCGCTTGATTATATGGGTTCGATATCGTGATTCTGACCCTCGAAGTTTGTCGAATATCGAATTCGATCAACAAAATGTTTCCAGCTTGGAAAATTGTTATTTCATGATGGTGAGTACAGATACCTCGTTAAAAAAAAGTAAAAAGATTCAAACAAAAACTCAGAGTAGTATTTCGTTTCCAATATACAACGATAAAAAAATGTATGAAAAAGTATGGGGGGGGGGGGGGGGGGAGTATTGATGAAAACGGAAGGTAATCGATATCCAGCATCCATCAGCTACAGTGAAATGTACAGTAGAAAAAAAATCAACCCCCTCCTCTCGCCCTTATCCTCGAGGAAGGAACCCTTATAAGCCCCACAAGTATATGAAGAAAGAGAGAGTCTGAGAGGAGGCCAGAAAGAGAAAAAAAGAAGGAAAAGAGAGGGACGTAACACCGGGTGTCTATCCGTGGTTCCTTGACATTAACCATCACTTGGTCCCCCCTTCCCCACCCTCTGTGTTGTGTCTCGACCATGCAAGGGGGAAGTTCCGGTATCGTATAAATCACATCCTTGCTCTCTCTTTCTGTCTCTTTTTCCACATATATCCTGTCCATCCGGCTTCATGGTTTCCCCTTGATGTTTCAAACCCTCGTTTCCCTCCTTCCCCGATCAATTCTTACATTCGACATATTAGCCCGTGTATAATAAGCCTACCAACGGAGCACGTTTTACGAGCTTTAATTTGCTCACGTGCGACGAGAATGTATAGATATATTATTACGTCCCGTAATTATGGAAAATATTGTGTAAAACAATAATCCCTACATTTCTAAACTTTATAATCAATTTTGACATTCACACGAGGTCCGGTAGGGTTGTGAGCAAACATTTCTCGTGCATTCATACATATTTCATTGTTTGTACGATTAAGCAACAACATTCAAAGAGACACAAGTGTTTAATGTGAAACATTATATTTTTAAATATAGGTAGATTAGAGCTTGCATAATAATTCTTTTTCAGATGGCAGATAAAAATTTTTGGTATATATATATAATTATTTTTTCTCGGGTAGAGTTAAGAAATCTGAACTTCATAATTGAAAAAATTGAATTTTCTTTTATAACGATTAGACTGGAAGTTAAATAAAAAAATTATTTCAGATAAAAAGACGCAAATTTTCTCCATAAAAAAAAAACGATGTTAAAGCAAAATGCGAAGACTCATTATTAAAAAAAACGGAAATAAATCGATGTTTCTTCGGGGCAATTATATAGACACGGGACAAAGTTGTGAAGCAATGAAAAAAAGTCTCAGACAAAACACCACATGCTCACACAAAAACGTGTATATATTGCTCGATTAAGAAAAGGACAGATGCAAGAAACTTAGACGGAAAATCGACGGGTGAGGGGGGTCGAAACTTAATGAAAGGGCGAAAATAAGGATCGATGTTTGTATTATAAAAGTTGATGGAATATTGCTAGCCACACACATACATATACTTTTACATTCGTTAAAATTACGTAACAGAAATGACGACGGCAACGACCCCTCTGAGTTTGCGGCGGAGGGGTGACTCATCACCTGGCCCGTGCCACACACGAGGGGAGCCACGAGGAACCCTCCAAGAGAGCCCCACACCTTTGAGTTTATTACCTGTATGTGCGTGTGTATTAGAGGGAACAAAAATGAAAAGAAGAAATATATGCCTAAAAGAGGGGGGGGGGGGGCAGAGGCAGGTGGGAATCGTGGCACGAGCGAGAATCCCCTTAATTTTTTTGCGGGGGGAGACGAAGAAGTACTACCGATGTAATTTACAATCGTGAATGTAAAAATGTTGCAAATTCATAAGAATAATCGAGGCTTCAATCTCTTACGAATTTTGCTCGCATGAAGCTCATCTCGATTGAAATTCCAATGAAACTCCATATGAGGGGAATTCATAAGAAAGATTGAAGGATCTATTATGGTTATAAATTTATGTGATTCTTATTTTGTTAGAATTTTCAGGGGGAATTTAAAAAATCATTTTTGAAGGTATACACATGGGCAACGTAATTAAACATTGTAGTCTTTTACTTTTAATTTCGTTATCATCTACTATATTTGTAATTTTTTTCTATTGATTTTGGAGAATGTTCTTTTCGACAATAATTTCAATGTAGGATATGATAATATCTGTTTTTGTCAGATAGTCAATTCATGATTAGCCTTTTGGAATTTTTAAATAAAGTGAGCATAAAAAAAAGTTCCTAAATGGTTTTATTACTTTTTCCAAATTGCTGGTGCTGATGAATATTAAAAAATTTGTGAATAAAAATCGCAACACCACAAACGTTGACGATCATTATTGGTGTTGGAATTTCTGTTTACAGCAGTATATTTATTTGAGGAATAAATACACAAGTTTTAGGATAATTGTTTGTAAATGTTACTTTTTCAAAAAAAAAACGTGCACTTATACATGATTTCTCGTTTCTTAAATGAACAACAATAATGACGAATCGTAAGATTAATAGCCATAACCTACGACAATACGTCTCGAGCTCACGGTTTGGAAGATCGATTTCACGCCTGGGCTAAGGGAGGGGGAGAATCGGCGACGATCACCGGACATTTCTATTTTTATAACCGTCTATCAATGATGATATACTCGGACAGACGCGAGTATATCACGTTTGTATGTAAAGCTCAACTACCCACAAGAGCCTATAACGCTCAATTAAATCGATCGTTTCTTCGACAAGCACAGCTTACAAAACATTCTCAAACGAATCCGGTATGCATGCTCGTAATCCTATCTCAAATCTCGTAACTCTGAACCTTTTACTGCGAAACGTATACGCGATTTTTTCAAAAGACTTTCTTTTTATCTGTCACTTACACAATATGCTCCTTATTTTTTTTTTTTTTCAATTTCGTTGTCTTTCGGATCTTTCAATTCATTTCGGCGTTTTTTTCTTCCCAGTTTATTTTGACAATCATAAAGTTTTATTATTGCACTGATTTATATTGCAATTATATATTTATATTGAATTATATATTTATTATTGCACTGATTTTGGGATTAAATTAAGAATTGCAAACGCAGGATTGTTTTTAAAAAAATGCTATTTGGCTATCAATACTTATTGAACTGATATCATTTTGAAGTTTCGGATTCAGAGAACACATCTTTGATGGCCATGAAACGAAGTTCATTTTATGCAGGCAACAAAAAATGAGGAAAGTAGTTTCATCTTAAAAAACTCAGCGAATAGTTTTTTTTATTTGGTAATTATCGATTGGGAATTCATTGTGGTTATGGGGATTTCGATGGAAATTCCAGGAGAGAAAAATAAGACAGGGAAAAATGCAGAGGAATGAGAATCCTCAATTCTCTGGCACGTGATCCTGATGGCCACTTGTATATAAATATATAGCGTTCCGGCTGATGGCATTGTCTACCATATGGCGATGGTGCGGCTATGATTTATAGCTGTGAACACCCTGAACACCCTCGAAAGCCGTAAAATGTAATTAATTGTTATCAGGCATGCTCTCTTCCAAAAAGGCCCAAATCTCTTGGGACCTCACCATCATGTAATTTCTTTCCACTCGATTGCAGCACTAAAAAAATAAATGAATTAATTGTCGCTTAACAATAACAATTATTACCTGCTGTATTTCCACGACATATTTGTATAAATATTTCAGAGATAAATTTCATAATTTATTACCAGAAAACGAGACATTCTTTATATTGTAGTTTTTTCAACATTTTATATCGAGGAACGATGAGGGGATGAAAAATCGACTGGAAGATCATGGAAACTTGAATCGCAAAAGCTTATCATGTTATAAAACTATAGGCATGGCATTATTACATGATGAACAATGTTTTGTTAAGTTTTGATCAAAGTTTGTCGCGTTATAGGAGTTGACAAGTGGTAAATTTATTGTCCTCCAATAGACTTTCTTCTGGAAGCAATAAATTTTCTAAAATATTTAAATAAATATTATTTCGTGACTCTCGATAATTAGTCAATTATTGTTTGGTAATTTTATTCTGTTCATTATATTTTTCCACGTAGAAGGGCAATAATTTTGCCGCTCGTATTTTTCCCTACGGGCTATGTGCAACCGTCCTCGTGGCGCCGCCAAGTAGCCATGTTTGAAAATAGCTGCCTTTTTCTTTGTACGGTGCCTTACGGTATAAATAACATAATATTTAATAGCCCAATGAATTATTGGTAATTGATTGAACCCTTTTTATATAAATATGGTAATTTCCCATTATTTTGTAATGTCAAATTTAATTAGGCGTTACTTAAACCAGATTGTCACAAATTCAAATTATAAGATGATGTGACATACTAAATTTCCAGTTTCCTCATACGTCAAGTTTAATGCTACAATTTGACGCGCTTTATGGTTATGGGATGTATTATTTAAGCTGCGATTGCGATCGCTCGTCTGCATGCCAGAATTTTTTCATAAACAAAATACTCGTATAAAAATGTTAACAATTGGTGGACTTCGTTTATGTCAATAATAATATTTTTTATCGTGATTACACGTGATATTTACAAAAATGGGAATAGGAACCGTGTTTAAACATATGAGACAGGGCTGCAGCTGTTTCCTCATTTCGCCACCGCAAGCATTACAGTCGGAAAATGTTTAGCCCCGGCCACACGCACATAACCCATACTTTGCGATCTTTGGTCATATTTGTATACAAAGAATCTGTTGGGAAACTTCAGTTATCGAAGTACTATATTTGTAACGTAATATCAGTGCGATAATCAATAGGTGACATTTCGTGTGTTGGAAAGTTGTCGAGACTGCCACCGCAACCGAATGCTAGTTTCTGATAGCACATAATCAATATATCGTCCACTTGATATCCTTTATTATTTATTGGCACTCGAGTATATATAATTGCCTCCTTTATTTAACAAAGATACATTCGTATACAATGTATGTTTATTAACGAAACTTTTTAGACTCCAGTTTGAGTTTTATTCCGAAAAAAACATGAATTGAGAAAAATCCACGAAACGCATCCACGAAATTAACAAGAGAGCATCCATACTGCGAGCGCTTATTCAGTAAACTTTTTTACATTTCAATTTGATCTTTTTACGAAAATATTTGAATTTTGAAAAATTCTGTCATCTGGTGAATCCTCCCGCCGTGTTTTCTAAAAATTGCTAGAATTTCGAGAATTCGAATTGTCCCAAATGAACAACAAATACAGTTAAACAAATTAAAAAGCTAGTTTTCAATAAGATTTTCATAAACTTAGAGCGTAATGATGGATTCATCCATATATCCCCATTGTTTGTATATAAAAACATTCCTTGAAAAGCGAAAAAAAACACGCAGGAGCAATAAGAAAAGTCGCGAGAATTCGAATTGTCCCAAACGAACAACAAATACAGTTAAACAAATTAAAAAGCTAATTTTCAATAAGATTTTCATAAACTTAGAGAATAATGATGGATTCATCCATATATCTCCATTGGTTGTATATAAAAACATTCCTTGAAAATCGAAAAAAAAAAAACACGAAGGAGCAATAAGAAAAGTCGCGAAAATTGGTGATCGAAATTTGAATCCCTGCAGAAAATAAAAATAAAAATGGCGAATATACGAATTAACTGCTTTTTTATATTAGGCAAATGATGACGAGCAGTGAAACCACTTATTGAAGTTTTGACTCGCAAATGGAAATTAAGTTCTGGCTATTTTAGTCAACGTACCAGGAATTGAATGAAACGCCGACAATTTATGAATTTTTTTTCTACAGTCTATATACATGTATTTTCAATCCCCAAAGCAAAAATCAGGGCTCATTTATTTCGAACTTGGAATTTTCATCAACACTCTATACTTGGTTTTATTTTGTCAAACTAAATTTTTAAAAAGATTTCTCAGCAAGCCCATGGTTAGAAAAAAAAAACGCCGTTCAGTTCATGCCGAACATCTGAAATTTTTATTAGTTGAGCATTTGGAATATTCTTGTATCTATTTTCCTTCATTTTATAATCGAATAAAGAAGTTTTTTTTACTGGATGTATTGTCGTGTGTTGAAACAACCTAAGGGCTTTAACGTAATAGCTTAGCTCGATTGTATTATAGGGACTAAGGTCTGATGCACTCGCTTGAAATCCGCGACGTATACTATAAGCACTTTTGCTTTTGTCTCATCGCGAACGATTTTATTCCTCAATGATAATGTAGCGCTGCGTTATTATTGTCCACAGACTCGCTATAGGTATAAAGATCATTGCTCACTAAGAGTTGCTCTGATCGGTCGTTACAGTAGTAAAATACACCATTTACATCGCATATGCACTGCATATACCGTAAAAAAAGAAAGAAAGAAATAAAAAAAGAGAGGAATAAAGCCCACGTCACGCGGGGCCAAAGTTTGTAAAAGCGTAATTGATTTAGAGTTATTGCCAGCGGAAACTTGATCGTGAATCCAGCCCCAAACTCGAACTTATTTTTCACAAGCATTTTCGCAATTGTCGATGATCACTCCAATCGAAATAACTTACAGCACACTCTTCAATTCTTCAGCCCCCCCCCCCCCCCTTCCTCTAATCCCTCAACCCTGTTTTCTTATACTCGCTTCTCCATTTACCAAGTTTGCACAATAATTAAAAAATTAGCCAAAAGTTTTATCCCGCAATTTTCCCCCATCCAATTATTACTGAAATTATAGTTGAGGATATTTTAAACGAAGACAATATCGCGAAGTAGTAGAACATGAAAACGACTTAAAATTTTTGTAACGGTTGTAGCACTTTTTTGTAAACCTCAATTAAATTAGAAATATTGTATCGCTGATTTTTTACCATATATTACATGAAATCAGAAGTCACTATCATCTTCAGAAAATTGGCTATACATTTGTTAATTACTAAATTTATAATTATATTAATTATAATTTACGTAATTAATTAAATTAATAAATAATAATAAATTATAATAATAAAAAATAATAAAAAATAAAATTGCAGACATTTCTGAAAGATTACATAAAATATTATGCCTTTAACTGTTTTTTTTTTTTTTACTATAGACTAAAGTTGCCTATGATGAGATAGGGTAATTCATATTCCAAGATACGAACGCTACACAAAACACTGGTGTCACGTGCTCATTAGAGACACTCGAACAATCATTTGTCACTACGCAATGGACAAAACTTTTCCCTCAATTGTTATCGCAATCTTGATTGAGAAATTTTCTTACACTTCACTTTCAATGTCTGTGGCTCGTGTTTGACGTACTTTATGAATTTATTTTCGCATTTGTATATTTAGTACAATTCTTTACTGAAGACTTGAGCAGTAGTTGATTGTTTGAAAAGGTCTGACAGAATAAAACATTTCGTTATGCAAAACCTGTTGAATATCTCTAATATATATGAGATAACTCGATCCGTATAATATGAGACATAGGAAAGACCGGGGCAAAACAAAGTACTTATGAAATGTTGTGTTTTAGATAATTACGTCATCTATTTATTTTGACTCGTAATAGAAAAACCTAATTGAGCGCCATAAAAAAATATCCAAGCGGCATCTTTTCTCTCATAAGTCAAACTTGCTTTATGCTACATTTTTTTACCACATAAGATATTTGTTTTTAGGTTATTCAAAAAAATTTAGAATTGGTTGATTTAAAAAAAAAAGTAGGACAAACGCGCGTTATACTCGCACCTTGAGAATTCTGTACCATCAACCATATGGAGTTCACAGTCGACGCTGTACGTTTCTAAAAGAAACAATTGTTTTGAATTTTTATAAATATATGCGAATTGGCGAACGTTTGTCTGCCTGCCTTTCCGTTCGTCCGTTCACCTATTTGTCAGTTCGTTTGTTTACCTTGTCAAGGAGAAAAGCAGCCGGCGGACCTTTCATACTAAGCATTATTTTTCATACTAAATTCTTTTTCAAATTAAACAATTATTCTGACTATTTGCTTATAACTTCAAATCTATGCCAAATTCCAATCGCTAGCTGTTTCAAGACATGAGAAATGCGACTGCGACCAAAATTTTATGTTGGTAAAACACAAATAGCAAAAGTGAAAAATTATATTTCGACTACTGGAATATGCACAGATTAGTGAGCTTCATAACTACGGCCAATTTTAGATTAATACCTCAATTTAGTCCAGAGAAATTTCACTACGAACGACATTCGAACGGACAAAGAAGTGATCCTAAAAAATAGGAAAATAATGAATAAAAAATTGTATTTCAAAACTAAGTTACTTTTCAGCTTGATATCCTTATTAAGGCCAGATAAAATTGACTGTGACAGACATCCAGACAAACGACAGTTCTCTTATAAGGGTTCCTACCATATAGGTACGGAACCCTAAAAATGGTTAAGGTTTATTAAGGGGCATGCAATATCGTCAATTTATATTTATATTTTATTCAATTTTCACCAGCTCAGTAAGTTTTATAGAGAATATTATTTCTCTTTTGAAGATTGCCGATTTTGTATGCATAAAAATATTATTTTTAATGCTACGTAAGACACAACCTCGATTTTTTTCCCCCACAGATAAAGCTTCATGCAAATTATCTCTAGGATTAATGGTATAAATCCATTTGAACATAACATCCTCTCTCTTCTCTCTCTCTCTCTTTCTTTCTTTCACGCCCGTTTTATCCAATGAATATCGAGCAATTTAATATTCAATTTGTTGTCAAGTTTCTTTGCAATCTGGTCGATTTTTGCCGATCCTCCCAAGGAGAAAAACCTCCGGGGATAAAAGCTGCGCGAACCGTTCAAGAGCCACTTTCGATGCAAATTCATTGTACCCTGCGTACGTACGTTGCCACACCCTCTTAATGTTCCTCTTGCATACATATATCGCTTGAATATCTTTCCAATTTATTCTCACGTACGAGTAGAAAATTGATATAAAAGCTGCGGCTATTCACTATCTATATATTGAATTTGAAGCTTCATTTCAGCCAGGTAGCTTTTTTAGTTTAGTTCTCCTTACCCTAAGATTTGACTTTTTTTCAAACTATCGGAATATAATAAATTAACGAACAAAAAACTTTATAAATGCAGAGCCATAACAAGTTCAGGAATTCTATGTCAAAAGGTACGTTTTTGTACAATTTTGAAATCAACACGCACCCAATTTTACCTCATTTCACTCCATAATTATTGAAATAGTAGTTAATCTACTATTTCAATATTTATATATTTCAAAACTAAATTTTTACATTTTAACGACAGTGTGAATGTTTTTCTACATATTTGCTGTTATTTTAATTTGTTGACAATTTAATGTATACTTGAATGCAGAAGTAGGAGGAATTTTCAAAAATAACAGAGTACACGTTGCCGATTTTTTAAAGAACTACCTGCATCCAGTTTCGAAAATTGGATAGTATATTCGGAATTTGGATTACATGTGGGCACGTAGGAATAATTTGCTACCATTAGCTCTTCGGGACATAACTGAATTTTCAGTACTTATGAGAGTAGATCAGTATATAGGGATTGAAGTGGATATAAGGGTAGGGGGAAAACAACCCCTACATATAACTTATTCATGGACCTGTTGAGGCGTTCGAGATACGTTTAGAGATGGGGCCAGAGGAATATTACATTGGCAGTAGATATAAGGGCAGTTAGCACCATTCCCTTGCTATTTAAGGGTCGAGGAGAAGAGAGGAGAGAAGAAATGTAAAGGACAGGGGATAAAATCACGACAGTGCTGGCCAAGGACTCGTGAAATTGCCCTCTTAAAATGTACGGCTTGTCGCCTCTTTTCCTTCATCCTCATCCTCTTCCTCTTTCCACTTACTTCCTCTTTCATATATAATATATATGTATATATTATTCATATTCAGCGATGACAGATGTTAAATCGAATCGCCGTTGGTCGCAGAATCGAATTTAAATTGTTCGCAGGCTTTCGAACATTTAATCCAAAATGTTTAAAGCGTCGAAAAACTTTTTGCACATTTATTCATTTGGATTTATTTATATTCAGTTTATTTATTTATTTAAAGGTTTCCTAAGATAATTATAAAAGAAAATGAATTGGAAACGTTGAAAAGTTTAAATACCGAGATTTCAAATTTATTAGTTTTTCTAAGAATCAGCAACTACTATCTGATCTCGATGCAAAAACTATATTAGTCTACTTTTGCATATTTCCCCATAACTATCCCGATGATTTTTGATAAATATTGTATCCATTCTAAACATTGTAAATATTGGGCATATCATAAATATTTACCTTAATTTCCACATTCTTATTGTACTTGCTTTATCAAGTGGCATTTCCAAATAAAGAAAACCATCGGAAAACCATAGGAATTGCCATGGGACGTCATCGGACCTTCAATGCCTAAAAATGGCAAAATTCTATCTCTCTATTTCCTATGAAACAAAAGAAACATATTTCTATGGGAAAATTTCGTCATCCTCGGACTGATTTACAGAATGAGTGATGCCTGGTATCGGTAAAAAAGGAAAAAATGTGATCATTATTTTTGGGAAAAGATTTTTGTGTAGTTTTAGTGATTTGTTTGGAATATTTTTTTGTAATAGTTTCTTGGTATCTTCGTGCTGGAAGTGGTTATGGATCGTCGAAACAACTATAACGATCCTGGTGTACGTGTTTTTGTGTGTATATATTTATTTATTGGACATGATTCACCTGGCGTTCACGCACTCTCAACGGTCATGGACAGTGGCCACGAATTGCTTGATACGAGTGAGGTGGGACTCCCTCAATACTTGTTAGTGTCAGCGCGCCTTGACAACACCCTTTACAGACATTCATATACATGTATATATGTATATACTTGATATATTGCCGTTTTTGTGCCGCAATGTGCGTTCTTAGATTTGAACGGTGCACGCCATGCCAACGCAAAAATCACCCCCACGATGACTAATGTCTATTACAATACAATATTGCACCAAGTTCCTTCGTACTCGAATTTTATTTCATTATTTATCTCTTGATTTTCATTTATTTATAAATCAATTTACTGATGTAAATGCTTATCGATTAAGTTTTCCATCAACTGAGGCTAAGGATATATGAAAACAATATTGAAATCAACTTAGAGGAGAGCTTTCAAATTGCGATTTTGAACAAATCAATTGAACAAAATACAGCTCGAAGAACTAAGCGATCAAACAAGCGGAGGACTCAATTAAAGAGTCACCCTGAGCCAAAAGTACAATAAATTATGTTTTGAGAAAGTTTTCCGTGAAAACAATCACATTTTATGTACCAAATGGTTGTGTATTTGTACATTTTTATTATAAGAAGAATAACATGATTTTTTCAAGATAAACTATATGGAATTTATAAAGATATAGCTATCCTGTTGGAAGTTCTTCGTGCAAAGAAAAGCGTCATGCGTGACGACCGTCGTTGCGCAGATTTGGACTATATCGTATTAAACAATGAAAAATATCGCTATCATATATAACACAAAGTAGTCTGTGAATGAAGGATTTCTCGAAATATCATTTATTAGCAACAAAATAATGGATATCCAAAGAAGAAACTGTGAAGAAAGTATACTTTTTCTAGACCGATGTTTCTTATGTATATCAAACCTGCAACGTTCAAAGTAAACAAATGCAGTAGTTTTTGCGGCATGTTGGAAAAAATGCGGTAAAAGTTTATATTCCTGCTTCAAATACTTATTGGTTGAGACTTATGCTTTCAATGACTATAACATTGTAAATGTTGGTTGAATATCCTTAATTTGCAAAGAATATACGCTGCAGTCATTATCTCTTCATAAAATGTTGAAAAACCAAAAATCCATGTTTCAATCTATTTAACTTGGCATGATAACTTAAGGGGGGACAACCATTTAGAACGCCAAAATTGCGCAGATTTTTAAGAATTTTTTTGAAGGGGAAGAAATAAATGGATCTCTTTGAAATTTGGACAGTTTATTACAAATATTTCAACGAGTATTTTCCATTTTTAATTATTAGAAAAGATTGAAAATTGACGGAGATATAGCATTTTTACGCATTAGGCATTTTTTTTACGGTGTCAATTGTAGCGCCGTGAAAAATGATCTGAAAGAGAAGGGCAAAAGGATGTGGTCAGTATATGCCTGTGTTCACTTGATAAACCTAATCTTTTAATAATAAGTTAAGAATTGGAGAAATGGCAGACATAAAATAAAAAAAATCGATATTTTCGAACATTTTTTTCTTCTTCGCTGATCAAAAAAACTAGTTTATTTTGAGAAATTAAAAATATGTTTAGGTTCACCAAGTGGTTTTATATGTTACGAAAACGTGTGCAAAATTTTAGCCCGATCGGTTCAATAGTCTCTGAACAATCTTTGGCACCAAAAAAACACATGGTGAAAAAAAAAAATTTCGAGAAAAATGTGTTTAAAGTTTTGGCAATGGAAAAGTGTTTGATAAAGTCACTTACGAACTAATCTACTATGCCGCCTAATCTACTATTATTACTATTTTTATTATTATTACGAACTAATTATTATTACTATTATTACGATTATTACGAACTATTATTACGATTATTATTATTACTATTATTACGATTATTACGATTATAACGAACTAATCTGCTATTGGCCTAAGACATGAAGTTTTTCATATTCTACAAATATTAAAGTAACTTTTAAAGCAAAAAAAATTGATTTTTCGAAGGTTCTAAATGGTTGTCCCCCCTTAATAGGAAGAATAAACATGAGATGACGTTTTTGGAAATCCAAATGGTGTTTAAAACCGAAAATTGAAAGAGTTTGCTAGTTAATAGTTTTTACGAGGCAAGAAGCATAGCTACAACAACGAGCAAATCAGTGGATGACAAGGTGGTTAGGTGGTGGAACGCGCCGTAGTGGCGTCTAGACGCCGACGTCGTTGCACTGACTCACTCGACGCGACACTCCAGCCGTCCTATGCATGGGGTATGGAACAGAAGGGGCAAAGGGAAGTTTGGCTAAATATTGCGTGTACGCAATACATGACGTATCGTGACTCTATCGAAATAGTTATACTCGTCCCTTGCAATTTGTGGCAACCCATATTATTCCGTGACCAAAAAATTACATCACTATTGTTCAAAGACTATTTGGAGCAATAAAATAATTAATTTTTCACTGATAATACAACTCCAAAACTTGCTGAACAATTTAATTTAGTCGTGATTCAATAATTCGTTGTTTCATTATGATAGATTTTTTCTAAAAGGTTTGAAGTTTTTTGCAATTTTGTTTTAGGGATTTTTTCAATATCTTCAGAGTTTTTAGATATTATTCGCAATCTCTGAACTTTTTTGTAGGGATTTTCTGAGACTTTTATGTTTTATCGTAAATTCACGATTTTTCATTAATCAACAGTATGTTAAAGCTTGAGGTTTGCTCGAATTGGAGACGTCGCCATTAATTTTTTTATTTTCTATATTTTTTTGAAACATTAATCATTGGCGCCTCGTAAACTCGCCTGACTCATGTTTGCTTGAAATGGATAATTTGTCGCTCTCTCTTTTTAGATTGTATACACACATGTATATAGCGTGGTTAAATACTATATCAGCAGGACTACTCACTGTGGCATAGTGTCACGCGAGACACCGCCGATACTTTATACGGGCGAAATAGAGAAAAAGAAAGATATATATATATATATATATATATAAATTTTAGTACAAGATTGTTAAATTAAAAGGCATTTATAATTTTACGATTTGTCTTACATCGATCGTAAATTTTTTACGTCATTTTGTACAGTAGCACTCGTCTCTTTCTCTTTTGCTCCTTTTTTCTTTCTCTCGTCGCTCTTCGCAACGTTCGAAACTCGTCACCCAGATTTTTCGTTCTTTTTCACTTTTCATACTGACGCGACGTTTGGCGCGCCAACTTTGAGTTTCAACTTTACTGTGTCATTCCGTAAACGTAACAAAAAAACAGACTCCATGTCGTGGCTTCCTATTAATAGTCTGGTAATAAAAGTTATCAGGAAGCTAAATGGAGTCAAACACATCCAAAAAAACATGTTATGTGAGAAGAGACCAGTCTTAAAGTGCCCTATTTTCAAGATGTTCCGTAAGTCGAAATTGTTCGAAAGGAAATCAAGTTATGAGTGAAATATTGATTTTAGCCAGTTTGCACGCACCCTGTGGTACTGATCTTGTGCGAGTTTCCAAATGATTATATCCTCAACGGAGACATTGGAACGAATCAAGTGCCATTATTTGACTCTGCTAAAATTGATTTTAAAACCCTACAAATAAGTCTCAATCGGCCAATTGGGTAAAATGATAGTTGAAATCTAAACATATTGAACGATTAGAAATTTTCATAGAGATACCTCGATTTCGCATGAGGACCGGATAGGGTTATCCGAAGTAAGGCATTCCTTGTGAGATCCTCATGATGTCCATGCGTGGATGACCTGTCGAGGGTCGACCCGATGAGGTTCAACTTGGGTTTATGTGCTGTGAACGACCTATGTGAGGTGTTGTAAGGTTATACTCGGGTATGACCTCATGAGGTTTAAGAGTGGATGACCTGTTCACTGACATCATCGGGAAAACCTTAGGTTATCCCGACAGTGTCATCAAGAGATTTAAGTATGGATTGTCTACTTCAATTCGACCAAGATTCTTGCATCGACCATTGCATGGCGCAGAGTCAGGGCGCTTCTTATATGCGCGTCGACTTATGGATCAATTGCGAGATCCAAAACAATTTCTTTCCTATGACCAATTTTAAACAAGCCATGAGTATTTGTACTTATTTTAGCGCATTCTGCATCATGCTTTATGCAAGATGCAGTCCCATTCATATACTTGAATATTGAATAATCGTTCAAGAATTTGAAAAATATATAATTCTGTAGAATGGTGAGCCAGAATGTGAAAAAATGTTGATTTAAACTAGATTCTAATCAAATTCAACTAGATCACTATTTCTAGGAGTAAGCGTGCAAATTTTGATTTTATGATAAATTTGGTTATCGCGTAACGATTTAATAGGGATTTAACAAATAACCCCATCAGAACCTGATACGGTCCTCATGGCGCCGGATCGTTACAAGACTCGGTGGGTCCTTATCAGGTTTCCTAGTCAGGACTTGAGGCTGAAATCAGGATTACCTGATCAAGATCGTGGGTAAAATTTCTAATCGGGGAAATCGGCGAGGTACAAACAAAATTTAATCTGGTTTCGGATCTTTCTTGTAATCTTTCGTAAAGTGAGATTGTTCGAACGAGAAAAAGTCACGTAAGTTAGGCAAAACATGGATTTTGAGTAGATTGGGTTTGTTCGGGTCTTGGCTAGGATGATTTGACTTACAACAGGTATTGTACACTAATTACTCCGAAATTGTAGGGTCGATATACATACGCAGGTTATTCGAAATTCCCACGCGGCTTCGAAACATTCAAATCACGTATACAGCGTGCCCCAGGTTGAATGGTCAATACTGCAAACCGAATTTTGCGTAGACTTGGTTTTTAGTCAGGCTCCCTCCTGATGAGTTATTGATTATAGCTCGCATCCTTTACATCTAGCAAACCGCCAAAACGGTTTGAGATAAAGCCAAAAGGCTCAAGATTCATTTTTATAGAGCACACAATTTCCTACATACAAGTTTTTAACGACATTTTTATGTCTTTATTAGTTTAGACCTGAATGGAAAAAAAATACCCGAAAACGAAACCACCTACATTCGCCTTAAGCGCAACCTATGAAAATCAAGTTGTTGTTCAAACCACTAGTAGGACTAAGCTGCTTCAGATTGAAAAGTGCGGCTACGGGCTTCTTTATTCAGATTTCATGCTTTACAAAATTTCTCCTATACATTTTTACTTTATCTCTAACCGTTTCGGCAGTTTGAACGATAATAGTGCTATGGCTTATCAATTTCAGTAATAATGAATAACTCATCATTAGACAGTTCGATCAAAAAACGGTACGAGACTTTTTGACTCGAAATTTGATCTAGATCATAGAGCCTCACACTTAAGCATTTCACCCGAGACAGCCTGTATAGGTAGAACGGACGTTTTCCAAGAAATCCTAAACGATCGATACTTACATACAACACCAGATACGAAGGGGTGTTTAGGTATCGGCTTGCGTAGCCCTACTCTGTCTTTCATTTCCACTGTTTCTCTCTTCCTCGCACAAATATCCCATCAGGTTGTTGTCAGGCTGTTATTCGCTCATGTATGCCCTGAATACAATAAATGTTAGCAACGCAAATATCCTTCATTATTCAGGCGAGAATAACATTGTAAAGACTAAATTGGCCCTCTTTAAAAATTATTGCTATTTTAATTTGAACTTAAGACGAAGCTTAAGGTGAAATTGCAGTTTTATTGCTAAAAGTTTATACGATTTACTTTGTTTATTACTGATATGTAAATCATTTTTATTGAATTGATTATCGATTTTTAGTTTATTAAACTTTACTTATTTTTTCTACTAACGAAGGAATCCTAATCCCTGGCAGTCTACTGATTTATGTAAGAATTGAACGTATTCAATTCAAAAGCATAAATTAATGAATCAATGAAAAACTTCATAAGTCATAAATTATTCGATTTAAAAAAATGATTTCCAAAACTTCCACCAGTATTTGCCGAAATATCCACGATGTAATACAGCCCAGCATGCCGCCTAATTACTCCTCAAATCGAACGAAGTGCTTGGAATGTATTTTCAATAAGTTCGATAAATATTGGGATCCAACATAAAGAGATATGACATCTGGTGGCCGAGCGTGGAAACAGGAAAAGGAGGAATAAGAGTAAACAGTTAATACGTATTCTCCTGTGGATTCTTATCAATTGCAAGGAAATTTGTATGAAACTGTAAAAATGCACCCTGCAAAATATTCTTCACGTGCACCACCGGGAAAAAAAAAATTTTACTGTGTTGTACAAGGGTGTGAAAGTTCATCTAAAAAAAACATAGAGTTGAGCTTTCATGCCTTTCCAAAAATTGGTGAGCGTTCTGTCTGTGTAAAAAATCATTTCGACAATGTTGAGATGATTGACCGTTTTAAAGCATGGACAAAGGCTTTAAAAATTAAGGAAGTGACAGGACAAATGAGAGTGTGTGCATTACACTTTACAAAGGAAGATTATTTATTCCCTGGTAAGTAAGCAATTGTAGTATAACATAACCTAGAAATTATTAAACTCCAATACCCGACTTTTTCATGACAAAATTAATTCTTGCAGATGTTGCAGCGAAAAAGCGTTTTTTAAAGAAGAATGCTATCCCTTCTATTAATTTGCCATCTTGCAGCGGTCTCATGCAATCTGCGAAAAAAAAAGAAATTGATCATCAACGATTTGAGAGACGTTTACGACGAAATAACATCGAGAGGCTCGATACAATTGCATCTCAAGAAAAGATTATTCATCTGAAGAAGTTCGATCCCAATTTTCAAGAAGAGATGGGAGAAAAATTGAAGATTAAAAAGAGTGATTTGAATCAGCCTGGAGATGTCTCAACGCAGCGGTTACCGGTGCAATCCTTTGATGATTTGTTAGATCAGTCGCTTGAATACTCAATTGACAATGATTTTTCAGCTAATGATCCTTCAACGCATTGTAACAAGTCAATCACTCTTGAATTGACTAAAGATATTGGAGTTCAAGTAAAAACAAGCGATATCTTGCCTAACTTTTTGGATTTGTTTCCCACTAATAGTGCTTTGAGCACTGCCACAGGAATAGAATCATATGCGCTATTAGACTGTATTGTTAATCTTGTCAGCATAACGTTACAAAAAAATCCTGAACATTATAATTCAAGAATGAGTTTGAAAAATAAAGTGGTCATGACGTATGTAAAGTTGAAACAAAATATAACATACAGCTTTTTGGCCGGCTTGTTTCAATATTACACAGCACAGCACTGTCAAAGAGTCTTCCTAGAAATGATACAATATTTGAGTGAAAGCTTGAAAGTAGCAATAGAGTGGCCTTCAAAAGAAGAAATATCGCGGAATTTGCCACGATGTTTCGAGGGATTTGAAAATACTCGAGCGGTTATCGACTGTACTGAAATTTTTATTCAAAGGCCCCCAAAGCTCTGCTGTCAAGTAATTTGTTATTCTCAGTACAAAAAGTCAGAGACATTTAAAGTTATGACTGCAGTTACACCCGCAGGAAATATTTCGTACATCTCAAACCCTTATGGCGGCAGGGTCTCTGACACCGATATTTTTGGGCAATGTGATTTAAAAGACTTGTTAGAGCCAGGGGATGGCGTTATGGTTGATCGTGGTTTTTTAATTGATAAAATGTGTGCCGAACGTGGTTGGAAGCTGATAAGACCACCGTTTTTGAGGAAAAAAAAACAGTTTTCTAAATCTGAATCTTTACTCACATGCAATATTGCGAAAGCTAGAGTTCATGTTGAACGGTCGAATCAGAGAATAAAAACTTTTAAAATTTTAGGAGATACAATGCCTGTCAGTCTCCTCCCATTCGCTAAAGAAATATTTACAACCATTTGTGCCACAATCAATCTCGGCTCTCCCATCTTGGCAAATGATAAATTCATGAAAGACCAATGAAAACACTCATTCAATTGATTGCTAACATATTGATATTGTAAACGAAAAAATGTAATTGTAAATAAAACAAATATTTTGTGAAAAGGGGAAAAATCATGTTTGAACGATAAAAGTATTTTAAAAAGTATACGAATTTATTTTCCTTTTGTAGCTTAAAAATAATTTGGCAGTCGTATCACATACAATTAAATTTTTGTATCACAGGAAGCTAACTTTCAGTTATTGCATCCTAATTTAACTGATCGTATAAAATAAAAGTTAACTGCCACTGAAGTTGTTGTTCGTATCAATATTCTCATTATTAATATCGATATTATCTGACTTCACACAAATTTTGTGCACCATAATATTAAAATAGACTTTTTTCAGCGTTGTCAACATTTCCATCGTAAATATTTTATCAAAACTGACGGTCAAAGTGATGAAACTCTTATCGTAATCTGCATAAATTATGAATACACATTTTTCAATATTCAACACAGCCATTCCCAATTGCACTTGGCCATAATAAGAGTGCTTTTTCTTCAAGCTCATTTCACCTTTGTCTTTTTGTGACAAGCAGTTGCCAAATGTCGATTTCACAGCCTCGTCAATAGGCATTGATTTGCCTGAAAATGGGCATTTAATTTCGACCAATGTATTTGGCTTTCCCCTCTCGAAAATTACACCATCAGGTGAGTATGCTAACCAAACATTTTGTTGTGAAACAACGAGCCCAATTTCCACAACTTTTTGATTTGTAACTTTTTCAAATTGACAACGTGCTTTGGCTTCTGTCACTTTGCCATACTCGGTATATTCGCTTTTGAAATCTTTTGGTTCGAAGAATCTAGAGCACTTTTTATCCCAATTAGGTTGTTTGTTTTTGGCGTAGGTAAACAAACTGTAGCAAGTAGAGCCGGTGATGCGATATTTTCGCGCATCTAGCCATTTCCCGTACGACAATTTAGTCTCTCTACAGACTTTACGACAGTCTGTTTCCAACAACTGCAATATTTGTTGACAGCAATCTTTCAACACTTGTATAGTTGTTTCTTGAATTGTTTCCATAAATTCACTGGACTGATGGTCAAAGATTAACTCGATGCTTTTGAGCTCAGTTTCTGTTAAAACTTTGACATCGTTTGACACCGGGAAAATGGGATTATGACGGCCTTGCCTGAAAAAAAAATATTTCTTTGTTTATTTATTTGACAACGTACTCAGGAGAAATTAGTCAAAATTCATAAAGTTCTTTTGGTCTTACTTATGTTGCGCATAAGCCGAGTTGGGGAGATTTTCCATAATCATTTTTCTGCGGGTTTCATCCAAGTTCTCATTACATCGGATTTTTTTTTCTGGAGGCTGAAGACATCGATGTTTATTCAAAGGAACTGGTTCATACGTTTTCAGTGCAGCATCTTGCAAGTTTCTCCATTTGCACGGTTTGTCAGTGCAAGAAATGGTGCCAATTTTATTTTCGTCATTTCTAAAATAAAATTAGTAAAATTTTTATGGAATTGCTTCTCCAAATTCACTATTTTTTATGCATATTAAACGTCTATTTGTGTTAAATACAAATTTCATGCTGTTGGCGTAAAAATTTTGAAGGCTGTTACATTTTTAGGTTAGCTTTTATCTTACCGATAGCAATAAAGGAGAGTTGCAATGATGTGCTTGCACTTCTCACTTTGCCCTGCTTTACACGAACACTTCACCATCATTATTTTTCCGTTTTTCTGTAGCTTGCCATTTATTTCGTGCGGTGGACCACGTATGCAAGATGTTTGCAAACACAAAGCTGCGAAACCTATTTCATCACTTGATTCACTTTCATAGTTTAAACCACATTTTATTATATGATTAGCAGCTAACACTCGTTCTCCTTCTACAAAATTACGTTGAGCAGGATTTGTACCTGCCCAATCACAAATATTTTCTAAACTTAGAAACATTTTGGCAGAAAATGAATGTTACACATAGGTGTTTATGTGTCACTGGAACTTTTCTGCGCCATTTTGATTAGGCCCCGCCCACATGTTGGATCCCAATAACGAACATGTAACGTACATGAGGAAGTGTCATATGGAATGGTAGTCAGAATTACGGGGGTCGTGGGAGGAGGGGGGAGGCGATGGAGTGGGAAATGACGATGATGTTGAAATTCCTCGAGATTCCCACGTTGCGAGGCAACCTTTGGCCGATCAGAATAGTGCATGGAGGAAGGGGGAGGGTTCGCGAGGGGTTGATGACATTGGTACACCCTTGTACAACGCTGACGAGACTCGGCGTCGACGAGGACGCATTATCAAGGGCGCGATCTAGCTTTAATGCGTGCCCGTGAATACCAACCCCCTTGAACCCCCTCTCCTTTCTTTATTTCCCATCTCTTTTGTGCACAACGGAGAATTATGGCCGTTTAATTGCCCGATCAACTAACTCAACGCCCTTGAAAATGGAACAAAAATGGGAAAACAGAAAAATAACTGACGGTTGATTAGTGATTCATCCAGCAATTTAAGTTTAACCGACTCTTTGTTATTTCCTCTCTCTGTCTCGATTTTTCGTTTACGTTCAATGGGTTTTTTTCATATATTTTTTTTTATCAGTCTTCCCGATACAGGGCAGGTGCAATTCTGTAATGAATGTTATATTCTTTCCGTTTTATTACAGTGACGGGACAAAAAATATTAATTGTACATTACAAAATCGATACGGAGAGCATTTTGATTTGTTTTTAATAATATTACTCGATTAAATAAATAAATTATAGAGTTGAGGTCAATTAAGGATGTGCTTGCGTTTACAAAAATCAGCATTAAATTATGAAATTTTTCTATTGAATAATAGAACCATATTAAAACGAATAGAATTTTTTAAAAATTTTCCACCACTAGGTTTTTTAATTATTTACATTTAAGAAATAGCGATTTAAGGAGTATACTAAAGGAAGGTATGCCTAACAAAATGCTTATAAGGTCCGAATATGAAAATTATGGTGCATGCCATAGTTCAGTATCTATAATAAAAATTCCTTGACAAGCTTATATATCCAAGAAATAAAAATATTGAGAAGTGAGTTGTGCTTAATAAATCTCTCATGAGGCTTCCATGTGGAAATAAATAATACGGAGTTTTAATTCATTTCGGCACACATTTATTCATAATTACTGGCTCTTCATAGCAGCTTTTTAAAAAAATTTATACGTAAATATTTAGAAGTTTCTGATAATCGGTTACTGTGGTAACACGTGTCAATAATTGTATGCTTAACCTAATATATCAGTTGACACTAGTCTATAGCTTCGAGATGGGGTTGGCATATTTAAAACAATTTTTCTATTCATAATGCATAATGCATACACACACGCGTGCGCGCGCGAGTGTGCGTGAGTGCGTGCGTGCGTGCGTGCGTGCGTGCGTGCGTGCGTGCGTGCGTGCGTGCGTGCGTGCGTGCGTGCGTGCGTGCGTGCGTGCGTGCGTGCGTGCGTGCGTGCGTGCGTGCGTGCGTGCGTGCGTGCGTGCGTGCGTGCGTGCGTGCGTGCGTGTGTGTGTGTGTGTGTGTGTGTGAATATTTATAAAATAAATGTGAATCAAATGGTTAATTGTTTCAATTTTCACCGCATTCCAAAGTCCACGAAATTCTTAGTTAATCATGCTTGACACAACACAACTGAAAACTAAAAATAACTGTACAAAACAGCATAAACAACTAAAATTTTTACAAATCTACGTCTTTCGTAGCGAAGCTGTAGGTCAGCGATAAATGACCGTGATATTTATTTTTATCAGTTTGAAGCTTACAGCTTCGATATTCCAAATCAATATTTGCAAAATTTTTTATTTTTTCAAACAGCATTTTTTCTTATACTATGAGAAAACTGCTGATCTGCTGTTAATAATAGTTTGCTGTTTAATAATAAAATCAATGACTAATAAATGAATGAAAAATATTTCATCAACTGTAGAAGTGTATACGGCGTGCAGAATTGTTTTATTTAATATCTATTTTGTGATGTTCGCAGACCACATCCTTTCAGCTGAGAAATGTATTTTTCCTAAGTAAACCATAAACCATAGTTGATCTTATCGTATGCAATAAACGTAAAAAAAGATAATTCCCACTTTGATCGTCTGTAAACCGGTAACCGATGGTCATTCAGTCGGTAAAAATCATGCTGGAGACTTTTCTCCGACATAGTTGAATTTTCGAAACTAAGAAAAGTTGCACGTTGAATCCCTTTCATCAGAGAGTACATCATTTATTTTTCTTGAAATATCAAGCGTCTCAGAGGGAATATGCTTTATCACTATCTCTGTCATACTCATCCGTAACGCGAGGATCTGATAGATTGCCATGAAAGCCCTTTTTTGACAGTTTAGCGTATGTTTTTTAACGGCCTTCAGCTGCTTATTCCAATAAAAGAAATTGATCATTGAAAAGCTTTTTTCAAAAACATAAAACGTTTGCTCAATTCAATTTTTTGTATAACTTCATGGCATTCTGCGAAAAAAACACGAAACCATTCAAGTCTCCGTATTTTTTTTTTAACTGCATAGTATCGTTAAAAAGTGTGCCAAACCGCGAGACCCTTACATTTTTTTAAACTAATGGACCTCGATGGTCAAATATGGAACGTCAGTTAAAACAATGAAAGAATAACCACTTATGCGTGTACAGCATTCTTTTCCATTTTTAATTACGGCGCATATAATTTCAGATTGTGCTGTTAAAAGATTTAAAAAATCACCTGTTTTATTGCTTAACGTTACTTTTTGTAAGACAACAGAGACGACTACAACGAAACGAAACAATCTTTAATTGATAAAGAAAAACTAATTTTATCACTGCTATTGTTTTTTTTTTTATTTTCCTAATTACAAAATGTCTTTGTTTAATAAAATACAAAGTTAAGCATAAGCGAAAAGATCATGCAACCATAATTAAAAAATTGCGAGATATCAAGAAAATTTTCAGGACAGAAAACAAAAGTATTTAATAGTTTAAAAATTGAGGGCCAGAAGTTTCAAAAAATCGAAGGATTGAGGGTGTAATTTCATACACTTCATATCAATACTATGAACTTGAAAAAAAGCGCAAACTTGAGGGGGGGGGGGGGGAGGGTCCAATTGGAATGCTAAAAAACGCATGAATTTCCGCATTTTTTTTTTCCAAAGAACGACTGGTTTTACATTTTTGAAACTTCGGCAGTTTTGATTATACATACTTTGAACTATCGAAACGTACATTTGGTTAACAAAATAATTCGAAATGACCGATATATGGTGCTGGTTTTCGAGAAAGGCTGCGGGTAACTTCAAAAACGGCTAAAGATCTAGTTTGTGTTGTATTTCACCCGTCAGCGGAAGCGCTATGAGACTTTTTCTCGCACTTCTATTAAAACGAACATTATTCGAATATTTCGAATAGTACAAGCATTTAAAATTCTTTCCATCTTCATCCAACGTATTCTTCTGTACAAAAATAGGATGAACTTTTTTTTCGATGTTGATTTGATTATTTTTTATATACATTTTGTATAGTACAAATTATCGTTTTACATATCGTTTTTACGAAATGAAAATGTATAAAAGCCACAATCACTATACCAAAATCATTTTCAAGTACCAGTATATTACATGAAGCATTTGAAACTATATTTACATAAGAAAATCTATCATCACGCGACCAACGTTTAATGTGTAAGTAGCGCTACCATTGAAGGGTTAACTGAAACAAATGTGGTTGGAAATTCGCATCGTTCACATTCGTGATTATCAACTGAACGTATAAATAATGGAAAACTCAGAAGTGAGAAGAACTGTATACTCTTGGAAAAAACAATCCAATTTGTAACGCAATTGTTACTATAATTAACCGTTGGAACATACTTTTCCTGGTGATTTTTTGAAACACTTAGCTTTGATTAATAAGTAATGATTAATAAGTAAAATTCGGTTAAGAGGGGCTGAATAGTTGAGTAATGAGTTCAGCCATTTTCAAAAATGTAGTCTTACGAAAACCGTCTTATCGTTTTATCACCATATGGTTTTGAAACTCAGCGGCTGATCAGCGATTCCAGGGCCACGTACTATCCTTCACAATCCTGGCAGAACTGATTTTTCTTCGTTAGCATTAACATTTGAAGAAAAAAGATTTTAAAGTTGTAATTGGCTCTACCCCTTTAAATGGTTTTCTTTTTTTGCAGAATACCACAAGGTTTCACAAAAAAATATAATTGCGCAATTTTTTTTTTAGAATTCAAAATATTCGAATTTTTTTTAACAATCAAAGTAGAAGGTACATATTTCTTGTTTTGGTTGTGGAGAATGAGGTGTTAGAAGTAGTCCTGAATTACTTCTTAAAAACGGTTCACGGCTGAAGATATGGTCTTCAAACCTTATGCAACAGATTCGTTGGAAAAACTTTTGCACGTTTCCAAAGTGGATGGTAAAAAAATTTGATATTGTTTTTCACCCTTCGTAGTTAGAAAATGTTATTTAAGAAAAAAGAAATCTGAATGAGGTTTCGAAAATTTGGAGATTCGAGATTGAAAGAAAAACCGAAGTTTGCATAAATTTTAACGGATCCTTAGATTTTGTGTACCACTGTAATAGCTTTGGCCGTCATAAGCGCCTACTCGAAACATGTAAGCCGTGTAAAGCTCAGTGAGATCGCAGATGTAAACATATCTTACGTAAAAAAATTATTCTGAATGGTTGCACTATATTGCTATTGTACTGCCATCGCGAAATAGCAGATTCTTTGTGCTCCTTTTATGTCAAGAATAAATATTAACATGCCGTCAAAATTGCATCACTGTGACGTTACTGTAAACTCTAGATACACGCATCAACCGAGCGCCATGACGATACAATTTTGTTCGAGTGAGCACGGGCGTTGAAGCTTCTCGCTCCGGCCACAGAGTGGCGCAGAACCAAGTGCAAAGAAAAAAGATTTCTTATGTCTTCGTAAGGAATAGTAAATACTCTATTGCTTTAGCTTCAATAATTTTTTTAGATCAAACTCACGAAGCGAAGAAACTCAGCTCAGTTCACAGCTTGCAGCGCCTTCAGTATATTTTGAAATTTGATATATATATATTTGTTCCGTCTCAGCGATATGAATTTCAATATCATGAGAAAAACATGGTTGAAAGGCCAGGACTGAAACCATATAGAAACATTTTTGGAATACTTTTTTCAACAAATCATATCACAATGCGCACTAGAGAATTTGATTATTTACATTTTCTTCACATGATTTCATTTTCACTCATATCTTGCATAAGCCTGACCGAGTGATGCCATTTTAGACTATTGCTGACATGTTGATCCTTCGACTTGTTGTAAAAGATGATCCTTGAATTTCAATGCTTACGTAATCAGCGAAATCCCAGCTGAATATAAAATATGTAGTGGGATGCCAGAAAGAAAAAGCGAAGGAACTTAGCACAGCCTGCAGAATATTGGGGGTTTGTTTTTATTTTTTGTATTTCAGTATCGTGCAGACTGCCACTACATTCACGATCCGGCAATACGCGCCGGCCGGCATGGCGGACTGCATGCAGGACAGTGAATGGGGGCCTATAAACTTGGCGAGCGCTTGGGACAGCAGACAACAGAGCTGCAAATGTACTTGTCCCGAATCTCTACCGAGTCTCTTGAACAACTTTTTACTCCTTGGACATATTATTCTAAACCCATCGTTCTCGAGCTGCGCTGCATTTTTCGAAACTTGTATTATTTTACAAAAACCTAAATATCTCTGCGAAAAAAAAAGTCAGTTTACCATTTGTCAGAAGCTAGGCAGTTAATTTTACGTAGTGAGAAAATCACAAGAAAACAGTCACCTTTAAAATTGCGTACAAGACGCCAAAAAAATCGCATAAATTTAAAAAACTCAAAATAAAGCTGGATTTGTCCATTTCAAAACGCCGTTTGCTGAACTGGTTTATGTTTTTTCCGACCAAGGTATATAACTTTTTGTCCGGATGGAAAATTCGATCGGTGTATACCTAAACTTTTGGCCGGCAGTGTAGTTTTTTTCAGTACACAGAAAATATTGTGTTTTAAACCTAAAACTCTAAATTATTATTCTTCTGATATGCGGTATGTATGGCAAGCCATTTTGCTATTTCTTAGCAAAACGAAATCACAAAATCACAAAAATTCAAATCACAAAATTTGAATACTTTGAAAGTTGAACAATTTTTTTTAGTAATTTTGCCGTTATTTTGTAGACGTAAACGTAGGGAGAAAAAAACCATGTACACATTTCGAAAGTACAACTATCGAGGACGCGATTCGTGCACTTTATAGCTGGGAAATAGTACGATAAGGCTTCCGAAATTTACAATGAAAAAAAAATGTCCCATGAAAATTGGTACTTTTTTACTTTATTTTGCAAAATTATTGCAAAAAATGGGATTTTTGCGAAATTTAAATTACACCATCGGAAATAGCAACCCCGAAAATGGTGGATAAGATACTTCATGCATTTTTTTATCGACATTTCCATGGTGAATAATCCCGTAGAAAAGGGTACATGCAAAATACGTCTTTGTAACGTTAAAGGGTTAAAAAATATATAATTTTTAAAGAACATTGTAAATATTTCATGAAGGCACATCGAAATATTGTTTTGCGCACAATATTATTTCCTGCTTATTCAGAACTATTTATATCGTACGCAAAGGAAAAGTGCGAGTTGCAAAAACTACAATGCCTTATTGTAACTGTTACCTAAATTCTCATTCTGTACAAAGTACAGGATATTTTAAAAGTTACTTGATGAAACAGATCCGTTTTCTCCGTGCGAGTGACCGATGCATCAAGCATTCTTCGTCAGACGAGCTTATATGTGACGGTCGGAATAAAACCGTCACAGTTGATTTAGTTAGTATAGTTGAGTTATAATATTATTCACTTATTATTCATTATTTCATTCATTATTATTCAATTATTTATATACTTTTTGTTATAATTATTCTTCATTTGTCTTGAATCCACTGGATAATTTTTCAGTTTTTTGTCTTTGGGGATTTTTTCACGATAAATCACGTGGGGTCACGTTTATCACCTTCGCAACATAAAATCCTATATTTACAAATACAGGCTTTTATGTTGTAAATGTCACTGTCAGCGGCACGCGCTCATTAGAAGCCAGTTGGTTTCGTTGGGGCCATTGTGCAGCATCTCGTGCGTCAATGGAAATTCATAGAAAATGGAAGAATGGAGAGAGACAGAGAAAGAGAGAGAGAGAGAGAGAGAGAGAGAGAGAGAGAGAGAGAGAGAGAGAGAACGATGTCTTGCCACCTCGTTTTGAATGAGTAAAACTTCAATCTTGTCCGTGAAATATATATCTAATAGGCTCCGACTCCCGAAGGGCCCTAAGTAAGCCTAGTTTGTACAATAGGACGAAGATACATCCCCCCCCCCGCCCTCATTCCTTTATAAAAGCTCGTTATTATGTGCTACCAATCTAAAGTGTAAGTTACCAATATCTTTTTTTCCCGTTATGCTTCATAAATTACTCGGGTTTTTCCACATTTAGTTTGGGAATACATACTTAGAGAAAACCAGGATGAAAATTCAAACAAATAGTGTTAGAAATTCAGAGGATTAATGCTGATATTTACATAGCATTTCGAGGACAATATCGAATTTTACTACTTAGTTAAATGTCGATATAAAAAAGTTCTATCTGGCATAATAAAAATGTTGTGGTTCGTATAACCCTGTTTGATATTAAAGATTCGCGGCAGCGAATCGAGACAAGTACATTTTCGAATGAAAAAAAAAAAAAAAAAAAAAAAAAACAAAGACATAACAGCTGCCGCGATCTCTATACAGCAAGGACCGTGTTCTAATTCCATTTTTGAAACTTAAAATTGGTGTTTTACATAAATTGCTACGTCTTGAGAAATATAATGCTGGCAAATATTGTTTATTTTTTTCTCTTAAAAAGAAAAAAAATTCAATGCTGTAGCTATATGCAGTCCAGAGATATCCTTTACGTGATGACGTTCAAGGCCTCTAGCATCTTGTTGGTCGTAGCCACCGCATCATGGTCCCTGAACTTGGCGTTTTTACAAAAGTGTGACATTTTTTCGACCTATGAAGTTGGTAGTGCTGTCAGTGTATTTCGACAACTCCAAACGTACCAAGTAGTTGATAGTGCTGTCAGTGTATAAAGGTACCAAGAAGTTGGTAGTGCTGTCAGTGTATTTTGACAACTCCAAACGTACCAACTACGAATATCATCAGCAGCCGACAATTCTATAGGCAGTAAATTGTGTATATATACATATGGGGCATTTCATGCGAAACGTACAGCCAATTGACTTTTGCATTTCTTTATTTATCTTGTTTATTGATGTTTAATGATTTAATGGTCGTTGACGGCCACAAGATGTTGGAGAAAAATGTATCTGAATAAGTTTATCGAAGATGAACTTTCGGAAAATTTCCCGACCTTTTTCTTCAGATACTGTGCATAACTCCTTGAAAAATCGGGCAAACCAAATGCATGAAGGGGTCAGAATTTTCGTTTTCAAACGTAATGTCGTTCAAAAATATGTATCAAATTAAAAACAGACTACTTCCACCAGTTACTTCAATTTTAAGCGTGACAATTTTTTTACAATCCATGTATCTTTAGATTTTCTTGATCGTTTTTTATAGTGCAATCCTGGAATGAACTTTCATTATAGTTTATACATATCGCTTTAGTATATGTTTTACAAAAATAATTATTGATTAGATTTTGTTTTCAAGCAAACATGGCTCTTCCGAAAGTCGAGCATCTTGAATTGTTAAGGTTGTCACAATTTTGTATTTGAGAAGAAAATAAAGTCATGACGATTAAAGCGAATTACACATGCCACATCGTGTTCGAACCACATTTTAACAATTTTGAGTAAGTATTTAAAAGGAAATGTAACATCTTCAATCATTTGACACGGACTGTTATTATTATAATACTTTTATCTGCTTTGTTGCATATGCAAAAAAATATAACAGGATAAAATAAGGAAAAAAATTGACAACGTGTTAATAAGTAAACGTATTGTAAAATGCAAAGCTTTTTGGAGTACCTCCGCTGTGAAACATGATTATCTGTTCAATATCAATTTAATAATTTACAGTTCATCAGAAATTGAATCTCTTCAGAGAAAGAGCAATTTTAAATAATGGTGGTCTTCAATCTAAAAAACAGTATTTCGTTGATTTTTGCAATGATTTACAAAATCCACTAAAAATACGTATGCTCACATCTGTCACACACATTTTTGATGCTCAACTGTTTTTTCGACAGTCGCTGTCTAGTAATATTGGTATAAACTAGTAATATTGGTATAAAGTTCTGGTGATACTAGAGATCTGTCGTGGATGTGACAGCTGACCAATATTTTAATACGAATTTTGACATTTTGTTAGAGTAATAGTTGTGAGGTTATAAAGATCGTGGAGGTGACAGCTGGTCCAAATCTTTGAGTTAGTTTTGGCTTTTGGTTAAAGTGACAGTTGTAAGTTTTGGTTAATAGATAGACTAATAGTGGGAAAATCCAGTGTCATTTATATAGATGGTGATTAGCCTCACTAGTTTTGTGTTTAGTTAAAATAATAGTGCGGGAATGAAGTGTAATTTTATTCGAATAAACTTTTTTACCAATCGCACGGTTCACGGCATTCTCAGACGGTAAAAATTCCGTAAACTATTATATATCTCTTGTACTCATGGCGGCTTAGTTGACATTTTACATGGCTTCAAGCAAGAAGAATTTTCATTGGAAAAAAAATTGACTCAAAGTAGATCGCTTATTTTTTGTTACACAAATTTATACAATCTACTATGCGTGATTAATAAACGTTATTATAACCTCGATAAGCAGTATGGTCGGAAGTTTTTTTCCGTTCAAATTCTTTTAGCAGGAAACTTTGTTAGCATAAATAGGTTATTTCGCAATCTCAAAAATAGAATGAATACATGAAAAAATACTCTATCAGAAATAAAATGCTCAAGAAGTTTTGAAAGGCAAAAATAATTAGAATGACACAAATCTAAAACGGAATCAAGTGATGCGAAATATTTTGAGCGAAAAGATATTTGATTTGAGAAAAAAAAATTCATAAATATTTCACCAATTTTTTTTTTGCCTATTGCTCATGAGATATAATTTGTAATCGATAAACGTTATAAAAAAAACTCGCGTAGTACTTCGGCTGAAATTCTTTTTTCCAATCAAACTTTTGCTCTCGAAATTTTGTGCGCATATGTTTTTGTTTCAAAATCTCATTTCGTTATGATTACTTTTATTGAAAAACTTTCGGTGCATTTTGATGCTATTGAAGTATTTCTTCGGTATCATTTTTTATGGAATATTTTCCGATCCGTTGATCTGTTGGCACGAATATTTCGATGTAATATTTTTTGATTTTTTTTTTTACAAAATTAAAAAACAATCAAGTTCTTACTTGTTCGTGGTTCTTTTATGCGTCGTATCTTCACAGAACTACTGTACGTTTTAAGTAATCGAATAATTTTATAAGCATTGACGGTTAATTATGAAGATTGAATTCATTTGAACACTTTTTAGATCAATATTTCACATTGCATTTTTAGTCCCAATATAGTCGCGATAAACTAACTCGAAATTCGATCATGTATCCATTTTTAGCCGAAATCATTAAAAAATCGCTTGAGTGACCTTCAAAATTTTTATTCAATATCCAATTCTTGAGAGAATCACTTTTTGATAAAATGTTCGCCAAGTACATCGGCCGAATTTTTTTTTTCAATCTAATTTTTTTCTCTTGAAATTTTTTTTGTATTCGATTTTTTTTCATTCGTATTTTTTATTCTTGTTCTTTTTGTGTAGAACAACTGTTCTGTAGCATATCTGTATTTTTAATTAATTGGAAGATTTTTTATTAGAAGTTAATAGACTAATATATTTTACTATTAATGCTTTTATAGTTTTAATTTATTTTTGTAGAGTTTAGACTTAATTTCTAGCCGGATTTGAATTGGCATCTTTTGTGAGATTATGATTTGATTGGTAAATTTTTGTGAGGCTCTCTTAAAACTTTTCGTGAGTTTTTAATTTATTGAAAAAAATTTTATACGGTCCCGCGTAAAAAAAACTGTCTGGGCAAGACGTCTGGGCGAGTCGTCTGGCTTAGAACGGTTTCTCACTCTTTTAAATTCTTCCCGAGAATCTCACCGAGACTGTTTCCAAGATTTTATTCAAATTTTTACGAGAGTCTCGTCGAGACTGTTTCCAACATTTAAAAATTTTTTTGTTGGAAGTCTCGCCGAGCCTGTTTCCAAAATTTGTTTGAAAAATTTTTTTTGGAGCCTCGCCGAGACTTTCCAAAATTAAAAATTTTTTTTTTGGGAGTCTCGCCGAGACTGTTTCCAAGATTTTTTGAAAATTTTTTTTGGGAGTCTCGCCGAGACTGTTCCTAAGATTTAAAAAAAATTTTGTTTTGGGAGTCTCGCCGAGATTCTTCCCAAGATTTTTTTTGAGAGTCTCGCCAAGACTGTTTCCAACATTTAAAAAAAATTTTTTTTTAGGAGTCTCGCTGAGACTGTTTTCAAGATTTTTTGGATTTTTTTTGAGAGTCTCTTTTTTTTGAGACTGTTTCCAACATTTAAAAAAAAAAATTTTTTAGGAGTCTCGCCGAACACTGTTTTCAAGATTTTTTGGATTTTTTTTTCAGAGTCTCGCCGAGACTGTTTCAACGTATAAAAAATTTTTTTTTGCGAGTCTCGCCGAGACTCTTTCCAAAACTTTTCGGAATTCTTTTTGATAGTCTCGCCGAGACTCTTTCCAAGACTTTTTCAAATTCTTTTTCAACATTCACTTTCAGAGACTCTCCTAAACCCTTTCCGATACTTTCTATCTAGTCATGAATCTTGGATAAAAAAATCTATCTAAGATTCATAGCGCAATTTGTTGGGAATTGCTGCGATATAGTGCATAGTCTATATACAGTTTAAAGATTAAGAAATAGAAAAACATCTGATTCTTTCAGGCAAGACAAAATGTTGGTATTGATCGGAATAAAATCAAACAACGCGATCAGTGACGCGATTTTTTATATCGAGATAAAACTCCAACTGGACTATATAAGAATCGGATAGACTATACGAAGACACGAACGACAACAGCTCAATGCCGCCTACCAACCGGAAAAACAAAAGTTTGTAGAGCTTCCAATTTTCTCGACAGGTGGCCTTCTTTCGCATCCACGGCTAATCCGCCCGATTTCTATATAGTCTCGTCGGGATTTCGACTCAATATTATCAAATCACAGGCTATGGTCTGCTCCCAAAGACCAAAGACGTTGCAACTATTGCACTTTGTCTTGCCAAAGGCCTTGAAATGATAAAAAAAAGAATTTCACATCCAATGTCATTCATTATCACCATTAATAAATGTAAAGAGAAAAAAAAAGTTTCAAAAAATCTTGGAAACAGTCTCGGCGAGCCACCCAAAAAAATTTTTTTAAATGTTGAAAACAGTCTCGGCGAGACTCCCAAACATTTTTTTTTTAATATTCCAAACAGTCTTGGCAATACTCAAAAAAAAAAATTTCAAAAAATCTTAGAAACAGTCTCGGCGAGACTCTCGTAAAAATTTGAATAAAATCTTGGAAACAGTCTCGGCGAGACTCTCGGGAAGAATTTAAAAGAGTCTGGGAAACCATTCTAAGCCAGACGACTCGCCCAGACGTCTTGCGCAGACGTCTTGCCCACACTGTTTTTTTTTTTACGCGGGATGCTCCTATAATTTTTTGAGAGATTTGATGTGAATTAGAGAATTTTGGATAGGTTAGTTTTTGTGGGAAGAAATTTCTTTTATAATTGTGAGAATATAGCTCCTAATGTCTTTACTCTCATACCTATATGGATGTATATTGAAGTAGTCTTGGGTGAATTGAATGGGTGAGGCAGAGTGGAGGATTTTGACTGGAACAAAAAACTGGAGAAACAAATAGGAAAAAGTCCATGGGTGGTTGTACCAAAAGCTAAAAACCGTCAGAGTAATTCTGAAAGCCTGGCAGAAGAAGATGAGGAAGTATTATTAAAAGAAGTATTGGAGATGAGTGGAGATAAAGATATCTAAGATAATGTAAATGTGATAAGGAAAAATGAGAAGAGTAGAGAAGAGCAAAATGGAGAGGAAAAGAAACAAATTAATGAGACGAGAGAAAGATTATTAAAACCAACTGATCAGGTGCAACCAGATAAAATTTTACTCTCTATCGAATCAATACTACTGGTTAATTTTGAATTAGATAAATTATTTCAAAAAACCAAAAACAATCAAGAAAGTTCCTAATTTTGAAATAGATTTCGAAAAAAATTAATTAGAAATATTGAAAACTATAAATTTTAAAATTACAGAAGAAACAAAAATAGAGGAAATAATGTCTATGGTGAAGTCCTTGTGCGGTCTCAACAAATACGTTGAAGCAATATCAAGAAGCATTGCAGAATGCACAATATGCTATTACAAACATGGAAATTAAACAAAAACCGATAAATAACGTACTCGAAAAACAAAGAGATGCGTTCGCTAAGCAAACAAAAACTTTAGAGGAGAGAAGTAATGAAAACAAGAGACAGCTAAACGAAATGAAAACTGACAAGGAAAGGTACTTTGGTGTCCCCCTCCGATTTTGATAATTTTTATATATGTTATAGTCCATCGAAAATTAAGAGACACGTAATTTTTTTTATCGGCTTAAAGTTATTTTTAAGGGGTGAAATCGACCCCCAAAGTTGAGCATGTTTTGCATCTGGTAGAGTGTTTCATATAGAAGCACTTAACCGATCGTAACGAAACCAATTGCAAAACGTTTTTCACGTCAAATAACCTGTATATAATGTTCAACTTCTTATGCACCCCTATTACATGGGGATGATTCACCCCCGAATATCCAGAATTCTTTTGTATAAAAAAAACTTGCAATCCGATTTCAATAAAACAAACGCCATTTTGCAGAGCAAAAAAAATAAAATTGACGTATTTTTGGGTTTTTCTCAGATTAAAAAAATTAAGGGGGTAAAACACCCTTAAAATGTCAAATTTCATTTTGAGCACTGTCCCCTTCCGATTTCAATATTTTTTTTATAAAATGTAGCTTATCGAAAAATAAGACCACCTATTATTTTTATTGGCTCAAAATTATTTTTAAGGCGTGAAATCAACCCCCAAAGTTGGGCATGTTTTGCATCTGGTAGAGTGTTTCATATAGAAGCACTCAACCGATCGTAACGAAACCAATTGCAAAACGTTTTTCACGTCAAATAACCTGTATATAATGTTCAACTTCTTATGCACCCTTACTTACTGCAGGGGGCTGAACCACCCCCTGACATTCATAATTTTTTGTATAAAAGAAAAATTGTCATTCGATTTCAATGGAAAAACCAACATTTTGAAAAGCAAAAAAAAATTATAGTGAATGTGTCTAGATTTTTCGAATAAAAAAAATTAAGGGGGTAAAACACCCCTAAAATCTCAAATGTCATTTTGCGCACTTAAATGATAAAATTCAATTCAATTGGTCTCATTATCATTGCGTATCGACTTATATGCTAAATAATATTTATTTCGCATGTACATCCGCTGCCCTTCTGACATGCTTCACGTTTATAAAGAAGTGTTGGTATCCGTTCTATTTATATAAGTTTCTATTTTGAACGATTTACGAAAATAAAAAAAAAACTCAAATATCAAAAGAGTCGCATCAGCAATTCACCGCCCAGAATGTAAACAAAGCTGGCTCATGCCTTGCCATATTCTTATTCATATCAAGAACCGCTATAGTGGCTCGACCCCAAGTATTCTTGAAAAAGCCAGTTCGCTCAGGCTAATGTTTGAGGTATATCCGAAAACCAAATAAAAATGCTGTTTTCGTGGTGATGTCAGATCAAACCGCCCACTCAAGATGAAAAAGGTAAAACTGACTTTATATTATTCCAGAAGTTAAGTTGCTGTTCGACTGTTGATCAGTCATTATCGTGTCCGCTATCGTGAATACCGTATTGTTATTAACATGTCCATCAATCCAATGAACGTAATAAGACTGTTGTTTCTTACATTCGAGGTAATGAACATTCCTGACAGTCCTGTTAACAATAATGAAGTGGAATTGAAAGAGAGTTTCGCGGAAATTCTGAAGGCCTCTATGGCAGAGTTCAATCAGTTAGAAATCGTCGAAGATACGACATTAGATTTTCAAGAACCGTTTAGAGATGTCATAGTAGAACCTGTCGAAGATAATGACATCGAATGGGGTCTTGGAGAATCTCCATTAAGCCCTGAAACGTGTACTGACGATGAAGAAGATTTGAGCTACGACTACAAACAAAGAGCTGTTGAGTACTGGAGAAGTGCAAAAACGAAACAAAATAGGAAAATAGAAACAGTCCAAAACCGATTTAAACTCGTTAAATCTGTGCGCCAATTAAGGCGCTGGGCTCAACAAATTAATAAAGGCGGAACTTACAAGGAAAAATTGTCGCGCATTTCTGAATATACAATCGATAATTTAAAAAGCGCCATAGAAGCAGGTCTCATTGTACACGATATCGATCTTCGGAGATGGGCATTACAAGCCCAAAAATTGATTGGGCATGAGAATTTGCGTTTCAGGGCTTCGCCAACATGGATAAAAAAGTTTAAAAAAGTTCATCGAATAACAAGTAGAAAAATAAATAAATTCGTGACAAGAAAGACTCTCGAATCAAAGGACATATTACAAAACGATGCTAATAAATTTGTCTCCGCAGTTCAATTGAAAATTGAGGAATATGGCTTGGAAAATATTTATAATTCTGATCAAAGTGGTTTCCAATTAGAAGTCCATTCAGGGCGAACGTTAACAGAAGAAGGTACAAAACAAGTAGAATGCCTTGTACAATCCGTTTCAGCGACAACCCATAGCTACACCATCCAGCCGACAATATCAGCAGCAGGAAAATTGTTGTCACCTCTTCTGATAATTTTAAAAGAGCCATCCGGGCGGTTGGGGCCAATCGTAGAACGAACCATTTTTCGACCTCCCAATGTTTTTATAAGTGTTTCAAAATCTGGCAAGGCTACATCAGGTACGTTGGTATGTAATATTCAAATATAAAAAATAGATGTGCTATTAATTTTTACATATTGATTTATAGAACATTTCAAAGTATGGCTTCAAGAAGTGTTCTTCCCAAATGTCGGTGAGAAAAGTGTGCTTTTAATAGACTCATGGAGTGGACATTGCCCTAGTGTTGTCACGGAAGTTACACCACATAACAAAGAAATTGTTACAATGATCATACCGAAAGGAACAACAGGGAATATCCAGCCACTTGATGTCTTCGGATTTAGAATTTGGAAAAATTATGTCAGACATTTTTCAGACAGTGTCATGTTACTTGATTATGATTTAAGTCTACATTTACGAAATAATATAATCAAGCTGCAATCTCTAGTACATAATCAATTATCATCTCCGAGGTACGAAAATTTATTTCGATATGCCTGGTTCAAAAGTGGGTACATAGAAGAACGACCTGAGCATTTCGAAAATCCCGTTGAATTCGCTTTTGGTATGTCATCTCAAACACAATGTGAAATTGAAGGCTGCACAAATGTGGCTGTAGTAAGATGTTCATGGTGTAAAAAGTCACTTTGTTTCAAACATTTCTTCGAAGAACATCATTACTGTTCAAAATATAATCATTAAGTTCAGGAATGATAATTGAAACGAAAATTTGAATTGGAATCTATTTTTACTACATGAAAGATTTTAGCGCCTATGTATAACCTATATATATATATTTGTGTACAGACCATGTGTATACAAAAATAAAAAATCGTGAAGCTCACGACCACCGAAGATGTAGGAGTACTCAATTTTTCATATAATTAAAAAGCCGATGTACATGCGAAATAAATATTATTTAGCATATAAGTCGATACGCAATGATAATGAGACCAATTGAATTGAATTTTATCATTTAAGTGCGCAAAATGACATTTGAGATTTTAGGGGTGTTTTACCCCCTTAATTTTTTTTATTCGAAAAATCTAGACACATTCACTATAATTTTTTTTTGCTTTTCAAAATGTTGGTTTTTCCATTGAAATCGAATGACAATTTTTCTTTTATACAAAAAATTATGAATGTCAGGGGGTGGTTCAGCCCCCTGCAGTAAGTAAGGGTGCATAAGAAGTTGAACATTATATACAGGTTATTTGACGTGAAAAACGTTTTGCAATTGGTTTCGTTACGATCGGTTGAGTGCTTCTATATGAAACACTCTACCAGATGCAAAACATGCCCAACTTTGGGGGTTGATTTCACGCCTTAAAAATAATTTTGAGCCAATAAAAATAATAGGTGGTCTTATTTTTCGATAAGCTACATTTTATAAAAAAAATATTGAAATCGGAAGGGGACAGTGCTCAAAATGAAATTTGACATTTTAAGGGTGTTTTACCCCCTTAATTTTTTTAATCTGAGAAAAACCCAAAAATACGTCAATTTTATTTTTTTTGCTCTGCAAAATGGCGTTTGTTTTATTGAAATCGGATTGCAAGTTTTTTTTATACAAAAGAATTCTGGATATTCGGGGGTGAATCATCCCCATGTAATAGGGGTGCATAAGAAGTTGAACATTATATACAGGTTATTTGACGTGAAAAACGTTTTGCAATTGGTTTCGTTACGATCGGTTAAGTGCTTCTATATGAAACACTCTACCAGATGCAAAACATGCTCAACTTTGGGGGTCGATTTCACCCCTTAAAAATAACTTTAAGCCGATAAAAAAAATTACGTGTCTCTTAATTTTCGATGGACTATAACATATATAAAAATTATCAAAATCGGAGGGGGACACCAAAGTACCTTTCCTTGTGAGTATGAAAAATTAATACAATATCATAATGAAATTGAAGAACAAAGGGATGAGTGTATAGTACAGGAAAGAGAAAATAAAGTTGAATCTCGGGACACGAGAGTTAAGTTAAAGAATGAAACAGTCAGGATTGTGTAAGAAGAAATGGAAAAGTAAGATGTGAAAAAGTCCAAGTAAATGAGAAATCTGACAGTTTGGTAAATGAAATAAAAGGAACACTTAAACTCGAAATTATCAATAAAAATTCTGGTATGATACGTGATTACAGATTAACAGTAAATACTAAATTTGAACATTTTCATGAATATTTCACATCGGAGTTGAGAACTCTCGAATTACTATATATCCTATTACTATATATGATCCTGAAAATTTAACGAATGGAAATTCAGATACAACTCTTATCGAAAAACAAAAATATAGAGTAAGAGATATTTTGGTAAACCATCTTGATCAAAACTACCATTCTAAAGTAATACAAATAAAAGATCCAGTAAAGATTTTAAAGAAAATCAGAGAAATAAAGAAAGACGAGAGTAATCTCAATTTTTCAACTTTAAGGGAACAATCATATAATTCAAAACACTATTGAAATAAAGAAAAGTCACAGAATATTGTAATAAATTCGAAGAAGTAGTCAGGAATTATGATAATTTATCAGAAGTAACGCCACTGTCAGAGGTGGAGAAAAGAGATGCGTTTTTTAATGCAATCATGACTACAGTCCCCGAGGTGCAGTCTGTTGAATTTGTGACTAAGAATTCGAGAGAAAAAGATCTCACTTTCGAGGAGCTAAAGCTCTTTCTACTGCAGGCAGAAGCTAATAAAAATCAGTCGGGAACGACTGAAACTAGAGCTGTTATGCAAGCTCAAGGACAATCAAAAGTCAGGTGCTATGAGTGCGATGACATTGAGCATAGAGCTATAAATTATAGGTTCAAGGGCACTAGTTTGAAAAAGTGCTACGAATGTGATCAAATAACTCAGCACAAAGCAATTGATTGTCCAATGAAAAAGATAAAACAGTTAACTTTTATAAGAGGCCGGGTATAAATCGTGGTTTTACGAGAGGAGTATACCAATATAAAAATTACAATCAGAATATGAAGGGGGGCAAGAGCTACTATGAAAATGAGAAACGAGGCGAGAAAAGAAAGAACTATGACGAGAAATACGGAGATGTTAAAAGATTCAGAAATAGTAGAGAGAGAGAGAGAGAGAGGTGGATACAAAAATGTGAACACAAATGAGACGGGAAATAAGAAGAACCAAAATAAACAAAAAGAGAAGGATGAATACGCAAATCTGGCAGATAGTAAAGATGATAAACGTGATAAAGACAATCTCAACTATAGTATTGACTGCTTCTTCTGAACAAAGCAATTTTTGTTACAAGTTTTCAAACGATCCAGGGCAAAGTAAATATTCACTAAATTCTTGGCTGATTCAGGAGCCACAGAACACCTGACTAAATCTAGAATAATTCTCAAATCATTTGATGAAACGAATAACGGTACAATTAAGTGCGCCGCTAACAAAGATTCTACAGTAGACTTAAAAACGGACGGAGCGGGTACAATAGAAGTTATCTGAAATGACGGCCGAACAGTTGAAATTGAGAAAGTTATACATGCAAAGGCATTGTCAGAAAATCTTTTGTCTTTGAGAAAATTTGCCGAAATGGGACTTAGTATATATTTAAACAATCAGTAAATTGGCATACGTGATCCAGTCTCTAATGAATCTATTATTACTGGAGTTTACAATAAGCCATATTGGAGAATTGAATTTGAAATAAATCGAAATAAAAATGAAAATGAAATTAACATTAATAACAAGGGTGGAAAGATTATAGGAAATTTAATTGAAAGTGAAGCAGACAATAATGATATAATAAGATATAAAACAAGGAGCACAACAGCAAAAGAGACATCTGAAGTGAAAAAACTGAAACTAATGAACAAAGTCAAGATAAAATTGAATTCAACGATATCATAGAGAGTGAGATTGAAATAAAGAAGCCAAAGTTAGATGAGAATAATGTTACAGTAGAAAGAGATGAGAATAACGAAATAAAGGAAGAGGCAAAATTAGAAAGCAATTTCGAAAGAGAAAAGAAAGCAATTCATAAAAACTCAAACTTTGACACATCAATTTGGGACAGGAAGTTCCATGACATAGATGAATTGCCAATAATATAATTGTCAGAAAAAGAATCGCCATTCAACAAAAACTATAAACCTTTCGAGAAAAATAACAAAGCAATGCTTTGGCATGTGAGATTAGTTAGGTCATGCGTCTTTAGTTTATCTTAAAGCTCTTCGAAAGAAATTTCCAGAAAACAAAAATTGGGAAAATGTAATTTTTGATGATTCAATACTTGATTGCGAGATATGTAAGATTGCCAAATTTAATAAAATACTATTCAATTCATAACGCAGACGAGCTACTGAATGTTTACAAATTATTCATTCGGATACTATGGGACCTATTAGTCCAGTGATGTATCCCAAAGGGCTCACTGAAAAAAAGGCGTAGTGCTGAGAACGGAGGCGTAGTTGGCTCAACTACGCCCTGAGGTTGGATACGGCGAAATCAATGGCGTAGTTGACGCAACCTCCGGGCGTAGTTGAAGTTATTTTGTTGAACCAACTACGCCCGCAATTGGAGGTAAAACTTTAAATATTCAATAGATCCAAAAAATTTTTTGAATAAAATTCAATAAATATTTGAAATGGCATCATCACATTGCTTGGGAAATGCGGAAAAGTATTTCAGTCAATTGTATCAATCATGTTTGAACTGAATGAATTGCATTGTGTAATTAAAACGTATACTGATTGTACTGAACAATTATGATTTTGAAAGGACTGTATTGTTAAGTATCTATCTTGCTATTTCGATTCATCCATTGAACAGGACCTGGATTACCTATCCTACAATGTAAACAGTACAAAATGCGTGGGGATTACATGCATTAGATAATTTAATATTCAGCTAAAAAGAATCAATTTTTTTGGGCCAGCCCCCAGAGCGAAATCAGAAAAATAAATTCATACTACGCGAATTATTCGGCGAATAGGATGATTTTGATTTGAATTTGAAGTATTCGATTTTGTGACCTCGAATTCGGAGCGGAAGGCATTGGAAAAGTCAAAAACTGATACATATTTGTATGTTTTGCGTGTTATCTCCGAAACTATTACGAAATGCATCATAATCATTCAATACTTTTTTATTTCTCATTAAATAACGGAGAAAACAATGAAAAGTTGACTTTCTACCTTCATCTGCCCCGGAGATAAGATCAAAAATTGACCTTAAATGATGGAAAAACATCGAAAAATGCCACTTTTTAACGTTTTGTGCGATATCTCCGAAACTATCAGCAAATCCAGTAAGACAATCAATTGATTTTTTGTTTGTTATGAAATTTTTAAGAGAATGAAACAAAAATTAAGTACCTATGCATAATAATAATTATTTATTATTAAATAATTCTTTAAAATTACCAACACAAAGAAAAAACATTGAAATTCATAATATACCCGACGAAATATATGCGTTATAATTTATTGAATTTTTTAAATCTATAATGGTTGATTGTATATCATTCCAACGATAATAATCAATGTCCTTCCGTTTCAACATTATTTAATCGAAATCCGTATTTCAGTTTTCGAAATCGAATATAGTAAAAATATATCTGGAAAACCGTTAAATATGAGCTTCTATAAGAATAGAAACGTGCTTCATATATAATATATTACAATGTAGACAATCGGTTGCCACTTAGAAGCTAACTCTGGTCCAGAATTGTCAGTACGTTGGGTGAAGATATTTCAATCGAACACGTGTTTATCACAGCATGAAAACTAGCAAAGTCTGAGGGCAGGGCGAACAGCAGCTACGTATGGTTGGTTGTTGTTTAAAAGCCAATATTGGCCCAGAAATAGCACTTTGTTGTATGCCGATACTGAATCGGAGCGTAGACTAAGCAGCGGTGATTAACTTTAAGGCACGAAGAGCCGAACGATAGCCGCCAATAGTCATTTGCCATTAATAAGCCAACACTGGTTCGGAATTGGCAATTCATCGTATGCCGATACTGAAACTGAATGTAAGCTAAGTAGCGGCGATTAGGATTGGTGACACCAAGGTTCGATCGGGTGGGTGTTAATATGTAGAATAACTAAATTGTAGAACGGTTAATATTTCGAAATTTTAGTATTCATAACATTCGATTAACGAAAAATAAGAAATTCGAAGTTTATATTTTCGATAGTATATTAAGTTGAATGTGTATTTGATGTAATGTTTTTTCTTTGATCGCGCATTTATTCGAAAATATATATTCAGACTGTCTATACTTCAAATGCAGATAATATAGATTGTCCTAATGTAAAAAGTTCATATTTTCTAAATTCTAAATGGAGAGCAATTATTTTATTGAGAGACCAAAATATATAGTATGAATAATTCGAAAGTGAATTTTTCGAATGACTAAAAATTAGAAGTACAGAATAGCGAACGTTGTGAAGCACGAAGAATGACAAGCAATACTTTACAGCCCAGAGGCTCTCGCTATTTCAACCGTTCGACTTTATGGTGTTTCGCTATTTCGACCACATTAATATTTTATCTTTCGTTAAAATATATTTGAAATTTTGTATATTTGAAAATCGCTATTCCAGCCTTCATCATTTGTGCTACTGTTATATTTTGTTTTTGACGTAAATGTACTTTGAACTCTTTAATTTATCATTTTTTTATTTCCAGCATAAAGGCTGTAGTAGAATTAATCTGTCTACATACTACTATTCTTTAATTTAAAAATTCGCAGTTTTAGCCGTTCGAAGTTTTAATTATTCGAAAATCTTACTCCCACCCATTCGATCGTTGGACGCAAATGGTCGTGTGCCATTCAAAAACTAGCACTTATCCAGAATTGCTAAATAATAGTATATCGGCAATGCACCTAAGCGCAGGTTAGACAGCGGCAAGCAGCATCGGCCCATCGTATGGGTGAACTTTGGTAACCAACGGTTGGTATATTTTTTATTTATTTATTCAAAAGAATTGCGTAGTAGTCGATAGTATAGTGGTTAGCGTTCCGAGTTAGGTAGGTAGGAATTAGGTAGGAAATTCGTTGGCAGGCAGTTCGATCCCGACCCAGAGCGAAAATACGTAATATAATAGGTTAAAAAAGAACGCATTTTTTTGGTCAGAAAGTATGGTATATGGTATATTAAATTTCACTTTAAACGTTATCAGCGTGAATAGCCAGAAAATTATTATTGGTATATAGTATAGTACTTTTTACTATACCTGTAATCGGGATATCCATATTCGATAGTGGGAGAATCCATATATATATTACGTGACATATACTACTATTCTCCAGCAACAGATACTCAACGTACATCTAAAATGGTCATTGTCATAGTTAACAGATGCATTAGCATATTCAACTATTAAAAAAACAGGATATAAAACTATATTTTGACAGATTACAGTAACCATAAAATATTTCTATCACTCCAGGACAATATTTAATGATGATTAAAATATGGTTGCTTATACCATAAATTTTTCTGAGTACAATAATTTCTCGGACAGGAACATTGCAATTTCGCGGTTAAAAAATAATTCGTCAATGAAATACCACCACTTAAAGGAACATCAAAACCCCTTCCGGAAGGCCATTTATCACCATCATCCATACTACCAACTCGCTCTCAATATGAGAGGAAGCTTATGAAAAGACCAACCGAGCTCTTTTCAACATTATTGTGGTTCCAAAGATTGCGACCTTTACTTATCTCGGGCCTTTGCTCATCTTAACTTCACTATAGTTCGTGGATAGTAAATTATCTTATGTGCAAAACCCCAATATTCCGCTGAAAGATGGATTACATAAAATGGTATTAGGTACTAACGAGTTTGAAGTAAAGCGTTAGTGTGACCAAATTATATTTTATTATTTATGTCAATTCATAATTGAACCATGATACAATCGCCCGGCAAACTATCTGTTTATATCAGACAATACTGATTAAGTGTTGAGCTCCTCGCTTAAAATATCGCACAGGCGTGAATTTAAAACGTTCAAACTTGGCTAATTGCCTTTAAACTTAAAACCATAGTAATTATGTCATTCGATACAATACCAATTTGATTAACGGGTAAAACCACTGTAGAATTTTCGAAAAATCGATTTTTTTTTATTGGCTTAAATATACTTTGAACCCTCTTGAATATGAGGCAAAAAGGTTTATACCTGAAAAAAAAAATTTCATTGAAATTTCGGGCTCTTCCCCGAATGCGTCGGTCATTTCAGTACCGTTTCAAAACTTTAAACGCGTTTTTCTCGAAACATGATTTTTCAAAACGGCACGCAGCATAACTCCAACAATGTTCATTCTTTTCATTTGAATTTTTGATAATATCTTAAAAATAACATTTCGAAGTGCAATACGTACGGAATTTTCGATAAGTTCATTTAAACATTTTTATCAACAAATAATTACCCCTTTTTTCTGTCGAAAATTGAACCTCTTCATTCAAACACTTGCCAATAATACAAAAATGAATATTTTCAAAATCCCCGACGTTCTTCACTAGCTATGAGTGTCTAGATTAAGCTTTTTTTAAATTCCAGATCAACAATTGCACCAGTTACACTGCGTGCCGCAGAGCGCCTCTAATTCAACAAGCCTCGCGAGAATGGCTCTGGTGTCGCCATTTTTAAATATTTTTCAATCATAATTTTTTATTATATTGTTAAATATATGCTTAATAACTTCCCCGAATATTATTATTCTATTACCTTTCCTTCCACCCGAAAAAAATTGTCGAAAAAAGGCATTTTTTGAGGCCGTTACAGTGGTTTTAGCCCTTAACGACATTGTTAATTATACAAATTTTATTCATAGATAAAAATCGATCGGTATCATTTGAATGCCAATGAGAAAGCGTGAATCGAATATCTTGGGGCATCTTCCGAAAACAAATTATTTTTCAAATGCGGCTCTCAAAAGTGAATTCTCTGCTATATCAACTAATTACCTACGTTACCCTTACCACATCTTGAGTTTGTACCCATCCCTAACTACTGCAGTATGAAGTAGAAGGAAAAATAATCGAATAAAACCTCTTTAGACTATAAGATCGTAGGAAATCCTTTGGCCGCCAAGAGGAGAAGGAAACAAAAGTTTTCAAAATATAGTAATTTAAATAATCAATTAAATGTAACTGATTTCGAATATGATTTAAAATATTTCTTTTTATGCCCAAGTGTGTTGTTTTTTAATTTTCATTTTTTGCAAATTTTCATTGTGAAACAAATACAAAACTCTTTTTAGGAAAGGAGAAAAAAACAGTGGAATTATCCGAATTCATCGCAAATCCTGTAGTGTATATGCCGATAAAATTGGTGAGACTATAATTTGTCTTAATTATAAATTTGATTATAATCTCGCAACGTATTCGTAGAGACGGCTATATTTAATAGCATCCGCGTACGAATAAAAAGTATCACGAGTCATTCCTGCATCCACTGTATATTTTAAATTAGATAACAAAACGCGGACGCCGAGTTCGTATTTAATACCCGAGAGTGAATGTTTCTTGCGAGTGAGATTTTCGCGAACGAGGACTTGCAAAAGTGCTGCGCGTGCGATGCTCTCGTTTTAAACGAATTAGCCGGTAGTATTAGCTTCGCTATTCAGACGGCTGCCATAACCCTTTTCCGTTCGTGCGATGAATACCCTAATTAACCGGATATACACCTAGTCTTTATTACGAGTGTGTGTTCTCGTGCATCCATTTGCAGGTGTATGTATGTGTGTAATTCTCGTGAGTAAGACCGGGGTCCCGAATGGGAAGGAAACGGAATATCCCCCACCCCAACCCCATACCTAGCCTTGAAGAAGCGAGACGAGGCCAACAATTTCAGCCAAACACTAACGTATCCAAGAGAGCGCGCTTCGACACGAGAAATAAGCACCGTAAACACCTCCCTAACAGGGTTAACAAATTCTACACTCTCTCTGCTACTCCGTGATAACCCAGTTAGTTCAAGTCACACTAACAACATCCAAAGCTTCATATATAATGAAAGTCTGTGTAGTTAAGTACATATATATATTGTTATATATATGTCCTGGGATAATTTGTATTTCAAATTATTATTCAAAATTTTAATGAGTCTATAACTTTGCGCTAACACGGGTACCTAACCATGATTTTAGCAGCTTATTATATTAAATGATTACCGTCTTTACAAATATTATCATTATTGATATGCGAGTTATTTACTGATCAATTCATATATGCTCTTTTTATTTTATTTCAATTTAAACATATATTCCCACGAGACGAACCGCTCGCGGACGTCTCGCGTAGTGATAAGAAATAAAAACTCAGTATCATCTGAGTCCGGGAGAAGGTTCGTCATGACGAGATGCTGGATGTATCGCATCGAAATTATGGGAACCACGGACTAAGCACATTTGTCCTACCTCGACGACCAGTCGAAGACAGGAGAACAAGTGCAAGAGCAGTCAGTTGGACTTGGGGACTCGATGCTAAATGGTCGAAGTCTAAGTCTAAATTTATAAAAAGGTCTAAAACGAGACCTTGACCAATACGGTCGAAGTCACTGCGATAAATCAAATTGTAACCGAACAATAAGGTTCGTTATAAAATGTAAAACTAACATTAATCGTGCGCGAGAAAATTCTAACGTCAAATGGAAAAGTGTTGTGTAATCTTACTATTTTTTTTATTAAAAATAAAACGTTGTTTAAGTTTAAACCCACCCGCGCAAAAAAGTAGTCTCGCCGAGAGTCTCGCCGAAACGCTCGCTGAGACGTCTTGCCGAGAGTCCCGCATAGTCTGCTTTCCGGGACTCTTTTGAATTGGTTTCAAGAGTCTCGCTGAGACTCTTTCCAAGATTTATGAATTATTAATGAATCTCGCCGCGACTCTTTCCAAGACTTTTATGAATTATTAACGAGTCTCGTTGAGACTTTTTCCAAGACTTTTCGAAATTTTTATCGATAGTCTCGCCGAGACCCTTTCCAAGACTATGCGAAATTTTTTTCGATAGTCTTGCCGAGACTCTTTCCAAGACTTTTCAAAATTTTTATCGATAGTCTCGCCGAGACTCGTTCCAAGACTTCAAAATTTTTTTGGATAGTCTCACCGAGACTCTTTCCAAGACTTTTCGAAATTTTTATCGATAGTCTCGTCGAAACACTTTCTAAGACTTTTCGAAATTTTTATCGATAGTCTCGCCGAGACTTTTTCCAAGACTTTTCGAATTTTTTTTTCGATAGTCTCGCAGAGGCTCTTTCCAAGACTGCGAATTTTTTTTAATAGTCCAGCAATTGGTTTATAAACATTTTTTGTAGCCAATTAAACAATTGGCTGCAACAGTACAACGATGAAACTCAGAAAAAAATTCACACGGTGAATTAATAGACGATCTCTCGAGAAACAAAATAAAACGTGGTGCATTAAAATCGGATGAAAAATACGGATTATTCTTTGAAAAATATCGATGAAAATATGACCGTGGAATTTTTCATTTATCAGTTGAAGGTTTTGCAAATCTATTATTATTAATATTTTGTTAGGTTAATAAGACATGCTGTAATACAAATCTTCCTCGTCCTCGTCAATTTGATGTCGATTCCGTGTTAACGGAATCGACATCAAATTCCGTGTTAACGGAATCGACATCAAATTGAGAAGAATCTTTCGAAAAATTTCGAAGTCTTGAAAACTTTTATCGATAGTCCCGTCGAGACTCTTTCCAAGACTTTTCGAAATTGTTATCGATACTCTCGCCGAGACTCTTTCCAAGGCTTTCCGATTTTTTTTTTTTGATAGTCTCGCCGAGACTCTTTCCAAGGCTTTCCGATTTTTTTTTTGATAGTCTCGCCGAGACTGTTTCCAAGACTTTCAGAAATTCTTTTCGACAGTCTCGCCGAAACTTTTTCCAAGACTGTTCGAAATTTTTTTCGTCAGTCTCGCCGAGACTCTTTCCAAGATTTTCCGAAATTTTTTTTCGATAGTCGAAAATATTTTTGATAACAGTTAGCATGGAAAATGCGACATGAACAACTAAAATAATTTACAAACATGCTTTGTTGAACATTATTAATTCTGTAAAAAATCCTTCCCTAAACACAAAACCACTACAAAAAGTTATAAAAGAGATTTCTTCCTAAAAAAAAACTAGCCTTGCAAAATTTTTCTCATTCTCATCAAATCTTACAAAAAATGTTAAGAGCCTTACACAAATTTACCAATCAAATCATAATCTCACAAAACAAGCCAATTCAAATCTGGCTTGAACAAATGAAGGGAAGAAAAGCAGTAATGGTATAAAAAGTCAAGTATCACTTGTCCTTTGATAAAAATCTCGACATTTAGAAAAAATCGAGGATCTCTGGACTTCGACATTTTTCAAAAAAAAAAATTAAAAAAATCTCTTCCTACGATAGGCTACAAATTCGTTTCATATAGATCTTAATCGAATGATATGTACGTGTTAGGGGCGAAAAAAAGTACCTTTAAAAAACATCTCGGCACTTAGAAAAAATCTATCATCAGAACACGGCGGCAAAAAGTCCGCGAGGAACTTCAATATATCATATGAAAGCGATCAGTTGTGTATTCGTCATCTTTGTCGCACTCACTCTATATCAGCGGCATCGTCCAGAATGATGAATTTGCGTAAATACTCTATGCTTATACTCTTTGCGGAAAGAGTATACGCACAGAGCGAGAGGGTTATGAAATCATAATAAATACTGACCTTTTATTATATTGATTTGTCTCTTGTCCATTCAGTAATGGGGATTTTCATTTCCATTCCATTTTCATTTTTTTCATTGGCTCTCCCAAATATGCTTCGAACAAAATATGCTTCATAACGATGATCAATCCCAAAACGAAAATTTGTACGTAAAACTTTTACGATCGCAAATCGAATTCGAGTCAAGTACTTGCTTCACTTTATATAGATTCGCGATCATAAAAACTTTCCGTACAAGCTTATTAGGTTATTGATTATTTATTGACTGGTCCATCATCAAATTTTCGTTTTAGTTATTGATTATCGCCACGAAGTATATTCCGTTCGAATCATATTTGGGAGAGCCAAGAAAAAAAAATGAAAAAATCCCCGTAACTGAATGAACAAGAGACAAACCAACATAATAAAAGTTCAGTATTTATTAGTCAATACAATATTTGATGCATACTTTTTAGCGGACCGGGAACGTACATACCATTTGATAGAGAGTTGCATGAAACGAATTTGTAGCCTATCGTAGAAAGAGACTTTTTTTATTTTATTTTTTTCGAAAAATATCGAAGTCCAGAGATCCTCGATTTTTTCTAATCTCGAATTTTTTTTCCAGGGACAAGTGATACTCAACTTTTTATACCATTACCACTTTTCTTCTCTGTATTCGTTCTAGCCAGATTTGAATTGGCATCTTTTGTGAGATTATGATTTGATTGGTAAATCTGTGTGAAGCTCTCTTATCATTTTTTGTGAGATTTTATGAGAATGAGAAAAATTTTACAAGGTTAGTTTTTTTATGAAGAAATCTCTTTCCTAACTTTTTGTGAGGGTTTTGTGTTTAGGAAAGGATTTTTCACCGATTTAATAATGCTCGAAAAAGTATGTTAGTAAATTATTTTAGTGGTTCATGTCGCAATTTCCATGCTAACTGTTATTGAAAATATTTTTAACTATGAAAAAAAATTTCGGAAAATCTGAGAAAAAGTCTCGGCGAGACTATCGGAAAAAAATTATGAAAGTTTTGGAAAGAGTCTCTTCGAGATTATCGATAAAAATTTCGAAAAGTCTTGGAAAAAGTCTCGACGAGACTATCGTTAAAAATTTTTAAAAGTCTTGGAAAGAGTCTCGATGAGACTATCGACAAAAATTTCAAAAAGTCTTGGAAAGAGTCTCAGCGAGACTATCGAAAAGAATTTCGCAGAGTCTTGGAAAGAGTCTCGGCGATACTCTCGAGTAAACAAATTAGAAAAATCTCGAAAATAGCCTCGGCCATACTCCAAAGTATGATTATAAAAAGGCCTGGAAAGAGTCTTGGCGATACTTGAAAAAAGTTTCAAAAACTGTCTTGGCAAGATTCTCCAAAAAATTTCAGTTAAATATAGGAAAGAGTCTCGGTGAGACTTTACAGAGGACTGACCTGTGAGTTCCGGAAACGTGCACAGGTGAGACATTGCCGAGACTCACGGCGAGACGTCTCAGCGAGAGTTTCGCTGGAAGTCTCACCGGTACTAATTTTTTCTGCGCGGGAATTGTTTGTTCCTCACCAATATCATTCGTTCATTGAAAAATTCATAAACATTCGACCTTCCTGCACAATTGGGTCCGTTCTCAGATTTGTTTTTACAAATCTAAAACGGAAGCAACAACAACAACCTAACTCGTTACAACCATAGTAAGTCCGTGCGAGATCTATAAAAACAAAATGTTTTTATAAACATTTCCTTCTGTCACGACTCAAAATCTTCTGTCGTGAAATCAAATTGTACTGGACTTGTAGTGGCATGGTACTCTAAAAAGTTATGCATTGAATGCAGATTTCAAGATGGTACAACCAATTTTTGTTGACAAAGAACGAGTTATTGCTATTTTTATTCAAAAAAGGCTGATTCTTATGAAACTACAAATGACACAATTTAACGCTAAATCTACGTCTTTTTGTTTCTATCACGTGAGAACTACGGTTTTTCAATGATAGCACTCAGTAGTAGCCTTTTTTATGCTTTGGACCAGAACTTTGTTTCGCATTTCGATTTGAACTTTGTTTTATAATCATAACAACTCGGTGCTCCCTGGTCTTTGTTTTATTTCTCGATTTGGATTTTGTTTTGTGATCATAACAACTTGGCGCTCCCTTAGTCTTTGCTTTACTTTTCGATTTAGACTTTCGCGTATTAAAAAAAAAAAAAAAAATACAAACAAAGGTCATCTGTATAAATGGCAGCAAAAGAACTGACGCAAAGTAGTGATTTTCGAAAATTTCAAAAAAGTCCTAATAACTTGAAAGCAGTGAGACTTTCACTAGGGTCATGTTTTGATATTCTGATAGGTCATGGCCCAAGCTACCATCCCTCAAAGTTTGATCCACTATTTATAGGACACTCTGTATTAATTAATATATTACGTATTAATTAATATATTATAATTAATATATTACTCTGTATTAATTAATATATTATGGAACGACGAAATGATTATGATAACTATTACTTGTCGCCTGTACAAAGGTCGAGAGAGAAGTCGTACTTGAAGGATCATTTGATGGAATTTCGGCTACATGTAAATTTGAAAGAAGGGGACATTCCTTGCACGATTGTAATTATAAGTTATGCGGATTTCTAACCAGACACATACATCCACACATACATACTTACATATCTATATATATAATTTTAGTGAGAGCCTCGCGCTACACATAGGTCTGACATAGGACGAAATGCGTTCAAACTTCAATTACCGTTGGAAAAAACGGGCCTTAGACTATGTTACAACCGCGATGAAACAGGTAAAACCCGTGGATTCCAGTACTGCGTAGAACCGCGGTCCAGGTACCGTGGTTAATCAAGGTTTTATTGTATTTTTGTACTGGAAACCTACACATTTTAGATATACATTCCTACTAAAAGGCACAGTAGCCAAAAATACGATAGCTAAAAAGTCGTGTATGTCCCGTTTTCAATTTCATTGCCTGATTGAAAATCAGCTGTATAAATTGCTCACTGCCATTTGCGAGATGGTCTTCTGATTGAAAATGAAAGGTAACAAAACAATTGCCTCACTCGGTAGGTGAACAATCATGTATATACTCTTGTACATTACATATGGGGCATTCCATGTCAAACCGGTCAGTCCGTGACCCCGACCATTTTTTATTTTTCTCGAAATTTTTTCATTTTCAAGTAACTACTGAAAGGAGTTTTTAAGAATTTTTTTACATTTTTATCTCAACCCGTTTAAAAATAATGAGTTTTTCAAAATTTCGCACGAAATTTTTTTAAATGCTCATAACTTTTTCAGCAACAGAGATATCAAAATAAAATAGGAGGTAATTTTTTTCGTCTTTAATTGTAGTTTCATAAAAAAAATACAAAAAAATTATCAAAAGGCAATTTCATATATTTTTTTTAGTTTTAATCCAAAATATTTTTTTTTCAAAACTTGGACCATTTTGAGTTTTTTGAAAAAATTCACCTTTTTTGTAGACATATCTTTACATGTCTCGAAACATTCACAGCTTGTGATATCAATCCCTTCTATTTTTTCTCATTTTTTACCACGTGTGAACCAATAATAAAGAGTCAATCCTGGATCATATTTTTTTTGTTTTTTTTTCTACTCATAATTCCATTCTTCAAAAAATTATGAATGAAAAAAGTTAATAAATAAATATTGGAACTGATTTCCATTTTTTTTCAGTTTTCAACCAAACATTTACCTTCACATCTTGGGCCATTTTGATTTTTCTGAAAAAATTTACCATCTTTCACGACACATTTTTACACGTCCCAAAAAATCCGCAGCATGTGATATCCATAAATTCTATTTTTTTTTAAATTCTCTGCCATGTGTAAACCAATGATTATCAATTATAAATCTTTATTCATGAATATCACATGCGGCGGATTTTGTTGGACGTGTAAAAATGTGTCGTGAAAGATGGTGAATTTTTTCAGAAAAATCAAAATGGCCCAAGATGTGAAAGTAAATGTTTGGTTGAAAACTGAAAAAAAAATGGAAATCAGTTCCAATATTTATTTATTACTTTTTTTCATCCACATAATATCTTAAGGAATGGAATTATGAATGAAAAAAAAAACAATAAATAAATATAATTCAAGATTGACAACTAATAATATAATTATTGGTTTACACGTGGTAAAAAATGAGAAAAAAATGGAAGGGATGGATATCACAAGCTGTAAATTTTTCGAGATATGTAAAAATATGTCTACAAAAAAGGTGATTTTTTTCAAAAAAATCAAAATGGTCCAAGTTTCGAAAAAAAAATATTTTTGAATTAAAACTAAAAAAAATATATAAAATTGCCTTTTGATATTTTTTTTTGTATTTTTTTTACGAAACTACAATTCAAGATGAAAAAAATTACCTCCTATTGTATTTTTATATCTCTGTTGCTGAAAAAGTTATGAGCATTCAAAAAAATTTCGTGCGAAATTTTGAAAAATTCATTATTTTTAAACGGGTTGAGATAAAAATCTAAAAAAATTTCTAAAAACTCCTTTCAGTAGTTACTTGAAAATGAAAAAATTTCGACAAAATAAAAAATGGTCGGGGTCACGGACTGACCGGTTTGGCATGGAATGCCCCATATACATTACATATACATTTATATATAAAAAGGAGGAAACGGGGATAAATCTAACCGAATCCGAAATAATCTCAATTTCTTCATCTCGTCGTATTCCTGCACGTCCTTTTCATCCATATACGGCTCTCATCTTGTTCGTAAATAATACAAGGGAAGAAGATGACACAGACTTGTCCCTCCCGGTGGCTGGAGTTGACACGTTGGTCTTTGGCCGAATATCCCTTGTCCCCGCTAACAATCGGTTTCTGTCTCTTATTTTGGTCAAGAAACTACCCCTGCACGCCCTTCCCAGCGGCGTATCCTCTACTCGAACGAGTCGAGTAATTGTGGGCATGTTTCATGGCTATGTTTACTGCCGCCTGGCCTGGAAAATTTACAGTTTCCCGCACTTCCATGTACATATAGATAAAATATTATATAGGGTGTACAGATCTGAAAGTTACGGATGATTATTTCTATAAAAACGGGTTACAATGAATAAGGTTCAAATAAATGATATTTGGATTTTAAAGTTTAACAAATTTGAAAGTATCAAAACAAGATTGCTATATTTTGCACTCCTGAAAACCAAATAATTTGCGTTTGAGATGTTTGAAAAACATTTGAGGCGTGTTATTCTATTGATTCAAGACACCCTCTATATAAGAACGTAGTTGGTATTGTAAAAGATATCCGTATATAGCACGCTAAAGCAATGCCCATGAATGAGATTGATGGGCCGTACCAGTAGCGAAGAAACTCGCCACGTGCTCATCAATAATTGCTTCTGGCTTCGACTATTTTCTATCAAATACTTATCCCTTTATATGCATCGACGCAATATGCAATCGTCAGACAAGGCTTTATCCAAAACTACAGTTTGAGCTAACGAACACAACAAAAATGACTAGTAAAATAAACGTGTCGTAAATTCGTTAAATAATGAAGGCCTAGTGGATTTGGCTAATTTCGCTCCATGCTGTCTCTAGAGCTATTCTCAAAATATTCCTCTTTGGGTTCCAGCCTGCAAAAAATTCACCATTATTTGTCTGGCAAATAGTGCTGGAAAGGTTATGAGAATAGTGCATTAGTCACTTGATTGACAGGATGAAAGTTAACACAAAAAAGGGTATGATCTTTATATAGTGTCCCGTATATAACGGATAACCCTTCAACTGCCGATGAAGGGTACTAAACTGGTTAAGGGGAGGTTCTAGTCAAAATCGACCAAAATTTTTTTTTTTTTATTGCTTTATTTTCATCCTTACGGTCTTAAAAATGTGTAGGCAAAAGGATATTTCCCTATCTAATTGATTTTACGAGTTATAGCATATAGACGAGAGAGCGCGTCGGCCGAAAAACAGGTAGAAGCGTTTCTTCGTCAAACTTTAAACGCGTTTTTCTCGAAACACCTTTTTTTTGCGCGCGGGGCGTGATTCCGCTTCAACCACTACACCGATTTCGACGTTTGGCGGCTCTAATTAAAGCTTATTCAATTTAGGGGGCCTTCAGGAAGCGTTTTTTGTAAAAAAAAATTTTTTAGTACTGTTTTTTTTAACGTGAAAACAAATAAAACAAGGCAAAAAAGGTGTTTTTCCTAAAAAGGGTCCCCATTTTTTTTAAAAAGGGTTTTTTAAAAATCGGAAAATCATAAGGCCCCCCAAATTTCATCTACTTTAAGATTTTTTTTGGTTTTTTCGTTTCAGATCACTTGGCAGGGCTGTAGAGTGCCCCGCGCACACTGTCCACCGCCGCGCACGACCGCCGTCAGTGAGGGCTGGAGCTGCCATTTTGTATTATTTTGACTGGAAAAAATTTTGTAAACTTTTTAAAATATAGACAAATAAATGCCACAAAAGTTTTAAAAAAAAAATACGTATGTACTCTCAAAGAATAATCATGAAATTACGCACATTTTTGGGCCTCTGGACTAGAACCTTCCCTTAAGAAATAGAACTTCATGTTCAATAAAAGTCTCATTGTTTTCGGAATATTTGAACTTAGTGAATTTTGTTGAATTTTTTAAAAATGAGCAGATTTGTTGACTTTCTTGGATGTTATGGCCATTGATGGAAGAATGTTTTCAGTCTATTTTTTGAATGATATTCTTGAATAGTTTTGCTGACAGATTTACATTAAAATTTTTGAACGACTACAGTGATTATTTTTCTAGAAAAACAAATTAAAAACCTGTATTTTGCTCAACATTTATTCCTAAGTTTGAGTTCTTGTGGTGTAGAAAAAATGTACGGACACCTGGGTGGCCAACTATCTCAAATTTAACAGTCAGTATGCATATCATTGTTAAAGTTACCCACAAGCTGATTCCACTAATTGTAATGAATGGTTGTAAGTGGATTTTTACGATGTTTAATGCGAATTTGTCGTCAAAATTACAGCTTTCTAAAGTGCTGATCCAGTCTAGGTACCCAGATTATCAAAAATACAAAAATTGACAAAGAATGAATAAATACCTCATTAGTGAGATCATAAACTTTTGGTAGAGAACGAAAACTCCACCGATGTATATATTCAGATTCTCGTTCATTCGGTAGAATTAATCGAATCCGGCGAAATTGTTTTTTTTTTATGCTTTCGTCGAACAGACTTACGTTTGAAAACCTTTATCAATCTATTTCCAAGATTCATTTCACATCCAACAATTTTCGGTAACTTGCATTTACTGATTCTACATCCTGTATTTACAAATTAATTTCTGAAATTCAATTTTGGAATTTGTATCCGGAATTCGTGCTTAAGGAAGTTGTATCGTTACATAAAAATAGAGATATTTCAATGGAACTATGCAAGCAAGGAAATATTAAAAAAAAATGCCTGCAAAATTTCACGACATTTAGAAGGACCATTTAGAAGTTAGTAATTAATAAATTAGCATGGTCTATTATGGAGTTATCAGAAATATCTCGACATCATGACCCCAATGAATAAATTTCGTATTGAAGTAATAGAAAGAATTAAATGGAAATTTTAGAACTTTTTCTTGAAATATTGAAAACGGTATGTGTCAAATTTCAAAGGAAATAGGAGACGCAATGATAGAATAAAAATTCAATAAAGTATCAAAAATATTTAATTTATGGTAGGAACACAAGATGATACGCTGAATGTGGCAACATCGCAAAAAAGAGCAAGCGCGGTAAAGCACAAAAATTTAAAATAGACGTTAGGGTCAAATTTTTTGATGTTTGGTTTGTACTCGTAACGTTTAGCCATACCGTTTTTTTTTTTTTTTGGTATACACCCCTTATCTTTACTCTATCCGATGCCAAAAGGCATTTACGTTGCGTGAAGCCAGGATTTCTAATGGGCAGTATTGCCACATTTTCTGCTCTGATCGGCGAAGTTGTTTATTCTATACGTACAAGCTTTAATCTAGAGGATTTCCCTGAAACGCCGACTTTCGGCATTCACTAATTTTTTTGTATGTTTGATAAAATTGTCCGCCATACTGCATGAACCATTGGACATTGACTGAAAGTCTTTTATAGCAACTTCTATTATACAAAATTACACAATTTTTTTCAGTAAACCTCTTTGCACGATCCTTATGTACTACACTGAAAAAAAGGCATAGTGCTGAGAACGGAGGCGTAGTTGGCTCAACTACGTCCTGAGGTTGGATACAGCGAAACCTATGGCGTAGTTGACGCAACCTCCGCGCGTAGTTGAAGGTATTTTGTTGAGCCAATTACGCCCGCAATTTGAGGTAAAACTTTAAATATTCAATAGAACCAAAACATTTTTTGAATAAAAATCAATAAATATTTGAAATTGTATCATCGTATTGCTCTGGAAATGCGGAAAAGTATTTCAGTCAATTGTATCAATCATGTTTGGATTAAATGAATTACATTGTGTAATTAAAACGTACAGTGATTGTACTCAATTATGATTTTGAAATGACTGTAAGAAATATTTGAATTTTTTTTGATATATATATTTTTTGGAATATCTTTTACTTGATATTTTTGATTTTATATTTTGCGAGTTTTGCGACTTTCAATAGTAAATACGATTTTTTACTCTCTCGTAAGAGCACCTATCCTGATATCATTAGGTGGCAAAACCTTTTTATATCAGCATACTTTAATTGTCTGATAGGCCTTAAATCTGTTTACCTCGTAAAACAAGGGTTCAGACTTTCTCGATGACCATCGGTCGGAGCGATGAATATTTAACGATTCAATATCGGAGCCTTATGGGCACACAGGCGGTGCAACGCTCACGCGAAAGCGCTCCGCCCGTGATCCTCTAGCGGATTTCTGCCACACCAGAAATCCAGCCGGGGAATAAAGCTGTCCGGTTACAATATATATAATTCGTATTAAATAAAATTTATTGTTTGCGCAACGAAATTCTAGTAGCTTTAGCAAAAGGTTTATTTGTTTGAATAGTAACAAAAGATTTTATCCAATTTACTACCAGATAATTAGCTTAATCACAAATTATATTTCGTTGATCTATGGTGTTATTGAATTCAATTCTCGCAGAGAAGTTTATTCGATGTTATTATTTTATCATATCACAGACAAACCGGATTCAACTCAACCTCCGTGTGATTATTTCAAATTCAATCGATTCTGTGTCTCAAGTTTTGTTTTTTTTTTTTTCAATGTAACCATTTATTGCGGTTGTATCATATGAAATAGACTCGACTCAAATAAATTAAAATTTAGCGGCAAAATCGTGACGTAGTTGTCTCAACGATATGGCTTTCAATGGATCAACCACCGGGTGATTAATTAAACGTAATATGACTATTGGCGCAACGAAATTCGTCCAACCTCATCGCGTAGTTGGCAATACTTTTATTTTTTTTTCAGTGTATACATTATGGCTGATGCACTATTCTGGAAACTTCCCTATCGTTTCTCTGTGATAAATAACGGTTATTATCGTACTACAGTAAACACTCCCTAACTAAACGTTCCATTATAGGCCATTTTCTCTCAATTTTCTCTGTTCGCAATACATCAGGCGGGCTAACGTTACCTCCACTTTTTCTTATTCACCGTGATGTGCGCGTTGACATGTCAATTGTAACTTAAATGTGCTACTAGCAAATTTGTATGGTATTGAGTGCTAGATAAAAAAATTGAAACATTAGATAATGATCTGACCTTCCACTTAATATTAAGGTACAGATGAACAAAATCCAGAATAGCAAATTAACAAGTGTACTTGAAATAAAAAGAAAGCTCACATCCTAACCTAACTATTTTCCGTTACACAAATGTTGCTTAGATCGCTTAGTAGCTCATGGTGAGGGACGCTCTCTAATAGACCATCCTCTCTAGTACTATGGAATTTCAGTCCTGAGAGTGGCCTCAGTAAACGGAGTTCAGTTAAGGAGAATTCATTGTATACGGAAAATCCACAAAAGAATCTTTTGAAAGCAGTTTTGGTATCGGCGTGGAACGAAATTCAGTCGAATTTATCGAGCCTTTGTTTTTGGTGCGAAAACGAGCAATTAAATCCTCGAAGATTAAAATAACGTCGCCCTACTGTGATAATGCGCCTAATTGCTACAAACAGATGTCCATTGTATCAATTTTTGATTGACCGGAAGCCATATCCAATGTGTTATGCTCCATCATCGCGGTAGTTAAACACACCAGGCTCAGTCATTACGAACAAACAAGTTACATTTGATCGATAATAACAACCCCTCCGATGAAACGTTGCAAAAGCCTGACCCCTGAGTATTAAAAAAAAAAATTGAATCCATCGTGAGTCACGTAGGCATACTAAGCAGGTAGAAACTAACAGCCCCCGCGTGTTGCGTATGGTTTCATCGAGTCTTATCTCTTTCTACACCCCTGCTCGATATTGTCCGCCAACATTATCGTTGTCAACGTTCTCCATTCTGAATCATCGTTACAATAAGTTTATTTTTGTAATCTACTTTCAACATAAAAAAATTCAGTCGAATTCTCGCACAAAAATTTTAGAGTGTATTTTATGGATTCATGCTCAGTGGAGAGGTGTTAAAATTGATTTTTGAGTTTTTATGTTTTCTTGAAGTATGGCATTTGTACAGCATAATGCCGCTTACAATATTTCAAGGAGATCCAACAACAATTATCTCATGTTTGCACCGGGTTAAGAAAATTTTAGCGCATTTTTTTCGAAACCGCATTTTCAAAATCAGTCATCAAAATAAATCAAGAGCCGCAGCAGTGGCTCGATGCCAAGTATTTAAAAAAAAAGCCAGCGCAAGCCTCGCGGCACTCTTATATTTACACTTTAAAAGTAATTTACACAGTAATTGTAACTTTTAAACATTTGTATTGCTCAAAAATCGTAAATACAATGATAAATGATACTATAAAACAATGAACAATGGAAAAAACTGAATAATGATTGAAAAAAAAATTTTTGAACTCTTTTATCATACAGAAGAATACATTTGAAGAAGATAGAAAAATTTTCAAATGCTTATGCTATTTGAAATTTTCGAGTAATGATCGTTTTAATAAAAGTGTGAGAAAAAGTCTCATAGCGCGACCGCTGACGGGTTAAAATTGGACGTTCGAGCCGCTTTGTTTCTTGGAGTCAGAAGGGCATAAGTCGCGTTTGTTTGTATTTGTACGTATATGTCATATTATTGCACCATTTTGATTTAAATTCTTCTGGCTTCTTATACATACGATACGACAGTGTTTGAACAAATCATTTTTTTATCATGTATATATTCTTTTTGATATATTAATGGCAAACAAGCATCATTTCGATCTAAAATCGCAGTTGCTGTTTTGAATTGATACTTCTTGATATATGATATGAATCCATTCCGTTCTTTCATATATAATATAAATCCATTCCCTTATTTCCGTTTGGTAATGTAAATCTAAGTAACAGTAGTCACCGCGAGATCCTTATTTGAAGAACTCCTGGCAGAATGGCTATATATTCGTTATTTTCATATATCTAATGTGGATACATTTTTTCGTAATAACTTCAAAACAATACTTCGTTAAATAAACAATCACGCATTAACTGATATATTAAGAATTAAAAAATTAAAATCGTTTTTGGCTATCTGGCTAAGCATGACCCTTAGCTAGCATTCAAGCTCCGGGTACACCAAACTCTAAAACGATGTAGCTCAACAGAACTTTACTCAAAAAACAAGAAATAGCAAAGCGTAATTTTGTCAGAAGCGTTTACACGCGTTCGCAAAATCGTAAGCAACTCGGACAAATTCACGAATGCGTCAGTCGCCAGCTGTGATCGAATCAAACCCAGGTCCCTTTTTAATTAACCCGATGCGTCGTCCGAACATTTGGGTGTGGAGTCAATTTGAACAAACACGCAGAGAAGCTCTTATCTCTCTCTCTCTCTCTCCCCCTCTCTCCCTCCCTCTCTCTCTCTCTCTCTCTCTCTCTCTCTCTCTCTCTCTCTCTTTCTCCCCTTCTGATAGAGAGATCAGCTTCTCTCTTACTTGTAAATATGTTCGCTTCGCTCGGATCTGTTTGCCCTTAGACTACTACCGATACACCCAGTTCCCATCTAAAGATCTCGGATACTCGACCGTTTCTATGAAATCCTTTTTGCTGCAAAGTCGAGTGTAAAATACATGTTTTTTTTTCGAACCGTTGCTGCCGTTTAATGTAATTACCGAATTAGTAATTAGTTCAAGGTAATTAGTCCTCCATTTTTGCATTTTGAGAAGTTTCGTAGACTCATGACATGAGGAATTGTTGCTGTAAAATATAGTAATTCACTACGATCAGTTACAAAATCAGTAATTCAGTTTGCATCAAAGATTTTATAAGATCTCCATATTTTCGATGATTTTTATTTTTAGTGGAAATTTTGAAGAATTATTTCTTGAAACTCGAGAAATCAAATGTGAGCTGTTAGTTGCATCATCGTGTATTTGGTTTGGGTTCCAGTTCACGAGGATAATGTGCAAAACCTCTTGTCACAAAGCATCATCGCGAGTGTTGGTCATAGATGGTACACGTGGCCTTTCCGACTCGTAGCATTATTTTCCTTTGATCTACATCTGTTGATTTAGTCGGACGACTCCACGAAAAGCGTATTTTTCCGCGTGACTTCTTTCGCACCTCCATCCTTCGCTTTTAACACGTTTTTTCTGCATGTGCGTAGACATTGTTAAAAAAAACTTGGTTCGAATTCCGGGTAATTGGAGCAATTTCGACGAGGAAAATATTGCTATGGAAATCCTGAACTGAAAGATTTGATCACAAACTTTAATTCTACAGGGAAATCATTGCTCGAAATGTGAATCCGTCGATATAGTCGGGAATAAAATAAAATAACTCGGTATATAGAGCCGCACGTGGTTCGCTGGATCGTTACACAGTCCGTTGAAGTTTATCGACGTGCGTTGAACAAAATAATAGAAAAAAAGTATAGAGTGATTCAAGCATCACTCCCCTTGCCCCACAATAACGCATCACGTATGACGTAGTGTTGGTACGCGAAAGCGACGCGTGCCAGCCACGTGGCAGGTCCAGAATTTCCAAGCTCTCCCCTCCACCCCTTGTAGGCACACATTGTGTACCTAGTAATCTTCCTACTATGTTGTATACCGTTCCCATGCTGTGCTACATCGTATGCCCAGCCGAGAAACACCCTGGTAAATATAATGCACCGAACTCCGAAACCGAATCATCTCCCAAGAGTACAAAAAAATACCGCGGAATAGCCCTCGTAGATAATGTATGGAGACCGAACATTGTCCGAGAGAAATCTCACGACTTGGAAACCGCCCTCCCGAGACTTGAAAACTCCCACAAAGGGTTGCGTAAAACCTTAGGGCAAAATATGCAACCTCAATAATTGCAAAAGAGGGCAACCTCTTTGTTTTATCGCGTGGCTTTCAGCTCATCAACTCGATTGTAATTCATGCGGTCAATCTGTCAATTATCAACTTTGTACATTATCGGAATGTCCTAAACGATCTCCCTTAAGGCTAAATTTCATACCGACTGAGTCCTCATGAGTGTGAAAGAGATAGCTGTAAATTTCTAAAGTGAACATTTTTCACAGTGTTGGTCCGATCGGAATAAAAAAGTCCGTTTATTCCAACCGGTCTAACGGTGTCGACAATGTTGACTTTCGAAAATTCGAAGGGCGTGGGTGACTGATCCTTAGCCTTAAGTTTGAAACCTCTGAACTGAAATTTCATCACCCTGGAGGTTTGAAAAAATTCTTCTTAGTTTTATATTAATTGTTAGTTTATTATAATTATAAAAGCATGACACAAATGGTTTTACAACACTAATATCTTGCTTTTACAATTGATTTTCGCGAAATGTCTTTCCCGGACGCCTAGCGGCTCTATTAAGCCACTTAAATACGTTTTTCTCTTAAAAACATTTTTTTCAAATCAGTATTTACCATACTTTTTACATTTTTTTGCCGAGTCATTTGACTGTTCAGATAATACTCCTTTATTTTATAGCAGAAATGTTGTTTACAAAAATAATCAATATTTTGAAAAATCTTTACGTAGAGTCTGTATCATGTTCATATGTAGATTATGACACTTAAAAAAAATGTAGGATCACCTGTGTGGCAATGAAATGGTCGTACTTCATTCTGTATACATAAAAAAAGTTCTTCGGCAATTGCTTCTGAACGCTACTATTACACACATGAAAAATCAATCAAAAAATATTCAGTACTACATACTTTATATTTAAAAAGTCCTTGAAACAGATTCGTGATAAAGAAACATTTACCCACAATAGATACTTAAAGTTAATTCTCATTTAAGAGCTTTAAGACCATTCCAAGGCCTTAATTACGTACTTGTAAAATCACTTGGCACTGCATGTGATGCAGTACACATCCACCGAGTACGGTGGATAACTCCACCAAAATTGTCGAGTATGTTAATAAAAACTACGCTCCAACTGATTACGTATTTTACAAATAGTGAGCGAAGAGTGGGTGGTCCAATTTAACGGGAAGTTATGAATTCTCACAGAGTAAATATAATCATGATATTTTTGAATGATTGTCGAATGTCAAAGTAGTTGAATATTATTTATATAAGCTTTAAAGGCTAAATCCACTGTAACGGCCTCAAAAAATGCCTTTTTTCGACAATTTTTTTCGGGTGGAAGGAAAAGTAATAGAATAATAATATTCGGGGGAGTTATTAAGAATATATTTAACTGTACAACAAAAAATTATGATTGAAAAATATTTTAAAATGGCGACACCGGAGCCATTCCCGCGAGGCTTATTGAACTCGAGGCGCTCTGCAGCACGCAGTATAACTGGTGCAATTGTTGATCTGGAATAAAAAAAAACCTTAATCTAGACACTCATAGCTAGAGAAGTACGTAGGGGATTTTGAAAATATTCATTTTTGTATTATTGGCGAGTGTTTGAATGAAGAGGTTCAAGTTTCGATAGAAAAAAGGGGTAATTATTTGTTGATAAAAAATGTTTAAATGAACTTATTGAAAATTCCGTACGTATGTCACTTCGAAATGTTATTTTTTAGATATTGTCAAAAACTGAAATGAAAAGAAAGAAAATTGTTGAAGTTATACCGCGTGCCGTTTTGAAAAATCGTGTTTCGAGAAAAACGCGTTTAAAGTTTTGAAACGTGGTACTGAAATGACTGACGCGCTCGGGGAAGACCCCGAAATTTCAATGAAAATTTTTTTTTCAGGTATAAACCTTTTTGCCTCACATTCAAGAGGGTTCAAACTATTTTAAGCCAATAAAAAAAATCGATTTTTCGAAAATTCTACAGTAGTTTTACCCGTTAATACTATCCGATTTTTCTCAAATTTAGTAAAACATTTCTTAAACGAGTTTACCATAAAATGAAATGCTGAAAACAAGCTTGCAAAATCACGGCTATATTTCGTAAGGAACATAAAAAGAAATTGCATTCGCACTTTACAAGTACGGTGTGTTTAACGATACGTGACGAATCTGACAAAGTGTGAAGTCGTCATTGAATTACGCCACAGACTACCCTAGTTTCATTTATATTTAGTAGCTCGTCATTATAAGAGGGTGGGTTTTTCTTTACTCTATGATATGGAGCTCGTGATAGGGGACGGTTTAGTTAAAGGACAGAAAATGAGGAAGCTGGGCCAAAGGAGCCAAGTAACCCTCGCCATGTAAACCAATTTGCACGCTATGAAGCCCCGATGACGATCTGTTATAGAGCACACAGTTATTTCCCATAGGAATTGGAGGGATGGGCCGCTTTTCCCGGGCTCTTAGATATTTTATTTGTCGCGGCTGTTCCCACAGGAACATCACGACTATGGGAACTTCGGCAACCCAAACAATACCTATATTATCTGTACACAGAACAAAGAATCTTCTCCACTGATTAAAAATTCCAGCGTACGTCATCATCTCGTAAAAATCATATTTTTGCGCCTCGTCAGAGCTAAAAAAGAATAGGTATGATAAATTATATATTTTATAAAACGTCTACGATCACTGGTAAATTTATAATTACGGGAAAACTTCAAAGTTCATTTACTAAATAAAACACGATGGATCCAGCATAGTGAATCCGATTTTTATTGCTAGGGTTTCTCAGTTCAAATTTAAGATCATAGTTCCCAAACTAAATATTACGGACTCAAAGGGTGACAAAAATGATAAAACTAAAACAGGAAACGTGTATGCCACAACTGTTCCGATTTCTGAAACAACATCTTTTTTTGCTAATTATTGTTTTTTTGGGCTCCTTTTTCGCTCTGACCGTTAGTCTGGAGGAAAAAGTTTGTGCTAAAGAAGCTTCGTGGCAAAAATGAGTTTTGAGAATCCTGAGGTAAATTCTAGGTACGAACTTGTCAACCGCGGTTCTGTGACCATAAAAATAAGGGTGCCTAGATTTCTCGTATTATTATGAATTGTCGAAGACTTGTGGCTATTATAGAGTTGGGTAGGCGGATCCTGCTGGGGGTGAAACGGGGGGAGGAGGAAGGGGTTAAAAAGTCTTTGGAACGAGCGATAATTAGTAGCAACGTGTGGCACATGTATAGCGACTTTACTGATTTTTACCGTACATGGACGGACGATTTGAACTGGCGACCGTAATTCAAGATAAGACATCCCCCGGTCCGGTATCAATTACGGGTGGAGCCGAGAGACTCAAAGTTACCTACGATTATCGTTGCTGGCCCACATAATACTTAAACTCCACTTAAGTCACACTCACTTTCTCTCTCACTTTTTCTTTTTCTTTTTTTTCTATCCCGCTCGAAAAGCCCAATGGAGTCTGTGAGTCTCCCATAGCCACTCGTCAACTCTTTCGCTAATTACCAATTATTAAGCTGTAATCGTTTCGGATTATATACGTATAAGGTTGTACTTTCGCACGCGTAATCTTCATCGAGCGGGGGCGGACTACATTATTCGCGCTTACACTTCTCACCGCAAGGAATATATATTTACTTCTATGTACCAACCACTTATAATAACCTCCCTTTTCCCCTTCTTTCTTTCTTTCTCTAAGAAATGGGAGAGAAAAAACATCAAGGAACTCTACGACGTTTTCGCACGAGTATGCAATACTGCATTTTCCTTTGCTTTCTTTTGTTTTTTTCTTCTTTGGGGAATTTTTATCCTACTACTCTCTCCATTTCTTCTACTGAATCCCGTAGTTTTACTCTTTTAACATTCATTTGACACTGTGATCTGAATCGTAAATTTGTTGCTTTTTGTATTGTTTGTTTTGTCTCTCAAAGAATTTGAAAATTCCTTATTATATTTATGCTAATTATTCATTTTTTTCTAAAGTTAACAGATACATTGAAGTTGCTTATTCTAATGATATTCATTGATTAGTCCCGCGCAAAAAAAAAAATAGTCTTGGTGAGACGCTCGCCCGGAGTCCTACCGGGATATGTCTTGCCAGGATTTCGCATAGTCCCGCATGCAAGACTTTTCTGATTGGTTTCGAGAGTCTTGCCGAGACTCTTTCCAAGACTTTTCGAAATTCTTTTCGACTCTCGTCAAGACTCTTTCCGAGATTTTCGGAAACTTCTTTCGACAGCCTCGTCGAGAGTCTTTCTAAGACCATCCGAAAATATATTTTAGAGTCTCACCGAGACTCTTTCCAAGACTTTTCGAAATTCTTTTCGAGAGCCTCGCCAAGACTCTTTCCGAAATTCTTCTCGAGGGTCTCGGCAAGATTCTTTCCAAGACTTTTCTAAAGTACTATTGAGAGTCTTGCCGAGACTCTTTCTAAGACTTTTCGAAATTCTTTTCGAGAGTCTCGCCAAGACTCTTTCCAAGACTTTTCGAAATTTTTTTCGAGAGTTGCGCTAAGACTCTTTCCGAGATTTTCGGAAACTTTTTTCGGAAGCCTCGCCGAGACTATTTCTAAGACCACCCGAAAATATAATTGAGAGTTTCGTCGAGACTCTTACCAAGACTTTTATGAATTATTAACGAGTCTCGCCGAGGCTCTTTCCAAAACTTTTTTAAATTCTTTTTCGATAGTCTCTTTCCGAGATTCTCCTGAACCTTTTCCGATACTTTCTATCTAGCCATGAATATTGGATAGAAAAATCTATCCGAGATTCATGTCGCGATTAAGGGCCAGTTGTTCCACCTTCAGGTAAATTTTACCTGGCGGTTGTAGCATGGGATAGCAGACCTTTAACTATTAGATAAAATTTACTGGGAGGTGGAAAAACCGGGCCTAAGAGATAGAAAAAATATCCGATTCTCTCAGGCAAGACAAAATGTTGGTATTGATCGGAATAAGATCAAACAACGCGATCAGTGACGCGATTTTTTATATCAAGATAAAACTCCAACTGGACTATATAAGAATCGGGTAGGCTATAAAAAAAGTTTCAGAAAATCTTGGAAAGAGTCTCGGAGAAACTCCCAAAAAATTTTTTTTAAAATATTGGAAAGTCTTGGCGAGATTCTCGAAAAGAATTTCGAAACGTCTTGAAAAGCGTCTTATCGAGACTCTCGAAAAGCATTTCGAAAAGTCTTAGAAAGAGTCTCGGCAAGACTCTCAATAGTACGTCTCGCGCAGAAAAAATTAGTCTCGGCAGGACGCCCGGCGAGAATCCTGGAAAGCTATCCCGGCAAGAGTTCCGGAAGAATCCCACATAGGTACGTTTCCGGGACTCTTAGGTCAGCGTTCCAAAGTCTCGCCGAGACTCTTTCCGATACTTTTCAAAATTCTTTACGAGTCTTGCTGAGACTCTTGCAAAGAGTTTCGAAAAGTATCGGAAAGAGTCTTGGCGAGACTCTCGGGAAGAATTTCAGAAAATCTTGGAAAGAGTCTCAGCGGGACTATCAAAAAATCTTAGGAAGAGTCTCGGCCAGACTCTCGAAAAAAGTTTCGAAAAGTATTGGAAAGAGTCTCGGCAAGACTCGATTTTTTTTCGAAAAATATAGAAAAGAATCTTGCCGGGACTCTTGGAAACAGTCTCGAAGAGACTCAGAATGATAAAAGTAGTCTCGCCGAGATGCTCACTGAGAGTCTCGCCGAGACGTCTTATCGAGAGTCTCGCATGGTCTGGTCCCGGGACTCTTTTGAATTGGTTTCAAGAGTCTCGCCGAGACTCTTTCCAAGACTTTTCGATTTTTTTCTCGATAGTCTCGCCGAGGCTCTCGAAAAAAGTTTCCAAAAATCTCGGAAAGAGTCTTGACGAGACTCTCGAAAAGAATTTCGAAAAGTTTTGCAAAGTGTCTCGACAAGACTCTCGAAACCAATCAGAAAAGTCTTAGAAAGAGTCTCGATAAGATTGTCGAAACCAAACAGAAAAGTCTTGCATACAGGACTATGCGAGATCCCGGCAAGACATCCCGGGCAGATTCCGGGTGAGCGTCTCGCCAAGACTATTTTTTTTGCGCGGGGTTGTATTGACAATGTTTCGAGTATCGAAAGACTAGAAGACTAAAATACTTTATTTTTTTTTCTACGCTGTCTCTAAAATAATTTTTTATTGATTTCCGAGCATAGTAATGTCCTTTGTGTCATTAACCCTCTATGGTAACATCCAGCTAGCGACTGTATGAAAAGCCCGTATGGCCACGTGTTCGAGGATACTCCCATAACGAAGTTTTGTAACGAAGAGAAAGAGGAAAAGAAGGAAGAGAGAGAAAAGTACACTAGCGAGTTGTTGAATTGTTACAAAGTGCGCGAAGAGTCTGTGTATATAAATTCGACTGGTATAAGAGCTTGAATATATATACATTTATATATATATATACGGCTCTTCGGTAATTTCACCCCCATCTGATGGACTCTCAAGCCCGAGGGTGGCTTCATTCGCGAGAACGTGTATTTTCATTCAGCGTGTTGAATTTCCCCTTATTGTTGGGGATGAAGGGAGCAGTGAGGGAGGAGGGGGATGAAAGCGTGGGACCCACTCTCAATCTGAATGCGCGTGGCGATTCATGGGAATTTTCTATGTCCCACCCTTCGCCTCTGCTTCAATGTCAATCGAATGTCGAGCAGCAAAGTGCTCGTATTTTTATTGTCCCAGGGCAAATTTCTACACCTCGCAAACCTCAAAAATTTCGTCTAACTTGGCCTCGCTTCGAAATACTTTAGTAATCGAATGGTTCAATCTCGATATCCTTGAACACGACTTGCGAGGTCAAATATGCGTCAATGCTGAAGCAATTGAAATAATTGGAGTTAAGAGTGGTTTTCGGTAGAAATGTAGAAGAATTTTCATATTCAATTTTTTCAATTTCAATTTCAATTTTCATATGATAGACCTCAAAAGTCTGTGTCAACAGAACGATCTCTGGGTTAGTTATATTAGTCAGCATCGTATTTCCGGATGAGAAGTAACTAGGTGTTTTCAATAGATTTTTAATCGCTGAACACGAACTTGATCATTTAAATTGTGTATCACGTGAGCATTTTGCTGAAATTGAGGTCAGAGTTTCGAAAAAACGTGTTTTAGGTCATTTTTGAGAACTTACAGTGCATGAACTCGATCTGTTGGGATTTTTCAATAATTCTTGAAATAAAGCTCTAACCTTGTACTTTCAAGTAAAATTATTAATTCATTAGTATTAGGGTTTCAAGAAATGGTTTACATCGATATTTTTTGTTTTTCATTATTTTGTTTCGATATCTATTACACGTGCCGTTTAAGCACTGTCAATTTTACGTGAACACACAGTAATTTATATGTCGAAAGCATTTTTCTTAAATGTTACTATACCGATTTCTAATCGGTAATGTCTAAGTTAAAAATTTTTAAATAAAACAAATTCATTTTTAATTTTTAAATAAAACAAATTAATTTCAAATTTAAAATGAAAATACATTTAGACTTAAGTTTCTAATTTTTTTTTAAATTACGCCGAGGTATTGCATGATATAGTATTTTCGACATCGATTATTCTCATAATGGCGATATTGCATTGATTATTCGTATAACAGAGTCCCATGTTACAATAAAAACAGTAATTTTTCGTGCAAAATTCCCTCCGTGAATGCATCTTTGTAGTAGCTCGCGTGTTTGCATATGTGCGGGCTACACGGTCATGGCCATGATGCAAAATATCACAAAGCGCACTTATAGATTAAGTTTTAAAATTGTCACTGACATCTGGTTCCAGTGGACGATGATATTCAGCATTATGACGAACCACGTATAACCCGTGCATATGAGAGGGTGCGCATCATTATAAAGACGTGCTGACAGTTCTTCAATGGTACGTGTGACGCAATTTATAATAATTCCTCATAAAAGTACATGGCTTAAGCTGTAGGTATTTTAAGACTTATTGAAACGTCTTATCACATCGGGTTCATGCGCTCTAAGTTCTCAAAATGACCTGAAACACGTTTTTTTGACAGTTGGACCACAATTTTCGGAAAAATGTGCCTTGATCATCATTGTTAACGATCAGATTCGTGTTCAACGTGAAAAAATCTATCGAAAATGCATAGTTTTCTGGTGTTAGTTAAACGGTGCTTGTAGGGCAATACAGCAGTCTACTCTTTATTTAGCACTTTTCTTAAATATTTCTACTTTAAAATCATTTCTTTTCCATCACCATTCTACTCCTGAAAATATCTACTCCTGTGGCATTTTTTATCTTATATATTTTTAGTCGTAATAAAATGTGCTCCAAATCATTAACTAGTCCGAAATATATACATATGCCAACTCCAAATATACCACTATTCAAAGAAATGTCTACTCTAAAATATTTTGATTTTAATGTACATCTCTGCTCCAATAGAGTATACCTTGGGATATCATCTGGAATTAACATATTTTGGAGCAGACATTATGTGAAGTACTGATATTTCGGAGTAGATAAATTTCGGGGCAGTGATGTTTGAGCATACCTTACTATAAGTAAAAATATTAAAAAATGAAGTCATTCAGGAGTAGAAGAATAAAAAGCATATATAGTGGTCGTACTTCCGCTTTTAGGCGTGCATTTGTAGAAGTGGAAATCTCTAAAATCAAATTTATCAAGCTTTACAAGTACAAAGGGAAGTAGAGCTCGAATCTTTGTACATTCATTTTGCAGTTTTAGTCAGAAATTAGACTGAAAATTCGGAACTTTCGGTTAATTTTGATTGAAATTGAGAATACAAATTGATGCAAAATCCAAATAGAAGTCCAAGGACTTGACAAATTCTTAACAAATATAAAAATGTTTATACGTGTAATAAAATTTATCATAAATTTGTCGAAGGTTGGTAGACCAATAAGAGTAATCATTAGTGCAAAAATATGTTGCATCTACACGATGATTCGTCGGTCGAAACGGATCGATGTGCAAGTGAGGTCAGTCCGTTGATTTGACACACGCATCAAAAAAGTATCCTTATTCCTTCATTCTTGCTATACAGACCTATACAGAGTCAAAGAATTTGAAATGACGTGCACACTCAAGTAAACGAACATACATAGGGACACGAAAGGCCTGTATGCTAATGACTTCTCATTAGCGAGTCAGTAACAGGACCGCGTGCCACGAAACTTTGCGAGATTTCCAACTGTACGACCAATAAGAGAAAATCGTCGTAAGAAATTTCCTCGTGTCCCTCACCACTCAGTCCCCCGTGATTCTTACCTATGGCTCGTGCCTGGCTGTGGACGAGTCATAGAAAAAAGTGGTAACGAGAAAACGCGAATAAAGAAAGAGAGATGGAAAAAAGAAGAGGGAAGAAAAACGTATGGGAAAAAGCAATTAAAAATCTCTGTTGAACGATAATGAGTCGAAAAGATTATGTATAAAAGTAAGAACGAAAGAGAGAACAAATGCAACCCAGATTGTGTGCTAATCGATATGGATCTCGGAAAGCACAACATGCACTTCGGTATTTACGTTAATAATTTTATCACGCACACACTCTCGGAACAAGTCGTACTGATGTATGTAAATGTATGTATGAATCTGGGCTTACCTGGGATTCAACCCATATTGGCTCGAAATGAGTGAGTTGTGCGTGTGACCGAGCTCCCGAACATAATTGCCATCGACGTGGCAAACCCGGGTACTACTTCCCCCATAATACGCGCTCCTATCGCACTAAACACGTTATAACGCTCGTAATGTCGTCTTATAATAATCACAAGCCTCATGTGTGCGTTTCCTTTAAGTACCGCCTGAGTGAGTGCCGCCGTACTCGTGTCACGTTACACCCCGTAGAAACGTTTTTTTTTTTTTTTCATTTTTTTCGATTCCGACCTTTCGATTAAATGCCCACCAAACTTGCGAATTTCCGTTCGTACTCGCGAGACAATTTCTTTAATTTCCCGATCTTAGTTTTAGAGGCAGATTTTTCAAAGTTCCTGCAGAACATTTTTCGCGCGTTGACGTTCGATATAATCAATTTTTATTTTTAATGTTCCTGCGTATACTCTTGCGAGTTTTTACGGGTCCGTCTCATCCTTTGACCCCACCTTTCACTTTACTTCACTTCCTTCCTGTTCTCGTTCCATTCTCTTTTCTAATACACTACTGTTATTGTATTTGCACGAGGACCGAGGGAAACTGTGAAAGTTTCAGTTCTTTAGCACAATCAGAAACTCAGAAAAACTGCTTCCCGTTCAGCGATCAATGCGCGAATCGGTGTATGGTAAAGCGGTAACCCAACCAAGTACTGACCTCGCCCGAGGCTATCTAGCTTGGGAGATCACCGAGGCCACATACGCATTCGTCCTGTGGGTATTCGAATTAATCATTTTATACTATTTTATTTGATTAATCTTATTATTAGGAGTCCATTTCGAAAGTTGTGCGTTTTATTTCTAATTGGCCGATTTATGAGGAAAAATGCATTTTGGTGTCATTGATCACTTTATAGTAGAATCCCAATCGAGGGTTAGTGACGTTGAATATTTGGCTGTAAGGTTTGGCGGGAAATGGACTCATTACAAGGGAAAGGCATGCAACAAGTGCTTGAAATTGGAGGTATGAGGTAGGGCGTTAAACGTGAGAAAGGGCGAGCAAAGGCTGACGGAATACAGGGGTGGGTTGTAGGACGTTGCCGCAAGGGAAACAGCAATGCAAACCTTGTACACGAGACCGTTCATCATGTAGAAGCACGACAGGGGTTGCTTGTGTCTGGTATGGAGTGCCAACACCCTTATACCTCGACTCAATCCAGATAACAGATACTTTAAGGATACTCAACCCTTTAAAGTTTGCCTTACATATTACTAGAGTCACAGAAATGCCGGAAATTATTTGGTTTCCTGTAGATGAACAATTTTGGGAGCTTAAAGTTGTTAGATAACTCGAGATACCGCAACATAAAAATTTGCAATTTTAATGGTATGCAATAATGTTCAATATATAACGAAATGTTAATTAATTTTTTTGAGTTTCGGTCCCTAACATATAAATTTTGATAGTGATCTTGCAGATAGTGGTTTAAGGAGCCCTATCTCGAATATAGATATGCGGTGCCTTTGACTTGCTTTTGACGTTCACATCTTCTTTTTAATACTGCTTGGCGTCAAGATACTGTCGTATCTCTAGATATATGGCACTTTAAATTTGTATCAGGAAATTGCATAAAAACCACCAATGCAACCGTCTACTTTTTTAGAAATTCAGGTGTGTACAAAAATTCTACCCGATACTCATAAATTGTGTGCGTCAAAAGACCGAGGCCTTTTTCGCCATGGAATTCATGATCTGCCTGAGCGTTGGCAAAGGACAGTAGTAAACGCCAGTAGTATCTACGCTGATTGAGATTCGTATTAAATTTTTTTTTATAGGTAAATAAAAAAATTGCTTGAAACAGATAGAACCTACCAAGCGCCATAAGGAAAATATGAAAACCCGACGAAATCGTACTGAATAGACTATCGTCGATGACCGACAAATTGTAAAACGAATGTAAATTCTTTTGACAGTTGATTGTAAGATTTTACTATGTATTTATACGGAAAAGTCTAGGTTAGTCAAATTATTTACATTTCTCTGTTTTTATTAATTTTAATTTAAGCAAATTGAGTTTTAAGCTACGCCATAGAGGATGTAATTAACCCGTCAGAGGTTGCGCTCCTCTGAGAGATTTTCTCTTATGTATTCAAGTACTTAATTCGATAAATAGGAACTTGAAAACAATTCTGCCACAGTATTGTGCCTTTCGAAATGTTCATTTCTCAAAAACCATAAGTACTGCGATAATTGATTGATAAAAAAATTAAATTCTTTTACCATACGGAAAAATAAATTTGAAGATAGAAAAAATTTCAAATACTTATGCCATTTCAAAGTTTCGTGTAATCATCATTTTAATAAAAATGTGAGAAAAAGTCTTATAGGGAGACCACTAATATATATATAGAGCTAAATAAACGCAAACATTTAAGATTATCATTTAATACATTTAATAACGGAAAAATATCCACGCCATTTGACGACCACGATACTATGGGTGAAAATGAGAATTCAGTTTAGTAAATTCAATGATTTGCCAAACTTTCGAAACTTCTTCGTGATACGTTCGTTATTTTTGAGACGAGTATTAACATGTACAGATTTTTTTTTTCGCAATTTACCCAATAACGTGACACATAACAAAATACCTCTGTTTTGATATACGTAAACAATTTTTTTTTTTTTTCATTACTGGTGTCCAACATTTTCCCCAGTATTTGAAAATTCAACATAGAAATTTTTTTTGAAAAAAAGGTAAGGAAAGTATAAGTCCTGTATTGTGTTTGTTTTATTTTTCAAACAAACATTGACGTAGGTGAGATTTCTATTTGCAAATGTCCAATAAGACAGTAATTTACAAAAAATGCTTGGTTATCAAACGACCGCAATATAATTTTGAAAATTCATAGCACCCAAAGGGTCCCTCCCCCCTTCCCCCTCGTCGCTCCCATAAACGTAATTGTGTGTGGAGAAAAGTTGGGTAAGATTGTATTCGCCCGATATGATTGTAATTTTTTATATTCTTGAAATTAAGAAATGGTTAGAAGATTGTTTTGAAAATGATTGGAACCCTAAAATTGCCACCACGGTTCAAGGAGCATTTATTTATTCCGAAAAATGGTGACAATGGGTTATGGGGTCCCATAGGTTGCTACGTCAAGTGAGCATACATACATATTAGATACGTGCATGCTTCCGGAAAACGCGGACTTCAATCGAGGCATATTAAATGCCTCAACTAACTACCTCAGTTATGAGATGAAACATTCCATTTCGCGTGATCGACAATTTTGCACCCCAACGCGTAATTATTTCTGCGCCAATGATACCGAATTCCAAACTCGAACTCGCACATGTTCTTAGCTTGTACGAAAATCCAGCGATTCACCATTTTCCTTCTCTTGTGTTTCGTTATTGATTTTCCCCTGTTGTCGTTCACTAGAAGTCAATTTAGGGACATTTGAACTCGTACGCAACATCATATTTAGGTTTGAGCTCCATCTGAATCCAAAATTTGATGGGGTTTCAGTCGTGAAACTCATATTTCGAATTCAAATGATTTTTGAGATTGAACTAAATATCAAGGAACTTTGATTCTGCATTGAATTTGAATTAAAAATCAAACTTAAAATAAACCAATAAAAATATTCTACATATTACATTGTAGCTAAAAAAAATCTTAATTTCACGTTTGAGTCTAAATGAAAATCGAATGGAAAACCAGAATATTAGTTGAATTTAAATAAATGGAAAATACGTTAAGACCTACAAAAATTTCAACCCGAAATTTGAGTCTTCATGGGGTACGAAAATAAAGCAGATTCAAAATGAACCCGCAAAGTATAAAAAACACCATTGTTTGTCGAAATTCCAACTGCTAAGTCGAATCCCCACTAAGTTCGAATTGAAAATTCAACTTTAAATTTAACCCAATAAATACAAAATATGACATCTTCTATGGTAATCTCAATCTCTAATAAAAATCAAAATTTAAAAACAACCAAAAAAATACAACCCGCAAATACTAAAAATACAAATAAACATTATCATTACCGGAAGTCTTTACGGAGTTTCAAATTTCAATCACAATTAATAACTAATATTTAGCCAATAAAAATTAAAAAAACTACTGAATTGATTATCTAAAACTCCTGATACAAAACCCAAATCTTCACGAAGTTTTTATTTGAATCATATTTGATATTTAACCAAACCACAATACAAAATACATTCTTATTTATAAAACTTTGAATTCACAATTCGGGTTGTAATAACGTTCTGGTTCAAATCGAAACATTTATTCAAACCGAAGAAAAATATACATTATTATTTCTTAAATTCCCAGTTACAAATTCCATATTTGCGTTTTAATTAAAATCATGATTTAAATTTAGCCTAAAATAATACAAAATATTTTTTATCGCAATGACAAATTGAAAAGACCTCTATAAAGTTGTATTGTTTGGGTCGCGAGCTCGCGACCGCATCGTTAAATTGACTGACCATTTTCAAGGGTCATGTCGAGAGTGTCCGAGTATGGTTTACGATTCCTTTGAGGCGGTCCACGTATACGGTTGCCCGACTTTGTCCGCGATGTTCATCTAAGTGGAAATGGAAAACCCGAGCAACGACTTGAGAAGACGATTCTGTTTCTCGTACGTTCGATCTACATACAAACGTTTGCAGAACAACCTTGATGTAACAACACTGCGCGTACGTATTTTACGTTCGTATATCTGGTTATCTGTCCACCGGACAAAGGGATCCGGACGTATCTGGCCCACGTCATGTCAGAAAGGTACGTATGGTTCTTTTCGTCGGTAACCAAACCAAAAAAAATGATATAAGTATATATGTTAAAGGATTTTTCAGGATGATACGAGAGAAAACATTTCTACACGAATGGCCGTCGTTCAAACCTTCAACTATGCACTTTTTTCCTCATTTGCGGAACAAGACTCATAGGATCTCATATAAACTCATATCCTTTCTATGGTTTTCGTAATTTCATAATAAGAAAATTGCAACGTGGCCCTGAAACAGGAATCTTTGCAATAATGTACATTTTTTAAAACTTGTTGAAATTTTTCAAATTGAAAGATTTGCCAATTTCCGAAACTTGAAATAAAACAAAAATCTTGAGGAAATAAAATATAGAAATTTCAGAAATCTGCTTATCAGTGAATTTTCTTTTTTCTAATTTCATTTTCACTACATTAACATTTTTTTCGCATCATTGAAATACATTGTACAAATTTAAATATTTCCACTGTACATTGTATACATGATGCATTGGTATCTACAACAAACACGTATGATTGTTCGTCATGAGGTAAAATTTACTAAAGAAAATTGTCAGGGAAATTATATTATAGTTAATTGAACTATAATTTGAGTGTTTATTCAAACGTAAGATCCGAATGATGTGTGTAATCATGTGTTATTTAAAAAGTGCTATGGGCTACAGTAAAACCCCTAACAATGAGAAAATAATCCAAGCAACACTATAAGCAAGTTGCTATTGATATAAAAAATATGATATGCTGTAGCATATTTATTATTGGACCGAAATTTTGTGAATTTAACCATTTTTCCCCCATTTATATGGTGGTTAATAATTTTCAATGGGTAGGTCTCATTAGAATATCTCATGGTAGTAACAATTAACATAATGTAACATAAACATTGTTTATATGCATGTGAAAAAAGTTACATCTATATACACATTGGTACCTTCTACCATGAGCACACTGAGAGAAAAGACCATGGTATTTTCCCACAAACCAACATAATAAAATGTGTTATAGTAGAATTAACTATAATATATTGACAGGAATATCATATTATAGTTAACTTAACTATAATTAAAATGTTCATTTGAACATACGGTCTGAATGGTGTGTATAACAATATCTTAGATAAAAAGTACTATTAGTCGAGGTAAAAAGCTTAACAATACAAAATACGGTGAATACAAAACAAGTTGAACAAGTATGAGCAAGTTGCCATTTAGACAAAAATATGATCAACAGTAGCATATTTTCATTCCGATCGGACCATCGCAATTTTAATCACCTTTACACTATTTACGCAGTAATTATTAATTTCCGGCGAGTAAAGCTCACTAAAATACTTTACAACAGTAACTATCAACAAAACATTACGACCAATTTTATATTTTAGCTAGAAGGGATATTTTTTACATTTTCAGTAACCATCTTAGTTGCTAGTGACCAGTAACCATACTAGTTACAGTAACAGCACAGCCCTAATAAGCATGCACCATTATCTTTTACGAAATTAATTTACAAAATATCAGTTTAGCAGGTTGGATCAGTGCTAGACTCGTAATACTTATCTTATAATATCTCTTGTTATATTATCTTATAATATCTTATAATAAATCTTGAGTTCGATTCCATCCAACGGACTTAATTTTTTTTTTTATAATTGCTTGCATTCATGAATCCGTTTCTCCTTCTAAATAGATATGTAGCAAACTAATTTTTGTCATAATATCTAGAATTAATTATCCTCGAGTTTATCTACAAAATGAAAAAAAAATCATTTATGCATGCAATTAATAAAAAAAAAAGTCCGCTCGGCGAGATTGAACTCAAAAACATTGAATGCGAGTCAAGCACTTAATCCAGCCTGCTGAGTAGATATTTCATCAACCATCGAAAGAAAATGGTACATGCATATCAGAGCCGTATGGTTGTTATAACTTGAATGCATGGTTACTGGCCACTACCAACTACTATGGTTACTGGAACTTGTATAGTTACTGGCCACTACCAACTACTATGGTTACTGTAACTGGTATAGCTACTGGCCATTAGCAACTAGGATGGTCACTGTAACTGTAGAAAAAGCCATTCTTGCTAGCAATTCGATGACTTCGTCACCGAATTTTCGGAACTTTGGATTTTTTGTGTTGATAACTCAAGTGATTATATTTCCGCCAACGAATTAAAATTCTAACTCTAGATTGGGATTCAGTGATCTTGAGAACGATGAGATATACGTTTCTATTGCAATCCACTTTTTTCAATCCGAGTGCACTAACATGTAGCTTATAGATGAAATTTAATTCCAAAGACCTCCGTAGTAGTCGAAGTTTAGTGGTCAGGGTCCCGAGTTAGCTAGGTAGGCATTAGGTAGGAAATCCGTAGGTAGGCAGTTCGATCCCGACCCACAGAAAAAATATGTAAATAGTGTGAAAATAAACGTTTTTCTTTTTTATCGCAAATCGCGTCTGGTATTTTTGAATGATTGGACTTTTAAAACAGATGTAATTTTCCTTTAATAAAGTAACGGAAAATTAAATTAATTAAATTAAAACAATTTCGGCATAGGATGATTCCCGTCATTATATGGTTTCTTGTATTTCACTATATCGTCATTGGCATGCATAACATCAGGAAAGTTATTAATGGTATCTTGTACAGTACTTCTAACTATATCTATAATTGGATGATTTGTCTTTGATAGTAAAAAGATCTACATATTTTGTGCGACATATTAGTATCCACTAGTAGCAGATACTTAACTTTATATGCAAAAATGTCATTGTTGCAATTAACATGTGCTCTTAATATATTCGATTATTGAAATATAGTAAATGAAACTATATTTTGATGGATTACAGTAACCATAAAATATTTCTGTTACCTCAGGGAACCGTACTGCATAGTTAAAATATAATCAGAAATATCATATTTTTTCTCACAATCAGTGCATAATCGAGTGCACTATTTCTGATCGTAAAAGGTTCTATATACATTTTACTAAAGGTATCACTATCCTCTGGTAATAAATACGCAGCATATATTTGTGAAGATCATTCTTGCAGCCAATATATGGACATAATGCAATCGACTAATAAAATATAGTAAATAGAACCACATTTTTTCGAATTATCGTTATCATATCACCCCGGGGAAACATCTAATATGGTTAAAATATGGTCGCCTGCTCCATAAATTTCTCTGAGTGCACTTTTACATTCCCAAACCCTAACCCCTTTGGATTCGTGCGATTTTTTTGTTTTTTTATTCAAGAAATAAGCTGATACGTATTTTTGGATTTTTCGATCTAGCCTTTTTTCAATTTTTTACAGCTAGTTGAATCTTTGATTTAAGGCTTCACTCCTCTGGATTCAGGTCGCGATAACTTGGGAACTGAATCCTATAACAAAAATAACCGCTTGCTATTTTGAGCAATTTTTCACGTACTTTTAGAAAAAAATAGATGGAGTCTCTATAAAATAAACTTCTATTGTTTTTTTCCACTTTTGTGTTCTAAAAATCAAACATTCCCCCCTATCATTTTTTGTTGTCATTTTTTTTTCAAACACTGGGTTAATTTATACAATTTTTGAGACGAAGTTCCGAGTGGGCTGACTTTTTGTGTAGAAGTAAAAAATTTTTAAAATTAATTCGATTTTTGTAGCCAATCAGATTTGTAATTTTTTTCTCTATCTAGTTGGATGTGCACTGCGATATCTCGGGAACTCTAAGTACTACAATCAAATTGACTAATACAGTTTCACTCAGTTTTCTACAAAAAATGTCGGCCCACTCTAAACCTAATCTCAAAAATGTTGTAAAATCACCTAGTTTTTGAAAAAAAAAAATTGAAAAAAATCAAACGGGGAGAAATTTGAGATACCTGATTTTTTTATTAAAAAAAGTGAAAAAAAAAAAACAATAGAAATTTATTTTATAGGGACTCCATTTTTTTCTGAAAGTACGTGAAAAACTACTAACAATTGCAAGTGGTTATTTTTCTTATAGAACTCATAGTTTCCGAGTTATGGCGGCCTGAATCCAGAGGAATGGAGCCTTAAGTAAAAAATTTAACTAGCTGCAAAAAATTGGAAAAATGACTAAATTAAAAAATCCAAACATACGTGTCCGCTTATTTCTTGCATAGAAAAACATATATAAAATTCGCACGAATCCAAAGGAGTCAGGGTTTTGGAATGTAAAAGTGGCGTGCAATGCCTCATATATATATGTCAAAAGAAAAACGTTGAAAATCTGCGATTAGTTCGATTTTATCAAGAGATGAGATTCAATGCTCCAAATATGAATGTTCGTACTTAGTTTACGGTTCGATGTGTTTCCAATGTAATCAGGACTTTTTCTTACTTGTGTGTCAGTATAAGATCGAACCAGCTTCTGCGCTATATTTATTATCATTATTATTTCGTTTCTGTATCCTCTGCTCTCACTCGTTTAGTCTCTCTTTGTCGATGTCACATATAAAAGAGCGCGATATCAAAGAACGCCCAAGGAATTAGGACGTACGGGAGATTCAGTAGACTCGTAAGATCCTTTTCCTGAGCCGATCCCCAGCTGAATAGTTGCCACCCCCCCCCCCCCTTCTTTTCACCCTTGAGCATTGAAATACATTTTTATAATTCACCTATCGTTCTGAAATATAATTATACTTTTTTGCTTCTCGCTCTTTTACTATAATTTCAATCGGCTCGGTATATTTACGCATTAAAATCAATAAATCATATCAGCACTTCCAGCATGTTTTCCATTCAAATTAATGGTTTGGAGTTCTATTCCGTTAATTTCTTTCTTGACATTTGCAGGCTCAATATTTACCGGAAAATCATGGCCCAAAGGAGAGAAATCCATTTTTCAAGCATGTTTTCATTAACGATGAAAGTTTTTTATTTTTGGAAAATTCGCACTTCTAATTTTTCACACATTAATCCCTCGCGAACTGCAAACCCTTCAAACTAAATGTTTTTTAATTCAAATCATCCAATCGCTGCAAGTTTTGGATAGCAAACGACAGGAATAAGACAATAATTCGTCGTGTTGTGCAGACGATCGGTCTCAGGTATTTTTCTATCAGGCGTGAAACATACCCGAGACTCCCCATCCATAACATTCCTCCGGTGATTCATGATCGAATTTTACGTGACAACTTTCTTATAGATGAGATTGCGTCACCAAAATTTCATGCCTATCCAAAAAAAAATCAGTTATATAACTATCACGACAGAATGGCACAAAGATTTTTTTTAGTAGTTCATCAAATTATCCGAAGATAATGGTACCGCCTTCAAAAAATAGTTGACAGTCTTGATGAATTATTGTTTCATTCTCTTCTTTTTGGCTTTTCATTCTACAATTTAAAAAAGCTACTTATTATATCATTATTTATTTAGATCTTGTAAGTGTATTTGTTAAACTACAACATAAATATTATTATAGAGTGTCTAATATTAATATTGGTTTAAAAATGTTAAAAATATTTATATAGTTATTTTAATTCTAAGCTCACACGAAATCTTAAGAAGAAAATCGTCTTATATAGTATCACAGCTAGGAGGAAAAATAAATCTGGTGAAGTGGAAAACTCGGTGAGCCTAGGAGAAAAGGATGGAGGGTTAAACCCCGATGCAACGAAGTAAGAACGTGAAACGTGTGCTTACCCCAAAGCTTTTACAGTTATTATCCTCGAGATATTTGTCGTTTGGTTTATTCGAGTAATATTGTGGTCAGCATCCTTAAATCTGTGCGACGTTATCTGCAACACTGTTTGAGCATGTTCGCCATAAAAGCTTCGAGTTTATTTGTTCAACACCCTCCTTAGATACGTGCCATCCTTTATCTTCTCTTGGACTCACTCTTTTTTCACTGTGTCTCCCTCTCTATTTGTAGTTACTCAGAATCTCTTCTCCACCTCTTGCGCCTCTTTTTTTCAACGAGTGAAAATCATTTATCCATTGTATGTGATCGAATACTGGTGAAAAGTGGGCGTACTTGCGGGGTTTTCGTGCCAAAAAGATTGGAATGGAAACGATTGGATTGAAACCCATAGAATTGTTTAAGCATTTCTTTTTCAATTCGATCATTTTTTCTTATAAATTCGACGAAAATTGTCATTAAAGTAGTACATGTTAAGAGAAGAAATGGGAGTTGCTTTCTTGCGACAACTCAATTTTTTAAAAAATAACAGTAAATGACACTCAAAAAGATCAAAAATCACAAAATTTCAAATGGCCATTGGACAAAAAATCGGCAGTTATGAAGATTCAAAAAGAATTTTGATACCCTGTGCAGAGTAGCGTTAGTTTCATCCTAATATTTCAATTAGTATTATCAGACAGACGCCCTTAAACAAAACAAAGAATGCAAAAGAGAACATTTGCAAAAATCGATAGTGTAATTTGAAAACCTGTCAAGGGGTAACACCTATGGAACCGATTGAAATAGCGATCTAGTTTCCAGAATTCCTTAGAATTCACTGAACCATGCAATTAAAAAATTAATTTGATAAGTTTATGAGGTACGTTAAGGAATTAAAAAAAAAATATATTTTCTAATTGAAATTTACAAAATGGTAGATCGGGAGCAGCGTGAAGAAAGCGTGAAGAAGTTTGAAATTTCCAAGCAGTAGCATTCGAAGCATCTTTAACCCTCAAAGTGCACACATGTCTCAAAAAGTTCCAGCGGTCGAATCGATATCCTTAATATTAGTCCTCCGTCATCGGAACATTAAGATACTTAAACCAGTCCAGTGAAATCAGTGATACGCGATACGGGAATAAATATAGGGTGCACTCTGAGGGTTAACCGATTTATGTCAAATTTCAAAAGAATCTAAAGAATTCAATTTTCTAGGGAAATGCATGCGATTTTTTTGATGAGTTAATATTTTTTTGTATTACAGCTGATCTTACTCGATTTTTTTTATAAAAAAATGGAACGTGTATAATTTGAAAACTCCGCCATTTTGCCAAAACTCCATAGTTTTGACGACTATGTATTTCTCTGGGCATTGGAGTAAAGAAAATTAACGAACTTGGTTTTTTGTTCTGGATTCCGCGATTAAGAGATCCTGTTCGCTGCAGACTACCTTGCACATATAACGGTCTCTATGCTACTGCAAATCCGCCATTCTGAAAAATTAGATTACGAAAAAAAAAATTTCGGAACTTTTGATGTGGCTAATAAAATTATGAAACTCAATTTTCAATCGCACAATTCAGTACCTAAGTCAAAAAAATTCCTAAAAATAGACCCATATTTCAGCCGATTACCTCTCAAGTTCGACCGTCATAAAAATGGAAAGAAGATAAACCTAAAGCCCGCACACAGAAAAAACAACTAGTTCATTTAACTAGGATCTAGTTAAATCAAATCAATTTTTTTTCCATGTCACACGGCCTAATAGAAGTTTATTTAACTTTAAGAAATTCTTTTTTTCGAACACAGTATTTTTATATTTTTGATTAACGAAAAATTTAATCCAAATATTTTTTATGTTTCTAATTAATAAAAAGTTTTTTTTTTAATCAACTATTTTGTTCTAATTCAAAATATATATAGTTAAATCGGCAATATTCCTATCTTTAATATGAAATGAATATGAAGTTAAAATAAAAATAATATTTATAATAGTGTTTATACCATATTCAATTATATTATTATTCAATAATATTTTCATGGGTCTGCAACCCCGGGTAGGTATAAAAATTCACGATTGACTTCTTAGACATAGTCAGTGAGAATAAAAAAACTACTTTCGTTCCCGTAATATATGCAAATCCAGGGCGCAATTCATATGCGAGAAATGCCTCGATGCTCTGCGCCACGTGGTGATCGGAGCGAGAAGCTTGAACGTGGGTAATCAAACAAACGAACTCAAATAGCATTATATATTTGATTTAAATACAGCTTTCTAGTTGAAGCGAATATAAATTTTGTTGATTCAAATTTAAAAAATTCGAATAAACGATCCTAGTAGATGCGAATAGATTTTTTTTTGGTTGAGAAAAACTCATTTTTTAGAGCTGTTTTATCGTTTTTATTCTTGTACTTCCACCTTGCGTTGTTTATAAACTTATAAATTTTCAAAAATTCCTCGAACAACTAACTTGAACATAACAATAATACCGCTTAATCCATCCTTAAATCTTAATTTCTTTTAATTCAAAGCATTCGAAATGAAAATTGAAATGAAAAAAAATGTAAATGATAGAATTTATGAAAATTCGAATCCCAAAATTTGCGAAGAACCGGAAAAAAAATATCCAACAGCCCTATGGAGTCGTCGCACGCGAATCTTGCTCGTATTCTATATTCTGTCTCGTTTCCTGCAGGGGTTATCGCTGAAGGGTCGAAAGAACTTGTCACGCGGGTCACGAACTTGAAGGACGCTTGAAACAATTATGTGGTTCACGACGATTTCTCTTGATTCTCTAGGGTTGCAATTCTATCTATATATTGACATATGTATATGGGGCATTTCATGCCAAACCGGCCAGTCCGTAACCCCGACCATTTTTGATTTTGTCGAAATCTTTTCATTTTCAAGTAACTACTCAAAGGAGCTTTTAAGAATTTTTTTTGATTTTTATCTCAATCTGTTTAAAAATAATGAATTTTTCAAAATTTCGCACGAATTTTTTTTAAATGCTCATAACTTTTTCAGCAACAGGAGATGAAAATAAAATAGAAGGCAATTTTTTTCGTCTTGTATTGTAGTTTTGTAGAAAAAATACAAAAAAATTATCAAAAGACAATTTCATATATTTTTTTTTAGTTTTAATCCAAAAATATTTTTTTTTTTCAAAACTTGGACCAATTTGATTTTTTTGAAAACATTCACCTTTTTTGTAGACATATTTTTAGATGTCTCGAAAAATTCATAGCTTGTGATATATCCATCACTTCTATTTTTTTCTCATTTTTTACCACGTATAAACCAATAATAAAGAGTTGTCAATCCTGGATTATATTTTTTTATTGTTTTTTTCCATTCATAATTCCATTCCTTAAGAAATTATGGATGAAAAAAATTAATAAATAAATATTGGAACTGATTTCTATGTTTTTTCAGTTTACGACCAAACATTTACTTTCGCATCTTGGGTCATTTTGATTTTTCTGAAAAAATTCACCATTTATCACGACACATTTTTACACGTTCCACAAAATCCGCAGCGTGTGATATTCGTGAATAAGGATTAATAATTGATAATCATTGGTTTACACATGGCAGAGAATTAAAAAAAAATAGAATTTATGGATATCACGCGCTGTGGATTTTTTCGGACGTATAAAAATGTATCGTGAAAGATGCTGAATTTTTTCAGAAAAATCAAAATGACCCAAGTTGTAAAAAAAAATGGTTGGTTGAAAATTGAAAAAAAAAACATGAAAATCAGTTCCAACATTTATTTATTAACTTTTTTCATTCATCATTTCTTGAGGAACAGAATTATGAGTGGAAAGGAAAACAATAAACAATATAATCCAGGATTGAGGACTCTTTATTATTGGTTTACACGTGGTAAAAAATGAGAAAAAATAGAAGGTATGGATATCACGAGCTGTAAATTTTTCGAGACATGTGAAAATATGTCTAGAAAAATGGTGAATTTCGTCAAAGAAATTAAAACGGTCCAAGTTTTGAAAAAAAAATATTTTTGGTTTAAAACTAAAAAAAAAACATATGAAATAGACTTTTGATAATTTTTTTGTATTTTTTCTACGAAACTACAATACAAGACGAAAAAAATTACCTTCTATTTTATTTTGATCTCCTGTTGCTGAAAAAGTTATGAGCATTTAAAAAACTTTCGTGCAAAATTTTGAAAAATTCATTACTTTTAAACGGGTTGAGATAAAAATATATAAAAATTCCTAAAAACTCCTTTTAGTGGTTACTTAAAAATGAAAAATTTTCGACAAAATCAAAAATGGTCGGGGTCACGGACTGGCCGATTTGGTATGGAATGCCCCATATACATACACATGAATCCTGTCGCCGAAAATCCGTAACAATCCCTTTCCCATTTGATATTTGTTCTCTTTTGGTCAGCTGTTTGCGGATAAATATTGTTATTGGTGGCTGAAACGATACGCAATCGAAACCTGTGTATTTATCCTTGTCACGTTGAGGTATTATTCCAACTTAGCAGGATTGGGGTAATTCAAAAACGGCAACAATAAATTAATTTAAAAAAAAATTCGGTTGATTTCTCAATTTTTTTAAACTATAATATTTTTCTAAATTAGAGTATAAATAAGATATAAAAAATAATCGAGTTACCATCATTCGACTCGACGATCAAGCATATTATAAAAATATCAACAAATTTTATCTAACCCATATGAGCTCACCTGGATCCGGATTTATGAAATGGATTTGTTTTTTCTATAGAAAATGTGAGTTTTGCGCGAACACAAATAGCGGCGGAAGGAAAACTTTTCCCTTTCCATCCGATAGACAATCTAAATTTAGTTAGAAGAGCAATTTAACTTTTTTGCATGCGAACACACCAGACTTGGTTTATAGCTCGGGGAAAAAAACACCGGTCAGATTTCCACATGTGCAATTTGGCTTTTTTTCAAAGTTCATTGACTGCGAGTAGATATTTTGAATTTTCCAAATGCTGTGGCTACAATGAAATAATACTCATTCTATTTCATATCTTTTGTTTATATAAAGGCAATGTACAAACTATGCCAAATAGTAAATTACACAGTACTCAACGGTGACCAAAGACTTTTACAACACGTAGAATGCACCAAAAATTCTTGGCAAAATGTTTTATTCTTTTTTATTATTGATAGAAAAAAGACTGCGTTGAAAGCCTTAAAACCCACTTGAAACGAAAAATTCTTTCGTATACGTCGATGCCAAGGGAAAATATCAGAGCGCGATTTTCGACGAAAGACCGAGAGAAGAATCTCGAGCCACTCGAGGCTAAAATTCTATTTCGACGGCGAATAGCAAAGCGAAGATGACAAAGTCGAGGAAAAATTGAGAAATTGCTTCTTGTATAGTGTCGCGAGGGCAGCCGAAAGAGGTAGGGGCAGTGGAGGCTGCTGGTTTTTTTTCTTTAAGGAGGGGGAATGATCGGGACAAACCTCCCGTGGGAAGTGAGTGAACGTGAAACCCTCGGGACTAACTAGATTTTCCGGGCCCCTTTGTGGAAGCGTTGCGACGTCAGAAAAACGACAAGGCCGTCGATCGGACTAGAATATATCCGTCAGAGATCCACCGTCAATCAAATTCTTTTCTTTCTCCTAAAAATCCCGAAAAAATGAGTTCTTTACAATTTCAAAATCAAAAAAATAATTTAGAAATATTTTAAAAACAAAAATCGGTTAACGAGCATTTCATTCATTCATCGAATTATGTAGGGAAAATTTATGCACCAAAATCCAACACGTTAATCGAAATCTATCTATTTTTCATTGAGTTTACCATTCTTTAATCATTTTCTATCTTTTTACATACAATAGGTGTTTTTTTGCAAAGCGTAAAAGATCATTGTAATTCAGGTAATAAGGCCAATCGCTACTATAATTTCAATGAAATGGATCCCAAATATTTTTTTCCAATTGAAAAATATTGTCTCTTATAATCAAAAGCGATACATGTGGTTGGTATACGGCTTCAACTGTCTCCCAAGTTAAGGGATCAGTCCACTTTGAAAATTTCAAAAAATCGATTTTTTTTACTGTTTTCGAAAGTACATACATTCAGAAATATTGTGTCAAAATTTTATGAAAATCCGAGCTAAGAATTTTTTTTTTTTTTACCTGAACGTCAGGACCTCATTTCGTCTACCTGAGCGTATAGCGCGCTCAAACGCGTTTTTCTCGAAACAACGTTTTCAAAATCTAGCTCCATCGTATCTCTAAAACTAATGAACCGATTCTCTCGAAATTTGAACCACATATTGTAAACATGATTCGCAACAAGATGACTCTCGATGGTTTTAAAATTTTGATTTTTACTCTTTTTTTTGTGAAAAACCGTGAAAATATCGCGTTTTTTTTTACTTTTTTCGTTTTTCATCTGCCATTTTTTTATTTATTGATAAAACTTTATATCCGAGGGTCATTTTGTAGCTGGTGTCATACTGAATCTGATGGACTTTGATTTTTTTGTTTCAGACAAGCCGTTATCGAGTTGTGATGGAGCTACCTAGCCCACCTATTTTTGAGGCGTTATATTAAACTATAGTTTTTGTACTTAAAAATGAATAAAAATGATTAAAAATTTTTTTTTTTATGCCTTTCAAGACTTTATTTATCAAGCCCAACAACTATTATATTCATATCTTTTATAAAATCCTCAAGAAAAAATCGCGAAAATAGCCTTTTTTTCGTGGCTCCAAAGTGGACTGGCCCCTTAAGCAGCAAGCAAGTTAAGCTGGGACACAACTCGTGAAGATTGTCACGAATACAAAAATGCAAAAATGGATAAAGGCGAACTTTTATGTGGTCCAGGGATTACAATTTTTTTTTACGTAATTACATTTTTCGACCGCGTTGACAACAAAACAAAAAAACTAACGATCCAGCCGCTTGAATAAGGGATACATTTTATTAAAAAAAAAAAAAAAGAAACACTTTCCTCTATATCTGAATGTAGCTGTTTTATGATTTATAAAACTGATTAAATTTTATTGAAATTCTTGCACACGGGAAGTAAGCAAAATTTCAAAGTACTCTATTAATGTTTGCCATTTTCTTATTTTTCAATATTTCTGAACCTCTCGGCGTACTGCAATAGTTATTTAAACGCTGTTACAATTTTATTTATTTATTATTTCTGACGACTCGAATAGCCAATTTACTGTCGTAACGCCCACTACGACGTTTTCTTGGAGGCGCCTATTCTGAACTCGTACATCCCATCCTTATACACCACCAAAGCGACTGATGTTTTAAAATGTATCATTCCATAATTATAGTTAACGTGTAATTAAACAGAAAATTGATAAGTTATGTTGTTTTTGTTGAAAAAATTCCAAAAATATGGGTTGAACAAACTAGAGAGAGCAGAGTGAGAAGTTTAATTGAGCTAATAAAAGTTTGGTTTAAACAGTCAATGGTACGGTGAAATACATTGAAAAAATCAAAGATATCAAATAGTTGGTTAAATCATTTATACCTACGTCATTGCATAATTAAGATGTTTCAATAATTTGTTTATTCCTACATGCACGGAAGAACTCAGAGGAATATTATAAAATATCTTTTACCCCATGTTTTTGTTATTGACTTTATAGGTTTTTAATTTAAACAATAATTCCAAACTTTGGTAAACTTTAAGCGAAGTATTGAACTCGCACGATTCTTGAGACGAATGTACTATATTTACTAAGTCTTTATTCGGTTTGCACAAAGGTCTCCACCAAGATTACAGGATACCAATCCCTCCTGTATGGATTCTATAGAGCCATTATAGTGACACGTAGTACGAGTAATATGAACGGTATCATCCCTTGACAATATCACGTTCAATCGGATTCTTTTCAACGGTATTATTAGACCTAAATATTCCAATTACTTTCACATTTTTCGTAATCCTGTATTATCCTTTCCCGATCACGATTTTTTTGCTTCCAATTATAAACATTAAAAAAGTAAATTAAATTATTCTTAAAAAATGTTATCCAACGTATTTTGCAACCACTACCACCATTTAGTAAATACAGGAAAAATATACATTTTTATTTCCGCTTAATATATTTCAATTTGAAAAATAATTGCATCGTAAATAAAGATATTTTCAGTACACTGACCGTGTCATTTGAATTGTTATACTATTTCAAAGACAATAGTTAAAGGAGCAAATCCATTACCCCTAATTTTTAGTTAGAAAAATAATTATATCGATAAATTTATTACAACATAAAGTTTATGTTTTTTGGATTAAAAATGGGATAAGGAGAATGATTTTTATGAACAACATTATTCAATTTGAAAGTTCGTATATTTGATGAATTCAATGTTTTATGTACAGATATAAACAATCATAACTTACGAGATTAAATCAATCAATGTAAATTTTTTATTTTATTTTTCAATTACACGATACAGATGACTTAAGATTATTTGATATATTATACATATTCTTCATATTTGTATAGTACATTTATACATCGAATTTCAGTGTCCATGTATCTGATATATATATAGGATCGAACATTTAATTTAATGAGTTTCGGTGAATTAATTTTTCATTCCTGTTTGATCGACAGTCAATTCCTAAAATACATTTTATTACGATAAATGGACTTATTTTTAGTAGATTAATCATTTAATATTGTATCTGAAATTCCGTCCGCAATTAATTATCAATTATATCGTACTTACATTACTTACATTTGCACATTGTAATACGTAATAAGCTCGCAAATCTCGAAATGCACTTGAAAATTTGTTTCATAAACATTTTTCTTACAATTAGTTACAAACGAATTTTGTAATCAATTAAAAAAAAATTTTAATATGATATAATTTTTAAATTAATTACATTTTAGACGATAAAAAAATAATATAGGTACATTGAGCTTAACGTAAAATTGCCTTTTCCCGACAATATTAAAATTAATCATTTTTTATTATATTTTTTTATACAAAATTCGTTTTGGTGTTCGAGAAATGATTGACTGCACAAACAAACAAAAATATCAGTCAAAATTTACAGCAGTGCGGACCTATGGTTTTATAATAAATATTAAAAATGCTTACTAAGTGAAAAAAATGAGTTAAATTATGAGATCAAGTACACTAGTCAACATCGATTTTCTCACAGGAAAGTAACTAGACGTTTTCGATATATTTTTTCGCACTGAACACGAATTCGGCCGCTAAAATTGTCTATCATGCAAGGTTTTTCAGCAAATTGAGGTCAAAATGTCGAAAAAATGTGTTTTTGGGCATAGTTGGGAGCTTGTAACGCATTAACACGATGTGCTAGAAACATTTAACAAATTCCAAAATAGAGCTGCAACTTTGTACTTTCAAGTGCAATGGTTATAATTTTTTTCCGAGTACCGTTCGAACACCGATAGTATTTATGTGTAATTTTGTGCGAGCGCGCACATGCATTTAGGCTTGATTGTACAAAATTTCGGAAGTTTATGGTAGAGATGTGATTAGGTTGTCTAAGAACAATCACTTTTAGGAGACCTCCAAGATTTTATCCGTTTTCGCGTATATCTCACCTTTTTTTTTAGATGTTTCGAAATAAGCAAAAATTTTGATAATATTAAATTTTGAAGTCAGGAAGCTCCTACTTTCAGCAAATATATTATAAAATATTCAGAGAAAAATTTTCTGCAGTTAATTGATGAAATAATTTAGCTCATATTCTACCGGACAGAAAACTTTTGGTGATAGATTCGAATAAAGAAACCTTCAGACGTTTTATGACATGCTATTCCATATTAATAGCAAAAATTTAGTTTATTTATAGATTAATGCAATCAGTATAATTTGTGATTTGTAGTAATACACTCAAGCCCATATAGACGATACATGTTCGCGCTCGCGGGAAATTACAAACAAACACTATCAATGATCCAATGGTATGTGAGAAAAAATCTATAACTATTACACTTAAAAGTACAAGATTTAAGCTCTATTTTTGAACTTGTTAAAAGTTTCTAGCAAATTGCGGTCATGCGCTGTAAATTCTCAAATATGGCCAAAAACTCGTTTTTTCGACATTTTGATCTCAATTTGATGGAAAACCTTGCGTGATAGGCACTTTTAGCGGCCGGATTCATATTCAGCACGAAAAAATCTATCGGAAACACCTAGTTACTTTCCTGTAGAAAAAATGTATAAAAATGTTGCCCAGTATTAGACCAAATAAGTTTGGACCATTACTTTTTAATATTCTCACAATTTTTTGGTCAAAGCTTATTTAATTATTTATTTATATATCTATTTATTTATGACTTTTCTCTAAATTTTAACGATTCAAAGATGCTCAATCGAATCGTTTCTTACAAAATATTCTTTGGACTAGACAATACTCTTCCGCTCTAATTTAATAGAACGAAGAAATAATCGTGAAATAATAAATAATAGGAAATAAAAATTCACACCTCTTAGAGTAAAATAAATTATCAGCTAGACTTATCGTTACATTTTTTTTTATTTAAAAATTAATGTTGTTTCATTGGAATAAAAAAATTGTGCTTTTCTTGAGATTTAAAAACATTGTAAACGAGGAGACTAGATTTGATTTCCAAAATTATGTAGAATCTCTCAAATAGGTGACTAGAAATCCAGTTTTAAAAAAATTTCGCACATATCGAGATACTGTTACCATAATTACCATAGTTAACGCTAACGACTAGGCTAATTGCGTTTTATTTAACACCGGAAATACATTTCCATTGACTTAGCTATCTTTGATATATCAGCTGTATGAGTGAATTTATATATACAGCAGAAATCACAAACGTATAACTACAACGACAGAATTACGAGTTTTTATCGATTAGGATAATTTCATAGCCCGTTCACATAATTAAGAGTCAATTTTTCATTAATTATATGTGACTAGATCACACGAGATTTTTAATGTTTACAAATACGACGAAACTGCGATGACTGACCTGCGCCAAATTTTTTCGTCATTTGCAAATCTATCAAATATTATAAATTGCGCAAAATTATTTTATAGAAAGGTTTTTAGCAATACTGCTTTTTAATTAACGCTTTCTCACCTTTAATATTTTAATCAACGATATGCACATTTATGTTAACGTATTTGGCATCATTTTCTTAATACTCGATTTCAACACTAATTTTTTTTTTTTTACTTGCATTGTTATTCTTATAATTTAATATCTTTTTTTTCATGCGTGCTAGTTTCATGACTAGATTTATTCATTGTTGTGCATAATTTTTTGTGTCTAGACTAGACCGGATGTGACTAGAATCGTCTGTATGAGAATATTTTGATTGTGCACTCGAGTACAAACCTCTGAACCTCGAATTTCTCATTCGATCCTTCTTAATCGAGATCAATTGAACTTTTCTCCTATTTATTTTTGTGCTCAGAGACGTTAAATAACTTAACTTGTCATTCCAAATCCGTTCGACTGCTAAAGGTTTATTGCAATTATTAATTTCAAGAAAATATCGGATCAACCGATGTTTGTTTACGAAATAAAAAAGTTTGCATTGCTTTTCAAAAAAATTAAAGAAAATGTTTGTCCATTTTTTTCACAATCACTGAACAAATTAGAAATAGATTTAATCAGTAATGTACAATTGTTTACGAACCTTTTTGGATTTGTTTGTTAATCAAATTAATCATCAGTGTCATCGATATCTTTTCGGTTTAATTATTGTAACGTTTGGACTTGAAAATCTTTATGGTCGAGCTTTTTGAGAGTTTAGCTTCGATTTGCCGTTAAATGAAATTGTTGTGTTATTTACATGAGATCGAGTCCAAATCTCCAGTAAACTCCTGGTCGTCTGGGCATTGGTCTGGCCGGAAATTGGTGTCAGGGTAACTCGTTTGTGAGTGAAATATCTGCAAGATTCATAGATGGACAAAGAGGCTTACCGGGCATGGAGGCGTTGAGGTCATCGAAAACGGAGCTTGTATCGTTACTATTGTTGGTGCCATTATTGTTGGCCGTGGAAACGTTGTTGTTGGCTTCAGGATGCTGAGTAGCGAAATGTTTCCGGAGTGCCGCAGCTCGGGTGAACTTGGCATCACACCTGGTGCATGAGATTTCGGATTCTCGGACGCCGGTTGATGAGTTGGACGAGTTCGAAGTTGCAGCAGGTACACCGTTGATATTGTCGCCATTGGGCATTCTGGGTTTGTGCCAACGTCGATGGGATGCGAGATTAGCGGGACAGGAGAATCTCTTGTCGCACTCCGGACAACGATATTCGACATGGGCAATTCTCGAACACCTGTGCTGAGCCAATTGAAATGCATCGTCGTGCAATTGCCTGCAGAGCTTGCACTGGTAAGGCCCGAGTCTGTTTTCAATTTTGGCCAGCTCGGCCCTCGCCTCTTCGGTGACTTCAACGATATTGAAAGCAGGATCAATGTCGCCGGTGACGACAGCTTCGTCGGGTCCCAGAATTACCGTGCCCGAAACCGGGCTACTCGTGTCCTCGTCGAACTTGAGTCTCCTTGCGTGTTTCTTCTTAGGTCTGACCTTGTCGGTGTTGTTTCCGGAAGATTTTGGCGTCGTTGCTGAGCCTTGGGATGGGGTCACCTCCGATTCCTCCCGCGTTCTTCTTCGTGGACATTGCGGCGGTGATGGGGTACTCGGTGGTGTCATGGGGGCGTGAATCGCTTGCAAGTGATGTTGAGGTGTTAACAACAATTGTTGATGATAGCTCTGGGTATCCGAGTGGGTTGGGCTCGCCAGGTGCAGCTTTCGTTGGTCCTCCGAGGTTTGGTAATCACGCTGATCTCCGGTGGAGCAGACAGAGGGATCTGGAGCATTGTGGCTTCCGTAACCCGGCTCTCCAGGATCTGTAACTTCCTTCTTCGTCCGCAACCCTTCGAAACTTGGATACATGTGAATTCTAGGACTTGGCAGGTCTTCGCGTCTCCCAGATGGTAGACCAGTTCGTGGATCCACAGAATCCTTCATGGGGATCATTTCGGCGTAACTGTGATAACTTTGAACCGAGGAACTTCTACCAATCTCGTTCTGGAACTCATCCATTCCCGATGATAATTCCTCGCTATTGGAGTACGACCTCTTTGCCATTAAGGATCTTCGCTGAAGACTCATGGCAAATCGAAGATTCTCCTCGTCGTCCACCTCGATCGCCTCGCATTCCTCTGTTCCCGATGTCTGGACTACAGGTGGTGGCTTCAACGACAAGTCCAAGGGACTCGGACTGATTGGACGTGCCCCGGTATTCCAACCACCCAGCTGAATCCTCTGATCGGCGATCCTCGCGTAAGGGTCCTCCAAGCAGGGAACGTAGTGTGTAGCCGTCGAGTACACGTGGCCATCGTCCCCATAATAACCGCCCAAGTAATTCAGACCCGGGGGCAAAAATGCCCGTGGCAATGTGCTGTGCAGCATCGTCTACAACTAAATAACCTTCAACTAACGAACAAAATGACTCATCCCTCAAACATTCCCAAGCTGATGGTACTTTGGTCTTTTTACCATCGATCACAAATGGCGAACAATTGTCATTGTAGGCTCCTCAAAACTCAATCCTGACAATTTTAACTCTGATCCCTTTTAAACACTTGCACAAACTCGTTGTCTTTGGCCTCTTTCGTACTCGCACTTCGACCGCAGTTCCTCACAGTCTCGAGCGGTGAGATGAACTGTGACGTTACGGAGACTCGAACTGCACAAGCCCAGCTTGAATCTCCGGCGGTGGCCAAACGCCGTTTGTCGCTAGCCTCGCAAATGCGCCAACTCGTATACCCCTAAGCTCCGCCCAGTCTGGAGTTCTCGGTAAAACACTTTTACTGGCTCGACTCCCACCATTCAGCACGAGCCAGCCACGAACGCGTCCCGTTTTGAAATCAGCCGTACAATTCGACCCCCAGCCTCGGGGGTATACGGACGCGCTCGCTTGTAACTCAACCATTGCTTAGGGAAAGGGTAAAAAATACATCGGTTCGGCTTCGATGCGTAATCACTGTTAGTCTTACAATAAATTTCTCTTTATTTGATTGAAATTTTCACTTATAGTCTTCAATTTTGGTCTTTAACCACATAAAAAAAGGAACAAAACGCACATTTCGAATAACTTAAGTAGATATATACATATGGATTTGTTTTTTTTTTTTATATTGTAATTCTATACATTTTTTACGCTTATTTTTTGTTTTGTTTCTTTTGTGACCATCAATTCCAATTAGGCAACTTAATTCAATAAATAGAATTTATAAACCACTCTCTTACACACATTCATCCAATCTATCGCTCGAATACTCTTAATTAGTCAGAGACGAATCTCCCGATTCATTATAGATGTAACAAAAATAAATACAAAAATATACAAGTATCAAAAACTTATCTAATGTCGCGTGAAAATTTCAATGTTCTCACATAAGAATAGACGCACGTTGGATGATGCTGAAGCGAGATGATTGTTTGACTCGATCCTTGGGCGTAGTCGAATAATCTTCCTCTCAATTTAGAATCGATAGTTTTAATTCGTTCTCTTTTCCTTTTATCTCTCAATTGACTGAGAACTCACGACATTATTTTGACGAGAATAGGATATGATATCAGGATATGCATATCAACAATATATATATATATAGACAATATTTTTACGATGAATGAGAAATAGATATATGGTAGAACGAAATATACGGGCGATTGTGCCGATGTAAGTTATACAATTTACAGGAGAGACGACATTGTCTTCTTGATGATCGAAAAATAAGTCAATCGTTTCAACGATGTCTTATTGCGGGGAGAATTTGAGAGAGCTTTCTACGGAGGGGGAAAAGGGCCATTATATATAACAATAATTATTTGTGCAAACCTCGAGTGCGATACATACACGCACCTCATATACGTATGAGCATATACACGGTAGATACATATTAGCACTTTTCGTCTAACAGCACCGCGCTACAGCCTCTAACTTATCATTCTTAATTCTTTCCCAATCTTTGACGATAAAATGAAACCGCAAAAGATTAAAAATGCATCTTCACGAATGCAATTGTGTTACTAAAGTCATGCAAAAATCAATTTTTCCCTTGTTCAATAACATTTTTTAACTCTACTGATTAAGCATATTTCGCGCATTGTTCCAGATAAAAATTTTATTCAATGGGAACTTAGATTCTTCGATATTCAAATTTCACGAAATAAGTTTGAAAAACAGCTGCCTTTTTTTAAATTTTGTCAACATTAATTTTCAATAATAATAACGCCAAAGAGTTGTTAACAAATTATTTAAACATATAATGTTGCTCAACTAACTATTAATGTTTTTTTTTGTGTTATTGAAACTGTCAATTCGTCTGAAGCCGAGACTTTTTTTGAATTGTCGGTTTTTTGACATTCTTTTTTGTAAATTTTGAAAAAAGATTATGTGAGAGATTGTTGGTCAATGGGCTTTGCAATTTCTTAATTTTAATATTAAATCTTTTTACGAAATATATATGTCGAGAATTCACAATATTTTATTCATTCATCACCATTTAATTTTTTTAGTTTTTGATACTGGTATAGTGCTGAAAACCCGCACAGATGTTTAGATAACTCAACGAGTTACTGTTGGCTGATGAAAAAAAATTGTCTGAACCAAGAATTCTTCAAATTTTTCATTTGCACATTCTTTTTTTAATAACGTATTGGCATAATTATAATTAATCAAGAATAAATTTCCATAACATCTTGAAGATGACTAAATTTTTCTCAATTTTTATCGCTGAGTACTGAATATCTGAATAAATGTATACACGGAAAAAATGATCAGCAAAAATTGATGGTCGATATTTAAAAATTACTGAAACTAAAACAAAATGTACAGTTGAAAACTGTAAATTACACATTTTACAGCGTGTTCCATTACAAAATAATAGATTTAATGTGCTTCTTACTCTCTGATCAGTTATTAATGCTGATCTAAACTGTAAAAAATTCAATGTCCACAGCAAAAAAAATGACATAGTAGAAATCACAAATAAAAACGAGGAATCCCACTGTGTATGAAATGTAAAATTTACAGTGCCCCCAGTAAAATATTCAGTACGTATAGGAAAATAAACTCTAAATCAATACTATTTACTGATATTGAAAATTGTAAAAAAATGTTAAACGGCATTCACGAAAAATTGTAATTAAAAAATATAAAAATTGTGTATTTCCTAGTGAGGAAATTACCGTCAACATAAATTAGAAATTGCAGTGTATCCAATAAAAATTCGAAAACGTAGTGCAAAATTTGCTATGTTACTTTCAATTTTTACAGTGTACACTGTAATTTCTCCAAACACGTGAGCCAGGGAATTTCAAGGTGAAACACTTATTGAAGACTGTTGCTGTATTTGCTTATTATAGCTCAAACAATGGGGGGGGGGGGGGGGGGGGGGCGAATTTTCAACTACACGGAAGCGTTATGGACATGATACATTGTAATATAGGAAAATTCGATATTTTTTATATTTCAAATTTGTCTTGCTTTCAAAAGACTTGTCTCATAGATTATTCATTAACGTTACCGATTATATTCCGGATTGAATATGTACGTATCACTTTTTTTGCCAATAAATACCAAGTAGATGGTGGTGTAATAGGTAGCGTCCGTACGCATTAGATCGTAGATAGACAGGGTAGGTCAGATCGAATCCCAGTGTAGGTAGGAAAATGTTTCGGCAGAAATTTATGTTGGAAGTGATGGATGCAAGAAAGTATGATTAAAAATGCATTTATAATAAAAGAATTTTTTAAAATTTTATTTGTTTTAAACAATTGTATGGTTATGTTTAGGTAATTCTGATGAGGATAAGTTTAATTTATTATTTCGTGTACTTTTTACGGTTTCACACTGCAAAAACGGGGTGAATGTAGCGTGTACTTTTTACTGTTCGATACTGTAAAAATTCGTTTGATGGGCATGCAATATGTCATTTACAGTATTAGTATTTTTCACCACAGGGACCTGCAGATTTTGTTTAATGTTTCATGAAAAATTAATGTTTATGCGTCCGGAAAGCGCTACTAATGTGGAAAACTATAAAGTTTCATGGAGATCCCAGTAAAAACTAGAGTTCATTTTTTTCCATGTAATCTTCGGCTTTGAATATATGCGTTGAACATTTTTAATTTTCCCATAATCTAACAAAAAAAAGCAACAGTTTGAAAATGCATTTTGATCATTGAAATTGTGACAAAAACCTACAATAAGATTTTTCTCCCTCATTCATAAATTTTTAACTTCACTAAGTACAACTAATCTCGCTACTTGCTATTTTTAATAAAATAATCATTTGGATCCCGAAAACTGGCAAATTTCCACGCCTAAAACTTTTCTCTCGCAAGTCGAAATTAGTCGCTACATGCAACTTTACACAGAATCGCAATTATTATGTCACTCACGGTAGAGAGTCGTTGCAAAATAATCATATGGTGTTACACTTTGACGTTTGCGTTATTTTCCTTCGACAGGATTCGCTTTTTCTTCTTCTCTTTCTTTTAACTGCCCCTATGCAATGCCATGTACAAAGAGGAGAACGTGGAGCATCCACATGAGCCACTTCACCCTTCGTCATGAAGGGTGGCATTTCTTTTTACCTGTGTACATCTCGTGGGTGCTACATGCACGTGTGGACAAGCTGCTATTATCGCTTTGATACGTTCGAATATTCACGCGCACATTTATACATCTATATATATATGACCATAGAATGTCTCTATATACACATATTGTTCATAAATTTTTGGATACATCATGTATATGGGGCATTCCTGGGGCATTCCACGCCAAATCAACCTACGTCAGACCCTTCCATTCTTTGATTTGGCTGAAAATTTTATATGTTGTATGACCCATTGAAAGAAGCTCTCTTGATTGTTTTCCAATTTTTCTGTCCACACACTTGTGAGATATAATTTTTTTTCAAAATTCGATGTTTTTTTCTTCAAGTGATTGTAACTCTCTCAAAAATCGACCAAATCGAACTTTTTTGTTTAGAAAGGTTGGTTTTTCACCGTACTATTAGAAAAAAAATACGAAAGAATTCTTAATATTTGTATTCCGTATTTTTTCTCAATTTAAAGCAAAAAAACATTGGTTTTAAGATGTTTGCCCATTTTTATTTTTTCCAAAAAATTCACAAAACAACTTTGACCAATTAAATGATTTTTGAGACTTTTTGAGATTTTTGAGACATCGTGAGCAGATTTTTCCTTATATTTTTTCTTATTTTAACAAGAAGATTCATTTTTTTCCAGTCAATTTGGATCAAAATGAACTTTTTTTTTAATGTAGGTTTTTACCAGACTTTTGGAAAAAATTACGAAATAATGATTGAAAATCGCCCCCTATATTTTTTTCAATGTTTAAGCAAAAAGTCATTAAATTTAAGATGTTGGACACTTTTAATTTATTTCAACAAATTCACAAAAAAAATCTTGACCAATTAAATTATTTTTAAGACCAGTCCCATCGTGGAGAGATATTTTTTCATATTTTTTTTCTTAGATTCAAAAAAATTTAAATTTTTTTTTAGTCAATTCGTACCCAATAGGACTTTTTATATTAGAAATGTTGATGTAAAACAAAATATCAAAAAAAAAAAAAATAGTTTGATTAGGTCCAAATTGACGGGGAAAAAATGAAATTTTTTTTCAAAATAAGAAAAAAATATAAGGAAAAATCTACCCATGATGAGACTGGTCTCAAAAATTATATAATTGGTCAAAGTTTTTTTGTGATTTTTTTGAACAAAATGTTTTTTTGCTTTAAATTGCTTTAAATTGAGAAAAAATACGGAGTACAAATATTAATTATTCTTTCGTATTTTTTTTTCTAACAGTACGGTGAAAAACCAACTTTTCTAAAAAAAGAAAAGTTCGATTTGGTCGATTTTTGCGAGAGCTATAGTCATTTGAAGAAAAAAACATCGAATTTTGAAAAAAAATCATATCTCACAAGTGTATGAACAAAAAAATTTGAAAAGAATCAAGATAGTTTCTTTCAATGGGTCATATAATGCATAACATTTTCAGCCAAATCATAGAATGGAAGGGTCTGACGTAGGTCGATTTGGCGTGGAATGCCCCATATATACACATTATATATATATATATTATTGTGCCCGCGAAGACCGTCACGTGGGGACGAGTTATCGAGGACGGGTATTTTGGGATTATTTGTCAATGAATGAGCCGAAACTCCAACTCGATATTTAAAAATAAGTTAACGCAGGTTTATTGAGAAAAGTGAAGTTAAAAAGGTGTACTAAGCCAAGGTGATTCGCCTTGAGACCAATCGTTCTAGATTATTTCGTATACAGATTGTCGCAGACTGCTGAATTTGGGCAGAATCGCTGCTTTTAATGATTCGCATAATTTCCCCCAAATGGTATTAATTTTACCCCTACCATATTTTAATTGGCTCTCGAATATTCTCGAGCGATCGGTGGCGTTGATGCACCGTCAGCTTTTTAGGGGCGAACTCGCTCGGAGTTGACGGACCCACGCGCGGCTATCGATGAAAAATTGATATATTTGCGAATTATTTTATACTATCTTATATTTCCATGCAATGTAATTTTACTAATTTTTTTGTTGCTATGCGGGGTACAACAATATATATATATATATAGGATCATTGATATAAATATAATTAATAACAGAAAGAATATGAGAAAAATCAAGGAGTCATTGGAAACTAAGGAAACGGAGTTTGTTATGAAAAAAGAACGAAGAAGGGAGTCGATCGTGTGACGTGACGAAATAAAGACGTATTCACATATTGATTTCACATTAATTTGTTATACTTAATTTTCAATAAAAATCAGTTAAATAAAAAATATTCAATTCCTGTTTTGATCCCACACACACACACGCACACGCACACACACACACACACACGCGCGCGCGCGCGCACACACACACACATAGTTTTTCTAAAAGTAGGTTTTCTGAATTCGTTGCTTTCCCCTCAAATAAATCAATAAATCAACATTAGATTTTTATTAATTACCAGTTGTGGGTAAATAAATCGAGATTCGTTTCTTACTCAACGATTTCTTCGGTTTTCGCGAATTAAGGGGACCGTATGGTCTAGAAATTTGAAAAAATCGATTTTTTTTTTTTTCGATATGTCGAAAGTATAGTATCTCAAGAATATACTGTGAAATTTTCATGCGGAAATTCTCAATATTACAGCTTCTACAGCCCATAACGCAGGTAGAGAGCGGTCCGCGACACGAAAACGTTCAAAGCCTTTTTGGACACAAAGCCTTACGGGGATGATTTTTTAGTTTGCAAAAAAGAATGTGTTTTGCATGTTAAAAAACGTTTGTACAAACGTGCTGTTGATGCGAAAAAAAAACATGCACAAATAAAGAAAGCAACAAAGAAATTGACAGAAAAAGAAGAGGGAAAAAAGACACAGCGGAAATCGATAAATAAAACACCGAAGCGTCAACAATTGACGAATAAATTATTGCAAGAGCTGTCAACTTATTACGGTCTAGCAATTAGACGTAATTCAGATTCGACTGAAGGGATGAGAAGTGAAATATGGGCAGCATATTATCACAAAATTTCAACAGATGAAAATCCGCAACACTCGTACTGTCCTCCAGGTTCCGAATCGTGGTGCAAGTGGCGTCAAAGTGAGGCTGCAGGTACTTTAGACACCTACGAGCACCCACCTGCTCTGTGCGATGAAGCACAAGAGATATTAAAACCAATTTATGAAGAATTGACAGCAGAGACTTTATTGGAAAGGTGTATTGGCAGTAATACGCAGAACAATAACGAAAGTTTCAATGCTTGCGTGTGGCACCTTGCGCCGAAACATCTGTTTGCCGGAAAAAAAATCATTGATATTGCCACTCACATTTCCGCTTGCATATTCAATGAAGGATTTGCATCCCTATTGAAAATAATGGAGACCATGGGCATAACAATCGGGCCACAAGCGGAGCAACTAGCGCAAAACCGAGACGAGCTGCGAGTATCGAGCGCCAACCGTAGGAGCACGGACAACTCCAAAGAGGCTCGGACAGCTCGAAGAAATGAAAGGAGTGAGGAAATCTTGAATTATGAACGTTCCGAAGGAATCCTATATGGTGCCGGAATCGCGGATTAACTGTAAGTATTCAAAATTTGCTCAATTTTTGAAAATATCTGTACCTCAAACTTTAAACTCATTTATCTCGAAACGACTTTTTTCGGCACTGCGCAGGTGAAAACAAAAAAACTATTCAACCGAATCACTTGAAATTTGGATATGTTGTTCACAACATGTATGGCTATCGTCGGAACTACAATCATAATTTTATTTAAATAATTTCTTATTGTTTATACTAAAAAACTAGTGAAAAAAAAACCCGATTTTACGAATTTTTTTTCAAAAGCGCGCCATTTTGTCAATTTTTAATTTTTTCGATTTGTTCTAGTCCCGACCATAACTGCACTCTTTCTGATTAAGAATCTTCTTGAATTTTGTGTTTCAGATGAGTAGAAGTCTCGGATCGATCTTCACCGTCCGGGTCGGATTTTTCGAGAGGGTCGTCTTCAATGCCAATTATATGATAATAAACACTGTTTTTAAAATTAAAAAAAAATTTTTTTGTATACTTAATAAAGGTAGTAATAAACCCGAAAAGTTAAAACATCGATTTTTAAATTTTTTAAGGCAAAAAAAAAATCGTGAAAATAGGTGAAATTTTCGTGCTCTAGACCATACGGTCCCCTTAAAAAGAATGTTGTCGCTTTGCATGGATTGATTTTATATGCCGCACGTTCTTTATTTTACCCAGATAACACTGGTCTGGAACAAAATCTGCTTATCGTAAGTAGCATGCAGACTTTATACATTTCAGTACTGCTGAATTTGCAAAAAACAGTATAAATGCTGTAGAAAAAGTTGAGACAAGTACCCGTGAAAAAATTTACCACGAGCCCAGCGTTTTCTCAGTACCGACCCGACAGTGCTTAACGCCTGGCCAACTTCTGGCACCACCACCGGTCAAGAATTACCCCCGAGCTGAAATGATAGGTATGGTCCAGACGCTGGTCACCAGCGTTCGCCCGACGTCGGCTTCGGATATTGGCGCAGTATTGCATTCATACCGGCCCAGCCTTAACACATTCATACGCCCAGCGGTGCCGTCGATATCGGTCAAGGGCTGGCACCCAGCGATCGCTTGGCATCGGCTGTCGATACTGTCCCAGTATTGCATTAAGGGGCTATTAGAGTTTGACACTTTTGAGAAATCGATTTTTTTTTTCATTTTTCGAAAGTATATACATGTAATATGGTTGTGTAAAAATTTCAAAACAATCGGAGCAGTCTAAGTATATTTTTCAGCGTCCTTTACATGAGTACCTCAGGGCGCGTACCTGAGCGCCAAAAACTTTGAACGCGTTTTTTTCGAAACACCATTTTTGAAATTGGTCTCCATGAGATCTCAAAAACTACTTGACCAATCTTTATGAAATTTAAATTACATATTCTACATATATATTCCTAGAAATTAACGTTCTACGAAGTTAAAATTTTGATTTTATATCATATTTTTAATATCTTTTTTGTACAAAAAACAGTGAAAAAAACGTGTTTTTTATTTTTTTTCTGTTTTCGTCCGCCATTTTGTTATTTAACGATAAAAATTAATATCCGAGCGTCATTACCTGCCTGACGTTATACTTAATCAAACGCATTTTGTTTTTTTGGTGTCAGACAAGCCGTTCCTGAGAAATGATGGAGACCGTTTGCCTCCTACTTTTTGAGGCGCTTTGTTCAAGTACAGTTTTTGCACATAAAAATGTAGTAAAATGAATTAAAAAATTTTTTTTTTATGTAAATAAAGACTAGATTTATCATTCCCAACAAGTTTTATTTCAATATTTTTAACAGCATGCCCAGAAAAAATTCACAAAAATAGCCTTTTTTTAGCGTTCAAACTCTAATAGCACCTTAATCACTTTATTTTCATTCGCTCAGTGTTGCCGTCGGCTCTAAAACGAACCAATTGCTAACATCTATACCGTTTCAAGATCGATCCTCGAAGCCGAATCTCAGGAAAATACATCAATAATTGTACCTCTTTGTACAATTAATATTTGTATGAAGCTTTGTTTTTGCAAGCTACTTTTTTCTGAATGAATTATAATTACAAGATTTGGCAATTTATTTGGTCAGTTTCAGGCAATTCCTTGAGCGGAATGATAATTTTTGACATAACAATTCTTGACGTAAAAAAAAGTATCAAATTACACTAATAAAGCCTGAATTATAAACAAAAGTATTAGAGATCTTTATAATGCCTACGAAGAATTTCAACATGTAATTTCGCTATTTTGTATATATCTTTCTGATTATTGTCTACTCTGATCATAATTTCCTGATAAAAAAACAAAAATGTTACAAAAATTTTTTAATGCATTGTGTTGGCAAAACAAGTATTCATTTTTAATAATAATAGTTATAAATTCTTAAGGAAAGGTTCTCATCAAGATCGACCAAAAAATCGATTTTTTTTTATTTTTTGCTAGTTTATTATATGTAGAATCTGTTCTCAAAACGGTTTGACCGAAAAAAAATTTATAAAAAAGATATAACATCGGAAGGGGACCCACCTTTTTACGCGAAAATTGAGTTCACGCGGTAGAGTGTCTTTGAAATTCTTTGAAATTCTTTAAAATTCGCACCTGTATGACCATACTATGCTAAGTATAGCTACCAGATATCGGAAGATATGCTCTGACTGTGAAATATTGGGAGGCGTGCCTCTATATACTCTAATCATTAAACTCGTTTCCTGAAAAATCATGTTTTTCAAATTGGTCTCCACAATATCTCAAAAACTACTTGATGGATCGACTTTTTTTTATTTTAAAGTAGATTAAACTTATTGGAGCCTGAATCTAAATGCAAGTGATATTTATTGTTGTTTTTTTTTTTTTATAGTACTTTCAAGAGCGACAAAAACATGAAAAAACGCTACCGACAATTCAAATGTCCGTCATTTTTTTAATTTTTGACTTTTTATTGATATTATAGGTTCAGGCTCCAGCAAATATTATATAATTAATAAAAAAATTTGGTTTTTTCATTTCAGATAATTTTTGAAACTGCTACGATGGAGGCCGATTAGCCACCTTTTTCAGACAGTCATGTTACAGCACGTATAAACAATTTATATGACTATTTTTTACTAAGAATTTTTTTTTTCTGTACCTTAAAACTTAATAAATAAGTGTCAAAAAACTTGAGTTGTTTATTTACTTTGGTCTATGGAAAAAAAAATTCATGAAATTCATCTTATATTTCGGTCGCTTGATGAGAACCTTCCCTTAAACCATTGTTTATGCAATATTCGTCGATAGATGTATTTAATTTTTAAGACTATTTTTAGACTATATTTAGATTTTTTTCAAAACTTCAAAATAGAAAAAAAATAATCAATTTTACGTAGGTTTTTGTAAAAAGATTTATCATTATGTTCAGGAATCTCGCGAGGCATTGACGAAGAGTTTCTCAAACACTATCTCAGAAAAAGCCAAGAAGAGAAATTGCAAAAGAAAAGAAAAATTCCGAGAAAGTACAAAAGTATTGTAGACAATCAACAGATCTAAAACTCGTTTTCTCTAACGATTTCTATACAAGAAAAAAAAATTATTATTTAAAAAAAACTACTCTTTAAAAACCTTCGTTGAAATTTGTTTCATAATATTGTAATTATCTATAAATGTTCGAAATACCTTAAAAATAGCTGAACTGTTGTAGATTTCTTACAAACCGCTAATTACAGGCATATTTATTGAATACAATTATTGGTATAAAAAGAGCGTTTCAATACTTACGAGCTTCTGCGATGATTTTGATGACTGGATATTTCTCCCATTCCTTTTCCGGATCTTTTATTAAGGATACCATCGTGTTCGCGAGAAAAAATCACATAAAATAAAAAAATAAAATAAATTGTTCAACGACCATTTTTAAGTAAGTTATCAAATTTGTTAACTAAGCTGCTCGCGCAAGGCTGCGGAGCGAGAGGGGATACTCCCAACACGCCGAGCGGCCGACGCCGCGCGCTCAGCCGCCGTCGATCGGAATACGTTGATAACTGTGATGGCATAATTCCTCCTAAAGGTCAGTATTTTATTGAATCCCGTAGTCGAAAGCATAGGGAAGGCTAACGAATTTGAATTTTGCAAAAATCTTAATTACAACAATAGAAAATTGAAAAAATGTAAAAATATCCATATCTCGGGCTGTAATCGAGATATTGCAACTTTTTTTTTTTAATTGTTCGTTTTTCAAAAACGCATTAGATGGTCCAAGAATTTCCCGGATATCTTTGTAACTTTGGTCAGAATTGCTATTTGTTTATAAGCAAAAATCGACAATCGTCAAAAAACAATATTTATTTTCAACGAAAACAATTTTTTTTTCTTATCGCTTGTGCACGATGACACAAAGCTCCTCGATTTTTTCTACGCTGTGAGCGTTCGTCAGGAAATTCTATTGAATGCCAAAGTTTTTTCGATGATCGCAGATTGTTGCTAAACTATATCTCGCAGATCGATAAATCTTGCACGATTCTCTTGGGGTTCGGCTCCCCTACATCATGTATGAACTTCAAACCGATATGTTGATAAACAATCGATCACGGTTGCAAAAATTAAATTGACAATTTTTTTTTCATTTGCAATTAACCGCTTAATTAACAATGTTAGCTCATTTTTTTACAGAATCTTTTTTATAGAGGACGTTATGGTGAACAACTTTTATTCGAAACTTTTTGCGATAGGACGCATTCCAAAAAAAAAATAACTAAAATAAATCGATTTTTTAATTTTTAATAATTTTTTATTGCTAAAATGCAACTCGGATTTTTACGAAAATTCAGGACTATATTCCTACAGGTCCAAACAACCTATAAAAAATTGGCCAGAGGCTGGGTCTCTTGAATAGAACTTCGTAAAATATGGCCTAAGGTGACTGGACTATTGGCAAAATATCGGGTCTTAAGGGGGGACAACCATTTAGAATGCCTAAATTGAGTAGATTTTTAAGAATTTTTTTGAAGGGGAAGAAATAAATGGATCTCTTTGAAATTTTGACAGTTTATTATAAATATTTCAATGAGTATTTTCCATTTTTAATCGTTAGAAAAGATTGAAAATTGACGGAGATATAGCATTTTTACGCATTAGGCATTTTTTTACGGTGCCAATTGTAGCGCCGTGAAAAATGATCTGAAACAGAAGGGCAAAAGGATGTGGTCAGTATATACTTGTGTTCACTTGATAAACCTAATCTTTTAATAATAAGTTAAGAATTGGAGAAATGGCAGACATAAAATAAAAAAAATCGACATTTTCGATAATTTTTTTCTTCTGCGCTGATAAAAAAAACTAGTTTATTTTGAGAAATTAAAAATATGTTTATGTTCACCAAGTGGTCTTATATGTTACGAAAACTTGTGCAAAATTTTAGCCCGATCGGTTCAATAGTCACAAATAGTCACAAAAAAACACAGTGAAAAAAAAGTTTCGAGAAAAATACGTTTAAAGTTTTGGCAATGGAAAAGTGTTTGATAAAGCCACTTACGAACTAATCTGCTATGCCGCCTAATCTACTATTATTACTATTTTTATTATTATTACGAACTAATTATTATTACTATTATTACGATTATTACGATTATTACGAACTATTATTACGATTATTATTATTACTATTATTACGATTATAACGAACTAATCTGCTATTGGCCTAAGTCATGAAGTTTTTCGTATTCTACAAATATTAAAGTAACTTTTAAAGTAAAAAAATCGATTTTTTGAAGGTTCTAAATGGTTGTCCCCCCTTAACACTGTGCGCACCTTTACTCTATCGATAAGGTCCATAACCTGGGTGCACGTTGGCCAAATATTGGAACTCAACACTGGGCATTCAACCTACATTGTAATTACACAGAAATGAGATGGAAGTAAAATGTGACAGCAATAAACGCGTACCATCTCGAAAATTTTTCCATACAAACATTGTTTCTTTTTTTAGAGTTTCTTGTTTTTTTTCCGTTGTTTCGTCTTTTCCTCGCCGTCTTCGATGTTCTCTCGCATTCTCTCTTGCACTTGTGCTTTTTCTCTTGCTCTTGCTCATTCACTTTCTCGTTCTCTCTCTTTCAGCTTCTCTCGCTACTTGGGAGTTTAGGAATGCAGTAAAGTGACTACGTAACTATCGTTATTAGCCATTATTTGAACGCATTTCATACAAACATCTTTTATACATACAGTGCTTATCATGCGGGACATTTCTAAAACTTGTATAATGCCGAATTTTCTTGACGAATCCGGCTGCAAAAACACGTCGTCGATTTTAGTCACAATCCCTTCAATCCAAAAATTGTTCAAATTGTCACTGTTTGGATTTTTCCCGTTCGTTATAAAAATCTTTTTGATAAACATCACGTTGCCGTCATTTAATTGCACAATATTATGTGGACTTTGATTTAATGAGTATGTCTCGTACGCGAATCTGCTGGAACTCCTCGGCTGTATGAATAACGTCTTCAAAATTTTTTCGCCGTCTTATTTTTGCATGGGGAAGAGCATCCAGTTCGGTTAATCTATTAACGACTTGTACGAAAGGATTCTTCGAAGTTCGCACGATTTTTTTTAGTTTTCCCAAATAAATCTCGACCCAAAATGCCGATGTTTCGTTCAACGGAAATTGAAAGTTGTTTACGTCGTCTGATATGTGGATCAAATTATGCTCATTTATTACTTGGGAATCACATCCATATAGCGTTGGCATATAAAATACGAATTGTTGCAATAAATCATTTGCATAATCTGCTTACGCCATGGCGAACTGTTTATTGCAAAGAATTCGGCATGCGAGCGCCAACAATACAAAATGTATTGTTGTATACAAAATGTATGGGAGGATGTGCTTCAGGATGACAATACCACAATACAGCAGCATAAATCTGTACTGAATATCTTTCCATCTCGCTGTTTCATCCAGATCAAAAATGTTACGCTGAAACTCGCATGGAATCATATGCTTGAGTGATGCCAATAATTGCCTTAAAATTTCAAGCTGTTCTGTTGTTATGCGCTGCTGACTGTTTCTGGATACCCACTTTTCTAATAGAAGTTTCATTACTCCTAGAAACAATAAATTGCATAGAATCTAAGGGCACTGACTAACGGTGAAACGAGATCCGGTAAATGGTGGTTCGGATTTTTTTGTAAACGGAACGATTTTTTTGTTCGTTTTTTACAGTCAATATCTGAATAAACTCTTTTTTATGTACAGTTTCACCTTTCACCATGCATCGCTCACACGCATTGAATCCGGTATGACCCTTGCAGCATTTTAAATATGCTCGTACCAGACTGTCACTGATAAGTGCTGCAATTCGGAAGATATATTTTTTTTCACCGATCATTACACAATTATTTATCAGTGACTCAGCTTCAGCAACGAAATCGACCATAAACTCCAATGCACTTTTCGGTTTGGAGTTGCCCAAAATTGTCTGATTCCAAGAATTCTTCAAATTTTTCATTTACACATTTTTTTAAGGCCTTACATACGTCCAGAATTTTCAAAAAATCGATTTTTTTTTACAGATTATTATTCTCTATAGTTTTAGGCGTATTTCTGTGTAAGTCGATTGTACAAATTCCCCATAGATCGAAAGTTATTATAGAAAACGTGACTGCCCAACGAGAGTCTGATGCGCGCCGGTAGATGTCTCGAGCGAAACGCACTTGAAACTTTAAATGCATTTTTCTTAAAACTACTTTTTCTGGCACGGTCTGCATGATAACTCATACAGTTTTTAATATTTTTTGATGCTTTTTTTCTTAAATATTCGAAATTGTTTTCTCTATAGTCTGTCGAGTCGGATTTTTGATGTTGTGATTAAAAAATTTTATAAACATAATTAAAGTGTGACATTTATGACACAAAATGCACACTTTTTTTTAAACTGCCGTAAATTGCCAAAATTTTTCGAATTTCAAAAATCCGGCTCGACAGACTATAACTACAACTTTATTTTACAAGAATTTTTTTACGTTTTGCAGATCCATCAGCATTTCAAGAAGAAATGATGCAGACCGTGGAGCAATTTTTTTTCATAGTGCTTCGGGAAACGTGATTTTTTATGTTGTAATTTTTGAAAAAAAAAATGAAATTAATTTTTTTATAAAGTTTAAATACTAATAAACAATGTGTAAAAATTATTTTTATTAATTTCTATTGCTATCTCTTCTAAAAAAAGTTTTTCTTTTAGCGCGTTTAGGCGCTGCGGGTATGTAAGGCCTTAATAACGTGTTGGTATAATTATAATTAATCGAGAACAAATTTCCATAACATCTTGAAGATGACTGAATTTTTCTCAGTTTTTGTCGCTGAGTACTGAACATCTGATTAAAAGTATAGTCTTTGGCTTTGAATATATGCATTGAACACTCTTAATTTTTCCGCAATTTAACAAAAAAAAGCAACAGTTTGAAAATGCATTTTGATGATCGAAATTATGACAAAAACGTGCAATACAATTTTTCTCCCCCATTCAGAAATTTTTAACTTCACTAAGTACAACTAATCTCACTATTTGCTATTTTTAATAAAATAATCATTTAGATCCCGAAAACTGGTAAATTTCCAAGCTTGAGACTCACGACTTTTCTCTCGCAAGTCGAAATTAGTCGCTACACGCAACGTTACACAAAATCGCAATTATTGTGTCACTCACGGTAGAGAGTCGTTGCAAAATAATCATATGGTGTTATACTTTGAAGTTTGCGTTATTTCCCTTCGACAGGATTCGCTTTTTTTTCTTCTCTTTCTTTCAACTGCCCTTATGCAATGCCATGTACAAAGAGGAAAACGTGGAGCATCCACGTTTTCCTCTTTGTACATCCACATGAGCCACTTCACCGTTCGACGTGAAGGGTGGCATTTCTTTTTACCTGTGTACGTCTCGTGGGTGCTACATGCACATGTGGACAAGCTGCTATTATCGTTTGATACGTTCGAATATTCGCGCACACGTTTATATATTTATATCTATACATATGATCATAGAATGTCTCTTATATAGACATGTTATTCATAAATTTTTGCGTACATCATATATACATATTATAACGAAAACACTTACGCGCAGTCCCGGCACTCTCTTTATAAAAACTTTATCCTGATTGTCATCCTGTGTTATGTCCGATATCCGACATTTTTGCGAAAACGACGCGATAACGTTTCGCGTGCGTTTGTTGACTGTTGTTGTCGGCGGTCATCTTGAACACTATGCTAACGGCGAAACTACACTTACGAAAGCATCAGGCCGCCGCCTATCGTAAAAAATCGGAACTCGAGCGCTAGAACAAAGGATCTGCTGGGTATAAAAAGCCGTGCACAGCAGCAGTGGACACGCATTTTGCTCATTCTGGAAACAGAGCTCGGAGAGACAACACGCTCTCAGCAGCAGAGATCCTTTCCAGTTCCAGCAAGATAATAACCTATCTTTTTTTTATCATATTTGACGCTTGGAGTATCGGAGCGGTTCGGCGACGTTCAACTCCCGTAGTCCAAGGTCAATTCCTTATTCCTTTAATTTTTTCCTATAATTCCTTAATGCTTGGAGTATCGGAGCGGTTCGGCGACGTTCAACTCCCATAGTTCAAGGTCATTCTTTAATTTTTTAAATTTTTCCTTTTTCCTGTGGGTGCTCGGGGTATCGGAGGTGTTCGGCGACGTTCACATCCCATAGCTCGGGGTCCGCATCCTTACCTGTGGTGTGTGGGGTATCGGCGTCGTTCGGTGACGTTCGGGGCCCGTAGCTTGCATACTATTTTTCCTGTAATTACTTTATCTTGTCGAATTTATGCCTGCTGGAAGTGGGGAGCCTGCTTGCTCTCTTTTAATTAAAATTTGCTAATTAAATTTATATATTGAATTTTTTAATTCAAAATTACTTTTTTATAAAAATAATCGGTCTGCGTCATTTATTACACTCAGCAATCCTCGTCTATCTTTAAAATCATCAATAATCCTGAATTCGATAATCAAAAAGGCCGCGGTAAGATTATCCATTATATAGAATCAATAAAAAATATAAAATTATCATTATTATTATATCGAGTCAATCCATTTTTGGATTATTAAAATTTTGAATTATTATTTTTATTCACTATAAAATACAAGTGAATTTCATAGCAACATAAAGCCCTACTAATAATTCAAATATTTGAATTATTATTATTATCATTTTGTAGACAAAGATTCATCGATTATTTCGATAATTATTGTTAATTAACCTCGAAGACATCGTTTCAATTATTTGACCATTATTATTGTTATTTTTCTCATTTCAAAGATAATTGTGACGCGAAAAGGGAATTAAAATGAATATCATCATTAGAATAGTTACCAACAAATAAACAGAATTGATACCGTTTCTTTCCGATCTGATCTGGATTATTAAATAAATTCATGCAAATAAATAATCCGAACGCGAAATCAAACAAATATTCATTTATTGTAACAAAAATCGGAGAATTTGCATTGTTTAATTGAATAAATTAATTTTGTTATTATTTTGAATACAAAATCCGCGTTTCTTACGTTTCTTTCATACCTGCTCCAAAATTATTTAAAATCATTTAGGAAGCTCGGACCTGCGCGTAGCGATGTTTAGCGTATGGCAAAAGCGTTCCGTTACAATATACATAATATATATAGTTTTTCTAAAAGTAGGTTTTCTAGTTTCGTTGCTTTCCCCTCAAATAAATCAACAAATCGACATTAGTTTTATATTAACTACCAGCTGTAGGCAAATAAATCGAGATTCGTTTCTTTCTCAACGATTCCTTCGGTTTTTGTGAATTAAAAAGAATGTTGTCGCCTTACATTGATCGATTTTATATGCAGCACGTTCTTTACTTTACCCAGATAACACTGGTCTGCAACAAAATCTGCTTATCGTAAGTAGCATACAGACTTTGTACGTTTCAGTACGCTCAACCTACAATATACAGTATAAATGCTATAGAAAAAGTTAAGACAAGTATATTTACTCCCCTGATAAAGTTGTTTCGATACAAAATTCCCCCCCCCCCCCCTCCAAATACGAAACCCTTACAGAAAGTTATAGAGATTTCCATCCTAAAAAACCAACCTTGCGGAAATTCTCTCATTCCGAATCTCATCAAAAATTATAAGAGAGCCTTACAAGAATTTACCAATTAAATCGTAATCTCGCAAAAGATACCGATTCAAACCTGATCGAAAATTAAGTCCAACCTTCACAAAAAGTCATTAAATAAATTGAAACTATAAAAGCATTAATCGTCAAATACATCAAAACTTATTAATCTCTAATAAAAAATCTTTCCAGTAAATGAGAACCTAGCCAAAAACAGAATAAATGCTGTAAAAAAAGCTGAGACAAGTACATTTACGCCCCCCCCCCCCAAATAGTCGTTCCAGTTAATCCCCCGCACCACTCAGCGCCAAAATACCGATTCCCACAAAAATTTACAATAACCCGTCGAAGTCGTTTATGCAAAGATCTCCCCGCACAAAAATCCTTTCTAAAAATCAACTCATCATACAAAGTTTTCTGGGTATCCGCTCTCATTATCTTATCAAATTAAATCAAATTGTACAGAGGTGATAATTTCATTCTCGTAAATGTTGTGAGTTCACAAAAAGTTGATAAATAAATAGAGATCTACTAAAGTATATGTGGCCAAGTACGTGGGATTTTATTATGCGCATTTAAAATGCGCATTTTTTCAGATCCTAAATTTTCCGCCGGATTTTTTTTTTCAAGTTGCGGTTTATTTGCAAAAACATTATTTTGTGACGATGGGAAAGACAATAGATTCTTTGATCCCTGAAAGATTTTTTTGGATTATTCCGTTAATTAGCAGTAGATTATATGTTATTTAATTTCAGAAAAATTTCTTCCCGACCTGTTTCGATTTTCGTAAGCACGAGACATCAAAATGTTGATTATAAATAATGATGATGAAATTGTCACGATAACGTGGCCCAATTGGATAATGCGACTGGACTCTTTCGGTCATGTTTTTTCGAAACGTTATTCTCCGAGATGCCAGTGCCTTGTTCCGGAAAATTCTCAGACTTAATCTCTGCTCTCGAGGGAAAAACGAAGCTCGGACAATCACACTGTAATTGGACGAGAGGCTCTTGAGATACGTTCAAGACCCTTCTGCCCTTTCTATCTCTGCCTTAAGACTCGCAACAAGTCAACAATCAACGAAATATTCTATCGTTCTTTTTTCTACTCATTTTGCAACTCCATCAAGCGACGCTTATGAAACATTTCATTCTATTTGAGCAGAGATAACATTTCAAGACCAATAACATTTTGTAGTTAATGTAAATCATCAAATTTTTACTTAATTTTTATTTAAAGTGTCTTTCAATTATTTGCCCACATGTTGAATCATGAATTTGCTTATGCCATAAGTCAATTTTCCTCTTGATCTATAAATAATTCAATTACTCGTTAAACTTTATGTCCGAATTACTAGAGTATTCATTTGCCATAAACTTTTGCAAAAAGATAAACTCGATGATTAATTTATCGTGATATTTTATTGAATTTTGGTCGATTTAAAAATCTTAGTAGTGAAAAGCTAATTATAATTACATACCCTCTTATTTTCCAACCACATTTCAGCATATAAAAAATAAAATAAAAATAAAATTTCATTGTAAATGAAAATGAAACTTTAATGAAAACATAATAGCTCTAGGTGTTAAAAAATATGGCTAAATCCTGGACAATGGTTTTCCAATAAAAAAACGTTATGCAGAAATATTTTAATATTAATATTATATTCTTTGTTGAAAAATATTATAAATGGGGATTAGTAGAAAAAAATGGAGATTCATTGATTTTTTCGTTGTGCATGATATTTTTTATCATAAGGGAGTTTTAATTCAGTACAGAAATTCGTATTGTGTGTCAATTCCTCCGAAAACAAATATGTGTTAGTGATTTACGTGATTAATTAATGTAAAAAGGCAACCCCGCACATTTGTGGCAATACAGAGCGCGATTTTGGTCGGAGACAGATAGAACGGCTTAATGGAAACTAAATTCATTGAATATTCTACGAATTAATAGGTTGAAGAGGACTTTGCGGAGAGCTTAAATAATAAATTATTTTACAGCAGATTCGAATCCTCTCACCGTAAATTCTCCGAATTCGAAGGATTTTGGCATTATCATTTTATCGACTTTGAACATACACATGCAGGCGACGATTTATGCATTATTTTCTATATCTTGTGCTTTACCATAGACAAATCGAAGCTGCATAAAAACTAATATTGTTATAATGAACCTCTAATAATGAATCACTGAAGAACGTAGATTTGAACTCAGAAATACGTTACATCTTATGTAATATTATCATCACGAGTTTTCGAAATCCTATTTAAAACAAAAGCACGAGACAATAGTGTATACTTCGTCTGAATAATGCGTAATTATTTACTAATATTTACTATTCGTTTTGAATTTCTCTCAACGGCGATTTAGATAAACAGTTTTTAATAATACATTATTTAGATGGCCCCGATGGTCCTTTGTTCGTTGAAAAGAAAGCAGTTAAAAATACATTTCGGAAAATGGAAAGATTTTTGGAAGATCCAGAAAGATGTAAAAGTAAGCTGGGGTGTTACGGAAAGATGTACCGGATGATAAAAGAGGGAAGTACTGAGAAGAATATCTGTTGAAAAATAAATACACTAGCTACACGGCAAATTTACATTTCCTTTTACATATTTTTATACAAAAAATGTTTTGTTTCCCGTGTGGAAAATTATTAGGGCAGCCAGAAATAAATTTGAGGACCGTAAGGGCCGAAATGTGGATTCCCTGCTAGGGACTTCCACACCACAGGCAAACAAGGCCCTAGAAGGGGAATAACACGGCTGGTTGAGTTTACAAGAAAAGGCTTCAGTGAGGAAACTTATTGAGGGCCCGGACGTGCATTGTCAAGGTAGCCTCAAGTTTATCGTCCTAATACTGCCAGGCCAGAACCCGATCGAGAAATGTCAGTGTTGCCAATATTATTAAAAAATGATGCGTTCGAGTTAAATTTTTGGGGATCTAATCCGTCTTCATCAGAGTAGCTCTCATAAAAATAAATTGTAATATTTAATATAAAAACTGATGTGGATTCCTCCGATTGGACGAAAAATCTGAATCTGCTTTTTTCATTTCAATTCACAAAAAAACGTATTTTTTTATAAGCAATAAAGCTTATTTTTGCAACGTTCAATATGTTTAATTATTTCAATAAACGTTCAATACGTTTATTATTACATGAATCATATAATAATAAATATTAATCTATGTATTTTTTACTAATAATCCAATTCATTATCCTTTATACTTCATATTATTGTTATTGTTAATTGGAATTTAAGTTTACTGTGACTATTTCTGTCTTACTTTGAGAATTCTGTTACTTATAGATTCATTAAATATACTGTATAATATGTACATGACGTATCTGCAGCATATGTTACATTTTTGAACCAAAATTTTTCAACTAGATAATAGTGTAATGGGTAGCGTGCATCCGCGTTGGGTCAATAGGTAGATCAATAGGTAGGTCGGATCAAATCCCGGTGTAGGTGAGAAAATTTTTCCGCACAAATTGACATCCGGAGTAATGCAAATACTGAAATAAAATGAACTTATGATCAGATATGCAATTCTAATAAAAAAAAAAATATTTTTATTAACATTTATTTTTTGCTGTTTTGGTTCCCATAGGGCTTCCTTCAAAGGTCCCGACCTTTTTGCCCGGTTGGGCCCTCGTTGACAAAATGTGACCAGCCCGGAAGGGGCCTTTCGGGCTTCCATATTAGGGCCCTAACAGAATAAGGAGAAAATAATCGGGGCCTAGCCAAGGCCCTAGCTGAATTTCCATACGGGTTTCGTATATTCTCTTTAATAAAAAAAAAAAAATCATTCAACTTTGAATATCCACCGTACATACAGAATATATTTGGCCACAAATATTTTTGTCCCATTTTTATACAAGATATCGCAAGTCGAAAAGTCGAGCACCGTTTCCGTATCAGCCTCCCTCCCCAAGACCGTAGTCGCTTGCTGTTGCTAACACTCTTTCCAATTTTTCGACACCGTCTTTTTCGTCTTTTCCTAGAATAATTAAATCATCCAGATATGCCGGAACAATTCCTTCTACTAGCAAAATTCGAAAAATCGCTGTTATGTATCCCTGAAAACAAGCTGGCGAATCACTCAAACCAAAAGGCACTCGTAAAAATTCATATTGACCATCGGGTATAATAAACGGTGTGTACTGAATACTTTCTTCTTCAATAGGAACGTGGAAAAAGCCATTTTTTAAGTCGAAGCAACTAAATACTTTAGCTTCTCCAAGTCTATCAATCTGATCTTCGATCAATGGTAAAGGGTATCTGTCTCGTATAATTTTTCTACTAAGACGTCTGTAATCTACATACAATCTCGGATCACCATTTTTCTTCTCGACAATGACAATTGAACTAGCATAACTAGAGATGCTAGTTCGAACGATTCCTTCTTTTTGCCATTTATCGATGATTTCGTTAACTATTTTCCGTTGACTCTGTACGAGTTGTCTTGGACTTTGAAAAACAGGAGCTTCATCTTGCAATATGATACGCATCTTAACACTACTGTCCTTTGTTCTATTGAGCTGATAATGCTCCACAAGACGTCTAACTTCTTTTTTTATTTTTGGATCATTTACATGTTCTATAGTGTAAACATCTTCCTTCTTCGATTTTTTGTGACCACTGTTGATACACAGGATTTCGTTCCAATTTATGTCTTTCGTCGAATCAACAATCTCTGGTTTTGTTAATTTTGTCAGAGTAGCTTGTCGCTGTTCTACTGTCACTTTAGCAAAATTTGACAATTCTCCTATAATTATCAATTCGTGTAATCATCAGGTACGACATCAAACGCAAAGATGAATTCCAGGCCATCGATGATTAGAGTTGTCAAAAATCATCTTAACGGCCATTCCTTCGATGATCCGACTCCACGAAAAGGGATTATTATTTTTTTCTAATTCTGGAATACCCAATTGAATATATAATATCGATCTGAACAGGTGTAAATCACTTCCTGAATCCAAAATTGCTACATCTCTATTTTGTTTTATCATTTAAGTTAACTAAATCACATCAAGTTTTATTCGAAGCAGCACCAGTATTTGTATTTTTTATGCATTTCGGTGCAATGTGACTGAAACAACTATACTTGAAGCATTTTGTGCCTTTGTCTTTGTTGGGACAACTTGTACTCAAGTGATCCATTTCGCCCCAATTAAAACATCTTTTTGTTGCCGAAGATCCTCTCAGTGTTGGAGAAAATCGTTTATTTTTTCCGTCATTGAGTAGTGATTTCATCGTTTCTCTATTTTTATTATAAATATTTTGTTACAAAATATTTATAATATCCGTACAAAATAGTTTGTTCACTACACCTCCACGGAAAGTTTGATATTCCGCCTTGTCTAAGTCGCAGTTTCCGCGGAGATGTGGTGAAAAATAGTATACGCACACACGGGAGGGAAAGAGGCCATCCCAAACCACGTGCATGTCACCCTCGCCTTCGGCTCGGGTGGCAATTCCGCACGCGGTTTGACATAGACTACTTTCCCTCCCTATAGTGGGGTAATAAACTATATTCACTTCATCGTTTTGAAGCCCATTGATCATATACTGAATCTTCGATTCCAATTCCATATCGACATGATATACTAAATTCCAACATTAGATATATGTACGATTGGTAAAATTCATCGGCTTTTTTCTTTGTCGTACTTAATTATTTATGAACTCTTTTTTTTTGACGGTTTTAGAAAATTCTTCGGTCAAATCCTTCTTCAATTTTTTCCACGTCTTGATCACACACTCGAAATTCATAAATAATTTTGCCGAACCACGAAGAAGTTTTCTGCAACTTCTTCAAAATTGGTAACCCATCGTTTGATGTTTTCATTACCATCACTACTGAACGTCTCAAGTGCATCTTCAACGTCTTTTAAGGTTAAGGTTAAGTTGGTTGACTTACGTTTTTGATTACGTTGTTCAACGACATCATCTTCTTCTATGTCTTCTTCATCAAGTTCGGTTTTCAATCGTTTTTTCAATTCTATTTTATTGCGAATCCTTGACAGGTCTAATATTTTAAGTCTCACCTTCAATTCCTTGGTAGATAAATCATTAATTTCTATTCTAACTTTATCATCACTTTCTTCTTCATCGTCTTCGCCGTTTTCATCAACTTCATTATCGTCACTATTTCCTTCAGCTGTATTTTCATTCGTGTCGTTACTTGCGTCAGTACGGGCAACGTTTTCGTTGGAAGAACCGGCTGCTATTAATGCTTCATGAAGTCTTTGTTGTAATACTGGCTTGGTACCGGAAATAGATAATCCCATCGTCTCTTGTTGCTCATGTAATTCCACTACTTTCGTGGTATATATAATAATTTGTCAATTGATTCAGACATTATGTTTCAATATCTTTACGTTACTCTTTGCCATGGTTCACGTCACACCACGATTATTGGTCCATCTGACTGTGTCTTCGTCGTTAATACTTCTGTTTTGAATTTACGTAGCACTTCAGGGGCTGGATTACGTACGATCGAATTCGATGTCGACAAGCGACAACACCATCGTCTAACTTGCGTGTTCTCGCTTGTTGACATCGAATTCGATCATGCACGTAATCGCACTCCAGGTCTCACATGAATCCTAAATTGTCATATGAGGGATTGATTAATTTATCGGAAATCGACTTTTGATCCCGAAAAATTTATTCAATATCCCGGTTGAGCCCCCAAAATGTAGGATTGAATAAAATACGAATTCCGATTATTAGAAATCAACAAATCAATTTCTATTTATTATTAAACAATATTGACACTTGGTACAATTATATGGAATAAACATTTTTAAGTATTCCGTATGTAAATCTATTTTGTAAATTATTTTATTCTCAATACTCCTTGCTTCAGTCGCGATTTCTCGCTAACTGTCTTTTCCCGTTGTTATAAACAAATGTATTTTATTTCTTTTTGAAAACCACAACCAACTTGCTCGCTTAGACAATTTTTTGTTCTTTTTTAAATATATATTTATATTCACTTTTACATTTCCACATTCGCGTTCTTTTATGTGCACCAGTTGAACCGATTAGAGGTAAAGCAAAAATTCATTGAACTAATCCTGTAGAGCATAAAACTTTCCTCATAAAAGTCCCAAATAACACTTTTCTATCTTGAGTAGTTTAGTCCTGAGAGCGAATCAAAAAAAAAATCCTTGGCGACGTTTACGTGCAACCCTCGAAAACCAGGGAGTTTTCGAATCGCTTTCAGGACTACACTACTAAAGTGAGAGAAGTAGCGTTTGGAACTTTTTTATAGACATTTTGATGCTCTACAATATTAGTCCTATGTATTTTTGCTCTATCTCTAACCGTTTTGGCAGAATACGTGATAAAAGATCCTAAAAGTTCCACAATTAATATCTCATCACGAGGGAGTCCGATTAAAAAATGGTATGAAACTGCTTGACTCGGAATTTGATCCTGTACTTAAGTTTACAGTTCTAATCATTCATCGCTCTTCACGTAAATTTGGTGTATGCAACTATATTTACCATTCTCCAAAAACACTCAATGTATAAAAAAAATATTAGTTTTTTCTCCACATTATTTCAAATTGACAGGAAATATATTCTCTTTCGAAAAAATATATTCTGGCTAAAGAATCTTCCTCTTATACCATGAAATATCTGGAATAAGTCTTTTCTTTGAACATGGAAGAAAAATATGCACATCGTAGGGATCGAGGGATGACGTCAAATAAAGCGCCCCTGAAGATGGCCAATACGGTAAAAGTATAAAGATTTTGATGCTCAAATGTAGGCAACGCAGTATCCTACGAAGGATGGTCACGTGTTTCACAAATACCCGCGGCTAGGTTGTGCATATTTTATGTGATTTTAATGTGTCTCTCGGCTGATGCTTTTTCCTTCCCGCTCGCCCTTTAAGCGACGTTATCGTCGTCGGCGTCGTCGTCGTCGTTGTCGTCCGAGTCTACTATGCGCAGTGTCCTTAATCGGCTTACCTACAACCAACCACCCTTATCCCATGGCTTTCTACATCCTCCAACGGGAGAGACCGCATCTCTACCATATATATGTATATCCGATGCTCCAAAGCCCTACGGTACACCAAAGCAAGAGCTTGATGGCTACTAAAGCTCCTCAATGACGCCTATTACTCCATACTACCATCATCCAATACACATTATTTATAACATTCGCTTAAACTTCTCTCGCCTTCTTCGAACTCTCTAAAATCATTTCCCTTTATCTTTTCCTTCTTTTTTTGGAAAAAAAAATATTTTACTTTATCCTCACGCTTCAATTGTTATCATCGTATCATTTACCACTTTAATTATTATTTACATGACCCCATAATGCCATAAATTCACGATATCTATGGTCATTTGGCTTCAGGCCTCGTTTGTTTCTTTTTTAAACTATTTCCGGCCATCTTTAGTCACTGTTTTTGCATTTTATTCAATACCAATTTTTGCCCCGGTAATACATTGAAATAGAAATTTTATAAAATATTTTTTGTTGATTTGAATTTTTATGGAACAAAGTTTGTTATGTTGCGATTTTCAGTTTTTTTTTTTAATTCAAATAAATTATGTAATATACTCTTCAAAATATAATTTTTAATATACGAAATGATTTATTTAGTAATATATTATAGTTTTTTGGTTTTAAACAAAAAGTTGAGAAAAAAAACATTTCAGCTTTATTTAGACGTGGCCCCTTGCAATAAAAGCATCATTAGATCGTGACGAAATTAATATCGGACCACCTCGACGGTATTTCCTATCAAACAGAATTGACAACCTCGTCCTTCTTTGAAGACGTTTAAAAAAAATTGATGGAGGGTCACAATTAAAGTGAATAAGTAAAAAATTATTAAATTTTCCCTCGAATTTTGTTGATTTTGATTTGTTTTAATAAGTATTGAATATTAAAAATTTTAATAATTCATATGTATAACTTCCAAAAAAGTTTTCTTTAAGGGGAAAAAAGTCAAACCGAAATATTGAGCGGTCCAAACGCTACAACTCACGCTAATTTGAAAAATCGTGTTTCTAAAAAATGCGTCACACGTTTTTGTTAAAGATTACTTGTGCCTGCTGCAACATAATCAAACTTACAGTAACAGCTTAAATAAGGCTCCAACTGAAAAACGGTTTTAGCCACACATTCTATTCACTGTAAAAAAAATTTATTTGATACAAATGAATCGATTATTTGTATATTATGCAGTAATTCGGTATTCGAATGAAATGAATACAGCTTTGATTGAAATAATTTTATTTGGCTCTCAATTGATTTATTTGGCGCAATGTTAGTTTTAATACATTATGAAGAAAAATTCATTTACCTTCAGTAAATACGAATTACTTTGATCAAATAATTTTTTTTTGCAGTGTATACTTGGCGTTAAGGGGTTACGGTTGAAAAAGAGGTCTGTTGTCGGGATTTTCTTTTTATTTACTGAATCTTGCTATAAAAACAATAATTCATAATTTTATTTTTCAACATGACGAATCTGCAGCGATCTGAAGGAGACTATTAATTGGGCACGGTATTCTGCTGCAAGCAGCACAAGTATTGCAATTTCTGTTCTCGAACAAAAAATCAATTTAAAATTTGTTCTTTCCTCCAACATCTAGAGAAAAGCGTAGTCGTTTTTTGAGTTTTCGAAAAAAAAGTTCCATTTTTTCACAAAAATCCAGTAAAATTAGTTGAAACACAAAAAAATATCAACTTATAAAAAAAATACGGATATCTGTAGAAAATTTAGTCTTTCAGATACTGTTTAAATTTATACTGCTTCTCTGTCTCGTCTGTCTTCTCTGCTCGTCTGCCTTCTTCACACTGCTGCAGATCCATTATTACGTCAAATTTAATTATAAAAAGTTTATTTTTCGTACTTTCTTACATGCCTCATAAAATTATTAAATTTCGTTATTAATAGCAGAATCCAGTGAATTAAAAAAAAATCTCGAAAATAGACCTCTTTTTCAGTCGGTTACATAGGTATTATGCCTTAATAAGCCAGTAACGTAATAACGAAATGAAGGATGTGAATCTAGTATTCTATTGGGTTGTGCGATAACGATCCGAGTATTATATTTTCGAAAGGTTTACTATCACGAAAATGCCTATACTTCGAAACATTCATTAGCGACTGCTCATCGTCGTTCGTAGTTGGTTCGTAATGTTTGTCATACGTGGGCCAGCCGGTTCTACAACTGCCTCAGGCTAAAGGATGTGCATTATGGGATAGAATTACACGTTAAACAAAGCCTCACTAACGCAGAGCATTATTGTATGACTTTCTCTCCCTCTTCGATGCGGGTATTTGGTATTCAGTTCAATCTGCCCAGAGCGGACTTTATGTTTGTTTTATTCATACCAAAACCTAAAATCCGAACGTTCTCGACTATTTTGACTTGCAACCTTTCCAATTCGTTTGTTATTTTTAGAGCGTTAACTTTTCAAAGCCTTTTAAAACGATACTTTTTTCAGCGAAATTCAACGAAATTTTTTTTTGTGTCTAAAAAATTGCACTCTTTAATTTTCTAGGCCTGAAACTATTATTTTGTGTTGTCGAGAATATCGGATTTTGGTTATTGTTCGTGGCTAGTTAGCTGATATTAATATTTTTTTTTTGTGATAATTTACAGAATCGAGGACCCCGGGAAGACTTATGATTTGGAAAATATGAATATAGTAAAGGGAATGAATTACGTGCCCTATCGTTTGTAATTTGATCTGTCAACAGAGTTAAAACTTGGTGCTCAGCTCCCTTCAGAAAATTGGTTCGCAAACAGCCTTCAAAATTCATTTGAATTTTCTGCCAGTGGTCCTATTCAAATTCAAGAGTGCAAATCCAATGAGAACTTTTCAAAAATTCTTTTTTTCCCATAAAATGTTAATGCAAATGGAGAAAAATCAGTTCTACAAGGTAGCTAAAGGATAAGTACGTGATCCTGGAATCGCTGATTAGCCGGTGAGTTTCCAAATCAGGCGATTATAACACGATAAAACGGTTTGTTCAAAACTACATTTTTTGAATTGGCTGGACGTGTCACTCAATAAAAACTATTCAACTGATCTTGATCAAATTTTGCACACAACTAAATAATATCATTACTTACAAATCAAAACCAATTGTTTTAAAAATCGCTCGAAAAAACTATTTTTCCAAGGGAAAATATTTTTAAGAAATTCTTCAAAAATTACACTTTTTTCAAAAGTGTATAATTCTTGCTACTTTTAATTTTTTTCCTCTTTTCTAGGATCAGTTAATAATCATTGGATATAAACGATAAAAATTTCCAACCAGGTTTCTTTCAGATAAATACAACGGAAGCTCGAGCGTCAGTTATTTTTGAAGTCACCTGCAGAACTTGAAAACCAGTGCCATATGTCGGGCATTTCGAATTATTTTGTTAACAAAAAAATACGTTTTTATAGTTGAAAGTACAACATATAATTAAATGCCGAAGTTTGAAAAATGTAGCACCAGTCGATTTATTCCAAAAAAATTCCGAAAATTCATACATTTTTTAACCTTCTAATTGGATCTCCCCCCCCCCCCCTTAACCATACGTCACGCGCGCTATGAGCGAATCACCGCATTTTTTGCTTTTTCATTAATCAACAAAAATTGGTGAATGATACACTTGTGACAATTTAGCTATTCCTGTATTATTATTGGTAGAACGCAATAAAACAGGAAATTATACGATTATTTTTAATTTATATTTTATCAATAATATTTCATCAAGAGACTCGGTAGTCTCGGGACAAGTACATTTGCAGCTCTGTCGTCTGCTGTCCCGAGCGCTCGCCGAGTCTATATTATCTCGAAACAAAGCGATTCACGGTGGTGGAGGTAAAAATTTTACTCTACACGCTAGCCCGTGTAGAGTCGTACATATGATTTTACGTTCCACGTTGCCATATCTCGTACTGACAAGGAAGGTTACCTTACTGTACCCCCACAACTTGGGTCGAAAAAATTACGTTTTGTAGTTCACATCAAAGTATAAACCCTCACAAAAAATGAGCGGCGGACATGCATATTTAAGGGGTGAAATTAATTCCTGAAAATCGGTGTTTTTTTCGTTTTTCGCTGATATCTTCGAAACTAAAATAGATACGGCAAAAGTTTAAATAGCAAAAAGATAAGGCTCTATATAAACTGACTTTTGTTACATTTTAGTTAGAATTGACGGCTCCCGTTCATTAAAGTCTCTGGTTATAGAAGTGCAGTGTACGTATTGAATATAGTGAACTTTTAGTACGTATTGAATATAGTGAACTTTTTCAAAAATGCATATCAATCCAGTGAATCTCATAAATATTTTGTCAATTTATTTTATGATTATGAATTTGCCTGAAACACCAGTGAATGACAACGAAATGAAATTAGCAGATACAATTAAAGAAATTTTAATCGAAAGCACGAAATACACGGGAATCGAAATTGAAGAAGACGAAACCTTAGATTTTCAAGAACAATTTAAACACCACGAGCCTGAAAGTATAGAAGACAGTGAATTGAAATGGGATTCAATTTCATCTGATGAGGCAGTTGATTCTCACTGTACAGAAAATGAAGATGAACTCTCGTTCGATTACAAAAAGAAAGCTGTGGAGTATTGGAGAAGTGGAAAAACAAAAAATTTAAATATTCATACGGTTATGAACCATTTTAAAAAAGTAACTTCTAAAACACAATTGAAGCGTTGGGCTTATCAAATAAATCAAGGTGGGACTTATAAAGAAAAATTGAATAAAATATCTCAATATACTCTAAATCGCTTCATTGAAGCAATTGAATATGGTAAGATCGTACACAACATTGATTTTCGACGATGGGCTTTGACCGCACATAAAAATTTCATGGATTCCGATGCACGATTCAAAGCTTCAAAAAAATGGGTGAATAAATTCAAAAGAGCACATCGCATTATGTCTCGAAAAATTATAAAATTTATTACCCGAAAAACTTTAGAAGACTCAAAAGATCTTATAAAAACGGCTGAAGAGTTTATAAATGACGTTAAATTTATTATCAACGACATTGGTCTGGAAAACGTTTACAATTCGAATCAAAGTGGATTTCAATTTGAAATGCATTCCGGTCGCACTCTTGCAAATGAAGGATCAAAAGAAATTGAATGCGTTGTTCAATCCATATCTTCGACAACTCATTCTTATACGATTCAACCAACGATATTCGCCGATGGAAATTTACTTTCGCCGTTATATCTTGTATTAAAAGAAATCGGTGGTGACTTTGGCCCACGTGTAGAAAAATCGTTATTTAAACCCACAAACGTTTTTGTTTCGGCATCGAAATCCGGAAAGTTAACATCAGGTAAGAACTATTCAAATTAAACTTTCTTGTACCAAATTAAATATTGCAAACCAAATCAAATGAAATATTTATTTTTTTAACCGATCATTTCAAACAGTGGCTAACCGAAATCTATTTTCCGAATATTGACGACAACAGTGCGCTTTTAAGGCAACCCGGTGGTCTAGAATTTTCAAAAAATCGATTTTTTTTTTAATATTTCGATAGTATAGTATTTCGAGAATATACTGTGAAATTTTCGTAAGGATATTCACAATATTCTTGCTTCTACAGCCGGTTTAGTAGGTACAGAGCGGTCCGCTCGCTCCGTCAATAGGCTCTGGACGATGACGCACAAGAAATATTAAAACCTATTTATGAAGAATTAGCAGCAGATAATTTATTGGAAAGGTGTATTGGTAGTAATACGCAGAACAATAATGAAAGTTTCAACTCTTGTGGGTGGCAACTAGCGCCAAAACATCAGTTTGTTGGTAAAAAAATCATTGATATCGCCTCTTATATTGCTGCCTGTACGTTCAACGAAGGACTTGCAGCTTTGTTGAAAATTATGGAAACCATGGGCATCACCATCGGGCCACAAGCAGAGCAACTCGCGGGAGACGGTGACGCGCGGCGAATATATACCGCCAACCGTCGAAGCACAGAAAATTCGAAACAGGCTCGAACAGCTCGAAAAAATCAAAGGAGTGAAATAGCCGAGGAGTACGAGCATTCAGAAGGGATTTTATATGGTGTTGGAATCGCTGATTAACTGTAAGTATTTAAAATTTGTTCAATTTTTGAAAATATCTGTACCTAAAACTTTAAACTCATTTATCGCAAAACTACTTTTTTTGGCATGATGTTATAGAAAAAAAAAAACTATTCAACCGGATCACCTGAAATTTGGATATGTTATTCACAACATGAATGGCTATCGACAGGACTAGAATCATGTTTTTATTCCAAAAATTTCCTATTTTAAAAATTAAATAACTGGTAAAAAAAATCCCGATTTTTAGAACTTCACTTTCAAAAGCGCGCCATTTTGTCAATTTCAATTTTTTTTAGTCCCGTCCATAACTGCACTCATACTGATTGACAATTTTTCTGGTTTTTATTTTGCAGATAAATAATAGATCCAAAATGACTAACATCGTCCAGGTCCAATTTTTCGAACTTCAGCGGCATTTCTACTATAATAAATTTTTTTTTTAATTTCCAAAATAAATTTTTTTTGTATTCACAATTGATGTTATAATAAGCCTGAAAAGTTGAAGTATCGTTTTTCTTTATTTTTATGATAAAAAAAAATTCCGCAATATACTTACAATTTTCGAGCTCTAGACCACCGGGTTACCTTAATCGATTCCTGGAGTGAACACTGCCCAGAAGTAGTTAATGTAGTAACTCCTCCTAACAAAAAAATTGTATTAGAAATTATTTCAAAAGGAACAAGACAAATTCAACCATTAGATGTGTTTGGGTTTCGAATATGACATTTTTCAGATGTAGTAATTCTTTCCGGTAGTGATATAAATCTGCATTCAAGAAATAACATTATCAAGCTGCAGTCACTTGTTCACAATCAACTGTCTTCTCCACGTTATATTAATATGTTAAAATATGCATGGTACAAAAGTGGCTACATAGAAAGAGCACCCCCTGAGTTCATTAATCCGGTCACGTTTGGTTTTGGAGATAATTCGGAACCACGATGTCATATTTGCGGTGATTTAGCTGTTATAACATGTTCGTGGTGCAAAAAACCTCTGTGTCTTAAACACTTCTTTGAGGAGTATCATTATTGTAATGAATACATTCCGTAATATGAAAGTAAAGAAATTGAATAAATGAATGGCCTGCTTTCTCCTATCATTAGTACTATTACATCTTAATAGCTGTGATACATGTATTAAAAATTTCTAGTTAATAAAATGAGGACATGTAATATGAAATAGTTATTTAAAATGGAAAAAATCATCTGATACTTATTCACTTGTACTAAAATGAATACACAACTTTGAACTAGAAGTAAATGATTTATAAGTATTCGAAGACAAGGGTAAAACGGCATACCTGGATATTCTCAACCTATGTATGTAAGTAAACATTTTCCGTTTGTCAAATTTATCAATCTTGTAAAATTTTCAGGTAAAATAAGAACATCTGTGATGATCAGATGAAGAAAAATGTATCAAAAAACGTTTTTTATGAAAATAAAATTAAAAAAAAAATAATATAATTTTTAACTACATATTATTGTAGAGCGGTGAAAAATAAACAATTTTGCTATTTAAACTTTTGCCGTATCTATTTTAGTTTCGAAGATATCAGCGAAAAACGAAAAAACTACAGATTTTCAGGAATTAATTTCACCCCTTAAATATGTATGTCCGCCGCTCATTTTTTGTGAGGGTTTATACTTTGATGTGAACTACAAAATGTAATTTTTTTGATCCAGGTTGTGGGGGTAGAGTAAGGTAACCTTCCTTGTGAGCATTGAACACCGACGGCATGCGCATGCGGGTAAGAACGACATGGCAACACTAAGGCTCAACAGCATTGCGGCGATTCCCCGCGACGCGTGTAGCGACGTCTGGAATTTTAGGGCATGTGACGGAGGGTTAAGGGCTAAAACCACTGTAACGGTCTCAAAAAATGCCTTTTTTCGACAAGTTTTTTCGGGTGGAAGGAAAGGTAATAGAATAATAATATTCGGGGGAGTTATTAAGCATAGATTTAACTGTACAACAAAAAATTATGATTGATAAATATTAAAAAATGGCGACACCAGAGCCATTCCCGCGAGGCTTGTTGAATTCGAGGCGTTCTGCGGCACGCAGTGTAACTGGTGCAATTGTTGATCTGGAATTTAAAAAAAAAACCTAATCTAGACACTCAGCTAGTGAAGTACGTAGGGGGTTTTGAAAATATTCATTTTTGTATTATTGGCGAGTGTTTGAATACAGAGGTTCAATTTTCGACAGAAGAAAGGGGTAATTATTTGTTGAAAAAAAATGTTTCAATGAACTTGTCGAAAATTCCGTACGTATTTCACTTCGAAATGTTATTTTTAAGATATTGTCAAAAATTCAATTGAAAAGAATGAAAATTGTTGGAGTTATGCTGCGTGCCGTTTCGAAAAATCGTGTTTCGAGAAAAACGCGTTGAAAGTTTTGAAACGCGGTACTGAAATGACCGACGCGCTCGGGAAAGAGCCCGAAATTTCAATGAAATTTTTTTTTTCAGGTATAAACCTTTTTGCCTCATATTCAAGAGGGTTCAAAGTATATTTTAAGCCAATAAAAAAAATCGATTTTTTCGAAAATTCTACAGTGGTTTTAGCCGTTAAAAGTCGTTGAACAACGAAAAAAGCCTTTTTCCATGAATTAAAATCCATTCTATTTAACACACAGAAAAAAGATTGGAAAATTGTTAAAAATAAATAAATAAGCCCGAAAAACACATAAAAACTTTTTTACAGGTACAAAAAACCATTGTATTTATTTCACAACGTAAACTATGTTAAAAAAATATTGGTTCAACTTTATTTACAGGCTATTAACGATTAAAACTTTTACAATTAATATAATAAACCTTATGTTTAAAAAATCGAACATTCGAATTTTCTTCTAGTGAATTTTTTTTATCGGAGAAAAAATCAATATAACTTTTTCCCTGTCGATCGAGCTCTTTCTACTTTTGCTTTTTTTGTCGACCGCGGCGTTAAACCTCCTGTCGATTTCCGTTTATTCCCCTGTAAAAAACACGTTGTTATTATTATGATTATCATTACCAGTTATAATACCCCGAGAGCTTGGAAATTATCAGGTATTTCCCGATAGCTTTGTTGCCTAGCAACAGGCGCGTGAAGTTTGGCAGATCTGATTTCGTGCCAAACTACAACTACACGCGCATGTCGCTAGGCAGGAAAGCTTGAGGGAAATACCTGATTAATTTCCAAACTCGAGGGGTATTCGGCGGATTATTTTTTTTTCACTCAAATTTCAACCAATAGGTGTTTGGTATTTAACATCACGTGGTACCAGCAGTCTTTCAGGATATCAGTGAAAGTTCCATTGGAAGTAATCGCATCTAACACATATTCTTTTTCGGCACAAAATCTAGAAAATTGGCCGCAAATCGACTTCTTACTCTTCGCTGTATTAACCGGAACGTTTTGTTTGATTTTTTTATTTACACTTTCGAGGGATTCACCTCTGAATCGATTTTTTTTCACTTATCTCGATAACTTTGATGTTTCTGACACTCATGTAGGTTTCAAGCTATTGAGAATTTTTTGTTTGTTACTTAGAAAGTGCAGGGAAATTTTCGAAAAATTACCGATATAATTTTGTCCTGCCGGTACCACGTGATGTTAAATACTAATCTCCTATTAGTCGAAATTCGGGTGAAAAAAATAATCAGCGTAATGAATGCGATGGAGAATTTTTTTTTGTGCGTAAAATCTAAAGACTAATTGAACTTGAATCAATTTAAGATTTCAATAAAATTGTCAGTTTTCCAAGGTCTTAGATTTTTTCGATATAAAAATGCCGCATCCTGAATGACTGAATCGTCAGCGCCCAGCCTGACCGGTTCAACCTAATAATGTGAAACTTAAAAGATACATTGTTTTTATGACACGAGCACGCACTAAGATTTTTTTTTGAAATTTCGTCTCTTAGAGGATAAACAAAACATTCATATCTCAGACGCCAAAGATATTGAAGACGTGGAAATTAGGATTTATACTCGTATTTAAAAACAAATAATCATGTGTTCCAATATTTTCGATAATTTCAGTTTTGAGGGCTGAAAAGGGGGCAAAATTTTTTAAATGAGGATGGCAATGTCCTATATCTCAGAAACTGGAAATATCGAAAACGTGAGGATTTACATCTAGATTCTTCTTGAAAAATAAGGAATCAAATGTTTCATTATTATTTAAATTCTAGTTAAGGGCATGGATCAGTTACACCGTCATTTTCGAAAGTGAACATTTTTGGCTCGCAATTTGCAGCAATCTCTCTCGCATTCATGGTGGCTCAGTCGGTATGAAATAAAGAGAGTGAGAAAAGGAGCAGATTTGATTCGAATTATCCTTTAAAAATGAAGAAACGGGTGCTTTATCATTTCTCAAAATTCTAGTTAAGGAATAAGAAAGGGATCCGAATTACGCAATTAACAAAGAATGAAAAAAATGAATAAATTAATCAGTCACGAAACAAAAATAAGCAGTAATGCCCAAATAATGAACTTCAATTTAAAAGATTCCTCGATATAAAGTTTTTTAATTTATACCACGATGTAAAAAAACAGGAGGTACCTTTAATGCATCTAAGGAAATCTCTCCTGTTCGATCGTTTTCATTTATTTTCGTGGGCTCTTCATCCGCCAGATTTATTTGGCCAAATACGAAATTTCGTGGATTCGCTCTTTTCAGAACCGTCGTGTTCGTTTCTTTTAAGTGTACAGCCATTCGAGCCAAGCACTCATCCCCTCGTGCTAAAAACGATCCTCGAGATACGGCTTTCTAGAATAATATTAAGATAAAAATTCATAACATTTTGAAAAAGTAATGTACAGAAAATGTAAAATCGTTTATTAATTTTTTTAATTGATAAACCAATAGGGTTTTTCATTAGAAAAGTTAATAATTTACGTACGCGTATAATTGTTGTACTTGAACCAAGACTCTGGGTGTCCACTAAATCTAAAATAGTTCGTGAAGCCATTGGCTTCGTAATCACAGGCTCGGGTTGTTCCTTTTGAGAACTCTGGTTACTTTTGGTCCTTTTTAAAGCTTTCATGCCTAGGGTAAAAACTTGACTATCGGCTGCCAGTTCCTCGATTATCTCGTCAACATTAGTTTTCTGAAGATACGATACATCAATGATTTTTAATCGATTTTTAATATTCACGATTTTTTAAGAATTACACATTTTTTAAATGGAGTTTTTAAATTCTCAAAAGAAGTTTGAATTCAGTTGGTATTTTTTTTGTAGATGAATATCGAATCAAAATTCAAGAACTGATATAATAAAAAGTTTGTACCGTTTTGTCTTCGAGGAATTTTTCACGTTCTATCTTTTCATTGAGCCAAGCCAGATCGGTTTCGTCGTCAACCATATCTCCATTTTCCCCACCGTCTTCATCTCGTGGACCGAATTTGTCATCATCACCCAATTTATCTGAAAGTTCGAAGTAATTGTCAGAATATTCAATTTTTTTATTTTTCATTCAGATTTGAATATAATAATTTGAAAAAAATAATTTCTTGAATATTCTCGCAATAATGTATTTTTAACCCTCTTTCTCTCTTCAAATTCATAAAAAATGAATACAAATTTTTGAGATGTTTTTTTAATTTGTCTGATATGAGGATAACATTTTTTTATCCGGTGATTTTTATGAAGTGAAACACACTTCTCAAGAAGTGAATATAAGATTATCGTTCGAATTATTTACTTGTACTTTATTTATTAAATGTAGATTGTAGATATTGAAATATTTCGGATGTCATGCACTTTTTTGTTTATGATTGTACATTCAATAGGCACTTTTAGGAACTTTTAGTTGCCATACAATAAGGAAATAATATCAATTTTTTCTGCAAAAACTTAACAATAGATTTTAAATTTTCAAATTTAGGAGAATTAAATATTGAAAAGACTATTTTTCCTTCAATTTCCGTCGGAGAAATTAATTCGGTTATTACACATTAATCAAAGGGACATTAATAGCTCTTACAAAGAAAGTTTATTATGGTAACGGTAATATGATATTGAATTCGAAATTTTTCTATCTGTGGATTTCGATTCGAGAAGATATTGATTCGTCATCAAGGCAGAAACTAAAAAATTAAAAAGAATTCGAAATAAAAATGAATTACCTATATTTTTCCATTTAAATTTTCTCTCACGGCCGCTACCGTCAGTGTGAAGATCGCCATCATCGAACAACAATTCTTGCAGCATTCTAACCTCCCTCTGATCATCGTCCTGAACCCGGCGCATGTGAATTTTTCCCAATTGATCTCTCATTTGATTTTCGTCGATTTCCTCGTTATCGGCTTCCTCAAATTCAAGCCGATCTAAACCTTTTTCGTCCTCGTCCTCGGAGCCCCATTCGCTCTCGCTAAGTTCGGCTTCGGCCTCGACAAATGTAGCAGCCACTTTTTTTATATCCTTCTTCGGGACGACAACAATTTCGTTTTCTTCCGAATCGTAATCGACGTATTTCTCGTCGTTTTTCAAAACTTCATCGTCGTCTTCCTCGTCATTGGAGGATTCCTCCTCGTCCGACAAATCTAACTTTTGTACTTTTCGCTTTTTCACATTTTGCAGCGCATGTTCGGGCTCCGAATTTTCATCCTCGGAGGATGATTTAACTCGGAAACTAGCATATTTGGATTTCGTAGTCTCCCTCGAGGTCACATTGTCACAGGAATCTTCCGAATCCCCGTCCATAATGAGTCTTATATCCTGTGAATGTTCATTAACATTTTTCTCATCTTTATCCTCGTCCAAATCCATAATCTGGGAAGTAAACGTGCCAGAGCAAAGTCCCATCAATTGTGTTTCCGTAACTTTTTCACTCGAGGAGATTCCCATCGGATCGATTGGATCTTTTGCCTCGTTCTCGATACCGGTAAAATTTCCGGAACACAGGCCCATCAATTCGTCATCGTTGATCGCGCTAGTCGTGTCTTCGAACAGTTTTTTCTGAAAATTTGATCGTTTGTCCTTGTCGCAAGAGATAGGCGATTCTTTGAAGCCGTTCGGTGTTTGTTCGGTGAAAGATCCGGAAATTCGGGAGCTTCCGAGAGAAATATCGGCTGGACTTTCTTTTGGACTATTGCAAGAAGTGTTTAAGGCTGTCAATTGAGTTATGGGCGATACGAAGCGAAGAATGTTGATAGCCGTTAAGGGAGTTTTGCAAAGTGGACTTCTGGCGTCCGCTTGATCGTGTGGTAGAATTTGCGAGGGTGGAAATTCCGCCTCGTTGTCACTCGACCAACCGTCATTATCTGGTGCGAACATATCAACGTCAGTCTTCGTACGTTCCAGCACTCTTCCACCACCTTCTGTCCCGGACAACCAATCGGGCTGAGAATTGGAATCATCTTCGAAAGCTTTAACGATACGAGTTTTTCGAGGCTTTTTCAAATCTTCCGTATCCGAACAATCCTCCTGTTCATCTTCGTCGTTTTCGACTCTCAGAGATATATTGTCTTCCTCATCCTCGACACCTTCCTCCTCATCTTCTTCGTCCTCTTCGAGACTGACCTCAGCTTCTTCATCCGCGAATTCCCGAAGCTTTCTTTTTTTACGTTTCTCAGCTGGCATGTCATCTATTTCCGGTTCGCTCTCCGTCATCCCTTCCTCGTCATCGAGTTCATTAATTTCCTCCTCTTCCTTCTCACTTTGCTCCTCTTCCTCTTCTTCGTCTTCATCTTTCTCCTCCTCCTCGCGATTTTCTTTCTCCCGCTGTGCCTCCAGCTCCCATTCTTCGCCTCGTTTCCTCGCCATTTTTTGAATCAAATCCATTTTCAACCTCTTATATTTAGCTCCAGGTTTTTGCAATTCCTTTTCCGTGAATCCACCAACGGGAATTTTGTACGGTAAGATTTCTTCCACAACTTTGAGACCATGCGGCGTTTTTTCGGTCCTTATAACACTCACGGGACTCTGCACTTCTTTGGGTTTGTTAATGGTCGAGTGTCTGAAAAAACGATCGCGCAACGATTGGATGCCTTCCTTGTCGGGCTTTGAGTCGTTCGTCAGGTCGATCATCATTCCCGGCGAGCCACGCAATTTCGGCCGAATTTTTGACAACGTAGAGAGAACTTTTTTTCTCGTACTCAATGTTTTCGAGCCTGTGTACGGCTCGTCAAAGTTCGGAGGTGGGAGACCGATTACGTCACCGAAAACAGGCTTCACAGGATGTTCGGTAACTTCCGAATTTTCCGTACGATCCTCACGAGCCCTTGACGATTTTTCTCGCTCGTTTAATTTCGCGTATTCCTTGTTACTTATAAAAGGAGTTTCTGATATGGTGAGTAATTCACTGGATGGATTTGCATCATTTTTCTCATTGATTTTTTCCCCCTCCGTTAAGATCTCCGGTAATTCGGAATCCGCGATTTTCAAGACAAGATCATTTTCTCTGAAATCGTCGCTCGATTCGTTGTTTTTTTCCAACGAATGTATTCCCTCGTCAACATTTTCCTGATCGACTTCGATCGCTCGATGCCTGTTTGAATTCGTTGCATCCACCGATATGATCATCGCATTTTTTGGCGGTGAATCGACGCCTTCGTCGTAATCGCTCGGAAATAATTTCCTCGGTGCGTTTCCTTCCCTCATTCCTTGTTTTGTTTCTTTTGGTTTTTTTCGTGGATCCAATTTCACCGAATCTTCATCATCGTTCTCCTTCGATTCCATACTTATTTCTCTTTCCAACGGCTCATCGATAAATAATTGCCGCGGTACTCCAATCTCCGCTCCACCCTGCTGTATTATTTCTTTCTTATTGTGCGCGTTTTGCACACCGTTCTTCAAGTTCTTTTGAGTCTCTTCTATCGATGTTTGATCGACCGCGCACATCGTTTCGTCCGACGGGTTTGAATTCAATGGCGTACATGTGATTTCCTCCTCTTCCGAATCTGACGATTTGTAAAAGGCCTCCGCTTCTTTTTCCTTTTCTTCTAACGCTTTGCTAGATTCCCAATTAATTCGTACAATTTCATAAATTAATCTGACGCATTCATGGAAAACTTACACGTACATTCCTAACAATGTTATATAATCAAAATTGAAAATAAACTTAAGCATGAATTCATGCCAATAACTTTATATTCTATCAATATTTCAGTACGTAGCGCGGTTCGCGAAATATCTGAAAAAATTCAACCATTTTTAAGACGTTACGAAGGTTGGTATTCAGTAATAAAATTATAAGCAAATTATTAGCAAGTAAAAAAAAATTGTTGAATAAAAAATCTGATGATTTTTCGATCGTCACATGAATTAAATTCGATGATTTTCTAAAATAATTTTGAATTTTTCTGAAATTTTTACTTTTTTGACATTTGTGGAGGTAACGTACGAGAAGCTCTACGTTATATACGATACTGAATCCTTTCAGAAAAACATGTATAAAATTCGAAACAAATTCATATGTATTTAGAAAAATCACCCGCTCATTTCGAATAACGAAAAAAAATGGTCTATTTGTTGAACAATATTTTGTTAAAACAATGTGTTAACAACTTTTTAGAATTATTATTACTGAAAATCAACGTTTATTTTCAGATTTTTGTTAAATTGAGACTTTCGAAATGGTGATGCAATAAAATTTGTCCCGGAGAAACATGTCATTGGTCCTTAAGAGATTCAACAAAATCATTGAAAATTCAGAAACTTTTCAGATTCTGTCAACATTGATTTTCAATAATAATAATGCCCACAAATCAACAACTCCTTACTGAAACTAAAAAGTTTTTAACAAATATAAATTTTTTTTATTTCGTCATGGAAAGTGAATTAGTTTATTTTTCTAAAAACTCATGAGTGTGAAAAGATGTCTTTTTAAAAATGTTCTCGATTCTGAATCAAGTTCAACTATATTTTCATTAATTTTTGTTTATTTCATGGGGTTAAGAAAAATTTTAAATTATGAGAAAATTCCAAACAAATTCAAGCGTATGTAGAAAGATTAACGACTGCATTTTTTTCCAAACGTAAAAAATAATTTATGATTTTCTGTTGAACAATTTGTTGTTTAAAGAATTCGCTAATAACTTTTTGGCATATATATTAGGATGATTAAAAAAAATCGACTTTTTTTTAAAGTCGCAAGTCATTATGTCAATACTTCATGAAAAAGTAATTCTCTCACAATTTGTGCCTTCTAAAAAAAATGTTCAGAGGTCGCACCAACGACGTTTAGATATTTCTTTTTCAATTTTAGCGAAAAATCATGATATAAAACTATCGATTGCTCGGAGTCGCATAAAAATTTTTTAGTACTTAATAAAAAGTTGATTCGCTCAAAATTTGAGTTTAAAAGAAAAAAATTTAGGTCGCTCCAGCGGCTTTTCTACATTTTTTTTCCATTTCTCATAAATATCGTGATATAAAAAAATGGTTCTCTTTGTGTCACAGGTTATGTTAGCATTTCATGGAAAAGTTATTCTCCCAAAACTTGAATCTTCTAAAAGAAATTTTAGAGGTACCTCCAATCACGTTGACGAATCACTTGCGACTTTAAGAAAAAAAAAATCGATTTTTTTGAATCACCCTTAATATATATTTTTACCATGGGACCGTCGATGTCAAACATCCTTGATCACATTCTAGTAACTAATTTTTTTTAATTAATTTTTTTTCGACGATTAATTTCTAATTATTATCAAGAGACTCGGTAGAGTCTCGGGACAAGTACATTGACAGTTCTGTCGTCTGCTGGCCCGAGGCTTGCCGAGACTATATTATCGCTGAATAAAACGATTCACGGTGGTGGGGGTAAAATTGGCATGTCATTTTGTTCATTTACGAAGCTCAGGAGTCATTTGATGGCTTGAAAATTTAACTGGTATAACTATTTTTAAAAAATTGGGAATGAAAGTTTTCGAACCTGACGATTTCGGAGGACATTTTTACTTTCAAAGCCGTCGACAGACCCTCCGGCAAAGAAGGAATTATTTTTTTTCGGTTCAAAAAATCCTGCAGCGTGCGCTGTTTTGGCACGTGATAAGGCAAAGAAATTGCCGAGTTTCGAATGAGTCTCTGTGTTTCGCTATGGATTTGACGCATTGCCTCGTCTTTTGCAGCTCGTACAGAACCCTAAAAAGATTTTTTTATTTTATTCAATGTAAGAGTTATACAAAAAAAAACATTTTATCCACATAATTTGCCTTTTTTCTGCAAATATCATGATCTAACAAGTTTTGTGCGAAAAACTAAAAAAAAATGTTACACACTTACTGATCGTTTTTTTGCTTTTTTTCCACTCTCTTTCATAAGTCCTACATTTTCACTTTCATTGTTGAAAGATTCATTGACATTTTGACGTTGTATGTCTTCTTCTGAATCTGTATCGACCAAATTGGTAAATTTCGATTTCTGAAAAAAGTATTTATTCAATTAATCTTTATTTTATATATTTTATTCGATTTTATTCGAAATTTCAACGATATTATGGCGATACTCCGTAAAAATAGTCAGCATTAAAAGTTAATCACTCACATGTTTAGATTTCGTTTCAGCTTTCGTACTTTTTTTACGATTCGTTTTTTTTTTCGTTTTCACAGTTGGAGAGGTGCGATGCGAACTATCGTCATATTCAGATTCTGAGTCTAAGATGCTATTGAGCTTTGATTTCTGGAGAAAAAATTAATTCAATTGCTTGTACTCGATGTATCAGTTTTTTTGAATTAATAAGAAAATTATTTGGAGCCTTACTGTTTTATTTTCGCTTTCAGAAAAAGCTTGTTTGTGATTATTAACCTGTAATGCATCAGGCTGATCAGGTTCATCCTCATCATCTGAATCCGAATCTATGATTGTACGGAATTTCCATTTCTGCAAAAATATACATAAATTTGAATTACATCTTGTATTAACAAATTAATTCTTTCATTTTTACTTTATATTTGGCCTTTATTTTGTATTTTTTTTTCTATTCTGACACTGAATTTTTACTTTTCATTATTAAGGAATCATGGCTGATTGAAAGTCCAAAAAAAAGTTCATTTCTGAGGTTTGTTTCATCAAGATAATTATAAATAATTGCTTATTTAAAAAAGTATATTTTTATGAGAATTATACAATTTTTGCATCTTCAAATATATAAAAAATTGCAAAAAAAAACTCTTGCGCTATCTATAAGAAAACTACTGTTCAAAAACTGCTGTCGCATGCACAACAAGCCTAAAAAATTTGAAGTAAATAATTGTATTCGTTTTCAAGATTTTCATCAGCGATTGCCAGAACATGGTTTTGACAAAAACATTCTGCCGCTGTGAACCTGTGCCTAATTTGTGCTTTTCGAGCATATGTACCGGATAGGTATAATTCATCAATTTCAGTCGAGTTTGTGTTTCTAATTATTTCCAAATTATTGCAAACAGTTTAGAAATCAACATTTTAATTTTCAAAATTCTGTGGTCAAACTACATTACATCTATTGCTTCAATTGGGCCTAAAAAATATGAATTTGAACATTGAATGTTGCAAAATTTGGAATAACTATGGTAACTCACATAATCTTATTATGGAACAGAAAAAAAAATCTTGAACATATATATCTGCAAAAAATGAATGGGTTTACTAAAGATACGGTAAATATTTAGAAAACAGTACTCACTTCTGATTTTAATCATTTTGAAATATGTTATTCTGGGCATCTTCCAGAGTAATTTCATATATAATTATAGGGCGCACGCTCTAACAGTTTCGGAGATATAGGGGTTTTTCGTATGGGGGATGATATATATATAAAATCAAAAAAAATTCGTCACCAATATTCAGATTTTTTACTCAAACGGTTCATCCGTGAGAGCGATTTAAAAACACTATGACCTTATAAAACCGGCATATTCGCGGCATATACATAAGAGTGCGGCAGGGCTCGCGCTGGCTTTTTCTTTTAATACTTGGCATCGAGCCGCAACCGTGTCTCTTGATGTAGCTAGAAGATTCGAGTAGTTTGATGACACTTTTTAATATTATTCGTGTACTTTGATGACACTTGTGCACTTTGATGACTGTTATCAAGGTGAGTACCGTATAAAAATTTTTTAAAATTCTCAGAAAAAAATGTTTTGAATAGTTCTGGGTTTGGTCTCCCCGGTGTGAAGCGTCAGGAAGACGAATTTAAAGGAAAAAAACCCCTCAGGTTTGAAATCCGAGGGTTTCAATTGTATATAGTGTTGAATTTTTATACTATTCAAACCTGGGGGGTTATTTTGCTTTGAATTCGTCTCCACGGCACGAAGCGTCAGGGAAACCAAACCCACTACTATTTCCATGTGGTCGATATACTATTCACACAATTTTTCTAAGAGAATTTTTTTTAAATAATTTTTCTAAGAAGAATTGTCTCAGTCCTAAGACTGGTAGTTGTGTGTATATATATGTTTATGTGTGTGGGTATGGGTGCGTGTTTTATATATGCATAATATGTAACTCTGAAAACTATCCCCAATACAAAAAACCTCTATATCTTCGAAACTATTAGAAAGTACCCCCTATAATTATATATGAAATTACTCTGGAAGATGCCCAGAATAATATATTTCAAAATGATTAAAATCGGAGGCGAGTACCATTTTCTAAATATTTATCAGATACATTGAGATAGATCGGGCTCCAATCACCAAAATTAATACATTAATGATCAATTATTGTAATTCAGAAAAATATGAACTTCTTCAATTATGGTATGAACAATAAAAATAAAAATAAATTTTGCTTACTGAAGGTTTGACAGTAGCACTTTGTTCCAAATGTTCACTTTCTTTTTTATTGTTATCATTCACATTTGTTCCAACTAGAGTCTTATCCACATCCGAGTTATCCTCATCGCTATCAATGAATCGTCTCGAATTTCGGCTTTTTGCAGCAAAATCTGATATTTCAGAGACATTATTATCATTTGCCGGTGAAGAATCTTCGATGTTACTGTCAGAATTGAGTTTTTCAAAAATTGACGAAGGTGAATTTTTTTCTTCCTCAGAATCGCTGTCCAAAAATGTTTTGTATTTTTTCTTTCCTCTGTCACAAATATTATCGCCAACAATATTTTTTTCATTGTTTTCTTCGGTGTTTTCGCCTACTTCAGAATGAAGGTTAAAATCACCGCAATATGAATTTTGATCCTCGGGTGATTTTGTACTTTCAGAATCGTTTGAAACTGCATTTTTTGTGGTGCTTGTTGCATCTGAATTTTTCGTAATTTCTCCATTATTTAGGTCCATTGTTGCATCAGTATTTTCGCAAAAACCTGTTGCTGAAAAATTTACTTCGTATTTTGTTTTGACATCGCTGAAAAAGTTCAATCTATTTAACCTAAAAATTTGACTTACCTTTCGATTCTGTCGATTCCATCGTATTGGACATTTCTATAGCTTATTTAATTAACCTTACAAGACTGAATACTAATTGTATATCAACAAAAGTTTTTTCATTCAAAACTGTCACGTTTCGCGAATATTTCGAAAGAAAAATACTTTGCCGTCAAATTCCTTACTACTACCAGAGAACATTCTCTGCTACTACTAATACAGGTTCGCGGTGAAATGCGCGCCAAATTTTTGTTTACGTTGTTGCCAGGGAGACTAGAGAGAAGGAGTGAACACAGCATAGGCCAATTTGTAGTTCCAGTGTGCCCAAAACACGTTGATGCTATAGTGTCTGGTTTTGCCACTGCAGCGTTCGTGACCGAAAGTACTAATACATATAGTAATAATAATCCTCAGCGACGTGAAACTGACCTTGTACTTTGCGATCGCAACGCCTCTCATTTTCTACCAATTTTTGGGAACACTTCTTAAGGATGTATGCCCAAAATATACACTTTAAGTTTGACCTTCAAATTTAAAATATGTTGTAGAGTGAACGATGCTGCGTCAATTAGAAAAAAAAAATAATTAGACTTCACCGTATAGTTATTACGTAAATTAATTTTTTCAGTCCCATTAAAACGCATGTTAATCGTAGCGGAAGTAGCCTAATTTGAACGAAAATAAGAAAATAAAGCCCGTGATATATAAGCGTACAGATTTAAAAAAATATTATTAGAAACTTTATTTTTTTTACTAAAGAAAAAAAAACTCCCCGATGTCACCGTCGTATTTGTTCAAAAATCTCAAAAAAAAGTAGAGTCGTTTGGGTCATGTGCGAAAACTGCTGCTACTACAGCTGCCACGTTAAATGTGCGAAATATGGAAATATGGCAACGTTGCACGCGCGGGCAGTACAAACCGAGTGTACAGTAGTAGCGAAAGAAAATAAATACAAGCGTGATCTAATCAAGTGTCTAGTTCTACAATTCTTCCACCGTGAAATGTAAATTTTTTTTCGGTGTCGTTCAAACGTCTTCGTTTCTCGGCACTCTTCGCAACACTCTCAAGCCACTGTTTTCTTCTTTGTGTGGTAAATTTGCCTTTTTTGTCTCTGAGCACAACACGAGAATTATCACTCATTTTCCTCACTCACATTATACACGAAAAAAAAGAAATTAATCAATGTATTAGATTAGGAAACTAGCTGTCAAACGACACACTCCGGCACTGTTGCCAAATTTTCTCGTTATATAAACGGAATTTTTTGATTGGTTGATAGAACGGGCATTAGCTCCAGTAAAAAATAGTCAAATGAAGAACTAATTTTTCTTAAAGTTAATAACTGTAACTTTCATCGGGTTGATTTGTTATGTATAATTAGTATTAATTAATAAAAAAAACATATTTATGATTGATATCTTATATAATGATCTGTTTGAAAAAACAAATAGATGTACTGCGGATTTGACTGGGCATACATCCTTAAGTACGGTGTATCCACTCCTTCTCTCTAGTCTCCTTGGTTGTTGCCTCCACCAGGGAGACTAGAGTAAAGGAGTGGACGTACTTTAGAAATGTACACGAAATCCCAGCCTCTGAAGCGGCGGCGCTGTATTCGGTACAGATCCTATTAGATCAGACATACTGTTACTACGTATTTCCTAACCTCGATTTTTCAAAATACGTGCAGTGTCTATGTTTACGTCAGGGGGTTTACGTGTACAAAAATTTTTTTTTATTAATGTACTGAGCTTCGATCTTGGAAGGAAATGAAATGTGAACATTTTATATTGTTTTATTCTACCAGACCCATCAGTACAATTTTTTTTTTTTATCATTGATTTTGTAAATACTGGAAATAAAGTTATGTTTATCTGGCTCAATGGCACATTTCCGTTTTTATGTCGTAAATACTGATGACATTAAAATTTTTTTATTCAGCATGAAAACGACGCGAGTATCACAGAAAACACCACATGAAAAAATCTGCCAACCTTGAAATGTAGTCGGAATTCCGGATCAATGCATGTAACAATCTGAGATTGTCGACACAAAATGTTGTTTGCAAAATTTAACCGTTCCACACATGAGAGGAAACTACGTACTCAAGACAATAAATAGTTTTTTTAACCTCCAATATCCTGTCCGATATACTGGGATTTGGGTTAGAGGCTTTTTTTCTATTGCGCAAGCGCGTAAAGGTCACTTTCACCGTGTGGACTAATTTTATTACTATACGTGTAGGATCTGTACACCTAGTGGCACAGATAAGAACTAATTAAAGACGGGATTTTGAGGACGCCGTTACTACTTATTTTCCTATGCTGTGTCCACTCCCCTGGCCTTCACGATCCACGATATTCCTAGGGATTACTAGAGGTTCCTGGGGATTTTTAGGTACTACTGTCTGTCTGTTATACTTATTGAGTCAATCAGTGCTTATTTTTGAAATTACTTTTTCAAACTGTTGTGCATTGATTAATAACAATACTATAATTTGGAATTTGTGAAGACAAATTATTCATCACAACTTTATTAATTATTCATCACAAGAAACTATTGAAACCAAAAATAATTCAATTATTACATAAAACTGTGTGTCAAACCAAGAAGATCTCGAAAAAAAGCATATACAGATACATTCGTGGTGAAACTGCGCCAACTTCCCGGCTGCGTTCAGCATACAATATTTTCAAGATTTTCGGTACGTTTCAAAAGACTGTTCTACTTCTGGTTGAATCAAATCCGTGATTAATTTTTGAATAATTTCTTCGAACTATCGTAATTTTTTATTACACAGTGCTCATTAATATTTATGTATAATAAACAACAGAATGAAAATAAAAGTTAATACGAAGAAAAATTACTACTATTTTACCAGTCCGAAGTTTTTTGTTTTGTAAAACAATTTTTTCAAGTTATTTTGAATAATTTGTATTTTAAACTTTTTGAAGTTTGCTACTATTTTTGCACTCGGGATTTTTTTTACTGTTTTTTAATTTAGACAAAGTTCTGTTGTTTTTTTGTGTAATATACAAATTATTAATTTTCTTCTGAATTCATTGTGTAATTATTAAAAAAAAAAACATTAAACGTTCGAGTAAGAGCACGCTGCACAGGTAACACTGTAAATATATATAATTCGATCCGTTGGAAAGTGAATTAATATCAATAATTGGAACATAAATGAAAAATGGTGAAAACAAAATGTCTAGAATATGAACTATTGTTCGACAACTTTTGCGATCAATAAGAGCAGCGGTAACGACTCGACGCCAAATATTAAAAAAGAAAGCCATAAGCACGAGCTCTGCCGCACTCATATACACTCGAATATGACGGTTTAAAATAAAATTCATGAAAACATTGTTCGACACATAAATTTATTTTCAGAGTTCCGTAGACACGAAGCGAAATCCCCAACATTTGTATGTATATATATTTTCCGAATATGATCCAAATAGATATATTTTTCCAAATTTCGGTATATCTAAAAAAAAACCTAGCAAGAGAAGACCCGCTTTGAGAAAAAATCTTTGATAATTGGAAAACACAGAAGGAATGAAAAAATTTACTCAAAAACTAGGTATACGATTGTCTGGAAAATCATTTTAATAGGGGGATTAAAAAATAATATTATTACCAATGGGGAACAAAAAATAATGAAAAAAGTGATTATATAATTAATTTTTTTCGTGGTTCATTTGAAATTCTGGTTTTTTTTTTTTTTTAGTGGCCAAGTGGCCACTGTATCAGAATAAATGAATAGAAACCGTGATCAGTAAAAAAGAAAGAGACAGAGGGAAAAAGGGAGAGGGAAAGAAACAGATGGAAAGAAAGAGAGGGAAACAAAGACTGATATACGAAGATTTGGGAAGGAGAAGGGGGAAAAGATAAAAAGCTTCGTAGGTCTCTTTCGCTCCCTCTCTCTCTCTCTCTTACTGAATTTAAAACCGTCTCGGTGGGGGCCTTCTAAGGCTTGGTTCGCAGCTGGGCTTGTCCTGCAATAAAGATAGAGATGGAAAGAGAGAAAGAGCCTCGGAACAGTTATGGCATCCGAAGCTCGGCAGGGACCGTCCGTAGATCTCTATTTTTACTATCCCTTAATTTGTACCCGGGTTTTGCTGCGCGTGTTCCTTCTCAGCGTTGGTCTTGCACGTGGCAAACACATGTGGATGAACTCAAAACGCGAGCGATCCCGGTAGGGCTTCCCATGAAGAAAACTCGACGATGCCAAAGAATTTCAATGAAGCATTCGAATTAAAAAGAAAAAGAAATCGTCGCAAGACAAAGAGCAATGAAAAAAATTCAACCAGACAATATAAATTAAACTAAAAAATGCATAAACATGGAATAATGTTGAAGAAACAAAATGAAAAAATGAAGAAATCAAGCCTAGAGCAGCGAGAAAATTTGTCGACACTTGGATCGAAATTGATTTTCTATTTCCATCGTCGTCCCCCTCCCCAACGTCGAAGACGAAACAATATTCAATAATAAAAGTGGAAAGTTGAGAAAAGAAAATGACAGGAGAGTAAAAAAAATCGTCGCAATTTATAATTCCATGGACTCGGATACGTTTTTTTTTGTATGGAATACGATTATTTATTATTATTATTATCATTATTATATTATCATTAAGATGTATAATGAGAGAAAAATACGCCGGGCAGCAATATGAGCCAGCGACGACGAGTCCGTATATTCCGTACGTCTTTTTTCGGGTTTTTTTTGTTTGTTTTTTCTTTATCCGTTTTGACAATCGACAATCAATGAATCGTGTTTTGCAAAATGGGCCAGGTGGGGGGAATGCTGGTCAAGGGACAAGGACAATTAACGAATAAATCGTGGAGCGAGAAACGCGTTTTTGTGAAGTAAAGATGGACGCTTTCACAAAAGTAAAACTTGAGGACTAAAAGTAATAATAAATTAATGTTAATAACAAATAGTCATGTTGTATAAACTACAAAGTACAATACAGTCTGATAAATGTGTGTAATAAAGGCACTTGAATAATCGTTACGTTTTTCGTTACTTTTTTCTCTTCATTTTTTGGCTTTTCTTGGTTTTTTGCAAACTTTCCCCATGTATGATTTTTTGGTTTTTCGTTTTTTGGCTTAAGAACTCCCTTCCATGTCTCTCTCTTTGGCTGGATAATGCGTATACGCGCGATCGAGTGTCCCTTTGTGTGTTTTTTTTTCTTTGGTTTTTTTCATTTTAGTTGTTTTTTTTTTGTTCACGGGCCGTTAAGACCCAAGCATAAAAGAAGATATATTATAAGCGAGGTGGATGTGCGGATAGCGGCCGTTAACGTCAGCTTAGAAACATTTGCGGTGAACAATACCGGGACCGGACTCGTCGTACTCCTGCTTGGAGATCCACATCTGCTGGAAGGTGGACAGGGAGGCGAGGATCGATCCACCGATCCATACGGAGTATTTCCTCTCAGGGGGTGCAATTATCTTGATCTTAATGGTCGAGGGAGCAAGGGCGGTGATTTCCTTCTGCATACGGTCAGCGATACCGGGGTACATGGTGGTACCACCGGAGAGTACGGTGTTGGCGTAGAGATCCTTACGGATGTCGACGTCGCACTTCATTATTGAATTGTACACGGTCTCGTGGATACCGCACGATTCCATTCCCAAGAAGGAAGGTTGGAAGAGAGCCTCGGGACAACGGAACCTCTCGTTACCGATCGTGATGACCTGGCCGTCGGGAAGCTCGTAGCTCTTCTCGAGGGAGGTGCTGGCAGCGGCGGTTGCCATTTCCTGCTCAAAGTCCAGAGCGACGTAGCAAAGTTTCTCCTTGATGTCACGTACGATTTCTCGCTCAGCCGTGGTCGTGAAGGAGTATCCTCTCTCGGTGAGGATCTTCATGAGGTAGTCGGTCAAATCGCGACCAGCCAAATCCAAACGGAGGATGGCGTGAGGAAGGGCGTAACCTTCGTAGATGGGAACGGTGTGGGAAACACCGTCTCCGGAGTCGAGGACGATACCGGTGGTACGACCGGAAGCGTACAGGGAGAGGACGGCCTGAATGGCGACGTACATGGCCGGGCTGTTGAACGTCTCGAACATGATTTGAGTCATCTTCTCACGATTGGCCTTGGGGTTGAGGGGAGCTTCGGTCAAGAGGACCGGGTGTTCCTCCGGTGCGACACGGAGTTCGTTGTAGAAGGTGTGATGCCAGATCTTCTCCATGTCATCCCAGTTGGTGATGATACCGTGCTCGATCGGGTATTTCAGGGTGAGGATACCTCTCTTGCTCTGAGCCTCGTCGCCGACGTATGAGTCTTTTTGACCCATACCGACCATCACACCCTGTTATTGCGAATTCACGAATTGATCATTTAGTATTCTCATTTTCCTTACCATTATTTTATCTAATGCGGTCTATTTCGATCGGATAATCCGTACCTGATGACGAGGGCGTCCAACAATGCTGGGGAACACAGCTCGCGGAGCATCGTCTCCGGCGAATCCGGCCTTGCACATACCGGAACCATTGTCCACGACCAATGCCGCAACATCATCGTCACACATCTTGATTGATTTATGTGATTACGTTCTGCAAATAGATATCAAACATTTTTCGCGTTAGGATAAAATTGTCTGCTGTTCGCATCTCCCGTAAATTTGCTCGTGAGGTAATTCGGAGAATATATGCTCTCAATACGATTCTTTCGAATAATTGTGAAATCGGACACTTTTTTAAAACGAAAAACCATTTTTCACATCGACAATTTTTCATTTTTTTGAATCATTTTTTGTTCATAATACATAAATCCTTTATCGACTCTATTGAAAAATTACAATTGAAATAGTTATGCCGGAAGAGAATAAATAAAAATTGCAAATATATCCCGATTTGACAAGATTCTAATTTAGTAATTTCATTCGGAATTACGTAAAATGAAAAAAAAAAAAAAAAAAAAAAAAAAAAATAGTCCAAAATTTATTCGATTGTGACATAATATCATTTTAAATTTAGAAATTGCCTCAACGACTTTGGTTCATGATGCAATTTGTTATTTAGTCTTTTTGAATATCGCTTTATAATGCAATCAATTTTATTGTTGGAACAAAACGAAGAGAAGCAATTCGAAAATTTATTTTTATGATTTTCAATATTTTTGAGAATAGCTTCGTATCCAAATACAGTTTTATAACTCTAAAAAATACCTTTAATTGGGAATTTAATAAATAAGAAAATATCTTTGAATATTTGACTCTCAGCTTTTCCAAACAAAATTGGAAAGTTAATTTAGTCTGTTTTATACACAATCGATCCTCTTTTTCATGACACTGCTATAAAATTTTTTTTCAACAAATTAGATGTGAAACCCGCTCAAAATCACTTAATCGCACTTCACGAAATCCCATTTCCGAGAAACATCCAATATAAAGTAATATTTCTTTGATATCGTCGTCCAAAGAAAATTTCAATTGAAAAAAAATCGACGAAAATTTTTCACGAAATAACTTCCTCATTGGAGAATACCTCGAATAGATCAAAACGACAATTTATAATAAATCAATAATAATGAAAATTGATGAAAACAAAAATTCATAATTATCGATATCTCGGAACGGAAAAAATAAAAATTCTTCATCGATAAATACATATCCGCGTTAAACGTTTTAGAATGGGAGTTGCAAAAATTAATCTCCGAAATAATCGATAAGTCGCACTGCCGAATTTCCTTGACACTTAGCAAAATCGTTGGTTTTTTTCCGAATAAAATAACGCGAAATGAGCACTCGCGTAAAACAGCAAAAAAAAAAATAAATAATCACACACACACACACACACACACACACACACACACACACGCTCGGAAAAATATTCAGAATGACGATTTTTGATTGAAAAGAGGCGAATGTAAGAGAATGTTGAAAAATCGACAATATCGATGATAAAAAAAATAACAAATAAAACGTACGAAATACGAAGGCGAAAAAGAGCAATTGAGAGACTGAGGAAAATTGAATTGAGAATGAGAGAAAGATTTGTACCGTGGAGCGAGTGTAAAAATCGGCGACGCGCTTTTGAGGGCTTTTGTCTTGCAAGGGAGCAAGCAGCGAGTGGCGAACTGCAGCCGATGTGGGATCCCTTTATCCATATCGGTCTGAGGCCAAAAATAGCGATCCGCCCCTTACATGGAAGTCCGTTGATTTTTAAGCATCGGGGGGCGCCTCTGGTGAAATGGTCGCACATAGTCCTTAGTCTACCCTAAACAGTGTTGAGAAAAGATTCAACGACGAAAGTGCGCGCGCGCGCGCGCGCGCACGCCCGTTCGAAAGAGAGAAAAAGAAAACAAAATCGAGAAAATCGTCGAGACGCCGAAAGAGCGACGGGCGACGCCCCCCGAACCCAAATAAGGCGCCGTGCCCCACCCGGCCGTACGAAAACCTCCATCTCCATCCCCCCGCTGCCGTAAACCCCTTCGGTCCGCGGCTGAAAGGGTCGACGACGATGACGATCACGACCACGACGAAGATCCTAACGAGACACTTGGACGTTACTTACTATAGGAGCTCTACCGAAACGTGCGCCGAAACAACACTTTTGAGATCCGTTGTTCCTTCCTTAGCAAACAGTTACATCCTTTTTTTTCTCTATTACCTTTTTAAACGACCCTTACGACAAAACCCTTTCTCTAATTTTTAAACCATATCAAATTATCCCGTTATTCAATTCGCAATCCTCAAAATCCCAGCTCCCTATGTCCACCTTTGTCACCCTGGTCGAATTTTCCAGACGCTCAAAAGTTCTGACCCTCCTTAAAAATCACAACACAGCGAAAAATTAATTTTATTCTCTTTCTTTCCCCTTTAAAACTTTCATTTTTTTCTATCCCCCAGTTTATTTGACTTCTTTTTTCGGTCCCTCCCGTACGTTCCTATCTCAATTCGGCAGTGCGATTATTAGACAAGTTATTATTTCTATCGTCGTTATATTCCCTTGAAATTTTTACGGAAGTGACAAAAAAATAATCCCGAGGGATCTCGAAGAATTATGGAAAAAACGACGAGGGATTTGATGGATCAGAGTTTACCGCACCCGTTTCATCGTGGTAAATGACGTTTTCATCCCCTTTCAAAGTACACCCACACCGATTTTTTGACAATCACGTTTTTGTTACGCATGATTTTAGTTTTTTTTTTTTTAACAATTTTTTATCTCTTACGGATAAAAAGAAATTTTACCTCTCCTAATATGGACGTCGTTCGCTGATTTGCGACGCCCACACACGTGAAGATTCATAAATCCACGATGACCAGAAATCTCTGCATCGGTCTGCAATTTTCGCCAAATATTTTTGGCCTCCCATCGCTGTAAATATTATTGAATATTAGTATCTTTTATTTCACGTAGGGTAAGGTAGATTTTAATGAACTCACTCGTTTGTTACGTAATTTGAATAAACTATCCTAATTTGTATTTATTTTACTTTCTGCATTCTTTCCTTTCGATCCCAATGTCCTTCGTAGATCGTATTTTTGAGGAATTTTCAATTGCTTGGACGATTCAGTAATTTTGTCCACGATTGTTTATGGCGTCTATTCATTTATTTTGGGTCTACAATCTAAACACCAAAATCACGATATATTTCCTCATTTTTTTCGTGGACCCGTTTCCTGAAAAGAAATTGAAATTGTTACATTTTTGTTTTTTAATGTGTTAACATTTTTTACTTCAATTACCAAGGCTCGATGCATCGTAGTCCTTTATTGGTAATTTTTCGATTCCTTTCTTGAAGCATTTTGTGGGATAATCGTCCTGTTAATAAATATCCATGTGCTGTGATTTTGAATTTTTCGAAAGTATGTAACGTAGTTTGTAATTTTTCGAGTTCGACCAAAATCGTCTTCAACGAATTCCGTCTATTTTTGAATTTCTACGATTCGCTCCGCGTCCAAAATAGTTACTTTTTTCAAAAAGAGAATATCTCAATGGTGGAATAAACTCAAAATGAAAAAATTGCATATTGTCTAAAATAGAGTTAGATAATAATAAATTTATTCTTAAACATTGGAGACAGGGAATCAATACTTTTCAAACTGACATGTAGTGCAAATCTCTAGAAAAAGCACGTGATTTTATTAAAAAATGTCAAGTCCTCACAATATCGCGATATATCTTTATTACGGAAAAATAAATTTCCCTTGAAAAATTACTTTGTAACGATTTTTTGAAGTTTCAAAAAATTCTTCAACCCGTACATCAGTTATTTTAAGCTCGTTGCAAAAGATCTCGATAAAACCCAGCTAAATGTCGATGCACTAAATCAGACCTAAACGAGCAATCCTATCGATTATTCAACATTTGGGTGTATCTGCAACTCCAAATATAACCCGAGCTCTACTTTGAAACGCTCATTTTAAAATTACGCAATCTCATATATTTGAGCTAATAAATTTGTCTGAAAAGTGTTTACACTCAAATTTCTTGATAAAAAAAAAAATCATATTAAATTAAATCTGATGAGAGTTCAAAAAGATGCAAGAGTTGATTTCATTATTTTTATTGCTGAAACACTTTATTCCATAGGAATTTTTATTTGCGTCAATTCATAATTGTGTAAAAATAATACTCAAAAATTTTCGAAATTGAATTTTTGGTAATTCAGACGTATTTTTATTGTTTGTTTTTCTTATTGATTTCGGAGGATGACAAATCAAATGTGAATAAGTTCTGACCTCTCATAGGTGCAAAATATATCGCAGTTTTCGAAGTATTTTATTCATAACTTCTGATATTTAATTAATTTTGATTCACTCAATAAAATAATTTGGAAAATTTGACGACTTCTAGAAAAAATAAATTACGATTTAAGTTTACTGTTGACAATATTCTTTTCCAACAACTGTAATTTTCATTGAAATATCGAAATAATCAGAGGACGAGATCGAGGCGATCTGACACGAAGTGCATGCACAAAAGTCAAACAGTAACTTCTGAAAAAATTGATTGTGCTTGAACAATTAAAATGTCAAAGAAAAATGATTAAAAATAAATCGTAGTATGAAAAGAAAACCATAATAAAATCTTGCATGCGTTATTAGTGACACACCGTAAAACTCGACTGTAACTCAGAGCAATAATTGATTGAAATTTGAAATATTTTGTATTTGCTGAAATTTTATAGTGAACAGAAAAAATCGACTCGATCTCGTATCCCGCTTTTCGCGATTAACCACCGTTTGCAATCGTAGAGAATTTTTGAAAAATTATTGCAATCGAAATTGAAAACAAAATTTGATCGATGGTGTAAACCTGGTGGTTGAGAGAACAGCAATGAACTATTTTATAATTTTATGATATTCCGATTGAGGCGTGGGTATATGCCGAAATGAAAGCGTGCATAAATTGAAGGGCTGTAAGAATAATATGATAGTATTTATTCAATAAGATGTTAACTTATATATACAAAAGATGACGTTTTGCACTCGGAGCAACGAAAATCTCGCCACATTGACTAGCTACATACAAAAACGTAAAATAGCACAGTGAGTATAAAGTGACGAAGCGGGTGCGGCAGTATGAGGTGTGTTTTCCTTGCTTTTCCTTTTCTTTTTCCTGATTATCGTTCTTATTTTTTGCATGTTTGTTTGAGAGAGAGAGAGACAGACAAAAAGTATTCGTTTTAATGATAAAGTGTTTCGAGTGAAACTTCTTAGAAGCACTTGCGGTGGACGATGCCGGGGCCGGATTCGTCGTACTCCTGCTTGGAGATCCACATCTGTTGGAAGGTGGACAGGGAGGCAAGGATGGATCCACCGATCCATACGGAGTATTTCCTCTCAGGGGGTGCGATGATCTTGATCTTAATGGTCGAGGGAGCAAGGGCGGTGATTTCCTTCTGCATACGGTCAGCGATACCGGGGTACATGGTGGTACCACCGGAGAGTACGTTGTTGGCGTAGAGGTCCTTACGGATGTCGACGTCGCACTTCATGATCGAGTTGTACACGGTCTCGTGGATACCGCAGGATTCCATTCCCAAGAAGGACGGTTGGAAGAGAGCCTCGGGGGTACGGAACCTCTCGTTTCCGATGGTGATGACCTGACCATCGGGAAGTTCGTAGCTCTTCTCGAGGGATGTGCTGGCAGCGGCGGTAGCCATTTCCTGCTCAAAGTCCAGAGCGACATAGCAGAGTTTCTCCTTGATGTCACGTACGATTTCTCGCTCAGCCGTGGTTGTGAAGGAGTATCCTCTCTCGGTGAGGATCTTCATGAGGTAGTCGGTCAAATCGCGACCAGCCAAGTCCAGACGAAGGATGGCGTGGGGAAGGGCGTAACCTTCGTAGATGGGAACGGTGTGGGAAACACCGTCTCCGGAGTCGAGGACGATACCGGTGGTACGACCGGAAGCGTACAGGGAGAGGACGGCCTGAATGGCGACGTACATGGCCGGGCTGTTGAAAGTCTCGAACATGATTTGAGTCATCTTCTCACGATTGGCCTTGGGGTTGAGGGGAGCTTCGGTCAAGAGGACCGGGTGTTCCTCCGGTGCGACACGGAGTTCGTTGTAGAAGGTGTGATGCCAGATCTTCTCCATGTCATCCCAGTTGGTGATGATACCGTGCTCGATCGGGTATTTGAGGGTAAGGATACCTCTCTTGCTCTGGGCCTCGTCACCTACGTACGAGTCCTTCTGTCCCATACCAACCATCACACCCTGATGACGGGGGCGACCGACAATCGAGGGGAAGACGGCACGGGGCGCGTCATCACCAGCGAAACCGGCTTTGCACATGCCGGAGCCATTGTCTACAACCAGAGCTGCTACTTCGTCGTCACACATTGTGGTGCCTTTTCTTTTTCAGGTTCTGCAATCAAAAACAAAAATAGTCGCTTCAACAATTCCGTTTGAATAATCAGTTATCTTAAATCTTGAGTATTAAGCCTTTTTTCACTGTGATCAAACTCTTTAATTCCAACATAAAAGAACCACCGCCCTTAATATGCGAGGATAACCCTCAAATCTTCATTCCTGTTCATAATGTATGCCGAATTAATTTACTAATTCTCCGACCAATGATTAATCCCCAATATCCAATAATTCTAGCCATTCCCATCGATTTTGAAATTATTGTTTAATTAACCGAATCAGTGCCGAACATGTTATTCCCTTGAAAAAATAGTTTAGATATCATTCACTTTTTTCCCCCATTTTGTTGCAGATGGATAGACGAGCAGAATTGACCCAGTTGCCTATAAAACGATAGGCTAGAGTCGAGAGAGCGGTGGCTTGCCTCAAGAGGCGTCGTTACTATTTCGGGTCCGCGGCTTCTAAGTTTAGATCGACGGACGAACGCTCCCTATAAGTTCAAGCGTCGATTATGAACCCCCCCCCCCCCAACCCGCGCCACTCTCCCTCTCCTTTTCTCTCCTTTCCTTTGGCAACTTCTAACAAACCGAGAAAAGCATAACGAGTCATTCGTGCCAAAATTATGTTCGCCTTTTTCCCGAGTTTTCGGAGATACGTCGCGGAAAACCGGCCAAAGACCTCGACCAACGGACGTTGGCTTCGAGCTTCTCGATACGTTCCAACAATTACATGACTCCGGAATTTTCTCAATTTTTCATTCGACTTTTCCTCCAACTTCCGCTTCGGTAACACTACATTTTTTCAATCTTTTTCATCAAACAGCTCTCGTCGCGACTCAACTTTTCAAGCCAAATATCTCCAGATGATGATACATTTTTAACGCGATTTTTTGATTTGCGGAAGTTGACAAATTTGCAAAAAATGTTTAATTGTGTAGGATTTTTTTTAGGAAATGAACACTGAATAGTTCAAATTCCATTAGTAAGCAGTTTCTTCTTCAACGAAGCACGAAAAAATAGTTATTTTGTGTCTCATTTTAGTAGTTGTTTCATAACTTTTATTGCATCATAATTTCAGTGTTTGCATTTCAATTATTTTGCTGCTATACATTTTCGGTATAACTTACTCCATAAATAAATTAGATGAATTATGTTGATTTTGGGTTTTTCTCCAGATCGGAGCAGCGTATATATTTTGTCTAATTTTTTTTTTCAATCATAAACTTTTGTTTCATTATCAATTTTAGTTTGAAAACTACTAGGAAAATCAAATTTTACTCAAGTGTTTAGTAGCGGAAAATGATAAAAAATGTAGTTTTATAAAATAATTGAAAATATTTTTATTGCATATTGAAAAAATTGCAAATTTAATTATTGAAACATTTCAATTTTGGCATATCTTTCAGACTCATGAAGTTATCGAAATACCTTACTGATTCAAACCTCTAAAAAATGTACAGTAGCGTGCAGTAGTTTCGGCCCACGCATCAATGATAAATTAATTGACAAATGGCCAAAAACCTTTACACGCCTCTGCATTCTAGATGTAGTCAAACGAATCAAAACGAATGGATTTCTCAATATCAGAAAAGATAATTGTCTTAAAATACTCAACAAATGATATTAAAATGATCAAGAAAGTAATAAAGCGGTAAAGTAATTAAAAAACGAACATTAAATCAAATTCTAATCGCGTAATAAAAAATTTCACAATATTCACTAAAAATTATAAATAAAAATAAACATAGAAAAATGAAAATCAATGAGCATAAAATTTAATGATCAAAAAAAAAATTCAATCAATGAAAATTGAAACTGGCGTTTAAAAAAACACATTGGCAGTTTAAGAGAGTAATGGCAATGTGATCAAAAGACTTTCATTCTCTCAATAATTATGATACAAAAATAATATTAAATATTTAAGATGGCTCGGTAAATATGAAAAAATGCTTTAACCAAGATATAATAAAAAAATTCGTGAATAATCAAAGTACGAACACATGCAGGATATTGAACTTGGAATGTAAGGTGTTAAATGTTAGTGTAGAATTAAAATATTTGAATAGTATGTAATATAAAAATTGATAAGTGAACCATGATAATGAAAAAAAAATTGTAAACAATTAAAATTATAAAAACGTACACGGTATCACTATGGAAACATGAAGAATTAAAAGCGACTGAATAGTTGAGAACAAAAATGGCGAAGTCAATTAAAAATGTTGAAGGATTAAAAAAATCGCGTAGATAGCGTAGAAAGTGGAAGAAGTTCTGGAAAACGGAGCTTTGTGATAACTTACCGTGCACGGGACAGAGTGTGGTGGCGTCTGTGGCGAAAAAGCTTCCCGACGTCGAATATATGCTCTCGCTCGGACGCCCCCGCATTTCCGTGAGACGGAGCTTGCTCGACGAGGCACGAAAAAGGCGCGTGTCTCGGGACATCGCGACGCTCACCCAACTTGGGCGAGCAACCCCAAGCAGATCGCTGGATTCGTCAGTTTTTAATCATCCGTTCTGCTCCCCTAACGTGTCAAATCTTCATTTCTCTTTTTCTTCCGTCTCCATTTTCCATTTTTTTTCACCAACATAATTCCATTCGAAAATCAGAAATTAATCTCCAATTTTACATTTGCAAAAAAAAAAAAACTAAATGAAAAAAGAGCAGACTATCCGGATCTTTTAATTTTTTAAAAAGTTTCCAAATCATCTAAGCCTAAATTTTCTGTGAAATTGGTCGCGGCTGACCAATTTCAATTTTTTCCACTATTTTTACCCGCGTAAAGTTGACCTCATTTTTATTTTAAAGGAGCTCTAATTTTAGAGATGATTATGGAGTTTTTAATACTCCTATCATGCTCTGGACATTTTTGAAAAAATTTTGCCTAATTTTATTTTAACGAATTTTACTGCGAAAGACAATTAATCACCGCGTGAACAAAAGCCCTTGACGGCCATTATATTGGAATTAAATGTGTCCATTACACGTTTGGTTCCAATAGTGGCCGTCAGTAGGTAGAATTAATATTGTGAGCTGTAATATTTTTTTTGGTACCAAAGGTGGCAGAAATCTAAATAATATTTAAAGAAGTTAAAACAAAACAAAATGACATGACATTCAGTGCATATATAAATAAATAAACTCGAATTATTCTACAATAACGTTAACAATAATTTATATTAATTTATCCTTAAATGGAAAAAAAATGAATGAAATAAACTTTATTTTCTAAATATTTATTTATTCGAAAGTTCTTAAACTATATTTTTTTTTGAATATTTATCGAAGAGTTCATATTTTCTAGTACATTCGCAGTGAAAAGAGTCATTTCGGAGCAGTAATTATGCAAACAATCATTATTAGTTGTACCACTGCATAAATATAAATTAAAATACATATTTTCATTCTGTTATCCAAAACTAAGTAACAAAATTGCAGTCAAGATATGTGTGAATTACATATTATTTATTTAAAAAATAAACAGGATATGAATGATTTTTATTTGTAAAAAAGTTTGCATGTATTTGTGTATAAATTAGTGCATATATTTTCTTATTTCTTGTTAAACAAGTGTTCTTGGTAAAGTTCCCCTCTCTCTCTGTGTCATTGAAATGAACGAAGGAGAAGTAGGAGAAATACAACAAAGCACCTGGCGTTACAGGTCATTGTTTTCAGTGAATGGAAGTCTTTAGTTAATGGGCTAACGTAAATCAATTTCTCAACTCAATCAAAAATCAACTTCTCAAAAATATCGTTAAATTCTTTAACAATAAAAGAAAGCAGTTCATTTTTCTTTTGATTGTTTTGTTTATCTGCCTAAATTTTTTTAATTTAAATTCTACTAATGGAGATCTGCATCAACACAGTATTTCAATAATTAATTTTACAATTAGGTTTTCGTGAATGAAGCAATGATTAATTTTCAAAATTGCAAAAATAGTCACAACTTCGGAACGTGAAAAAATTGGACAGATATATTTTTTTTTACAAAAAACTAACGCGTTTACAAACTAGAATAAAAAAGTGATCTATATGTAAACCACCAATTATTAATTTCTCTAAACTGCGTAAATCATTACATAATCTACATTTACTCGCCTTTTCATTAATTTTATTCAAGGCTAACTTTGGGTGATTTTTTCTTTTTCAATTTGAAAAACTTTCGATCGAAGCATCAAATTTTCTTTAATGTTCGGTTGGGAATATCTCGATTCGTTAAGGTTAAGAGCTTCTGCTCAAGGCACGCTATTTTTGTCGGCTACACGTAATCTCAAAACATTGCACTCACTATGTATGTGTGTGTGATGGAAGCAGCCCAACGACGCCGCCCTCCCTCGTTCAATCCCCATTTATGGTCACACAGAAGCGAATTCTGTTTTTCAACAGGAAGAACCCTTGTTTTATTTTGTCAGTTGGTAAACCTTTCGAATAAACGTCATTTTTGTATATTGATTCGATACGGAAAAATAAAATAGTGCCCCATTTTTTAATTTAATATGTATATCACTAAAGCAAACAGAATTAGTTAAATTAAATAATTAATTAAATAGAGGTACGAAATTCAATATCGAAAATTATTGACTTTGTAGTTTATTTATCAACTGATGTATCTGTTCATTCATTGACGTATACATATCTTATATATAGCTTGGTGTATAGATTTGCAATAGTTGGAATGTCATTGTTTTTTCGAACGATATAATGTATCGTTGGGATCCGCTACCGCGAATCTTAATTTTTTGTTCAATGCAATGTATATTTTCAAGAAAAATTGAATGCGACAAAATTGAAATTAATCAATTGATTTATTATATAATATACATTACCTGGTACAAAATAAATCTAAGTTATTAAACAGAGAAATAAAGAAGAATTATAATGAGCACAAGTAGCAATCGAGAGAAAACGTTTTAAAAATCTTCTTTACCGACCTCCGATCGAAATCTGTATAGGAAACGAATCAAATGTCGTTCACCGTTTTACAAAATATAAACATACACCAAAAGCAACCTCGATTTTTTGACGGAATTAAATTAATTGAGAGAAGAATGATTGCGTTAGAATTAATTGTTGGTCTTTATATAAAAATCGTACATTTTATAGCCAAAGTATGTCTAATAAAAGAAAGTTAGACAAAAATATAGATGAAAATGGCGAATTATATATCCGCCTGTTGCGAAACTGCGTAAAAAATCCCTTGACTCTGATATATTGTGTCAAGTTGCGGTATACTGGGCCAAGGTCAATGAGTAGGCGTACGTCACAACAATTCGGTTATTTTAAAGTATTCTGGTGTTCGATCATCGCAGTCGAAGTCTTATTCGGCCATGAGCACGAAATTACATAAAGCAATTACATAAAGCAATTTTTTTCATTAAAAAATAAACAAAACAAATCATAATTCTAATGAAAATAAGAAACAACTGATAAGTTTTTGTAGATATGTTTACTCCTGTTTATTATCTCTTAAGTGATTTCGTTAAGATAGTGTCCAAATGTTTGCGTTATCCATAAATATCAATGTTTCTTTCCTCATTTATGAAGACGTTTGTTGCTTCTAGTCCAAAAATAATATTCTCTCATCTTTATGGGAAAATGGATAATTTCTCATAATTTTGCATGAATTGTAAGACGTCTTCTTTGTTCAAACATAAATTTTATTCAAATAGTTAAAATACACGAATAGAACCTCTGAAAATGTATCTGTAACATAAAAATCCAAAGTTACGATTATTCAGTAAAACTACGCAACATCTTTGTACAAGAAACCAGACGATTTTTGGTTCGAGGAATTATTTGTGGCTTCCTATTTGTGTTTTGAATACAAGGATTCGTGTTTACACGTGTAAACCCTTAAAATAGCTAGCTAGCCCGGGTTAACCGTGTGGACAGAGAAGAAAATGATACCTCGATTTTTTTATATCCCGCAAAAATTTTGAAACTGAAGCTAAAGAAAGGAAATAGAAATTTTAACAGTCTTTTTTCTTTTTCAGGAAACGAGGAGGCGAATGGGTTGGAATCTCGAAAGGGTGAAACGACAACAAATTTGCATACGGAACAATGGTGTGAGATAATTTATATTTGCCTTTGACAATTGATATTGTATAACAATAATATAGTGTAATAATATTTACAAAATAAATTAATTAGTATCATAAACGTACGTAACGGTGTGGCTTCGCTTTGTTTGAGTGCACGAGCACCTTAGACAGGTTTTCATCTTTGTATTTGGTGCTTTTGAATAATATAATTTTTCTTAATTACAAATTTGACGTTTTTTGTATCGATATTTGACAATGGAGAACAAAATCCCATAACAGAAAGCGAGCATCGCGTTACCAATAACGCAAGAGAATCATTCGAAGAAAGCTCAAGAGAAGAGAGTATTGTCGGGTGTACCGACTCCAAATCAATTTGAGAGTCCCATATACTTTCCTGTTCACAGAAGACCGTTTCGAACCGAATAGAAACGGTTTTGAACACCTGTTGCAAAATCCGCTATCAATTTAAGTCGACGTTTGACATTAAAGTGTCATTGACATTCCGAAAAATGGGCTGAAACGAGTTTGAGCTTGGTCGAATGGGTCCCGAGGTAAATGGCTATCACGCTGTAGGGAAAATCGTTCTTTCCTAATTGCCTGAAGTAATGCGTGCTCGTAGTACCGGAGCAAAAAGTCCATGAGGGCAGCCACGAAAGACATTTTTAGGACACATACGTATAGAGGAGTGTTAAAACGATACGATGAATCTTGTATGAAGATTCTTTGATGATTGCAGTTGAATCGTTTTTTATCGTTTGAGATGTACGACGCACGGGGATTGCTTGTCCGTGTTATCCCGGAGTACGGAAGCACTTCAGGGTTATACGATTCTCGTGGAGTTTTGTATCGCTTAGAAGCACTTGCGGTGGACAATGCCAGGGCCGGATTCGTCGTACTCCTGCTTGGAGATCCACATCTGTTGGAAGGTGGACAGGGAGGCAAGGATGGATCCACCGATCCATACGGAGTATTTCCTCTCAGGGGGTGCGATTATCTTGATCTTAATGGTCGAGGGAGCAAGGGCGGTGATTTCCTTCTGCATACGGTCAGCGATACCGGGGTACATGGTGGTACCACCGGAGAGTACGTTATTGGCGTAGAGGTCCTTACGGATGTCGACGTCGCACTTCATGATCGAGTTGTACACGGTCTCGTGGATACCGCAGGATTCCATTCCCAAGAAGGACGGTTGGAAGAGAGCCTCGGGGGTACGGAACCTCTCGTTTCCGATGGTGATGACCTGACCGTCGGGAAGTTCGTAGCTCTTCTCGAGGGATGTGCTGGCAGCGGCGGTAGCCATTTCCTGCTCAAAGTCCAGAGCGACATAGCAGAGTTTCTCCTTGATGTCACGAACGATTTCTCGCTCAGCCGTGGTCGTGAAGGAGTATCCTCTCTCGGTGAGGATCTTCATGAGGTAGTCGGTCAAATCGCGACCAGCCAAGTCCAGACGAAGGATGGCGTGGGGAAGGGCGTAACCTTCGTAGATGGGAACGGTGTGGGAAACACCGTCTCCGGAGTCGAGGACGATACCGGTGGTACGACCGGAAGCGTACAGGGAGAGGACGGCCTGAATGGCGACGTACATGGCCGGGCTGTTGAAAGTCTCGAACATGATTTGAGTCATCTTCTCACGATTGGCCTTGGGGTTGAGGGGAGCTTCGGTCAAGAGGACCGGGTGTTCCTCCGGTGCGACACGGAGTTCGTTGTAGAAGGTGTGATGCCAGATCTTCTCCATGTCATCCCAGTTGGTGATGATACCGTGCTCGATCGGGTATTTTAGGGTGAGGATACCTCTCTTGCTCTGGGCCTCGTCACCTACGTACGAGTCCTTCTGTCCCATACCGACCATCACTCCCTGATGACGGGGGCGACCCACGATCGAGGGGAAGACGGCGCGGGGTGCGTCGTCACCGGCGAAACCGGCCTTGCACATACCGGAGCCATTGTCTACGACCAGAGCAGCAACGTCGTCGTCACACATTTTGATGAGTTTTTAAAATCTCTGTAAAAAAAAAAGTGGAAAATCGCCTCGTCATTATGGTGGTAGCGGTTGGACTTCCGTAACAACTCGCGCTAATTCTTCAAATCGGGAGTAAAACTTTAGGGAAACTCCATTATACGTTAACAATTACCCATCTGAAATACCCAATAAAACAAAACCCCTCATGTTTTTTTTTTTTTAGGAAAAACTTTTTTAGGAAAATTTACTCCCAACACCGCAACTAAATTCCCGGCAAAATTTTGAACCAAATACCCTAATCAAATTCACTATCAATCCATGCGGTTTTCAATGAAACCCAAACGTTTTTCATCAGTCAGAAAACAAATATTCCCGAAACGTCTCAAATTATCAAAATCCTTCTTGAAAGAATGAAATCGCCCGTGGTATTAGGCTTGTTTGAAGAAACCTTAAAGTCGAGGTATATTTTTTTCACGTATCCAAATCGCACACTAGGAACACTTGATTATCTCCCAATAACTTGCTATTTATTTACACAATATTTCCTGTGATTTTCTTGGTTTTTATTCACGATAAGTTTCGGATAACACACAATGTTTTTTTTACTTTTTCTCTTTGTTTTAATCAAATTTATAAAGTACGGTAAAAGAAAAAAAAATAATGTTACCGACCGTAAGGGTCTGGTTGTGAATCGGCGGACTGCTGAGGAGCGGCTGAGGTCTGGAAGCGTCGCGACGGCAGATATAACGTCCCCTCAAGATCAGCCGCTACCCAACATGGGCACGACAGCTTTCCAGGGCTAGCCAAAGCGCGCGCCTGCCCACGTCGTCGTGGCCCACGCCCAGTCCAACGAAAAGCACCAAACAACTCGAAAATATTGATGCACCTTCGTGAAATGATTTTTCAGGTTCATCCCCGATGCATCCTTATGTTACCCTAACAAATTCCTCCCAAAATATGACTCCTATTTTAATCTTTGAACTCTTTTTAAACAGGTTGTTTCCCCGTCCAGAATTGCGTCGAGAAAGCAATTGCAGCCTGAAGCCTCTACCTGTGGCAGAAGCTGCTGCTTCTATCTTAATGAGTATGAAATGTCTAACACGGAGAAAAAAGGATTCTGACGATGCGGAGACGAAAAACCAATTCTAGAACCGTACCTTTCTTCCTTGTTCTAACTTTTCTGTCATTAATTAGTTTCACGCTTTTAATTGTCGTATAAAAACCAAATATCAAAACATAAACAATGGTGGCAACACTGAGGAAGCGGAACAATAAATTGCTGCTCAGTAATGAAAAAAGTTATTTACAAAAAATATTCGAGCAGTCAAATAATTCACGAAAATGTTGTCAAAAAATTGGAGCCATAAAAAAGTCATGACTCATTGCTATACCATCGAATGTGAAGTGTTTGCCACGAAAGAAAAACGCTTCTGAAGCTACAGAAATGAATGAACCACCTGATGGCTTTTCCATTCCCCTTCCTTTTATTCAGGCTCACAGGATCGTCATCTCAAAAAAGAACGTGATGAGTTTCTTTTCATTCCGATGAACACAATTTCATTCGGATTGGCGAGGAAAAGGATTTTCCACTTTCAAGCTGTCTGCAATTTAAAATTCCTGCTCGCTACGCGACTCAGTCTAATCAGTTCGATTATTAATATTTTTTTTTCTTTACTAAGAGCATATTTATTTATATATTTATTCGCATAATTATAAGTTTAAATATTCATAATTATTGATCTTCTCGAATAAAGTTAATAATTTTGGGTCAGTGCGTCTAAATAAAGAGTGGAAATTTAATAAACTTGTCGTAAAACAACATAGTTATACTTTTAGACGAAAAATACTTGGCTGTTGGTTTTGTATACTATTTTAAAGCGGAACGCTTTTTCCCGAGTTCGTTGCGAAAGTAAAACGGAGTGACGAAGAAAATCGTATGCGAGGACCCGTCAGTTAAATCGCGTCCGATGTGATTAACACTTTCATTCATTGAGATTATAATTGATTACTATTTGTAAGAAATAAATTAATTGCATTTTTAATCAATTTCATTTTTTTATAAGAGAACATTATTGAAAAAAAAAATTCTGAATATTCCAAAAGATAATTCTAATTAAAGAAATTCTTTGTGCTCAAAATCTGAAATGATATGTGAAAAGAATTGATCTATTATAACAAGAGGAATTAAAGATTCTTCTCGTTGTCAATAAAAGATAAAAAGCGTTTATTAGAGAAAACATTTTAGCTCAAGTAATAAAAAAAATTAGTCACACGTGAAAGACGTTATCATACGAAAAATTGCATTTAAAAACAAACGTTTGATTCGAAACTAGATTAAAGAGTGGGAGTTTGGAAACTCGTTCCCTCATGTTTCGAAAATGTTTCTCTCGTATACATTGTGTTAAATGGGTGAAGTGAATAAGGCTCGAGGTGAGGGAAGTGCGTTGAAAGATAGTACGAGCTCGTTCCCCGCCAACTTGGCAATCTAAATTGAGTGTTTTCGTGAACGAAAGCTGTGATTCTTCACAAATAGCGACCTAGACGCGTTGTTAAAATTTTTTCCAGATTTTGCAACACGGACAATTCGCATATTATCAAAAAATTATTGTTTCTGAATGATCGCCTTTAACAGTGTATTAAAGTAACAGTTTATTAAAAAACAATTCATCTAAAAAATTTATAATAATCGTAACGCTTAAAAATGAAAAGAACAAACAAACAAGTGAGTAATAAAATAACACTATGCATAAATGGATAAACAAAAAGTTTACAAGAGATTTACAAGCGTATTCAAACTGTTGATGAACTTAAAAAAATATCAATTAAATTATGTATAATTAACGAAAAAGAGTAGTGAAGAAGGTAACAAAAAATTATATTTCTACAAATTCTAATTAAATGAAGAAAAGTAAAAAAAATAATATTAATTAAAAGCCTGAATAATTAAGTAAAGCAGGAAGCAAAAAAGAAAGAAAAATTGATTGAGAATTTCAATTTTTTAATTGAAAAATTTTTGTCTTGGAACGAGATAGAATGATGATGTGTGGTGGGAGGGACCCCACGCGAGCTTTTATTTCGTCATTGAATCGTGCCGTACTTTGTGTCCATTTTTGGCTAGAATTTCTCGTGCGGGTGGTTCCAAAATTACTCGGGGCAAACATTGGACGCCCGCAAATCGCTTCAGCCTTTTCATCCTCTGCTTATAATAACCCTGCCCTCTATCCACACGCGTAACGTTCCTAAACAGTCTCGACGTCGAGATTAACGCTACACGAAAATACGCTATTTTTTTTTGAAATCCCTTCGATTAATGCAAACTTTGTTTAATTCGTTATGGGAAAATTCTCGAATATTCTTTTGAAAACGATGAATATTCAAATTGTATTGTTTACGATATGTATTTTTTTTAAAATGTTTTAACAAATATTGTAAAAAGAAATAATAACATCTACATATTCGGGCTCGTAAAATAATTTTATTTCTGTATTTTCATGTTGTTATATTGATTGGGAACCCTATCTTAAATAAACTTATGTCAGACGCCAGAAGCCGTCAGTCTACATCTGCTATCAATGTCTCTCTCATGTTTAAGGGGCCAGTCCACTTTGAAAATTTCAAAAAATTGATTTTTTTTACTGTTTTCGAAAGTACATACATTCAGAAATATTGTGTCAAAATTTTATGAAAATCCGAGCTCTCTAAGTATTTTTTTTTACCTGAACGTCAGGATCTCATTTTCGTCTACCTGAGCGTATAGCGCGCTCAAACGCGTTTTTCTCGAAACAACGTTTTCAAAATCTAGCTCCATCGTATCTCTAAAACTAATAAACCGATTCTCTTAAAATTTGAACCACATATTGTAAACATGATTCGCAACAAGATGACCCTCGATGGTTTTGAAATTTTGATTTTTACTCTTTTTTTTGTGAAAAACTGCGAAAAAAACGCGTTTTTGTTTTACTTTTTTTGTTTTTCATCTGCCATTTTTTTATTTTTTAATAAAACTTTATATCCGAGGGTCATTTTGTAGCTGGTGTCATACTGAATCTGATGGACTTTGATTTTTTTGTTTCAGACAAGCCGTTGCCGAGTTGTGATGGAGCTACCTAGCCCATCTATTTTTAAGGCGTTACGTTAAACTATAGTTTTTGTACTTAAAAATGAATAAAAATGAATTAAAATTTTTTTTATGTATTTCAAGACTTTATTTATCAAGCCCAACAACTTTTATATTCATACCTTTTATAAAATCCTCAAAAAAAAATCGCGAAAATAGCCTTTTTCTTGGCTCCAAAGTGGACTGGCCTCTTAAACTTCGAACTCATTTGTTTTTTTTTTCCTATTTTTTTTTTTTTTGTCCTAATCTCCCGTTTCCAGCTAACCGCATATCCCTCCGCACTGCCTCCATTGTTACTTAGTCCCATGATCCTTTCTGGATCCAGCATCCCTTCTACTTGGACTTATTTCCATTTCATTCTTTTCCGACCACGAAGTAGTTCATTATCAACTACTAAATCGTGAAGTCATAAATATCATCGTGCACTCCTTAAAAGTGAAATTAACACTTAATTTTATTATCAAAAAACAATCGCGTATAGATTCATTTAATTTTTAAACACGCCTCTTTGCAATGTATTTTTTATAATATTTTAGAATATTCGATGAAAAAATTAGTAACTTGAAAAGTATATAAATATAAATAATTCTAAAATAATTAGAATTTTTGATAATACAATTATAGACGTTTACGAAAGCAAAAAATTTCACTTATTTAACTGCATTCTTCTTATTCCATATTAATAATCGTTAATTAAAAAAGAAATGTGGCCTCTCGATGACATATTTTCTCACATGTGTAGTTTCAACTGCTTAATTTGATATATAGGGGCTTGAAAATAATTTTGCCATAGTAATTGTGATTTTTGAACATTTTTATTTCTTGAAAACCATAGGTAGAACGATAATCGATGCTGTACAAAAAAAAATAATAATGAAAAAAAATACACACAGAAATTGAAAAAAAAAATTTAACTCTTTTATCATGCAGAAAAATACATTTGAAGAAGATAGAAAAATGTTCAAATGCTTATGCCATTTGCAGTTTTCGAGTAATTATCCCCCCGATAGAAGTGTGAGAAAATTTCTCATAGCGCGACCAACGACGGGTTAATAGTTGGTTAAAAATTTTCATTACCACAGTAACCTTCATCAAGAAAAGAAAACTTGCACTGCTTTAATTGGCAGAGTAGCAAGTGTGCACGGTTAAACCGGACTCAGTTTCAACTGGCCCGCTCAACTTGCCTCGTTCCCAACTTTCCCTCATTCCCAACTGGCCCTCGTGCCAACTCAGCAGCGTAGCAGTAAGATCGTGGTAGCAGCCGAACCTGAAGAATACGGCCGGTGGAAAGTGGGGATACGCTAGCGTCGGGGAAACGTGCAGCTGCTACTGCTGTATTGGCACAAGGACCAGTTGGGAATGTTGGAGAGTTGGGTAAAGGCAAGTTGAGCGGGCCAGTTTAAATGGAGGTTGGCCGAACCGTGCACGCTTACTACCCTGCCGTTAAATTGCGTATTCATTAATCGGTTTTCCATTATCGATAACGGATAAATATCTCGGATTTCATTCTCACAACCAATTTATTTACATTATCACGAATATTTTTCTGGGAGATCGTCGACATCGGCGTGATATCAAAAAGATACGAGTTTGTGCAAATTTCGACATCAATTGAATTAATATCTTCGGAACTGATAAAACAAAACTCTTTGTATTCGATCATTCATTTCGCTTCGCCTCGTGACGGTTATCGTCTCAGAAGTGCGCTAGAAAAAATAAACTCAAAAAACATGAAAAAAAATTTCTCCAATCAAACCTGAAGATTAAAGCGAGCCGGCAATAAATCGATCTCGATCAGAAGTGCATAAATAAACGACAGACTATTTTAATTTTTCTCAGTTCGCAACATGGGGAGCACAATTCTTATGTTTATCGCGTCTTTTTTTATTCACGCAGTTCGGCAAGTAACATTAGTTAACGCCTTACATACGTCCAGCAGCGCCTAAAACGCGCTAAAAGAAAAGCTGTTTTTAGAAGAGATAGCAATAGAAATTAATAAAAATAATGTTTACACATTGTTTATTAGTATTTAAACTTCATAAAAAAATTTATTTCATTTTTTTTCAAAAATTACAACATTAAAAATCACGTTTCCCGAAGCACTGTGAAAAAAAGGTGCTCCACGGTCTGCATAATTTCTTCTTGAAATGCTGATGGATCTGCAAAACGTAAAAAAATTCTTGTAAAATAAAGTTGTAGTTATAGTCTGTCGAGCCGGATTTTTGAAATTCGAAAAATTTTGGCAATTTACGGCAGTTTAAAAAAAAGTGTGCATTTTGTGTCATAAATGTCACACTTTAATTATGTTTATAAAATTTTTTAATCACAACATCAAAAATCCGGCCCGACAGACTATAGAGAAAACAATTTTGAATATTAAAAAAAAAAAAGCATAAAAAAATATTAAAAACTGTATGAGTTATCATGCAGACCGTACCAGAAAAAGTAGTTTTGAGAAAAATGCATTTAAAGTTTCAAGTGCGCGCATCAGACTCTCGTTGGGCAGTCACGTTTTCTATAATAACTTTCGATCTGTGGGGAATTTGTACAATCGACTTACACAGAAATACGCCTAAAACTATAGAGAATAATAATCTGTAAAAAAAAAATCGATTTTTTGAAAATTCTGGACGTATGTAATGCCTTAAATAAATTTAAAAGTGTAGTATAATGTATATGATTTTTTCTATATTGTTGTGTTAATTTATGCTATTTGAAAAGAAATTAGATAGATTTGATTTGGATTTATTTAACCCTTGAGACGTATACAAGCCTGATTTACGGGACAACCAAAACTCACGGAATCTGACTCACTTTTCCACGTTTAAACCTGGATATGTCCGATAAAAAATAAAATGATACAAAACAAAAGTAGTATTCTGAAAACTAGACAGAACAGTACGTAGGTTACTACAAAAGTTTTGTCGCGATCTTGTATAGTGTGGCAATGCTCAGGAGCGACCTCGGGAGCGACAAAACTTATGTAGTGACCTACGTAATTTGAAAAAATATCTCTACTCCTAGAATAATTAAGACCGCCACAATCGTCATTAGAATTTGCTTAAAACAGTTTATCTGTTGAGTTTCGAAAAAAAAAACAACCTGTGAAGTTACTGTGAAGAGTTAAATAATAATTAATACTCAATAATAATAATGGTCACGTTAAATAATAGAAAAATCCTTATAAAACATATTCGAGATCTTTGAAGAACATTGTAGGGATTATAGTTATTAGTTTATGGTTGATTATTGTAATTAAAACATCCGATTTTAATCCTCAAAATTATGATATCTCGAGATTGGGTGGACGGATCGACTTGTAACAAGGACCAATGGACAAGAAAAAAAAAATTTCATTAGTCAACTCAGATTGTTTAATACTAGGCGTCGAGCTGCTACCGCAGCTCTTGATACCACAGCACACTATAAAAAAATAACTAAATGATAATAAATTATAATTAAATATATTTGGTAGTTATTCTTGTTACCTCCAATTGATTCATCGTTATAATGTTATTTAATTGTTAATTACGACTTCTAACTAACGTGGAAATATTTACAATTTTTCAGATCGGAGGAGGATGTTGCTCAGTACATGAAATTACCGGCGGGTTTTAAACTCGGAGTATCGACAGCCTCGTATCAGATCGAGGGTGCTTGGAACGTGAGTGACAAGGGTGAAAGCGTGTGGGACCGATTCACCCACGAAAGACCATCGCCCATTGCAGACGGCAGTAACGGAGACGTGGCTTGTGACTCTTACAACAAGTATAAAGAGGACGTGACAATTTTGAAGGATCTCGGCGTCGACGCTTACCGTATTTCGCTCAGTTGGACCCGAATCTTGCCCGACGGCTTCTCCAACAAAATAAGTCAGGATGGGATTCGGTACTACAAGAATTTGCTTGAAGACCTTGAGGCTCAGGGCATCGAGCCCGTGGTCAGTATCTATCACTGGGATCATCCGGTGGTCCTCGAGGAGATGGGTGGCTGGACGAACGAGCTGATGGTCACGTGGTTCGCGGATTATGCTCGAGTCGTTTTCGACCAACTGGGTGATTGTATAAAGACGTACGTGACGATAAATGAGGGTCCGGATAATTGTAAAGAGGCTTACGGTACCGGAGAAAAAGCTCCAGGTACACTTCCTATATTTCTTAATTTATCTAAATGTCAATTTTTTATTTTCTGATGTCATTAAGCATAATTTTTTTCACCACGTTTTCCTCAGTTATTTGAAGTCTTAATTTTCATTGTCCATTAACTATTTTACGATAGGATTTTTCAATTATTGTTATTGTATATTTATTTTTAAATTCCATCATCTATTTATTGTGTTCAATAATTATTTCGCACATTTTTAACCTATTATTTCCATCCATTCGGTATTTTTTAATAAAACTCCTTTGTATATTTTTAAGTTGACTTCCATTATTGATGGATTAAGTTATTTATCCATAGATATTTAACGATATTTAATGTCAAACGATAATTGCAGGCAAGGCTATTCCTGGAATCGCTCCATATCTATGTGTGCACAATATGCTAAAGGCGCACGCAAAAGTTTACCATATGTACGACAAGGAATATCGAAGCCGGCAAAACGGAAAAATCGGTATCGTACTGCAATGCATGTCGTTTTATCCAAAATACCCAAACGATACGGTGACACCTGAAGTGTTTTTCGACTTTAATTGCGGTTGGATGCTGGATCCGCTATTCTCGAAAAATGGCGATTATCCGCAAGTGATGAAAGAACGAATCGGTGAGAACAGCAAATTGGAGGGTTATCCGAGATCGAGACTTCCCCTATTCAGTCAAGACGAGATCGATTACATAAGAGGAAGCGTCGACTACGTTGGTCTCAATCATTATACCTCGGTCCTCACTCAACCAGCACCAAAGTCAAATACGACTCTTTGGTACAAGGACCACGGGGTAATCCAAAGTTACAACGCGAGTTGGCCTCGAACCGCCTCATCCTGGCTTAGAGTTGTGCCCCAAGGATTCGGTGATTTGCTTCGAAAGTTGAAAAATCGTTACCATAATCCACCGGTTTATGTGCTCGAGAATGGGGTCTCCGATAACGGCAAGAGTCTCCAAGATATCCAAAGAATCCAGTATCTTCATGACTACACTCGTGAATTGCTTTTGGCCGTTAATCGCGATAATTGCAATGTCAAAGGATACTTTATTTGGAGCTTCCTCGATAATTTCGAGTGGCAGAACGGTTACGCCGAACATTTCGGTCTCGTCAACGTCGATTTTATAAATTCGAACAGGCCTAGAACTCCCAAACTTTCGTACAATTGGTACAAACAACTCATTCGCAGTCGATGACTCCCACCCACTGAAAACTTCGAAATACCGCTGAACGCCAAATATTCCGTTTGTATAGTTCGCTAAAAAAATGTCGACAAGTTACAGCAAAAAAAGTGCAAAATCATCTCAACCGTTCGACAACTGAGCCACCGTGAAAATAAAGAATAATCAAATATTTCCTTGTTGCGTGATAATTTACTGGATAATCATATTTCCGATTAACATTGTCCGATTTCAAAATTGATTATTTTTAATCACTTCGTCAGATCAACGTTGTGGCCCCATTCATATCAAAAGGCTTCTCTTTATTTATGCGATGTTTTCAACAAGTAATCCGTACTTTTCCAGCTAAATAATTCCTTAGAGGGACTACAAAAATGTTTAAGCAGCTTCGCACTCTACCACCATGTGGCGCAGTGTGCCAAGGGCTTTCTCACATACACACCGGCCTGAGGACGGACATAAATTGCGAGAGCCGACTAAGTCGTTACATTCCAATGATTCTGATATAAAATCACGTTGCGAAATTGTGTACCTACCATGGGACACAGTTCCGCGAGAAACACTGCATTTTCTTATACGTATGTGACCATGGGAGTCATCGATATTAAGAAAATAGTTAAATATATATTTTTGAATTAGGATAAGTTTGGTCTTATACTTATTTGAGATTGCAAATAAAAAAATGATTTAAGACATTACAACTTTTGATTTGAATGCATATAATTTTTCGTATATTTGAACCAAACTATATTTAAATTAAATATTGAATCAAACAAAAAATTTATTGTACGACTTTTAAATTGGTTCATCACGAACGGATTGTAATGTGAGAACTCTATATTCGTTTATAATTAACATGGGATAGTGCTGTAAAGAGCAACGCACTTGTTTACAATGAACAACTGTTTAGTCAAACAAACAAAAAATTCACAACAATACAATGTATAAACTAAACAACAAAACAAGGTTTTCCACTAAACTAATTTTTCCGTTCACACAATGTCGGTTTTAGTCGGTGAAAAAAGATATATAATTCGATTAACTATCTTTTAGCTTTTGAAATAACTTAATTTTACTCAACTTAATAATGGAATTCTGGTTTCGTCAATGTATACTATATCAAGTTGTTTGTAGCAGTTTCGTAATTAAAAGAAAATTGATTAGTTTAATTCAAATCAGAATTTATCAAATTACCTAAATCAAGAATACTTGATTCACAAAAATGTGTTCGCTTATCAACGCACCATTGTGTTGTAGTTAACGTACACCGTTAAAGTGAACTCTCTACTCCGATGATTTGAACATTTCTTCGCACTAACTGTTTTACTGTATTTTCAAAATATGTAGTAATCTCTTAAGAAAAATAATATATACTTTGAACGAAATTATTTTTCGAGACACTAAGTAATCGCTATTAATACGAATAAACGACTTATTCAAATTTGAATAACCTTTAGTCAATAAAACAAAGCAAAACAGTACTTATACGAATCGTTTTGTTATCTTGAGTCAATGAATTTAATAATTATATCTATTTGATTGAACAATATTTGGTTCCAGGTCATACTAAATCATTGAGTTAAATGTAGGCAATATCCCTTTAATATGATGAAATTGTTTAGTCAAATTGATATTTCAAAATTAAATCGACATATTTTTATGACGAATAAAAGTCTGAAAAATACAAATAGGTAGAGGTTTTTCAGACAAAACCATATTGTTAAAGAGTATTTAAAGATTTAACCAATAGGTTTAGCTGAATTCACTGTGGGATATTCAACACTAAACGACAATTAAAGGCAACAAAATTTCAGGGCAGTTAAACACATTTAGTAGTTTCAACGATATTTTTTTCTCAATTTAAAAACTTCATAGATATACGTCTAAACTATGTACATATATTTAGCGTGCACCTACATATGTAATGTGTACATATTTCTTAAATAAAGATATACGAATTTATAGTTTATTCATTTTTTATTATTTCATTTATTAACACATCGGCAAGAAATTATTTATCAATTACTAAATATAATATTTGCGAAACTGATTGATAAATGATTTAACATCTTTATACATGTAATAGTGACTAGCATTTTTTCGATTTATGCAATATAAGAGAGATTTAAGGAAGCTTTCCAGTGTGACAGCCCGAAAAATCGCTGTTTTTCGCGATTTTTTTTTTTAAAGAAAAAATAATCTAATCGGTCTGGTTTTTTTTTGTATATTAATTGGGTATTGAAGAATACAAAACAATTTTTTAAAGATCGATTTATTTATTAATTAATATCTATAAAAATGATGAAACAATTGTTGCAGAAAATGCACTTGGATGTGGTGTCCACGTTGGGGGTCACAATTTTGATCTGAAACAAAAAACACAAAAAGATTATTGATCGGTATATAATTGGCTTTCGTGCTATGGAGGCTTTTTTTTTTTTTTTTGCAAAAATGGCGCCGGTTTGAACAAAAAGTATCGATTTTAGCATTTTTTTTTGGCAGTTTTTTTTACAAAAAAATAGGAAGATGTCAAAAAAAAAAAAAGCTTCCATAGCACGATAAACAATGACGTTAAGAATATTGTGTAAAAAATTCAACTCGATAGCTTTAAAACTCTGCCCTCCAAGTTGGACACCGTTTTGAAAAATGCTGTTTCGAGAAAAACGCGTTCAAAGTCGACGCGGCAGCTGTAGCGCTCCGTTGCCTTCTTCCAAGAAATGCTGTACAGTAACCGAAATAATCTGAATTTCGGCATGAAAATTTCAGGGAATATTCGGAAGAGTGTATACTATTCGATAAAGCAAAAAAAAAAAATCGATTTTTTGAAAATTTCACACTGGAAAGCTTCTTTAAGTCAGTTGAATTTATCGAACTCTTAAGCTCATTCCCACAACTTCGGATACTTATCAATAGTATCGATGTTATCGGAAAAAAATTTCAAAAAGTAAGATGTGCCACTTCAAGTATTTTTCGATAAACATATACCTATATATGGGGCACTCCACGCCAAATCAGCCACTTTTTTTAGATTTTTTTGTCCATCCACCCATGAGATATGACTTTTCTCCACAGAATTCGATGTTTTTTTCATCAAATGGCTATAATTTTCTGAAAAATGCATCAAACCGAATTTTCTTCTTTCAGAAAAGTTGATTTTTTCCGTACTATTTGAAAAAAAAAAAAAAAAATACAGCAAGAAGATTCGCAATTGTCGTCTATATATTTTCTCAATTTAAAGCAAAAATCATTGATTTTAAAGTGTTGGATACTTTTTATTTTTTCCAAAAAATTTCCAAAACTCTTTGACCAATTAAACGATTCAGACCAATTCCATCATGGGGAGATTTTTTCTTGTATCTTTTGTGTTATTTCAAAAAAAATTCTCATTTTTTTCTGTTAATTCGGACCAAATCGAACTTTTTTTTTCAAATGTTGGCTTGTATCGGACTCGTTGAAAAAAATGATTGATAATTGCCTTTTATATATTTTTTTTCAATTTTCTTGCAAAAAATCATTAAATTCAAGATGTTGGACAGTTTAATTTTATAAATTTACAAAAAAAACTTTTAAATGATTTTTGATACTAGTCCCATCGTGGGGAGATTTTTTCTTTATATTTTTTCTTAGTTTCTAAAAAACAATTAGTTTGTTTTTTCTTTCAGTCAATTCAGACCAAATCGGTCTATTTTTCGATATTTTGTTTCACACCAATATTTTAGAAAAAAAGTTCGTTTTCGTCCAAACTGACAAAAAATAAATCATTTGTTTTTCCGTAAAAAAAAAAAAAAAAATATGAGGAAAAATTTTCCCATGACGGGAACGGTTTCAAAAACTATTCAAATGGTCCAATTTTTTTGTAAATTTTTTTAAAGAAAATCAGAATTGTTCAACATCTTGAAATTAATGATTTTCTTGCCTCCAATCGAAAAACAGTAAAGGAGACGATTATCAATCATTTTTTCGAAACTTTCTTCAAGAATTTCGGTAAAGAACCAACAATTCTGAAATAAGGTCGATTCCATCCATTTCTCGGAAAATTATAATCATTTAAACAAAGAAAAAAACATCAAATTCTGAAAAAAATCATATTTCAAAAGTGGATGGCCAAAAAAATCAGAAAAAAATCAGGAGAACTTCTTTGAATGGGTCCATAAAATTTCGACCCAAATAAAAATATGGAAGGTTCTGAAGTGGCTTATTTGGCGTGGAATGCCCCATATATGTATCCTTAATAGTGCATGCATCATCCATTTTGGTGTTTAAAACGAAGGAGATAAATACGTAATAACCTCACGTTTAGAAACACACGCTGTTCAGAGGAACGTCACTCCAAACCGGATAATGCATGGATTTTTTTTCTATTATTCACCATTTGTTTGAACTTACGTCGAGCTTTTGTATTTACAATTGGTGAATTAATTGTAATTCAAAATATCAGTATCGTTTCATGTTTGTGTATCATAATCCTTCATGATTATAATTTTCTTTATTCGTTATTTGTGAGCTCATTAATTATCATATTTTAGTGAGAAGAAATGAATTTGATCAGTACGAAATCCGACAAAAAGAACACAAGAGAAAATTGTGAAATGCAGCAAAAAAAAATTGAAAAGACGAAACAAACATTACTTGATGGTAAGCGCAGTTTTATCATTAAGAAGATACAGTCAGTTCGCGACATAAACCGTGATATACATATGTGTACATATTTATGCTTGACACAGAAAGAAATATAAACGTTATTTATACAATAGATTACTCCGCTACATATTCACATTCGGTGGTATCGCCAGTAAAGCGCACGATGATTTCTCATTTTCAACTGAAAATAAGTCGATCATGCTGCAAAAAGTAATACACAAAAAAATCGTCATTTAATTTTTATTACGAATTTACACCATATACAGCCGATAACTTTTGAGCTTTTAACTGCACTTGTCATCAACGACTATTTACCATAGTAATCATTTGTATCGCATCATGAGGAAAATTACTTTAATGTTTTTGACGTATTTCCTATCTTCGAGTGCTCGGTGAGTTTTTAAAACTCTACTTTATTAGCAACTAGCTGTGCCGCGTCTTCGCCTACGGCAAGAAATATAGTGTTTGATGCAAGTGTTATGTTAATAACAATTTTGTATTAATTTAGCAAAATTTAATAATTTCTGTATGAATGAAACTTTTATTTTGGATGGGTTATCGACAATCTTGTATAAGACTCTGGGTATCGGGTCCATACTACGCCGTAGTGACACAGTTGGAATAGTGTTTGCGTATTTCGATTATATTCCGCAGATAGTATTTTGAGACTAAGATGTCATGTAGCATGAATTTATGCTATTTCTTTCCTATTTTTATTAGTTTTATATAATATAAGCTAATGAGCCAATGGACCATGATAGAGATGATAGGTAATCTAAATCGTATTTTACCATTCTCTTTCCATTTTGATCATAATTTTTGGGTTTTTTCATTAAAAAATTACAAAACACTCCAAATTACTAAAATTGAAATAACAAAATTCAAGCTTCAGCTGTCCTCTCTAATCCGACTGAAAAAAAACTCATTAAAAAAATTCCTGCTAAAAACGCGGTCCAACTGTGGAGGTAAAAAAGGCGAAAGACGTTCATGTTCAAAATAACGTACCAAATGTAAAAAAATGTTGTAAAAAATTTTCAAAAAAGTGGAATGAAGCTGAATTCCTCTTTCAAATGCCGTTTACAAAATTCATTTTTGTACACTGCTGGCGAAATGGCATCAAAAATTCCTCCGAAACATTTTCGCTACTTTGTCCGGAAACTTTTCATTGGTAGTGTCTGCTGTCATGTGATGCTGTATGGTGTGATGGTGCTGTATGGCGTGCAGTAAGGTTTCGTATGATGCTATATGGTGTGTCTTTATGTGTCATGGTGTGATGACGATGTATGATTTGTGATGAATTCTTTTAGGTATATTGTTCAAATATCTAGATTATATTCGTTTGAGATATGGTAGCATGAGGAAATTTGTAGTAAATGACATTTTTGGTTTGGGATATTTGGGGCGGGGATAATGTGGGTGGGATTCACTTGACCGGGAAATAAATAACGTGTGCACCGTTTTTCAGAACAGATGAGGATGTTACTCAATATATGAAATTCCCATCGGGGTTTAAGCTGGGAGTAGCAACATCCTCGTATCAGATCGAGGGTAGTTGGAACGCTAGTGACAAGGGTGTAAATGTATGGGACCGATATACCCATGGAAAACCACCAACTATTCGAGACGGAAGTAATGGAGATGTGGCTTGCGACGCTTATAACAAGTATAAAGAGGACTTAACAATTTTGAAGGATCTCGGAGTCGACTATTACCGCATTTCTCTCAGTTGGTCCCGAATTCTGCCAACCGGCTTTGCAAACAAAATCAGCCAGGATGGGATTCAATACTACAAGAATTTGTTGGACGATCTTGAGGCTGAAGGTATCCAGCCCTTCGTCACGCTCTATCATTGGGATTTTCCAGCAATACTCGCCGACATGGGAGGATGGACGAATGAAATGATGATCACTTGGTTTGCGGATTATGCGCGAGTTGTTTTCAATGAGTTGGGTGACCGTATTAAAATGTTTGTGACGATAAACGAGCCCATGAACAGTTGCGTTTTTTCTCACAACGAACCCAAAATCGCTCCAGGTATTTTTTATATTAAACGCTTTATTTAAAGTCTATTTGCCCATATATGTAAAACATACAGAATCCGAATCGTAAAGTTTAATACCGTTTTTTTATCAGACCTCATGCTGATGAGTTATTATTAATTGAATTTTACAAAGCAGCGCACTCGTTACACACGCTGTCACAACGGTTAGCTATATACCTGGAGTTAAATCCGGAGAAATTGGCCATACTTTTGAGATGACCATTTCAAAACTCAGGACCAACGCACCGGCACTTACCTTACAGCAAAAATACGTACGACCAATCGTGAAGGGAATAGAAATTTCCGCAAAAAACATGGACACCGTTTTTTTATAATATTCAATTCAATAGTTTCTCAGGACCAAACTACTAACGATCAAAAAGCATAGTAGATCAGTTTGAGAAATTTCATATGCTCTACAAAGTTCTTCTTCTTCTTCTTCTTCTTCTCAATTTGGTTAGTTTCACTGCTGACATGAAACTAGCCTGATCACTGAATTTCCCGCTCTGGCCAAGGTTTGTTATTGATAGGTTGTTGGTTAGCCATTGGGTGGATTAACCTCCTATGATACTATAGTTTATTTTTTTAGGTCACGTTAGACTTATATATTTTATACACGAGACTTCTGTTTTCGAGCGTTCCATATTTTTTCCTGTTATCGGGTTATTAACTTGTTGCTTTTTGTTTCTTTTATTTCGCCTCGGTTTTCATTTTTATTAAGTTTGGTTATATTTATTTATATTTTTACTCTTCAAATGATGATCCCTCCAATGTTACATATTTTTATTTTGCTTTTCTTTTTTTTTCTTTTTGGATGAAAGAATGAACAGCAAGAATCTCAGCAAATAAACAGACGTATATGTTAATTAAGAATATATACGAATGAATTTTGGTTGCAGACAGTCGTCAATGTTCCAGTAAGAAGAGATCAATAAATTAAATTTGTACGTTCTTTGATTTCCTGAGTAAATTTTATGATAGGATTTAGAATTTTTTCAGATCAAAACAAGGAAAGGTTGCAGATTTTGTATAGTTAAATCTATTTTTACATTCTGAGGGTATCAATAAACTCATCTCTGCTTGCTTTATTCAACTCACATTCCCAGAATACGTGGTTTATCTTTTGGATGGGATTTCTGCATGCACAGGCTTTATAGTCAATTAAACCTATTGTAAATGGGGCATTTCACGTCACTTTTACATTCTCAAAAATTCATCCTTTTGATTCGTGTGAATTTTTTATATGATTTTCTATGTAAGAAATAAGCGAACACGTATTTCGAGATTTTTCAATTTGACGAATTTCGATTTTTACAACTGGTTAAATTGTTTACTTTTTGCTGAACCCATTTGGGTTCAGGTTGCGATAACTCGGAAATTATGGGTCCTAAAACAAAAATGATCAATAGAAATTTTACGCAGTTTTTTATGTATTTTCAGATGAAAAATACACCGTAGCTGAAAAAAGAAGATTTCTACTTTCTTTTTCTATTTTTAGGCAAAAAACCGAGGGTTTTTTTAAAAAGGGCGTTATTGATTTTTCATTTCAATTTTTTGTCGAAAACTAGATGAATTCACAACATTTTTAAACGTAGGTTCAGAATGGGTGGACTTTTTTTGCAGAAGCTACATATATTTAAACTTATGAAAATTCAATAAAAGTACTTAAATAGCTGCAACTTTTTGTTACAAATGTTTACTTGAAAATGACAATGGAAAAGAACATAAATGTTTTGAGAATTTATTTTTATTGAACAAAACCACCGAAAATCTATTTTTTGATAAAATTTATATCATTTTTTTAAAGAGTATGCCAGAAATTGACTACCGACACTACTAGTCCTTTTTCCGCTCAGACTCATACTGGTTCCAAACTATTTAAGTTCACGTCCATCAGAAAAAAGAAAAAATTAAAACATTTAATTAGTTTTTAAATCGGATATATGGCAACATTAACAGATGCTGAAACCTGTAACTTCTTCCAATGTATTCTTTGCGCATAGGATAAAAAATTGAAAAATTACTAACCCAGAAAAATAATAATAAATGTTTTTGTGGTTTGCTGTTCATTCGATTTTCATAACAAAATGAATTATTAAATTTTACATTTATCCTCATGGTGCATGTAATCTGGGATAACTTGAAAACTATATGAGTTTTACAAAAAAAATTATCAGCAACGTACGTTCTTAATTTCTGACATACTCTTGAAAACAAATTTATCAGTTACATGAAACAAGTATTTTTACTTTTTTTTTCTTATATTTTTATCAAAAACAAAATGAAATTATATTTGTAAGATCAAGTATACATTTATAACAAAAAGTTGTAGCTATTTAAGTACTTTTATTGAATTTTCATAAGTACAAATAGTTGTAGCTTCTACAAAAAAAAGTCCACCCACTCTGAACGTGCGCTTAAAAATTTTGTAAATTCCCCTAGTTTTTGAAAAAAAGTAGAAATAAAAAATCAATAACCCTCGGTTTTTTTACATAAAAATAGAGAAAGAAAGTAGAAATCCTGAACCCAGATGGGATCAGCAAAAAGTAAAAAATTCAATCAGTGGTAAAAATCGACAAAATCGGCAAATCGAAAAATTCCGAAATATGTATCCACTTATTTCTTACATAGAAAAGCATATTAAAAATACACATGAATCAAAAGGGTGAGTTTTTAAGAACGTAAAAGTGACGTGAAATACCCCAAATAGATGTTCCTTGACTCCTACGTGACCCACTCTACAAAGTTAGCCCTATGCATTTTGCTTTGTTCCTAACCATTTTGAAAGCATGCGCGGTAAAACACGCGGCTCTGTCAATTTTTATAATCGATAACTCATGAGAAGGCGATCGATGAAAAAAAAATATCAAACTCTTCGACTCGGAATTCTATTCAATATATATTTAGTTTAACAACGTTGACAATTGAGGCAATACTACAACTCTCTGCTCTATTCTTACGGGGATGGGTTCAGTCGACGAAACACTTCGCCACTGTCCCCCATTCCTGGCGGTACTGCAGAGCTCGCAACGAGCTACCGCAGACACCGCTAGATGTCACGGCGCGCATCTTCCTGTAGATATTATGATCCGCTGTGATGAATGCGTTGGTAAGGCTCTCAAGGATCTCGTTAATGAATTATGTGCGGTCGGTAAGGAATGAAATGACTGGCTGTTGGTAAAGGTGATTCCCGCCACGCTAGCGTAGCGGAAAAGATTGGTTGGATGTTGATAGCGTTTCGTCTCGGGTACAGCGCCAGACTCATCAGTGGAGCTGAAGCATACTGTAACCTACCTCAGACGCTTTGCATGAAGGATAATGGGGAGACGAATTATATAATGATACGCGAGCCTGGTGACCGTTGACGAGAATTGTGTAGCTGCTTTTGGCCGCGTAGCGGATGTTGCGTGAAGCTCAGGATCGCCACATTCCATCAGGTTTCAACGCTACGCCCTGGGCGAACACGAGAAACCTGATGAATAACGTTTGCCACATGTGTGTGAGTGTGCGCTAGCACCACTCACACTCAAGAGAACAGGGTCGCTCGAAACAATCAATAATTAAAAATTAATAATTATACTGCAAACGAAAGACTCGTTTGTATGTATCCTACGATTTTTATAGTATGCAAGCTCAATGTAAAATGAACTCTCCAGTAGTTTTCACTGCTGGGTTCTCGCTTGAAAAGGCGGTAAACGTTAATAAACAATTAATATTGTTTATCTGAAGGAACCACAGTCCTTTCGTTTTTTTTCAATGATTTTTATCGTTGGGTACTTCGTTGGGTATTTTTATCGTTGGGTATCGTTGGGTATGTAAAATGAACTCTCCAGTAGTTTTCACAGCTGGGTTCTCGCTTGAAAAAGCGGTAAACGTTAATAAACAATTAATATTGTTTATACGAAGGAACCACAGTCCTTTCCTTTGTCTCCAACGATTTTTGTCCTTGGGTATCAATGTGAGTTGAACTCTTCAACAGTGAAAACCGCTGGGTTCTTCCTTGAAAAAGCAGTGGAAGTTATTAAACAATTAATATTGTTTATACGATTTAGTCTTCAACGATTTTTATCCTTGAGTAGTTCAATGTGAATTGAACACTCTAACAGTCAAAACTGCTGGGTTCTCGCTTAAAAAAGCAGTGGAAGTTAATAAACAATTAATATTGTTTATACGAAGGAGCGATAGTCCTTCCATTTGTCTCCAATGATTTTTATCGTTGGCCAGTTCAATATGAATTGAACTATCCAACAATAAAAACAGCTGGGTTTGTACTTGATCAAGCGGTAAAAGTTAATCAACAATGAATATTGTTTATACGAAGGAACGATAGTATGTCTTCATGTTTTAGAGATTGATTGCGGGAAAGACAGTGGCAAAGAATTGGAGAGATTGAGAGAAAACAAAAATAAATTGGAGGAAAAAAGTTGGTTTCACTACGCGTAATCTTGCAGACAGAAGTACGGATACTCCTGCGATTTTTTTATTTTTATTATGCCTATTTCCCATACATTCGTTTCACTTTTCTCTGTATATTTTTTGTCTTATTTCATAACATCACCCTTGTCCACCAATTCACTAAAGCACAACACTTTCCATCAAATCCACGAGGCTTACTGAACATCAATCACGATTATTATGCTTCTTCGTTTCTGTTTACGAAACAATGGGATAAGCGTGTCGCTGCACGCGCTCCGATCGCTATTGCCTGTAATCCGGTTTCCCAGACATATCTAACCTTGGAATGTCAAAATTCCAGTATTTTGAAAAATCCAATAGTTCTTTTACATATTGAGCCACACTTTTCTAGTATAACATCTAGTAAAATATGACGCTCATTACTTTCAGAAAAATGCTTTCTCTTATTGCAAACAAATTTTAATCATTGTAAAGTCAAGTCGGTATGATGAACAAGAACGATTTTGAAGATTAAATTTTCAATTGAACGATTGTCCAGATGGTAAGGGTCTCGTCCACCGGCAAATTCGGTATTTTGAGTTCAATCCCGGAAGCGGGATTTTTTTTTTCTCAATTATCCAATATATTTATTCTTCTTTTCCGTCATTAACCCTTTCATGTTTTTCTCTTTTCTTTTCAATGTGTATTATATTTTGGAATTTAGTCGCATACAAATTAGCGGTTCACACGCAATTATATTTCTTTTTATATTATAGGAATAATCTTCTATAATTATTGACTTATTGAAAAAAGAATTAATAAACTGAATAAATAGATTAAATAAAAAAAAAATTAAAAAAAAATCGGCACCAGGGATTGAACTCAAAATATAGATTTTGCGAGCTGATGAGACTACCACGTGGCCAAAGTCTCAATCAAAAGACTTGGTAGAGTCTCGGGACAAGTACATTGGCAGCTCTGTCGTCTGCTGGCCTGAGGCTCGCCGAGACTATATTATCTCTGAATAAAACGATTCGCTGTGGTGGGGGTAAAATTGGCACGTCATTTCGTTTAATTACGAAGCTTAGGAGCCATGAGATACCTTGAATATTGAACTGGAAACTCATTAAGAAATTCTCATTCGATTGAGCCCAAAATCAGTATGATCGGTGGCGTAATTGCTGATGAAAAAACTTTGCTCGAGCTGAAAATTACGCAAAAGTTACTAACACATTCAATAATTTGGCGTGTTTGTATATAACACCATCAAAGGCTTTTTGATCTCTCTCGAGTTTCTGATTGGTTGGTTCTGACGACACCCATAACCAGTGAATTTCAGACGTAAGTAGAACCCGCTGCACACAACGCTACTTTTCGTGGTAGAAATTATGCTTGCACTTTCCGAAAGTACAACACGCATGCTTTCTACCACGAAAATAGCATCGTGTGCAGCGGGCTCCAGTTTACGGATGTATTTTTCAAGCAGTGTATGATATTTTTGAAAGTTTGATCGGAGTTTCATATAAAGTGCGGGATGTGCGAGTTGGAAGTTATTTCGAAGTTCATTCGAAATATCGGTAATGTTTTAAACTATTAGTTTCGGAAGTATTGAGTGCAGGACATGTGGACCATAAGTGTAAATTTCCGAAAAACAATTTTTTGAGGTTCAGTGATATACATATAAGAGTCAAAAACTTTAAATGTCTGAGTGTTGATAAACGGCAAATGCGAATTTGTATATATTAAAGTTATTTCGATGTTCGGTGGGAAAAAAGTGTTACGCATTGAATTTATACGATAAAATTATACGTGCGTCAAAAATATTTATAAATGTTTTGAATACACAGCAGCGAGAAAAATAAGTTCGTTTTAACCTATAACTTCGAATTTTCTTTTTAATCGGAAATTTTATTTCTTAAATTAGACAAGAACACGCAAATATTGTATATACAGTGAGTGTAGAAAGTATTCGTACACTAGCACTTTTGCGAAAGAAATCTATTTTTATCCGAAATGATAAATGATAACAACTGGAAAACCACTGATCATAATAAACCGTTCATTTATTAACCATGATTGTACAAAAATAAGTTAATAACTTTATTCGTTTTTTTTTTAAACGATGAGAAACCAAAAATCAGCAGTTTTGGACGTGTAAAAAGTATTCGTATACCGTACGAAAAATGATTTTACATTAATTTTTTATAATGTAATAATAATTCTTAATATTTTGTCGGATAGCCATTACTATTTACAATGTCCTGGAGTCGTCGATGCATAGACTCCACAAGCTTGCGTGTGATATCTGGCGAGATAGACTCCCATTCAGCTTGCAAGGCCTGTTTTAACTCTTGCAGACTGGAAACAACCCGTTTTTGGACACCATCGTTCAAAATTTTCCATAGATGTTCTATGGAGTTAAGATCTGGCGATTGAGGAGGCCAATTCAACTGTTCACGCACGTTATACAACAGCCATTCTTTAGTTTTGAGCGCGGTATGTTTAGGATCGTTATCTTGTTGGAAAATGAAATTATCCGAGATCCCTAATTTTTCGGCACTAGCACGCAAATTGTTTTTCAAAATATTGATATACATTCGATGATCCATAGTACCTTCAATAAAATGTAATTTTCCAATACCCCTGACACTCATACACCCCCAAACGAGAATAGAACCGCCACCATGCTTAACAGTGGGCCGCAAATTTTTCGGATCGAGTTCTGTATTTTTTTTTCTCCACACCATACGCCTGCCATCTGATATTAAATTTGCTCTCGTCTGAGTAAATAACTGAGTTCCAGAACTCTTCATCTTTATCCAGATGCTCTTTATCGAAATGAAGTCTTTTTTTACGATTTATCGCATTGACCCAAAATTTCTTTCGTATAGCTCGGCCGCGATAACCATTGTCACGTAACACATTACGAACTGTACTTTCGGGGACACTAATATTATGATCCAAGAGGCCACTCACAATAATTTGCGCACTAATTTTTGGATCCGTTTTAATCTTTCGCAGAATAAAACGTTTATCTGTATCTGTCAATGCACACGGCCGATTACCTCTACGTTGATTTTTCAATGTTTTCCGTTCTCCAAATCGATCAATTATCGATTGTATTATCGAGCGAGGTCTTCCAACGATCTTCGATATCTCACTAAGGGTTTTGCATTGATTATGCAAGTTTGTAATAATTTTTCTTTCTTCTTCGGAAGTTTCTTTGCTTTTTCGACCTATTATCGTTGATAATTCAATGCAAACTGCTAGCCTACAATTGGCATAAAGACTCATACGGAGCGTCCGACAACGACGATCTGCTTTGTTTTCATTTTGAAACGTAAATTCTTCCAGCTTAAGAATAAATTTCAACTGCCGAGAGACAAGTGTACGAATACTTTTCACACGTCAAAATCGCTGATTTTTGGTGTCTCATCGTTTAAAAAAAAACAAATGAAGTTATTAATTGTTTTTTGTACAATCATGATTAATAAATGAACGGTTTATTATGACCAGTGCATGGTTTTCCAGTTATCATTTATCATTTGGGATAAAAATAGATTTCTTTCGCAAAAGTGCTAGTGTACGAATACTTTCTACACTCACTGTATGTTGATGAATTCAAATAAACAATCGAAAACTTTAATCAAATGAATGTGTGCTAATTAGATTTATTGTGTGTCATCATTATTTTAATAAGTTGTCATATTTTTCTTTATTCAGTTTGGTTGTGTCTTTCGGTCCCTTTTTTCATCTCATTGGTACGCATACCAAGATTAAGGATCCATTCAAAGTTTCATCATTTTATTGGACAATATGTGTGCTATGTGTTTCTACTTCTTCGCTATGACTGCGACAACATGAATTGAAAAATTTGTTACAAAAAGTAATTTCTTGCCCATTTATGGATAGGATAGAAATGTCTGTCATTGTGACGCAATGGGAACATCCGAACTTTAAGACATTTTATGGCCCAGTGTACGACAAGTTATTTTCCGCTTCGGTTGTGGCATAATAAATTCAAAAAGTTGTTTCAAAAAGTCTTCGGGCGATTTTTTTGATGACATTAAAATTTGTATCATTGAGATGCAGCGGGCACCTAAAAAGTTTGACAACTTTATGAAGTAACATATACGCTGAGTATTTCCACTTTTTGTCTGTGATTGTGGCATTATTAATTGAAAAATTCATTACAAAAAGTCTTCGGCTGCTCATTTATTGATGCGATCAAAATTTTTGTCTGCAAATCGCCATGGAGACATCCAAAATTTCTGAATTTTGTTAGACCCAATGTGCACTATGTTCTTTCACTTTTCTTCTTTAGGTGTGTCATAATAAATTCCAAAAAGTTGTTTCAAGAAGTCTTCAGGTGCTCTTTTTCTGATAGTATCATTTGATAATATCAAAATTTATATCATTGAAATGCAACGGATACGTGCAAATTTTGAAATTTCTGTGAAGCGGCATGTATTCCAAGTATTTCCACTTTTCGGCTCTGACTGTGGCATATGGATTGTAAAATTTGTTACAAAAGTCTTTAGCTGCTCATTTCTGAACAGGATCGAAATTGCTGTCTTCGAAACCCTTTATATACATCGAACATTTTTGAATTCTGTTGGGCTTGTAGAGCGCTGTGTTTTTTTGCTTCCCCTCTTTAGTTCTGGTATAATAAATTTAAAAAGTTGTTTCAAAAAGTCTTCGGGTGCTCTTTTCCTGATAGTATCAAAATTTGTATCATTGGAATGTAGCCGATATCTACAAACTTTGAACATTTTGTGAAGAGGAGACATGTGTGCTGAGTATTTCCACTTTTTAGCTCTGATTATGGCATAATAAATTGAAAAGGTTTTATTCCAAAGGTTTTCCTCTACAGTCGCTCTGGTTTTGATGGTATTAAAATTTGCTCAAAGCTAATGCGACTAATACAACTAAATTCATTTCATTCTCTTGGGTACGATCCTGGTCTGACAATGAGTTTGTCCGCTTTGTTCAATATATTGTTTTGAAGTTCCCATAACATACTATTTGAACTTTTCTATATTCAATGAGAATATTGAAATAGTTGTAACTTTTTATTTTCATGGTAGTAACTTCTTCAATGGTATTGAAAAATAATCATGATTCCACCATGTTAATAAAAATAAGAATGAAAAAATGCGTGAACTTTTTTCACAATAGATTCGATATGTTTTCTCTAAACATACGTGAAACTGGTTTTTTATTTTATCATTGATCAAAAATGAAAAATTTCGAAAAAAAATTCTCCATTTTTATCAACAAGCTGAAATAAGCGTAATATTTTTTACCACAAATCTACAAATGTAACAAGGAGATACTGCTATTTAATATGTTTCTTTGATGAACATAAATTCAAATAGCTACAAATTCTATGGAAAAGTTCTGACTGCTCTAATCTTGCTCTCAAAAGCTTTGTAAATTTTTGTATCAGACTCCCAGTTCTCGACTTATTTTAGCCTGATTCCAGAAGGGTAAATCGAAATGTCAAAAACATTTGACTGGCTCGAGAATAACAAAAAAGCCAAATTGAAAATTCCAAAACACGTGTCCCTTTATTTCATGGGGGAAAAACCTGACTTGAAGTAGAAGAGGTCAGGGTTTGGAAATGAAAAAGCGATAATTTCCCAATATAACCTTTTCTAATCTATATAAAGCGAGATGTTTGAACAGAACGAGAAAAAACTAATCATATCATGCATAAAAATCCCCCTGGGGGAAAAAACCTGGACAAGTACATTTGTTGACAGCCGTTCTCATATTTTTCCACGAATATACATACACTGCAAAAACCTTTTCTCGCCAAAATCCCTGAGAAAATCAAATCCTATCAAAAAGTAAGAAAAGTGACCACTCTCAAAAAATGTATCAAATAAATTCAAAGCATACAAAACAAAATGAGTTAACCCTCACGAAAAGCTAAGGTTGGGTTTCGCAAAAAGTTATAAAATAAATTGAGCTATACTAAAATATATGTGGCCAAGTACGGGCAGCTTTATCGTGTAACATAAAATCTTCAAATAATGTTGAATGTCGATAAAGAAAAGAATCAAGTTCGAAAATGCAGTTGTTTTACCAAGGAGTATGAAAACAAAAACGCGGTATCAATAAGAGTCCGAAGCAAAAAAAGATTGCAAACGAAAAAAAATTAGATGAATAAGAATTTTGGCCGAAGTACTTGGCGAGGTTGTCACCATGACCGATACACTATGTAAATTAAGTGAAAAAACATTCGTCAAGTACTTTGGCCGAATTTTTTTTTAATCTATTTTTTTTTCTATGTTTTATAAAACAATTTGTAAGTCAATGATGATGCATCATAATCTTCCGTCATTTCATCTTTGAAAGAATAATAATTCTGAGGCTCCTTACAGTAAAGTTAAATATAATTATCTATTTATAGTTTAGACCGAAATTGCTAATATCCTCGCTGCCTTTTTGCTCCTGAATGACTTATTTTAATACACAACTTGAAAGCTAATGATAAAGTATTTCATTTTCTGAATTTTTGCCTTGGGGAAAAAACTGGTACTTGAGGTCTCTTCTATAACACCTTCCTGCCAAGCTATAATCGAACAATAACCTATCAACGAATTACTAACATCTCGAAAATACTTCGAGTCTGTAGTTAACTCTTTTGAAAACATTATAACTTTTTTTCTTATCACAAGAACGAAATGCTCCTATATTTAAACAACCTCAATAACAATGAATTTATGGTAGAAAATCTGTCTCATTCTCTTATGTCGAATTAGTAGTGTGAGCAGTACTGATTCCTGTCATTGAAATAAATCGATGATGTGATGATGCAAACACGTTGTAAGTTTTTTTTGTTATATACAGACTCTATTGGAGTCTATATAAAGCGAAATATATGAAAATACTACAGAAAAAAAAAGTGATATCAAATAGCAAAAATCCCCTCCCGGGGGAAAAAAACTTGGACAAGTACATTGGTGGTCCCTCGTTTCCCAATGACATCACAAAAAATCCAAAACCCCACTTAATTTTTATTTTTTTTTAATGTTTACTAATTTTATTCATATCCCGGTGGGAAACCAACCATATAGATCACGAAATATCCGGCCACAAAAGCAGACTTCGCAATAAATGTTACTTTGAATTTATCTCCACAGAACAAAACAGGAATCAAAACATTAAAAAATCAACGTTATCAAGATGACCAAAATACCACTTATAATTGGTGTGTAAGAAGTATCAATAGTCTAGAAAAAAATGAAAAAAGGTCACCATCTAAGTTACGCGCAGCAGTAAAATTTATGATATCAGTACTAGGACAAGCATTTCTTTGGTGACTGAGAAGATATCAATATGGACGTACCGGCAACGTAGGGCATATAGTTGGTGCATTGCTTCTGGGATCTCCTAAGTCGAGTAGCTACTTTTATTTTGGCTATGGCGTGACCAATGTTGCCAAATCGTATTTACTTATATGACCTAATGAAACAACATTGCCTGCGCCGTGGCTAAAATAACTAAAAACAAGCAGGCACAGGAAGTTTCGTATAAGATCCCGTGCCTTTGTAAAGTTTTTTTTTTAACATTATAAAGGCACGGGATTTTATACGAAACTTCCTGTTCCTGCTTGTTTTTCGTTATTTTAGCCACGGCGCAGGTAATATTGTTTCATTAGGTCATATAAGTAAATACTACCTAGCCAAAAACAGCATAAATGCTGTGAAAAAAGCTGAGAGTACATTTGTGCCCTCTAAATAGTCATTCCAGTTAATCCCCCCCGTTATCATCTTGATAACGCTTATTTTTTAATGTTTTGTACTGTGGAAATAAATTCAAAGTCACATTTATTGTGAAGTCTGGTTTTTTGGCCGGATATTTCGTGATCTATATGGTTGGTTTCCCTCCGGGATATGAATAAAATTAGTAAACATTAAAAAAAAAAAAATAAGTGGGGTTTTGAATTTTTTGTGATATCACAGGGAAACGAGGGACCACCAATGTACTTGTCCAGGTTTTTTTCCCCCGGGAGGGGATTTTTGCTATTTTATAAAATATATCTTGAAAATCATTCATGTTTATCATACCTGCTTGAGTTTACAATGATTGAAATGTATTTGGAATAATAGAAGGCATCTTTTTGAGCGTATTGAGCTTCATTTATACTTTGCTAGATACAAATACAATACAAAGGTATAGCTGAACATGAAAATTCGTGCTGTACATACAAATATATATTCGTCCTAGGCTACTTTTAGCTCCGAGCGATCAACAATGTATGAATATACATATGAGGCATTCCACACCATTTCACCCAGTCCGTAACCCTAAACATTTTTGAATTTTCTGAAATTTTTTTGTACAATTGTACCCATGAAATGAATATCCACACCAATTTTTAAATTTTTATCTCCTCTCTTTTAAGAGTTATAATTTTTCAAAAAATGTCGATTTCAGAAGTTTTGAAAACGTTTAAACGCTGATAACTTCGGAACTAATTGAGATATCGACAAATGTTAATATTTAATTTTTTTTCCTTTTGAAGCATACTTTCGTTAAAAAATATGAAAAAATTATCAGTTATCATTGTCAACGTTTTTTTTGCCTCTAAAGTGAAAACTATTTTTTTAAAGATGATTGCCATTTTTTATTTTTTTCAAAAAAATTCTCTAAAATAGAGTGACCCATTCTATGATTTTCAAGACTAGTCCCATCGTGGGTCCATTTGTCCTTCTATTTTTTTTCGAATTAATCTTTTTTTTTGAGATTTTTGTCATTATAATCTCAAATAATGCTATTAATGATTTTATGATGTCCTATTCTACTTCGACAGGCCTGAAACGGTATATTTTTAATTTGTGCTGAATTTAACGAAAAAAAATCGACAATTGCCACTCGCATCCAATAATCATAACTATTCTATATTCTATTATTTTTTTTAAAGTAATTTTTTCATCATCATTACGTAATGAAACGTAAATTTTTTTGACCCGGCATATTCACGCTTACGTCATCATGAGTATAAAAGTTTTCAACTTTTCACTTCAATTCATCAGATATCGGTCGTCCTGTAGCAGAAAGTAATTCTTTAAATCTTGTACGTGTTGCAAACAAGTTAATAAAAATTTCGATTAAACCAACTTCATTTCGATTCAGGTGTGGAAAGTACACGTTTATTTTCTCTAAGATTTTTTGCTGCTTTGGCCATATACTCTGTTGCATTCATGACTTGACAGATTTTTTTCACGCTCCATTTTGTTGGTAACAATGTCAAATTTTATAATTTCTTCGATTTTGTCGTATTTTCGTTCGCGAACTTGCCTTGTAAACCCTCAACTAATTCACGAAAATAATCCTGATTCAAATCAAGTGATGATTCAGGATAAGTAGCAATTCGCATTGTGCTCTTCAAATTACCGCAAATGGTATCAACTTTTTGATGTAAATAATGCTCATTTTTCAATTTTTTCGTTCGAATTGGAGATTCATTTAATAGATATAGGGCTTCGTTCACAACAGGCAGCTGAGTTTCAATGCTTACATATAAGAAGCACTTGCTTGTGTCGAAATTTCCTCTTTCGGAGAAAATGGCATTTCTAAAAAACGAATAAATATTTATTATACTACATATAACACAAACGAGCGTTTCACATTCAGAATGACCCACTTAAGGAAAACATCATCATTTATACCCGAAGAATTCGGAATATCACTATCATCCTTTTGGTTATTATTTTCGAAACTTCCGGCGGCATCATTGTTTGTTACTTCAGACATTTGTGATAATTTACTTCTACACTACTTACACAAGTAAAAGATTCTATAAATTTTCAATTTGTTTTGCATCGACTCAGATGCTATCAGACTTTTCTTTTTTGAAAAATGAAGAGTAACAAAATTTGATATCTCCAACGGTTTTCGAAATATCGATATATTTTTGAAGAAATTTTATTGAAATGATAAGCGTTATTCGTGTGATCTCTAAATAAGTGCATGCATTATTCAAATATGGTAGAGATCAAAATTCGAATTTAAACAGGGGGGGTTCGGGTCATTTTTGGATTGTTGTTTAAGTAGTTGGACATGTGATAATAGTAGGGTAGGTTCAGGTCATCTTTGGGTTGTTGTTTGAATACTTGGACGTGTGGAAATAGTAGAGTGGGTTCGGGTCATCTTTGGGTTGTTGTTTGAATAGTTGGACATGTGGAAATAGTAGTGTGGGTTCGGATCATCTTTGGGTTGCTGTTTGAATAGTTGGACATGTGGAAATAGCAGGGTGGTCACATACCCGCGCGTGTCAGAAATCTATGATCCAATGTAGGCCAAAAATGCTTTTTTCCAACTTCAAATGTTCATATCTCCTTCAAGGAGCCGAAACGGCAAAATCGTTATTCTTAAAATTGTTTTTATTTTGGTCGAAATATTCAGAATCTATAGCCAAATCTTGGCGCCCTGGAAATCGTACTCTCCCCTTTTTTTGTGTGGTTTTTTTCGTCGAAGGGATTTAAACAACGTTCATAATGGATATTAGATGCCATAGTGAAGGCAAAAAATGAAAAGTTATGCGATAATTCAATTTTTTAGTTCCATTCCTTTTACCGGGTGAATAGCGACTGCTTCTACGATGAACCGTTCTAGTAAAACTGCTGTTCTTCGGACCTCGCATGTCGGACGCAAGGGGGTAACGTTCCAGTGTTCGTTTACAAAACAATGTAATATTTCAACCTTGAAGCTTCCCGCTTACTAAGCCCAAACGTTTCTTAGAAATCCGGAATAGAATAGAAAAAATTCTGATGATCATTAGTTTCAGCTCGATGTTTTTTAAATTCATAATGTTATTTTTTTACAAAAGATATTGATAAATAACGTGAAGAAAACCATTAATTAGAAAAATATATATAAAACGAAAAATTTCACTCTTGTTTTAATTCACGTATTCCCACATAATTCTTAATTTGGTTCACTTTATTTAAGAAAATAATAGAAACTAGAATAGTTATGACTATTAGATCTGATTGAAAATTGTCGTACTAGTATTGATCAATATTATTATTAGTGAAAAAAAAAAATTTTTGAACAAATAATCTTTTTTCGTTAATTTCAGCACAAATTTAAAATAAAACGTGTCAGGCTTATCGGAGCAGAATTGAAGATATTAAAATCGTTCATATTATTAATTGAGATTATAATGATATAAATCTTCTTGGAGGGGGAAAAAATTAATAAATTCGAAAAAAAATAGAAGGAAAAATGGGCCCACGATGAGACTAGTCTTAAAAATCATAGAATGGATCACTCTATTTTGGAGAATTTTTTGGAAAAAATAAAATATGGCAATCGTCTTTAAAAAAAATAGTTTTCACTTTTGAAGAAAAAAAAACGTGGTCCAGTATAATTGATAATTTTTTTCATATCTTTTTATCAAAATACACTGAGAAAAGAAATTTGTTGTTTCAACAAATTTTTTGTTGAATCAACATATTGTGGCGAACAAAATGAAATTTGTTAATTCAACAGAAAATTTTGTTAATTCAACAATATTTTCGTCGTAATGAGCAATATTTATTTGAGGCAGCAAATTAAGTTGTTGTTTTAAGCAAATTTTTGTTGAGTTAACGAATTTCATTTTGTTCGCCACAATTTGTTGATTGAACAAAAATTTTGTTGAATCAACAAATTTATTTTCTCAGTGTATGCTTAAAAATGAAAAAAAATTATATATCAACATTTGTCCATATCTCAATTAGTTCAGGAGTTATCAGCGTTTAAACGTTTCCAAAACTTCCGAAATCGACATTTTTTGAAAAATTATAACTTTTAAAAGAGAAGAAATAAAAATCTAAAAATTGGTGTGGATGTTCTTTTCATGGGGTACAATTTTACAAAAAAATGGGGTACATTTCAAGGTGTACCATTTTTGTGCCTGTGTGTGCGAAAACGACGTATACGCATACACACACACGCACACATACGCAGATATATTTTATATATTTATATAAGGTCTCTCGTTCTCTGCCGACCCCCTCGCCCCCCACTGCAACAATGTAAAAAATGTCCCATGTCATGACCGAAACAAAAAAAATTAATATTTTTTTTTAATTTCTGGTGTTATGTGCTATGAGACACGTGTATCAAGTCCGTGCGCGCAATGTTTACTCCTTTCCCCCCCCCCCCCCCCCTTATCTTTAAGGCTACTGTCTCCTTATGCATTCATGTACATGCGCGGATTTCGAGAATGAAATAAATTTGGTAAAGTCTCGGGACAAGTATATTTGAAGCGCTGTCTAGAGGTCTCGACGAGTATACTTTTCTTCTAATAAAATGATTCGCGGTGGTGGGGGTATATACAACATCCTCCAAAAAGCTGTAATTAATTAAATATTACGGAAAAAATTTTTGAAAGTTTTCGAAAATAGTTGGAAACGCGGTCCTTCAGGTAGAGTCTTGAAGCGAATTCTCTTTAAAAGTGTATACATGTCTCGAGTCGCTATCGCGACTCTAGATGTACACACATATATCCATCTTCGGCAGCTTTCGTTATCAGTCATGGACCCAGTAGCATTATCTCTCTCGCACTATGTCAGTGCCTCCTGGCTGTAATACGAAATAGGAAAGCCTTTGTGTCATCTTCACTTTAGCTCACAAAAGCTGAGCGGATGGCTGTTTTTGTGGTGAAAAATCAATATCTGAGAAATTGATGATCACGCCAATTTCGGTGAACTAAAATTTGACGATGTCGGTTTATTGTCGATGACTTTTTTCAAAAAAATTTCAAAAGGGAAATTCATCGTTAATTTTATATCGATTTTGACGCAATAGGGCTTAAAATGTTTGGTTCGATATCGCGCTTGAGCTGATTGGTGAAAAAAGTGATCCGTTAATTCTGTTTGGAGTAATTGCATGATTACTCCGATGGTAACAAAAAATAATTTTTTTTTTTCCAAATTTTGCAAAATTCGTCTGTCAGCCCAATTGTGCTATAACACTGTATTCACAGTTCAATTTTTATAGCAATCGGTTGAACGGTGTGGCCAAATTTTGCTGTCGAAATTTCGAAGTGAGCGGAACGACTGACTCATCCCCTTAAACAATAACTCTTAGGTAAAAATCTCTATGTAAAATTATCCCTATTCCATATCAACTCAATGTTTAAATATCTCTATTCATAAATGTAGCCAAACAAACCTTTATGCTTTTTCACCTTGTATTGTTTTGGAGTAAATAAAAGATTAGTATTTAGCGAGAATAATAAAATGGGAAATCGTACTTTATTTTATATTACATTATAAATACGGAGCGGTATTCTTTACTCCATAGTTGGGACCAACGAATTCATGTGAATTCGTTGTCGGGACACGAATGGCGAACTCGGGTTTATCACTTAACCTAACCTATTTGCTTTCCTGTTCGTAATAATACTAGGTGGCACTGACAGACGCTTCCGGTGTTTGAATACTACACACCTTTATTCCGATACATTTTTATTCATGTAAAACAATGTATAATCAAAGCATATATGTATATATAAATATCGTAACGATACCGCAAACTATTGAAGAGGGCCTGTATGGGAGTTTCAATACGTAGATAATAAAGATTTTGTAGTCCTCATATCAATTTGCTTTTAAGTGAGTCAAAGAGAGAGGAGAGTGGATTTCATCAATGTATGATGAAATCCATTCATCTATCTAAGACCATACGACCGTTTGCAAACCCGAGTGATATTTAAACATAGAGTTTGTTTTGGAATAAGGATAATTTTGCATAGCGATATTTCAGAATGTGGTTATCTATGAATAAAGTGTAATTACCCACAAAGTTATGTCGAATAAAGATATTTCTGAATAGAGATATATTGGAATTAGAGATATTCACCATAGAGTTGTTTAAAAATAGAGACTTTTAGCACTGCAGACCATTGATTCTGGGGTACTGTAGGAATATTGAATAATGAAAAGTTGAATCAATTTTCACAGGTCCGATAATTCCTGGAATTGCCGCGTATTTATGTTTGCACAACATGCTGAAAGCACATGCCAAAGTTTATCATATGTACGACGAGGAATATCGAAGTCAGCAAAAAGGAAAAATCGGTATTGCCTTTGGTTGCTTGCATTATTTCCCGAAACACGCGAGAGACACAGTGACACCGGAAGTGAATTTCTCCTTTAAATGCGGGTGGGCGGCTAATCCGATATTCTCGGAAAGTGGGGATTATCCAGAAGTGATGAAAGAACGAATTGGTGAGAACAGTAAATTGCAAGGTTATTCGAAATCGAGACTTCCGGTATTTAGTCAAGACGAGATCGATTACATAAGAGGCAGTGCCGATTATATGGGCCTCAATCATTACACTTCGCGCCTAACTGAACCAGCACCAAAATCGAATACGACTATATGGTACAAGGATCATGGGGTGATCGAGAGTTTCAACGCGAGTTGGCCTCAATCCGCCTCTGCCTGGCTCAGAGTCGTCCCTCAAGGATTCGGCAATTTGCTCAGAAAATTGAAAAATCGTTACAACAATCCACCGATTTACGTACTCGAAAATGGAATCTCCGAAAACGGCACCAGTCTCAACGATATCCAGAGAATCCAATATCATCACGATTATATTAAAGAAATGCTTTTAGCCGTTAATCGAGACAATTGCGCCGTCAAAGGATACTTCGTTTGGAGTTTCCTTGATAGCTTCGAATGGGCCGCTGGATACAACGAACGTTTTGGTCTTGTCAGCGTCGATTTTCAACGAGCCGATAGACCCAGAACACCCAAAATTTCTTACAGTTGGTTCAAACGCTTAATTCAGACGCGTGAACTTCCCGCAGTTGGTTACTCTCAGGATCGAGTGAATTCCGAGATTTGCAGCACAAATTTTATACATTCTCTCTATGACTATTTCATTTACAGTTTTTTATAAGTATTTTTGGCATCAACGATTGCTTTTCTGTTGCATTTTGATTGTGTAATGCAAGCCTTCGTCTTTTCGCAAAACTAAAGAAATGGCAGAGGTTTAATTATTGAAATCCAATAATTAGATTGTTTGAACTCACTCATTCAATATTTGCATTTTTTTTAAATAATCAACTTTTCCATGTCCATGTAAAATAATTAGCTTACATACAGAGTGTCCATTAGAAACGTGTGAAAACTAATAAATTGGTATTTTGCAATAAACAAAGGAATCAGATCAATGGAATTTTTTTTAATAGAAGAGAATTGTCTTTTTTATTTTATGTCCATTTATTACAAAAAACGATGTATGCATAGAACAAATTATATGTTAAAGTAAATACAAGAAAAAATGTCAATATAAAATGTGAGCCATTTGAATTACCACAGTACTCTAATCGCTTTATGAAACTATTAAAAACGTATTGTATAGTTTTATTTGAAATGCCATTGACAGTCTTTCTTATTTCTTTAATCAAATAATCTGCAGTTTTTGTTCACAAGGATTATTTTTTGTATCAAAATAATCACAAATTTTGTACCAAAATAATTGCAAGGATTAAGATCAGGTAGATAAGGGGACCATTATATCTTTGTTCCCCATAATGAATCGCGGATATCCAAGGTCGATAACTCGATCACCATAAATTTTATTAATGACTTCGAAGACTTCTTGTGTAAGATGAGGCGTTGTTCCGTCTTGCATGAAATAATAATTCTTAACGAGACGTTTTTTCTTTGCATAGGGAAAGTATTGGGTCTTCAATATCTCTTTATAGCTCTGTCTGGTACAGAGTTGCAAATAATACATTACATTTTTTAATGCATTTGCATTTTCATTAACCATTAACTCGAAATGGTTAATGGAAATAATTTCCATTAAAAATTAAAATGCAATGGTTAATGGTAATAATTTCCATTTCATTTTTATTTTAGTAGAAAAAATTTCCGTTTAATTTCCATTTAATGGTAGTAACCGAAGTTTACTCGGTTACTTGTAACGGTAGAAGTTTCCTTTCGGGTCAAAATGATCCAATGGGAGTAACCAAGGTTTTCACGGTCACCAGCAGCCAGAACGGTTTTGTTCTAGGTCAAAATGACTCAATGGTAGTAACCAAGGTTTTTTCGGCTACTTATAGCGGAAGCGGTTGCGGTCTGGGTTAAAATGACCCACTGGTCGTAACCAAGGCTTACTCGGTTATCAGTAGTGGTAGCGGTTTTGGTCTGGGTCAAAATAACCCAATGATAGCTGCTAACCCAAATCTACTGCGCTACTTTCCACTACATTAGAATGCAAATTTTGCAGAGCTCAAGGAGTTTGGTCTGGGTCAAAATAACCCACTGGTCGTACCCAAGGTTTACTCGGTTATGAGTAGTGCTAGCGGTTTTGGTCTGGGTCAAAATAGCCCAATGATAACTACTAACCCAAATCTACTGCGCTACTTTCCACTACATTGGAATGCGAATTTTGCAAGGCTCAAGGAGTTTTTCTATGATTAGAAAGAAGAATCATCGAAAAATATCAATTACTTCCACCATTACGAAGGCACACAGTTGTCTGGGTCATAAGTGGTAGTAATCTATGGTTACTACCATTTATGACCTATGGTTAACCCCATCGCCGTGTATGACGCATATTGCAGCATATAACACAGTATTATGGCACAGGGGGCAAAAATCTTACGCAGCAAAGAGATTAACAACCCTAACAATTATAATTAAAACTTCATATTCTGATTTTAATAATTCATGTATAATTATAATTATGATAATTCAACAATTTGATGGAAATCTAGGATTGAAATGAATTTAACTTGAATAACTAGTAATTTGTTAAGGGTTGTTCCGATTTAAAAATGACATGAAATACTTCGACTCAAAATTCTTTCCAAAATTCAAATTTACCTTTAATTGAGTTTTCGTCATTCATAATTTGAAAATAGTGTCCAATCGAAAACAATGCGAACCGTTTTAAACTAATAAATCAAACCTTCAATTAAATAAATTCTTGTACTTAATCATCGAATCTTGAAAAACCTGCATACTTTTGCCTGTCTTGAATCAAAAGAGATCGTGAGGCTAAAACAAATACGGGAAGTCTTTCCGATTCCATCATTTCAATCACCAACTAACTCAATTATAGTTACGAGGCTCATCGACACGAGAGCAAAACCGCTCCCACCACTTATAACCGAGAAAACTTCGGTTACTACCATTGGGTCATTTTGATCCAGACTAAAACTGCTATCACTACTGATGACCAAGAAAACCTCGATTACTACCATTGAATCATTTTGACCCAGACTAAAAGTTCTACCGCTTCTAGTGACCGAGAAAACCTGGGTTACTACCGTTGGGTCATTTTGACCCAGAGCAAATAATATCTCTCTTCCGACATAAGAGAAGTGTCGCAAGAGAGATATTTTGGAACAGAGATGTGTTGGAATTAACGGGACAGACCTAGTTGGAACGTCAAAAAAAAGGCCTTTTTTCCGATTTTTTTTTGGTCAAACGATAAAATAATTCACAACAAAAGTTCTTCCGTTTAAAAGATACATATGTAATGTATATGTTGCAATTTTTTCAACGCAATACATATCGAAATAAGCTGGTGACCGTCAATTGCCGAGGACGCTGCAAAAAAAAACACGGTTTGCGGTGATCAAGCTCACGCTGCAACGGCTCATCTGAAACAAAAAAAACGGAGGGGATTTTTAGTTAATGATATAATGCTCCGGTTGAACGAAGGGTTTTGAAAAATTTCCATTTTTCACAAAATGGCGGCCGTTAAAAGTCAAAAGTGTTTTTTTGACCAAAATATCAGTTCCATTTTTTGCTATTAAAAATAAAAATAATTATCCAAAAAAAAAATCCTTCGTTCATATGGAGGACTACCATGTATAGAAGAAGTGATATAAATTTCAACCCGATCGGTAAAGCCGTTCTCGAGCTACAGTGATCACCGACTTCAAAAACATGGTTTCGAGAAAAACGCATTTAAAGTTTTGAGTACGGTTTGCATGGCTCAGACACGACGTGCTACAAAGTCTTGTATTTCGGCGAATAATGGTCCGATTTACATTTACCTGGGCGGAAAATGTTCGTAAGAGATTCTACTTTTTGAAAATGAAATAAAAAAAAAATCGATTTTTCGAAAATTCTAACTAGGTCTGTCCCGTTAAGATCTGTCAGAATAGAGACATTTAGCTATGGTGAGTTTTTTTAATTAATTAAGAATATAAATGTATCGGGATAGATATGAATCCGATACGACATATTTTAGAGTACAGATTTCTTTTAAGATATTTTGGAGTAGACATATTTTTGAGCATATATATTTAACCCATCAGCAGACGCAGTACTTACACTTTAAACACTGGGCGCGCGATGAGAGATTTTCTGACATGTATAGCTCCAAGTACGTAATTTGATAAATAGAAACTTGAAAACAATTTCGCTACAGTGAATGTAGCTATTAAACATTTTTATTTAAAAAAACAATAAATACAACGATAATTGACACTAAACACCAAAAAATAAACATTAAAAAAATTCAAAAGCAAAAATTCAAACAATTTTTTTAACTCTTCTATCATACAGAAGAATAAATTTGGTGCAGATAGAAAAAATTTCAAATGCTTATGCCATTCGAAATTTTCGAGTAATCATCGTTTTAATGTAAGTGTGAGAAAAAGTCTCATCGCGCGCCTGCTGATGGGTTAAGAATAAGGTTGATGAAACACAGTGATATTTAAGAATAGAGCTGTGTCAGAATATAGAAATTTGGCCATAGAGTTATTTAAGAATAGAGTAATGATGAATGGAGTTTTAATATTGCCACTTCAGTTACTACCATTAAATGGAAATTGAATGGAAATTATTTTAATTTTCAATGGAAATACTTTCCATTAAGAGGGGAGATCTATGTAGAAGGCTGAAAAATGCATGTATTTCAGAAAATTTTTTGGGAAAGAAGGAACAAGTGAAAACTTTTGAAACTTCGGCATTTAATAAGGTATACTTTAAACTACGAAAACGTATTTTTTTATTTTAAAAATAATTCAAAATGGCCCCCACACCGATGTTGCATAAGGTCGGCCGGGGACTTCCAAATGTGCGGGCATTCTGGACATCGTAGTTTTTATCTGAAACAAAAATGGTTGATATTTTTTATTCTTAAGATTCATTATTTCTATTCGAATCTACTTAAACTGAAGAAAATAAAAAATTTAAAGAATTATACATTTTAAAACCAGGATATGCGATTTTTAACGATTTTTTTTTAATATTTTGCTATCAAAAAATACTCTTTTCGGCCGATCTTACTAAACAAGTAGATTCAAATAGAAGGCAGTGATATTGTTCACTCGTGTGCCAAATTTGGTTAAGATCGGTTGGATATTTTTTACGTGAGAATGCTCGATAATTTGAAAAATTATATGTTTTCGAGTTACCGTTGTCTACATAATTGGTATATTTTACTCCGTAACTGGATTTAGATAGTTTGAACATTTCCCAAATTGCGTCCACTTCCGTTTTCCCGCCGATCCTTTATGATTAGCAGAACAATTCTCTTACTGAAATTCAAACCACTCAAGGTATTCTATAGTATTTATCTTATTTGTACAAGATTCGCAAGCCTTGTAATAACTACATTTCGCTAAAATGTCGAAAACTTTACCACTATAGTGACCAATGATAGTTGAAATGCCATGTAAGGAACTGAATGCTTGTTTTCTCCATGTTACATCTCCAGAAACAGTAAGTTCTTTCGTTGAATCCTCTATTTCTTCCCAGTTATTCGCCTCCATTGTCTTATTGTTTTCCTTCTACAATACTTCGACATAATACTTGTTTGCAAACGGCGTCCGAAGAACTTACTAAACGATTCACGATAAGATCATAGGTAGCCTGAAAAACTGGTCGATGCAAATCCATTATTCTACAAAATTTTCTTGCTCTCAGTAATCCAATTCCCAACAGTTGCATAGCGAAGATGAATCTTCGATTCATTTCGTAAGTGCTTCCTATGTACAGACAAGACAAGATGTTCACAGGTGGGCATGATTTGCAAGTTATTTTTGTTTCGAAGTCCAAACCTTGTTCATTTGCACGATTGAATTGCACGTCATTTCCACACTCTTTACATTTTACACAGGCAATAATAGCAAAAAAATAGTCACGAAGTTTAGAACCACATATCCGACAGATTCGTCTATCGGAACGTCTTCCTATATCTTTCGAGCCCTGTCATTTTTTCGCGGACGCACTCGTATTCGCTTCTTCATCTCTTTCACTTTCGAATGGATTTACCGGTCGTTTTCTTTTCTTTGGCCTATTTCATCTATTAGCACTAGAAGCTCTTGTTCGTCGCATATTTTTCATATTCGATGATGTTCAAGAATGACGTATTCCTGATCGCGGTAACGCGAGCAATTGGGTCGGGGTTTGCGCGTGGTCGTTAACGGCGCCACGTACCGGACTATATTCTTTTCAAACATTGCAAAAAGTGAGTTACCGGGCAAGCTTTGCGCGCTTGTAACGCCCCAGTTATGAGAGAGGCACGAGTTTTGAATTGGAATTCGAACTCGCCCCAACGATGTCCTCGACTTCCAAGGGAGTGGGTCAGAATCATAAAGGACTAAAGTCCACCTCGCGTAAATAACTTCAACTATGAATTAGGATATGTTAATTTAAAAAAATAAAACACAACAATTAAATTGGATAAATTCCTCGTCAACTATATTATTAAAACTATTAATATTGTAATACAAATTTAGAAACAATATTCGTGAAGTTCTATCACGAGATATCAAAGTGCTTATTTTGTCAAGTACCAAAAATGAATATTGATCGACTTGTTCGCTCAAGTGCCGGCAATGTTCTCCCCGTAGACGCGACGCGCTTTCAGAGCGTCGCCCCCAAAGTCCATCTCCAAGACCTCCTACCCTTTGGCTTGTTAGCGACTTCTTTCTGTCTCGCTCTCCCACGCTTGCATACCCGCACTCACGCATTCCACATTCGTCCCTTTCTCCCACTACTTTCATCCCTTCGCGCTCATTTCTCTCATTGCCCACGCCAAAGAAGCTCATGGCATACGCATGTTCCTCCTTTTAACCTTTTTCTGGGTTTTTTCCTTTCCCCGCTCGATGGACCCGCGGCCCATGTGGTACCACTTGGAAAGGCCCAGTCGTAAAACTCTCTTTTATAAAAATAACAAATAGGCGCAAAACATAATTCGGGAAAAATACGGATACAGTTTGAAAGAAATGAATAAGAACATAAAATCTATACAAATATTCATGAACAAAAAGCGCTTTGGAGTCTGAATAACTGTGCGATTAATAATATTAAAACATGAGAATTCTAAGCGTATTGTTATAGGCGGTATTTCCCGTTTCCACCAAAACTCCATGGAATAAAAGCAATAATCTATTTCTATCTTATTATTCGTACATTAAGGAGGTTATAGCGTTTCTCATGTAAAAATTATTTTCCAACTTTACACAATAAAATTTTGTAAATAGAAAGCTTAATATGGTATTAAACTTCTGGCGGAATATGCGGATGATTCATCGTCTCAAAATTGAGATATTTGTTGCTGAATTTCGCAATTTTTTGAAAGCTTCCATAAGAGCTCATGTTAAACTTGTCATTTTCAAAAATGAATATCTCGATTACTAGTCGGTGAAACCTCTCCAAATTTTTCACACATAATTAAATGCTGTTCAAGAAGATTCACGCCAAATTTCAATACATTAACTTGGAATAATCAAATATAATGTATTTTTCGTATGATGTCATATAAATATCGATACAACTTCCTTAAGAGTTTTAACCATTTATATTACCATGTAGTATGTATACGCACAAATACAAATATACATATATTCTATATACATGAAATTGGTCATTATTAAATTAATATTATCATTTTTACATCACGCTTAAGTCGACACATGCTCCCGAATCTCTCAGAGTATTTCCTACAATTCAAACGAAGATGATAACGTGGGGATCTCTTTCCTTGTAAAGAATTGCGCAATGCTGCCTCACGCGGCGATAACGAGTAACGAATCGGGATTCGTCACACGCTGTGGTCGACGTCGCCACCTCTCGGGTAACAAGCTCTCGGGCAACGTGACATGCGCGTATGCTCTGATGATCGATCGCCATATTGATCGACCAGTCTTCGATTACCAGCGAGAGCGTTAAGACACGTGTCGTGCACCTTGAAAATTAATCGATTTTTTCTCACGAGATTAAATTCGTTCTTGCAAAGCGAATCGGGCATTTTTTATCGGGATAATTCACACAGTAAAGTTACACGCATATTTTCGCAATATAACTCGGGATTGCATTGATAAATCGAGATTCGGCACGAGCACAAGTTGCTCTATCTCGCTCACGTGCTCACGCGCTTCGGCCATCTTGGCATCCTTGACCACGTGGTCGACGAGTCGCGCATATCTCTTTTTATTCTCACGCTAATTAAACGGCACTTGATTCGGGACTGTCGCATCGGGCAGTTTGCTTAACATTTTTAATATTCTGCATTAATAAAATATTATTGTCAATATAAAAAGTTCATCGTTGTCTCACTGCATTATTCCACCTACACCAGATCCTTGAAAAAACAGATGACATTATTGGAAAATTTGGAGCAAGTGTGTAAAGTCTATGCACGTCCTCTTGCTAGCTCAACGGTTTTCACACTGAATTCTAACGGTTCTCAGTTAAAATCTCCAAGTAGAAAAAAGGGACTTTATTGTTGTGATCAACAGCACCCACAATATAGACCAAGAGGACAGCTGCAATAGACCTGTCGTGAAAACGAGTCTTCCATGCGCGCCACGCCAGGTAGCGAAACCCGACCGCTCGCCCGACCGACTGTTAGAAGCTGCAGCTCATTCAATTTTAAGAATATTTCAATGAAATTTTCAGGGAATATAGCTAAAAGAGGATGCTATGGAATAAAAATATTTTTGGAAAATGCAATTTTTTGACTTACCTTGAGATGATTTGACTTATTTTTTGAGATGTAGCGTCTTAATTTCCATTAATAATTTATTTTAATTTTTAATGGAAACTATTTCTATTGAAAACTCAAAAAGTAATGGTTAATACATTACTTTTTCATTAAAAATTTCGCAATCCTGTTCCGGTTCAAATTCTGTTCATCATTCAAATCCTGTTCAAATCCTGTTCAGATTCAAAGAAATGTAGGTAGATCCCTTTTATTCAGATAGCTGCTCATACGGTTACTTTTAAAGGATGAAACGACGTTGCTACTATGGTCTTCGGATTTCCTGAGCCCTAAAAGCGATAATTTTGTTTATTGACATAGCCATTCATCCAAAAATACACTTCATCAGAGAAAATTATTTGTTTTTCGCGCAATTCTTCATTTTCCGACATTTGCCTCAATGTGTTGCAGAACTTTTTTTTGTTTTCATGGCATGCTTCATGAATAATTGATGCATTGTTATTTTGTAAGGATGCATGTTCAAAAAACGACGCAGAATATTGTGCAACGATGATTTGCTTAGTTTTAAAGCTTGAACGGCTTTACAGACTGAGGATTAACGATTTTTTCCAAAATAGTCTTTAATTTTATCAATCGTTTTCTCTGTAGTTACCGAAGTGGAAGGGCCTGACAAATCTTTTCTACGGTCCTGTAGTGTTCTGTATTCTTTAAAATTATCAATAACTTTGCAAAAAAAAGTCGTTACAATGTCAGAAATTTTGAAAAATAATATAAATCTGATTTCTCATAAACGTCGACATAAAATAGTACATTACGATACGTGTGATTTAAGTTATCTATTATTCGCTGTGTGCATTAGGCTAGAGGGGATAGATGAAACTATCGCAGCGCCCATGGTGGCAGGAGTAGGCAATAATTCTGGTGATCGTAGTAGCATCGGCTACAATTAAGTTTTTCGAGTATTAAGTAATAATGAGTCCTCGTTATTGTAGTGTTGTCGAGTGTAAAAACACTACCAAAAATAGTGCGTGTAAATTTTATACGTTTCCAACGGCATCACATAAGTTGGAGCAAAGAAAGAAATGGATAGCAGCTATCAAAAGAAAAAAAGTGAGTAACATAACTTTTCTGTCGTGTATACCATAAACTTTGAAAGTAGAAGCGGTATTTTAATGCTCAAGTCATAGTGATAAATTAATTATTCATAACGTAATAAATGAAATGGGTTTTCCACAGTGCTGATGCTTCACCTTGGGTGCCAAAACGGTGTGATTATGTATGTAGTGATCATTTTATTGGGAATAAAAAAGGAGAAGAAGAAAATAGCCCAAGTTATGTACCGACAATATTTCCTTCGTCATATCCGAAAAGAAGAATTAATGAAATCACAGCCGTGAATAGGTATGCTTTAATTAATATATTAACTCATTAAATTCATAGAGGTTTCTATAAAACACAGGATAATAGTGTTTATTGCAGGCATGCTCGTTTTATGAAGCGGAAAATAGACGGCATGAAATCTACAATCGTTTCACGCAGAGAAAAAGTTCTTGAACAATCATTCAAGTTGAATGAAGGAACTCGAGGCACATTAGAGGATGTTAAAATGGAGTGCAACGTCAAGAAAATTGTTGACCGAGAATGTCAAGTTATATCGTTTATTAATGAAAAATTTGACAGATCGTTTATTTGTAATCGGATTGGATTCGATGGTAAATCTGTGTGGGATGTAGAAATTCAAACTAATATAAATGACAATTTAAGTGCAGTTATCACTCCAAACAGGAAAGAATTTAAAGATAAGCAGTGTGGTACAGAATCGAAGAATTATGTAAATGTGTGTGTAGGACCCGATATAGAAAATGAAAACTTAAACACTCCAAAATTTTCAGGATTTGCTGGATATTTGTCAATAAAAAAAGAGGAATAACTTTTAGACTTCGCAGGAGTGACATTTGAGAATTTTAATTTATTACTAAAGCGATTAAAGGACGGGTCAGATTATAGTAAACTCTCCAAAGAAAATCGACTTCTACTCTTTTTAATGAAAATCAAAACTGATCTGACATTTTCAGCGATCACCGTGTTATTTGACGTACATAAAACAACCGTGTCAAGAGTGTGTTTGCTGTTTTAAAATACTTATCTGCTGCCACACAAAATTTAGTTTTCTGGCCAAAGAAAAGTGTTGTAATGCGATCTATGCCAGAATGTTTTAAGCCAAATTATGCAAATACTCGAGTGATCATAGACTGTATAGAATTCAGAATTCAGTGTCCCCCAGAAGTAGATAACAGGATATTCTGTTATTCACATTACAAGAAAAGTTCCACAGCTAAGCTGCTTATTGGAATCACCCCATCTGGATTCATTAGTTTCAAATCCAAAGTTGCTGGCGGAAGAAAAAGCGATTCACAGTTGACAGTAGAATCTGGTTTAATAGATTTACTAGAAGAAGGAGATGTTGTTTTGGCAGACAAAGGATTTCCGCAAATTAAAGACATAGTGAATGCAAAAGGTAAAAAAGTGACAGTCGTGATGCCTCCTTTTTTGGAAAAGAAATCAGAATTCAGTAAAGAAGAAACTGAGGCAACGTATAGCATAGCAAGAATTCGAATCCACGTTGAGAGGGTTATGCAAAGATTGAGAGTGTATAAAATTTTAGATAAAATCCCAGAATATCTTTTCGATAACATCGATAATATTGTACACATATGTTGTGTACTAACGAATTTACAGCCACCTATCTTTAGTGAAAATGACAGCACGTGAAATTTAATAATATTTATTATCATCTATGCAATAGTATGTATTTTGTATCATTTTTAAATTATACATAAATAAATAATCAAACCATATTATCTTGTGGTTGGCAATTTTTTTATTTTCTTTGTTTTAAATTAAACAGTTAATATTTAATATATTAATTTGTCATGAGAAATATAAACTTTTGAGGAACTTTATTTTTTTCGCGCACATCTTATTACACGTGAACTTATCTTTATCTTACTTTCCGAAGACATTTCATGTCTTTTATACATACTTCACTATATAAAGTGTGTAATACATTTCGACCGCGCAATATTTGAACTATAAAATTTTGTTAATAACGTTTTTTCCGTTGAAGCAACGAGTTGGCTTAGGCTGTTTCATATTATTGCACATTTGCACCTTTTTCAGCAGAGCAGAAAGAAAATTTTGAAAATAAAATTCTTCACATTTTATCACAGTGGTACTTAAAAATATTTCATTGCGTTTAACAGGTATGCAAACACTTCCATTTTGAATAGGTGTATAGATAAACAGATCACACAGATCTAAACCAGAAATATATATTTGTATTTGGCATTGTGTATAGTAAACTGTGCTTTCTCTGCGTAGTTCAACTGCGTTTCCATTAAATTTCAAATAGGGCATATTGCATGTTTTTGTACTAAAGTCAACTATACCGTTTTTTCGCAACGACTAGGGCATTTTACCTCGATAACTTTGGTAATTTTGGAATCTTCTACTACTACTCCGTCGAGACTGGCACACAGCCATGGTTGTTTTTCGCTGACTACGACACCTACATTTATCACGTTAACATTAAATAACGATTTATACGTTTCTCGAGCTTTCGACTCGTGTTCTTTTCCATATCTGGTAGCATGAATATCGAGCTTCTTTGGGAATAACATTTCACCAATTAGTGACTCGATAGTTTTTTTATTCTACTTTTAATACAATGTGCTTTTTTACTTGCAGATACCCTTAAATATCGACTGTTAAACCATTCATCACATTCCGATTGTTCCAACGTATCACAGGCTAATTTCACAATTTGGTTTCTTGACAGCTTAATATTCTTTTCATAAAAGTTTTTTAATTCTCCATGAATAACGGTTGCTTTGGAATACACTTTTTTTGCCATACATTTATCCAAAAAGGTTTCAACGCATACTTTACAATCCTCCTTTTTGCTTTCCAAGTCTATTTTAACAAGCATAGAATGCATCAAATCTTTAACTGACTCTTCTACTTCATCTTTTTCGCTTTCAACAATTATTATTTTTAATGCTGATCTACTCTTCAATTCTGACAACTGAACCTCGGATTGCTCAACTTCTAAATCACCTTGTGGAGGATACATTTCTAAAAATAATTTTCCTTTGGCATACTTTTCGAGTTTAAGCTTCTTTTCGCTAGGTTTACCCCATAACTGTTCATAATTTGTTTTTTATTCACTTTTGTCATTGTTGAAATACTCAATAAGAGCTGCTGCGACATGCTTGCACTTCGAACTATTTCCGTAAACGCAGTTACAAGAAACTGATAGAATTTGCCGAGCTGCATTAATCTGAAATAATATTAGGAAACATTCGATTATTTTTATTATGACCAATAACGAATGTGTCACGTCCCTGTTTTTGAAAATGTAAAGGTTTTGTAATAAACAGAGACGCGACGAGCTCACGCTCTCTATGTCTCTCTCTATCTCATTTGCCATGCGTAGCTATACCTTGCCTCGCGAGTGCGTGTGCACCTACAGGGTGTCCATGCACTTGCCAGGGTCCGCTTGGCGCGCACGTGTAATTTTTCCCTGCTGTTTGCACTGTCTCTCGTCAAAAGCGTGAGACCGTGATCAAAACAGGACGTGGATTATCGTATTCTGCTGATCGTACATCGTACGATCTGCGGAACAGATCCACGAGACACCATGGGAACGGTTGCCGTCGGGCTGGAGTTTTGCCAACTTGCCAGAAAACCGTGGGATAGATATTCTGTTCCAAAACGCTGAGCATGCAAAAAAACCCCACCGGGACGATAGCTCTTCGAGCTCTCGTGGTTCCTGTGGCGGGTGCGGCTCATTAGTCCCAACTTAGCCACGGTTCACTCCTGGGGTTGGAATAAAGGCTCCGTATTAAAGCCATCCTCGCGGCGGTGTAGTAAGACCCGGTTGATCACCAGGCGGACCCGCACAAAGACATAATCTTTAGTTCGATAATCACTTCGCGCTTTGTTCGATTGTGTACCACTTCGCGACAAGGACGTTTCTTTCATCCTTAATCTTTAATCTCTATCTTTATTATTATTATTACTATTCGACAAAATTCTTTATACGATATTATTAACACCGAAATCGTGCGAGAAACTCCCTTAAGCGATCGAACCGCGCACAGACAAGAGATCGCTCGCTTATAGGAGTTCAAGAAAGAGTGTAGAGCGCAGGAGCGATTACGCGGGGGTGATTGTCCCCGCGTTGTATGCGAGCGTCGTATGAGAGTGACGTAAGTCGAAACAATATATATATATATATGCAAGAACATGTATGATTTCTTTGTATTATTAACTTTTCTCTTTTATTAAGTCCTTAAAATAAACCAATTATTGTAACTCCCAACTACGTTTATTCTGTTTCAATAATTTACACCTCACCAAGCTAATCGCCATTTTCAGAGAATACCGGGGCCCGTACGGGACCGCACGGACACCCTCGCTAAACCCTAGCCCCTTTCACGTTACCTATTCATTTTCTCTCAGATTCTTTCTCCGATTACTTTATTATCTGAATTATTTCTTTTATTTGGTTGTACCCTCCGTACAACCTGGTGGCAGCAATCTATCATTTAATTATTATTTTATTTCACTTTTGATTTTTATTTTCCACGTTACAAAAGTCCCTTCCGGAAGTAACAAATGCATTTCAATAAAATTTCAATCTTACATGCAATTCCACAAGATATTCTTTTTTCGTAACAGACGCTTGTCTAATGACAGCAGCTCTGATAAGAATGCCAACACCTGACTCTCTGTGCTCTTCGACATTTATAACATGTCCGGCATTTACCAAATCTTTACCATTTCCTGACGTTTCAGGCTGAAAGTTTATGTTGTGAGATATTTTTTCAAATCCAGTGTATAAGATGACACTCATGACGAACATAGAATATCTGCAAGTACACAGAAATTGCCTTACTTTATGATATTCAAAATACACATACTTCATATGCATAACCTCCAAATATGGTGAACTTTCGTATAAACACACATATTTTCTTGTTATTTAGTTACTTTTTTTGTGACAGAAAAAAATTTGATTAGTCTATAAACTAATAGCGAACACAAACTTGTTACACCCTAATAAATTATTTAAAAATAATTCAGAAGTTGGAATTGTTATATGTTGAGATATGGAAATAAACCAGGAAAACTTCGGCTATCGAGTCACCAGAGAGCGCTACCAGTCTTGTACACAGCGAATTGCACACCGTGAAGTTAGCGCCCGAGCGTAGCGAGGGTGCTAAACGCCGTGAAATAGACAACTTATGTCACGAGTATCGTATACTATTTTATAGCTCGTGTGACATAAACCCGCCTATACTATTCGAACCTGGGAGGGGGGGGGGGGGGGGGGGTACAGGGGATTCAGAGGGCGGGGCCCCCGAAAGGAAATGATTATGATTTTTAAAATAACGTTAAAGTATCGCACAATCATAATCTCAATACAAGCCGCAAGTCAAGCACCGAACAAAAAAAATTGAAAAACTGGTACACCAGAATAATAGTTTCGATAATTCATGTATGTTTATTAAATAATGAACATAAAAGTAGGTGAAACAAGGGGAATCATATTAATTTCTCAATTTAAATATTAATTTTTTAAACTCATATAATTAAAACAGTAATTTAACAAATTTTAACGATTTTTTTCAACCGCTTTCGTCGGTTTGAATGGTTTTATCCTGAGTCGTGCATGTTCGTTTGACATTGCAATTATTAAATGTAAGATTGCCGCTAGGGCCATTTCTGGTTACATTACAATAATTAAAGATATAATTCGGCCTAGGCGCCTCCTCATCGGTAAAATTCTGAAAATATAATCCGATATCCGGATGATAAAAATAAGCTCCTTTTGGCTGCTCTGGTTGGATCATGTTCGTCTTTGAGGTTGAAGGAGTCAATAAGCGGGAACTCATATAATTCTCTAGCACAGTTGTAGTATCACTACTAGACGACATCACTTTTTTTCCTAATAGAGATGTAGCAACTCTCGAGGTTGAAGTACTACTATCTTCATTTGAGGCGCTTTTACAAACGTTGACCCCAGAAGTTGATGGTTCATGTTCTGATACTATACCAGCAACAACCCTTCTGGTTAGTTTAGTTATCTCCATCCCATCAGTAATTTACTCACAAATCCTTTTCTTATTTTTTATGGAGTCAGCAATTTACCCGAAAGCAACCGTCGCTGATTCTCAGCCTCCGTGTCGCTGCAAAGTTGTAATATCGGCAGCAATGTCAACTAAGAGAGTTGCCGAAGTTCTACGAAAGCTGTGTCCTATGAAATTATCAGTATCTGACAGATTTAGATATTCGGCGATGTCTTTTGGCATCAATCCGAATTTATTAATTCCAATGGCTTGCTGGATGCATGCCCCTTTCGTGTGCAGAAGAAAAAATCTATTAACGGAACAATTTTCCGGTCTTGCCTGTAGATATTTCCAACAAAAGTGGAATAATTCATTCGTGATTGTAAAAGACCTTGGAACGTAATTTTTGGTTTTCGGTACTTGAACAAGAAGTACATCATCTTCCACTTTTTTAACGTCGCCGATGGTAATATTCACAAATTCTTTTCTTCGCAATGCCCCAGAAATTCCGAAGATGAGAGCTACCTGAACATCATTTTTAACAATGAATAATTCAAGTTACTACATAAATTTAAGGATGTATATTATTGAAGTTTTACTTACCTTTTCGCATAAATATACATCATTAGGTGCTTCGTTTAGAAATTTCGAAATGTTTTCTTGTGAAAAAACTTGCGATTTTTTTGGCCGATACCCCAAACTATTTTTTTTTTTAATGCCGTCAATTTGTTGTAGCGACCAATATCAATATAATCGTAAGTGCTGATTGTGCATTTTAACATAGAATATGTTGCCCATAGAATCGGTGGGGCGTACTTTTTCGATAATTGCGCAAAGTATGCCAAGAGTATATCTTCGCAAAAAGAATTGGATTTATTCTCTTTGCGCCATTTCTTCAATGTGTTATACGCTGCTGTATATAATTTTTTTGATTTACTGGGCAAAAAATTTAGGGTCACCGATTTCGCTATTTCTTTTATAGCGTCCGGAACAATTTCATTGATGCCATCTTCACAAAATTCACTTTCCGAACTGTTCATTTCCGAACGAAAGTTATAATTTCCGCACAACAAACTATAGGTAAGCGTTTCGTCTTGATTTCGTTGTTATTTTTTCTACAACACGAAACCATTTTCAGGAGAATCGCTAACCTATCCCTCTCTTGTCATTTGTTCGCTGTGAATTTTCAAGCTTCAAATGACATTTAAAAGTATTTTCTTTTGTCTTTTATGCATCTGTGAAATTAGTCGATTGATTTTGGCACGGTGTAGAAATAGACTACTTAGGTCACGGAAAAGCATAGCTAAATTACGGGTTTAGGTCACACAGTGCTATAAAAATATTCGATTCTTACCTCCTAATAGTAGTTTCGCTTCCAACTCTTTTACTTCTAGACTTCGTGCGAAAGCCTCTAAACGCTTCACTATACATTTTCTCTCTTGAATAATAACATTCAATGAGAAAAACTCTTTTTTCAAAAGTTAACTCACTCATTTTCAAGAAGGTCGTTCGCTTTCTACCGCAGCTAGAATAAAACTGACAGGTCTCAAGAGGGGTGATTCGTTAAGTTTTCACACGTTCCTATTGGACATCCAGTACAATGCTTAATATTTATACAAAATAATTAGCTCATTGTTTACCCTTATTAAATCTACATATTACAGGGTGTCCAATAGGAAGTTGCTGAAACTAATCGGCTGCAATTTCAAAACACGTGCACAGAATCAGAAAAGCCAAATTGCTTTAAATAGAGGAAACTCTGCAGTTTTAAACGCACATAAATAAAACCCAGTCAAATATTTTTTATATCAATTTATTACATCTTATAAAAATAACGAAAAAGTACAGTGATTAATGATAGATATTTCCGAAATGCGAACCGTTAGATTGTGCACAAAAATCAATTGTCTTTTGAAAACTGTGAAAAACTGTGTCCAACATATCGTTCGTAATGCCGCGAACCACTTCCTGGATGGCCGCGATCAGTTCTTCTATTGTGCTGGGGTTTTTAGCGTAACAACGATCTTTAATGTAACCCCACAAGAAAAAATCACAAGGGTTCAGGTCCGGTGAGTACGGAGGTCATTCTAGTCCGCCTTGAGCAAATTTAGGGTACCCCAGACCGATTACTCGAGTCCCATATACGCGATGAATAGCTTCAAACACCTCATGAGTCCGGTGCGGCGTCCCTCCATCTTGCATGAAGTAAACATTTTTAACCAGCCCCCTCTTTTTTGCATAAGGGAAGAATTTCGTTTCCAAAAGCTGTTTGTAACTCTCTCCTGTTACCGTAGATTCCAAGAATTGCAAATAAATTCCTTTTACGGATGAAGGGACTTCGCTAGCGATATGTTGGGATTTTCCGTTCCCCAAAACCGGTAATTTTGCTTGTTTACGTATCCATTCATCCAAAAATGTGCTTCATCGGAATAAATAATCATTTTCTCATTAAGTTCTTCGGCTTCAAACATTCCCGTAATAGTGTTACAAAATTCGATGCGTTTCGTCATGGCATGTTCAGTTAACAATTGATGAGTGCGTATTTTATACGGATGAAACTTTAAAAATTATATCAAAATGTTGTGTAATGATGATTTGGTTATTTTTAATGCTTGAGCAGTTTTCCGAATCGAATCATTTGGATTTTGTTTGAAATAATTTTCAACTTTGTTGATCTTCTCTGGTGTAGTCACCGTAATAGATGGACCTGGCAACTCGTGTCTACGGTCCTGGAGTGTACCATACTCCACGAATTTATCGATTATCCTACAAAAATTAACGTAAAATTACTTCAATGCAGTTTAATTGAATTGAAACACAAGTTGTGTAATAGATGAATATGAATAAATATTAAATTCTTACCTTTTCAGAGTGTTTTCGCTGGCAACTCTATGAGTTCCAAACTTAGTACGAAACCCTCTATACACATTACTATAAATTTTTCCCCTCGAGAAGAAGCACTCAATAAGATATACTTTTTCTTCCGTGGTGAGCTCACTCATTTTGACGCGCGCGTACTTGCTTCAACCACGGCTAGAATAAAACTGCGGGGCCTCAGGTATGCGTCTTAAAAAAAGGGACCCCTATTGAATTCATGGAGGAAAGTTTTATTTAGTTTTAGCAACTTCCTATTGGACACCCTGTATATAAATATATATACAGTCACGTCCAATTGAAATGCATCACAGGATTTTTTCGCAATCTTGGTCGTAGATTAGGCAAACTGGTAATTTTTTGCACTTTTGTCAGCTTTCGAATGAGCCTGGTCTTATTTTGGTTAAACTCCAAGTTACCGATCGATAGTGGAGTTTGTGAAAAGTGCGGAGCGCAACGTCGCGATGTTGTCGAAAACTCGATATGTCGAAAAAATATGTCGAACAAATTGGCACACTTAGCATCAGAAAGGGTATCCTTTGCCATGAAAAGAGCCAGCCCACTATTTTTTGTGAGACAGTTATGGACCTAGTGGTACCACCTTAAAGTCAAAAGCATGTTTCGTCGATATCCCCCGGTTATATTTACACCCGAAATAACTAATCCAGTACCGTTTACACGCACTTTAACACCGGTTTTCATTCCATCGTGTGTTACAAAACCGGAATAGTGGTGCCGTGTAAACGTAATCACTGTTTACACGAACGGGAATAATGTACTATACCAGCATTGTTGTTATCCCAAAGGCTAACCAACAAAAAAACCTTGAACTACACTAAATAAGTAACTAAATACTTTTGCTATTTTTTATCCTTTGGCGGGCTACAACCTCACTTTTATCATTTAGGTTGAATAGAAAAAATCAGGTTGAAACGGTGAATAGTAAAAAATAAAATCCGCAAGCAGCGAAAACGAAAAAAAAATATTTTATTTCTTAGGACTTTGACTTGACTCCTTTTTTATTCAATGCCTTCTTCATTTCTTTCCTTTCGTTTTCAAATTTAAATATTTCTAGGGCAATCTGAAGTATTTACAATACTCACGCACTATCCAGTTTCATAGGAATTTTTATATTATTGGCGTTGCCACAATAGGTGTACTTAAACCGTCACCGTTTACACGCGTCTTTATTCCGCTCTTATTCCGGTTTACTTCTACACCCGTTGATCAAGAGGAATAGAATAACTAAACCGGATTAGTTATTCCGACCCTGACAAATCGTGCAACCGAAAATTGGGTGTCAACTATCCGATTTAGGAACGAATTTATGAGTGTCAACACTTACTTTGATTGAAATTGTATTTTAGTGTCGACACTAAAAATTACAGTGTCTTTGGTATTATCCATTGAAAGCCAACACTAGAAATAAAGGTAACAACACGCAAATTTTTATGTATTTGAAATTTGGTTTCGACACCTGAATTAAGGGTGTCGACACTTAAATTGTTTCGAGCCGGAATTTGGTTTCGACACCTGAATTGAGGGTGTTATATGAGTAAAAAGCTTCACGCAACATCCGCTACACGACCAAAAGCAACTGCATGATTCTCGTCAACGGTCACACTGGCTCGCGTTTCAATATATAACCCGTCTCCTCATTAATTACATGTGAAGACCCGAGCCAACCACAAAGAAAGGAAAAAGAAGTATGCCGCTGTACCGGAGACGAAATGCAGTCAACATCTTAACCAGTAGTAGTAAGAGAGAAGTGAAGTAAGTAAATGGTAACTCGGGATTCGAAACCCAATTATGAGACAAATTTAAGTGTCGACATCCGTAACTAGGAGGTCGAAACCAAATTCTAGCACGAAAAACTTTAGTATCGACACCTGTAATTTGGGTGTCGAAATTAAATTCTGGCTCGAACCAATTTAAGTGTCGACACTGGACAGTTCAGTACGACACCAGATAACAAGCGGCCAAGATAGGTGTCGACATTCATAAATTCGTTCCTAAATCGTATACTTGACACCCAAAAAACCGACACCCAGCCGACACCAATAATTTCGGTTTCATGATTGGTCAGGGGGATGTAAAGTACCGTTTACACGCACTTTAACACCGGTTTTTACTACATCGGGTGTTGCAAAACCGGAATAAGCGTGCCATGTATACGTAGTCATGAAGAAAAGTCAATCGGCTATCACATCGACGAACACAGTCTTACATATCACCAGATTTTCTAGTTACAGAAGGTGTCACTAGACAGCGACTGTGAGCGATAGGGATAAGAATTTGAACGCACCTATCTCAACTTTCGTAAGCGTTTACAGCGCCAAGTCGAACGGCAAAAAACCAGAGAGACTAGAGAGAAGGAGTGGACACAGCGTGCTTCTAAAATGTACACGAAATCCCAGCCTGAAGTGGCGGCGCTGTATCGGTAAAGATCCTATTAGATCAGACATACTGTTACTACTTATTTCCTAATCTCGATTTTTCAAAATACGTGCAGTGTCTATGTTTACGTTAAAATTGTCGACACAAAATGTTGTTTGCAAAATTTAACCTTTCCGCACACGACACGAAACCATGTACTGAAGATAATAAATAATGTTTTTAACCTCCAATGTCCTGTCTAATATACTGGGATTTGGGTTAGAGGCTTTTTTTCTATTGCGCAAGCGCGGAACGGTCACTTTCACTGTGTGGACTAATTTTATTACTATACGTGTAGGATTTTTACACCTGGTGGCAGAGCTAAGAACTAATTAAAGACGGGATTTTTAGGACGCCGTTATTACTTATTTTTCTATGCTGTGTCCACTCCTTCTTTCTAGTCTCCCTGCCAGGGAGACTAGAGTAAAGGAGTGGACACAGCGTGCTTTAGAAATGTACACGAAATCCCGGCCTGAAGCGGCAGCTGTAATAAATGGGACTTCCATAATATAGTTTTACTCTTTTTATTACAAGAAATAAAGAGAGATGTACAGAGCACGTTTATCTTGTTGCCAACATATATCAGAACTGTGGCTTACAGCGACACGCTGTCGCTAGGTGGCGGAAATCATAATCATCACATCTTTCTTTTTTTTTTTTTTTTTTTTTTTTAATAATTAAAGTTAGTTAAATGAACAATATCATGGATAATATTAAACTAGCAAAACATAGTAATTTAGGAAGGAACAGCATTTAAGTAGTGTAATCTTTGAGGTAACCAGGTCTGTTAACGACGCGTCCACTGCGAGTGGTTAGTCTAGACGGTGAGGCTTGTATGTCCGGAGGTTCCGGTTTGATTGATACACGGGCAGGAATCTGCGGATCCATTTCGTGAGTTTCGCTGGTGTGTTTCTCGGTGTAATTATCGTAATCCTGAGTAATCTCGACGGAATAGTCTGGCGGATATTTAACTTGAAAATTATTGTTAGTGTCTCGATTTAAGAATTTTCTATTTCGCGTTACAGTCGTTCCGGATTCTTTCATGACTTGATACGCTCTCGGTTTATCGCTTTTGTCGACTATTATTCCCGGTTCCCAGGTTTTGTCTTTGTTCTGAATTCTGACAGTTTCGCCTTTCGATAACTCTGGGAGATTTCTCGCTCGTTTGTCGTGATAACATTTCTGTAAATTTTGTCGCTCAATTAGCTTGTTTTTAATCAGTTCACTGTCCTGGCGGTGACGGTCTAAGAAATCTGGAAGCACTCCCCGGACGTTTCTTCGAAACATTATTTTGTTGGGGGATTCGATACAATTAGATATCGGCGTGTTTCGGAGTTCTAACAATGTTAAATATGGATCTTTCCCATCCTCTTTCGCTTTTTTCAGCATTTTCTTGACCGTTTGTACAAAACGTTCGACTAGTCCATTGCTCCTCGGATAAGCAGGACTCGACGTTACATGTTCGAAGCTCCAAGTTTTCGCAAATTCTCTGAATTTTTGGCTACTAAACTGGGGGCCGTTATCAGACCTTACAATTTTCGGTATACCGTGTCTAGCAAACAGAGACTTCATCATCGTTATTGTCGTTTCACTTGACTCGTTTTGTAATAATCCTATTTCTATGTACTTCGAAAAATAATCAACCATTAACAGGTACGGTAATCCATCGAGATAGAACAAGTCGACTGCTACTTTTTCCCAAACGTCACTCGGTATCTCACTCGGAACAAGCTTTTCGTTTTGATGGCTTTTTTGGAATTTTTGACATATCGGGCAGTCTACTATTGTCTCGTAAATTTGTGCATTCATACGTGGCCAGAAAACTATTTCGCGAGCTCTATTTTTTGTTTTTTCAATTCCCATGTGATTGTAATGCAGCTTACTCAGTACTTCTTTACGCAGTCGATTAGGAACTACTACGCAGTTATTTTTAAATAACAAACCATCTACCTCGGTGAGTTCGGAATGGTAAGTATGGTACGGCTTGGCGATTTCAGGTACATCTTTAATCTCGTTCGGCCAGCTCGTACGAATGAGCTTTATCACAGTCTGTAACTCATTATCGCTTTCAGTCTCGGCTATAAATTCTTTCTTTTTTAAATCACTCATACTTTCGGATAACTTCACGTTCAAAACGTGTGAGTTTATGTCCTCGTCTTCATTCATATCGCTCAAATGTGCGCGAGAAAGGCTGTCAGCTATCAGCAAATCTTTTCCAGGCTTATAGACTATTTCAGTATCGTATGGTTGTAACCGCAATCTCATTTTTTGGAGTCGTACTGGAATTTCCGCAATCGGTTTCTTAGAGATTGGAACAAGAGGTTTGTGATCGCTTTCTACTATCACTGGCTTGCCAATTATATACTGGCGAAATCTCTCGCATCCGAATACAATCGCGTACATTTCTTTTTCTATCTGCGCCCAAGCCCCTTGACTCGTTGTAAAGGCTTTGGAGGCGTATGCTATTGGCAAATTATTTTGTAAGAGAACAGCTCCGACTCCTGTTCCACTGGCGTCTACGCTTAGTGTGCAATCTTTGTTCGTATCATAATACTGGAGTACCGGGTTTTTTGTCAATCTTTCTTTTATTTTTTTAAACGCAAGGTCATGTTCCTCCGTCCAATAAAAATCTACCCCTTTTTTGATTAACTCTCTAAGTGGAGCTGTGATGTCGGAGAGATTCGGTATGAATTTAGCTACGTAAGTAATCATTCCCAGCAATCTTTCTACTCCTTTCGTGTCTGTGGGTTTTTCCATTTTTGTTACTGCAAGTAATCTATCCGTATCTATTTTAATTCCATCTTTTGTGAAAATGTGACCCAAGAACTTGACACTACTTTTCCCAATTTTGCATTTTTCGAGATTGAACTTAATTCCGTTTTCCCGAGCTTTGACGAAAATTTTTCTCAATATTCTTTTGTGTTCTTGTTCATTTTGAGCCCAAACTATAATGTCGTCGATGTAAACTTCTACGTTCTGAATGTCGCTGAATATTTGTTTATATACTCTGTGAAAGATTTCAGGTGCAGTTTTTATGCCGTAGGGCATTCGCAAAAAACGGTATCTGCCAAAAGGGGTTTGAAACGTAGTAAATTTTGAACTCTCTTCCGACAACTCAACCTGCCAAAAAGCCTTGGACGCGTCTAGAACCGTAAAAATCTTTGCGTTAGCCATTTTTGACGCTATTTCCTCGAAAGTCGGTAATGTATAATGTTCTCTGAGTAGGCATGAGTTTAGATATTGCGGGTCGAGGCAGACTCTAAGAGTATTATCTGGTTTTTTTACAAGTACTACCGGGTTTTCGAATTCTGTAGGCTCAACTATTTTCTTAATAATTTCGTCACGTTCCATACTCATAAGTTCTGTCTTGTAAGCTTCTAATACTTTGAACGGTACTTTTCTGCAGGGCTCTATTTTTCCTACGTATCCTGGCTTCATTTTAAAATCAAAAATGTACTTGAGTTTGCCAATGCCTTCAAATAGGTCTTTATTTTCCGCGATCAGATTTTTTGTATCTTCCTCGTTTGTTAGCTGTACGTTCGCTACTCGAGTCAAAAGGTTTAATTTTATAATGCTCGGTAACCCTATCAAAGGTGTCGTTTTTTCGCATTTGACGACATAAAACGAAAGTTTTTCATTTTTTCCCTTGACTTCGCACGCTAAATTTACTTTACCGACTAATTCGAGTTTAGATCCGTCGAAATTTGACAATTTTTGTTGCGTAGCCTCGAATTGTTTTTGTGGGCCGATCTTCAAATATTCGTTAATACCAATTACATTGGCTCCAGCGCCCGTGTCTAATTTAAAAGATATTGCTTTTCCCGTTTCTGAAAATATTACTTTTTCATACCAATCAGTTTTCTCGCAATTGCAATCGTTAACATTGCCCAAGAAAATTGTGTCGGAGTCTTCTGCTACCACGTCTATTTTTTGGCGATTTCGACAAACCTGCGCGAAATGATTATAACCGTTACACGCTTTACATTGTTTGTTATAAGCGGGACATCTGTTCGGTTGGTGTCGATATCCACATCTTCTACACGACGATTGATTCTGGTTGGGCTGCTGACTCGGCGGACCTGTGTTCTGCTGCTGCTGTTGCCTCGATGTCCGACCTTCGCGCCCATTTTGCTGTTGGTTTCTCTGCTGCCAGTGTTGACCTCTGCCTCTGTTCCCTCGTTGTTGATTGCGCCCTCTACCCGAAGTTTGCTGTTGTTGCGTCGTCTTTTGTTTCGTTTGTACGACGTCGATCTTTTCGCTCGCTTTGAGTGTCTCTATTCGTTCATTGGCTAATTCTGCCGCCTTACACAATTGCACACATCTGTCGAAAGATAAATTTTCTTCACGGAGGAGCCGATCTTTTAACTGCGTATTTTTTATGCCACTGATAATGCGATCTTTTATCAAGCTATCTTTCAGGGCACCGAACGAACAATCTAGGCTTAACTTTTTTAGATCTGTCAGAAAAACGTCGAATGTTTCATCTGCCTTCTGATTTCTTTGAAAAAACACGTGCCGGCACACACTTTCATTTTTCTTTGGTACACAATGATTTTCGAAGGCTTCTACTACTTTGTCGAAGTTTTTGGCATCCTCCTCGCTCAGCTCGAATGTGTCGAATTTTTCTTGCGCCTCTTCTCCGATGGCGTGGAGCAAGATCGCAATTTTCACTTCGGGGGCTTTGTTTTTTGATTCCGTGGCTTGTAGATATATGTCGAACTTTTTGTGCCATTTTTTCCAATTTTCCGATATATTTCCACTGAATGATAACGGTTCTGGCGGTTTAAGGTTGAGGCTTTGTTGCACGGTGGCCATCTTGTCTATTCCTGTTGCTTTTTGCACGTGGTCTGTGTGGCTCTCGATTCTTTCGTCGGTTTCTATTGTTGTCTCTTCTAAAGCGTCTTCAAATAAACTCTCATCTAATTCACTTTCGTGTCCAGACTGCGCCATGTAATAAATGGGACTTCCATAATATAGTTTTACTCTTTTTATTACAAGAAATAAAGAGAGATGTACAGAGCACGTTTATCTTGTTGCCAACATATATCAGAACTGTGGCTTACAGCGACACGCTGTCGCTAGGTGGCGGAAATCATAATCATCACAGCAGCGCTGTATTGGTACAAATCCTATTAGATCAGACATACTGTTACTACTTATTTCCTCCTCGATTTTTCAAAATACGTGCAATGTATATTTACATCAGGGAGTTTACGTGTACAAAATTTTTTTTTATTAATGTACTGAGCTTCGATCTTGGAAGGAAATGAAATGTGAACATTTGATATTGTTTTATTCTACCAGACCCATCAGTACAATTTTTTTTTTTATCATTTATTTTGTAAATACTGGAAATAAAGTTATGTTTATCTGGCTCATTGGCCATTCTTATGTCGTAAATATTGATGGCATTAAAATTTTTTTATTCAGCATGAAAACGACGCGGGTAACACAGAAAACACCACACGAAAAAATCTGCCAACCTTGAAAGGTGATCGGAAAGGTGACACAAAATGTTATTTGCAAAATTTAACCGTTCCACACATGAGACGAAACCACGCACTGAAGACAATAAATCGTCTTTTCAACCTCCAATATCCTGTTCAATATACTGGGATTTGGGTTAGAGGCTTTTTTTCTATTGCGCAAGCGCGAAACGGTCACTTTCACCGTGTGGACTAATTTTATTACTATACGTGTAGGATCTGTACACCTGGTGGCACAGCTACGAACTAATTCAAGACCGGATTTTGAGGACGCCGTTACTACTTATTTTCCTATGCTGTGTCCACTCCTTCTTTCTAGTCTCCCTGCTCCCTGCGAAAAAACGCTAAAAGAGGCTATCTCTGCACACTGCGCGCGATGAGCGATGGGCGATGAGCGATGCGTTCGTGAAAATTTATTTTCCTATGTTCATACTGCGAGCGACGAGCGACGCAAGCGACAAGTATCGCAACAGTACACAAGACATTGAAAGTGAGGTTACGTGGTAAACAGATGGTGAAGTGCTAAAAAATTTTTAAAATATATGTGTAAATCAATAAAAGAAAATAAAAATGACATGTTAATGGTAAACAGCACTTGGATTTTCGATTACTCTATACATTATTGCGTGCGCGTTCGAAAACTCATCCTTTCATTGTACTTTTTCATTCCCCATGTGTTGGATAGAGACAGAACGATTATAATGGCTTAAAAATGTCGACTGCAGAACGCGCCGTCGCTGGTTGCGAGCGTCAAGCGATGAAAGTAGAAACTTGGTCAACTCCGTGAGCGACGTCGCGAGGGAGCTCGCGGCGGATGTGATGTTCAGAAAAGCAGAGGTCTCATTGGCTATCGCTCATCGCGCGCAGTGTGCAGAGGCCATTAGGCCCACCATACACGCTTTCGCATAGCGTAGCATAACGTAGCATAAGACCGATCACACACGCTTTTACATAGTAAAGCATAACGTAGCATAAGAGATTTTGACCAATCGGGTAGCGTACACGTATACTATATATATCCGTCTCGAGTTATCCGATTGGTCGAAATCTCTTATGCTACGTTATGCTACGCTATGCGAAAGCGTGTGTGATCGGCCTAAGAGATTTCGACCAATCGGGTAGCGTACATGTGCACTATATATATGCGTTTGGAGTTACTCAATTGGTCGAAATCTCTCATGCTACGTTATGCTACGCTATGCAAAAGCGTGTGTGATCGGCCTTAGAGCGTGCAAGTCGACGTACCCTTCAAAAAAATGATCGCGCTTCGATTAGGCCCTTGAAAATGTATAATATCCTACAATTTGAATAAAATCGGCTGACCACACAAAATATTTTTTTTTATTTTTCTAATGAACAAGTATCCGACAAACTATTGAATTATCAAATTCGTGTCCGACAAACGATTGCGCATCGATTATGCATTTGAAAATTTATGATATCTCATAATTTAAAAAAAATCTGCTAACCATACAGATTTTTGTTTTTAATTTTTTTAATTAACTAATTTCCGACAATCGTCGATTTTGATCCGACAATCTCCGACAAACGCCCAACAAACGATTTACATTTTAAAAAAATGTATAAATCCAAATTCGGTCCGTCAAGTTCACAGAAGTGTCTGTGTCCCCACAACGAATGTGATGAATACGTAATTCGTCACTAGAGTGCACTGATTTCCTTGCAGAATACCCGCGAAAGCGTAAATTGTGATACTCGTACTTCCTTTAATCATGCATTCTTTTGACAAGTTTATAACTTATTAAAGATTAAAGAAATGAGAGGAACGTGATTAATTTGGGTGACTATTGAATAAATTATATACTAAGCAATAATTACTGATCGATAAGAAAATACGATAGTCTTCGCATGTTATAAATAAATATATATAGTTAAAATCATTCACAGTATAAAATTGATGTTCTCTTAGTCCATACGAATTATAATAAGGCTTTTCTTAATATTTTATATAAACAGCTTCAAACAACGACATTTTGTAACCGGTTTGATTTTATAAACAATATTAATAGTCTAGGATATATCAATCATCGATACTTATGTATTAGCGCGAACAATGAAACAATGTAGTGAGCGTGTGAAAGCGAGTCGGGGGTCGTGGGACCAAAGAAATCATGAGTGGGATAATGAACGAGCGTCATGATTGGTCGGTGTGTGAAAGGAGCGTGCGGAGTCTGCGCGAGAGACTCATGAAATAAAGGAACGAGAGCCGAGTGAAAAGAAAGAAAAAGGAGAAGAACTTTGTCAGCCGTCGAGAAAAGAACTATCACTTGTCGAGTAAAAGTATATAATTTGCAACATAAATTCCTTCGTTAAATTATTTAGGAGAAAGTTCGCAAGGCGAGCTTCAGCTCTTTATCAATCGAATCCACTAACAATTACTTGAATTTTATGCCAATTTCCCGCTCGGAGTGTTACACGAAAATAACCGTTACGACATCTGTGCTCTGCATCTGTAAGCATTCTCTCACGTTAGGTTGGGTTCTTGAGCCCTAGTCACTTTCGGACGGTCTATAGTTGATTATTCTTCTGACAATCTCCATCCTACCCCTGATGTTACATCTACTACGAAATATATCGATCTGTGGCTCTAAACGCACGCGTCAGTGCGCCGTGATCTGTCAGGTGGAATACGATTTTGTCATTATTCCAGTTATATCCGCAAACGTCACCTCAAACAGCAGCAGCACAAAAATGCCGAAATTTCACATATCAACTTCTGTAGTGATTTTGACAATTGTTTTTGGAATCGTTCAGTCTTATAGTACGGAAAAATACTCTCTGCTTATGCCCAATGTAAGACCCAACTCGGTAAGTATTTGAAAAATATTCAAATGTTGACTTTTAATATAATTAATAAACATACCGACAAATTGTTTAAAATATTATTTACGTTTGAATTATCCATAATTAACGATATAATCGATTGTCGTAGGCGACACGTATTAAAAAAAGTTTTTGGTTTTATGAATGAATGTATGATTAATCAATGACATTCGGTAGCAGATCGGAAGCCGTTGGAAAAGCGCTGAGGATTCGGTGCGTTTACTTTCCGAGACGTACCACCAATTTATCCTGTGTCGTACACGAATATTTATTTAAAAATCAATTTTTTGGTAAACTAAGTACATTGCCCACTTTTTGCAACGACTCTGTCGAGCTTAATTCGAATTTCGTCTTCATGAACTGGGGCAATGACATTAATACAACCTGTTGAATTGTGTGTGTGGGCAAAGTTCATTCATAAAAATGTAGACAGCTAGCTTGCAAAAAAATCAAGTTAATATAACCATATATTTCTTTGTAAATCCTGCTCTCTAGTGAATTAGATTTTCTACTGTGACTCTGATTACAACTACGTAAAGTTGAAAAGTAGACTAATGCTTGTTATAAGCCGTTACAGTTTCTTGACATCGCATTTAGATGTATTCTCATGTACAGTCACTGTAACTCTGTACCACAGACCTTGACAAACGATTTCATGAATCAAAAATTATCGCGGACAGTTTTAAATGTATAAGAAAAGCAGAGCCTCTGCATTTTTTTAATCGATCACATTTGCTTTAAAAGAGATATACTACAACCCCGAGATTGGCAAAAAAAAATGATCATTTTTTATTTTTGAATTAACTTCAAAATTGTAACGAAAAAAAAAAATTAAAATACTAATTACCAAAAAAATTAATAATTCGCTGAAAATTATTTCTAATTACTTCGGCACAAAAAATGCAAAAAAATGAATTGATTTTCGTTGAAAAATTTAAATTATACAATATTACATTACGAATTGTTTAAAAATTTGATATTTTGTCAAATAATAATTTCAATTACTTCAAAATTTAGTATTTCACACAAAATAATTGTAAATAATAAAAAAACCATCAATATAATATACACTACCGCCGAAAAATTTCCGGACAAAAGTTCAAAAAAGTCTCGGCGCTGTTTTTGATGCCATTTCATCGGTAATATACATAAACGAATTTAATAAACGGCATTTTGAAGGGGAGGAATTCAGCTTCATTTTGCTTTTTTCTGAAATTTTCACGATTTTTTTTTTACGACCAGCACGTCATTTCGAAAAAGACCGTTTTTCGCCTTTTTTTTCTTTTACAATTGGACCGGGTTTTCAGAAAAAAATTTTTTTTTCCATTTCCTTAACCGGATCTTTAAAGAGAGAAACTCAAGCTTCAGTTTTGTTTTTTTTAAAGTTCGGCGCAATTTTTTTTCGCAAAGTTATCTCATTTTTGCCGAAAAAAGACAAAATTTGAAAATTACCGCGTAACACGAGAACTATTAGATTTAAAAGGAAATCTCAAGGAGGTAAAAAGTTGCGTCTGTGATTGTTGAGTTCACATTTTCTAAATTTCTTTTCCGAATTTTTTTTTTCATCGATTTTCAGTCGAACCTCAGGTATATTGATTGCAGTAACTTGAAAACGATAGGGGTTGTGATAAAACGTCAAGAAAGAAAAAAGTTTTATTTTATTAATTTCGAACACATTAAAATTTTTTTCAGATTTTTCTTCAAATTTTTTTTCCCAACTATTTTTGGTTCAAACTCCGATAAATTGATTCGCATATTTTGAAAATTATGAGGTTGTGATAAAATATCTAAAGGGGAAAAAGTTATATTTTTCAATTTTGAGTGCATTGGAATTTTTGTAGATTTTTTTTCGAAATTTTTTTCTGAGAAATTGAAAATGGTCTCAACAACTGTTTAAAAAAATTCTCGTGTATTTAAAATGAAACTACACACCCTTAACATTTTGGGTAGACTTCAATAGTCTAACGAAAGTCTAGTTTTATTTAATATCTCTAAAAATTAAATAACCCTGTAAAATTTCAGGAATTTTGTGGAAAAAGCAATTTGCTATTTCGTTCCATGATATTTGGAGACTCTCCCGGAGGTGTTCTGTACAAGTGAGATTCAATCTTCTTATTTACGCCATCCAGTTAATTCTACATTAGTTCTGCTCGGGTAAGATCAGGAGATTAAGGAGACCACTTTATTATTTGCGGCTTTCTATTTATCTTTTATTCTGTAAAACAGAAGAGTGTGTATTTTTTAAATCTAAAAGGAATCAAGTTTTTTTCAAGTTATGGCAATCAATATACCTGAGGTTCGACTGAAAATCGATGAAAAAAAAATTTTGGTCAAAAAATCTGAATTTTTTTTAGTAAACTCAACAATAACAGGCTCAACTTTTTACCTCCTTGAGATTTCCTTTTAAACCTAATAGTTCTCGTGTTACGCGGCAATTTCTAAATTTTATCTTTTTCGCCAAAAACGGGATAACTTTGCGAAAAAAAATCGCACAGAACTTTAAAAAAAATAAAACTGAAGCTTAAACTTCCCTCTTTAAGGATTCGGTTAAAGAAATGGAAGAATTTTTTTTTTGAAAACCCGGTCCAATTGTAAAAGAAAAAAGGAGGAAAAACGGTCATTTTCGAAATGACGTGCTGGTCGTAAAAAAAATCGTAGAAATTTAATAAAAAAAGCAAAAAAACGCTGAATTCCTCCCCTTCAAAACGCCGTTTATTAAATTCGTTTATGTATATTACCGACGAAGTGGCATCAATAACAGTCCCGAGACTTTTTTGAACTTTTCTCCGGAAACTTTTCGGCGGTAGTGTATATTTCCAATTACCTAAAAAATAAAAAATGATTAAAAAAATATTTTTAATTTCCTGAAAAATACAAAATTGATAAAAAATGTCCTAATTACTCGAAAAATTAGAAATTTTAGAAAAATTATTTCTAGTTACCGGAAAAATAGAAAATTAGAGTAAAATATTTTTCTAATTACCCGAAAAACAAAAAATTAGAGCAAAATATTTTTCTAATTAGTCGAAAAAAAAAAAGATACAGTAAAATATTTTTCTAATTACTGAAAAACAAAAAATTAGAGTAAAATATTTTTTTTAATTACTCGAAAAAGAAAAACTGAAAGAAAAATATTTTCCTAATTACATAAAAAACAAAAAAATAGAGAACATTTTTTTCTGATTAAAAAAAAAAATCCAGCCAGGCAGAATCGAAAAAATTTCCATTAACCATTGAATTTAATTTTTAATGGAAAAAATCTCCATTAACCATTGAATTTAATTTTTAATGGAAATTATTTTTATTGAAAATTAATTAATTTGATGTGATTTGTTTTTTCTATTTCTTTCCGAACATCTCGCTTTATATAGATTGGAAAAATTTTATATTGGGCAAATATCACTTTGCCATTTCTAAACCTTGACCTCTTTTACTTCGAGACAATTTTTTGTAGAACAAATAAGGGAACACGTATATTGGAATTTTTGTTTTGTCAATTTTTTCCATTCTCAAACCAATCAAATTTTTTTGACATTCCGCTTTACTCTTCTGGATTCAGGCTAAAGCAAGTCGGAAACTGGGAGTTTGACAAAAAAATTACTGATAGCAAATTAGTTTTTAAAAAACTATTCGAATTCACACATTTTTTGAGCGCGAGTTCAGAATAGGCAGAATTTTGTTGTAGAGTTTATAGCTACTGAAATTTGTTTCTATTGAATAAACATATTTGTATAGCACTACCTTCTTGTTACAATTGTATATTTATGGTAAAAAATATTACGATTTCAGCTTATTGTCGATAAAAATGGAAGAGATTTTTTTCCAAAATGTTTCACTTACGATGAATGAAAAATCAAAAAATCAGGTTTACGTAATTTTAGAGAAAACATACCTAATCTATTGTGAAAAAAGTTTATGCATTTTTTTATTCATATTTTTATCAATAACGAGGCGAAATCATGATATTTGTCAATACTATTGAAGAAGTCAATACCATGAGATTAACGGGAGAAACCAGTTAAGGAGGCCGAAATTTTGGCGTTTTTCGTGAATTTTTTTAACAGGGAAGGAATAATCAGAATTTGTTTAAATTTGGAGCATATTTTATTCATGTTTTGAAGTACACTTTGTAATTTTTTCAAGTCATTTCCGTCGGAAATAGTGGAGTTAGAAGCTACTGTCCATGGACAGTCGCCATCCGAGTTTTTTGCTGATGGGTATTCCTGAAGTCACAATTTTTATCTGTAATCATGACAATTTTTTTTTTCGTTAACAACATATTTCCTAAGAATGTGAACCTAATTGTGATCAAAAAAGTTGAAAATTGCATGTTTTTGAGGTGTTTGAACACAATGCCATGTTTTTATACCATGTTTTTTCACGTTTTTGCATTAAAAAAAAATATTTTTAATAATAATATCATTCCAGAGTTAGGTTCATATAGATTGTAATTGAATAAAGAATATTCACACAAATTTTCACAACGATTGGTCAATAACTTTTTGAGTTAGAATGCCCACCAGTTGAAAAAAAGTCGTCCATGGACAGCAGCTTCTAACTCCACTATTTCCGGCGGAAGAGACTTGAAAAAATTACAAAGTGTACTTCAAAACATGAATAAAATATCCTCCAAGTTTAAACAAATTCTGATTATTCCTTCCCTGTTAAACAAAATTCACGAAAAATACCAAAATGTCGGCCTCCTAAACTGGTTTCTCCCGTTAAGAAGTTACAGATATTATAATCATTGAATTTCAAAAAGTTCGAATTATATGTTCTGGGCACTTCAAAATAATATATTGAACAAAGTCGACGAACTCAAATCAAGATCATGCCCAAGGAAATGGAATGAGTTTAGCTGTATCGGTTGTATTATCTTGGTGCAAATTTTGATATCATAAGATGAACCAGAGCGACTGTAGAGCTTCATATGATATGGGCTGGAGTACTCGAGGAGCAGACCGTAGTAACGACAATCTTAATGAATTCGGTGCAATAATTGGACATTTCAGTGGGCAGGTGCTGGACTACTCAACGTGTAATCGTAAATGTAAACAATGCGATTCAATTCATGATCATCCCGACGAAAACTGCCGTCGTAATTTTTCTGGCTCAGCCAAGGCGATATAACCGCACGTAGGGAGAAAAATTATTGTTGAGAGTGAAATTTTGAAGTCCCACAACGTCCAGATAGGAGGACTTGTTAGTGATGATGACTGTAGCACCATAGCAGCCTGTAGAGACGCCAGTGATCACACAATCCTCAAACAATCAGACAGAAATCATGCCTCTGCTGGAGTGAAAAAACAGCTGTACAAAATTGAAAAAAATCACAAGGAATTGAGAGTAGAAGGAATCAACTACCTCCACCGATGCTTCACATATGCTCTGGCTCAGAATGCTGGCAATAGCCAAGCTCTGGCATCAGCAATTCGAAGTATACCCCACCATGCATTCAACGATCACAGCATTTGTGGTACATGGTGTGGCTACCATAAAGATAAAGAAAAATATGAGCACCGCGCGATACCTGATGGATTCGAAGATCCGACTTTACTTGAAGCCTTAAGAATAATATTTGACAAACTCGCAGATAACGCCGAAAAATTTTCACTTGGAGCCTCAAGTAACGGGAATGAGAGTTTGAATGCCACCATGGCCATTAAAGCACTGAAATCTCGATGTTACAGTCTGAGTGCTTCCGCAGACTACAGGTTTGCATGTTCTGTGGGCCAAAAGAACCTTGGCGAGACCTATACCCAAAAGACAGTCAAGAAGATAGAACTCTCGCCACGAACACATCACCTTCAACACGTCGCCAGAACTGATAAGCTACTTCTACGTCGAAGATCAATCACTAGCACGAGGGATTACAAATAAAAACGTATCCAGAACAAGCTAGCTCGCAATGCTTTGCGACATCTGAGGGAAAATCACGAAGGTGTAACCTACGACAGTAATTGTGGATTATTGACCCAGTCTGCGATACCTGATGAAGAGGACAACCAGAACACTGAAGCTGACGATGAAGTTCATTCGTTTATCCTATTTGATCTGGAGACATCGAGTTTAAGATGTGATTGCGATATATTGCAGATTGCTGCTATGTGTGGTAGCGAGGAATTGAACATTTACGCCAATCCTACGCAACAAATTTCTCCACATGCTACAGCGGTGACAGGTCTCATCAATAGCAATGGAACGCTTTTGTTACACGGGAAAATTGTTCCATCTGTTCCAATTAAAACTGCATTGGAGAATTTCTTGGCATGGATTGAAGGATTGGGGAAGAAAGGGATACTATTGGCTCACAATTTGATTTTTGATGGACCGAGGCTGTACGACTCAATAAAGAAATACAAACTGGAGGAAAAATGTGCAAACGTTACTCATGGTTTCCTGGATACACTGCCTCTCATTAGGTCCATAACAGGTAATAAGGGGAAGGGAGAATGTACTTTGGGTGGACTAGTGAAATCGTTGAATGTTGTTGTTGTTGGGAATCACAATGCTATTTTCGACTGTAAAATTCTTTCGAAAATATTGGCTGCATTGAAAATAATAAAGACTACATTATTAGAAAATGTGAAGATTTATGGACAGAAAATTGACGAATGGAATTGCCGAGATAAAGGTAGTCACTTTAACTGGACTAAAACCTATGGAGACCATCTTGAGTTTGGCTACTCTTAAAAAATTTGCTGCTGCTACGATCACTCTGCAAGATCTCCAGGACATCCATTCAACTCTCGGAGCTGAAGGGATTCAGAATTTTTTAACTGAAAAAATGAGCAGCGCGACGATGGCCAAAATTCAAAAGAAAACAATCGAAAGAATAATCCAATTTTTTACAACGAGCAATGAGAAATCGATGCCAAAAGAGTTAGAGAGAGTTAGTTAATTATAAGAGTATATATATAAGACGTTGTTCTATGTCTGTTAAAATGTTTTAATAAGCGTTGAATAATACTCTTTGAATTGAAATAATCGTCGGATTTTATTCATTCTCCTGAATTTATAACTTTCCCGTAGTTTATCCATTCCTATTGATTTTATTAGTTACTTACTCGTCCACAGATCAACTAAAATACTGCACTTGTATTTGTATCACGACGGTTCATATTTGGTGCGCTCCAATCTCCCTAGGAAAATTGCGCGTCTGCTGATCGGTCTAACTGCGCGCGCAGAAATTCCAGTCGAAGGCAATTTTTCAATCATTTTTATTAATTTTAATGCCAATTATCGACCCAATCGTCGTATATGAATATAAAGTTTGTGCGGGGAGTAATCTCTCACCTATATCTGGAGTTTCATCCAATTTGAATAATTTTTCGAAAAGTTCATTAAGATTTTGTGAATTTCCCATAAGAACACGTGTTAAACGACGATTTTTTAAAAAATTATAACTTTTACACGGGAAATTGAAAAAATTCAAAATTTTGCATACGGTTCCTTTATGAATTGAAGAACCTTAGAAAAAAATTTCATTGAATTCTTATATTTTTTAATTTTGATAAAATACCGGCAGAACATCATTAAAGTTCGGATGTATCCATTACGTCACAATGACAAACATTTTTATCCCATCCATAAATGAGCAACTAAAGACTTTTTATTATAAATTTTTGAAGTCATGCTGCTGCAGTCAAAGCGAAGAAATAGAAATGCACATCACACATATTGTCCAATAAAATGATGAAACTTGGTATATGGAGCCACTGCGTACTGATGAGGTAAAAAAGGGACCTAAAGTTACAACCAAACTGAATAAAGAAAAATATGACAACTTATGAAAATAGTGATGACACAATAAATCTAATTAGCACACATTTATTTGATCAAAGTTTTCGTTTGTTTATTTGAATTCATCAACATAAATATGTACAATATTTATGTGTTCTTGCCTTATTAAGTAATGAAATTTCTGATTAAAAAGAAAATTTGAAGTTATAGGTTAACGAACCTATTTTTATCGCAGCTGGTTAATCAAAACACTTATAAATAATTTTCAAACAAGTATAATTTTATCGTATAAATTCAATGCTTAACACTTTTTTTCCACTGAACTTCGAAATAACTTCAAACTCGCACATCCCGCACTGTTTACGAAACTCCGATCAAACTTTTAAATATATACAACTTCAATAAAATATTGTCACCCGTGATTCCAGATCGGACAAAACTGCTAATTTTAATTGTTTTAAACTGAAAAAACTTACCGGATCGAGGAATATCTACAAATCGCTGAATTTGGGTATCAAAAGCGATATATACATGGCAACCTCACTCAGTATTGAGGTTATACTTTTCGCTCAAATTCCAAAATTCTGAGGTTATCATTTTTATTTCGCTTATTATTCCAAAATTCAGCAATTGCTACGGTAGAGCGAGACGAAAATATTATTATTATTATTATCGGTTTTCGAATAATAAAATAACCAAAAATTTTTCACAAATTTATTCAGCACATGGTACACACATCCCGAACTTCGCACTAATAAAAATGATAACCTCATTCAAAGATGAGGTTTGTTATTTTATTTGGCTCATTTACTAAACTCCGAAACAACAATGATCTTACCGGCGAGTGAGGTTATCTTTTTAATTTCACTGATGATTCTAACATTCAGCCACTGATGCCGGTGAACGAAACGAAATATTATTATTACCGGTTTTTTCGCACTTTTTATTTATTCACTGAATCACGAAATCACAAATTATCCAAACGCGCGATGCACATGTCCCGCACCTTATTTCGCACGCTTTGCACTGTCGAAACCATGGTTTGAAATTCACTGGTATCGGTACAGTCAGAAACAACCAATCAAAAGCTCGAGAGAGACCAAGAGACCTTTTATGGTGTTATATAAAGACACGTAAAATTCTTGAATGTATTAGTAACTTTTCCAGAAACCAACCAATCAGAAACTCGAGAAAGACCAAGAGGCCTTTGACTATGTCATATACAGACACGTCAAATTCTTGAATGTGTTAGTAACTTTTGCATAATCCCCGTGCAAAGTTTTTTCTCAGCAATTACGCTACCGATCATGCTGATTTTGGGCTCAATCGAAAGAGAATTCGGTAATTAGTCTCCAGTTCAATTTTCAAGGTATCAAATGACTCTTAAGCTCCGTAACCAAACGAAATGACATGCCAATTTTACCCCCACCACCGCGAATCGTTTTATTCAGAAAAATATAGTCTCGGCGAGCCTCGGGCCAGCAGACGATAGAGCTGTCAATGTACTTGTCCCGAGACTCTACCGAGTCTCTTGATACTACATACATGTCTTATCGCTACGAGACTGATCGTGCAAAATGCTAGTTTCTTCATTTTTTAACCTTCGCCATGTTTTCGTCTGTAAATATGATTTTTTTGCGAAGTTTGCACTAAAAATTGAACATTACAATAGAAAATGCGAAATTTTCAAATGCTCCCGGCGAGAAATACATCGCTTTCCAACATTTTGTAAATTTTCATAGCGAAACACTTCAGCAAATCGAACTATTTTAATAAAGAGTAACCTTTTTTTTGTATGTCCATTTTTTCCTTTATATCCTAAATCTGATTAAACTAAACTGAACGTCCAAATGCGAATATTTTTATCTTTCAGTTTGCCATATGTTCGTTTGTAAATAATGTTTTTATTTCATTGAAACATGTACTATAATTTAAGCATTCAGATGAGAAATGCGACATTTTCAAGTGTGCTCTGCTAAAAATGCATGAATTAAATTTTATAAATTTCTGAACAAAATCGCTTCAGCTGGTCAAATTACCTTAATAAAGGCGTAGTCATTTTTTATACGTGCATTTTTGATACCATACCCGAAACTGACCGAACTATTCCAATAAACACTATATACATGTCCTGTCGTTACGAAACTAAACGTCCAAAATACCATTTTTGTCTTTTTTAACGATTGCCATATTTTCATCGGGACATGTGTTCTTTTTGAGACATTGGCACTAAAATTCGAACAGTACAATAAGAAATAATAAATTTTAATATTCTCCCCATGAAAAACGCATCGGTTTATCTAAATTTTGTAAGTTTTCTTAACGAAATACTTCGACAAGTCGAACTATTTTCATAAAGATAAATCAGTGTTTTGTATGCCCATTTTTTATTTCATAGCCTAAATCCAACCGAACTAAACTGAAGGTTTAAAAATGTTTTTTTTTTTAATTTTCAAACATTGTCATATTCTTGTTTGTAAATGGTGTTCTTCCAGGGAAATTTGTACTAAAGTTGCAACCTTACGATGAGACTACGATGATGTGACATTTTCAAGCGTGCCCTGCTGAAAACGCTTAAATTAATTCGAATTTTGTAAATTTCTAAAGAAAATCGTGTTACGTCCAGAAGGGACTTTTAGAAATAGTTAGGTTCGAAATGATTTTAATTTAATAAATAATAAATATCGCTGCCACCAGTTTGTATTTAGACACAAACGATAAGAACAATTATAATAAAATAAAACAAGATAAAATAGAACGAAATAATACAAAATAAAATAGAATAAAATAAAATAACAAATACAATGAAATTCATTTGAATTCTATTATATAATGACAAGGCCTGTACATCCCGTACGGGCCCGGCACTCTCGTGAGAAAATGGGGAAATCGGTCAGGGTAATTTAGAATAATTAAGATCGAGACAGTACTTGGTTTGAAAATAATAGAATTTGGTTTTATTGTTGTTTTGCCAAAATCAAGTACATTTTAAAAGAGAAACTGATAGACCGAAATAGAAACAAAGATTTACATTTGTTAATTTAGTATCCAAGGAAACAGTGCGTTCATTCGCATACCGCACCCAACACACACACGCACACACACATTCACGTTATGCATACGGCGCGGGGGCAATCTCCCCGCGTGTCAGCACGCACGATGCAGGGACAATTTCCCCTGCGAATCACTCACAAACCTTACACGCTGATGAAAATAGTCGGAGCTAAACGAAATTATATAAAGTTTCACTTTTGAGTCGAAGTACACAATTGCTGATTATTTCGAAACACTGATAAAAATGAGATTTAAAACTTTGAAATATAATCTAGATGTAAAGAATGTGACCTAGTTGGAGACTGACTAACTCGCGATGGTGGATTTACAGCCACCTCGGGATTGGTCGCGACCTGAATATTTGCCCAAGTCCTGGGAAACCCCGAGGAACCACTTGGTACTCGAACGGCACAAATTAACGAATGTATTCAAATGGAGTTTCACCATTTGTTTGAGATACACGGGTATTAAATAATTGCGATCACTGTTAAAAAAGGGTATCGAGAACTTTGATTAAATTTAGGATAGGAAGTTATAATTTTAAATAATATATATAATACGTCTCTGTCGCGAGATGGTACACTACGGACAACGCGTGAGTTTTGTTGACGAACCGAAGACTTACGTCTTTATGCGGGTCCGCCTAGTAGATAGCTGGGACTTATTACACCGCCGCGAGAATAGCTTCAGTGCGGAGCCTTATCCAACCCTAGGAGTGAACGGTGGCTAAGTTGGGACTGAAAATTCTTACCCGCCACAGGGATAGCGGGAGCTCGTAGAGCCGCCATCCTGGTGGGGTTTTTTGACAGGTGGACAGAATATCTATCCCACAGTTTTCTGGCAAGTCGGCAAAACTCCGGCCCGACGGCAACCGTTCCCATGGTGCCTTGTAGATCTGCTCCGCGGATCGTATGATGTACGATCAGCAGAATACAATAATCCACGTCCTGTCTTGATCACGATCTCGCGCTTTTGACGAGAGACAGTGCAAACAGCAGGGAAACAATTACACGTGCGCACCGAGTGGATCCTGGCGAGTGCATGGATACCCTGTAGGTACACATGCACTCGCGAGGTATAGCTATGCATGGCAAACGAGATAGAGAGAGACATAGAGAGCGTGAGCTCGCCACGTCTGTTTATTACAAAATTTTTAATTTTGTTTGTGTGTTTCGATATCGCGCTTTGGCTGACTGGCGAAAAAAGTAATCCGTTAATTATTTTTTGGAGTAATCGCATGATTACTCCAATGGTATCAAAAAATTAATTTTTTTTTTCAAAATTTTGAAAAATCCTTCTGTCAACCCAATTGTGCCATAATACTGTATTCACAGTTCAATTTTCATAACGATCGGTTGAACGGTGTGGACAAATTTTCCTGTCAAAATTTCGAAGCGGGCGGATCGACTGACCCATCCCCTTAAGGGTTTACTGGCGCTCCCGATTTTTTTCCTCAACCGCTTCTATATCCGCGGCTCTCCCTATTCGTTTGTCTCTGGTATGATTCTCCTGGCTGGAGCTTGTCGCGCCCCGTTAGATGTCACAGCCGAGACACCTCCTCCAGTTTTTTGGTCACCGCTAATCAAAGCACTGGGGTTACCTTTGGACCTACATTTTTTAAGTGGGTTCTGAACCACCGAGAACCCAGAAAAAACACATAGAATTGTCCTACTGCCTCTCTTATATCAGTATTAGTATTTATTATTATAAATTTTTGCTGCTAAAAGTAACAAAATATTGTTAAGGTTTTCTTGGATGCCTTATGATTTGCTGTTTCCTATGCGGAAAATCAATGGTATTCTAACTTTACTGATTTTTTATATTGGTTTCAACTTAATTGTTGTTATATATTCTGAATTTACATCTAACGAACTCTATTTTTTTAGCCGGAACTGTACTTGTGTACACCTGTCAAATTAGACGTCACAGATAGCTATTATATTGTTGGTTTTCAACCGAATGCAACATCAGAGACTGCCCACCATATGCTGCTGTACGGGTGCAAAGAACCTGGAACGACTAAGCCTGTCTGGAATTGTGGTGAAATGACCCACATAATTGGCTCTGAAGATAATTTAGCAAGTCCTTGCGCTGATGGATCTGAGGTAGTACATGATTAAATCATTGTGCATTATATGAAAAAGGCTACATATTGCATGTTTCTTCCAGATTTTGTACGCTTGGGCGAGGGACGCTCCAGACTTGATTTTACCTGATGGCGTAGGCTTCAAAGTTGGCCGTGCGACACACATCAAGTATTTGGTTCTGCAGGTCCATTACGCTCATATTGACCGTTTTCAAGATGGCAGTACTGACGATTCAGGAGTAGTACTGCATTATACGTTACAGCCCTTGAAAAAATTGGCTAGTGTAATTTTGTTGGGTACTGCCGGTATAATCCCACCACAATCGACTGAATACATGGAAACTGCGTGCACATTAAAAGAAAATAAAACGATTCATCCTTTCGCCTACAGAACTCACACGCACGCGCTGGGAAAAGTAGTTTCTGGTTATCTGGTAAAACCGAATGGGCGATGGATAGAACTCGGAAAGCGTGACCCGTTGACCCCTCAAATGTTTTACCCAGTACATAATAATATAACAGCTGAGCTAGGAGATACACTCGCTGCACGGTGTACAATGGAAAGTAATCGTAAGACTTGGACGCGTATTGGTACTACAAATACTGATGAAATGTGTAACTTCTATTTAATGGTATATGTGGAAAACGACGAACCACCTCACATGAAATACTGTTTCACAAGCGGTCCACCCACATACTACTGGCAACTTGATGGCCTCCCAAACATACCCGTTCGAGATGCCTCTACTTTGGAGTTATGATTTAGTTTTAAATACCCGCATCTCGATATCGAAAGGCGGTGGAAACATTGACTGTCTCGGAAAAATGAACCGTTTCATGGAATTTACTGAGTGCTGACTCAAATATGTTAATAAGTTTTATCTAATTCTTGTATGTTGAAAAAAAAACTCCGTATCGTTCGACGGAGCCTGGTCCCATTTAATCATAAACATCCATGTATGGATTTTCTAATGGAAAAAATGATTGTGTGCACAAAACTTATTATTTGACGTTTAAACGGTTAGGGGCAGTCAGAGGTTGAAAATACGGTTATTTCTTATTTTTTTTAAACCATAAGTATATCTGTCGTTTCTTGAATATTTTGTCCAGTAATTATATAAAATTTGAAGAGTACTTAATGAAAATGTCTCTAAAGAATATCAATGTTAGACGGAGTTATCCGCAGTGTTGTGGAACGCATTTTTTAATAGGGTTTGGTTGCCACAATTCGCACTTTTAATTGGTTCATCGAAAATAAATAAAACAAACTACTGAACTAAAGAAGCTCGTATGTTTTATTTATTAAAGATGAACCAATTAAAAGTGCGAGTGGTGGCCACCAAACACTATTTAAAAAAAGCGTTCCACGAGCCGCGAACGAATAGGCGAACGTGCGGTCCGGTGCAACTCTGGCCCCGAATGTCTGCAGCCTAATGAAAGCTTAAAAAAGTAGTATCAATGAAGATTCGCTGAAAGTATACTTATGAATTTAAAGGGAAAAACACGTTTTTTCTTCTAATATAAAAAAAACATTTATGTTGAAAATTAAAATCCTTCGACTAAGCACTAGTTTTTGATGTGCAGAAGATACTGTATAAATTTCGATTTTATCGGTTGCGCGGTTTTTGAAAACTATTGGTCACCGACTTAGAAAACTTACTTTTGGAAAAAACGGTTTTAGAGATAAGTCGAGTACCTATGTATGTATGGACACAATTCAAAAAATTCCTTATCTCAGGGGCTGCGCTGATACGGATTTAAGATATACCCTACCAGGGAGATACATGCTCCTTAAATATAGAAAATGCTCAACATACACTGGCGGAGACTGGTTATTGCTAGCGGTCGTTCGCTAACTTCTTTTAATAGTTTAACGGACTTATGGTTATTATTGTTTATTTCTCAAACTTATGACCGGAAATGTGAAGGCAGAAATGCCACAAAATTCGCACTCTTCCTCCGCGCTGATTTATGCAGTTATTTGGGCGCCAGCTTTCAAAACTACTTGACGGGAGAAAGAGAAATAATGATGACCCACTGCTACAGCGACAGAGAGTTAATATCAGAAATAATCATCGGTATATCAAAACAGAAAAATTAATAAATTTTATTATACGATGCCCTGTTACGGGATAAATAGTCTTATATCGAAATGCATTGTGACAAAATTTTGAATTAAAGAGAATTGATCAAACCATTTATATGGGAAAGCCAAAGAACAGAAAAAATGATCTTAAGTCAAAGGAAAAAACCGAACCTAGGATATTCAGTGGCTCGGCCGGATTTTATAAAATTCGGTAGACATGCAAACATTCTTCCTGGTCTCACATACGTAAATTTCGCGCACACGTATACCACACTCTTGCTTACATTTCCCTCCAAAAGAACCAACAATATTATGCGCGATAAAGATGTGAAATTTCCGCGATCCTTCATGACAAACATTTTTACTGAGATTACTTACGCTCCGACACAATTCGCTAGGGTCAAGCGCACGCAGTATAAACGGGAGATTATTTCACCAGCAGAAGACCTTTGCGTAGCCTTGGCCGAATCATAATTTGCAAAAGAACGGGACTAGACACTGATATTTTACAAACCTTACGATATTGAACGACCGGAAAACACTTAGAAAATTGGAACAAAATTCATCGACCGAATTCGGGCAAACAAAAAGCGATTTTACGTACTCTTATCATCATAGTCGTTCATGCCCGTTTTGTACGATGCCATACAGAAATCTGTCGAACCCGAAATTCGCTCACAAGATGTTGGACTCTTCTCTCGCTCTTACTTATTTCTGAAAATCTCTGATAACCGCTGATTGACATCACTATAACTTCTTGAGCGTAAAGCGTAAAATAATTGACGAAAAACAAATACGGAGATACGGAGATCTACCGCTATTCTTTCCTCTCTCCAGAATATTTCCGGAATGACGAAATCAATGTCGCTGTCTTTCTCGCTATCATGCAACGTTCTCGGTGCTTCCGCTCTATTTCCAAATATTTGCACGAAAATAAAATAATTCGGAACGCAATTAGGAATATTCTTCATGATTCTTGCCCTAGGTGAACCCTACGAGATTGTCGTGTGCATCGAACAGGGAGAGGGGGGGGGGGGGCATATTGTTCGGCGAAGTTTTTACGTAACGGTCAAAAAAATACCATCACAAACTGTACGTTGGATTATCTTGAAATGTTTACAAAACTTAAAAATTTTTATTTTCAATCTCAAGAGATTATACTTTTAATAAATGCAAAAAATGAATAATTAATTTTCACAAGTTTATGGCTTCCAGCATTAGTATGTTCAAAATTTCAGACTGCCCCTAAATCATCAAATTGAATACTTTGTCGACGAAAATACAAATTCTGTAATAGAGTGTAACTGATTGTGTGCTACAAAATACTCACTGAGACTCCATTATACAGGATCACTGATTATGATGGTATATATTTTCGATTCATTTCAACCATCTTTGAGAGAAAACATATTTTTTTATGTACATATGGTCGAGCATTTCATTTGAATAATTTATATTCAGATCGAATCAATACGGTATATTAAACAAAGTATACAAAAAAAGTTGGAAAAGTTTAAAAAACATGAAAGTCCTTTGTGATTGGAATAATAAATGCAAATCAGATAACAAATACAGAAGTGAACGAATTACATCACAAGAAAAAATGCTTCTCCTGGGAGAAATCAAAACTCATATATTTTTTTTATACTGCTTACAACTACCGAATTTCTGAAATGTGAGTATTATATATAAAAGGTCCATGATAGTAAATATGTATTATTACGTCTCAGCTTTATTATTTATTTTATTACTCATTGTGGACATCAAGATTATTGTTTTGTTGCTGCTATGAAATTTAGATGGGAATGCGCTCATCAAAGATTCGAATCAACAAAGTGGTATTGGTGTTAGATTAATTTTTATAATTTGGATTTGTATGATTGGTTGTTTGTTTTTTCGTTTGCGCTTTTCTATTTTGAGCCCAGTGAATGAGTGGAAATATATATTGTTTAAATTCAACTATTCTATGACCAAGTTTTATTCATTTATCGAAGAAAAAATTTACACAAATTGTTGGGGATTCGTTGAACAAGTTCGAATTAATTGTATTGTTCTGATTCTGAATTATTCTATTAAATCATTTTGGTCTAATCCGACGTAAGACTTTCAATTTCTTGAAGCAGACTTCGACCATCGTGGTTGGTTCCCTGAACTGAACCTTTTATTTTAATTACGGGGACCTCGATGATCTTGGTTGAGGCCCCGGTGGAAACTCAGTTAGAACTGCTCACCTTGGTCAAGTTTCCATAACGGACGAACTTAATTTATTACAAAAGTAGTGCCTTGCACTCTATGACATACTAATCCAAGCACGGAGCCCGTGATTAATCCAAATCTCAAGTTCTCAAATCTCAGCAAATGCGCAGATGTTCGCTGTAAGATTTGAACGGCTGAGACGCTTTAACACTAATAAACTTAAGGGGAAAATTGCTTTTATTCACTAAAATGAGCCTTTTTTGGAATAAAAAAAAATAGAACTATTGTTTGAGATAACGATGAGTGAATTGTTTGTCAGGATGTTAAGGATCATGACGAAGAAGGAAAATAAAATATGACGGACGACGCGTGGTTGAGGGCACGAAAATACGTTTGTCTTCTATTGAGGTAAAACGATGAGTGCTTGATATACGAATATTAATGAGTTCACTAACTTAATGAGTTTCACTTGATAGTTGACAACAGGGATTTAATTATATTAATTACAACTGCGAGTTGACAATGAGAAAGCGCCTATGAGCTGTGGAATGCACGTGGCTTGGCGAGACCGCGTGTTGAGCAGAATTCGAAATGATGATGTACTCTTTTATTAGAAATTGCGCACCGTTGCGACAACCTTGAGTGAATGAATGTTCCAGAAGAGACTATTTAATTACATGATAATATGATAAGTGCTCAAGAGCGATTATGATTGCTGAATAATGCAAATGAGAATTGCACGATGTAGCGCGTGGCATATACCGGTTTAGACTATCTAAAGATGGCCACTCTAAATCGTTGGCCGGCACGAGGCCGACCCGTTCATTATCGAGCGCTTCGGCCTCATGGCGCGGTGAGAGTGCCCAGGAGGTGCTGCCCCGGCGTGAGTCGTCCGAGAAGCTCACGTCGTTAGTAAAGTTAGTCCCGAACATTTTCCCGCCGTCAGCACGAAGTTGGTGATGATTCAGATGAGGGGATCCGTGAGTTGAGTCGGAAGCGGTACGAGCTTGGCAATTGGTCGGGTCAGTGTCGTTGAAGCCGTCTTGAGTGTCACCACTCTCATGAGTCCGTCCTTGCCAGGATGGACGGTTATAACCCTTGCCAAGAGCCATTTGCGCGGAGGAAACCTTTCATCCGTGATGAGTACGAGCGAGCCCAATTTAATGACGTTTGACGAATGTCGCGCCACTTTGGTATGGCTTGCAGATGTTGGAGGTAGTGAGTGCTCCATTGTTTCCAGAAGTATTGGAACCTCTGATGGATGAACCGCCATCTATCCAGATGGTCGATGTTCAGATCAACCAGGGATACTTCCGGACGAAATGCGAGCGCATTCCCGGTCAGGAAGTGACCTGGAGTGAGTGCTGATGTATCGTCGGGATCACCGCTGAAAAGCTCGAATGGTCTTGAGTTTAACGTTACCTCAACTTGGGTGAGAAGCGTTGTGAGTTCCTCGAATGGCAGCAGAGTTTCGCCTACGGTGCGTCTGAGGTGAAATTTGAGTGATTTCACCACAGCTTCCCATTTACCACCCATATGCGGCGCCGTAGGTGGGTTGAATTGCCACTGAATGCTGTCATTTGACAACATGAATGCTATCACGTGATGTTCTTAAGAGCTCTCAGTGAACATCTTTCTTAGGGTTGAGTCAGTGCCAACGAAGTTGGTGCCGTAGTCTGAGTAGATGATGCTTGGGATACCTCTTCGAGAGACAAAGCGCCTGTACGTTGTCATGAATCCTTCAGTTAAGTAGTCACTAACAACTTCGAGATGAACGGCTGAGGTCGTGAGGCACATAAAGGCACAAACCCACAGATTGGATGACTTCGCTCCACGACATTTCCATGTTTTGATAGTGAGTGGGCTGGCATAATCAATGCCGGTGTGAGTCGATGGGTCGAGAGGGTGTAACTCGAGCTGAGGGCAGCTGTCCCATCAGCCGTTGAGCGCGTATTTCTCGCAGCCGCGCACATGCGAAGCAGTGCAAGTTTTTATTTAAATTAAATATTAAATGTGAGTTTTTACTGGGGCTCGGCCTCCGAAAATCTAATATGAGAGCCTTGTACCTGCCAACGTAAGTTGCATGCCTTCATGAAGAGTTCGAAGATGTGCGTGCTCAATTATGAGTGACGACAGGCGTGAATGTCGAGGTAGTATAGTTTGATGTTTGATGTTTGTTCTCTTGTGAAAGCGAGGATGCGTTGAGTCGACCTCCAACTCGGATAACTCCTTTGTGATCAAGAAAGGCCGTTAGACGAGTGAAGGCACGAGTTTTACTGAGTCGTGTGTTTGACCTTAAGTTCTTGAGCTCGCAAGAGAAGGTCGCTTGAGTTGCCTTGATCCAGAAAATTTTGGCTGCTTCTATCTCCTGTGCTGAGATGATTGTTGCACGCGAAGTGATGGGTTGCTTCTTCAGTCTCGCAATGACCTTGAAGCAAATTGCGATGATTCTCATGAATTTCCGGAATGAGGAGTATTTGCAGATTAAATCCCAATGATATTCGGTTTTGGGGGTGACGACGAAGAGCGCCATTCCCGGACGAGCTTTAGGTGCGCTGAAGTCATCTGATATCGATGGCTGTTGCGGCCATGAGCTCGTTGATTTGGTCATCCATGATGGTCCCGTCCACCCAAGCGGATGATCCTTGAGTTGCTGAGCACTTAGGCCTCGTGAGGGACCATGCATCGGCTGGATTTGACGTGCCAGGAACATGTCTCCACTGAGCTCGAAGAGTGAGTCCTTGAATTAGCGAGACTCGGTTACTGACGTAATCTTTCTACCGTGAAGCGGGTGTCTTGATCCACGTGAGTGTGACTTGAGAGTCCGTCCACAAATGAGTAGAGATTATGGATAGCTGAAGTGACGTTTGAGTACGTCAGATGAGTTTTGAGAGTAACAGTGCTGCGGTGAGTTCTAATCTCGGGATGGTTAGCTGTTTAAGTGGAGTTAGTTTCCTTTTTGCGCAAACGAGAGATGATTTGGCGCCTGTGGACGGTGAGTTGACTACGATGTAGACAACAGCTGACATGGCTAGTTGTGATGCGTCAGAGAAGCCATGAAGTTCAACAGTTGAGTCACTCCAGATGTTGAACCACTTGGGGATTGAGATCTTGGCCAAGTCCTGAAGATCTTCTCTGATGAGTGACCATCTTGAGACGAGGTTGGATGGCAATGAGTCGTCCCAGCCGATCCTTTGCAACTAAAGTTCTTGAAGAAGTACCTTCGCTCTGATCGTTACTGGGGAAATGAAACCGAGTGGATCAAATATCTGCGCTACCTCAGATAGGATGAGACGCTTCGTGATTTTTCCTGAGTGTTCTAAGGATTTTGCTAAGAAGACAAAATTGTCGGCCTGGGGGATCCATTTTAATCCAAATAATTTGGTAGAGCAATCGTCGAATGAAATGACCGATGAGGGCTCCTTGCTTGATGAGACAACCATGAGCAAATCTTGATGAGTTGATTGCTATTTTGCAAGCGGAAACCCACCCGCATTGCACAGGCTCTTGAGTTGATGAGCGATTTCTATGAGTTGGTCAACTGAATCAGCGCTGCCGAATATGTCGTCGACATAGCGGCCTTTGAACAATGAGGGCACTGCTAGCGGGAAGCGCTTCGTCCTCGACCAATTGAAGGAGGACTCGAACAGCCAGGAATGGCACTGCCTTTTTTCCATACGTCACCGTCGTAAGTTGGTAATGGGCTTCGTTGAGTTCGTTGTTGACTCACAAGATTCTTTGCAGATCCCAGTGGTCATTATGTACTTTGATTTGTCGATACATCTTCGTGATGTCTGTTGCGAAGATATGCCGATGATGCCGAATCCAGGTGAGAACATCAGTGATGTCCAGCAATAGGTTTTGACCCGTATGCATGAGATCATTGAATGAATGACCCGTTGAAGTTAGGCATGAGCCGTTAAAGACTACTCTCAGCTTGGTCGTGGTGCTTTCAGGCTTGACTCTATGATTTGGGAGGTAATAAACAACATGAGGCTGACAAGGAGACGGCACGACCATGGGGACGAGGATTTGACCGAATTTTTTTGTGGTGAAAGAGGACCCCTAGCACCTCACGTGGTTAACGTAGTAGGACGCACTACTTGGAAAATTCCGAGAAAAATTGATTCAAAGTTTCCTAGGCGCCTTATGAGTTTAAAATGTTAAGCACTTGTCGGGCCGCCGTCTAGTCTAAACGGTTAGGGCTCGGTCTTTTGCGCCGGAGGTCTCGCGTTCGATTCCTCCTTCGGATCTTATTTTTTTTATTTTTTATTTTTTTTTATCCCAACAATTATTAAAAGCGTTTTTCATCCCTACATTATTTTTTTTAATTTATTTACATTATTTTTTAAAAATTATTTTCATTTTATTTTAAATTATTTTCTTTTTTTTCCAATAAAACAATTCATAACGGTGGGTTTTTTTTATTTTTCATTGTAAAGTATATGAGGAGGAACATTGGGTTTTTAATGAGAATAACAAAGTCGATTAGGAAAAATTCAATTTTTATTCATATAATAATTATGTACAAAAATCGCAGTGGTAATTATCGTAGAAACAAACAAAGCAATAATTTTTGCGACATCTTGCGCAACATATAAAAGCGGATTTTTTACAATCGCAGGGAGTTTACAATACATCCGTACAAAAACATGTCTCATTAACATTCATGAAAATGTTTCCAGTAACTGACAATTTTGAGGCAAACCAGGCGTATTGATTCATGTCTCGGAATATTGGTGACGATAATTGATGGTGAATTATTGAATGGATTTTTATACAATCTTCCTGGGAATTAATTTCACGATTCTGCTCTAATAATTCGCTGTAATTTTACAAGCGCTTTATGAAATTTTTAACTTGTCTGTAAAAGTAAACGTCACAAGATTGCACCAAGGGAGTGAATTTTGAAGTTATTATTTTTACAGAGCAAGTTGGCATAGTTTCGTCATCTTGAAAGATTTCATCATACATCTCTGGATGTGTCTGACCCCCCCAAGAGTCAATGAGAAGTACAAATTTATTCTCCCCGACGTAAGTTTTTAAGGCAGTATTCTACTTTACAACTTTGAAAAAAACGCTATTTTTGTGACTTGTTTCTGAGAAAACTATTGAAGATATGGATGTAGGGTTTGAAATACTTAATAAATACACTCTTGAAGTACATAAAAAATTTTTTATTTATTTATTTTATACATTTTTTATACATGTAAAGTATGGTCAAAGCCAACACCTCAAAAAGTAGGTAACGTTGCCGTGGTCGTAAAATCTTGCCGACGGATGGTCTGAAACAAAAAATCAGATAGTTTTATGTTCCGTATGACTCCAGGAACCGATCTAACTAGAATATTTTATGTATGTGCAAAATCAACAAAATGGCGGCTAAAATACGAAAGAAAAAAAAATTGCGTTTTTTTGCGTCTTTTTTTGCAATAAAAATATAGTTAGAATTAAAATTTTAAGGGACAACACCACTGTGACGGCTTCAAAAAATCGATTTTTTGAAAACCATTTTAAAAAATCTAAAATACTTTTAAGATTGAAATGCCGTTGGACCCAGATCGAAAAAATAATTATTTTCGTAGATATTGAATATTTTGTGGAGCGGTGCAGCGGTCCGCGACGCTCGGGGTCCCGCGCAGCTGGGCGCCTTAGGGTCGCCAGGTATTCTTTCCGCCTTTCTCAGGTATTCTTTTGGCTCGTATGGGGACAATTATATATAAAAACGTATGGGGACGCGTCTCCGCGAAATCGTGGAAAAAAAAGGATTGTCTGGCAGAGGAAAGCTCACCGGAAAATTGATTGACGAGTTGAGCACATATTACGGCTTGACTATTCGGAGGAACAGCGATGATGTTGACAAAATGAGGAAGGCAATTTGGGCAACTGTCAAACATAAAATGTCCACAGACAGTGAGCCACAATATGACGATTGCCCGGAAGGAGCCGAGTCGTGGTGTTCGTGGCAGCGCGCGGTCGCAAATGGTGATATTTCTAAATATCGCCATAAACCGCCTCTTCCTCAGGAAATATTGGAGGCAATTCAGCCAATCTTCGAAAATTTGAGCACGGACGATTTGCTGCAGCGTTGTTTGGGCGGCTATACGCAAAACAATAACGAAAGCTACAATAAATCAGTTTGGGCAATAGCCCCCAAGTGCCAGTCCGGAAGCAAAAAAATCATTGATATTGCGACTGATATCGCGGTATTAGTGTTCAATGATGGCCTGAGAAGTCTCATGAAAGTACTGGAGACGTTCGGGATAACCATCGGCCCAAATTGTTTCAACTTTTGCGTTGAGACCGACGCAGCGCGGATTCAGCTCGCGGAGCGCTCGCTCACAGACGCTGCAAAAGAAGCGAGAAAAGCCTTAACAAGTTCGAGGAAAGAATCAGGAGACAACGATTTGCTTCTTGAAGGCCAGCTATATGGTGCTGGCATCGCTGATTGAAGGTAAATAATTTTTTTTTCAATTTATAACATAAATTAACAAACTTAAAACTTTGAACGCGTTTTTCTCAAAACCACTTTTTTGAGTGCGGCACGCAGCAGAACTCGAGCAACTTTTATCCGATCGACTTCAAATCTTTACTGTATCAATAAAAGTAGATTATCTAGAGAAGTACATAGGATTTTTTCGATATCTCAATAATTATAAAAGTTATAGCCTATTTTCGACGAGAAATTTTGCTCAAAAATCATTCTTTAATTTCAAAGGCGTGCCTATTTTTAAAAAATCAATATTTTTTCAAATCCCTATGTACTTCTCTTCAAAATATCATATTATTAACGAAAACACTCGGTATTTTTTTCAGATCGACGTTGAAGGGAGTTCTGCTGCGTGCCGCGAACCACTGCGGAGATGACAGCACCTGACGCGAGAACTTCCCCAGCGCCACCATGCGGCGTGAAAAATGTGAAAAAAATGTTTTTTGATACATTAATAAACAAGGAACAAAACCCAAAAAAAATTTTTCGAATATCTCTTTTTTTCCCACAAAAAAAAATTCTTGAAAAATGTGAAAAAAATAGGGGGTCACAGTGGTGTTGTCCGTTAAAAGATCAAAGATTGATGGACAAACAGTTTGTAGGTGGGAAAAACGATAGCGCAGACATGACGCGTTCGGACGAATGTATTCGGTGAGTCCTGCACAAACTGAATTATTTTATCTTCGATTACTTTTGTTAAAGGTTAAAGGAGCCAAGAGTTTCGATGATTTGAGGACTATTAATGGCCAAGTTTGCGAAACTTTCATCGCGACATGTTTAGCTCTAGGTTTGATCGAAGACGACGACGAGTGGAAGAGTGCAATGGAAGAAGCTGCTATTTGGATGATGCCTGGGTTACTCCGAAGATTATTCGTAAGAATACTAGTTCACTGTCAGCCGATTCATCCGGAGGAACTTTGGGAAGAATTCAAAGAAAAATTGTCAGAGGATTATGCGAGATATATCGGTATGCAACGAGCTCAAAGAAAGGCGTATTCCCAAATCGCTCGCATGCTTATAAATGAAGACTCAAATATATCACGATTCCCAACAATGGAGCAAATAGAGATATCGGACGACGATGAAAGAGATCTCTCCTACTCAGTTTGTAGAAATTGGCATGCGACAATATGAGCGCTGAATGATACTCAAAAGGGATTCGTTGATGCGGTCCTGAGTGTGATAGACAATAACAACAATGAGCAAATTTGTTTCTACATCGACGGGCCAGGGGGATCCGGTAAGACGTTTACATACACTACCCTTTCAAATCTCGTTAGAGGTAAAGAAAAGTGCGTCAGTGCTATGGCGTTCACCGGAATTGCAGCGATATTACTGCCAGAGGGAAAAACAGTACACAAAACGTTTGGACTCCCAGTACCTTTGTACGCAGATTCTACATTGAGCATCAAAGTTCAATCTAAACAGGGTGAGTATTTAAAAAACGTTAATCTTTTTATCTGGGATGAAGCACCTATGGCACCACGCCATGCATTAGAAGTAGCAGATCGAACATTGCGGGATATTATGAATAATGACAAACCGTTTGGCGGAAAAGTCATTGTTCTTGGAGGAGATTTTCGACAACTCCTTCCTGTCAAAGTGCGAGGTACTCGCAGCGAAATAATAAATCTGTCAATCAAGTACAGTGCATTATGGTCACATTTCTCTAAATATGCGTTAACTCAGAACATGAGGGTATTACCAAACGAAGTTGAATTTGAAAAATTTTTACTTGACGTTGGTGATGATCTTCTCAATGATGCGAATGATAATCTTCAAGTTCCAGAACGTTGCGTGGCGCCTACAAACCAAGATATCGTAGAAGACACTTACGGACAATTGGTGAGAGCGAAACATTTCCAAGATGTAGCAAAACGTGCAATTCTGTCCGCTCGAAATGTCGACGTCGACGAAATGAATTCAAGAGTTATGGAATTATTCGATCAAAATACAGAACGGCTATACACGAGTGTTGATAGTACCGAGAATTGCGGCGATAACGATCAGATCAACGAGACTATTTTGCCCGAGTATCTAAATACATTGTCGCCACCGGGTTTGCCACCTCATGAACTTCGCCTCAGAAGAAACGGTATTATAATGCTTATAAGAAATTTGAGTATTAACGAAGGGTTATGCAACGGTACAAGATTGATGATCTTAGAACTGGGTAATACAGTATTGCGTTGTGAGATTTTATCAGGTGATAAAAGTGGAGAGGTCGTTTTTTTTACATCGCATTACTCTTTATTGTGAAAATGATCATCCCTTTACTTTCAAGCGTCGCCAATTTCCTGTAAAGGTAGCTTTTGCTATGACCATCAACAAGTCACAAGGACAAACTTTCGATAAAATTAGCGTGAATCTTCGAAGAGATGTCTTCAATCACGGTCAATTGTATGTGGCCTTCTCACGTGTGCGTTCTTGGGAAGCTCTCAAAGTTTATATCGTAGTACAACGGGACAGGAATATCGTTAAAAATTATGTGTACAAGGAATTATATCGCTGAAAGATCACTCAAGATTTACCCATAAAATTCGATAATTTGAAACATCACTTCTATTTGTATTATATTATTATGATGTTGATATAAATATGTTGAATTAACAAATAGTTTATTAAAAACAATGTTATCTTCATAAAAATAATAATTTACGTGTGTGTGCACATAATACAAAAAAGCGGTCAATCCGTAGAACGATCGATAATGAACAAGACATTAGCAATCTCTCTCTGTATCATATGTTACTTATAATAAATGTTCCTATTTGCCTAAACTCGTGTTTATTCTTATTGAACTGCTCTAAAATAGGTTGGCTTCAAGACGCTGTCGCATATCTCAATAAGTTATTGTATATAAAAGGAGCGCTGCGGCGCTACCAGAAAACCGCTCGCGCGCTTCAGCGTGCGTGATGCACCCTAGTTTCATTTAAAAAGCGTATTCAGAGCTTTTCAGAATTATTACTAAAAATCAATGTTTGTGAATTTTCAAAGATTTTCAACTTAAAATAAAAAGATGAAATAAAATAATCTTTTCACCTTAACATGAGCGACGACACTTTTTTCGCACTCGCTCATCGATGGCTTCCAGTGGCCTGATTCAGTGCGAACTCTGCTCTTTGGTGGGATCATGTAAGCCAACAAGCACAATTGGGCAATAGTTTTTGAATCTACTCGCACGGGAAAAATATTGACATTAGATAAAGTCTATACACAAGAAACTCCAAAACATTAGAACGCTTGAACCTACCATCGTTTATAACTTTCGATATTATTTCCGTCAATTCTTTCACGCGGGATATTTTTTGTTTGCTTGCAATCGGGCAAACTTCCAAAAGGTGCGTGAAAAAATTTGACCACTTGTTTATGGCATTTTCGACCAGCGAAAACTTCCAGTCGTTGAAGTCCTCCTTAATAAGCTTCCAGCCCATCGGATGCCGTAATACGGTCCATTTTTCGAAGCAGGCCTCAACTTTGCCACCTTTGATCGATAAGAATTGTTTTTTTCTTGTTTGGCTCGTCGCTTTCCAATGGCTTTCCACCAAATTCCAGGGCTCTCGATTTTTTTCCAGCCAATTGATGCTATCTTTGATTGTTTCGTCTGAATTGAGAAAATGTTGGCTGTCAACGCAAATTAAGTAACACACCATTCAAAATTGTCAAAATAAAAATACCTTCTAAATGTTCGTTGTTAGTACTTTTTTCTGCTGTTGGCGCACAAGTTTTGAGAATGCGATTGTCACGTTGCTGGCGATTACGATATTTTTCGATAATTCTTCCGCGCATTGACGTGGATTTATTTGTGAATTTTTTTTTTTCACCGGCGCGACGTAATACACGTTGAAATCTTCGCAAGGAAAAACTTCAACAATGCCTCGCGCCAAATCGTAGAAATCGTCGTTGATCAATTTTCTGTACGACAAAAATATGTTACTTATCGAAAAATTGCAATCTAATCAGATTATTTAATATGTTGAAATCTGTATCTTTGGAATGCAATGAAATTCCTCATTTCGCAGACCCCGAATTCTTTTGCAGTATTACCATAATGTGACAATCTTCATTAACCTGAAAACTAAATCTATGAGAAAAATGGAGCCGACTTTGAAACTCCCAATAATAATGAATAAAAAATTGTTTTTTTCGTTGCGTCCCAAACAGTGCAGACTTCAATACCATGACTATTTCTTTACCCTTTCACATAATTTATTATAGTATCAGCTACAATTTCGATTATGCTATTTCGTGCTTCGGCTGATAGCGGTTCGTTTTGGAAGCTTTCTACGATTACGCGACCCCGTTGACTAGCGGTTAAGATTTCCCGTACATTCGGATGGAGAGCATGCATGTAATCCTTTTTCCCGATAAAACATCGTTGTCTTTTGATTTTATTGGAATTAGTACTTTCTTGACTATTGTCAGGTGTTATCGGAGTTTGAACCGCTTTCCGTACTATGTAGTTCTTCAGAATCTTCCTATCAGTTAAATGCACAGAATTCAATAAAAAATGAAAATTTACTGTTAGGTTGTAACAACTTAGTCTATAAGATTTTATAGGTTACAGTGCAGTGATTCAATGCAACAAAAACATGTCAGTGAATAAAATTAAGCAGTTATCGCAATATACTTGATCAACGAAGACTTGATTGAATTGATGAAATATTTCAATACAGTGATGAAATAGTTTATCGAATCACTGAAATATTTGAGTAAATCGGCGAAATATTTTAGTAAATCGACGAAATATGTTATTAAATTGACAATATATTTTATTGAATCCATGAAATATTTTTTGCTGCATTGATAAAATATTTCGTTAATTTGACGAAATGCGTTTTTCGATCAATACAAAAATAAATTAGTATAAAATAGAAATTAAAAAAAAATAATTTACGTGTTCTCTTTTGTGTGATACGTTTGCTCTCCGCTTTGCAATAAAAATCATTCTGAGCCCGATGAGCGGTACCATCTCTTTGAGCATATCGTCCGTCAGGTCATTAAACAAATCTTTCGTGATGGCATTATCTAGCAAACATTTCAAGAGAATTTATTAAAAAATGAAAAATTTTAGTTGATATATGCCATATCATAACTACATATACGTCTCTTTATTACGACTAAACACGACCAGTAAATTTTGTCGAATTTATTAATAGCGTACACGTGCCATTATCAATAGATGCGGTAATAGCTCGAAACCTAATAGAAAAATATGCACATTATCTTACCTCGAAAACGTTCAATAACGTTATCAGTCATGCTCCAATCGTGCAACAGTGTCCTCGTCGCTTCGTTCGCCATAATTTCACTTCACTTTATTTGTGCTCAATCCGAAAAATCGAATATAGCAATGTTGTGAACATTATTATTATGACCACTATGTAAACAATACAGTATATCTATATATACTATAGCACAAAACAGTGTTGTCAATCGAAAAAGCGATCATAGCAATGTTGTGAACATTATTATTATAACCACTATGTAAACAATACGGTATATCTGTATATACTATAGTACAAAACAGTGTTGTTTTCTTTGAAATTTTCGTAGCTCGGTTGACGCAGACAATGTATATGTATTAGTATATACTACTACACAGGAATAGGACTTTTTGTTTTTGTTTCAAGTTCTGTTCTAAGTATTCCCTAAATGCGAGAAATAATAAAAATAACGAAAATATTCGCGCAAAAATAATTCATTTTCGTGGTTCAATGACATTTATATATCATTGAAATATCACCGTAGCAGCGTATTTGGTATAATCATATTCGTGTTATAAATTTGTAACATATTCTTTTCCATCAAAGATATAAATTCAAAAGTAGATAGATGGTGTTCAATAAAATATTTGACAGAAGCGATTGCGGATATTTTTCGTTACTCGCGGCTGCATACACAGATCAATGGAAAATAACTGTGGTTCAATAGCTTTTTGTATTTATGATAATCGTATAGTAGTTCTGAATAACTTCCTCATCCGATTCAACTAGTTATTTAACGTTTTTGATCAAAACTATATGATATTATCGTAACGAATAATGTTATCGAGAAGTGACGGCTAACTTTATCAAATCAATTAAACAATTAATAAATTCGATAAAAATATTTATTGAACCTGAGAAACGATTTATTTCAAACCTGAATGCAGCATCTTACTTGGTTCAACCATGCACGCGTTGTCATTTCAATAGCATATTTTTTTGGATCATGTATACGGATTCAAAATCATATACTTTTTTTGGGAACTTAATATCTTATTGATTCATCTACATATATTCTTCAATGAACAAAATGTCCAAATGAAATAACAAAAAATTTCAACATCACCATGCTATTGAAAATAATCACACTCTTTTTGAACCATACTTAATATTTATTTTGGTCAATAACAGTGCGGTTGGATTGATTAAATATCTTCCAATCACATCGATGCTATTAAATCAATATTTTTTTTTCTCAGTGTATACTGACCAAAGGAAAACTCGAAATATTGAATATTTGCGGAGTTATCGCATATAGTCTAGAGCGCGGGGACAGCATGCGGTCAGGTAGCTAGTCGGGCGCTCGGACCGTTAGAGGTGGAGCAACCTTTGCTTCACAATACTTCCTTATTTACCTTTTGTATGGCCAGACAGATGTTTCGAGGAATTTCTTGAAACGACACGCCACTCCTTTTCATGTGAACGACATTATATATATATATCTATTTAGCGTGAAACTGTAGGTATGCGAAACGAAACGTTGCCTGAGAAATAGAGTCAGTTTAGCTCGAAAGTTTGTCGTGAACGGTTGAATTTTCAAAACTAAAATGCCGAACTATCCGAAAGGAACGTGAGGTAATATAGCTCGGAAATGTGTAAAAAAAAAAACGATTTCAAGGAAATCAATTCACTGATGAGAGCGGGGAGAGTTTCGGGCCGGGTACAAGTGACGGTATAAGTGCCAGTGCTAAAAAACTAAAGTCTGCGTGCACAGAGGATATCCGTACAAATCCTTTGCACGCATATTGAATGATTGAGTTTTTAACAGTTTTTACGGCTCTATCAGACATTTTAATTTGTTCTGTATGCAAGCAAAGGATAAATTTTACAGAGTCAGGACATAGAGGCCTGGGTTTCAAAATTTTCGTTACATGTCGGTGCGGTAATCGAGAAATTCATTCAGGACCTTTGATTCATACTGGTTACGAAATTAATCAAAGGCTTGTGTTAACCATGAGACTTTTGGGGGTCGCAAGACAAGGAATCAATACTTTTTGCAATCTCATGAACCCGTGCACTGTACTCAATCAAAGCAGCCACACTAAAATCATCGAGCATATTTATGCAGCTGCTAAGTCGTCATTCGATTTTTCATCACAGAATGCTGTTAAAGAAGAGGTGAAAAAAAATGTCGAGCATGAAAGGGCAGAAAAAATTCTCAAAGTCTCTGGTGACAGTTCATGGAAAAAGCGTGGGTTCAAATTACTGTATGGTGTTATCACGCTCATCGGCTACTACTCTGGTAAAGTAATCGATTTGGTTGTGAAAAGCAGTTACTGCCACGGCTGTACGTTCTGGAAAAATAAGACACATACTAAAGAATATGAGGAATGGTTCGAAGATCACGAAGAAAATTGCATGAAGAATCACGAGGGCTCCGCGGGAAAAATGGAGGTTGATTCTATGAAAGAAATGTTTTCCAGATCGGAAGAGAAATTCGGCGTAAAGTATGGCAATTATATAGGTGATGGGGATTCAAAAACTTTCAAAGCCATACTAGAACTAAATCCTTATGGTGACGAGTTGACTGTTATAAAAAGTGAATGCATTGGCCACGTAGAGAAGAGAATGGGCACCAGACTCCGAAACGTGAGAAAAGAAAAAAAACTTTCCGGAAGAGGCCAGTTAACGGATAAAGTTGTGAAAAAACTCGCAAAATATTATGGTTTGAGCATTCAAAGAAATGTAAAAAGTGTTGAAAATATGAAAAAAAAGATTATGGCTACTTTTTATCATATTTTTTCAACAAAGGAAGAGCCGAATCATGAATACTGCCCGACTGGACCCGAAAGCTGGTGCAAATGACAGAAAGCAACCGCCTTAAATAAAAATCCAAAATTGGAAGATCTTTCACCGTTACTTGACGAAAATATCAAACAGCATCTCCTGCCAATTTATCAAGATTTGTCCAGAGATGATTTGCTAGAAAGATGCTTGGGTGGCCATACCCAAAATGCTAACGAAAGTTTCAACTCGACGATTTGGCGATTGGCTCCGAAACACTTACATTCTGGACTAAAAATTGTTGAAATTTCGGCCTCCATTGCTGCTGGGGTATTCAATGATGGCTTTTCTTCGATCGTAAGGATTATGAATGCGTTGGACATAATCATTGGCACCAATTGCAAAGTTTTCGCCGAAACCTCTGATGAGGCGCGAATTGTACGACAGAACCGGATGAGTCTTTTTAAGACAAAAGAAGCTCGTACAGCCCAGAAACAGCAGCTAGCGGAGGTAAATCAGTTTTTCAAGGAAGTTGAGGGTCTACTGTACGCGCCTGGAATCGCTGATTAATCGGTAAGTCACTACAATTAATAGTTTTCACATGTTGAAACTTTAAACGCGATTATCTCGAAACTACTTTTTGAAAAACTGCTCGTGTTGTAGCTCAAAAAATTATCGACCGATTCGAATGAAATTTTGGGAGGTTACTCTCAGTAATATTATCGGAAGAATATACCTAAAGTTTGAAAGGTAGCGTGTAAATAAATAATTTTTTTAGGGTCAAATATGTCGAAAAAATGGTCGAAAATTCGAACTTTGGAGTAAAAGGCTCCCAAATTTTCAATTTTGCACTTTTTCATCATTTTTTATGTATATCCTTCCCCTTAATATGTCAGGAAACGAATGATACCTATTAAATCTTTTTCAGATCAACAGAAAAAGAGTGACAACTGCAGCACTTTTTGATGTCGCGGAAAACAGGCATCCGAAGACCCTTAATAACGCCGCCATATTGTTGGTCATCCCAAAAAAATTTTTTTTTTTTACTTGACAGTTATAATAAACTCATGTCTGAATTTGAAAATGATCAGATTATTTTATCCCCTGTAAAAAAATTCCCGAAAAATATCTATTTTTCACGCTCCTAAAGGGATTTCTTGCCTTAATCCCCATCTCGTTACGCGACATTCTTCTCTTTTTTTCGCTCATTACTCATTCATGCTCGAACTCATTGGGGCCGATTTGAAATTCCGAACTTTAAATGCTCTGACGGTTTAAAATTCCTAATTTTAATGTTCCGAAACTGAAAGCTTCGTAAGGATCATACCAGCGAAAGTCTACACAATTGACTGTAAATGATGTAGAACGGTGTGAGTAGCGATAGGAAAAGGATACAAATGTGATTTCTTATACAAGATAATTTTCAGAAATCGTATGATTGAGATGAACGCTTTATTTGAATGGCCAGTAATTCGACTCACAAAACTCTGGATATGTAATATTAAACACGCCACAAACTACCGAAATTTTTATTCTAGAAAACGAACTATATCAGAAAGTTTAAATATAATAAAAGCTAATAAGAGATTCGTCAGGTTCCCGAATGTTTTGGAATCCAAAAATCATATTTTCGATCATCCAGTTTGCGAAAACTCAAGTTTAGATAGTGTAAGATTCCGATATAGAACGTTCAGAACGATCAAAATTCCGAAAACTCACACATAAAGCAGATAGCATGTAAGCCTGACGCGTTTAGATGGCAGCACCACTACTCTATCGCATGGAGTTTCGGAGTTTCGATCTTCGGGGAAAATTTTTTCGGAGTTTTGATCTTTCAGAGTACTGTTCTTTCGGAATTTTGATCTTTCTCGGTAGAATTTTTTCTGAGTATTGATCATCTTTCACGTTCTATTGTAAACATATAATATGAGGATGTTTACACTTAACGGATATTCCTATTTTCGGAACTTTTCTCTGTAGAAACTTTCGCCATTCAGGATCTTGAATATATAACTCTACATTTTTTCGGAACTATGGACTCTCTGATTATGAGAAGTTGATACATGTTTTACGTGCTATGTTTTCATGTTGACGTTTTATCGGTCGGATCCATGATTATTCTCATTTAATTTCGTAGTGGAATTTTATTTTCGGTTATACAATAATTCTGTTTACAAAATTTTGGAATTGTAAATTTCCAGGAGTATTGTGTTCTAGATAAATAAATTCGGAATTTTGAGCGTTCTATTTTCTAAAGTTCGGAATTTCAACCCGTCCTCAACTCATTCCAACACTTCTTTTTTTTTAACAGAATATCAACGAATATATAAATACGCTAAATTTCACATCCTACAATATTTTCTTGAAAAATGTCATTGTCTTGATAATTGCCACATTTTTTATTGCATACGTTTTATAGGGCAATTAAAAATACCATTCTAAATATTATCAATTTTCGTGGTCATTAATCGATCGTGGTCACACTTCACTAATCGGTTCAATTAGGTCCGATACAGTATGAATGATGCATTGAATATATTCAAATATGAAACAGCCGAATAATCATACAAAATTTGATAATGTACTGATAAAAAATAATTCTGAACGTGTACATTTGGCAAAAATGAAATTGATTACTAAAAAAACATTGGGTTCGTATTGGGTGTGTCCAGCAAAAATTAACGCTTCGCATGTTTTTGTTTTAATTGCCAATGCAATTTGAAAACTGAAAGTAGTAATTCGCATTTTGTCCATCTATGATATGAACTACGAACAGTAGTGCTAATGGTGTTGAATGATGTATAAAATTTATGAGGGACTATAAATCGCGGGACTTACGGGGATTCAACAGAGAAAGAAGAAACGCGAAACTGCGCAGAATAAACATAAATGATTTAATACTACATGCTATTAATACTCTTAATTTATAAGTATTAATTGTATTATATTATATTTATAAACATGATTACGTTACCGTGTTATATAACATATATAATAAATAATCAATAACTATTAATTTATATATAATACTATTTATTAGTTAACATGTCACATATAGACATAACTTTTCGTCGATAATGCACTCTGCAAATTTAGGTCCGTCAAATTTTTTGTTAATCATCTCTTTGAAAAATATTTGAAGGGCCTAAGTTACCAGAGTGCATTCGCGATGGAAAATAATGTCTACATTAGGGTGTTTCAAAAAAATGTTATATTTTTTTGCTTAACTAACTGGTTGAAAAATTGCTTTGGTACAAAAAAGAAAGTTCAAAAAAGGAGAGCTCTAAATAAAAATATCTAAAGGTGACTTACGCTAATTGTAATTTCCCGTTTAAATAACATGGGAAATACTTCTTTGCGGATTTAGAATTTTATACCTCCTTAATGACAACTGTAATCACTAATTTCATAGCATGTACTTATAGAAAATTTAACACTCAACAATAAAGGACTTCTTGCAAAAAATGCATAAATCCAACTATTTAAAAGTTAATAACTTTCAAAGTTATATTTGTATAACATTTTACCGTTTTTCAATTATTTCAGCAAAACTATTAGTTTTACCACAACATTTCTTAATACTTTTTTTCTAAACCATTTAATTTGCAACAATTTGCAACCGATTAATTCTTGAGAAGAATTTACAAATGTTATAGTTCGGAAATGGGATGCATATGAAAACAATTTATTACAGAAAAATTTATTCTAAATGTGTTTTGTGTAATTAAGTAATCAAAAAAATGACAAGAATTATGCGGACAAGTGAATTATTATACTCTGATATTTATTTACAATTGATTAAATTTCTTTCTTCATCGCATTGTTATTTTGAACCATGTATTTTTCATATTTTTTATATATAGGGCATTGCACACCAAACCTGTCAGTCCGTGATTCCGAGCATTTTTAATTTTGTTATTTTAATATAATATAATATAAGATTTTTTATCTTCCAGTACCTACTGAAAGGAGTTTTCAGTAAAATTTTAAGATTTTTATCTCAACTTGTCAAAAAGTTATGGAATTTTCAAGGTTACGCACAACATTTTTTTAAATGCTCATAGCTTTTTTAAAAACATAGGTATCAAAATAAAACTCATCAAATTAAAAATCAAATTTTTGAAAACATAGGTATCAAAATAAAATAGGGCTTGATTTTTTGTTTTGAATTTTAGTTTCATAGGAAAAAAACAATTTGGATGAATCTTTTGTTGTTTGATCGAGAGAAGAACATCTCGAGTTGGTCCCATATTAATTTTGTCTCGACCTGAAGATAACATGAATATTGTTATAAGAGATCTCTCCTAATGCCTTCAAATTATATTTCAAGTTTTTGTTTTCAATTAAAAAGGTTATAAAACGTAAAAAATGAATGCATTAAAGACTAATACTACATAACCATTCTTATATATAAAAAAAATTGAAATCTATGCCAAAAAAAATGAAACAGAAACCCGCTCTCCAATCGTTAATTCGTGTGCATAAGAATTTGTCTATATATGTTTCTGCCTTTATGATTTTTTATAACGTTAGCATTGATTTCATTTTTTTTGTATATAAGAAAGAAAGAAAATTGAATGCGTTTATTATTAACTTTTTAAAGTTGCTTTTTTTGTAAAAAATCTAGTTTTGCATTAAAAAAAAATCAAATCCTAACCGGACATAAACCTTATACGAAAATATTCAAGTATTTATCAGATCATCACCAAATAAATTTGGGATCATCTCCACAATTTCTTGTTTCAAGCAAAAAAAGATTCAGCCCAATCGGCAAACTTCATACAAAGTTATGGGTGAACAAACATACATAAGAAATAAAACAAACGGGTCGAATTGAGAACCTCCTGCTTTTATACAGTCGGTTAATTACTTGGAATGGTTGCATTTTACAGTACTACTGTAACGCGTACGCGAAGAGGCAGATTCTTAGCGCTCTATCTATGGCATGAATAAATATTAAAATATCGTAAATATTGCACCACTGTGACGGTACTGTGAAAGCTAGGTACGCATCAACGTAGCGTCATTTAACAGCACGACGGTGCACTTATATTTAGGCGAGCACGGGCGCTGAAGCTTCTCGCTCTAGCCGCAGCGTCGCGCAGAGATGAGGCGTTTCTCGAGCGCACGTAGTGTCCCGGGAGAACATATATTGCCGGAGCGCAAATCGCATCGCGCCCGTCGTAAAAGTCGGCCGCTTAAATATTTCTGAATAACCCATGGGTTACACACTGTGTTCCATACAGTCCCTATGGTATGGTAGTTGGTAGTACAAGTTTTGAACCTTGTCGGATTGCCAATCACCGTATTGGAGGCAGGGTGTCAAGTCGATATGGAGCAACTTCCCACTGTGTCATCTGCCCCGCGTAACTCACAATCGTGTAATTCTCCAGCCGTAGAAAGTACCCTTTGTGCCAAGCGCCCAATTGTGTCATCTGCCCACAGTACTAACTCGAATTCGTAGCCGCTCGACATTTCCCCGACGCTCGCGTATCCCCACTTTTCAACATTCTCCGCCCGACATGCTATCGTATAAACTCTCGAACTGTAGCAAGTGCCCACTGTGCTAACTACCCAACCATGTCATCTGCCCCTAGCGTTATCTCGAATTCGTATTAGCCCGACGGTTCCCCGACGCTCGCGTATCCCCACTTTTCAACACACTTCGCGAGGCATGCCATCGTATAAACTCTTCAACTGTAGCAAATGCTCCCTGTTCCAAACTTCCAACCGTGTCATCTGCCCCTAGCACTAACTCGAATTCGTAGCAGCTCGACCTTTCCTCGTAATTCGTATATCCCCATTTTCTACACAGGCGGGTATCGGCGATTCTTCGAGTAGAATCGCCGATACCCGACAAGCATCGCAGCAGCGAGTACATTTTTATAATAAATATAATATATTTATTTATTTATTATATATAAAATGTTATAAACAAGTTGTCAACGATTTCAACAGGCTGTGAAAATTTTTGAAAGTGTTGAAAATGTAAACATGAATATGGCCGGCGTTTATGCACAACCGTTGTAATAGTTCATTACTGAAAAAAAGGAAAGATTAAGATTTTTTATTTTATAACTTATGTTCATATATTATATATTATATTTCATTATTTAATATATACAAAATGTTATAAACAAGTTGTCAACGGTTTCAACAGGCTGTGAATATTTTTGAAAATGTTGGAAATTAAAACATGAACATGGCCGGCGTTTATGCACGACCGCTGTAAGAGTTCATTACTGAAAAAAAAGAAAAGATTGAAATTTTCTATTTTGTAACTTATATTTATATATTATATTTATTTAATATATATAAAATGTTATGAACAACAAATGTTATGTTATAATATATATAAAATGTTATGAACCAATGGTTTCAACAAGCTGTGAATATTTTTTTTAAATATTCAATATTAAAATGGGTTTTTGAACAGCTATCTCGCTCAAAGCTTGTCGTTTTTCATTTTTTTTTTTTCAAAGCAACTCGAAGTTCGAATCTTTGAGATTTTTTCACAGGAATTGATTTTTTTTACCAACTTTCGATGCGAGCATAGAAAATATGGGTTTTGTGTCGGATGCATATGATTCGGCATGTTTAAAGTAGATATTTAGCTGCAAACTGTTCCGATGTTTTTTTTCTTTTTTCCATCAGTGCATTATTTTTTTCACGCAATTGTGGGTAATTACAATAAAGATGGTATATTTTACTTCAATCGACCGTATCGGGGGAATCAATAATGGCGTAGAAACCGAAAGCGCGGTTTTGAGTAAATAGATGTGAGTATCTTTTTCAACGGCTTTCAGTTGCTCATTTCATAATATTTAAAAATGTTTTTTCATTGTTTCAGATCTTTTTAAGGCATCTTCTCACTTTAAACGCCTCAAAAATAGGCTGTTTTTGCGATTTTTTTTCGAGGATTTTTGCTTAAAATTATGGGATAAAACGGATCCTATGTAATAAACACATCTTTCAAGTACATGAAAAAATTTTTATTTTATTTTTTTAAACAATTATTATAATACATCAGTAGCATTGAAAAACCCGTGTAAAAATGTTATGGTCGTGGCTTGTTGATGGTATCTCCGAGACGGGTCGTCTGAAACAAAAAAATAAAACTGTTTTAGATTCAGTATGTCAGTGGCTATAGCGCATATCATCAGATTTTTGATATTCGCGAAAATAACAAAATGGCGCACGTTTTTCGAAAAAGTAAAAAAAAACCACGATTTTTTTGCAGTTTTTTGTAAAAAAAAAATTCTTAAAATCAAAATTTAAAAAATCTGATGATATGCGCTATAGCCATAACTATGAAGCATATGTCATTCAAATTTCATGACAATCGGCCGGATAGTTTCCGAAATTTCATCAACAAAGCACCGAAAAACCTTGTTTTGAGATAACTGCGTTTAAAGTTTTGGTTGCAGAAAAATCATGAAAAAACCTTACCTCGGGTTAATCAGCGATGCCTGCTCCATACAATGGACCTTCCGATTCTTCGTAGAAGGTGTGTTCGTCCAAAGTAGCTTCCCTTCGTCTCGACCTAGTCTCTTTTGAAGCGTTAGAGCTGCGGCGGTTCCCTACGCGTACGCGATCACTGTCGCGTTTCTCGGCGTATTGAACGGCGATAGGGCCTAGTTTGACACCCATCACCTCCAAAATTTTTAAAACAGGTTGTAGCCCTTCGTTATAAATGCATGCCGCTGTTTGGCAAGCAATTTCCACGGTTTTTCTTGATGATGTTTCTTGAAACATCTTTGTTACAAACTTTACACTTCACATATTGTTGTAATGTAGAAAAAACAAGAAAAAACTGAATAATACTATATCCAGCCGTTGGATCGATGTGTACATCGAAACTTGTATCGTCCGATTTTTTTAATTTTGCTGCACTCGCACTAGCATGACTCGTATCTGCTTCAGACTGGTGTGGAAGCACTCCACGAAATTTTCTTTTTTTAGATTTCGAACTTGGACGTCGCCACGTGGCACTTTGTTGCGAAGTCTTTTTATCCATTATAACAATCCTGAGCGCAGAGATGTTGCCGTTACGAAGTTTCAAATTAGACTGATGAAATAACAGTTTAGCATCGTTGCCGAGTGATTTTCTTTTGAAAAATGCACGTGTTAAGGTCTTATTACATGAGTATAGACCCGAAAACAGAATATACCTAAGCAAGGGGTACTACATTAACAAAAGAACACGGCTATTCAATTGTATAGAGTCAGATATACAGGGACCGTCCGAGCGGCGTGAAAGGGATCGCCGGGTACTCTCAGGTAGTCACCTAACGGTCGCCAAAAAATGTAGTTAGACTCGTCCGATCTTTATGAAATTTCGAGATGACATTTTTGAAGATATGTACTTTCAAAATTTAAAAAAAAAAAAAAATCGATTTTTTTAAATTTCCAAAGTGAGAAGACGCCTTAAAGAAGAAATAAGCCATGATTCTGTGCAAAAAAACGGAACATCCGTCTTTGCGTTGTTTAAAACCCCGTAGTTATCGAATAAAGCGTGCAAATAGCGAGGCCCTCGAATTCCCTTTCAGCAATGGTCGAATATGACGCTTCTGTTTAAGTAAGTTCAAATCTTTTATATTCAATATTCTTCCAATTTCTAAATAATATTCGAATTCTTAACTATTCGAAAATGGATAAAAAAAAAGATCGAACAGAATTAGTAAAACCATTCATCGAAAAACGAAAGGTTTATTAAAAACAAAATTGAAGAAAAAATATTTAATTGACAATATTTATTCAATCTCTTCAGGTCGTGTAAAAATCGGAGCAAAATTAAGGATTCGAAATAATCTGTAGTTATGCATTGCGTTATATGTATGCTCCTTTTCTAAATAAATTGGTTGTAACATTTCGAAAAACAAAGAAAAACTTTTTTTCGGATGCTGCATAGTCGATTTCAAGTGATTTGAAGGGAAGTGCCATGTTTAAAATGATAGCAATCGTATAGGAATAAAAAAGCAGATGGAATATAGCCTTTTTAAGTGTTCCTTACAAAAGATTCGGGGCAATGAGTTTTTTTTGAGTCTCAATTTTTTTTTTAACTCAATGTAATGAGTATCCGAAGAACCTTACAGAAGTAAGAAGTAAGAAGTGAGGAGCTTTCCAAAATGCCCGTAACCCGTAGCCGCGATTTTATGCTTTGCGTGACCCCACCCCAGCGTATATTTCCCCCTGAGTACCAAGCCGCTGAAATCGCGGAAGGATACGATTCAATATTTAAATAAATTATAACTCTTGAAGGATGTGACAAAAATCTAAAAATTGGTGTGAATATTTCTTCGATGCGGTATTATTTTTTAAAAAATTTCAGGAAATAAATAAATGGTCGAGATCACGGCTGCTCGAAATGGCATGGAGTTCCTTATTTATACATGTTTAACATATCTTGACCATTTATTTGGGCCACGCAAATATCTGAATGTGAAGTTTTAGTTTAGTAAGTGAATCAAACTAGCTTCGTAAGTGTTTTGGGAATCTTGTTATCATATTAATTGGGCGAAAATAGCCTTGAACGCGAATGACCCGAGTTAGGGTAAATGAGGTACCAAAAAAACATTGATGCTAGCTGCAAGGGTGTAATGTGAAAGGATAATGGATTCATGAATGAAGCATTAATCATATTGCATTTCTGTTTAACTTAATATTTTAATGTTGAATTTTTTTTTAAATATTCACAGCCTGTTGAAACCATTGGTGGTATATAATAAATATAATATATAAATATAAGTTACAAAATAGAAAATCTCAATCTTTTCTTTTTTTCAGTAATGAACTCTTATAGCGGTCGTGCATAAACGCCGGCCATGTTCATGTTTTAATTTCCAACATTTTCAAAAATATTCACAGCCTGTTGAAACCGTTGACAACTTGTTTATAACATTTTGTATATATTAAATAATGAAATATAATATATAATATATGAACATAAGTTATAAAATGAAAAATCTTAATCTTTCCTTTTTTTCAGTAATGAGCTATTACAGCGGTTGTGCATAAACGCCAGCCATAATCATATTTAAATTTTCAACACTTTCAAAAATTTTCACAGCCTGTTGAAATCGTTGACAACTTGTTTATAACATTTTATATATATTAAATAAATAAATATATTATATTTATTATAAAAATGTACTCGCTGCTGTGATGCTTGTCGGGTATCGGCGATTCTACTCGAAGAGTACAGCCTGTGTAGAAAATGGGGACATACGAATTACGAGGAAAGGTCGAGTTGCTACGAATTCGAGTTAGCGCTAGGGGCAGATGACACGGTTGGAAGTTTGGAACAGGGGGGCACTTGCTACAGTTGGAGAGTTTATACGATGGCATGCCTCGCGAAGAGTGTTGAAAAGTGGGGATACGCGAGCATCGGGAAACCGGCGGGCTAATACGAATTCGAGTTAACGCTAGGGGCAGATGACACGGTTGGGTAATTAGCACAATGGGCACTTGCTACAGTTCGAGAGTTTATACGATAGCATGTCGCGCGGAGAATGTTGAAAAGTGAGGATACGCGAGCGTCGGGGAAATGTCGAGCGGCTATGAATTCGAATTAGCACTGTGGGCAGATGACACAGTTGGGCGCTGGGCACAAAGGATACTTCCTACGGTTGGAGAATTACACGATTGTGAGTTACACGGGGCAGATGACACAGTGGGAAGTTGCTCCATGGCGTCTTGACTCCCTGCCGCTGAGGATCGAACCTGAAAACTCTTCAACATGTATCTGTCACGATATCGCTTCAGCCATTTAACCTTTTATTGTAATTTGTGCTTTATAGTATATAAACTCGTTGAGAGCTTGAGGTTTTATTATGTCTATATATCTTGGGTTGTCGCCGGCTGCTGCTATGGGCTACAACGGGACGCGCATGCGCGAACTGAGTGAGACAGACCTTGAGTGTCTCTCTGTCGCACAGAATTCTCTGTGACGACACAGAAAAAGTGGGGATGAGACAACCTGTGTAGTAGTCTAGGGATCTTGAGGAAAATCTCTATCGTGGTCAATCTCCACGAGAGGAACATCTCCATCAGGTACATCTCCACCAGTGATGAATATCAATCTTTACTGTCGGCATGGAAAACTGTAAAAGCTATCTAGAAATCCCATAGTTGGTGCACCAGTAAGTGTAAAACAGTGGACGCATAACACATAACCAAATTTTGTTACACAACTAGAGAGAAAGGACCGTTTGGAGCTAAAGAGTTTTGTCGCTCGCGGATCACAGTGTTTAATTGATCGATGAGTTTGACAAAGTGAGAAAATGAATTTCTTTTACACATATAATCATTGCGGATTATCTCGTATTCAATAAAGAAGACCTCTATGTGCAACTGTCTTTTTGGCAAATCAAAGATTTTCCAAGGATCAAGGAAATCACTTCACCGAATAGGACATCACCAGTATACTCGCCCTCAGCAAAAATCACAGAATCGCTGATAGAATAGTAGGTAAAAACAATGAGATATTTTGATTAAAAAATTATTTCAACTTATAATACGATGAAAATATCAAAACTTGAATTTGTTTAGGCAACAAACACAAAGTTCAAGGTGACATAAATGTGCTACTTTGCGGTGAACCTGGAGCAGCAAAATCACGTGGAACGAATCGTACCTGGAGCAATCTTCGCAACGGGATCAGGAGCATCAGCTCTCGGTTTGACAGCTTACGTTGACAGATCAACAACAGCGAGAGAATAGATGCTTCAAGCTGGAGTTTTTGTGCTCGTGAATAATGGTGCTTGTTTCATCGATGAGTCTGACAAAGTGAGGAAACCAAATTTCTATACACAAATATTCATTGCGGATAATCTCGTATTGTCGAAAGGCGACCAACTTTTTATGTACAATTAGAATTCTCTACACACAATTTGAAAATTTGCTCTTTGACAGATAAATGATGAAGACAGAATGTCTATTCACAAAGCTATGGAACAACAAAGTATTTCTATATCAAAAGCAAGAATCGTAACTTCGCTTCATGCAAGATGTTCCGTAATTGCGGCATGAAATCAAATTAGTGGCCGCTACGTTCTCTGAAAACGTTAGTAATAAAAAATGGTTGTTCACTCCACAATATTTTTTCTCCTCTTCTCTGCGAAATTCTGGAGTAAATTCGAATGGATAATTTTTTCAGCTGGATTTGTTGGAGCCAATTATTTACCGTTGCAATATCCTCTACATAGTAAAGGATGGAGTTGATGTCATGCAGGCCAAACATCTGGCTGAATTCGTCGTAAATTCTCACGTTCGTCACTACCAATCGAACTTGGGTAAAACGATGGACAAAGAACCGGAAGACCAATGAAGTTATGTATCAATACCTTCTTATCTTATCTATACCTCGTTTACGCTAAACAGAATATTAATCTCAAGCTCACGAATGTTGATCATGACAGAGTAGATAAATTATAGTTATCTGAGACAAGAGCATGTTGTGAATATATTTTGTTTTTATGTTGAAATTTGATGTTATTGAAAAAAATGTTCCTATTCATTTTTTTATATCGGGATTTCGCTCCGTTTGTAAAACTTTATAAATATAACGTCTTTTTTATATATGTAATACTGAGACACTTTTTAATTGATGAGTATTTTTATGACACAGGCAATCGGAAGTCCGCCCATATCCGTGCGACATATCGGGAGTATAATTCGTATGGCCGAGGCGAGCGCAAGGATGTATTTACAAGACGCAATAAAGAGTATGTATAGTATATCTATTTTTATTGAAATAATTTTTTTACATAAACTTCCAAAGATTTCTTTTTCACACGTGCAAAAAATATATGTATAATATGAAGTTTCAGTATTCAAAAGTTCTTAGACGTTGTACAATTTCCGAATGCAACGTTGTACAATATTTAATAAAAAATTAATAAAAATCAATCTCTTTTAAAAACCTTTTCATTGTTTTCGGTATCTGTAATTTTTCGATATCTTTTACTTTTTGTTGTCAATACTCATAACACATAATAGCCCTTTTTATTTTTTTCAGAAAACGTTGAACGTCTTACAATCCACAGAGGGATAAAACGAAATAAGAAAGCGTTGAGAAGACATCCTTGTCAAAAAAATTAAATCGCTAAGCTGTCAACATAAATGGAAACATTAATACTTATTTCCGAAATTAAAAAATGTCTATTCTCTATTAAAACCATAACGTGTTTATGCATTTTTTCATTATTATTGAGCAGTTCATTGCAATATCGCAACGGATATGTTTTAGAGTTTTATTGATCTAGTTTGAAACGTACTATGAAGACCTTTTCGATTTCGATTGTTATTTTTTTTTTTTTAATATTTGAATGTGAAAACTTGTTCTAAATTAAAAAATTCCGTTTATTTATTACCCCATTGGAGAACGTTTAGTTTCATTTTTTTCTTATATTTTCCCCAATGAATCTTCATAATTCTTATAAAAAATCAGTGTTTGTAAATGAAAGTTATATGAGACTTGGAGCATAAGCACTTTTTATCATGCATCCTGCTGTAACGAAAGAAAGTGAAGGAACAAATCATAACCGATACCATAGAGCATGAAGTTTCCTACAAAAGGCCCTCTCTGTACTTTTTGTCTTTGGTAGTTTAGTCTTGCGAGTAGATAAAAATAATACCACTTTTCCTGCAGTTAGATTAACTCTGCAAAGCTACATCTACTTATCCAACATATCACTTTTTTCAGCAGCAAGAGCTACAAACGTCATTAGTAGATCCTCTAAAACATCCACACTTTCGGCGTACACTCCCTCTTCACAATGAAAGATCTTTTCGACGCAAGAATTCATCTGAGTTATTAAGAAGGTTCACTGACTGCCTACATGCGGCCTGACCTTTTTCGTTCACGGTAAAGGCATTTCATAATCGATTAGGATCAAACGGCATGGTTGTTGAGAGACGCGCTTAACGTAGCAGTGTACATTGCGTCCAGAGACAGAATAGAACTTTTCCTATGGAGACATTCTCAGGCTGTACATTTTGGGAAAAGGACTGCTGTGGAATGTAGAGATTTTTGTATTTGTATAGCTTCCCTCAAAACAGTTTTGAAATCTGTGAGTTGCACAATCTCATTACAAGTTACATTACAAAAAATACGATAGAATAAAACCACAATGCGTTATAGCACAACCACAAACGTCAAACTGCTCTATTCTTCAGAAAAAGTTTTCGAACATGTCCCATTTCAACAGCCGATGCCCCTATCCCTTCAAAGTAACTCCTGGTGCGATTCGTTTCACATGATTTTGCCGTTCCAGGATCACCGCGAAGTAGCACATTTACGTCACCTTGAACTTTGCATTTGTTGCCTAAAAAAATTCAAGTTTTAATATTTTCATCGTATTATAAGTTGAAATAATTTTTTAATCAAAATACCTCATTGTTTTTACCTACTATTCTATCAGCGATTCTGTGATTTTTGCTGAGGGCGAGTATACTGGTGATGTCCTATTCGGTGAAGTGATTTCCTTGATCCTTGGAAAATCTTTGATTTGCCAAAAAGACAGTTGCACGTAGAGGTCTTCTTTATTGAATACGAGATAATCCGCAATGAATATATGTGTAAAAGAAATTCATTTTCTCACTTTGTCAAACTCATCGATCAATTAAACACTGTGATCCGCGAGCGACAAAACTCTTCAGCTCCAAACGGTCCTTTCTCTCTCGTTGTGTAACAAAATTTAGTTATGTGTTATGCGTCCACTGTTTTACACTTACTGGTGCACCAACTATGGGATTTCTAGATAGCTTTTGCAGTTTTCCATACCGACAGTAAAGATTGATCTTCATCACTGGTGGAGATGTACCTGATGGAGATGTTCCTCTAGTGGAGATTGACCACGATAGAGATTTTCCTGGGTGAGTTTAGTCTGGTGGAGTTGGGAACGGTGGAGATTGGGTTGATTGAGATGTTCCCGGTGGAGATTGTCATTGGTGAAGATTTTCCTTGGTTGGGATTGGATCACGCAATTCATCTCGATTCTCTTGAAACGACGTAGCCCATTCACTCTCGAGTAGTTCTCGTACGTTTGTATCTTCGCGTAATCGCGCATGAGTTCCGAATAATAAATGAAATGGAGTCGTTGATATGCTTCTATGAATCGTAGTGTTCAGATACTGTTGAGCAATACTCAGATACTTATACCATTCTTCAGGCTTCGGGGCTGCTAGTTTCATCAAAAGTGGTATAGGTGTTCGGTTTACCCGTTCTACTTGACCGTTAGCTCTCGGAATTCCTGTTGTCATCAAAATATGTTGTATTCCTTCATTTTTACAATACGTTTCGAAGTCTCCTGATGTGAAGGCGGTTCCACGAGCAATGATGATTCTTCTTGGATTATCAAATATAATCGCTTGTTTCTTGAGACGATCAATCACCTCCTCTGAACTCGTAGACTTAGTCGCATATAGCCATGTGAATTTACAAAAACCATCGGTCACCACAAACACATGTTTGTAGTTTTTCTTAGTTGACATCAATGGACCAAAATGATCCACATGAAATGTGTTCAATGGAATTTCACCTTTATAAATTGGAGCCAGAAAATCTTCTTGTTTCCCTTGTTTCTTTTCAGCTAATATACAGTGAATACAGTTGTGCACGATTTTTTCAACCTTTGGACGTAACTTTTGAATGTAGTAATCTCGTTTAATTATTGCTTCTGTCTTAGCAACAGCAAAATGTCCTTTTTCGTGTGCTTTTCGAATTATTTGAGAGCACATTGCTTTCGGAACGAACAGTAGGATATCATTGTCAATTTCTTTAAACAATAATCCACCACGGATCACATATCCACGGGTTTGACCTTTTTTCGCCAGTTCTATAATTTTCTTAATGTTAACATCATCATTTTGTGCTTTCTTGAGCCTTGAAGTCAAACCATAGTCACCTTCGTCGATCAGCAGGCTAGTAGGCAGAGGATTCCTACTCAACGCATCCACATGAATCATTTCTTTTCCCGGACGATGTTCGATTTCATAATGAGATTCTTCTAACAGCAACGCCCATCTCGCTACGCGTACACACAGATCTTTCTTTGACATTGTCTGAGTAAAAGCCCGACAATCTGTGACGATCTTAAACTCTATATTAAGTAGATATATTCGAAATCTTTTTAAAGCTTTAATTATCGCGAGAACTTCAAGTTCATAGCTCGGATATTTTTCTTCAGCGGGCGTTGTTTTACCACTCGCATAATATGTCGGATGCATTACACCGTCTTCGCTACTACGTTGCATCAAAATTGCACCATAACCATACATTGATGCATCAGTATACAATTCAGTTTCTGCACCTACTCTATACAGCTTCAACACAGGTTTATTGGCGAGTATGAACGTTAATTGGTCAAAAGCATCTTTTTCTTTCTTTTCAAACATGAACTTCGTTGCAAATTTCAAAAGATTAGTTAGCGGTCGCGCAATTACAGAATAACCCGGAATAAACTTTCGAAAGTACCCAGTCAATCCTAAAAATGACTGAACTTGTCGAACACATGTAGGTATCGGAAATTTTTTTACGGCTTCTGTTTTGTGTTGAGATGGTTTAACAGTACCATTTTCGACTATGTGACCTAAATATTCGACCGTAGTTTGTAATATATTACATTTCTTCCAATTAACCCATTAACGCCGAGGTGATCAGAATTTTTACTAACTTTTCAACGTGTTTATTTATTATGTTATCGGTCCAAAAAAATAATGCAATACCTCTATTCCTACGCGGAATTCGATGCTCTTTCAGAATCTGAGCTCAAAATTTCGATTAGACACCGAGAAAAAAAAATATGGCCGATTTAAACGTGAAAAACGTGAAAATTTTCGAAAAAAAATTTTTTTCGAATTTTTTTTACAATGATACCGCAAAGCTATCAACTTTTTACAATGATCAGAGGTGATCATGGCACTCGAACATTAAGAGGAATTTTTTTCAGAAAAATTCATCGACGCGTTTTTTCAAAATGGCGGCGAGAATGAAAAAATTTTATAAAAATCTTAATCTATCGGTTTCTTCAAAACTATAAACTTGAGAAAAAAATTTCTAAGAACAAAAATGGCTTAAAATCAGTCGAAGAATACTCTTAAATTTTTTCAGAATTTTTGAAAACAATTTTTAATTTTCGAAAATTTCAAAAAATCCAATTTTTCAAAAATACCTGAAAAATTTTTGGAAAAATTTGAGAGTGTTCCTTGACTAATTTTAAGACTTTTTTGTTGTTAAAAATTCTTTCGTAAAGTCTATAGGTTTAGAGAAAAAAAAATTTCTTGAATGGTACATAAAATTTTGTTTCTATCTACCACTACAAAATTCACGAACAAACTCGTATATCCTTTCACTTGTGCATGGACACATATGTTGTATACAATTTTTACATGAATTATAGGTAAAGCATATAAAAAAAATATTAGTTTTCACTTTTTCAATACATTTGTTATATCACGAAAACGTTCAAAATCTTCTGCTTCATTGCATGCAGAGTATGAATCAGATTATTCAGATAGTGATTCCGACGAAAACATTTTGATTCCGAATGCAGACAATTCAGGCTCCGATGATTCTGATTCCGATTGTGATTCGATATCTGATTCAGATTCTGAACATGAATTCACAATACCAAATATTACTTATAAAAAAGCTTGTGCTACTTATTCTGAAAACTTAGATAAACTTGAAAAAAATCACGAATTCATTTCGATCGATGGCGAGAAATCATATCCAAATACTTGTGAAGAAACAATATTATTATCTGAAGCTACAAAAAAGAATATACAGGCGTGCGAGCCTTTCCAATTGTTTGAAACCTTTTTTTCCGCCGAAATGAAACAATATATAATTGATGCATCTAAAGAGAATAATTATGATCTGAAATTACAAGATCTTGACACTTTTATAGGTATAGTTATTTTCAGTTCATTCAATAAAAGAAAGTCTCAGAGAGATTATTGGTCATCTGATCCATTCTTATCTAGTGAAATTGTTTCTTCTGCAATGACTCGCGATAAGTTTGAAGAAATCAAGTCTAAAATAAAATATTCAAAAGCTGAAGACAAGGATCCAAACGATAGAGGGTGGCGGGTTCGTTCGATGTTGAAACTTTTCCAAAACAACCTCCTAAAGTTCGGAATATGGAAAACTTCTATATCTATTGATGAAATGATGGCCAAGTCTTATGCAAAAACTGTTTTGAAACAATTTATTCGAGGGAAACCAATAAGGTTTGGTTTGAAATTTTGGGGTTTATGCACTTCAGACGGCTATCTACTAAATTTAGATCTATATTGCGGTAAAAATTTCCAAACCGGAAACAAATTAGTAAAATGTGCTTTAGGTACTCGTGTAGTATTGCATTTATTAGAACCTTTTTTTCGGCTAATAAATTATAATAAAATCCCTGCATTTCATTTGTACTTTGATAATTTTTTTACAAATATGGATTTAATTTTACACTTGCAAAAATTACGTTTGAAATGCACTGGCACTATCAGAGACAATCGAGTCAAAGAAAAGAATATACTTGAAAAGAAAGCTCCACGAGGTACTTATATTGTAAAACATGATCGAAATAGTGGCATAAATTTCATCACTATTATGGATTCGAAGCCCGTTTCAATAGCTTCAACTGCTGCAGGTGTAAGTCCACTATCAACTTCGAGAAGATATAGTTCAGAGGCTCGATCCAAAACTGATATACCTTTTCCGCAAGCTTTTCATTTGTACAACAAATTTATGGGTGATGTTGACATGCATGATGGACACTGCAATAATGTACTTCCAAGTATACGTTCCAAAAAATGGACATGGGTCGTTTTTATAAGATTTATACAGGCATCCATTACAAATGCCCACGTAATTTTCAATGCTACACGTGATGGAAAGAAAAAAAGTGGAATAAAAGAGTTAACTACTTCAATTGCTAAATATTATATTCAAAAAGGTCAAACAAGCAAAACACTTCATACACGATCTAATAGGGACAAATTAAAAAATTGTTCAAATGAAAAATGTCCAATAAGAACAAGGATCTATTGTGAAAAATGCAATCTATATGTATGCAATAATTGTTGGGCAAAAAAACACTGATAAAAGAAATGTTAAAATGAAAGACAAGAAGACTCACGAAAAGAAGCACTCCGAAACGTGAGAGGCAAGGGGACTCACGAAAAAAAAGCACCCCGAAACGTGAGAGGCAAGGGGACTCACGAAAAAAAGCACCCCGAAACGTGAGAGGCAAGGGGACTCACGAAAAAAAGCACCCCGAAACGTGAGAGGCAAGGGGACTCACGAAAAAAAGCACGCCGAAACGTGAGAGGCAAGGGGACTCACGAAAAAAAAGCACCCCGAAACGTGAGAGGCAAGGGGACTCACGAAAAAAAAGCACCCCAAAGGAGACAAAGTTCTACCACGTCCACGCCGTTGTCTCTGGGTAATGCTAAGAGTAGAAAAAAACAATGTATATGCACAGAATCAGAAAAGAAGTAGTCAAGGAACACTTGAAGGAAATTTTTCCAAAAATTTTTCAGGTATTTTTGAAAAATTGGATTTTTTGAAATTTTCGAAAATTAAAAATTGTTTTCAAAAATTCTGAAAAAATTTAAGAGTATTCTTCGACTGATTTTAAGCCATTTTTGTTCTTAGAAATTTTTTTCTCAAGTTTATAGTTTTGAAGAAACCGATAGAGTAAGATTTTTATAAAATTTTTTCATTCTCGCCGCCATTTTGAAAAAACGCGTCGATGAATTTTTCTGAAAAAAATTCCTCTTAATGTTCGAGTGCCATGATCACCTCTGATCATTGTAAAAAGTTGATAACTTTGCGGTATCATTGTGAAAAAAAATGCGAAAAAAATTTTTTTTCGAAAATTTTCACGTTTTTCACGTTTAAATCGGCCATATTTTTTTTTCTCGGTGTCTAATCGAAATTTTGAGCTCAGATTCTGAAAGAGCATCGAATTCCGCGTAGGAATAGAGGTATTGCATTATTTTTTTGGTCCGATAACATAATAAATAAACACGTTGAAAAGTTAGTAAAAATTCTGATCACCTCGGCGTTAATGGGTTAAGGATGTCGTAGCGGTTCCGTGTAGTCAATTGACTGTATATAAAAATTGTTCCTTGAAAAACTATGAACTGACACTATTATGGTGTATAAATCATTTTTTTTATACATTCGTAATAAAACGACAGCAATCCTGATCAATGAAATAATATTTTAAGAAATTACACATTTTTAATCACTCAATCGAGCTACTTGTCGTCAGCTGTTAATAGTCGATGAATTTTTCAAGCGAAGTCTGGCAGCGCTGCGCACTCGCACTGTAAACATGAACTTCTTAACTTCTTTTGATAGCGGAACAGTTCTCATTTATCAATAAGTTTGTGTTCGAGATAACTTAAAATGTTGTGACCTTGTTAAAAAAATTCATTTGTACCCCCAGGACCGCACATTTGGTGCCTTCGATAATATTTCTGTTTCAGCGCGGCCTAATATACAGTCCGACCTCTCAACAAGCACGCCCGCAATAAGCACGCTTCCCCAGTTTCTCGCTCGAGCCCTTCCCCCACTCCGACTCCAACTCCGAGCTCGAGTCACGCTCGAGTGAATTTGCGCGCGGACCTCTCAATAAGCACGCCTAGCCGAGGAGAGCTTAGAGGAGTAAAATGGAATGAATGTACATACATATTAATGCATATGATCGTTTTCAATACTTCTTATATGTGCTATGAAACATATATTATATAATGTACTATGAAACATATACATTATACATATGTAAAAAACTTATACATATTTAAAAACTTTCGTACAAAATATTCCAAGATTCTGACAAATAATTGAAATTGGTATTTTCGTTTGGTTGAGAGTCATTTTGATTCATGGAGTGATCAACTGGAGGTGGATAGTTTTCAATCGAGCCGAATTCTTCCATTGAAGATGGAGCCTCAGACAAATGGAATTCTTCGATGTAGTCTTCTAAATACATAAAACAAAACAATATGCGATTAATATTAAAAAAAAAAACTTATTCAATTCCATATGCATGAAAATTATACATTTTTAAACACCGAGTAATGGCATTACGCGCACAGCTCATGGCCATTTAAAAAAAAATTAAATGAAGAACAAAACATACTTTTTTCAGTTTTCTGAATCCAATTCAATATTGTTGCTGCATCGGCCACTTCATAACCTCCGACTTTTTTCAAGCGATTGAGTAAATCATTTACGTTACGGTCGTCTGCAGGCAATGGCGTGAAAGTGACTTCAGTACCCACATAAATATCAAGATTATTCAAAGTCAGTGAGCTCTGATCGGTTTGAGTTGACGCATCTTTCATTTCTTTCGGCCATATATTATTCCAGCGTCTATCAATCGTACTGGATTTGACTTTTTCCCATGCATCAGCAATCCAGAAAATGACTTTGTATAAGTCGACTTTCTTCAAAAACTCGATCAACCGAACATTTTCATCTTGAGCTTCGATGACTGCATTCACGAGGTTGATTTCGTAATGCAGTTTTACTGTTTGTATGATGCCTTGATCCATAGGTTGGATAAGAGAGGTGACGTTTGGCGGAGAAAAGTGGATTTCGATGTCGTTGACCTTGATATATCGATGTGATCGACCATACTTTTTTCAGTTTTCTGAATCCACTAGAATCCACTAGAAGTATCGCTGTTTTTGCCAAATTTTTTGAGCTGAGGAAAGTTTCCACTTTAGGGACAAAAATGTCCTTAAACCACGCCTCAAAAATGTCCAGGTTCATCCACGCGTTTGTCTGACTACAGTACCATACAGGCAATTTGTTTTTGTCAATGTTTCTCAGACAATGTGGGTTTTTGGATTTTCCGATGAAGATCAGTGGCAGCTTGAAGGAACCATTAGCATTGCAACATGTTGCTATGGTGACTCGCGCTAATTGTTTTTTTCCACCTGAAGTTTGTGTTTCATCTGCTGGGACAAAGGTTCTTTTCGGAGTACTTTTGTACACTGTAAAAAATTTCCGTATGAAAATTAATACACATGTATAGGAAGCTTTTATGCGGATACCGTATATGAAAATTCAGATACGCTGAGGAAAATTGAGAGACGCGGTATTTTAATGAAACGAGCACTGTTTAGTAAAATTAATATACTTGTGTATTTGAAAAATCATATACATGTAAGAAATGTTGACCTTGTGCATATTAAAAACACGAAACATATACTAATATTACTATACAGGTATATTAAAGTTCATATTACCAGCATAGTAATTTTCAGATTCAAGATTACTAAATTTCAGGCACCCTATAACGTTTTCGCATTACATATGTCTACGATATTTCTAGAGATGTATCATAAAATTTGGTGATCCTTTTTGAATATTAATATACGAATGAATATTAAATAAATTCAGCTACTATGAGTTTTTAAGGGGAATACATTAATTCATGTACATTGTGTTCAATTTTTTAAAGTTGAAGGTCGAAATCATGCAGACATCTCAAGAAATTAGTTAGAGTGACTTATCACCGCTTGATGCCATGGCAATCAAGTCGAGCAATTGTCGCCGTAAAAATTTTTATTATAATCTCAACATCTTGTGTCAAGTTTGGTGTTTACCATTTTCATGTTTTACACAATTTTCTTAGATTCGAGCGACTTGTATATATCCTCGTCCGAAGCACGTGCCTCCTATGAGAAAGTCGACGCTCTGCGCCACGCGGTGGCCAGAGCGCGAAGCACGGTGCCCACAAAGCGTTACGAATTTCCTACACTTGTGTATTAATTTTAATATTGAGATTCTTATAATTAATACATAGGTAAATGAATTTTAATACACGGATTTCTTTTTTATACTGCAGGGTATATTAATTTTCATTCCCATTTTTATACCGTATTTTTAAGAGATAGAGTTATGATGGGAAATAACATGTATCGTATTATTAACATTCATGTGTATCTTATTTTTCAGTCAACTGTCAAGAAAAGTGAAGATCATACTGTAATTTTAATACATTGTTGATAGTAGATGAATTCATATACATTTGTATTAATTATCAATCAATCATATGATTTATTTCAATGCATGTCCACAAAATTTTCCGATTTCATATGAATATTCAATGTTATGTATCTTAAATTCCATATCAGTAACCAAAATTTATGTTCATATTTCAATTTTGGCATACGAGTGTAATAATTTTCATTTCATACACCCGGTTTGTAAATTTCATTTACCGTTGTATTGTAAAAGTATTGTAAATTTCATATATTTTTTAACAGTGTATATTAATCCAGTCTCATCCATGTTGAAAACTTGAGCTCTTTCGAGTTCTTTTCCAGCTACTAACTCGGAAAATTTTTCTTTGTACCGAATAGCTGCTTCCTCATCGGCTGACAGATTCTCCCCTTTAAAACACACAATAATATGAGAAAATTTCGAATTAACATGCGCTGATGATATAGAGTTGGGAAGAAAATAGCTAAATTAGCTTTCTGTTTTCCGCGCACGTTTGTGTGTGTGCGTGTGTGTGTGCGTGCGTGCGTGCGTGCGTGCGTGCGTGCGTGCGTGCGTGCGTGCGTGCGTGCGTGCGTGCGTGCGTGCGTGCGTGCGTGCGTGCGTGCGTGCGTGCGTGCGTGCGTGCGTGCGTGCGTGCGTGCGTGCGTGCGTGCGTGCGTGCGTGCGTGCGTGCGTGCGTGCGTGCGTGCGTGCGTGCGTGCGTGCGTGCGTGCGTGCGTGCGTGCGTGCGTGCGTGCGTGCGTGCGTGCGTGCGTGCGTGCGTGCGTGCGTGCGTGCGTGCGTGCGTGCGTGCGTGCGTGCGTGCGTGTGCGTGCGCGCGCGCGCGCGCGTGTGCATGCATGTGTGCGTGTGTGTGCGTGTAGCACACATCACACTGCATTTGCAGCTTTTTATTTATGTCTTTCACATCACCGATTTTACTTACCTGTGATTTTTTAATTTTTCACGGGGTTTCGTTCCTTCCAATTCGTCAACCATCCGTGACTAGCTTTGAAGCTCTTTGATCCGCCAATCCTGGAGTTGATGACTAGTGCTTGTTGACACAACATTGGTCCAGAAACGGGAAGGTCTATGCGGCGACAATCAGCAAGCCATGTGAATAATTCCGCATCGAGATTGTTCTTTTTATTAATTTTTTTCAATGTTTTAGTGTTGCTCGATGTGGCGGCATTCTCGATAACATTCTGGTTCGATTTCCATCTACGGAGAATGCTATCATTCAATGCGTACTTGGCACATATTTCTTGCGACGTTGATTTTTTGGACTCCTCCAAGATTTTTTTTTCTCCTCAAACGTGTACCGATTACGTTTCATCACGGTTGGTTCTTTCGTAGAATGAGGTACAGGTACCACTACGCTTTGAGGTACAGATTGTACATTACTCTTTTCGACTTGTATGCCACAGTCGGAGTTCTTACGTTTTTTCACAGTTTCTGTCATTCTGTAATATGTGTCACTTTATTCGATCGCTAATTCGAATACATATGTCATATGACCTATCAATACAATGTAATACCATGTGCAACAATACAAAACTATTTAGTAGTATGTATTGCACAAAACGATGCATGTAGCTACTCGACTTGGGAGATCCCAGAAGCAATGCACCAACTGCATGTCCTACGTTGCCGGTACGTGGATGTTGATATCTTCTAAGTCACCAAAGAAATACTTGTCCTAGTAATGATATCATAAATTTTACTGCTGCACGTAATTTAGATGGTGAGCTTTTTTATTTTTTTTACTAGACTATTAATACTTCTTACAAACAAATTATAAGTGATATTATTTCAAAGTAACATTTATTGTGAAGTATGGGTTTTGGCCGGATATTTCGTAATCTACATATGGTTGGTTTTTCTTCGAGATGTCAATGAAATAGGTGAAGATTTAAAAAAATTTTTTTAGTGGGGTTTTGGATTTTTTGTAGGATTTTCTGTGATATCATAGGGAAATGAGGGACCACAATGTACTTGTCCGGGTTTTTTCCCCCCGAGAGGAAATTTTTGCCATTTTATTATATGTAAAAGGATAATTATTATTGTAACAAAACGATTGCGTCCCTGTCGCATCACGAATGTAACCACTCGATTACGGTAATTAATGCACTGAACTGTGTAATTCATGAACTGTTAACGGATTAAAGATTTATATCTCTGTGCGGGTCCGCCTGGTAATGACGTGGCTAATTCGGAACTGACTTCTTATCCGCCACAGGGATGGCGAAAGGTCGAGGACCCGCCATCCCGGTGGGGTTTTTTGAATAATAAGCAAAATAATAATGTTTCGTTCCCAGGGATCATCGTCGTATTCCGCGGATCGCGCGATACTGCATCGGCGGAAGACGACATCCCACATCCGCTCGCCGCGACGGTCCCACGATCCGGCTCGCAACAAGAACTCGGGGGCCCAACACACAGAGACAAAGCGCGACAGAGAGATCGATACAAGCTATTTCTAACTCAAGGAAGCGTGAGTTCGTCATATCCCGTCTTGAATAAAAATTAAAAAAAAGACATAGTAATAACGGAATGTGACAACGTAGATCGAATCTCTAAAAGATATTTTTTTCACTTTTTCGTCAAAAGAATGGGTTTTCTTTAAAATTGTCCATTTCCATTTTTTTTTTGTCAATGATTATCAGAAATTAAACAATTTTACAAAGTTTTTAAGCATAAGGTTGGAGTGGGCCTTATATTCTATAAATATTACAAATATTCAAATATTATCAGTCTCAATCAAAGCATCTAAATATCTCTTCTTGGAATAAGTCTGAAATAACGCTTAAATGTCTTAGAATTTCATATACTTTTTGTAGAAAAAAGAAAAGAACAAATAATTAAAAATAAACCTTGTTAAAAAAAAATTCAATTTATTTGAAAGAAAAGTTGAAAAAATACACAAATTTTTTTGCAAGCTTGATCTATTGTTTTTTCTTCAAATCCTTTGAAATCTGAGTGTAACCGCTATTGATCCTTGAAAGTATCCTCGTTTTCTAAAATATGCCGGAAATAGGCAGCACCTAGTCATTTGAAAATTGATCATTTTTCCTGATAGGTTATAAATAGGATTTACCCTGATAGACAGTTTGCGGCACAGTAACGGCACGGTAACTGCACGCCACGTTATTCTTAACGGACAACACCACTGTGACCCCCTATTTTTTTTACATTTTTCAAGAATTTTTTTTTGTGGGAAAAAAAGAGATATTCGAAAATTTTTTTTTGGGTTTTGTTCCTTGTTTATTAATGTATCAAAAAATATTTTTTTCACATTTTTCACTCCGCATGGTGGCGCTGGGGAAGCTCTCGCGTCATCTCCGCAGTGGTTCGCGGCACGCAGCAGAACTCTCTTCAACGTCGATCTGAAAAAAAATACCGCGTGTTTTCGTTAATAATATGATATTTTGAAGAGAAGTACATAGGGATTTGGAAAAATATTGATTTTTAAAAAATAGGCACGCCTTTGAAATTAAAGAATGATTTTTGAGCAAAATTTCTCGTCGAAAATAGGCTATAACTTTTATAATTATTGAGATATCGAAAAAATCCTATGTACTTCTCTAGATAATCTACTTTTATTGATTCAGTAAAAAATTGAAGTCGATCGGATAAAAATTGCTCGAGTTCTGCTGCGTGCCGCACTCAAAAAAGTGGTTTTGAGAAAAACGCGTTCAAAGTTGGGACCCCGAGCGTAGCGGACCGCTGCGCCACTCCACAAAATATTCAATATCTACGAAAATAATTATTTTTTCGACCTGGGTCCAACGGCATTTCAATCTTAAAAGTATTTTAGATTTTTTTAAATGGTTTTCAAAAAATCGATTTTTTGAAGCCGTCACAGTGGTGTTGTCCGCTAAAGCTAAGACTCATACCGACTGAGCCGCCACGAGTGCGAGAGAGATAGCTGCAAATTTCACTTTCGAAATTTGCAGCTATCTCTCTCGCACTCATGGCGGCTCAGTCGGTATGACTCCTAGCCTTAATGCCGACTGCACGAATTTCTATCTGGGTATATTTTGAACCAATCTTTCAATGGCAATATTTCTGGTATATTTATGTAGTAACATGTGTTTGCAAAATATTTTATAGCGATATTTCTGCAATATTTTACGGAAAGGTTCTTGAAATATTCAATGTGCAATATTTTCCAGAAATATGCAATATTGCAAAATTCTAGCAACATTTCTGCAATATTTCGGCCGTGCTGTGTGGGAATAGTCCTGTATTTTCTGAAAAATAAAAATTCTACGACGTGTATAAAAAATAATCACTCCGCAGCAACATCGGGCAATCGAGCGCGTCCAAAATCTAAGATTTTAAATGGTGCAGAATACTCGACGCGCGATCCTCACTCGCGCTTTTCCTTTTTTTTTGTATTACCGTAGCCTTATTTGAAAAACTCATTTTATCGAAAAATTTTTTTAAAATTTCGTTCAAATAAAAACAAAAGAAATACGGTCGGGTACAGATTCGCCGAAAATGGCGTTTTCGCTGTTTCCGGTCTTGCGAAAGTCCCTAGCCGAAAAAACATGTGTCGGAAGCTTTCAGAATGCTAGCATAGATGTCGCAACAAGCATTTTCATCGATAATTCGAAATTCAAGAATTCATTCTTGAATGAATTCTTGAATGAATGGATTATGAAGACGACAGCTAAGTTTGCGGTCTTGGCTGCAGGAAACCGGACAACGCCAGGAGATATAGATTTATTTTTCTCAGATACAGAAAAACGGTTGCTCCACTTAGCGGGGCTCATAGAAGCATTTACCATACTGATGCCAATTTAGAATCAAATTTAAAAAATTAAAAATGTCTTTTTTCAAAAATTTCCAACTATATTTTGTTACATATTTCTAAATAAACAAAAATTTTCATCAATATCTGCGCTGTACTCACTTTTTTGCTTCCGCATCAAATATTTCTTTCAGAGTTATGGTTTCTTGTCTCGTTTTTTCGAAAATTTCTTGACGGAACTCTGCCTGTTCGTGGCGAAAAGGTTCCTTGCAAATTTCGATGTGTCCTTTGGTCATTGTAAATTTACCGGTCATCTCACTCAAAGTACCCTTCCCAGGACAACCCTTGGTATGAAATTTGCACCGAAGATAGCTGCAGTGAAAAATAAATAATATTTATTAATTTTAAATTAATAATAAAAAATCTAGATATTTATTGATACTTACCTTAATTCTTCACCTTGACTTGTGCAATATCTTTTGTGCCGGTGATATACGTAGCCGTCATAAATTGTGTCCGGCATGTTGTATGGACGTTTCACAATTTTTCCTTCAACATCATTAACACTCATTGTGGAAAAGTTAAAAAAATTTTTATTGTTTTTCCCTAATGAAGTTCGCGCAACACAGCAATGCAATAAATTTTCAACAAAAAAGGCACCGGGAACCACAGTGGCACGTTCGGGCGTTGGAATCGTTTGCAACAATGTTGCAAATCTATGACAAATGTCTTGCTAAATTCAAAATTGAAGGTCAAACATACAACCTGCTGCCAATAGGTTTATGGAATAAAAAAATATCGCTGACAAAACTAAACTTTTCTCATTTATTGTTTGCCGGTGTAATATAATATAATAATATAATGAAAGTACGTTTTCAAAAATTATTCAGATAAAAAATATTTTCTTCTTTTTGATGATAACCGGTACATGAAAATTAAAAGTACATCACATAATTCATACTTTTTGTCACTTATGACTATATATCCAAGTTAAATGAACAGTAGATTTAAAGAAAAATGTGCAAACTCAAAAAAATATCCTTTATTTAAAATTGGTTTTGCGCCTAAATAGACTTTTTAAATTTTAACAATACTATCTCTTTTTTCATAAGTCATAAGTGACAAAAGTAACTAGGCATATTAATAATAATTAATTACAACAATAAATGTAAAAAATTGTTGTTTCGTAAAGTCGCATTAGAACAGTTTCGTTACTTTATTTTAAGGAAAAAAAAAAGAACGATGAAGCGGGATCGAACCCTCGACCTTCCGAATCTCAACGAAGCACGGAACCAATGTGTTACAAGGACTTGTTTGACGATAATGCTGAAAAATGATACATATTTATCAACGCTCTCTCCATCAAAATCTCCGCCGTGTCCTCATCAAAAGTATACAAAAGATCGATAAATCCTGCGGCATACTTTCGCTGAGGGTTTGCCCTTTGATACAATGATTTCCGAAACATAATATAAGCCTATATTATTTGCCGATTGAAATAAATATTGAACTGACGATTCAAAAGAATGTTCAATAGTGATTTAAACTTGTCAAAACTTTAAAATCACAAGGATATTAGCATTTATCGATTATTCTGTATTATCACTTAATTATTTTACAAATTCACCGGGACAGCAGAAGTTCAGACGGCGAACACTACCAATTGTCAGATGGTATCCCTCAATAATTTGTATAGAGTTTATACATTCTTGTAAATATCGTTTTTTATTATGAATTCCTTTAAGTATTCAATGATCCGAGCGAGCGGACTGGGATAAAAAATAATCAAGCATTTCGGACGCTGCTTGGTTTCGAGCTACAAGAAAAACAGCATTACCCCACCCCGTTTTTTAATCTTCGCGCTAATGTCGCGTGACATAATTATTCAAACTTCGATGTTAAAAGCAACTCGATTCATTATCTTTATAATCGTATAACGAAATCGTAATAAATAATAACTCGTTGAACGAATGGACTTGAAAATATCGTATGTATTTTTCGTATCTTTACAATAGTGTAACAACAGTTATAAACAACTTAAATGACTATTAAATAAAAAATAGAGTACGTAGGAAGTTTCTTGTTTTGTATAGTCGAGGGCGGACTTGGAAATGTTGAGGGAACGAGAGGAGAGGATACAACGGGCGTGGGTGGTTTGCCAAAGTTAAATAAATTCGAGCTATACGAACGCCGAGTTTTTCATTACGTAGAAATTTTGCGCTTCGCTGGATTCGGCGGTATTCCGAAACGGGGGATTAATCGATCATCTCGTTTACGTTTCGACTCGAGCGGTTCGAGTCGATCTTGATAAAAAATAATAAAAAAAAAAAGACTATCAAAAAACATTACGAGACGAAGCAGCGATTGACCGCGTTAAAAATGCCAATGCCTTTCGTGCTTGCGCAACAATCGATTTACCAACCGTATTAACCCCTGAATCTTGACTAAACGAAGTTTTAGTTCGGCGATCGAGCGACTTTGCAATTTACGACGAAAGGATGAAAAAGAAAAAAACGTTTTGTTTTTTTTTCTTTTTTTACAAAGTATTTCGATTGAATTCGTTTTCGTAACGCGAGGAAGTATAATAAGTCTACGTCAGTCAGCCTAGATTAATTAGACGCGTCTGAAGCGTAATTTGCACGCGTTTCGTCGGTTCCGGTTAGACGGATTTTCTTGCTCTTACTCACTTTTATTCATTCATTTTGATTCGTCGATGAAACGATTTCTCGGAAACCAAAATATATTGCTCCCATCGGTGAGCGGTTTATTATACGCGGGGGGGCGGGGGAAATATCGGTCGAGAAAAGCTCGAACGAGAAACCATTCGAAATGATTTTGGAACGATTGTTCGTGGACGCGACTTCGAAAAACGAGAAAATCGCGCTCATGAATTTGTCATCGAAAACTCGAAGAGCAATCGGAATTTATCTTTCCCAATCGTCGTTATTATGCTATGAAAATTTCTTCGAATGAATTTGAGTTCGCGCGATCGTCGTTCCGAACTTTTGCTACAAACGGATGAAAAAGCGCAATGGGAAATATTCGGTAGACGCCTCAAAACGATCGATTTCGTTTTACCTTGGTGTTCTTTCTTCCGCTTTGCGTTATGAATTTTTTTCTTCTTCTTTTGCAATTTATCTCGTTCGACTCGCGACTCTGAGATTTTTTTTCTATAAGCCTATCCGTCTTATCGAGTCTTCCGTTAACTTTGGTAAATTGAAATACTTTTTTTGCCATATTTCAGGATTAGAGTTTAAGTTTCCAGCCAATGTATTTCAGGTACCATAATCGTGCAGCTCTAATCGTGAGTGCTCTTCAAGTCGAGAAAAATCCACTGTGCGAACGAGGACCTTGCACTCCGGTCGGTGTGCATTCCAACTACGCTGTGTCACGTTGGCGAATTCCGGTTCATGCCATACACGCAGCGCTAACTCTGAGGCCAGGACGTGGGGCAAGACCAACCCCAAACTCCCCTGAAATGAAACTTAGGGTTATGAACATTTCATTGTTTCTTTCAGTCACACCCAAATCCTGGATGCTAGATGTTGATACCTTGACATTTTATTTACGTATAAATTTGTACATCGTCATATAGATAGATTGAATATTATTACTCGATGCAGTATGTTTTCTCTTTTTTTACATTTAGTCAAAAAGTTTGTGCCAAAATACGTTGAGTTTAGAAAAAAAAATTTCCTACATTTTCTTCTATTTGAATATTTTAATGGCCGTAGTGATAAACAAACGACTGAATTTCGAACGTTTAAAAAATTGTTTAAAAATTTTACAAATCAATATCAGATTTTTCGAATAATTATATTATTGTTTTTTTTCTTCGTTATCTTTTGTTTCCAAGTTTTTAATGTCGTTTGACTACAAGTTTGTCTACGACCCTGCATCTTGTAACATCGTTTATACGGTAAAAAATTAATTTGCAAAAATTCGACAGATGTTTTTGAATCGAGAGATTCGACGATCAATTTAATTCGTTTTTTTCAACGAGCATTTTACGATATTTGGGAAAAATTTAATCTCGCCTTACAAAAAAAGGGATTGAAATTTATTGCTAGTTACGTATTTATTTATATTTTTTAAATTTCTTCTGCTTTGCGATAGTAAAATAATATATATTGATAGGTGTGGAACACTGCGTGTGTCCCAGCCCGTTATAGAATATTATCACGCTTCATTTAAGGACAAATTTATCCAGCGAGGCCCGCTTTCTGTCGGCAGCGTAACATTAAAGCTCTAAGCATAAATTGTCGAGGCGATAAATGCCTAACTTGCCTCAACAATACATCCAAGTCGATTATGCCGCTTTGTAAACCCTCAGCAAGATAGTATATGGTGGCGTCTTCTGTTGCAGCTTCTTCGGCAAATGCGTTTAACATTCTGTCAATCAAAAATGACAATAATAATATTAAATTTGTACCGATTCAAGCAAATCGATTCATAATTTATTGTGATAAGGTCCTTTTTTGTTTTTTGGAATTTTATTAAAATGCAGCTTGACGGGATACCAGCTATCTTAGAATCAAATTTGTTAAGATAATAGATTCGTTGCAGTCACATTCAAAAGTTAACTCTCCGCTCGTTGGTTGAAAACTGGGATTCAATTTGCAGAATAATCTACTGATAAAGGTTATATCTTAGAGGAATGTAAAAACATGTAAATTTTTGGGGAATATGTCTAATCTAACGATCAGAATTTTAGAAATAATCACGTTTCGTTGAAAAATTTGTCAGTGACAATCACAATAAAAAATTAAAAAGGTATTACTCAACTGCTTATACAAAGGTGCGATCGTCGTAACTGCCTCATCAACATCGATTGATTGACTGTCCGATAATTTGGCAATCTCTTTCTCCGATTCCGCCTCTTTGTCTTGTAGAATATTTATGTTTTTTTGCAATTCAGCTTTTTCCTTCTTGAGTTTGGTGAACAAATCAGCGAGTCGGGACGAACCATTTGTAAGTTCTTTCTGCGTTCGTCGAAGGGTTTCGAGTTCGGCTTGTAACTGAGAAAACTGATCACATAGGCGTCGCCGTAATTTATCACCGACCGCTGACAGAAGCGAACGGATGCGGTACCTCAGCATTGTGCGAGCCTGAAACGTACAACGATTTGAAATAATATGCATGAATTTGTCGAACGGCAGGCAGCTGAAATTAAAATCACAGACGAATGTGTATATATATCTGAATTTCTTTACCTAATATCCTTTCCCTAATTGCGAGACCTTCCATATGAATAGCATTACGATTATTTTTGATAGCCTTCAATTGATCCAGAGTCTTGCATTTTCGCCGATATTCGTAGGCCTTGACGGGTTCTCCGAGTTTCTTTTCAATCACATTTTCCGGATCGCTGTACCTATTTTTATTATTTCGAAAGTAATTGTTATTATTATTGTTGTTATTAATATTATTATTATTATTGTTGTGTTGTTGTTGTTGTTATCATTATTATAATTATTAAATAATCACGACACTCACTGTTCACTAATCGCGGATGTCACTTCAAAAAACAACTTAACCTCACTTATTATGACGTGCGTGCAGACGACGAAAACAAGACTCGGATGCACTCATCTTCATTGATTTGAGAACCCCTGTTGCAGAGACTACAAATTTCGAATTATCGATGAAAATGCTTGTTGCGACATCTATGCTAGCATTCTGAAAGCTTCCGACACATGTTTTTTCGGCTAGGGACTTTCGCAAGACCGGAAACAGCGAAAACGCCATTTTCGGCGAATCTGTACCCGACCAAGAAATACGCTCCATTTATCCCGATCGGTATTATGGAAATATGATTTTAGTTGGTGGTGCTGCCTGATGAAGTTTTTTGTGCAATTGCATGATATTGACTCACTTCACGTGATTACGCGTTCAAATAGGGCCCTCGAATTCACAGCTGACGGCGACGTTTCTCCAAAACTGGAGAATCGACGAGATAATAAAAAATTATCGTGCCGTGTGTGTTTTCGCACAATATAAGAAAGTACAATGATTTGGAGGTGCGCATTTGGCCCAGCGTTGTACAAGTTTCACGAGAATACATGGGTACAGAAAAAAAAAGAAATAAAAAATAAATCGATATTCTCAACTCATGAGACTCATTTTTGAGGTTAGGCAATGCTTTTTTTCATACAATTCGTTTCGTTGCAGCTCTCTTATAAACCGGGAAATTTGGAAAGATGGAGTGACAATTTGATCACGTCGGTAAGTCTTATTTCAAATTTTCTTCTCGATCTTTTTTACTCCAAAAATGTACTAAGAATAAATTAATAATAATCGTAGAATGCATGACCGAGTACAGATTTCGACTCCGCGCCAATTTCAAAAAATTAGTTTTCTCGTCGATTGTTTCTATTTTTCGATCTTTAAGAGGCCTAGAAAAGTTAAAAAAACAATTATCAAAGTAAAAAACAATTTTGAGAAACTATTGAAATATGCAAATGAAAGTTTTTTGTGGTTAAAAATATAAGTTTCGAAAAACTTCAACAATTTTTTAGTATTCAACTCTATGAGTATACACATTTTTTGGGCCTAGTTGGGCCATACTGAATCTGTGAGACCCATCCAACTTGTGAATGTTATCGTTTTTATAAGATCTGATCTGTTTAGGTTCTTTTGATTCGACTTGGAAGCCAAATTCTTGAAATCACATTTGTGCAGGCAAAATTTTCGTGTGATCCACATTTTTCCCAAAGAAAGTATTTGAGCTAATAAGGATTTTTTTCTCAGAAGAAAATCACGCGTTTTGCAACATAACGTTCCGTTCATCCTTTCAGAGCCAAGAATTCACTCTTAGGATTAATAGAACATGGCTGTGATATAAGTAGTGCCGAGATTAGACAATCTTTTGAAAAACTTTTCAACGGTACCAGATGTAGCTCTGCCAAACTGAATTATAAAAAACTAAAACAAAATGGAGTTGATTATTAAAATGTTTACTAATATCTTCCTTATATCAAATTGGATTTAAAAATTCCCAATATTTGACACATCAGTGAATTTTTTAGCAAAAAATACCGATTATATCGAGGCAGAATTTGTTGGTTTTCCATGAAAGACAAACAGTGCTAAGCTGTGAAAACATTTGAAAGCTTTGCGATAAATAATTGTGTATTGAAAGACCACGTAAAGTTCAAAACAAATCAGTAAAGTGGTTTTTAAAATATTTTTGGTACCAATTTGAAAAATGTTCTTTTTAAAAAAAAGCTCATTGTCAGCCGCAATACTCCAAAACGACGATTGAGCAATGTTGCCTGAGCGCACTGCATTTGTTATTTTTTAATTTCTACTATATACGTTCACCAGACATTCTGGATATGTAAAACTTTAAAAAACAATAATCAAAAAATCGATTCTATTAATCCTTTTGCCTGTAATAAGTTTTTTGTCAACTGAACGTTCATAAGAGATAAGGGACTCATCAGTTCTTTTATCTCTGTGGCAACGATTTTCTAACACCAATAATCATGGACTTGATATCGACCCTGGTCAGTAATTCCTAGGAAAAAAAGATATGCAAATGGTGATTTTTTACCGAATGAAACTCGAAATTTTTGTGTCCACAGCTTGCAGCAATTTGGTCGATTGGTTTTTACGTTTTTCCATTCATCCTCGTTCATAGGCGAAATTATTCGCTTGCGGAGAATGCTCAGTCGCTCGTTAAAGTGGTCGCCGGTGCCAGCGCGATTCTCATCACTTCGCTCGTCTTGCGTGGGTACGCGCGAGCCAATAATCCTAATTACGTGAGATTTATTCAAAGCCTCGCTGATTTAAGTACAAAAGGAGAAATCCAAAAAAGGCGCGAACTTCTGCGCTATGATTTCGATTTTAAAGCATGGCCGGTTGATTGGAAACACTCGGCTTCACCACCGCGGTAAGCTACCAATCTTATTTATTGTTATCTCAAAACGACCATTTTTTTCAACAACCATTTTCTTACTTTTCCAAGTCGAATCCAAAATGTCTTTTCTTTATCGATTCAATTGAACGATTTCTATTTTGCTTTTTGCAATCGATGGATTAAAGTTTTCTTTCAACATACGAAGTACAGCGATTTTTTGTTTTTTTATCTTTTCTGAAAGCATTTTTTTCTTTTTTCTCACCATACTTACCCTTTATCTTCTTTCATTATAACCCATTTATTTTTGTTTGTAAATAACTGAATAAAAGTTGAAAATTGGATTAACGCTCGTGTATCTACTCGGAGTTATCCACTTTAATTACCACCTGGGATAGCTCAGTATCCCATACGAAATACCTTTAATACAACCTCAATTTCGGCTGCTTAACATAAGACCCGAAGACAAAAAATTCACGACAAAATATCTACGATAAAATATCCGTAAGGCAAAATATGCTAAATCTCGTATAATACACCAACGCAGGATCCCTAGAACAGTCCATAACAAACCATAAACCATCATTACACACCGTAACACCCAAACACAACAGACATACACTCAGCAAATTATACAGCAATACTTATATTGTCAATAACTCCTTTATTATAACGACAATATTATAAATACAATTGTACACTATGAGATTGCGACTGAGAGATCAATCGTTCAACAGTGGCCGAATTCCGATATTCACTGCCAGTACATGCGATTAATACATGGTATAGGACTCACAGTCACCTGCAGTGAATATCGAATAGAGTGTATATTATAGCGATCAATTATCGACGATGGATATTTTGTCGTAAGATATTTTGCCCCGGATATTTTGTCTTAGCGTCAAAACGTGCGTAACCTCCAATTCGTCTCCTGCTAAAGACAGGTCTCTGGATTGCTCTGAAACACAAAATTTACTACACGTTTTATTTTTTCTGAAAATATTTTCATCATAAAGTACTCATCTTGATGCCTTTTTTGTTTTATTTTTTTCCTGCCTTTAAAAATGTATCTATTGATATCCGTGTGCCCGGCTAATAACAAGAGACGCCTCCGAGTCAAGTCTCATTTGAATTTATGTATTTTTAAATGAATTTTATAAGAATGAATTTACATTTTTAATGCATTTTGAAATTTACTAAATAATGAGAAAACCTGAGTAGGTAAATCGTATTTCCCGTAGAAATTTGCCGACTCGAACATTGAGTTGAAAAATAGGTACCTGGATGGTAAACATAAGGGTTTAAAAATGAATTAAATACGTCTATTACAACAACAACAGTCATGATGGTAATTGTTATTATTTATTATTTATTTAAATTATTATTATCACCATGTTTTTTTATTTCAATGGTCGAGCCCATCGAAAGTTTACGAACTGTTAATAATACGTTATTTAACTAATAATATACTTCATTACTACCATCAAATCATTATTGGTATTATTTATTGGAGTAATTTTACATTTCTTGGTATTTTCATTTAACTACATTGACGACCAGTATTGTTGTGTAAATTTCGCATAACTAAATTATAAGATGGAATGATTTTTCGAGAAATGCTAGATGTCTAAGAAATATGTATGTTTGGACAGGAAGTTAGCCAGTCTGGATTGGATTTACAAACGAGATGGGATAACGCTGCTCTTCTGCAAACTAATAGCTTACGCTATAGCCCACACGGTCGCTCTCAAGCTCATGTATCCTGGGAGCATGTCATTTCTCAACTGGGCAATGAGTAAATTCTTTTCAACCTAATAAGCAATTTTTAAAAAACGTATAAAAACTTATTTTACTGTTATGTCGATATTATATACAATTCAAATGGACATAGTCTGATAAATTAATTATTAAACGAAAAATATGAATAGAAAAGAATAATAGGTCATTAATGCTACAAGTGCGGAAAACAACGAATTTCATCGCGCATGAAATTGCTGCAACTCACGCGCGATTTAATTCTTTTTTTTCACACATATCGCATACATTATGCAAAATTGCCACCCGAGCCGAAGGCGAGGGTGGCAAGCACGCGGTTTGGGATAGTCTACTTTCCTTCCATAGTGGCTTAATATGCTATTTCAATCTCAAATCAATTTTTCTAGACAGGTATCACAAAAAATATTGTATGCAACAAGTGCGGAAAACAGCGATTTAAATCGTGCGTATGCTACATTCGCCTCGACTTATGATACATATTCGCACTCGTACTCGTGCGAATATGCATCATAAGCCTTCGGCTCATCCAGCAACTTCATGCGCGATCTAATTCGTCGTTTTCGGCAGTTGTTCCATCAAATACTATTTTTTTGAATCGCTGCGGTAAAGTAAGCTATAAATAGAGTGTTTTTCGCCCGAGTGCGGAAAGGAAAGGTTTATTGGGAAAAACAGTCACTTTCCGCGCAGGCATCAATCGAAAATCGCACTTTCGAGGCGTTGCAAAAAGATTAATACAGCAAGTCCAAATCATTCGTATTAATTTTTTTTAGGAACTACGTTACTCGAAAGCAGAATAACGCTGCTCGAAATAAATGGCGAACGTTTCAAATTATTGTCATCGGACAAAAATGAAATCGATGCCATGTTCATCGACGGTCGCAACAAATCGAGAAACGGCGATATTCTCGTCATTACTTGCGAGGGCAATTGTGGCTTTTATGAAATTGGAATTGTCTCGACACCCCTTAAAAAAGGGTATTCGATACTTGGTTGGAACCATCCTGGTTTCGGGGGAAGCACTGTAAGTATTTTGGTCTCAAAAACCAGAAATTTCCGTCTTTGGTTTATTTAATAAAACTTAATTCCAATGTGTTCAAATTATCGTTTTTTTCGGCTTCAAAACTTTGAATATTACAAGTATTTTCTTTGAAGATACTTTCTAACTCTAACTTTCCAATTATCCAATTTATTTTGCGCATATAATTAAAAAAATGGTTGAATAATTTTTTGTTGATTATAATTCATTCACGGGGTATATACATTTAGAAGAAGTAATAAAAAGATATTTAAAAAACCAATTTTGGTAAATATGGAAGCAATTGAACAAAAGTTTTTCGTCGTTAAAAACATACATTTTGAGAAACGTTTGAATTTCTTTGTATTAAAAAAAAAAAATAGTACTCGGCTTTGTCACAAGACTATCGTTTTTTTCTGGGTCATTCTATACAAATTATTAACCGTGCATTGTATGAATTTTTTTTATGTCTCGTAGTTGTTTTTCTTGGTAGAAAATTACACAACTGTCTGTCAAAAATCAGCCTATTTTTGTTGAAAAGTTCAACATTTTGTCAAATATTGATCGTTTTTAAATCCACTAAGATACACGAAAGATATTAGAATCTCACTTTTTCTTGTCAGCCGATGTTTGGTGAAGGTTACCTGAAACTATTTCCGAATTTTTTTTTTCAAAGATGTCAACATTTTTCAAAATGTATATTTTTATGCATGAAAAACCTACATTCAATTACTCCAATGGTCTTCCATAAGGAAATTATTTTTTATTACTTACACTTCACTCTTTTAAGTTCATATGCCTCCTTAATATCCATTTGATTTTCAATACCGTTGATGTTTGAATATTAAATTTATGATTCAAATAACGAATTCTTCGGTTGGAGATACGTTTATTAATATTCCCAATTAATTTTTTTTTTTTAAATCCCTGCGTATACCCTCGCGAGTTTTTACGAACCCATCCCATCACATTCCAGGTCTCTCAGGAACATTCCAAGTTCCTAAGAGATCCCCCAAGAATGTTGCTCACAACACTCTTTCCTAATGCAATACTGTATCGAATTTACACGAGGGCCAAGGGAAACTGTGAAAAACCCGGCCGATACAGGCGACTAAGTTTCAATTGATTAGCATCATCAGAAACTCAGAAAAACTGCCACCCGCTCAGCGATTGATGCGCAAACCGGTGCATGGCTAAGTGGTCACCCAACCAAATATTGGCCTCGCCCAAAGCTGGTTAACTTTGGTGATGGTCGGAGCCACACATCGACCGCGCATCCATCACTGTCGGTCGAATTAATAAATATTTTTTTCAGGGCCAACCACTCCCGAGGCAAGAACAAGCTGCGATTGATTGCGTTATGAATTTCGCGATCGAGAAGCTCAATTTTCCCGTGGAAAGAATAATACTTTATGGATGGAGCATTGGCGGATATACTGCGACTTGGGCTGCTGCTAATTATCCGGAAATTAATAGTTTGGTAATAACAAAACAATAAAACTTCGTTATAACGCATTTCAACCTTCGTCGATTATGACCGTCTGGGCATTGATTATAGAATTATTATTTTAATAGTGATTCATCAATTTTTGGGATTTGTTAATTTCACATTTATTTATTCAGAAAAACTTAGATATCGATGCAAAAAATTTCTCGGTCATTTTTAAATCACGAAAATAAAAAAAAAACAATCGTCAAACAAAACAAATTTTGCGATAAAGTTGATTTCTTCACGTTCATCACATTGCATCAGTTTCATGATGACTTAATAAAAGCATTAATTAAACATAGAAATTTTTAAGGTTTATTCAAATAGTAATGAAACGTCATTTTAAAAACTACTTCGGTAGATAAATTAAACAGATTAGGTGAAGATCTAGTTGAACAAATTTTTCAATGTTTCCTCCTCCTGAAGGTTGTTTGATCGTAAAATTTTAACCAAAATTGGAATTGATATTGAAATTTTGGCAGGTTCTTGATGCAACTTTCGATGATGTTTTGCCACTTGCGATCTCGCGAATGCCCAAATGGATCGAATGTATCGTCAGAATCGCCGTGAGGGAACATTTGAATCTCAACATTGGCGAAATGTTAAACAAATACGACGGCCCGGTATTAGTCGTAAGACGCACCGACGACGAAATAATGGCCGGTCCGAATTCCAGCATTCTCTCCAATCAAGGAAATCCTCTGGTCATTAGATTATTGAAACGACGATATCCCGAACTTTTCGTTGACTGTGACGAGGCTCATATCGCCCTCACGCAATTCCTTGCACAGCCTCACGACACGGAAAATTCCAGCGTTGCCGCGATTTCCAGTAAGAAATTTCATTATTATTTTCAAAAACTCCTGAAAAATCTTAAATATTGAAAATATTTTTCGATTTTTTATTTAATTTACTAACTGATTGTGAAATATTTTTTTTATCTATTTATTTGTCCTCGCGAATTTTCCATTATTAATAAAAAAAAACTTTAAGTCTCTCGAATATTGAGAATATTTTATTTATTTTTTATTCGTCCTTTCGACTGTACTTTCTATTTAATATTTTCGCTTTTTACAGGTTCCCTAGAAAACGATTGCATCGAAGAACTAAAATTATCTTTGGAAAACGCGACTACGGAAGGGATTCCTTTGTATCCGTCACGTGTAGGACGTAATTTAAGCAACAGGCAAAAAACTAATATCGTCAAGTTCTTGGTGAGCCAAGACGCAACTTTATCACATTTAACATCAAAATTCGCATCAGGGGCATGTAATACACCTTGTAAACTCGAAAAAATCGCTTATTCCATTTTTATATTTTTTAAAACTTTCATTTATAAATATATGAAGCAATACTTAGGAAACCTTCGCTTTCGGGCAACATGGGGTAGTGGCCATTTTCGAACTATGGCTGACTTTTAACTTGGAAATGCTTTTTTATCTAACATTTTTCAAACTGTCACCCAAAATACATCGAAAAGCGATCGACCTATTTACTTGAAATTTTTCGTGGTCGGTCTGAATACAATTATTTATCCTCTATCATAGGATTTGATTTCAATGAACCTCAGTTTTTTTCAGCGGAAAATCAACAAATTATGCTAGAAAAGTCGCTGTCATTTTTTTTTATTACATTCCACAATGTTCTTAAAAATCAATAAGATTGAAATCCGATACGATACAGAAAAAACATCTATTTTCATAGTCCACTTCATTTTTTTATTTATGGCGAAATTAAATCTACCGTTTGAAAGTATTTTTTTAACCGAGATTTTTTGACGATTCCGTATCGAGTGAAAGTTTTAGAACTATCATCCAAGTACTCTAGTAGTTTCCAAAAAAAATAAGAACTCCATCCAAATGTAAACTTTCTGGATGTTATCCGCTCTCAATGAATCGAATTAAAAATTGAATTCGTATAAAATGTTTCATTTCTTTTTGAATAAAAACCATTTTTTTCTGAACGTTCAATGTAAAAAAAAAAAAAAAACTTTTTTGTTCTTTTTAGGCACGTAAATACATGGAGGATCAAGCATCTCAACATTGTCAGCCCCTCGCCACAGAATTATTTCACCCCGGTTGGAATTTGAAATCTGTATTGGAATCAAAATCCAAATCAACGTAATGGAGCTCAAAAAATTAACAAAAAAATAAACATTATACGACAAAATGGAATATTTTCCAAGGGAATTGTTCTTGGAGAGGACAAAAATCTTGAGACGCGCGAAAAGGAAAAGATGAATCCAAGGATGGAAATGTTACGATAGCTGCTCGAGCTAAAATAATTAAATTATAAAAAAAGAAAACGGCAGTTTAGGAAAAAAATGTGTGCATTCGTTTTCGTTTGTAAAAGTATGTATTTTATATAATGCATAGAAAAAAAATAATTATCTTTCAATATCGCAACACACGCATACACATGCACACACAAAAAAAGTGAAAACCGTAGCACTGAAATTTCAATTGGATTTATCCTTTTTGCAAAAATTTTTAACGGTACTTGTCGTTCGAACAAATTTCTCCAAATTTGGAATTAGGATCATAAATAAATATATATGTTTATATACATATATTTGGAATGGCATCAGCCGATATTTTGGGACAAAATATGACGTACAAAAACGATATTGACGTGTTACGTGTTTTGCAATCGGTCGAGAACCGCTTTGAGTGAATTTTTAGCCTCAAGATGTGGATCTACGAATTTGGTCGTTTTTCCTGGCTTCGTTGGCCTGTCGATGAAGACCCTCAAAGCATCCTTGGTTTTCGTGGGGAAATAATCTCGCGGAGCAACTAACTCCAAAGCCTTAAAGCAGCCATCTAAGTTCCAGTCTATTTTATTCGCGCTCTTGTCCTCACTCTGAAATTCCAAACAATTTTGTTCATCACTACAAAATTCTCTGATCTCATTGGAGACATTTTGTAAGGGATTTTTTTTCTCGATTAACAAGTGATAAACAATTAGTTGAGAATGTATAGGATGATAGGGTACAATTAAATTTAATTTCAATGGGTTTCTGGATGTTTGCAGCGATTTTTAAAAACTGGGAAGAATACGAAAAACATCGTATTTTTAGGGTAACACAGTTACATATAAACAATGAAAAATGATTTTTTTTTTTTATTTAAGCAGATATTTCCGAGTAGAGAATATTTCTAGTGGATCACCGACAGATTTTTTTCAAAGAAATTAATCTAAAACGAGAAATAATTTAGGATACGTATGTAATTTATCTTCGTGCGGTTGGATTTTTTTTTTTTTTAATGCGAGCATTTTGTATAGGTATATTCTTAATTAACGGGGAGTTTGGAAAAATAAATGATGTGCTAAATGAAATTCTGTTAAATAATTGAATAAATTATATTAATTAATGTAAGAAAATGTACTGTTTGTTCTATTTAATCTCGATTAATAAATTAAACAATGAAATTTTATCCATCATTGGAAAAAGCATTGAACTAATTATGAAATGCAATGCTTCTCCCCCGTTATTCATGCTCAAGTTATATGAGCATCGACTGACCTTCAAAAGTCCGAGATTGACGAGCAAAGTGTTGTCAATAGTGGAAGTTTGATTGGTGCTTGTAGCATACGCGAACAAGTCAGCGTACAAGAGATCTGTCAATTTTTCAGCTTCGACTCTAACATCGCCGTAACCACTTCCGCAAAGAGCTGAGACTTTCATAACAATGCGTAACAATTCCTCGGTATACATAGCGTCTCGTTGAGAATTATCATCCTCAGAAATGCTCTGCAATGAATAAATAATATTACTAATAATGACAAAAATTTCAAAGATTCGAAAACAATTGATGAAGTACCCGGAGGAAATACTCCATGACACTTCCGCGGTACTATGATAAACAAAACGAAAAAAATTAGTGCATCGTTATTTTTTAAGAGTATGGATCAGTTGCGTGAGTGCGAGAAAGATAGTTGCAAATTTCAAAGTGGAAATTTGTCCACACCATTCGTCCGATCGGAATAAAAAAGTTTCAGCCCATTTTTGCCATTCTTCTGCGTGGGCTAAAACTTTTTTTTATTCCGATCGGACGAACGGTGTGGAAAAATTTCATTTTCGAAAATTCGAAGCGGACGGGGTGACTCGGTGACTGTTCCATACTCTTAAAGTCAGTCCACAGTAATTTTTTACGATGGAAATATGAATATTCACAAATAAAGAATACACTGTGTTGCAGTAAAAATACGTTGCTGCATTTTCAATTTTAAGTGAGCAGCGTGGTGAAATATGAAAGAACTATATTCCATGATCAATGGCCCGTTTCATATTTGAGAACATTCATAGAGGAACAAAGTAATTTTTTGACACTATGAGTAGAATACAATGCAGACATGAGTAAAAAATAATTTGTAAATTAACGCCGTAATTTTCATAGACGTTTGTAGTAAACATAAATGGGAAGATTTCTTCATTTACTAATTGGATAAGGTAAGAATATTACCTTGGCATGTTCGCGGAAAGCCTTGATTTTGTCACCGTGAATGAGAAGTAAATTTTCGCCAGTCGGTGCTTTGAGAAATTCAGCAGCATTGACTATTTTTTTCTGTACGCGTTCGACGATAACCGGTTCTTCGTCATCTCTCTCGTGTTCGTTATTGGCATTATTACCGATTTCTTCATTCTCGGACTGAGTATCAGTGTTTTCTTCATCCTCATCTTCGTCCTCGACCTCCTCGGCATCATCGTCGTCGCTTTTGTCGTCCTCGTCAGCGCTCTCATCTTCCTCCAAAGTTCCAAGGGCTTCAATTCTGTCGGAGCCCATGAGCAATTCTCGGAGGGTTTCTATTCCCTCGTTGCCGAAAGCATTTCCATCGAGTTGTAGACTCGTGAGTTGAGTCTTTTCAGAAACGGCACGAGCCAGCGAATCGACCGCCGGAGTACGAATCTCGTTGTGCGAGAGAATTAATTCCGTGAGCGCTGTGTGAGACCCGTCGATTCCAAGAGCATCCGCTAAAACCAGAGCTCCTTTTGTTTTTATTAAACAGTCGCCAAGATTGAGACTCTCGAGACATTCGAAATTCGACAATGCTACCGCCAAAGCACGCGCTCCTTTCAAACCCACTGTATTGTCGTTTAGATTCAATATTCTCAGTCCCGGATTCGCCGACAATCCGTTCGCCAGCGCAGCTATTCCAGCGTGATAAATTCCATTCTGCGGCATTACAACCTCCTCCAAACTTCCCAGCTTCATGAACACCGAAGCAAGCGCTGTTGCACCTTCATTCTCCAAACGATTTCTACCCGCTATGAATACCTTAAGCGCCAGGGGCTTCGCTTCTGAAATTTATTTTCGATAGTGAGTCCTCATATTTTTCTCAGTATTATTTTGTTTGTACTATTTTTATTATTTAGCAAGTTGTTATTCATTTAATGTTTAACTTATTTAATCGTTGATATGAGAATTCGTTTATTAGTGATTTTTTTTTTAATTAACTCTCGAAACAGAGTAGCAATCTTCGAGCAATTTTTTCGATCGTGGTACTTATAAAAGTGATTTTAAATATTTATAATACCCCATTAATGTACTACTTATTGTTATTTTTAGAATATGAAAAATCGATTAACGGGTAAAACCACTGTAGAATTTTCGAAAAATCGATTTTTTTTTATTAGCTTAAAATATACTTTGAACCCTCTTGAATATGAGGCAAAAAGGTTTATACCTGAAAAAAAAAAATTTTCATTGAAATTTTAGGCGCTTCCCCGAGCGCGTCGGTCATTTCAGTACCACGTTTCAAAACTTTAAACGCGTTTTTCTCGAAACACGATTTTTCAAAACGGCACGCAGCATAACTCCAACAATTTTCATTCTTTTTATTTGAATTTTTGACAATATCTTAAAAATAACATTTCGAAGTGTAATATGTACGGAATTTTCGATAAGTTCATTTAAACATTTTTTATCAATAAATAATTACCCCTTTTTTCTGTCGAAAATTGAACCTCTTCATTCAAACACTCGCCAATAATACAAAAATGAATATTTTCAAAATCCCCTACGTACTTCACTAGCTATGAGTGTCTAGATTAAGGTTTTTTTTTTAATTCCAGAACAATTGCACCATTTACACTGTGTGCCGCAGAGCGCCTCGAATCCAACAAGCCTCGCGGGAATGGCTCTGGTGTCGCCATTTTTAAATATTTTTCAATCATAATTTTTTGTTGTACAGTTAAATATATGCTTAATAACTCCCTCAAATATTATTATTCTATTACCTTTCCTTCCACCCGAAAAAAATTGTCGAAAAAAGGCATTTTTTGAGGCCGTTACAGTGGTTTTAGCCCTTACTGAATAAATAATGACGAAAAGAGACGAAATAATGAAGCATGGCAAAAAACGATGAAACATTTTTACTAACTCAAAAATACTAGTTTATATAATAATTTTAATTCGATCGGTAGACTGTGAATGAAAGAAACAATTCCCATTATGGGATCTATAAAAATAACTATACTATTTACAGCAGAAGTTAATACAAAATTTCATAATTTTTTCAATATTCTTAAATCTGTTTACGTATTACGTATCTTCGCAAGCTATTAACTATTGCCAATGATAATTCCAATAAAATGATCTAAAATAGTTAAACTTTTTTCGAAAAATGAAAATCACATTTATTATAGTGATATTAGTTACACATGAAAACATTGTTAGAGTTAGTTATTGAAATACAACAAAATTTCTCATTTTTCGTATTGCTGAACTAAATATCATTTGTTTTTGTTAGGTATAAAAAAAGGTCAGACGTTGCTAGGCTTTTATAAAAAAACCTTGAAAAACTGAATTTGCAAAGAGAAATATATAAAAAAAAAAAACATTTAATACAGAAGGTGCACATAAAAAACGGAACATTTATCGTCGTCCAAGAAAAAAAACGAATATTTACCTTTGGAACTTTTAGCATGACATTCAAGCAACGCTTTTGCAAGCATTTTCCCTCCTGATATTCCAAGTCCATTATTGTTGAGTCGCAATTCTTGGAGAGTGTAACAAGTAGGTGAGCTGAGAAATGCAGCAAGACTCTGAACTCCTATGGGGCCAAAGGCATTGTCGCTGAGGTCGAGTTCAACAAGCCTCGTGCCAGCGCCGCACAATCCGTTTCCAAGATACTCAAGAGCCCGTGGGATTTCAGTTTTCATACGACCGGTAAACATATCTTTCCAAAGGGCTCGTTTAAGATCTCTGCCGTAACTCTCAAGAGCTTTGGCGATTGCTCCTGCAGCTTCAATCCCCAGTGTATTTCCCTCGAGATCCAAGAACGATAGATTTTTGCATTGTTTGATGGCTTCCACAATTGCTTTTGCTGTCGAAATATTTTTAAAAAAAAATTTTCAAATTTTACAATTGAATGTTCAGGAAATCTTCAAAAAACTATAAGTAGCGGGTCAATGTGTGGCTTTATCCCAAATAAGCACCTTCGGGTGAAGTTGTTTAACCAGGATGGATGACCGTTTAGCTCTACAGCAGCTTGTGCATCCGTCGCTTAGAGACAAGCAATTTTTGCCGAAAAATATCTTACACTGTGGTATGAGGGGAAAATTTCGAATTTTGGTGTTATGATTTTGTGGGTACCAAACAAATCTTAATAACTTTAAAACAGTGATACATATGCAAATAAGCGATACACGGTTCAAAAGAGCAAGGATGAAAGAATGTAATGCAAGATTAATCTTGAGAGCATGACTTTACATGCCGCTGTAAAATGGTCTCCAAACTGGAATGAAAAATTGCCGACTCTCCATGCAGTATAATTCGAGATGAGTATCATTCAACAGAGTTCTATGAGTACTACAAAATGAAACAGTGACAGTGACAATAGTAAAAGAATTTGAAAATATATGGATCATTCCACGCTAAATCGGCAACTACTTTCTAACAAAAAATATTTTTCTTAATATAATTTAAGATGTAGGTTCATAAATAATAAAGTCCTCAAAAATTTATAGAAAAAGATATAATGAAGTGGAAAAATCTAGATTATTCTACATCGTATTGCAGGAACTTGCATAATTTTCTTGATCACTCCAGAACCTTCTAAAAAAAATATTTATAGAAAAATTCTAGATTATTTGAGAATATATTCTGTAAATTTATGGAATTAGCCTAAATTGTTTTCAAAAGTAGATTAATTTTCTGTATTGGCAGGGTGCACGAAAATACTAATACTATTCAATTATCAGTGTGTTACATATTCATGCATACTGTCAGCGCCACCTAAAATCATGCTCCGCATTTTTTCAGGCTTAACGTATACGCAATACACACTTATTTTTAAAGTAGTATATGTACGTGCACCCAGCCAATAGCTGCAGAACCTTCCAGATTGATTAAATCTAGAAATTTCTGGAAAGGTAAAATGAATAACACAAAGAAAAATTCTTATTAATTTGAAAATATTCTAAAAAATAATTATACCATTGGAAGCGCAATGAACACATTAGTTTGGGAAAGTTTCATTTTTTCGAAAAGTTGAATAGTCTTCACACGCCATTGACTTGAAGTCTGAAAGTAACGGAAAATCACCCAATCTCAGGTATAGGTACTAGACCCGTCTTGCCTTGGACATTCAACTCTATCTTTTTAATACTTGGCTTCAAGACGCTGCCATGTCTCTAGATATACTGCAAAATTCTAGTTGATTCGAGAGTATTCTATAATCTCAAGGAATTTTTGTTTCCTACCAATACTATGCGTGGCAACAATGTGCGAGTAAGACATTTTCCACAAAAACTCTATGGTAGTTAATGCAATACTACTTAGGCCCTTTTTTTTTTGAGTTTCTGATCGTCTTAACCAAATAAAAATTCAATAGAAACCTCATCCACTCTTTTGACACTGGGTTTTCAGTTTCGCTGGGTCCTTGTACAAATTTGATACCATAGAACATTAGAAAGGAGAAACTGTGGGTCAAGTTCTGAGGGGGGTATTACAGGAACATGGAAAATTGGTGGAATGGCGTAAAAAGTGATGGAGTAAAATAATCAAAAATCTGAAAACTGTATACGCGAAAAAGATAGAAAAAATAATAATACCCTCAAAAAATTCGACGTGCGATTAAATTTTGAAACACGTATAAAGCCAATGTATAACCTCAAAAACTTGGATAACTACAAAAATTAAGGGAATATACTCAAAAAAATGAAATTCTTCATTTATACGGAGCCAAGATGTAAACACAAAAGCATGTAGACTTCAAACGAGTGTAATGAATCTTTAAAAAAGTCATAACGTGAAAAGTTCGGGACTCCGGTTTAAAGGTTAAGTTATTGTAATGTTAGAAATTTGTTTAAAAATAAGGCATAATTCCTTACCATCTTTTTCCGTATCCAATTTGAGGGATTTTCCAGCAAAGGAAACTCCACTTTCAGCGTTTTTCGTGGCCGCCTCGTTCAGCGAATCGCCAATATCTTTGAAACTGAACGACATTTTTCGAACAATTGTTTGTTGTTGTTCTTCAGTTAATCAAAAATTGTTAATGCACACGTGTCTCGGAAATATTTACAATACAAATTAATAAAAAAAGATTATTCCCGATGCAGAAATTGTTTCGAAAAATTTTCGTCTTTTCGTGGTTAACACAAAAGAAAACACTGGAATAACACGCGACGCGATTTTTTCAAACGGCCAATCAGTCAGGAGTGCGTCTGCGTTCGAAAACGGCACCACCCGTGTGCACATTGACCTATACTATAACATGGGTCGTGTGTGTGCACGCAGCTGCTGTTTTCGAATGCACTCCAAACTGTGACCGGCGCAGTACTCTATCCTCCTCCCGCCTTTTTTATTTTGTATGTATATCAAATATCAATCCTACCAATATTCAGACTTCGCGAGAAAAAAATGAAACTGGACGCGACTCACTTCAGACAAGTTCTTTTCCGCAAGTTTGAATTTACCGCTTATTTTTCTTTTAGGTGTGTGGCAAGCTGCTCTTTGGAGTTTGACGCTGCACTCTGCAACGGTTTTTATAAAAAAAGTAGAATTTTATTCTCTTCATACATTTAAGGATGTATGCCCAGTCAAATCCGCAGTACATCTATCTGTTTTTTCAAACAGATCATTATATAAGATATCAATCATAAATATATTTTTTATTAATTAATACTAATTATACATAACAAATCAGCCCGATGAAAGTTACAGTTATTAACTTTAAGAAAAATTAGTTTTTCATTTGACTATTTTTTACTGGAGCTAATGTCCGTTCTATCAACCAATCAAAAAATTCCGTTTATATATCGAGAAAATTTGGCAACAGTGCCGGAAAGTGTCGTTTGACAGCTAGTTTCCTAACTTAAGGATGTATGTAAAATATATCAAGTCGTCTAACTTTCCATAAAAATGACTAATATGATAGAGTTTATCACGCTGCATCGTTCGGAAAAAAGAAAAAGGCACTTAGCCGATGATTTGAAAAAAATACTTAAGAATTAAAGCCTCATTTAACTCCGTGTTATTTGTACCGGAAGTTGACAAAATGAAACTAAAATGATAAAAAAGTATATGTATTGTAGTCAATGTTTGGCCAAAAAAAGAATTTTCAGAAACTTCATACATTTTTCAATTTTTTCACGAAAAAAAATACTACTGTTCCCGATGTCGTTGTGAAGATATTCATGGTTAACTTTTGACGTTTCATTAGCGTTCTGTAAACTGTTGTTCAATTTAATACGTCCACCATATCGGACACGTAGATGCGGCAACGTAGCACGCTTCAACTGCCGGTCTCGGAATGATCAAGCTGTAGTTGCCTGTCATGACTGGGTGTAGCATTGTTGCCACATTTTCTCGGGACAGAAATGAAATTATCTGATTGGCTCAATTTGTACTCGGCCACATATATCAAGTTGCATATCAATTTCATTAAAAATCGTAAATTATTATACAAAATGACATAAGTTTTTCATTAGACATCATAAAAAATAAAAGGAATGATTCGGCACTTGACATTTCGACATAAAGATTAACCTTAAAAAATAAATAGATGTACTGCGGATTTGACCTTATATACATCCTTAAGGATGTATGCCCAAAATATACAATTTAAGTTTGACCTTCAAATTTAAAATATGTTGTAGAGTGAACGATGCTGCGTCGATTAGAAAAAAAATAATTAGACTTCACCGTATAGTTATTACGTAAATTAATTTTTTCAGTCCCATTAAAACGCCTGTTTTAATTCTCGTGTTGTGCTCAGAGACAAAAAAGGCAAATTTACCACACAAAAAAGAAAACAGTGGCTTATTGAGTGTTGCGAAGAGTGTCGAGAAACGAAGACGTTTGAACGACACCGAAAAAAAATTATATTTTGGTTAATTTATTTATATAGCTCATGTTTATCTTGCATTATATATTTGCATTGACATTTCATTATTAGATCACGCTTGTATTTATTTTCTCTCACTACTACTGTACACTCGGATCGTACTGCCCGCGAGTGCAACGTTGCCATATTTCCATGTTTCGCACATTTAACATGGCGGCTGTAGCAGCAGTTTTCGCACATGACCTAAACGACTACTTTTTTTTGAGATTTTTGAACAAATACGACGGTGACATCGGGGGTTTTTTTTTCTTTAAATAGTAAAAAAAAATAAAGTTTCTAATAATATTTTTTTTAATCTGTACGCTTATATATCACGGGCTTTATTTTCTTATTTTCTTTCAAATTAGGCTACTTTCCGCTACGATTAACATGCGTTTTAATGGAACTGAAAAAATGAATTTACGTAATAACTATACGGTGAAGTCTAATTATTTCTTTTCTAATCGACGCAGCATCGTTCACTCTACAACATATTTTTAATTTGAAGGTCAAACTTAAATTGTATATTTTGGGCATACATCCTTAATTTGGTTGGTGTGTCAGTAATAATTAATTGAGTGGATATTATCAAGAACGATTGGATTTATTTATTGATTCAGCTGCGTACATATGGTGTGTTTCTTGAAAAAATGCGATTGAAATTTCACCCAAAATGTGTCATTTTCTCTAATCCCTAAATTTATTAAAGTTCGGACGATACATTTCCGATTTCGTACATTTATTTTCAGTAGCTTCCGGTGTTGGTTTGCATTCAATGATCCAATTTTTTGTCATTCTGTCGTGACCTTGAAAATGTTTCTTGGGTGTTTATTCTTGTTAATTACGTGTTTAGTTTCGAATACTATAAAATTAATATGCAATCAATGCCTCATTGCGTGCGTCCCCGTACCAATACATCGAAACTATCGAGTAATTCGACATTAATTATAGTGGTTGATGGTCAATTCAGTGTATCGCCTTTCCTCTTCAAATGTATATCGAACTACGGTGTGTATTACATATTATTTTATTGACTATCAGTGACATAATTTTCATATGCTTTTCACCTACTGTAACCAATTTCATGTGTGCTTTTTGTTTACAAACTATTGCCAGTTACAAAAATGAATGAAATTGGCAAAAAAAAAAAAATAATAAATATTTCGTATATTTGCTACATGCGAGTCGTTTGTAAACATTGGACAATTTTATTTTGATCCCCTGATAATGTCAAATGTGTATTTTCCTTTGATGGAAACAAAATAAATTTAAAACATCGAAAAAATATAAATTTGAAAAAAGTTATGTCGATTAAAATTCAATGTAAATAATTAATGCACGTCGAACTCAAATAAACGTGAAACGATCCAATACAATTTCTTCGTTCTGTAAAAATTATAATTTATAAAATTATACTTATATGAAATAAGTAAAACGTAAATATAGCTAAATGGAATGGAAATCGGATTAAATTAAATAATTCAATTTCTAATAAATGTAAATCAAAGAAAATAATTTCATTGAATTGCTGATAAGAATAATAAATTAAATAACAATCTCATTGTACTAAACAAAAATCATGTAAAATAATTTAATTTGATCATTCTTCAATAAATATCCCTCTGGACGATTCTATTCAATTTTTATCAAACTTCACTAAAAATTTCAAAAAACACTAAAAAAAAAAAACAATATCGAGACGACGTTATAATCCAGAATTAAAAAAAAAATGATAAAAACTGAAAATAAATGAAACCTACAAAATATTTTGTCTACCACAAGGGCGAATGATAGAATTTAAGATCCAGATGGACGGACTGATTGCCTCCGACTTCCTGGGCGCAAGAGGGCGAAGCTTTAACGCCGCCTGAGCTCCCCGAAGTTGAAGTTTTCATGCCGCCCGGAGTCGAACTTTTGTTGCCTGATGAAGTCGAAGGTTTTATGTCCCCCGAAGTTGAGGTTTTTTCCAGAGAAGAATTTTCTTGACGGGTTGCAGAAAAAGGGGTTTGGGCGCGTTTGATACTTTCATGAGAGGCAGTGTTTGGTGGTTTGGCGCTTTCGACAATGCGTGCAGGCGTCTCTACTTCTGGCTCAGTTTCCAAGCTCATAGCCGAAAAAGCTTGTGTCGTTTCGTGATCCACGACTGGACCAAAGGCCGCCGAAGTAGCTCGTTTTCCAACAGTTTCTGTCGTTGTACCAATTCGAGCAGATGCATTTTGCCGGCGAGGTTCATCCATCCTCATCCTCTCTGAAGTTACGGCGGATCTACTCTCCGGCAACACCGGTGTTTCCAAGCCGGAAACACTCGTTCGCTGCTTTTGATCCTCCCCTGAATACAGACTCAGCGAACGCGGACGCTCCAGCTTACTTGCTGCCCTCGCTCTTTCCATCTCTCTGTAAATTTAACCTTTTTTGCTAGACCTAATTCAGGAGTTTGACAGCGCATTGTTTAAATTCGAGGTCAACATTTTTCGTTTTAGGCAGCAAGTTTATGATATTAATGAATGATTGTTTTATTTTTATTTTTAGAATACCTTCTTTTCTTTCAGAAAATTGTTTGGGTTCCGAACCAAATAAACTCACTTATGGAATACGAAACATTCTTTCCTCCTCTCTGCAGGGAGAAAAAAGATTTTGTATTCCATAAGGGAGAATTGTCTCAGTTTTTTAATAAAAATGTATATGGGGCATTCCATGCCAAGCCGGCCAGTCCATGACCCCGACCATTTTTTTTTTATCGCATTTTTTTCATTTTCAAGTAACTATTGAAAGAAGTTTTTAGGAATTTTCTTAGATTTTTATCTCAACCCGTTTAAAAGTAATGAATTTTTCAAAATTTCCCAAGAAATTTGTTTAAATTCTCATAACTTTTTAAATGTCAGAGATATCAGAATATAACAGAAGGTAATTTTTTCGCCTTGAATGATAGTTTCATAAAAAAATTATCAAAAGTCAATTTCATATGTTTTTTTTTTTTAGTTTTAATCCAAAATTTTTTTTTTTCAAAACTTGGACCGTTTTGATTCCTTTGAAAAAATTTACCATTTTTCTAGACATATTTTCACATGTCTCAAAAAATTTACAGCTTGTGATATTCATACCTTCTATTTTTTTCTCATTTTTTACCACGTGTAAACCAATAATAAAGAGTTATCAATCCTGGATTATATTTTTTTGTTGTTTCTTTTCCACTCATAATTCCATTCCTCAAGAAATTATGAATGAAAAAAGTTAATAAATAAATATTGGAACTGATATCCATGTTTTTTTTTCAGTTTTCAACCAAACATTTTTTTTTACAACTTGGGCCATTTTGATTTTTCTGAAAAAATTCACCATCTTTCACGACACATTTTTACACGTCGCAAAAAATCCGCAGCGTGTGATATCCATAAATTATATTTTTTTTTTTAATTCTCTGCCATGTGTAAACCAATGATTATCAATTATTAATCCTTATTCATGAATATCACACGCTGCGGATTTTGTGGGACGTGTAAAAATGTGTCGTGCAAGACGATGAATTTTTTCAGAAAAATCAAAACGGCCCAAAATTTGAAAGTAAATGTTTGGTTGAAAACTGAAAAAAACATGGAAATCAGTTCCAATATTTATTTATTAATTTTTTCATCCATAATTTCTTGAGGAATGGAATTATGAGTGGAAAAAAAACAATAAAAAAAAAATCAGGATTGACAACTAATAATTATTGGTTTACACGTGGTAAAAAATAAGAAAAAATAGAAGGGATGTATATCACAAGCTGTGTGAATTTTTTGAGACATGGAAAAATATGTCTACAAAAAAAGGGAATTTTTCCAGAAAAATCAAAACGGTCCAAGTTTTGAAGAAAAAATATTTTTGGATTAAATCTAAAAAAAACATATGAAATTGCCTTTTGATATTTTTTTTGTATTTTTTTACGAAACTACAATTCAAGACGAAAAAAATTACCTTCTGTTTTATTTTGGATATCTCTGTTGCTGAAAAAGTTATGAGTATTTAAAAAAATTACGTGCGAAATTTTGAAAATGAAAAAATTTCGACAAAATCAAAAATGGTCGGGGTCACGGACTGGCCGGTTTGGCATGGAATGCCGCATATATATTTTTCTTTTACAGAGGAAAAATGTCTTACTTTCTCTAAAATCAGTTTTGTTATTTATTTAAACCTCTCATGCACGAATTTTTCTGTGTAACCAATTTTTCTAACATCACCTGGATAAAGGGTTTTTGAGGTCGCTGATAACGAATCTGGAATCAGATTTTCCAAATTCAAAAAGCCGGATCCAATATGGCGGACCGAAAAATTAAAAATGTTGCTCTGGCTGTGAAATGTTGTATATTGGGGTTTTTGGGGTCGCTGATTACGAATCCGACATCCAATTTTGAAAATTCAAGATGGCGGATCCAATATGGGGGACAAAAAATATAAAAATATCACTCTGGCTGTGAAATTTTGTATTTACGGATTTTTGGGGTCACTGATTACGAATTCAATATCCAATTTTCAAAATTCAACATGGCGGATCCAATTTGGCGAATCAAAAAATTAAAAATATCACTCTAGTTGTAAAATTTTGTATTTACGGGTTTCTGGGGTTGCTGTTTACGAAGCCGATATCCAATTTTTTTAATTAACAGATGGCGGATCAAAAGATGCGGACTGAGAAACCCAAAACATGCCTTTGGCCGTGAAATTTCATATCTGAGAGTTCCTTGGATCGCTAATTATGAATCCGATATCGAATAGATGGCGGCTTTGATATGATGGACTTAGATTTGGAAAATTACTTTTTCGCCGTAGGGTTTGGCGTAATAAGGTTTCCTAAGACGTCCTCAAAAACCCAAGATTTAATTTTCAAAATTCAGTGTGATTTTTCTTTCTCTGTTGCAAATACTGGTGTAAGAGGATTCCGAATCGAGAAGAGATTCAAATTGTACATTCTCTATATACAGTTTTGTGAATCGAGCATCAGAATTCGTAATTGGTAACTCAATAATGAGCTTGCTATAGTTATATATATATATACAAGTTTGTAAGAAAAAGTCTTTCATGTGGCCGATTATTTTACGTATCCTTCACTCTGCTTTTTATGACAAAAAATTCATTTTCAAGATTTTGATTCTCTATCTTGGACCCACCATATTTGAATGTGAGAATTGAATTTCTCATTTGTGATCACTAGCCATACAAATTCTCAATCGATTAAGGTAGTACTGTCGGTTTTAGAATTACCGTTCAGAATTTACTCAAATTTTTGGTACAGCAATAGATTATGATAAGAACAAGGTCCAGTTAAAATTTCAAGAGGCTACAGAGAACCAGAAAAAAGATATTGGTATTGGTAATTTCATACAGTTAACATTGAGTCTTATGAGAAATCACGGTTTTCATTGTATTTTACAAAAAGTACCGTTGAGATTTCAATAAAAAAGGGTGGAATAAGAGAAAATATTATAAGGAACATTTTAAATCCTTAAAAATACAGGTTGAGAGCATGTGATAGTAGTAATTAGCAAATAAATATCCCAAATGTACGTTTATATCATAGTTCAGTATAGATGCGTGGCAAAACGTCGCGAAAAGGTTACAACGAACTTGCCACTAGTTCCCTTCAATTTTTTTGCCACTTCAATTTGTTGCAATCTCTATCGGTACATTTTTTCTGTTACTCTGCGGCCCTTCCAGTGGTAGATTTTTTTTTCCTTCTCGTGATTTTGACATTTTAAAGATGTTTTATTTCGAGTTGACACACAGAACCGAATAATGATGCGCCCGTCACCTGCCAGTCTTTACGCATAGCTTTTGTACGGCTCTCGAGCGAAACAGACCATTTCTGTCTGTCTCAATCTATCGCGACGTTGCCTATTCTAAATACTACGTAAGTCAAACATGACGGTGCATACATTTGGCTCTTGCAGTATCGACAGTTCTACCTTAACACGCTAAAACGGTTCTCTCTACTTTTTGAAGTGAAACTTCTATAGGGAAGGTGCAAATAGACTGCCGCGTCGCTAGTGGTCAAAATTAAAAGTTTTTAGGGGAAACGTCCAATGTTTAAAGTATACATATATTTTGGTATACATATGGGGCATTCCACGCCAAATCGGACGGTCTGAAAAATTTTGATTTTTGATTTCCTCAATTTTTTGATATTTTTTAGTACCCCTCAAAAGAGCCTTTCGGGTGAATTTTGAGATTTTTTTCATTACTTGTTAAAGAAATATCAAATTTTCAAAAAAATCGCTCTTTTTTTGGTTTTTTGTTCATAACTTTCTTAATAATGGTCCAAATTAAAGCTTTTTTTTCTATATATTTGTTTTTTGATGGCCTTTATAGAAAAAAATACAAAAAAAATATTTAAAGTGTTTTTGATTAAGATTTTTGAGTTTGAAATTTTAAATCGTGTTTTTGAAAGTGAGTGTATCTTTCGATTTTTTTGAAAATTTTTTATTTCAAACTACTATTCTTTTAACAACTTTTAAGACCGGTCCGCTCGTGGGCCCTCCATAATTACTATTTTTTATTCGATTTTTGAAAATTCGAATTTTTTTTTCTCTATAAATCATTATAAGTACCGATTTTTGTCACTGTATACTCTTTTTTTACTTATTTTAAATAATTGTAATACTTTTTAATTGTTAATAGGTATTTAAAATCAATAAGTAAACATTAGGTCTATTTATAAACAATTATAATAAACATTTTCATTTATTTTCGTGTTCTTTTAAAAATTGTTTAAAAATTATGTTATCAATGCCATTTTTTGTTGCAAAGTATTTTTTTTTAAATTTAAATAATAGTATCTTTATGAATTTCTATTCAATTTAAAAAGAGCGGCACATCCTAATGAATGACTTTCTCTCGCGGTAGTGCCGCTGACTGTTTCCAAGAAGTAACGGAAATATATTAGCTAAGAAGTATTCTAGTTCACAAAATAATCGTTTGTGTAAAATTTAAAAAAAAACATGAAAATAAATAAAAACGTTTGTTATAATTGTTTATATATAGACTTAACGTTTACTTATTGATTTTAAACATCTACTAATAATTAAAAAATATTGAAATTAATGTAAAATAAGTAAAAAAAGAGTATACAGTGAAAAAAATCGGTACTTATAGTGATTTATAGGGGAAAAAAAAATTTCCAATTTTCAAAAATCGAAAAAAAATAGTAATTATGGAGGGCCCACGACCGGACCGGTCTTAAAAGTTGTTGGCAAAAACACATAAAAACTAAAAGAAAGGAACTAGACATCAAGTTGAAAAAATTATACTGGCTTATCGGAAGAAACTCCCAGCTATCTTTGGAAAATAAACTACTAATATACAAAACAATACTCAAGCCCGTCTGGACATACGGTGTGCAACTGTGGGGAGCAGCCAGCAAATCTAACATAAATATACTACAAAGATACCAATCAAAATTACTATGAATCGTCGCCAATGCTCCCTGGTATATCTCCAATAAACACATTCACAACGACTTAAAAATAGAATATATTACCGAAACCATTCAAAAACACAGCAAGAGATATCAGGAAAGACTGGACAACCACCCGAATGAACTGGCGAGAAGAATCCCAAACCGTCATAATGAAACAAACAGGCTTAAACGTGAGAAACCACTCGATTTAATCAACCGCTTCATTATAATTGAAAAACAAGCAAATAAAGAAATAGGCAAAATAGATATCGATATCGATGGATATCGTGTCTAATATAACCGGTCTTAAAAGTTGTTAAGGCCTTACATACGTCCTGAATTTTCAAAAAATCGATTTTTTTTTACAGATTATTATTCTCTATAGTTTTAGGCGTATTTCTGTGTAAGTCGATTGTACGAATTCCCCATAGATCGAAAGTTATTATAGAAAACGTGACTGCCCAACGCAGTCACATTGGGCAGTCACGAAACTTTAAATGCATTTTTCTCAAAACTACTTTTTCTGGCACGGTCTGCATGATAACTCATACAGTTTTTAATATTTTTTGATGCTTTTTCTTTAAATATTCGAAATTGTTTTCTCTATAGTCTGTCGAGTCGGATTTTTGATGTTGTGATTAAAAAATTTTATAAACATAATTAAAGTGTGACATTTATGACACAAAATGCACACTTTTTTTTAAACTGCCGTAAATTGCCAAAATTTTTCGAATTTCAAAAATCCGGCTCGACAGACTATAACTACAACTTTATTTTACAAGAATTTTTTTACGTTTTGCAGATCCATCAGCATTTCAAGAAGAAATGGTGCAGACCGTGGAGCAACTTTTTTTTCATAGTGCTTCGGGAAACGTGATTTTTTATGTTGTAATTTTTGAAAAAAAAATGAAATAAATTTTTTTTATAAAGTTTAAATACTAATAAACAATGTGTAAAAATTATTTTTATTAATTTCTATTGCTATCTCTTCTAAAAACAGTTTTTCTTTTAGCGCGTTTTAGGCGCTGCTGGACGTATGTAAACCCTTAAAAGAATAGTAGTTTGAAATAAAAAATTTTCAAAAAAATCGAAAGATACACTCATTTTGAAAAACACGATTTAAAATTTCAAACTCAAAAATCTTAATCAAAAACACTTTAAATATTTTTTTTGTCTTTTTTTCTGTAAAGGCCATCACAAAACAAAGATTTAGAAAAAAAGCTTTAATTTGGACCATTATTAAGAAAGTTATGAACAAAAAACCAAAAAAAGAGCGATTTTTTTGAAAATTTGATATGTTTTTAACAAGTAATCAAAAAAATCTCAAAATTTACCAGAAAGGCTCTTTTGAGAGGTACTAAAAAATATCAACAAATTGAGGAAATCAAAAATCAAAATTTTTCAGACCGTCCGATTTGGCGTGGAACGCCCCACATATTTCATCACTAAATATATGTATACTTCGAACATGGGAAATCTTCCCCAAAAACTTACGATTTATAACGCTAGAGACGCCACATGTACTTTCGACCTACCTATCTATCCAGATTCTATCGAATCTGCACCATCCCTATAGCGACGGTGTGAATCCAATTTTTTTAGCGGAAATCAAAGTGAAACGCTTTTGGGGAGGGGAAAGAGTGTGAAAGAGAAAAAAGACGCAGAGAGAAGGGAGAGGGGATGAGAAAGAAATGAGAATACGAGAAATTTAAAATCGCGGACGTCAACTTGAAGGTTGGAATCTAGTCTCAAACCTTCTTTATCGACTATTCTCGAGAAAAAGCCCCCGAACATTAGCTATATAAAATTAGCCGCTCGATTTTGACTTTTGCATTTTTTTTTAATTTATAATGATTGTTTGTCGATAGTTTGTGATTGTTTGATTAATTAAAATGTTTGTTTGATCATATTTTTTATCAAACAAACGAAACAAAAAAGGACGTTAAGTTAGCCGCAAATTTTTGAAATTTTGTCTAATTTGATTTTTTCAAACGCCAATCGATTCGGAATCGTTTGTTTGAAACAAATAATATTATTTGAACGTTTGTTTGGTTGTTGTTTTTCCAAAAAAATGAATAAATAAAATATTGGATCATTGTAGCTTTTACACAGGATTCCAATATAACCTCGAGCATTGACCGAAGCGGTTGAGTTTACTTTTCAGAGCAATCATGATCTCGATTGTTTATAAAAAATGTGTACATCTATTCGATTTAAAAACATTGAATTATTTCTATTACCAGGCTAGCATTAAAATTAGGCTGTGTCTAGTCGTCCGGACACCCGGACAAATACGCGTCCGGTATTCGTCCGGATATTTGTCCAAAATGAGGTTATTATTTTTTTCAATTAATTTTTTTATAGTATGATGGTATATTGAAACTCCCTCCGAATATACACCTCGTAGCTATAAATATCCGGACGAATAATCGCACGTAATTCGTCCGGATAAACAATTTATAATGATTTTCGTATATCCGAACGAATAATCGTACAGAATTCATCCGGGTATATAATGAATTACGTATCGACGAACGATTTCCAAGGGTTCTAATATGTATCCGGACGACTAATCGTACGTAATTCATCCGGATATATGATGAATAAAGGTATTTGCATGTATCCGAACGAATAATTGCACGTAAGTCGTCCGGATATACAATTTATGACAGTTGTTATAAGAGTTGGACATGAGGAAATAGTAGGGTGGGTTTGGGTTATCTTGCGGTTGTTTTTTGAATAGTTGGACATGAAGAAATAGTAGGGTGGGTTTGGGTCATCTTGCGGTTGTTTTTTGAATAGTTGGACATGTGGAAATAGTAGGGTGGGTTTGAGTCATCTTGCCGTTGTTTTTTGAATAGTTGGACATGAGAAAATAGTAGGGTGGGTTTGGGTCATCTTGCGGTTTTTTTTGAATAGTTGGGCATGAGGAAATAGTAGGGTGAGTTTGGGTCATCTTGCGGTTGTTTTTTGAATAGTTGGGCATGTGGAAATAGTAGGGTGGGTTTGGGTCATCTTGCCGTTGTTTTTTGAATAGTTGGACATGAGAAAGTAGTAGGGTGGGTTTGGGTTATCTTGCGGTTGTTTTTTGAACAGTTGGACATGAGGAAATAGTAGGGTGGGTTTAGGTCATCTTGCGATTTTTTGAATAGTTGGACATGAGGAAATAGTAGGGTGAGTTTGGGTCATCTTGCGGTTGTTTCTTAAATAGTTGGACACGTGGAAATAGCAGGGTGGGTATGGGTCATCTTGCGGTTGTTTTTTGAATAGTTGGACATGAGAAAATAGTAGGGTGGGTTTGGGTCATCTTGCGGCTGTTTTTTGAATAGTTGGACATGAGGAAATAATAGGGTGGGTTTGGGTCATCTTACGGTTGTTTTTTGAATAGTTGGGCATGTGGAAGTAGTAGGGTGGGTTTGGGTCATCTTGCGGTTGTTTTTTGAATAGTTGGACATGTGGAAATAGTATTTTTATCCAACTATTCAAATACATGTCCAACTATTCAAAAAACAACCGCAAGATGACCCAAACCCACCCTACTATTTCCTCATGTCCAACTATTCAAAAAACAACGGCAAGATGACCCATACCCACCCTACTATTTCCACGTGTCCAACTATTCAAGAAACAACCGCAAGATGACCCAAACCCACCCTACTATTTCCTCATGTCCAACTATTCAAAAAACAATCGCAAGATGACCCAAACTCACCCTATTATTTCCACATGTCCAACTATTCAAAAAACAACCGCAAGATGACCCAAACCCACCCTACTATTTCCACATTCCCAACTATTCAAAAAACAACCGCAAGATGACCCCAACCCACCCTACTATTTTCTCATGTCCAACTATTATAACAACTATCATAAATTGTATATCCGGACAAATTACGTGCGAATATTCGTTCGGAAACATGCAAATACCTTTATTCATCATATATCCGGATGAATTACGTACGATTAGTTATCCGGATACATATAACAACTATCAGAAATTGTATATTCGGATGAATTACCTGTGAGTATTCGTCCGGATATACTATACGGAAACCATTATAAATTGTATTTCCGGACGAATTACATGCGATTACTCGTCCGGATACATGCAAATACCTTTATTTCTTATGTATCCGTATGAAATACGTACGATTAGTCGTCCGGATACATATTAGAACCCTTGGAAATCGTTCGTCGATACGTAATTCATTATAAACCCGGATGAATTCTGTATGATTATTCGTTCGGATATACGAAAATCATTATAAATTGTATATCCGGACGAATTACATGCGATTATTCGTCCGGACATTTATAGCTGCCAGGTGTATTTTCGGAGGGAGTTTCAATATACCATCATACTATAAAAAAATTAATTGAAAAAAAAATAACCTCATTTTGGACAAATATCCGGACGAATACCGGACGCGTATTTGTCCGGGTGTCCGGACGACTAGACACAGCCTAATTTTAATGCCAGCCTGGTAATATAAATAATTCAATGTTTTTAAATCGAATAGATGTACACATTTTTTTATACACAATCGAGATCATGATTGCTCTGAAAAGTAAACTCAACCGCTTCGGCCAATGCTCGAGGTTATATTAGAATCTAGTGTAAAAGCTACAACGATCCAATATTTTATTTATTCATTTTTTGGAAAAACGGAATCGATTGGCGTTTGAAAAAATCAAATTAGATAAAATTTCAAAAATTTGCGGCTAACTTAACGCCCTTTTTTGTTTCGTTTGTTTGATAAAAAATATGATCAAACAAACGTTTTAATTAATCAAACAATCACAAACTATCGACAAACAATCATTATAAATTTAAAAAAAATGCAAAAGTCAAAATCGAGCGGCTAATTTTATATAGCTCCGAACATTCTGGCTTACAAGTGAAGTGCCTCAAACATTCTTTACCGACGATTCTCGACTAAGCCCCCGAACATTCTAGCTTACCCTCAAAGGAATAAAAGATAGTCAACAGCGTCTACTGTAGAAGTTTCACTTCAACCGTGCGCTTATGTTCGTGAGGCACGCACTGCTTTTTTTCAATCAACGTTTGGGTCTGCTATTTTCAGTTTTGTAAATTGGATTTCGGATTCGTAATCAGCGACCCCAATAACCTTTATATACGAACTTTCAACGACAAGGGGATCAGTTTCCATTTCCGGGTCCGCTATATGAGATCCGCGATTTCGAATTTTTGAAATTAGACTTCGGATTCGTAATAAGCAGCCGCAAAAACCTTTGTCTACAAATTTTCTCAGTCAAAGGGATTATTTTTAATTTTTTGGTCGACCACATTGGATCCACCATTTTTAATTTTGGATAACGGATTTCTGCTTCGTGTTCAGTTACCCTCAAACCATAAGTATGCATGAAAATTTCTGTATCTTTACAACCAAATTTCACCGGAAACGATAATTTTCCGAGAAAATAGCATTTTTTTGCTTTGTTTATAACAAAAAGACGTGTACAATAAGCGGTTTCCGGGAGTCACAAATTGTTTGTTTAATGTCTGAAGGTCATACGAAAATTTATCTTGTGCAAAAATATCTAGAGAATGAGATTTTAGAGCTGAAAAACTGTCAGGTGTTATTTATAAATAACACCGTGCATGAAAGGGTTATGGAAATAAAATTTATTTGATTATATAAACAGAAAAAGAATTTTCTTTTTTTTTCATTTTTTTTTGTCTTTAAACGTAATATATTTATATTATTCTCTCATTCTCTCATTCTCTGGATATGTTTATATATAAATATAAATATATTACGTTTAAAGACAAAAAAAATAATGAAAAAAAGAAAATTCTTTTAAATAAATAAATAAATAAAATAAAACGTAGGACTAATGAATGAACTCACTTTTATTCCGGGATGAGGACTAGAGGATTTAGGCAGGAATCCTTGCGGGGAAAGTCTGGGAAAAGAGAATTGGTCTTGAGAATAATTATTTCAGGATTTAAAAAAACTTCTGCTTAATTATTTCGGAATTCGTGAATCGATTATTCGTATTATGAAACAATGCTGAACTAGAATACAATATATTACTGCATTTATTCGATGAAAAACAATTAAAAAAAAAAGAATAATAATTCGTGCTCTCAATTTGGAAAGAAAAAATAATATTGTTAGGAGGGTGGTTCTCAAAATTATATGCGATGAGGAGAGGATTCCGAGATGTTGATTGGTAAAAAAATAAAAAAACGTCAGAAACCATAAACGTAGTTTAATAAATATATATAACGGTACAAACATAAATTTGGTGACAAAAAATAAATAGGTTTAATAACTAACATTAAAAAAACGCGTGGCAAGGAACAAAGAGCGGCATTGCGGCTACCAAAAAGTACATAAAAAATTGTATATAAAAAGAAATAATCTAAGCCATACAAAAAAGGTGGTGAGTGCTTAAAAACTCTATTGTGATTATCGGCGACGTTAGAAACTAGGGTTTCTCAGCCTCTTATTGCGTGTATTTTTCACAGGCACAACTGGACCTATTTTTTCCTTCTATTTTTTTACTCACCCTGTACGCTCGGCCGTTTGACCAAGTACGGCAGAATTATGGATTATCTGCAATTAATCATATTCAGAAATTCACATTTTCAAATAAGTTTCAAATTTTCAAAAATAATAAAATAATAATATAATAAAATTTAAAAATAATTTTAAAACATAATGAAAGAAATTTTCAGAAATACACTGCAACCTCGGTTGTTCGAACAGCGGCGGGATCGACTTCGCGTTGCACTTGTAAATATAGAACGTTGCGCACACACTTCGTGTTTCCGTTTCTGCGCATCAGACCAACGGCTGGATTGGACCGGGCGCTTCCCGTACCAAACGTAGAGCGATCGATACAGGTCGCATAGTGGGGAATATTGCATGAATCAAGATTCGATAATTCGAGGTTGCAGTGTAATTCGCTTATTTTTTTATTTATTTTTTTTTTTTTTTCAATAGTACTTGAATACTCATGAAATCTCATTTTCTACAATTTTCGAATATTCCAACCGCTCCATCTTTTTAACGAAACTTATGAAAAATGAGATTCATAATTCGTCAATTCGTGAAGAATAAAATTCGTAAAAAACATGTTTTCTACGAAATTTATTAATGCAACACACAAACAACGTTCACCGTTCTCGAATCACCGTTATTTGCATGGGTTCGTTCATTTAGACGATATAAACGATTGTGAATAAATAATTCGATGATAACACAAGAAATTCCATAATGTGGAGTAATAAAACTAATTGGTTCAATAAAAAAGTAACTATTGTACTATATAAAAAAAGCACTGAAAAAACTAAATGATTCGTCCAAGTATATGAAAATAAAAATAATTATTTTGTTGTTTGTTTGAAGATTATTGCTCTGTTTGTATTTGTTGCAGATTGACTCTCTACAACTAGAAACACGAAAAGGAGTTTAAAAAAAGACGTCGTAACGATACTTGAAAATTAATGACACAAACTTTTGTAACAAATAAACAATCCATTAAATTTTGTAATGAAGATGTAAAAAAAATTAAATTATTTACAAATACAAAAACTTATTACGGTTAATTGAATCACAATTGTTTACATTAACCCTAGCTATACACTATAACTTTTAGTACCTTACTTACACACTATCGGTCTATTGGACCGACGACTTTTATTGCTCTATAACATTGTAACAAACGCGTCTATTGAGGTTCAATTGTAGTGAAATCGAAACGCCAGACTCCGATCAATCCGGAGAAGCAATGAAAAAGTCGTTTGATAAAAAATTATGACGTTTATAAAAAAAAGGTGAAAATGTAGTGTTGCTGTCGGTCCATTGGACCTCGTAGTGTGTAGCTAGAGTTGACGGGTTAGGGGTAGTCAGAATTATCAAAAAATCGATTTTTTTTTGTATTTTCTTGAAGTATCATGTCTCGAAAATATTATCTGAAAATTTCAAGTCAATCCAACAAATAGTTTTCGAGATATCCTACATTTACTGAAGGGCTCTCTGACCCTCGACAGCAGGTAGCTGGCGGCAGATGCGAAAATTTTTTTTTAAAATAATTGTTTAAACAATTGCCTTTAAACAATTGAATTCCCGGGTTTTCGGAAAAACTGATGCGATATTCGGATTCAGCGGATCAAAATACATAAAATAAGCTTTACTTCATCCATCGACCTCAAAATTATACGAAAAGGTAATACCGCGCCTAGACTAAAACTTTAAATGCATTTTTCTCGAAACTGTGTTTTCAAAGTCGGTGAGCACTGTAATTCAAAAACCACTCGAGGGATTTGAATGAAATTTATACAGCTTATTGGAAGCATAAAAAACTAGTACTTAATCTAAGGATTTTTTTTAAACTTCTATTTTTTTTTTAACAATAAACTAGTACTTTTTCCTTGAAAATCCGCGAATAAACTTTCAGAAGCCGCCATTTTGTTTATTTAAAAAAAAAGCTTCGATGAAGTACTGGATTAACTATTAAACTAATGATTTTTTTTGGTTTGATTGATTTTAGATGAACCAGTAAAATGTTCTGATGGTCACCGCAAAGCACTACTTGTGGAACGGGGTCCAACAAAGATGGCAATAACTTCGTCTACAATTAATATATTTTTTTTTTTTTTAATTTTGGTCAAGTAAAGTTAAAACATAATATAATAACTCCGTTTCGTTAGTTTCATAAAATAAATTTATTTAGTGTAAAAAAAAAAATTATTTAAAATACTCATTTTTTCACGCCTCTGACTACCCCTAACCCCAATTATATAATAAAATAGGCAATTGGCATATTTATCAGAAATATTAATATTGTTCAGTTAGTTGAAAATAATAAATTAAAATCATCGTATCGCCTGGTTCAACGATTATCGTATATTTTTGTATGGTTTTATTGTTTTGATGTTTAAAATTTGTATATACTTGAGTGTAACTCACGTTAGCCATAGAGCAAGGCGGTCTAGCTGCAGCATATCTTCCATAAGCGCTACGAGATACGCCCGAAAACGGAGCACCATTGTTGCTAGAGGCACTCTTGCAATTATTCATCCCAGAATTATGGTTATTATTATTATTCCCCTGAGGATCGTCGTCGACCATTCCTCCCGGTCCATATCGACTGGGCCTTGCGTCTTGGCACTCTGGGCAAAAAAAATTAAGTAAATAAATGCAAAAATCTTTGCGAAAAACATTGTACTTCGGATATTTTGTTTCAGTGCTCATTTTCCTCGGGCGAAGATCTCTAGTGATGGAGATGTACGTTCGCAAAACCCCATGAATGGGAGAAAGAGAGAAAAAAAAGAAGCAAATAATTCTTAGGGAGGAGATGACATTGACCGAGATTCGTAAAACTCGATTCGTAAGTTTCGACCTTCGATCGACTTGTATAGGGCCGTCAGTCTCATTAATTCCTCATTCGTTCATTCTTTTTGCTTTTTTACGCTATCGATCGGGGAGTTACCTTCGAACTACTTTTTTCTCAGTTTTGGAAATACTCGGTGGAGAAAAATTGACAAATGCGGTAGCAACAAATAATTCTTATAGTTTCAACATTTTTTTCCTTTAATAAAATTTATTTCAAAATTTAAAAAAAAAAAGCAATGAATTGCTTAATATTTTTTTTTGAATGTGTTTATCATGGTATTTTTTTATTCAATTTGCCCTTTTATTGTCCTGAAAAAATTCTTTGTATTGTAATATTTTTTTTAATATCGCTAGTTTATTTTTAACATTTTTCTGTTTATTTACCATCGTCGAAGAATCCTTGAAATACGACGAACTTGTTGTTCTGCGGTATGACCCTGTCGAGGCCATAATGTTTTCTAAGGAACTGCAAAAATTTTTCGGACGGTCGATCTATCGCCAATTTCACCGGTCTAATCTTTTCCTCCTTTAAAACAATGCAAAATATTATATATCAATTTCATATTGACAATTGCTGACGTAAAAAACTTTTATCTCCTTATTGTGTTTTTCTATTTGTTTATGTATTTTTTATTTCCCTTTTTTCCTTGAAAATGCTCGCGTGCGAAATCGATCAGTTCAGTCAACCGTGTTCGAAGTTTTTTTTCCAACCCGCGCATAATTCCAGACCCTCGTGATCTTAATCACCCTCTCGCACGAGTCGACATTATTGGAATTCTTACGACCGAGCTGATAAAGAAATCCTACAATACCTAATTTTTCTTTTCAAAATCCGCAACTTTTTCCGAATGTTTCTTATGAAAAAAATTCGTCAATAAATTCACATTTATAAAAAAAAAAAAAAAAAAAAAGAAATCGTTTCTTTTTTGTTTTCTTAACGAAAAATAAAAAAGCTATTTTCATCAATTTCAATCGAAATTTGTGCAATTCAATTCGCGTTTAAGTTGAATTAGTTCTTATTTAATTTGCAATATCGATCACGTGAATAATTAAAGTAATTGGCTAAGAAAATTTAATGAAGTATAAACATTAAAGTTTAATTCGTTGTTATTTAACTTTTGAAGTTATTAATAAAAATTAATAATTAAGATTTAAACATTTAGCAATGATTCTTCTCTTCTCTTTATCAAATTTTTTTTAGAATAGAAGAGAAGTAGATATTTGTTTGCCTACTTGAAGAGTATCCACGCGTGTTCAATTTTAAATCGCGAACTTCTTGTATATTATCGCGAGTCGTTAATCTTACTCATTCAGAGCCAACGGAATTCACCGTTAAAACCAACGAGAAACGCTCTCTTTTAAACTTCCTTCCAAGTTTAACATACATAAAATTTCTATTCTATCTAATAATATGAACGAATATACAAACACATAGATAAATAAATATATGAAAATTAACTTAAATATGAACATTAAGGGGTTATATCTAGTTATTTGGGTTGAAAAAATGAAAATTTTTATTTTTTTTTTGCATTTTCTCAAAGTACATCATCTTAAGAACGTTTTCCCAAAATATTATAAGGATCTGAGCACTAGAACAAATATACTTTAAACGCGATTATCTAGGAATCATGTTCTTTTTAAAGCGCTGCTGCGGTGAGCACGATTTCTCGAAAGCAATTTAACCGATCGATTTGAATATTTCACGAGCTTGTTCCCAATTATAATGGCTTATTCATGAACAAAGGAACTTTCATTTGGACCAAAATTTATATTTTTTGGGTCAAAAAACCTCATTTTTGGAACCTCAAAAATCGAACTTTTCGGAAAAATCGACGATGTTTTTTTAAAAATCAAAATTTCGTTAAACCCTTGGTTCACGAAGAGCGTATAGTATTATACTAACGAAATCATTTTGGTTTTTTGATTTCAAATGTGCCGTTACTGAGATATCATGCTCACCGCGAGTGATGTTCAAAAAAACGTGTTTTAGGACAACGGCCATATTTCCCCTGATAGTGAACATTTTTTCATAAAAAAATTTATATAAGTGCCTCAAAATATGTAGTAATTGATACTGTATAGTATATTTGAATAAAACGATGTTAACATGGCTAAAAAAATTTATGAAACTCCCTTAATTTTCCCGAGCACAACTAGATATAATGCCTTAAGAATACGTCAATGGATTTCCCATTCTACGAAAAAAAAAAAAACAAAAATAATAATAATTCTGAAACTCTTACGGCGAGCATATGTTGATAAAGGACATTTCCAAGTCCCATACGTTGTCTGGATTCGTGGACGTAAAAGTCGAGTATACATCTCGGTTGCAGCTGATAATGAAGCCCGTTCTCATCGAACATGAAAAGATTCTTTGAGCCTGTCTTCAAGAGTCCAACTACAGTACCCAAACCGCTGTTAAGAAAAAAAAAAAAACATAAACAACATTGTTACAAAGTGAACTCGCATACTTGCTGTTGTTCTTAGAGGTATTAAAATTCACATAAAAATAATTATGTAGGTTTTGTTTTTGGAATCCATGGTACCAAAATGACAAATTAAATTATTGGAGAAGTGTTGATTGTTTCAATTAAAGAGTGAGGGTTAGTCAGCATTTTCAAAAAATCGTTTTTTTTTTTTGCATTTTCTAAAAGTACAGCATTTCAAAAGTATTCTCTGAAAATTGTAAACAAATCGAAGCATTATTCATGAAGATATTCAACTTTGAGCACAGCCGCCTCGAGCGGGCAAAATTAGGTAGTTAGCACTTTAACGGGAGAAACCAGTTTAGGAGGCCGAAATTTTGGTGTTTTTCGTGAATTTTTTTAACAGGGAAGGCATAATCAGAATTTGTTTAAACTTGGAAGATATTTTATTCATGTTTTGAAGTACACTTTGTAATTTTTTCAAGTCATTTCCGCCGGAAATAGTGGAGTTGGAAGCTGCTGTCCATGCACGATCGCCATCCGAGTTTTTTGCTGGTGGGCATTCCTGAAGTCACAATTTTTATCTGTAATCATTACAATTTTCTTTTTTCGTTAACAACATATTTCCTAGGAATACGAACCTAATTGTGATCAAAAAAGTTGAAAATTGCATGTTTTTGAGGTGTTTGAACACAATCTCATGTTTATATACCATGTTTTTTCACCTTTTTTGCATTAAAAAATATTTTTAATAATAATATCATCCCAGAGTTAGGTTCACATAGATTCTAATTGAATAAAGAATATTCACACAAATTTTCAGAACGGTCGGTCAATAACTTTTTGAACTAGAATGCCCACTAGTTGAAAAAAAGTCGTCCATGGACAACAGCTTCTAACTCCACTATTTCCGGCGGAAATGACTTGAAAAAATTACAAAGTGTACGTCAAAACATGAATAAAATATTCTCCAAGTTTAAACAAATTCTGATTATTCCTTCCCTGTTAAAAAAATTCATGAAAAACACCAAAATTTCAGCCTCCTAAACTGGTTTCTCTCGTTAAATGCGTTTTTCTCGAAAGCACGTTTTCAAAGTCGGTGATCAGTGTAACTCCAGAACAGCTTGACCGATCGTTTTAAAATTTTTATCACTTATTCTGAACATAATTGTCCTCTGGATGGACGAAGGATTTTTATCTGCGGTGAGTAGTTTTTTTTTTATAACCGAAAATATGAGTGAAATATTGGTCAAAAAACAAATTTTGACTTTGAACATCCGCCATTTTGTAAAAAATCGAAATTTTCATTAACTCTTCGTCCATCCAGGGTCCAATGTGATTTACTAATGATCTCCGTTATTTTTTTTGGTTACAAATGATCCAGTGATGAGCAGCAGTGATCACCGCAAAACGCCTTTTTTTTGGACCCCTCGCAGACTGACTGTATCTCGCTTATTTGTCATTATTTTTCAATGAAAATTTTACTGTAACTTCTAAAAATATTGATTATTCATATGGGAAAACATTTTTCACTAAATAATAAAACCTGTTTAAAAAAAAATCCCGAAAAAGCGTTTTTTTTCGGCGTTACAAGTAGCCCTCACCCGTTAACACATCACTACATCGAGCATCATTATCAATAGTATAATTGTTATTTTTCTTATTATTCTTATTATTATTACTGATAGACATAAAAATTTTTCGTAACGTTATTAAAGTTTGCATCTTTGGGACACAACGAAATTTTTTTTCTTTCATCTATTAAAGTCTTAATTTTTTGAGCAGTCAAATGTTTTCTCACAGCTCTAACTTTTGACTTTGAAAAGAACATTGCCCAATGTTCGTAGTTTAACAAATAAATTTTCAAATCTGGCGAAAGAAAGGAATTTCGTTGCTTTACAACGATGTAAACTTCATTATTTTTCAGTATTTTTATTTTATAACGACAACAGCAACAATAATAACAATAATAATGATGATGGTAAAAATGAAAAGGCTTCTGAATAATTTAAAGTAGTTTTCGTGACGAAGCATTTTTCCAAACATTTTATGAAACTCAGAAGACATATTCGGGACACTACTCCGTGATTACTTGCCAAATTTTAAAATAATTCTCCATTCCGTATGAGCAATATTTTCTATCAAAGATTCCGCAGTTTTACATGCGTTTCTCATGAGGGGCTATTTTCCATATATCGCCATAAATTAAAAACTATTTTACAATTTTTTTAAAATATACCCAAATACAGAGGAGCATATGATAAAGTTTTTTTAGGATTTCGATCGTTTAGTTTCGGAGACACAGCGATAGAAATTCAGGATTATAAAATTTGGGTGAAAATTTCTGAAACTCTAAACTTTATATTAGGCACTTTTTTCTTACTCCATATGTTTTTACGTTCCTATGCGATATAAAAACTAACATTATTAGGGCATTCTTCAAATTGTATTCAAGCTCTTCCGTGCATTGTTCGAAGAGTTAACTTTTCAACGTTTAGCGAGATAACAACCGTAAATATATCATCATTTTTTTTTTTTTTTTTTTTTTTTTCATTATTACAGATATTATTATTAATAGCAGTTCATTTGGAATTACAAATATTTCAATCGGCGACAAAATCATGATAAAGTTCGCTCGTGAACCATGACAGTCGATTTTTAATATCCATATTTAGTTTTAACTTTATAGGTTGCAACCCCCGCCCAGTGAAGTCGAGAGTGCATAATTCAAGCAATCGTGTGCAATCGAGGGTGAGAAAGTGGGTCGGTACGTAAAGCGGGGAAATACGTGGCCACTTGGTCGCGGGAATAAACGAACAATCGAATACGTAATTCTGGTTTACAAACCGGAAGTTCGTTCTTGGCCCGAAGTTCCGGATAATTTTTTGCCAACGAACAAACGAATTGGCCCGAGGGCCAATACGAGCGAAGAACGCAAATTTGAAGAGGTCGAATCGCCCCGAACAATGGAATTGCAAAAGAATCGCAGGTTTTTAACCCCATCAGAATACCAGAGTTAATTTTGAGTTCCTGTATATTGCGTTATAACATTTCTAGAATTTTCAATTTCTTTTTCTTTTCTTTTGAATATCTTCTTGTATTTGACTTGTTTAGTTGGGTTGTCAAGTTCCGAGGCGACTCATGGTCTAGACAAGACCCTCACGAGCTTTGGACGTTCGTCATCGATCGAACGAGAATCGTAACACGTTTTTCTCGCTCTATAGCCTTAAGAATAATCCTGACTGTACAAACAACTGCGCAAATTACTTTTTGTGTTACTGATCGAGTGTTTATGCGCGTTTGGCACATTTTTTGAATGCTTCGCGCATTAGAATTTTTTTAACCAAGGACTTTTTTTATAAACGTCAGCGATATATAAGTAAGACAATGTGAAATACGTTCAGCCGATATAATATCCGTGACCAAGTTTTCTTTTGCATGGATAACAAGAACCACTCTGCTCTTTTTTTTTTAGTGCCTAAAACGGTCCCCTTTTTTTCCTAAATATCTGTTACATCGAAGTTCTCATTTCGAATGCAGTGAAATTTTTTATTTTTATCTATTAATCCTGTTTTTTTGGAATTGTAATCATTAATTTGGCATATTTAGTTTCTTGAATTGACGGAAAAAAAAATTGAGCTATTTTCGTAGCGTAAAACTGTAAAAAACTTTTTTCGTTAGAAAAAACAAAAAGAAACTTCGTAACAATCGAACAATGCTAATTTCAATATTGTTAACTCTCTTGAACTCATGTCGGTTTGGTCGATGTTTTATCCTTAAGTATAACGTTAAAGTCCATCTCATTTCGTTTCAAGAATGTTTCATCCAAATTTCAAATAACTTACATTTAATATTCGAATTATTTTAAATTAAATTAACAAAATTTCTATTCGCTTCAGCTAGAAAGCTGTATGTAAATAATCAAATAGATAATGCTATTTGGAGCCGTTTATTCGAGTAGCCGCGTTAAAGCTTTGCGCCCTGGCCACCACGTCGCGTAGAGCGTCGAGGCACTTCTCACATACGAATCGCGCTCTGGATGTGCATAAATTGCGGGAACCAAAGTAGTTTTATTACGCTGACTGACTATATCTAAGAAGTCGAACGTGAATTTTTGTATCTACTCCTATAAAAATATTATTAAATAATATTGCAATTGAATATGGTAAAAATAATATTATAAATATTATTTAATATAAAAATAATATTATAAATATTATTTTTATTTCAACTTCATGTTCGTTTGATTTTGAAGATAAAAATATGTCCGATTTTAAGGTTGTTGCCAAAAAATTTCGAGATAAATAGATTTTCGTAAAAATTTTACGAAACGCGGGTTACCGCATTCATTTTAGAGAAATTAATGGTTGAAGTTCAAGCAAAATATCACTCGATTGCATTAGTTGTATGGGGCAAAGCCACTAACTACCCTTGTACTTTTTTTGCGAAATATCCTCCGTAAAAATAAAGAAAATTATACTCAAAAACGAGTACCGTATCGAGTAAAGCATATAGATCAATCTTACCGACAAAAACAGATAGGTAACCGAAATAATTAATGAGAAATCATCAAAAATAAACAACAACTTTCGGAAAAAGTAAGGCTAATTGAGAAATCTCTATTGGAATGTGGTAAAACGCTCGCAGCTACGGCTATGGCACAAACAGTGAAAGCATCACGGCGATGATTTGAATTTTGTTACAATGAGAACTTTTTTTATTTCATTTTATTTTTCTGAATGTTGGTGCGATGCTTGCAGCAATGAGTACGGACGAATCGTTCTTTCTATCGACAATTTAGTGACGTATTAATATTTTTTTGCAGTTCACGGTAATTTTTCGTTGACGCCGACATAACCTAGAAAAACACGCGGCAGTATACGTAAAACAGCTGTCACAGGCCTCATTCAATCCAACCTAACGACCGCGCATGACCAAATATCTGACTTCGTTGACCAAAGAACGCGCGAAATTAAATTATCGAAATTTCATTTTCTAATAATCCTAATTAATTGAAATGAATATATATGTAAATAATAATTAAGATTATTACTATATAGTTGGAAATTTTTGCATTATTCGTTCGTACACATCGTTAATATTCAACTTTTATAACCTTGGCATTGCTGATGCGTCACCCAATGCATAAGCATAGGAGCTTCGTCTCTTCCCCCCACCCTCCAAAAAGATTTAACAACAACCTTAAAACATATATAAAATTTTTCATTAATCAAGAATATAAAAATAGTATGATGAAAAAAAATAATTTCTTAAAGTTAAGGGGCTTTGAAAGTTAAGGTTACTTTGAAAATTTCAAAAAATCGATTTTTTTTTACCGTTTTCGAAAGTACATACATTCAGAAATATTGTGTCAAAATTTTATGAAAATACGAGCTCTCTAAGTATTTTTTTTTTTTACCCGAACGTCAGGACCTCATTTGGTCTACCTGAGCGTATAAACTTCAAACGCGTTTTTCTCGAAACAACGTTTACAAAATCTAGCTCCATCGTATCTCTAAAACTAATAAACCGATTCTGTTGAAATTTGAACCACATATTGCAAACATGATTCGCAACAAGATGACCCTCGATGGTTGTAAAATTTTGATTTTTACTCTTTTTTTTGTGAAAAACTGCGAAAAAAACGCGTTTTTTTTACTTTTTTCGTTTTTCATCTGCCATTTGTTTATTTTTTGATAAAGCTTTATATCCAAGGGTCATTTTGTAGCTGGTGTCATACTTAATCTAATGGACTTTGATTTTTTTGTTTCAGACAAGCCGTTGCCGAGTTGTGATGGAGCTACCTAGCCGACCTATTTTTGAGGCGTTACGTTAAACTATAGTTTTTGTACTTAAAAATGAATAAAAATGAATTAAAAATTTTGTTTTTATGTATTTCAAGACTTTATTTATCAAGCCCAACAACTTTTATATTCATATCTTTTATAAAATCCTCAAAAAAAATCGCGAAAATAGCCTTTTTTCGTGGCCCCAAAGTGGACTGGCCCCTTAAATAGACCTCTATTTGGCTGTGAGACAAGGAAAAAAATTTATTTGAATCAACTTGATGTTTTTTCTGGGTGCAGTTGTCATTATCAATTTGGAGCCACTCGTTTCTTTATAAATGTATGCGCCGAGAAAGATCTTTTTCGAAAGCTATGAGAAGTTATGAGATTCTACAAATTGATTTTTCAATTTCTTCTCAACGTGCCTGTGGTTATGCTTAATAACCACACTCATGAATTTTAATTATAATCTTTATGGGTTTTCCAAATTGGACGATTTTATGGGAAACTATAATATACGAAGTGAAACGCGTGTACTTCGTTACGCCTATTTCTCACGAAAGAAGCTTAAATGATAGAAAAATTGATAATTTTGACCTGTGCAAAGTTTTTTCTCAGCAATTACGCCACCGATCATGCTGATTTTGGGCTCAATCGAAAGCATTTTTGACAATTAGTCGCCAGTCCGATTTTCGTTATATCAAACGACTCCTGAGCTTCGTAATTAAACAAAAAGACATGCCAATTTTACCCCCACCACCGCGAATCGTTTTATTCAGAGAAAGTATAGACTCGGTGAGCCTCGGACCAGCAGACGACAGAGCTGTCAATGTACTTGTCCCGAGACTCTACCGAGTCTCTTGATATCTCTGGAGCTTAATGTATCGTTTTTTTATTTCAAATACGTGTGTGAGTCCAAAAAGTTCATTCGTTCGTTTCTCGATAAAAAATTAACTTTGAAAATGATTGATTAGATGGTTAATCTTAAACTCAGTTTTCGATCAAGATGGAACTAAAAAATGAACAATTCGAAAAATCACATTGTACGAATTTTTGCGAAAATTTTAAGCCGCAGAAAAATCTACAATCATGGTTCAATAACTAATAAAAAAAATTTGGAAAGATCCATGAGAAAAGGATAAGATATGAGAAAATGAATAATTACTTGTTTCCTTGGCTGTCGACCAAGAGATAAACCAGGTGATCGGTATCCCGTAGTTTGTGAGCGCTCGTTATCGGCTTGCTGAGTCCTTGAGCGATCGCCGAGGCCTCGCCCATTTCGTCCAACACTCGGGACAGCAATCTTTGGCATTCGCTGCAAAAATAGTGAAAAAAAAGAAACATGCATAAGAGCAATGAAACAAAAGTACACACGAATAAATAAAAGCCTAAAAGAATAAGCGGAAAAAAATTAAAGCGCTGACCCAAAAATTAATTCGGATCTTTATTCATCGATGTTGAAAGAAAGGGAAAAGAATCAGGATGAAATGAGTGATATGATGCCATTAGGAGAATTGGTACTGAATATCTACGATCTTAGCGACGACGAAAATGCGATAAAATTCGTAATAAAAAAAGAGGAGAGAACCTGGAAAAAATCTGGCTACCGGAATATCGACGGTCACGCGATGTCCGGTGCTGCTGAGTACTCTCGCGTATTTTATCGTTTCGCCTTACTTTGCTTAATCGATTTCAGAGATAATCATACGTTGTCCGCGCTTCTCAAACGATTTAACAATTTTCGACGATATTCAATCGCGTCAATCATACATTGACAACGAATATCCCGTCTCTTTCTGTCTAATTTACAAAATGACTCGTAGCATTATTTCGAAAATTTGTGCATTTTTTATTTTATCGTATTGTTGCGTTCACGCAATTAGATCGATATTATTTTATTTATTTTAAATAAGATTTTGTATTTTGTTCATTTTCATTATGACTTATTGAATCTTCCGGTATTTTTTCATGCACTGCTCAAACCTTATTACGTCATTTGTTTATATTTAGTTTCATTGAAATTTAGTGTAATTATTATTTAATATTATTTATTATTCTTAAAATTAGTGAAAGACTGGAGAATTAATGTGGAATAGAGCGAGACAGAGATCATGAAAAAGAAAGCCCTTTAATTTCTTTTTTCTGATTCACGCTTGAGAAAGGATACAAGACCGGGACATAAATCTTTCTTGCGCATCATTTCAACCGAAATATATATATATATATATATATCCACATTTATATTTTTTCTATGCGCGTGTATATATATATTTTTCTTTGTGGTTTGTCGACCGCGAGAAAACACCTGCAGAAGTTTTACTGACTGTAGCAAAGTGTACAAAGTTTCGTGCTGAGGATAGACCGAGTCGTAAGACGAGACGCGGAGAAGGAGGCTCGGAAAAGTATGAGAATAAAAAAATATATACATATATATGAAAAGAGTTGCACGATCACGCTCCAGCGAGCTCGAGAGACGTTCTTTTCGGTATTTATCCTGCTACCTCGCCCGTGTCAAGACGCAACAACCTGCTATCCACCAAACCGGAAGACGGAATCTCTGCTACTCATCCAACCTACTATGAGGAATTCAATGCTACCTACATTTTTTTTCAATACATTTTTTAACCCTTACGGTACAGACCTATGTATTTCAAACGTTTCGTACATATGGGATCACCGACGATCCCAATTGTATCTTCAGCTATAATTATAAAAAGAAATAGTTTTGTGTTGATTTTAATTGTGCACGAATCGAAAGTATAGACTCTTAGCAACACGTTTATGAAAAACGTATTCATTTAGGAGGTATACAGTTTGCACCCAAATAGACTGAAAGTAAAAGATCCAGTATAACGCCAAAACATTGAACTTGACTCTTATATATTTTTTCATGCGATACGAGCCATTTTAATGTGAAAAATCGGATGTTTTCTCAAAGTAGAGGTTAAATACAACAAGAAAAAAAAAACGTTACGCCTCCCTGCATTGCAAAAAGTTGAAAAACTTTTTTTCAACTTGGTTCACTGCACCCAGAAAAAACGTTCTATTTAGATCTACTAGGATCGTTTATTCGAATTTTTTAAATTTGAATCAACAAAATTTCTATTCGATTCAGCCAGAAAGCTGTATTTAAATCAAATAGATAATGCTAGTTGGTTTCGTTTATTCGAATACCCACGCTAAAGCTTCTTGCTCCGGCCACCACGTGGCGCAGAGCGTCGAGACATTTCTCACGTACGATTTGGGCTCTAGATGTGCATAAATTGCGGGAACCAAAGTAGTATTATTCTGACTGACCATGTCTAGGAAGACGAACGTGAAATTTGGTACCTACCCAGGGTCGTAGACCCATGAAAATATTATTATATAATATCATAATGGAATTATTAAATTTTTCATTAATCAAGAATATAAAAATATGATCAAAAAATAATAATTTCTTAAAGTTAAATAGACCTCTATTTGGCCGTGAGACAAGGAAAAAAATTTATTTGATTCAACAAGATCCTAGTTGAATTGACCAGATGTTTTTTTCTGGGTGTGATGACCCTAAAATAATTTTTTAATAAAACGGATTGGCGTAGTAACCACGGTCTAACTGACTACGGGACATGTAAAATCTTATCGATATATCGGTAAAGATTTTTTCGCAAAAACTCGAAATGCTCCTCTTACACCCAGAAAAATTATCCAGTCGATTAAACTAGGATCTAGTTAAATGAAATAAATTGTTTTCCTTGTCTCACGGTCAAATAAAAGTCTATTTAACTTTAAGAAATTATTTTTTTTTATCACAATATTTTAATATTCTTGATTAATGAAAAATTTAATATATGTTAAATCCCACTGTTTTTTAATTTTTTTAAATATATATATATATATATATATTTATAGTTTACGGTACATTCTATTTTATTCGAAGTATTGTGTCCTTCAAAAGCTACGACCTTCTCCCATCTATCGCGCAGCAAATGGATTCCACGCCAATAGAAATCGTTGCTTTTCGAGGCGATCCATTCATCGATCCACTTTTTGATATCTCCAAAAGACTCGAAATACTGTGATAACAAATCATTCTGAATCGCTCGAAACAAATGATAATCAGACGGTGCTATGTCCGGTGAATACGACGGATGAGGTAAGACTTCCCAGTTCGTGTCATTTATATACTTTTTTACGGTTTTTCTGCTACATGTGGTCGAACATTGTCATGATGCAAAATTAGTTTGTTATGACGTTTGACGTACTCAGGCCGCTTTTTTCTCAATTCCTGGTTTAGTTTCATTAATTGTTGTTTATAGCGAACAGCTGTGATCGTTCCACCCGGTTTCAGCAACTCGTCGTATACCATACCTTCTTGATCCCACCAAATACACAGCATTACCTTTTAAGAATGAATATTGCGTTTTAGCATTGATGAACCTGGTTCACCCGGCAGTATCCATGCTTTTTTTCGTTTGGAATTTTCATAATAAACCCATTTCTCATCGCGAGTCACGATTCTATATAAAAATTACTTCCTTTCGCATCGTTCAAGCAGCGATTCACAAATCGTTTTTCGCTTTTCGAGTTGTCTCTCGTTTAATTGATGTGGTAACCAATTTCTCGCTCTTTCAACCAGTCCAAGATTGTGTAAATATTTTCTAACAGCCATTTCAGTAACGTTTGGTCTATCTGACAATTCTTTAAGGGTCTGACATCGATCTTCATTGAGTAAGGCCTCCAATTCTTCATCCTCAAATTTTTTCGGCTGCCCTGGACGTTCTTTTTCTTTAAGGTGAAAATCGCCACTTTTGAATCGTCTAAACCAATCGCTGCACATTATCTTAGATAGAACACGTTCACCATAAACTTCTTGAAGCGAGCGATGACTTTCAGCAGCACTTTTTCTTAAATTAAAGCAAAAAGCAAAGCTTCCCCCGCATATGCTCTTTCGTTGGTTCAAAACCTGCGACATTTTTCATATTATAAAAAAATATAAAAAAATATGTGTACAAGTGAATTCACTCTCGAATACTGAATATTGCAGGTTATGTCCAATGCTTCAACGCAGTACAGTTTTAGTGTTAATTCTATGAAAATAATGCTAGTTACCACATCAAATATAGAACAGCGGAAATTAAGTTTAAGGGTCCAGTCCACTTTGAAAATTTCAAAAAATCGATTTTTTTTACTGTTTTCGAAAGTACATACATTCAGAAATATTGTGTCAAAATTTTATGAAAATCCGAGCTCTAAGTATTTTTTTTTTTTTACCTGAACGTCAGGACCTCATTTCGTCTACCTGAGCGTATAAGCTTCAAACGCGTTTTTCACGAAACGACGTTTTCAAAATCTAGCTCCATCGTATCTCTAAAACAAATAAACCGATTCTCTTGAAATTTGAACCATATATTGCAAACATGATTCGCAACAAGATGACCCTCGATGGTTTTAAAATTTTGATTTTTACTCTTTTTTTTTGTGAAAAACTGCGAAAAAAACGCGTTTTTTTTACTTTTTTCGTTTTTCATCTGCCATGTTTTTATTTTTTGATAAAACTTTATATCCGAGGGTCATTTTGTAGCTGGTGTCATACTGAATCTGATGGACTTTGATTTTTTTGTTTCAGACAAGCCGTTGCCGAGTTGTGATGGAGCTACCTAGCCCATCTATTTTTGAGGCGTTACGTTAAACTATAGTTTTTGTACTTAAAAATGAATAAAAATGAATTAAAAATTTTTTTTATCCATTTCAAGACTTTATTTATCAAGCCCAACAACTTTTATATTCATATTTTTTATAAAATCCTCAAAAAAAAATCGCGAAAATAGTCTTTTTTTCATGGCTCCAAAGTGGACTGGCCCCTTAAAATCTAATGACAAAGGCTGGGGTCACCCGTGACCCCAGCCGTGAATTTTCTCCGATGCCGCGACTTCGGAACCGTTCAAAAAAGAAGGATTCGGTTTCATCGGAGATTTCAGAAACTCAAATACGACGCGATCTTTGTGGGTGCCTGAGTCAGATGAAACCGGAAGTGTAAATTGGTTTTTTTTATATATCTTATTACCGTCTTGTGTTTTTTTTATCTATTTTTTTATGTTTCCTTTATCGTGTCTCCATTACTTTCTCTCTCTCCCTTTTGTTTCTAGTCGTTGTCTCCTTTTTTCGTCTCGCTCACGTTTTTTTGGTTTTGTCTTTTATTCCTTTTTTTCTACCCACCAAGGAGACTCAACTCTCTCGTCCGCCCACCTTTTATGAATATATTTTGTACGATTCACGCCATGAGATAAGAGCACAAAGAAAAAAAGATGCTGCATTTAAAAGTACGAATGAAGTATGAAGTATTTGAGTCAAGATCAATCTCGAATCGCCATAAAAAGCTTTTATTAATGTTGACCTCATCCAGGAAAAATGATTTTATACCGTGGCGAAAGTACTTCGCATTGATTAACGTGGTTTAGAAAAAAAAGTTACCGGAGTTTCGAACACCAGCCAGTGAAAGTACGCATGCGATTGCGAGAAATGTACATCAGAGTTTATTCGATCTTTTTTCCGTTTTTTTTTTTTTCGTTTAATATGATTTATTATATTTTTCTATGTTTGGATTCAGTTCTTTGTGATTCTTAATTTTTTTCTATGATTGTTCGTGGCTTCAATATTTTTCGATTATTTTTTTAAGATTTTCCATTATTTTCTATGATCGTAAATAGTTTTTTGTCATTTTCAATAACCAAATGTTCAAATTTTCCAAAAATTTTTCATGATTTTACGTGATTTTCAAAATTAAATTATATTTTTACTTGCTTCAATAGCGATTCATTTTTTTTTTTTTTATTAAATATTTATTGTACTAAATTTTACTAAAAAATAATGAAAAGTTCTTAATTCGACTTAACGAGCCTTTCAAGCAATATTTCATTACTTATCAATCTTCAATATCATGATTCTTCGATATATTTTATCTGAAATTTATCACGAAATTAATTACGATCGAATAATGGGCCAACTGTGTATTCAAAACTAATTTTTCACAGGCAGGACAAAATCATTGAATTTGCTAATAAGAAAAACGTAAATGATATTAAAAAATGGAGAATTTTTCACTCACTTAAATTCGCGCCGATCTCCTCGAAAATCTTCGGGGACGAGAGTGTGGCTGATCTTGTTAATTTTTCTCGGCAGAAGCCGATTGACGTTGAATCTGAATTCCATCTCGAGAAAATTGTAAAGAAATAAACAAATCGCACGAAAATAAAACTATTTTAAAAAAAAGCGTGTTTCCGCGATCGCAAAATGAAAGATTTAAAAAAAATTGCGCCGCTGATGCGCGAGCGTGAGATGTTCACAAAAATACGCAGCTTTGTCTTCGAGAATTTCACAAATTCTTTGACGTTTGAGAGGAAAAACGAGAGCCTCAAATTGGCCACGAATTTTGCGAATCGTTCGCCATTTGTTTCACAGTATTATGCGGATAAAAAAAATTGGAAAAATATTTGTCTTTTTCTTGCGTTTATCGCCTTGGAGATTTACGGAGAATCCGGACAACTCGCGAGCTATCTCAGTACTGAGGAGATACAGCGTTTGTATACGAGATATCACGTGTACTCGAACGTCCTCGCGACCCCCTCCACGATTTTCGCCTCTCACGGACACGCACACCTTCGTAACGCCCCCGCACGACGTACATTCGTTTTACCAACACAATTACAGCGTATTATATATTTTTCAAATTCTTTTCAATAATCTTTGATGATTTCTTTTTTTTTCGTATCTTCTAACTTATCAGAACGAAAAACAATTCGAATAAATAAAATATAATATTATATGTAACAACAACTAATTCTTAATGAATTCTAAATTAAATTTAAAAAAAAATTGTAACAAAAAAGTGGACTCATTTCCTACAAAAAACTATTTTGTTTCTTTACTTTCCGCTCTGTAATTTTTTTCACCACACTTCGCCACTTTTTTTTTTAATTATTGTTATCCGAGAATTCTCGCGATTCGCGGTGATGAGTAATAATTTTTTTTGCGCAGGTGATGAGACCTTTGACACTGAGGAAAGGAGATGCAAAATGCTGGACCAAATCAATACGCCCAGGATCTCGAGGGACTTTTGTTTTAATACAAGAATTGCACGTTTATTTAACTGCGATCTTGGATGTTTTTTTTTCTCTTTTTCAAAATTTGTCAACATTCAGATGATTTTTCAAGTACTTTATTTTGTTAAAGGAACAATTGTTTATGGCACTTGGAGCGTTTGGGTTTGTTTCAAGGGCGTTCAAGGGGTTGAAGACAGGGCAACGACAAATCCGCGACTGCGCCTCGTAAAACTCTCCCACCAGCTTCCACAAACAACCCTTCGACAGTTTCCTGCCCCGTTTTCTCGCCGCTTTTTTCACACTTATCTTCGCGTTCAGAAACCAAACTTATCATCACGAGCCAAGAGAGACTTTGTAATCCTCCGTTGGATTTCTTAACACAGAGGGCGACAAATTCCGGATTTCTTGGACACGCGTCGGTCAAATGGAAATCTCAGTTGTGTGCACGGTTGCTCGTGATATGGGGCATTCGAAGTATTGATTGCACTTATTCCAAATTCATTTTTGAAAATATGAACATTTCGATGTTCAAATATTTCGCCACTTGTCATTTTTGGATGACCTTTTTTTCTAATTAATTTTTCATTGCTTAATAGATTATAATCTCCGTAAAATTTATTTAATTTGTTTATTATTATATGTTTATTATTTTATAAATTTTGTGCATCTTTTTAAAATGGGCGTCACTTGACGAAGTCGATCAAGTCGTTTATTATTTTATAAATTTTGTGCATCTTTTTTAAAATGGGTGTCATTTGACAAAGTCGTTCAAGGAGATGAGCCTAGTTGTAATCCAAAAAAGGTGTATTCGATTTTTTTTTTTTTTTTTCATGAAAACGATGGTCTTATATTTAACAAATAATTACGTATTTTGTGAACTATATTTCGAACAGTGTTCCATCATTTTTCCAAAATAAAATATGTTATTGGGTTTTAAATTTAACGGGGTCATCCCATGTGACAGCTATTTTTTGTCCGCTTTTTTGGGATTTTTTTTTTTGATGAACCATTAAAACACAATATCTTTGAATTTTTACCATACATTTATTAACATTTTTACAGTCCCTCAGAATTTTATCAAACAAAAATAACGAGTTCAATCGACTTTACACCGTTCGGAAGACACTCGTGCGTTGGTTGACGGCTGCCATGATTCCGGAGGTTTTGCTCATCGGAAATCAAAAAATCAAACAGCATTTTAATTTGTAGACCTGAGACTATCGCTGGAACTAGAGTAAAGTAAAAATATCGAAAATTGAATTTTTGGCACGGTTTTAAAAGTCGAAAAAAACGACGAAACTTGGAACTTAAGATTTAAAACCGTGCCAAAAATTCAATTTTCGATACTTTTACTTTATTCTTGTTCCAACGATAGCCTCATGTCCACAAATTAAAATGCCGTTTGATTTTTTGATTTCAGATGAGCAAAACCTCCGGAATCATGGCAGCCGTCAACCAACGCATGAGTGTCTTCCAAACGGTGTAAAGTTGATTCAGCTCGTTATTTTTGTTTGATAAAATTCTGAGGGACTGTAAAAATGTTAATAAATGTGTGGTAAAAATTCAAAGATAGTGTGTTTTAATGGTTCATCAAAAAAAAAAATCCCAAAAAAGCGAAAAAAAATAGCTGTCACATGGGATGACCCCGTTAATTCCCGCTGTTTCTCATTAAAAAAAAAAATTATTTATAGTTTACGGTACATTCTATTTTATTCGAAGTATTGTCCTTCAGAAGCTATGACCTTTTCCCATCTGTCACGCAAGAAATGAATTTCGCGCCAATAGAAATCGTTGCGTTTTGAGGCGATCCATTCATCAATCCATTTTTCGATATCTTCAAAAGACTTAAAATGCTGTGATGACAAATCATTCTAAATCGCTCGAAACAAATAATAATCAGACGGTGCTATGTTCGGTGAATATGACGAGTGAGATAAGACTTCCCAGTTGATGTCCTTTATATACTTTTTTATGGTTTCTGCTACATGTGACCGAGCATTGTCATGGAACAAAATTAATAGGTGTGCAAGTAGAAACTCGGCTCTAAAGTTGGTTGCATTAAAAAATAATATACTCGAACGCATCTAATTCCCCTAGCGGATTGACCGACCGGAAATTCGGTCGATTTTGGGGTCGATTAGACCGAACATTTTCGGTCGTGAGAACAACTTACCCCTAGTCGTAACGACTGAAAATCCTTAGTCGAAACGACCGAACATTTTCGATCATAACGACTGAAAATCCTTAGTCGAAACGACTAAAAAATTTCCGTAATTTATAATTTTATTTTGGCCCACGATCATCGCTTGGTCGTTTCGACCAAAGCTCTCGGGTATATAGGACCACAGAAAGAATCGAAGAAAAAACCAGACCATCTGAGTGAGGCTTGATCCCGGGACTCTCCGAGTTTGAGTCTGATGCGCTATCCACTACGCTACCAGACATCTTATGCCTAAGAAACAATGGAACTCGTATATAAACCGTATGCACACTTTATACACAATTTATATATAAGTTTCGTTGTTACTTGGATATAGAATGTCTGGCAGCGTAGTGGATAGCGCATCAGACTCAAACTCCGAGAGTCCCGGGATCAAGCCTCACTCAGATGGTCTGGTTTTTTCTTCGATTCTTTCTATGGTCCTATATACCCGAGAGCTTTGGTCGAAACGACCAAGCGATGATCGTGGGCCAAAATAAAATTATAAATTACGGAAATTTTTTAGTCGTTTCGACTAAGGATTTTCAGTCGTTACGACTAGGGGTAAAATGTTCTTACGACCGAAAATGTTCGGTCTAATCGACCCCAAAATCGACCGAAAATTTAACGACCGTAAAATTCCGGTCGATAAATCCGCTAGGGGATTTAACTAGATCCTAGTTAAATCGATTAGATGTTTTTTTCTGGGTGTCGTTTTCAACTTTGTTTCTATATTCATTCCAAAACGGGTCTTGTACATCCGAAAATGATATTTGATTGTTTTCTCCATCCCATGATGTGTTTTTCTGTGACAAAAGAATCTCTCAAATGTTCACTCAAATTATAAATAATTTTTCGCATTAGGAGAGTTAATTTGAGTGCATTCGTGAATGATTTTTTTCAGTAAAGAAATTTATGTATGAGCGTATGGAATTACTTTCATTTTACTTCTATTTTATCATCATGATTATTGTCGTTTAAATTAAACACATAGAAATCTCGTGATCTATTGTAGAATCTCGTTGAAATAAGGATTATTATTGGTAATGATGATGGTAATAATGATGATAATTATGGGTGAAGTCTCCCAGGAAGAAACGGGGGTTTTCTCTTTTGAAATACTAGTCGTTTGTACGGGCGCTGGGAACGTGATCGGTGTGTGAACGGCCATTTAATCGAGCATTGATTATCCAAATGGATTTTTCACCTCTATAGACATATATATATATGGATCATTCCACATCAATTCGACCACTTTTGAACCCGACCCCCTTCGATTTGGCTGAAACCTCGCAATGTTCTTTTACGCCACAAAAAAAATTTTTGTGAATTTTTTCAAATTTTTTTACCGAAGGCAAAAAAAGTTATGAATGTTAAAAAAAAAGGGCTTTTTCTTTTTCAAATAGCTATGACTTTTTCAAAAATTGACCTATCGGGACGTTTTTTTTTTTTTTAAGTTTTGTTTTCGAATGTACTTTTCTGAAAAAAATACAAAAATAATTTTGGAAATCAAGTTCTATGGAAAATTTCAGTTTTTTGGGAAAAACCATGAATTTTTCAAATACCGACACTTTTAATTTTTTTTTTTTATTTTCCCAAAAAAATCTTTGATTTATTCCGGAGTTAACCCCGCTAGTTGCTTAGCAGGCCGAATTTTTTTTCTATTTTTTTTTTTCGATTCAAAAAAAAAAATTATTCGTTGTCAATTTTCAACTCCTCTGCATTCAAAAATTTTATTTTATGTCAAGATCAATCATAGTAAATAATTTTAAGATATTTTATACCTTACACATGATATAATTCAATAATTTGTGATAAGGATTTCATGGGTAATATAACTATTTTTATTGTAATACCAATTTTACAAATCAATTTATTTTACCTCTCTTTGACGCTTAAATACTTTACATACTCTGTATTCCTTTGAATTCGAAAAATTTCGGACACAAAGGACAAAAATCTTTATTTGGAATGACACAATGTAATTAATGAGTTCCAGCGATTGATTTTATTTTGGCAAATCGGTCCTTTAGGTCAATTACAGCCTTATTATAATCGTATTACAAGAAAAATAATTGATAATCGTTTTACCTGTGAAATGCTTATCATATATCATTGAATTAGATTATGTGTAAGGTATAGAATATCTCAAAATTATTTACTAAGATTGATTTCGATGTGAAATAAAATTTTTGAATGCAGAGGAGTTGAAAATTGACGACGAATAAATTTTTTTTTTTTTAATCGAAAAAAAAATAGAAAAAAAATTCGACCCACTAAGCAACTAGCGGGGTTAACTCCGGAATAAATCAAAGATTTTTTTGGGAAAATAAAAAAAAGATAAAAATGTCGGGATTTGAAAAATTCATGGTTTTTTCCAAATAACTGAAATTTTCCATAGAACTTGATTTCCAAAATTATTTTTGTATTTTTTTCAGAAAAGTACATTCGAAAACAAAACTTAAAAAAAACGTCCCGATAGGTCAATTTTTGAAAAAGTTATAGCTATTTGAAAAAGAAAAAGCCATTTTTTTATCATTCATAATTTTTTTGCCTTCGTTAAAAAAAATTGAAAAAATTCACAAAAATTTCTTTAGTGGCGTAAAAGAAAATTGCGAAGTTTCAGCCAAATCGAAGGGGGTCGGGTTCAAAAGTGGTCGAATTGATGTGGAATGACCCATATATATATATATATATACACACACACACATACATATATTTAAAAATACATATATATGCCAACAATTGTATTTTGCATTTATTCATGTAGCTATAGATACAAATGCTAAATATATATAGACATGGGGTATATTTATATATTTATATATTTATAAAGTGTCCTCAGGAGGCGAAAGATTTTAGTACTCACGTTCTCTCCTCGTAGTGCGAACGTCTCGGGCTTTTTCAACTCTATTATTTATATGGTAAAAATGAACAATGATATACCGCGAAGAACAATAAAATAAAAAGATAAATGAAAAAAGGTAGTAGCAATAAAAGCGGAAAAATTGTGATAAAAATTCTTGTAACGTCGCATTCTTATGTTTTCTCATGTTATATCGTGATAAAGAAATAAAAAATACGCGTTTTATATATAGTGCTGTAATTATTGCAGATTCTGAGCGAACCTCGAGAACTAAAGTACACAAAAAAGCTCATGCCGGACGAGTGGATAGACTCACGTGGGCAAGTGTATCCGATCACGAGAACGCTAAGCGTTCGAGTCAAGAGAACAACAAGTTCGAGTTACTTACGTGGAACACGAAAGTGTCAAACGATGTTCCATGAGGTGCTGCAAATCCTGGTGGAAGAAGAATTTTTCATATTCTTCTCTCGCTCTCCTATTTAACTAATTTTTCCCTCCAACTTTTTGTCTTGTTAGACTCTCGTTCGTTTTTCTTTTTTTTTTTTTCTTTTCCACCGATCGCGTAGTTTTTTTCCCTACACCTCCGATAGAATCGTATAAAAGGAAGTGAAACTACTAAACTTCTCTCTCAGATAGCATACTTGAGAAAAGACGCATTTTTCGGATAAACGGAATTTTATTCCGATCTTGGTTCATTACTGCTATTTTAATCTGCAAAATAAATTCGTATTTGAAAAATCGATTTGAAAACTATCCTGACATGCTTAAAAGTATCCAAATCGTAAGTTTAGCTATTTTCTTAAATAATTTCCTACTTACAATTAATTGTATCATTTAGTTTATTCATTTATTCAATTAACAATTCATTTTTTCATTCGAATTTCGTGTCAATGAAATGACTGACCCATTTAACAATTTTTTCTCCTTATTCCTAAGTTCAATATTCTATTAATTATTTATTTATTCATTTAATTTTCTAATTCACTCAACTTTTTTATTTTACTAATTCACTTGCTACATTGTCGATGTATTAATTCATTGAATTCTGTATTTAAATACTCATTTTATTTATTTATTTATTTTTTTTTATTTTTTATTTTTACACGGAGAGAACATTTCATGACAGCTTACTGCGTTACCACGCCGTCGCAGGGCTGCGTCCACAACAAGACGAGAAAAATTAGTGCGACGTCATATTTTTTAAAGAAATAGTTCCCAGTAATTTTTCATTATGGAAATACGAAAATTCCCAAGTAATAATTATTGCAGTGTCTTACAGTAAATATATGTTGCTGAATTTTTCATTTTCACTGAAAAACGCGATGAAACATTCGAAAATTGTATTCCATGATTTTTATTCTATTTCATATTTTTATAAAAATTGACAGGCGAACACAGGAATTTTGCTCCAGTTTGAGTAAAATTCAATTGATCGTACAATTAAAAAACTGTTTGTCATGCAAAAACGCGAACAAATGTAACACAGTCATTTTTATAGATATTTTTTGCGAACATAAACGAAACATTTCATCATTTTCTTATTTTTTGTACTTCGTACGTAGCATTAGAATAATTCATAAAAACTTACGTGACGGAGCAAGTTTCGAGACTTTGTATTCACCTGAAAAACCACGAACGTGAAAACTACTCGTTTAAATTTATCACCTTGCGGTTTATTAATTAAAATTGATTGACATTGGTCGCTCGTTAGAATTGACCGAGAGACTCAATGACCTTGAATAAGGGGCTTCTCCTCTCCTGTTTGACACGCGCACGAAGTTGGTCGACTATCACTTCGTTCACTTAACGCGCACTTGATAAATTCCTCTAATTCAATTCCGAACCTGGTGGAGAAACATTTAAATATCGGCGATACGGAAACAATCACGGGACTCGAGAATCTTTTTCATATATTATGAGAATGCATTTTTTCCTTCTTTTCCAAACAAACAAAAAAGCATATTCTTTTCTTTGTATCGAAGAAAAATATAATTTTCATCTTTTTAAATTTATTTTTTCTTTTTTCGTTTGCAGTGGGTTTTTCTGGTTATTATCAGTATTTTTGGAATTTATGTTCTCTACAATTTGCGAGATCATGTGAAAATTTTGAGATTCATTTTTTCACTCGATGGCCCGCCAGCTATTCCGATTTTGGGAAACGCAGGATTCGTCTATGACGAAGATGGTGCGAATATTTTCCAGCTGATTACTATTCTCGTTAATTGAGGAAGAAATAAATTAATTCATTACTTCCGAAGGTTCACAATAATTTGATTTAAAAAAAAAAATAATTAATTACTCAGCATCTTTTGGTACATAGATTGGATTACGAAAAAATCCAGCACAATAATTACAATTAGAGCAAAAATATTTTTTAATATTATTATCAATAATAATAATGATAATTGTTTTTTATTGTGACGAAATTATCGAAATTTTCGGCAAAAACATTAATCGATCATAAATCACGGTAATAAAGTGGCTAAAAAATGACTAATTAATTTTCTTCTTGTCGCTTCAGTTCTTCGGAAAATGTCTCACGACGCTTACGAGCTATACGGGCCGATATTTCGAATTTGGTTGACCCTTTTACCGTGCGTTGTGCTCCTCGAGCCGAAAGATATACAGCAAGTCCTTGGAAATAGCAAAAATACCGGTAAAATTCTCTTTTACAAAATGCTCGACAATTTTCTCGGCAAAGGTTTGATAACGAGCAACGTCGACACATGGACGAAGCATCGTAAAATTCTGCAGGCGGCTTTTCATCGTCAGAATCTTGAAAAATTCGTTGAAACTTTTGTCCATTGTTCCGAGCGTTTGGTGAATAAAATTTCGCCTCTGAGTCAACGTGACATCGACGTTACGTCTTTTGTTAATGATTCTGTTTACGAAATACTTAATGGTGAGCTGTGACAATGGTCAAAGTTAGAAATAAAAATATCACGTTTTTATTTTTTTAACCATATGCACCTGCATGTTAAATAAATGTAGGGGCAAATTCTCTATCTTGGAGACATAAATAAAATTTGATTAAGAGATTTCAGGTATCATGTACATTCGTTTAGATTTATTTGGAATCGTTTTTGGTCATGAGAGGATAAAAATTCGTAAACTTGAAAAAAAATATCCAGTATTTTTAAAAATTGTTATAATTTCATAACTCAAAGGCTCATAACAAATTTTCAATAACAAAAAAATATACATCACAAATAATTTTGTTCTCATAGTCACTATTTGCATTGTCATTAATTTTCTATATAATAATATTAAGTAAAATAGAAGAAAAAAAAATGTTCTAATACAAAAACATTGCAATTATCGATGTTTCTTTGTTGAATTTAATTGAACGAATTGTGCAACTCACTTTCAGATACAGTTTTGGGTGTGAGAATTAGCAAGGAGAATGAAATTACGAACCCGGAGAAATTGCCATTCAGAAAGTATAAAACAAATTGTTTGATTGATAAAAACAATTTTTTTTTATTGATGCAAAATAATGATTGATAATGTTCGTTCTCTTTTTCTATCCAGGGGTAAAGTTTTGGTTCCCTATCGTTTGATGAAGCCATGGCTATTGATAGATTGGATTTACAGGCTAACGAGGAGCGGGAAAAATGAGGAAAAACATCGAAACGATTTGGCGAACGCTTGTCGAAAAATAATAATGGCAAAACGTGAAAAAATGAGGCAAGGCGAAGGGAAATTGGATGAAAATACTCTGATGGATTTCATGATGGAAAAGAGTGAAAAGAACGGTTGTTTAACGGACGAGGAAATAGTCAACGAGTGCTGCACTTTTATGCTCGCCGGGCAAGATTCGGTTGGCACTGCCACCGCGATAACACTTTTTTTACTCGCCAATAATCCACAATGGCTCGAAAAATGTATAAATGAGAATGACTACATTTTTAGCAAGCTTGCCGATAAATGTTCACCAAAAATTGAACATTTTCGAGAGATGAAATATTTGGACTGGTGCATTAAAGAAACTCTGAGATTGTATCCGAGCGTTCCTCTCTTCGCGAGAACTCTTGGCGAGAATGTCACAATCGGTATAAAAAACCATTTCATTTATTTTTTATTTACTCTTTTTATGCAACATTGTCAGAAAGTTTTTTCGAGTTTATAAGAAAAATTAGTTCAATTAACCCCCTAGACCTCTAAAAACGACCCCAATTTTTGGTGAAAAATTTCTTTTTGCATTTCTCCAAAACTTTGTTACGTTTTATAGAGTTTTTATCATTAACGGGAGAAACCAGTTTAGGAGGCCGAAATTTTGGTGTTTTTCATGAATTTTTTTAACAGGGAAGGAATAATCAGAACTTGTTTAAACTTGGAGAATATTTTATTCGTGTTTTGAAGTACATTTTGTAATTTTTTCAAGTCATTTCCGCCGGAAATAGTGGAGTTAGAAGCTGCTGTCTATGGACGATCGCCATCCGAGTTTTTTGCTGGTGGGCATTCCTGAAGTCACAATTTTTATCTGTAATCATTACAATTTTTTTTTTTCGTTAACAACATATTTCCTAAGAATATGAACCTAATTGTGATAAAAAAAGTTGAAAATTGCATGTTTTTGAGGTGTTTGAACACAGTGTCATGTTTTTATACCACGTTTTTTCACCTTTTTTGCATTAAAAAAAATATTTTTAATAATAATATCATCCCAGAATTAGGTTCATATAGATTGCAATTGAATAAAGAATATTCACACAAATTTTCAGAACGATTGGTCAATAACGTTTTGAGCTAGAATGCCCACCAGTTGAGAAAAAGTCGTCCATGGACAGCAGCTTCTAACTCGACTATTTCCGGCAGAAATGGCTTGAAAAAATTACAAAGTATACTTCAAAACATGAATAAAATATCCTCCAAGTTTAAACAAATTCTGATTATTCCTTCCCTGTTGAAAAAAATTCACGAAAAACACCAACATTTCGGCCTCCTAAACTGGTTTATCCCGTTAAATGTTCAGCAAATCCGATTTTATCGTACACCATTCTCTTCGTTATTAAAAAACGAAGAGAATTGTGTATAATTAAACTTTATTATCGCATACGGGGAACATTTTATGTTAAAGAGAAGATTGGGGTCGTTTTCGACCCCGTTGTAGGGTTTACGTTCGGAAAAATAGATTGTAAGGATCTAGAGTTAACAAAAACATTTAAATCTTACAATCCTAGTTTACTACCATTTTTTTCAATTACGCTTGTCATTATCATGGGTCTTTATGACCCCGACATGTTTGAGAGTCCATAACTCTTTAAAAAATTGTCATTTTGCGACATACTTTTTTATTTTAACTTCAGCAGTCCTGACCACCCAAATGGTACAGGTTTTGATGTCAGAGAACGATTTATTCCACTGCAGTTGCATTAAAAAAAAAAAAGTGTATTTCAATTTAGTCAAAAATGATTAATTTGGCCTGGGTCCGTATGACCCAATAGTAGTAACCTGAGGTTAAAGATATATCGAACCTATTCAAAACAGTCATGAATTTCATTTTCATGAAACTTTTAAGGGGTTACACCACCTAGGGAAAATAGGTATAAAAATATTTTTTTTCTGACAAATATATAAAATAATTTTTATTTTTCACATATACATTATAGTTTTATCAACAAATAAAAAAAAAAAAAAACAAATAAACAAATTTTTTTAATGGCGGAAATATAAATCGTCAAGTAGGACCCTCGTTTGAAAATCTTTGGAGATGGTGGAATGTTTTTCTCTGTCAGGCATCGTCTGAAATATAAAAAAATACAAATTTCTTGGAAAGAAAGATAATGGCCAAAGTGTAGCATAGGGAAATTTTTTTTTTTATTTTTTGTAGAAATGACAGCTGTATGAAAAAAAAAATCTGATTTTCACCAAAATTTTTGGTTTTAAAAATGAATAAAAAATTAACGCGGCATCCATTAAAAAAAAAAATTATTCTACATTCTAGTTAATATTATAAAGAATATGTGGTATAAATTTCATCAAAATCGGTTGAGTAGATCTCGAGATATTTTGTCCGGCAGTTTGAAAAGAAGGTCCTATTAAACGACCTATATTTCCGCCATTCTTTAATTTTTTTATTCGTTTTTTTCTTATTTATTGATAAAACTATAATGTATACGTGAAAAAAAATATTTTATATATTTAATAGTAACGTAAAAAAAAAAAAAAATAATTTTTATACCTATTTTTCCGAGCGCCAAGGTCGTGTAACCCCTTAAATGAAAACCACATTTCTAGGCGTAAAAATAAGACCAAAAATACCGTTCGAATTGTTGACCTGTAGGGTTCACATATAATCCATTTCTTGCAAAGATTGTACCTTCAAAGCGCGTCTTCAAACTTATTTCAATGTTCAATCATCAGATTATTAACTAATTAATTTAATCAATATAAACTGGCTGAAAATTAAAAAAATTCAAATCGCATATTTAATTATAGGCATACGACGATTATTCATGAATTGTCAATTAATACACCCAGACTTTTTATATTAGTATCGTTCAGCTGAAGGAAAAACTTTTCCGAACTATGAGACAAAGATTACGATATCTTCAAACTTTCTTACATGCCATTTAAACTTTATTTTTACCCTAATGGATCAGCGAGTCCCTAAAAATGTCCCAAAAAAGTCCTATTTGGGACTGGGGACTTAAGTCGACAAGAGTGACCATCCCAAATTGAGTCCCAAATGGTACTTCTTTCCCCTCGCTCGGTGTGAACCGGATGTGAGGTAATGAGTCCCAAACTAGGACTCGGAGTCCCAGATAGGGACTTTTTTGAGGGATGAAAAAGTGAAAACTAAAAAAAGTCCCAGTTTGGGAGTTTTTCGGGCGAGGCAACCGGAATAAGCGATTCGCTATGTTTATACCTATTGGTATTCTGTACGAGACCGCCTTTTCAGATGGTCACAGAGTGTTACGGCTCCGGCAATATATGCCCACCCGGCGGATGATGCGTGCTCGCGAAAGCGCTTGACTCTGCGCCACGCTGTGGCCGGAGGGAGAAGCAAAAGAAAAATCCCAAATTGGGGCTCGGAGTCCCAAATAGGGACGTTTTTTTTTTTTTTTTGAGATTTCACCCTTAAAAATAGTCCCTATTTGGGACTCATGACGTCACGTCCGGTTCACACCGAACGAGGGGAAAAAAGTCACATTTGGGACTCAATTTGGGGTCACTCTTATCGACTTAAGTCCCAAATCCCAAATGGGACTTTTTTGACTTTTTTTGGGACTCGCTGATCCGTTAGGGCAATTAGCAAGACATTGATGTTGGATTTTAAATGGAGATTTATGTCGATAGGAAAACACGTATTACCGACCGGTTGCGGTGTAATTATCATGCCGTACAGTACTCATCGATTAGCGCATCATTTTTCGGATCCTCACGCCTTCAAGCCCGAACGCTTTAGTCCCGAGAATTCGGCGAATCGTCATCCTTACGCTTATCTTCCTTTCAGCGCGGGACCGCGAAATTGTATAGGTAAAAAAATTACATTTACATCAGAATATTGGGACTAGTTTATCGACAGATCATCAAATGAAGAGAATTTTTATTATTACCCGCTTCTTCTGCAGGCAACAAATTCGCAATTTTGGAGATAAAATCAATGATAAGCATGATTTTAAGAAAATTCGCCCTCGCTCCAGTAGCCGGAAAAGAACAAGTTCAGCCAAAATTTAGACTGACCGTAAGAGCCAAAGGTGGATTATGGATCCGAATTATTCCACGAAAAAATCAATTTCCCACGCGAGTGAGCGATTGATTCTTTAGCCGCCGTTTTCATCCATTGAAAACTGTAAATATAAATAGATTTTCAACATAAGGTAACGTATCTTATAACGATTACGTTGGCTTGGATGCGAGAGAGATGCAGAGAGTTGTAAATTTTTTAAATACAATTTCCTTAAAACCGTACACACAATCAAGATCCACAACTTCAGCCTGTTTGTGCCATTTTTCAACCGAAGCTAAACTTTTTTTAACCCGATCAGTTTTTCTGTTTCAGCGAAAATAGATTCGAAAATTACGAATCTGTATATATGTGTATGGGGCATTCCACGTCAAATCTGTCACTTTTGAAATTCGCATTTTTTATTGTGTTGATTTTTTTTCTCTAATAGAGTTCATTAAAAGAAACTCGTTTAATTTTTTTTTTTTTTTTAATTTTTATCTCAATACGTTCATCAGAAACGAATTTTTGAAAAAATTTTCCATTTTTTTCTTCAAATATCAATAACTCTTTCAAAAATACAGTAAACCGAATGGATGAGGGGTCAAAATTTTAGTTTTGCAACGTACTTATATATGAGAATATGTAGGAATTCATCAAAGTATTACATACAACAGTTTTTCGAATTCTAAACGAGAAATGTTTTTTTCCAGTGTTAGCCCCTTTCGATTTTGCTCTTGAATTTTTATCAAAAACTATCTTTTTTTTATGACTTTTAAGCCTATTTTAATTATGTAGAAATCGTTCGTTGTATTTTTTGTAATTGAATTGTCGATTTTTTTACTATTAATCATGCACAAATCTCTGAAAAATCATAAAAACCGAGTGGATAAGGAGGTCAAATTTTTCATTTTGACAGGTGCTTTCGTTTAAAAACATGTCAACAATTATTTACAGATTGCATAAATCAATTTTTTAAATTATAAGCAAGAAATGTTTTTTTCCTGCAGTGGTAGTCCCTTTTGATTTTGCTGTTAAATTTTTATAGGAAACTATTATTCATTTAATGCATTTTAACGGGGTCATCCCATGTGACAGCTATTTTTTTTCGCTTTTTTTGGGAATTTTTTTTGATGAACGATTAAAGCACACTATCTTTGAATTTTTACCACATATTTATTAACATTTTTACAACCCCTCAGAATTTTATCAAACAAAAATAACGAGCTGAATCAACTTTACACCGTTTGGAAGACACTCATGCGTTGGTTGACGGCTGCCATGATTCCGGAGGTTTTGCTCATCTAAAATCAAAAAATCAAACGGCATTTTAATTTGTAAACCTGAGACTATCGCTGGAACTAGAGTAAAGTAAAAATATCGAAAATTGAATTTTTGGCACGGTTTTAAATGTTAAGTTCCAAGTTTCGTCGTTTTTTTCGACTTTTAAAACCGTGCCAAAAATTCAATTTTCGATATTTTTACTTTACTCTAGTTCCAGCGATAGTCTCAGGTCTACAAATTAAAATGCCATTTGATTTTTTGATTTCAGATGAGCAAAACCTCGGGAATCATGGCAGCCGTCAGCCAACACATGAGTGTCTTCCGAACGGTGTAAAGTTGATTCAACTCGTTATTTTTCTTTGATAAAATTCTGAGGGACTGTAAAATGTCAATAAATGTGTGGTAAAAATTCAAAGATATTATGTTTTAATGGTTCATAAAAAAAAACCCAAAAAAGCGAAAAAAAAATAGCTGTCACATGGGATGACCCCGTTAAGACTAATACGATCGTGGGGAAATATTAGTCTAATCAACAATAAAAATCTTTAATAAAATTAATCATTTAAAAAATAAAACTAGCTATTTTCTCACGTTCGTACATAGCTTAAAATGCATTAAATGAATCATGCTTTGGTACAAACATTAAAGAAACAAAATAATTAGTACAAGCGCTATGAAAAAAGGTTATTTTATCTTAGAATTGGAAAAACTAGGTGAAGCAAACTTGGAATAATTTTTCACATATTTTTAAACAAAAGTACATTTCAGTACAAAAAATTTAACCTCCTAGACGATTCGCTTTGTTCGATTTTTCAGGGAGTTATAGATAATTGATTGTAAAAAAATTTATATTGTAATTATAAAAATATACAACGAACGATTTCCCCACGATTGCACTAGGCTTTAAATTTCTCAAAAAAATAATAGTTTTTTATAAAAAATTAACATCAAAATCGAAGGAGGCTAACTATATGGGAAAAAACATTTCATGCTTAGAATTGTAAAAATTGATTCATTCAATTTTTTGATAGTTTTCTGCATGTTTTTAAACGAAAGTACGTTTTAAAACTGAAATTTTGACCTCTCATCCATTCGGTTTACTGCGTTTTTGAGTTATTTATATTTGAAAAAAATAATCGGAAAATTTTTGAAAAATTCGTTTCCGATGAACGAGTTGAGATAAAAATTCGAAAAAAAAAAATCAAACGAGTTCCTTTCAATGAGCTCTATTAGAGAAAAAAATCAAAAGAATAAAAAATCCGAATTTCATAAGTGGCCGATTTGGCGTGGAATGCCCCATATATATTTATCATACGTACTCGGCTCACCGTCGAAATCGACGAAAAATGTCATTAAAATTTGTTAATAAATTGACAAAAATATAGGTAATTATCAGCCATCGATACTTTATTTTTAATGATGGTAACAAATTGTCCATTCGATTTTACTTCTCAAAGACTTCTGAAACGCATTTTTAATCATTCTCACTTTTCTTTTTATAAACCTTCATTTTTTTTCTTGACATAATTATTTTTCTTCGGTATGAAAAGCAAATTGGGATTGGTTTGAGAGTTATCAGAATCGAAAACATCTACATAACATATTTCCGATATTTGTTTTGAAATGTTTAGTTCTGCCGATTTGGCAGAACTGAGAAAAACAGATATACGAAAAAAAATTTCCAATTCTTGCAGTAATTGGATGAAAATTATTCTTAAAAACATGAATTTTTCGTAAATTTACAATATTCACCGTATACCTTTAAAAAAAACTCCATACCCGTACCAAAAAAGTGTGCCTCCGCCAAATATCAACCCTTAAAAAAAACAAAGTAGGACATATGCAAAAATACTACTAAAATCTATCTTTCTTGTTCATTACCGACTTTAAAATGATCTTTATTTTTTTTTTTATAAAATTATAAACTTTTGCATAAAAAACAGCGTTTATATTCATGAAAAATTTGTTGGTTTCCTGTGCCAAAAGAACTATGACAGAAAGCAGATACGAATAATTACATGTGTATAAAACGACTTGATAAAATTTTAAACAAATCGGTCGACTGGTTTGCAGGATCTTCTTGCTACCAATTTGAAAAATGTAGTTCCAATGCTTTATGGAATCATAATACTGCAAAAAGACTATCGGGCCACGCTGCTTGTGCCCTACGATTGTAATTGTTAGAAATTCGAATTGAAACTTTCACCAGGCATTCTTCATGTGTTAAACTTTTGGAAGAGACAAATAAAAAAATGGCGTTTTACTACTTTGTTAGATTTTTATGGCCTATTAAGTAAATTATCAACGAAAAATGGATTCGTTGATAGATAAATATCGAACGTATATATAAAATAATTTAAACTTGAATAGTAAAATCTGTAAGAATTTGTAGGACAAAAAAATTCAATGCCATTCTCGTAGTTTGAGTCAAAATCTGCAATAATTTCGCTTCTCCAGGGTTTGGAGTAAGTGCGAAAAATTGGGAGATTATTTTTGCTTATCTCAATTTGATAAAGAAATCCTAAATGCTCTTGAGACCTTAATAGTGTCATCACAATTGCGGAAAAAGTGGATACCTACAGAAAGTAGCGAATTCCGATTTTTAAAAACAAATAAATCTATAAAAAAAACGAGAAACTACTGTTTTTTTTTAATCATTTTAATAATTTATATTGTGACAGTAATAAACATCATGTTTAAAAATCTCATTTGGATCGAGCTTTCCATGTTCTTATTATATAACAAAATAATTTTCAGTTAGAAAATCATTCCAACTTTTTAAAGGCTCGCAAATTAATAATTCAAAATTTTTCAATCGTACATTAATTTTTATAACAATAACGAAGCCCAAAATTACTTTTCACAAAAACTCCAAAATCGAGATTTCAAACAAATTCCGTTCCAAACCATTCCAATTTGAAACTACGACGAAATTAAATAATTAAGAGAGTAAAATTTAATTAAACAAGTCAGTAATCGACAACTCTTTACTATTACAATGAAAAGATCGAGACGAAATTGAATAATTATATATTTAAAAAAAAGTCTTATTCGCATTTTGGTATATTTAACATAATAAGTTTTGGAATTAATAAAAGAACACGATCAATCCTCAAAGAAACAAAATATTATTAAAAAATAAACAAAATTAAAGAAAATTCATTGTTGAATATATAACTATAAATCTAAAATTGTATTTTAGAGCAATTCTTGCATTTTCTGTCTCTGTCGGGACAGCACGATTTCCTACTCTTCGCGAGGAATTCTCTCTTTCAATGTTTCAGTATTTCATGGCCAAGAACGATGATCGAATCCATCGAGTCGTCGCAACGTCGCATGGCCGTTGGCCGTATCGTAGTGGTATTGTTCGTTCGGCGTACATCAACGCGAGCTGCGTACAAAGTCTCTTTTGTCATTGACACGTGCATTTAATTAAATATATTCAAATACATATAGCTCTTTATCTATAAATATATGTTTATGCGCAATTAAGATTAATAATTTCGTAAAAATGAGTGCGGAGATTTTGGTCGAGCCGGATGTGAGCGGCGTCGTTCGAAAATTGGCTAGTGTTATTGAGGAAAGTGCTAATGAGGCGATAGAACGCAATGGAATCTTCAAAATCGGCTTGTCAGGTCGTGTGCGATTATTGTTTTACATTTTCATCCCGATGCAAAAAAAAAACTTCTACCCTTTCTGATTGTTGATTTTTTGTTGAAATTTTTTCTCATAAATATTTCATAATTTTTTGTCAATTAAAACAACTTAATTTCATCTCGTTGATCGTTGGGAAAATTATTCGACCTTTTTTGCTCGTTAGACAATTTATGATCTAGCATTTTTCCCATTAGAAAACAATTTTACAGTATTGGCTCATTAGAAGTTGATTTGCTGATGATTGCTCATGACAAAAATTATGTAGCCTTTTTTATTTATTGACAAAAAGTATTAACGAGATGTACTCATGAAAATGATAATTTTAGTTTTTTCTTATGATACAAATTGACTGTTATGTTTTGGACATCAAATTATTTTTCTTGTTGTACTCGCATGTCATGAATTTTATTTCCCATTTTAAGCATATTAATTGTTGTTGTCATTGAAAAAATCACTTGGACCTTTGTTATAGTTAAACAGTAAACGTTTTTTTTTATAAAAAAAGAGAAATATGTTTTTTTTTATTCTATGTATAATTTTTGAGTATAGCGGATGGATGCAACATGCGATAACAATTTGTCATTCCACAGGTGGTTCCTTGGTTCAATTTCTTTGCGAAGGTCTGCCGACACTCAAGACCGACTGGACAAAATGGCGTTTTTTTTTCTGCGACGAAAGGATCGTTCCCTTTGACAATCAAGATTCAACATTTGGGATTTACCGAGCTAACTTGATCGGGAAAATTCCAATCGAAGAAAATCAATTCGTTACCATCGGTTCTGAGCTTTCCGGTACTGTCAAAACTTTTCAATCGGTTAATAATAATGATAATGACGATAATGAATGATAACATAATAATAATAATATTCATTTCATAACGAATTATTGTAAAACTAGTGACCAACCTCCCTCGCAGCAGTTCTGTTTTCAAAATATTGTCAATTTTTTGTGTGCTTATATTCCAAAAAATTCATTCATGTTTATAAAATATGAAAGAAAATTCCTTGAGATTATGGAATATTCTCGGATAAATTGGAATTTGGCTATTTGTTCTTTACTTTTGAAGATTTTTTTTTTTTTTAATTTTCTAGAAAAGTCATTTATGTCTGAAAATTTATTTGAAAAAATCTATGAAAATTCCTTAAAATTACGTGATATAGCCTCGAATACTGGGAGTTTTTCTATAATTCATTTTTCTTTTTTATAAGGTTTGGTAATAATTTATAAATCTCGTAATAATCTCGAATGGTCTTGGATTTTCCGCTGCATTCTATTTCTCCAAATTTTAAATTCCTAAACATACATCTCAAACTATATTCAGGAATAGAATAATAATAATAATAATAATAATAATAATAATGGTATACCCGCGATTCGGTGTAATGACAAAAAAAATTTTAGCGGAAGAAGCAGCCAGAGATTACATCAAGAAGATGTCTGCGTATTTTGCACCGCACAGTCTGCCAAGGTTTGATGTTTTGTTATTGGGAATGGGACCGGATGGTCACACTTGTTCGCTTTTTCCTGGACACAGACTTTTGGACGAGAGTCTTTTGTGGGTTTGTTCGATAAACGATTCTCCGAAGCCTCCACCTTCAAGGATCACCTTGACTTTTCCTGTCATAAATAACGCAGCAAAGTGCATTTTTGCCATTTCTGGGGCTGGAAAAGCCGAGATGGTCAAGGTAATTGGCTAAATAATTATTGAACGTTCTTTATTGACTAATAAAACAAGCACTGAAAGTGAAAAAACAATTGCAGCGCATCTGGGAGTTAGAGGAAAAATTGCCAGCCTCTTTGGTTCGTCCCACAGATGGAAAATTAATTGTGATATTGGACGAAGGCGCAGCTGAAAAATTATCTCATCGATGAATGCGATTTTTCGTACAAAAAAAATATCTATATTCACATATATTTTTTTATTATCAAGAAATTAAATAAACTTTTATAATTTACTATAATAATTATAAATTATAATAAACGAATATATATTCAAAACAATAATGATGGTGATTATTGAATAACAATAAATTATATCACGAATTTATGATCGAATTGAAATGTTTTTTTATTATTATTATTATTTTTTATTATTGGATCCAGGAAATGGAGAATACAGTTTTTTTCACTATCGCGGAATGTATTTACAGATTTGAATAAGTTCGTTAAACTTTCAAGTTAATGATTATAATTTCACGAAGTCGAAATTGGAGGGATATGATTAATAAATTATTTTGAGCCGCTAAATGGGGAGAACATGCAGCTCTTTTTTAAAATAAAGTATGAATAAACGAGATTAATTATTATTAATTAGAAAGACTCATTAAATTCTGTACGCAAATCGGCGAATTTTCCAAATCATTGCAACTCGTCCTTACATCTAGGAATCACAGACACACAGTTTGGATACAGAATTAAAATAGGACGATACGTTACGAATAATCGAGCTTTTTTTCTCGAATTTATCAACGTTGGAAAATAAAAATCAGTTTTTACTGTATCACGAAAAAAATGACTTTACATCCCATTGTGAATAAATCGGAATTGTTAAGGGACACGGACGAATCGATAGACACAGTTATATAGGTGGCAAAACGAGACAGAGAGAGAGAGAAAATACGATAATTATTGTATTATGGATTTTTTCGAAAAATCTTTGTCACTCGTACAATAGATTCAATTTTATTATCATAAAAAAACATTAAAGTACGTTCTGCTTTGCAGAGAAACTTTGTTTTAACATTATTATCTCTCAATGTAGATTCGTAGCAAACATCAGAAAATTTCCCCTTCAAATCCAGCATCGAGAAAAAATTCGCTACGCAAATTGCAAAAAACAAAAAATAAAAAAAGAACAAAATAGTAATTGTCTATATCATCGCAATAAATTAAATTCATTCACAAATTAAATCTACTCATTCATACATGGACACAGCGTGACAAAAAAAAGAGAAAAATTATTCACTGGTTGTCACAAAGCGTTTCTTTGTTTTCTCCATCGGTAGTCATGTTTCATCAGTCCTATACAGTTTAAAAATATCTTTCGTAGTGTACAAGCGTATCAGATTCGCATAAAAAATTCTCCAACTCCAATTAGAGTGAATATTAAAAGAAAATAAAATATTAATAAATTTTTTACGCTTCGATAATCATTGATTTATTTCACTCGATAAATTGTTTTTCTTCCTTTTTTATTCACGGCTAACTTGGCTCGAACGAATCGCATTGTCTTTTTACTACCCAAGCCCATCCCATTTTTTAGTAATTTTTCCCTCGGTCAAGTTCGATATTTTTTTTTTTTTTTAATAACTCGGTTTTTTCTCATTGCAATACAAAAGTCCGTCTGTCCACAGATTTTTGCGGTCCGCGAATTGGGAATGAAGTTTTAAACGCTCTTAATCCTTTCTCTTTCCTTTCGTTATTTGTTTTTGTTCTTTTTTTTTACCGTCGAAACGATGCGAGTTTACGACGAAGCTTGTGAAACACAGGATAATTTATTAAACAAATTATTACGAAATGTTTTACTTTTCAACCGCGAAATCTCGAACCTAGTACAATTTGATTTCTATTTCGGTTATTTGATTTTTTTTCTTAATTTGTTTTTTTCGTATCTAGCTGCATTGATCAACGAATATAACAACGTCTTGTCGTTGATTTTGCACTAAATAAAATCACTGAATATGTACATTTTCTTAAGAAGAAAATTTGATAGAAAAATTCCTAAAAACGAACGGGAAACAAGTCGCGCAAAAAACGTCCGTCTCGAAAATCGTTTTAACGCAAAACAAATCTTACAATCATACTTATCACAGTATAAGTATGTAAAACATGCCCTCTCTAGCCTTGCCTGATTTCATCGTTTTGCTACACACCTCCTTTATTACTTTCATATATGAAACAGTTTGTTAAATTGTCTTTATTTAAGAAGTTAATCAGTTTTTTTTTTTTTCGTTGACTACGATCAGTCGCATGTTCAGTCAAGGCGCCCCGGGACTTGTTCCATTACTTTCTAATATTAAATCGTGAATTAAGTGGCTCGTTTAATTTTTTTCCCGTTTTTTCTCCTTTTTTCTGTGTTTCCTTAAAGCTTCGTCAATCGGAGCTTTACGAATCCCGAAGGCTTTTTTGGGTCTAGCTCTCTCCTCAGTTAAGCTGATCATTAGCGATGCTTTTTTAAGTATTCGGAGCGTAAAAAGCTCAGCAATAAATAGAGATTGCATTTGCCATAGTGGCTTCGGAAAAACGAAAAAATAAAAGAAACGCAAAAGAAAACGAGATTCGGCACTAATAATCAATATCATGGCTCTCGTCTTTTTTTTTCGTTTCACTTTTCTTTTTCGTTTACTCGTTTAGGCTCGCAATTTTCATAACTTCATATCCAATACGGTTTACAATAATAATTTAATTAAATTAATTGCTTTTTTTCCTAGTCGACATCTTCATCACGTCATGTTGACTCCTAACGCCTGTCGGAAATGCTCGTATACTACGTAACTTATCGACACCGCTGGCGCAACCTGCAAAATACAACAAGTCATTCAATTAATTTTTTTTTTATTTTATTTTTCGTGTATCTAGGGTTTTAAACAGAACTCAGGAAATTATTAATATTCGATAGTAAAGAATTATACAAACCGATCAAACGAACCTCATTTCTATTGTCCAAATAGCGTTTAGAAACGATTAAACTTCCCAAATAAAAAATAGTAACAGAATAGATATAAATTAACCCCGTCAGCGCTCGCGCTATGAGACTTTTCTTACACTTCTATTAAAACGATGATTACTCGAAAATTTCAAATGACATAAGCATTTGAAATTTTTTCTATCTTCACCAAATTCATTCGTCTGTATGATAAAAGAGTTAAAATTTTTTTTTGAAATTTTTAAATTATTTTTGCATTTTTTTTAGTGTCAAAAATCTCTCATCGCGCGACGAATGTTTAAAGTGTACGTAGCGCGACCGCTGACGGGTTAATAACAGTAGAAGTTCTTTAATTGAATTTATCAATATATACCCATTATAATGCATGCTCATTTAATCAAATTTTCAAGTTGTACAAAGAATTGTACAATTGCTAAGCATACAAATTTAAAAACATGAATATAAATTAATTGTGATACAAAATTCGTTTATCGGGGGAAAAATGAAGTTTTTTCTTTTTTTTTTTTTTTCAATTTTCCACTGTTCAAATAGTGTGATTCTTTTAACAATGTTCAATTAATATAATGCAAGCAACTGATAATCGTTTCAATCATTTTAAGCCTCTGTTGAAATTTCTCGCAACTCTATCTCTTCTATTACGTCGATAATTTTCGGGTTTTAATCCTATTTCGATAATTTCGACATATTGAAAATGAAAATAGATATGAAAACAATTAATTACCTTTAGGAAATTAGGCGTTAAGCCTCGATACAAGCCTCGAACTCCTTCTCTGTGTAGTATATCTTGAAAAACACCAACCATCGTATTGGGCGGTTTGCCCGGTGATATTTGAGCCTGCAATCGCGTTCTGACTAGAGCTAATGGATACGAGCATACTTGACCCGCTGTACTCGATGCTGTGCCGCACAACAAAAGCACCCAAAATGCCGGCTGTTCGTTTTTCGTATGTGAACGTAAATATCTATTTTTCAGCGTCTGCAACAAATACGTTTATTTAATGATTTAATATTTCTCTTTTACAAACTTCATACGTATAATATTTTAACTTTACGATTTTGCCATTTTTCATAAATATTGATATTATTTTTATTTCTCCAGCGTAAAAAACGCTATTGTCGATTCTAATTATTTTCAACAAATTTCCCAATATTTTTTCAACATTACGATTAATGTTTCATTAACAAATACATGGTGGAAAACATTAGATTAGCTCCGGACACTTAATTTTGCGTGTATTTTTAATCGACAGATAAATTGAAGTTGCAGGCAATTAACAATAGAATGCGAACAAATTATTGAATATTTAAGAAAACTTGTTTATTGAGCTAGACTGAAAAAATAAGAATCGATGAATTTGGTTTGATATTAAATACTTTTTAAATGAATTACTTATTATTGTGCATCTTTTAGTAGAAAAAATGGCATTTTTCGTAATACATCATCGGTCTTTGTATTTTTTATTTATTAGAATAAATAATTACCTCATACACAGCCAAATCGATACCAGCGTAAGGAAGAATTCCAATAAGATTAGGAATGTAGCCTCGATAAAAATTCTTAAGACCTCCCTGATTGTAGATCTTTCCAGCAGCGTCTAAAATACCCGTAAATTCCCCCGTTTTACGTAACGCCAATCTCGTTTTCAGTACCTATGCAATTTAAAAAATGAAATTACTCGTTTTCATTTCAATTCATTTAATAGTTACTTTCTGTAATAGCATTTCTTTGTATACATTCACTATTAACAAAAATGCTATGCACAGTCATTAATATTGTTAAAAAATGCCGTTCAAAAAAACATCTATGAGAAAAAATAGGCCAACAATCAAAATCGCTATATCAACGATTTTGAAAGTATTTCTAATAAGCACAAACTTCAAGTAGTTGTACCAAATTTATGATTCATAAAAATTACTGATTACCAACATTACTCATGAAAAAAATGTCCAGTCTGATGCTGGAACGAAAATGATTCGCTATTCAGGAAAGCGGCTGATTTGAAAAATGCTCTATTTTCGAATATACTATTTTGTACTGTTAGTAAAAATGGCTAATTAACGAAATTCATCTCATATCAAAAATTACGTTTAAGAAATTACACATTGCAACGATTATTGTAAAAAAAAATGTAAAAATGTACGATATCACTAGAGGAAAAAAACATACATTTAAAAAAACGAACTCAAATGATTGTGCATGAACAAAATTTGCTATTTATAAAAATGCATTATTTATAAAGTTTACCTCCAGGGGATAAATGGCCGATTGACTGATACCACCGGCAAGAGAGCCCGCGACGAATCTCTCGTCTATCCGAAGTTCGCGAGAATCCGTACCTTTAATGGCCCTTTTAACTTGCTCATAGGCCATGAATTTCAAGGCCGTTTCCGGACCGATTTTAAGTACGTTTATACCGTTACCACGCCAGAGGCTCATTATTCCACCCTCACGTAGCATATACCTGAAGCAACTTGTGATATTGCACTGACGAGTTCCATGAACCTGAAGAATAAAAAATATTACAAAATTTAGATGCTCATTTAAACATTTTTTACTAAATCTAAAAAAACTTCATGGCAAATAATTTTCGCAATTTATTCTCCTACACGGAAAAAATTACAGTTTTACCACACTTTCACGAAAATTTCTTGATCGAAACAAAAAAAATTAGCGTGTTGTCATATTTTTCAAAGGTAGAGGGAGTGTAGCTAATTTGGGATACATATTAACACGAAAATTGCTATCCCAAATGAGCTGCACTTATCCTAGACTAGATAGTGATTTTTTATGATGAAAACAAGGAAATATCTTCACTCATCAATCACCGGCCAGAACATCATAATATTAAGGAAATCTACAGGCAGTATATAGGGTGTTACAGAAAATATAGATTGCTGATTTTTTTATTTTTACTGAATAGCACGGTGAAATATTTGGGAAGTATTTTTTATTTGATGACAAGTAGAACACAATTTATGGTATAATAACAAACAAATTCATTTGTACATTATCATGTTAGAACTCAGTTAACGGGTTATATATAGTTGTTTGGGTTGAAAAAATGGAAAATTTTTTTGTTTACATTTTCTCAAAGTACATAATCTTAAGAAAGTTTTCCCAAAATATTATAAGAATCTGAGCACTAGAACGAATATATATTTATGCGCACTACCTGAGAGTGCGAGCCTCCGAGCGCAGCGATCGACGACTTCAAACGCAATTATCTCGAAATCATGTTTTTTTTTTTTTTTCAGTTGTTGCGATGAGCACGATTTCACGAAAGCGATTTAGCCAATCGATTTGAATCTTTCAGGAGGTTGTTTCTAATTATAATGGCTTGTTCGTGAACGAAGGAATTTTCATTTGGATCAAAATTTATATTTTTTTTAGGTCAAAAAACCTCATTTTTAGAACCTCAAAAATCGAACTATTCGGAAAAATCAACATTTTTTTTTTTAATCAAAATTTCGATTAACCCTTCGGTCGCGAAGAGCGTATAGTATTATACTAACGAAATCTTTTTGGTTCTTTGAGTTCAAATGAGCCGTTCCAGAGTTATGCTCACCGTGAGCGATGTTCAAAAAAAGGTGTTTTAGGACAACGGCCATATTTTCCCCGGGTAGTGAAAATTTTTTCATAAAAAAATTTATATAAGTACCTCAAAATATGTAGTAATCGATATTGTATCATGTATTTTAATAAAATGATGTTAACATGGCTAAAAAAAAAATTATGAAAATCCCTTAATTTTCCCGAGCACAGTTAGATATAAACCGTTAATGGAACTCCGCTAATTAAAATCTATTTTAATAACGCCCAACATAGTTTCACGAAAATATTTTACACAGTAATTTTGAAGATATTTTTAGTGAACATAAATGGAAAAAAATGTTTCGTGAATTTAATAAAGTCCAATTTTGTCCTGGATATATCAATTGCGTTTCGTTATATCGTTTTTATCGGTGCATATATCAACGGGAGAAACCAGTTTAGGAGGCCGAAATTTTGGTGTTTTTCGTGAATTTTTTTTAACAGGGAAGGAATAATCAGAAATTGTTTAAACTTGGAGGATATTTTATTCATGTTTTGAAGTATACTTTGTAATTTTTTCAAGCCATTTCTGCCGGAAATAGTCGAGTTAGAAGCTGCTCTCCATGAACGACTTTTTCCCAACTGGTGGGCATTCTAGCTCAAAAAGTTGTTGACCAATCGTTCTGAAAATTTGTGTGAATATTTTTTATTCAATTACAATCTATATGAACCTAACTCTGGGATGATATTATTAGTAAAAATATTTTTTTTAATGCAAAAAAGGTGAAAAAACGTGGTATAAAAACATGACACTGTGTTCAAACACCTCAAAAACATGCAATTTTCAACTTTTTTTATCACAATTAGGTTCATATTCTTAGAAAATATGTTGTTAACGAAAAAAGAAAATTGTAATGATTATAGATAAAAATTGTGACTTCAGGAATGTCCACCAGCAAAAAACTCGGATGGCGATCGTCCATGGACAGCAGCTTCTAACTCCACTATTTCCGGCGGAAATGACTTAAAAAAATTACAAAGTGTACTTCGAAACATGAATAAAATATCCTCCAAATTTAAACAAATTCTGATTATTCCTTCCCTGTTAAAAAAATTCACGAAAAACATCAAAATTTCGGCCTCCTAAACTGGTTTCTCTCGTTAAAAAGAGACCCCAAATTATCTAAGAAATTCGTGAATTCGATGATAATCGAATGTTTGGACATTCTTACCTGGAGATAGACTTTGATTCTGTCCAAGGGTGCTGTGCAAGTGCGAGAGACTGCACCAGCGATTCCACCCGCGAGCAAATGCCGCCACCACATCCCCGATATCATTTCACTGTTTGTGAAATCGTCGGGTACTCCCATATCTTCCCCGATATCCATGTACTAAAATCATAATTTGCGATATTTACACATTAATGACAATCTTTTATTTATCGCATGAAAGTATCATTAATAATTGTGATTAACCGAAGATAACGGTTTATTCATCATTTTTATCATACACAAAAACGGATTTGAGTTAACTTTAACTACAATATGTCTACCAATCATTATATTTTTATTTTTAAGAATGACAAATAAACCGTACAAAAATATACAAAGGATTAAAATTTCATAGAAAAAAAATCAACATTATATTAAAAACAATTATTTCTCGTAAAACAATTAAAAGTAAATACAAATAAGTAGTTTACAATTATATAGATATTATATATGAACTCATAAATTTCAGCATCAAATAATTACTCAAAAATTGCTCATACCCGCGGAAAATTAGAGCCAGCATTTTGAACTTGAAACTCATCGCAATATATGGCATTAATAAAGTACATTTTTAGGTTACGACGCGTGACCATCCCCACGTGCGTCCTTCTGTCAAAGTTACATTTCTGGCCGCCATATTAATTTAACCAGCTTTTATTTGTTCTTTTTTTATCCTGCTTTTGTTCAGTTATATCAATCGAGACTTATTTATTACAGAACAAAAACGTCAGTAAAATAGATTTCTGTTCTGCAGATCTATTCATTATCATTGTGATTATTTATAATAATCCCTAGCCACTGCAAATTTCCTACGATTAGAAAAAAAATCTACTAGAACTCATTATCATTAATATTATTATTGCGAAAATAATGTTATCGCTCGCTCGTTAAAAATAAACGAAGGAGAAAGTTCATGCGATAAAAAGAACAAGAGCCAATCATGCGAAACCATATACGAGTTGATTAATTAGTATTAGCACATGATTGATTTCTCAGGGTAGAAGCAGGAGAGAATCGAATGGATATTTATTTTCCAACGTGGATGTGTACTTAACTTGACGTAAATCTCGAGGAAAAAATCGCTGTCGATATTGTCAAGGCTATCCATGGTGAGATAATCGGAATTAGACGCGAAGACAAATGTTCGGGAGTATTTTCCGATGATTTTTGGTACTTTTAGTGATTCGTAGTTATTTTTATTTATTAATTGCTGCGTATTTTAGTTTTCGTCGGCTGTAAGACGAGAGCATTTGATTTAGAAAAAATACTTCGGTTTCTTTAGCAACGTTGATTGAAAAGTACGTCGAGAGGGTTTTAAGAGACGAGAAATAGGACTGACGGTGATTGGAGGACACGGAGAATAGAAGGCTTTTCCGCTTGCCGATAATTCGCACGACGTTTGTGCTCTTCGGTCATCGGCAATTTGCCAAAACATCGTTTGGTACATTGCCCAATGTCAGTTCTAAATATTTTATTTTCTTCTCTTCTCCCTCCCTCCCTCTCTCTCTCTCTCTCTCTCGTTCTTTCCATCTCTTTCCCCCAGGAGAAACTCGCACGGCTGGTTCATTTTCTTCGTGGTAAGAATTTGCAACGCCCTCGCGCGGCTTCTTTAGAAAGTACACGCAAAATTCGTAGCGGTCAAAAACCCCGATTAACGTTATCAAATTAAATGGGTATTGAAAATTTATCATTGTTTACTAGGAAAATGTCAGCGTAACTAAATTTTTTCACATTACTTTTACTTCTTGACGCGGCAACAAACTCGAGGTCATTTTAATCGATATCGTCAGCACGCAAGTGTTGCCTTTCAGATAACAATTTCCTTGTCCGCCTATCAGATATCCATTTTACACTTCAATGAATATACATATATAGGCATGTATGTGTAAGAGCAAAATGCACATTCACACGTATTAGAATCTTTAGTGCCAAAAGAACTTTCTCTTCGAATTGCCTCCGATTATTTCAATTTTTGGAGAACACGATCGGAGCGCCACCCAGGTAGCAATTTCCAACAAATTATCCAAAAGTTATCGAACATCTGAAAGTTACCTTCAGGATCACTTTTGATTGTTTTGTTTTTTTTTGTTTTTTTTTGATTGTTTTTTTTTGTTTGTTTTGATTTTTTTTTTTTGATTGTTGGAAACTTTTGATTGTTGGAAATTGCTACATAGACACGAAGTATGCATTTTTCGTGTTCAATTTTTGCATACGTTAACCCGCCTATGGCTCGTTTTCGTAAAAACTCAGATGGCCCTACGTCAAAACAACATTTAAAAAAAAATTGAACTACGTTTAAACTCTGTACGTCAAAGAAAATAAACGTATATCCCTCTTGTTAGATTGTAATAGCTGTTTGACGTCGAGATAAAAAAATGATCTCTAGTTCATCTCTAAGCTCACGAGGGAGTATAGTATTTCTATTTGGTAGGAACTAAACAAGGAAAAGTTTATGTTAAATGTGTATACATTCGAGTCAAATTCGAACGTATCAAAAATTTATCTGGATGAAAAGTCAGTAAAAGAAAGGGTTTCGTGCATCAATTAATTAATAAAAGAAGAGAATAAACTTGTTAAATCATTTTCAACATCCACAATCCATATTCCAATACTTCTTTTATAAATTGCACAGTTTCCGATAATGTGATCGATTATTTGGCAAGGTTTTGTAAGTTTTAAATTTACGATCTCGATTCTAAATGACATTGCGAGTTTGTGTGCTGAATAAATTTATAATGTACTCATTTACGAAATTATTATTTTATAATATTGGAATTAGGACCAACAACGATCGAGCATGAATTAAAAATTTCACTACAAAATTGTACTTGATCTGCATTTCTAAATTAAACAATTTTTCAAAGTATTTCAATGGCAAATTCGCAACGTCGCCATTTTGTTTACATAACCTAAAGTTTCGAAAATTCGTGAATTTTATTCAATAGAAAATAAGTGAGGAATTTTATTTTTGAGATTGTTTGAGAAAAGGCCAAAGGCCTGACGACGAAATATGGTTCGACCATTCAGAGCGATGACGTTTTCGAGCAGACGAAAAAATAAGCCTGCTATCTCGGACGTACATCGAGAGTAGAAGCGACGAAAAAAAAGAACAAAGAATAACAAGGAAAGCGGAAATATTCTCATTGTGTCTGAGAGTTCAAGAATGAAGAATGACTAATCGTCTAGCTGAAAAATAGGCGATAACCAATAGCGATAACGACAAAATTCCAGGGGCAATTTATTAGACTTTGATATTGACGCTCTACGAACGAGAAACGTCTGGCAGACTCTGGCACGATTGGCAGACGGAAGTGATTGCAGCGCTGCACACGGCGAATTAATCTCCAACTTTCTCGCGCTCGATTGTAACATTTAAAAAAAATTTAAACATACGTTGTGAAACTATTTATTTTGTAAACCGATTGCTTATTTTCTTTTTATTGTTAAAATTGTTGTAAATGTGCGGGGAAATATAATGATGAAAATTTCAATTTCACTGATGCTGCTACGAAATTCCCAAGACGGAAATTTCCAAAGGTTGGGAAAATGATCGAAAACTAAACAAAAAAAAAATCACGCTTACCCTCTGAAGGAGTTCATGATAAACTTGTAAAAAATCGGTGCAAACTTGACAGCCATTGTCAACACGGTCTTGTTCTAACATGACGGATTTCGACGTTTTGAACATTCACCAAACACTGTAAATTATTCTTCAAACTTGAGAAAAACAATTGAAAAAAAAAAAAAAAAAGAAACAAATGATTTGGATTTTTAGAAAGTTGGCCGACACTTTTTCAGATTCTTTTTCATCGCACTGAGCTGTACGAGAGAGCTCGTCGGTTATGTGCCGATCCCGAGACACTGAAGTCACTCGTTTCGCTTTCATACACTCGTACACGCGACATCCCCACTATATTTTGCCTCCACTCTCGGTCGCGGGACAAAAACGTAAATGGAGATAGGCCAAGATTCGCCAGAGACACGGGGAACCCCACTACGTTGGTCCCCGACGTCACAGCGTACGACTAGACAGAGACACCCAGCGTTTTAAACAGCGAGTAGGGTTTTTTTTGTTCCGTCGTAACCGGCAGATTACGCATTTATACGCAATATTTGCGGGGCTCCTGATGTTACATTGACATATTTATGGGGAAATCTCGAATTGAAGATTTATTAGGGTTTTGCATTCGATTAATCATAATGGGAATTACTATTTATTCAAGTTTTGGGTTGAGTGGATAAAAGAAAAGATAAACCCGGCGTTATCTCGTGAAATTTTCTGTAACCCTTTCAGCCATGGTGGAACAAACGTTGTCTCATCTTTTTTTGCAGTTTTTTGATTATTCAACCAATATTGCCGCCACAAACACCGGATTTTTGGTTTGTATATGGTCGGTAGACATCCATCAATGTACAAAAAATATGTAAATTCATTATTTGTTAATTGCATAAATTCCATGTATAAACAAATCTTCAAAATTCATACTAATTCATGAATAAATGCATTTTCTACTAACCTACTATGAATATCGCGATGGCAATTTTTTGACACCCTCAATACACTTCAAAAAATTGGTCAGAATTTTTTCAAAATGTTCCGGTCTGTGGTTTTCGTCAAAAAAAAAAAAAAAGCTACAATAGCTTGTGTATCAGATTCAAATTAACGATAGGACTGACTGGAAACTGTGGCTTTCAAATTTTTACTTCAGATTCGTAATTAGCGACCCCAAAACCTATAGATGCAAACTTTCAAGTAAATCGTACTGAAGGAAAAATGTGTGTTTCAAAGGTTTAATTGAAAAACTAAATATTCAAGAGCAATGGAAATTCGACATTGTATCCCAAGTAGCAATTTCCAAAAAGTGATCCAAAAGTTATCTGAAGGATGTAAGTATTCGTTCAAAAAGTATTTACTGCTCGAAAGATAACTTTCAGGCGTATGAGATAACTTTTAGATACATTCGAGGCAAACAGCCTTTAAATAACTTTTTGAAAATTGCTACCTGGGATATCAAAAAACTTCATAAAACATAACACTCAAAATGTCAGGCTTTAGTGGGGATATTCTAGAAAGAAATTTAACAAAGTTGATTTTTTTTCATAAATTTTGTTTTTCTAAACTTTCAAAAATAGGGTGTACTATTTATTATGAAGCTGAAGTCCTGCCGGACACGAGGCATGTAAGTATCAAAAATTTGCGATAAGTTAGACGCATTTTTCTCGAAAGAGCATTTTCTGAGCTCGTCCAGATCACTAAAAAAGAGCTTTCGGGCCAACTGTGTTCAATTTTGACAAGTTATGCCGTCGATTACCATCCCTGGCATAATTATATCAATATTCCAACGATTTCATATATTATTAATTAAAGAACCGTTGACAAAAGCAACAAATTTTGAGATTTTAACTGCAAGATCACGCTAATTTCTTAATTTTTGGCTGAAACATTGTATTTTGCTACCAATGATACGATACCTTCGCTGATTAAGGTTGTTGTGGGGTCTAGCTGTCGGGGGTGAAGAACGAGAGGTAAATATATTATGTATTGAGCCGATTGATCGTTACCAACTATTGTCAAAGATTCATAACATTTAACGTACGATTTTGTACTGCTTTATTACACATATTTATAAAAAATATGCATTTTTGCATGAGCTATGATGACATAAAGTATTTTTATTACTTTATATAATTATTTTCGATTTATTTTTTGAAGTGAAACTTGTAAAACTTTGAAGGGTAAATCCGTTTCAGCGTGTAACGAAAAATGCATCACGAAATGCTACATTCAGTCAGGGCTAAAAATGTAAGAGCCTAAAATTTTTACTAAAAAGAAAAAAAAACTTTCTGACCGAGATTCGATCTCAGAACCTCATGCTTATAAGGTCGACAACTCGCTGTCACCTTCACCATGCAATCACTTGTGAAATGAAAGTGAACATACTTTTGAGTATATAAGGTTGGTTTTCTGTCCGCGTAACTATCGTGATATTAACAGCTTCATAAACAAACATCTATTTTATCTTTGTAGGTTACACAGTTATAATTATTAATATCATTACGATTTCGTTATTAATGCAATTATTGGAATAATAAATATTTAATTGTAGATATATCTTTTTAGACTTTCATTTTCATTACTCGCCATAATTATTATTATAACAAAATATGATATTACAATATACAAATAATTTATGGAATTTATTTGGACAAATTCATTAAAACAAAAAAAAAACATTTTAAAAATTTAATATTTGAATATTTGAAACATTTGAAGCAAAATTCTTTACTAGAGAAAAAACTAACCAGTTATACCCGAATGGAATTCGTCCTTTTCTTAAAAACCATTCAGTATTCGATTACAATGTATCAGTTTAAAATTCAGAACAGAGCAAAGTTGATTTCAACGGCTAAGGATATTTACGTTGGCTGCCACAATGCAGAACAGCAAACGTTTGTTCAACAGAAACTCCACAAAATGCCTGTTATCGATACTGGTGGTGGTTATCGATACTGCCTTATGAGATTACTTTCATTTTGGGTAAATACTACTTCACAACAACCAATAAGAATGTTTCTGATGGGTTGGCTAACGCCGCAGTCGGAAAACCAATGCACACTGAACAAAGTGATTTGGCGAAGTTACTCATGTATGATTGCAATTCCCACATTCAGAACAAAAAATTGGAAAGAAAATTCGATTAAAAGCTGCTGCTTACATGCGGCAAAATAATATCTGTTAGGCTGCAGCAATACACAGTTTTTATAAACAGTAATAAAACTAAAGTCGCGAAATGGAATCATTTTCCACTTGTTTCTGCCTGTGCTATGACGATATAACGTATAATTATGTATGTTTACGAATATCACAGAACTCATTCGCAGCGACTATTGTACGTTGCTTTATCGCGAATGGCAATCATTAAAGGGCTTTGTATCGTGAGAGCCGATAATGACCATCAGAAATTCTACCACAGACATTTGCCTAAATAACACCATCCATGAGATCATACGGTTCCTCCACCGAACGTTGCTGTCATACACAATTGACGGTGCTGCGCTCTTGGGTGAGAATTTAGACGAAATTTCTATGATTCTTGGTGGAGATTTGAATATTAATTTTCGTACACCAGAGGCACAATCGTTAGTTAATTTTCTGAAAGAAAAACTCAGAATGGAACTTAACAATCCTGAAGAAGTCACCACAAGATCAGGAACAACAAACCGCATCAATGATGCGGTTTTTTCAAGATACAATAAACTCTCCCTAACTAAACGCTCTCGGGGCTGAACTTCCGAGGTATTAGAGAGCGTCCCTCACCACGAGCTCCTAAGCGACATTTAGGTTAGGATTTAGGTTAGGTTGAGCGCGCATTTCGATAAATAAAAGAAAGTGGGGGTAACGCTTCTCCGCTCGTTGTGCTGCGAACAGAGAATTGAGGGGAAATGGCCTACTATAAAGCGTTGAGTTAGGGAGAGTTTACTGTACCTCCAGAGATTCAAGAGTTTTCGTATCACAAACCTATTGCCTCTTTTTTGGAACACGGAAACACAGAAGGAAAATAAAATAAAATATCATTTTCATTTAACACAAAATGGACTTTGTTTTGAACTGCAATAATAATGTCTTACTCTTATACCCTCTTAAGGCTAGGAGCCATACCGACTGAGCCCCCATGAGTGCGAGAGAGATAGCTGCAAATTTCGAAAGCGAAATTCTTCGACGCGGTTTGACCGATTACAAAAAAGCCCTGTCAGCCCATTTTTGCTATCGTCCTGCGTGGGCTGACAGAGCTTTTTTGTAATTGATCAAACAGTATCGAAGAATTTTAACTTCGAAAATTCGAGGTGAGGTTAGGTGACTGATCCATCCCCTTAAGCATATCCTTCTATACATCGCATGGAAGTTTCACTTCTACCGCGTGACTTTTCATGCATCCCCATTTTTTGCTAATTCACACGAGACGATCTGGCAACGTCTAAACTTGCGGCGTATGATAATCCTCAGGTTGTCAACAATGCTCGTAAGCTATACAGACATTCGCGCCTCGTTTATAACCTCAAAATCGGCTCAAGAAGCTGTCAAAAACATGGATATCGATCCGCACAAAACATTGTTTTTCTGCGAAGGAATTTATTAATATTTTTATTTATTTCAATTCACTGTGACTCATAAATATTCACCAGTTTTATTTTATTCGCGTTATTTTATGGAAAATCAAAAATTGAGCCATAGCGAGCTTTAAATGTATTCGCTGCATAAGTACCGAATATCGATAAGGTAGATAACACATGTGCCGTCTACGACGTTGCCGTATTTTCACAGCTTATCATTTTGTATGCTTGATTTTCGAGCAAAATCACGGTTAAAAACATTTATAATTTTATAATGGTGCTGTGAATCCTCGTCTTCATGATACCAAGAGATAGCCCGATATTTATTTGAACCGTACACATTTTTTGAGCTTCATGATAGCATTTTTATAGCAGATGTAGCTGATATACCAAAAAATGATCGGAAGTTCTCCGTAAGGGTAATATTATTAGACTATGAAACATGTCGAGTTCTCGATTTTTTTTCTAAAAAACAGTACTGTGGATCGTATTCAAATTGCACAAGATGATGAATAAAGGGGTTGTATACGTTCAGCAAACATTTCAGCTCGATGGTACCATTTTGAGCTGGCTCCGGAACAACCTTCTTCTTGCCCCGATGAGTCAACGTGGAGCTACCTACAGCGCAACCCACATCCACTAATCGCGAGACACCATCTGTGAAACCGCCATTTTGGGGAACAATTTTTTTTATTTTTATTTTTTTCGTTATTTTCAGTAAATACAATATTAAATCGTAATATAAAAGAAATATCAATTTTTTATACTACTGGTTATTCATTTTTAAAAAAATTCCACATATGCCAGTTTTCTATGCGTCATTACCAAAATACCCCTTTAGAAAATAAGAAAGGTTGAGCTGCTATTTACTGAAAATTTGAATAGTCGTGAGATTTTTTCATGTGGTTATTTTTTCATTTTGTTTCACAAATACTAACGGCCTCTGATTTTCTCGTCAATATTTACACATCGCGATAACCATCTACCAGAGGCGCATTGACGTCATTATTTTTATTGACCCTGTAAACTCACTTATCTCTGTATTATATGATGAACTTATAGACGAGCCTCCCGGAAATATATTGTTTCTCACCAACAGTGTCGGTGTTTTCAAGTGCATGTTTCGAGGTTGTTCAATATCAACTTTATTTTCCGATGAAAATTCTCCAGTGTTTTCTGATCACAGGTTGTGTTATTTTCATAATCAGAAATTGAGACGAAAAAAAAACAATATGCACGACCTTAAAATTTGAGGATCGAGTATCCCCGAAATAATACCATAGATCGTGATGAAAAAAGTTTAGCCCATACAGAAGAATAGCAAAAATGGGTTATAGCTTTTAAATACCAATTGGCTGCACCATTTCGGAAAATTTAGGATTCGAAATTTGCAGAATTTCACTCCCTTTCAGGGCAGCTCGATTTGTATGACAAATTTTTTAAAATACAGTCAACGCTCTCATTTCTCACGGTCCCTGATTTAAAATATTTTATAATTTCAACTCAATCTGTTCCCATGTGTCAACTTTCCTACTCTGATGCTTGAAATATGAGCTCTCTTTTGCATTCTCTCTCTTTCTTTGCGCTGTGTCCGCCATATTAAAGGTGGGGACAGAGAAGTTTAAAAAATCATGGAATGATCTTGGTCCCATCGGGTTGACAAATAGGAACGTCGACTATACCATAGGAGCCGATATTATAAAAATAATTAAATTGTTTTTGTTCGTTCTGTGCAGAAGCAATCTGATCATGTTCTGAAAGTGGGCAAATTTTGAGGAATTTGCGGATTCTTCAAAATTACGTATAAAATGGCGTATATGTGAGGATAAGCAAAGTATTTTCTATTTATTTGGCTGGGTGCCAAATAATAAGAATTAGCGCAATGGCATAATGGCGGGTGGAAAGTGATGAGGCCTAAAAATGTAGCATCGAAAACTTTCACTATCGAGAAATCCATTTTTTCGATTGAGGGAGGAATTTCTTGGTTCGCTACATCAGCCATATATGGTAGAGTTTGCAAAATAATGAAAATAAAACGGTTGCACACAGCTTGCGGAACGTCTCAAGACGAAAGGGAAAGAACAAGAGCGAGAGATAAAGAGAGAAGAAAACGGATATATTCCAAGAACGTGTGACGTCACGTCTATCCACATGAGCTGATGAAACGAATGAGAAGAATTTCAACATTATAATGTAGAAATGCGCCAGTTTATCATGCAAATGCAATACAATGACTTCAATTATCAATTGATACCAAAATGGCGGCAAGCCCGATTGACCTATTGGTGTAAAAAACGTCTGAAAATTTACTGAATGTTACAAATCGAGTTTGAATTATTATTTTTGGAGTTTTCCAATCAAATAACTCTTGTAAAAAGTTTTTTTTCTGCAAATTAATCATTGGTACAGAGTTTTTCAGCGACTCAACCATCGCTTGCAGGTTTTTCAGCCATAAAATCGTTGCTTTTGAATTTTCGAGCCACATTGCTTTGTTCATTAATCGACATGGTCAGTGTATTTGGATTTATGAGTCAGATAAAGACGCTATTCTATTTTTTAGCGAGGAAACTGTTGTTTTTACAATTTTTTAACCCGAAAACCGTAGCCTGAAATTTTGGGCCCTGAAAACCGTTGTTTTTATTTTTTGAGCCATATACAACAATTTTCTTATCCATCTAGACAATTTTCTGTTGTTTTTGAATTTCAATGTGAAATCATTTTCGAATTAAGATTCTAGCTGTTTTTCGTATGCAAATTACAAATAAAGGTCGTCACCTCAATGACCAAAACTGGATCAGGTCAGTTATCGTTAAAAACCAGGTTCTCATACTCTGTTCTCAATTTAGCGGCTCCCGTGCGGATTCAACGAGTTTCCATGAGTGCAAATTAGTTTCTTTTTTGTTTAATCCAGTAAAATCTGGACACAATCATATGCCACGTTCTTTTTTGTTTTTCTTTTTTTTTTCATTTTTCTTTTTTTTCAAAACATTCCGGATTTTCGAATGCGTCACACTTTTGTGGCTTAATTGTATTTTTTTTGTTGCTCTCACTGTTTACAAACTCGTATCAGCGGGAAAGAGGACCTCCATTTGTGCGACGTAAGCGCTGAAATATTTCCGCTCAAAAGTGTCACGATATACGAACACACGTAATTTGCCCAATTGATCCATACAATTGAACAAATACATGATCGTTTTTTTTCTCACGATTAGTCGCTGTGGGAGACTTTTTTTCTGAAGAGAATAAAGAAAAAATAAAAGAAAGCGATAAGAATTTCGTAGTGGATTTCAGCTTTATATTATGTTTAGTCAACAAAATGCAAAGATTTATAAATCTGTTTGTTTTATTTCTTTTTTTTATTATTATTTTAAACCCTGTCTGGTTTTTTTATTTTTTTATCGGAGAAGAATCAGACAGAGTTTTAAATACCAATGTCCAGTATTTTCTTTCCTCGTTTGAACTGGAACAATGACTCGAAAAAAAAGTATTTATTTGAAGGTTAATCTAATTTAAGTGGGCATTCTACTTTCTCGGGAAAGAATTTTGCTGATATTCAAGATTTTTTAAAGTCGGAAAACGATAACGCAGCAATCCGTAAAATATACAAAAAATATATTTCAAGTGGTATCTGCAGCTCGTTCATTCGAATTATTCTTAATTCGCGGAGCGCTTCGGAAAAATTGATGTTCGTTGGCGGGCATGATTACGGTCGCTAGAATGAATTGTAGAAAAAATCGAAAAGAAATTTCAATTCCCCTATCACATGACCCTCGGAGGAAAAGTTTGCATGAAAATTTTCAAAATGACGATCCTTTGAATAGTTAGATTCGAAAAAACTGAATAAACTAACTTCCTAAAAGTTCGTCTTTTTGTAAATTTTCATGCAAACTCTTTTTCCCGGGGTCATGCGACAGTGGGATTGGTCAAAATCAAGATTCCTTTTTGATTGTCTCTATCGATAGATAATTGTCTCTGTCGATAGATAATTCTATCGACCGCAATTATGCACGTCAGCGAACATTGTTGTTAGCAAATTTTTAAGCGACACTTAGGAAATTAAGGAAAAGGTGGAATGAATAAGCTGCAAATACTATACAAAAAAATGTTTGTTTGGATGATTTAAGAATAGTAAATGATATTGAAGTTAACAACTTTAAATTATCAGTCTGCCATAAAAAATAATCCTGATCAGCGAAATTCTGGCAGGGTGTCAAGTCGACCCAGAACTCCTCTCTATTGTGTCAACTCTGCCGCACAGCTTGCCTTCGTGGAACTCTCGAACCGTAGCAACTCTACCCTGTGCGAAGTGTCTAACCATGTCAACAGCGTCTAACGCTAACTCTGATTCTAGTCCAGGAAAGAGCACCAAAGGTGAAGTCGCTCAACAAAAAATCCTAATAATGGATTTTTCAATTGAAATATGTTAGTCGGTGGCCCGTAAGTGTAAATCTAATTTTTCATCTCGGGGGGTGGGGTGAGCGTTAGCCGCCATCTTGAAAAACGTGTTTTTGCAACACTGTAAACCCAATTTTGTTGAAATATTCAAATATTTTGTTGGACGTATTCAACAAAATTATTTCGTCCAAGCAACCAAATTTTCAATGTTTCAACAAAACTTCGTTCAACTGAAACGAAACTTCGTTGAAACAATAAAATATTTTGTTGCTTAGACGAAATAGTTTTGTTTAACGTATCCAACAAAATATTTAACTGCTTGAACAAAATTGGCTTTTCAGTGAAATATCTCATGAATGGTGTGTTGTACGATAAAAATTAAAAGGACGTTTTTTGTAGAAAATTATATTTCCTATAACTTTTATTTGGAACTTGTTTCTCTATATTTAATATTTTTCGAGATATAGTCAATTAAACAATTCCAATTGTTGTTTTTGTTAAATATCTTGATAATGGTTGAAGATACAAAAAAAATAGTAGTAATGAAACTTGTAGAGCATGAAATTCTCTACAAATTTTATTGGAACCTTTTTTCCATAAAATGAATAGTTAATGAGATAGTGTAATAAAAGTTGCCGTCACGTATGCATGCGAAATCAACGATGAGTGAAAATGTTGCTTGGTGCATGTAAAAAAAAGTAGAATCGAAGAATTTTATTATGAAAGGATAACGATACTTAGTTAATTCATAAGAATGATGAATAGTGCTGACCGCGACAGTTGTTATTGATAACAAATTAAAGAACAATAATAACTTAACAATACAAATTATTATGTCAAAAAGGCATATGGGAGATAGGAGAAAAATCTGGATAATGAAAACATTTTGAGAAATTATTTGAAAATGAAATGAACATTTATTCATACATTAAACATACATTCTTCGCGCTGTTTCAGCCGTCTTTTATAAATTTAAATGAAAACAGAATAATAAATCAATTTGAAAGATCAAGGATGAACTTATACAATTTTCATTTGTTTTGAACCGGAAGGACGATTTTCAAAGCTTTGAAAGCTCCTTTCTTCTGTCTCAGTGCTATTCAAAGCAAAAGAATATCCGAAAATAGCATCTTGCAATTCGTCGTCATCGATGTCGTCTAATGTAAGTAGTGCGTTATCACACGTTTGACCGCTGCAATTTGAACAAATAATTGAACAGTTCAAACCACTCTTTCGACATCCACAGACAGCCCCGCAATTCTTCTTGCATTTGCAAGATATAACTTGTAGCGAATTTGGTGGTGCGGGAGCTTTTTTTTTGATATGACAGGGGATAAGCGATTCGCAGCTCGCTTCGAACCCCATTCTGCCGAATCACGGTGAAATCCCAGCCAACTGTGAACCTGATGGTAGATTCGGAAAGAATGTAACCATGCTGTATCCTGCGTTGGTGATAGAAGCGTCAAGTTGGGCTTTGTGTTACGAGCTAATTTTCCAAAGCGTTTATATCAGAGGGAGTCGATGGACGGTTCGGTTTTGTTACCTCCGTATAGAGATAATGAAAGAGCGCTCGCCAGCTTAAGGCATTACATACGTCCAGAATTTTCAAAAAATCGATTTTTTTTTTACAGATTATTATTCTCTATAGTTTTAGGCGTATTTCTGTGTAAGTCGATTGTACAAATTCCCCATAGATCGAAAGTTATTATAGAAAACGTGACTGCCCAACGAGAGTCTGATGCGCGCACTTGAAACTTTAAATGCATTTTTCTCAAAACTACTTTTTCTGGCACGGTCTGCATGATAACTCATACAGTTTTTAATATTTTTTGATGCTTTTGTTTTAAATATTCGAAATTGTTTTCTCTATAGTCTGTCGGGCCGGATTTTTGATGTTGTGATTAAAAAATTTTATAAACATAATTAAAGTGTGACATTTATGACACAAAATGCACACTTTTTTTTAAACTGCCGTAAATTGCCAAAATTTTTCGAATTTCAACAATCCGGCTCGACAGACTAGAACTACAACTTTATTTTACAAGAATTTTTTTACGTTTTGCAGATCCATCAGCATTTCAAGAAGAAATGATGCAAACCGTGGAGCAACTTTTTTTCATAGTGCTTCGGGAAACGTGATTTTTTATGTTGTAATTTTTGAAAAAAAAATGAAATAAATTTTTTTATAAAGTTTAAATACTAATAAACAATGTGTAAAAATTATTTTTATTAATTTCTATTGCTATCTCTTCTAAAAACAGTTTTTCTTTTAGCGCGTTTTAGGCGCTGATGGACGTATGTAAGGCGTTAACGGGAGAAACCAGTTTAGGAGGCCGAAATTTTGGTGTTTTTCGTGAATTTTTTTTAACAGGGAAGGAAGAATCAGAATTTTTTTAAACTTGGAGGATATTTTATTCATGTTTTCAACTACGCTTTGTAATTTTTTCAAGTCATTTCCCCCGGAAATAGTGGAGTTAGAAGCTGCTGTCCATGGACAAACTTTTTTTCAACTGGTGGGCATTCTAGCTCAAAAAGTTATTGACCAATCGTTCTGAAAATTTGTGTGAATATTCTTTATTCAATTACAATCTATACGAACCTAACTCTGGGATGATATTATTATTAAAAATATTTTTTTTAATGCAAAAAGGTGAAAAAACATGGTATAAAAACATGACACTGTGTTCAAACACCTCAAAAACATGCAATTTTCAACTTTTTTGATCACAATTAGGTTCATATTGTTAGAAAATATGTTGTTAACGAAAAAAGAAAATTCTAATGATTACAGATAAAAATTGTGACTTCAAGAATGCCCACCAGCAAAAAACTCGGATGGTGATCGTGCATGGACAGCAGCTTCTAACTCCACTATTTCCGGTGAAAATGACTTGAAAAAATTACAAAGTGTACTTCAAAACATGAATAAAATATCCTCCAAGTTTAAACAAATTCTGATTATTCCTTCCCTGTTAAAAAAATTCACGAGACACCAAAATTTCGGCCTCCTAAACTGGTTCCTCCCGTTAAGCAATCATATTTGGATCACTCATTTTGTCTTTGAACAATGCCACAGCTTTCATCAGTTCGTCGTGGTTCTTTAATGTTGTCAGAACTTTACTCTTGCCAATTTTATACGGGCCTGACGTTGGGTCACAACCACTAAATGCATGGAGGAACAATATGTTTTCTCTAACATTCTCACCATACTCAGGCTTCAGACAACGTGGACTGTATAGTGATTCTGGAGTGCGTCCTTTTCCCAGTTTGCGAAAATAAATATTTTTTTCTTTATGTGCCAATGCGGTCAACAAAATGAGTAAATCAACGTCTTCGCCTACGATAACGACTGCATCGAAATTCGAAGGAAACTCCATAGCTGTTTGTACACGGAGATAAAAATATCACAAAAATGGCCGTGCTCTGCACAACAAATTGGGTGGGAAAGACATTACTAAGCTAATTTATCGAAAAACAAATTAAAGATTCCAATTAGCATCGGAGTATTTGACATAAGGCTATGAATTTTTATAATATGACGCAGACAAATTTCGAAAAACCTATGAATTTTTGTAAAAAGCCTATGAATTTTTGTAAGAAAACTATGAATTTTTGTAATACGGCACAGTAAAATTTCGGAAACAGTACCGTAAAAAGTCTAATTACAAAATAAAAGTTCCTTATTTTGCCGGAATTTCTTATAAATATTCTGAAACATTTCTCCCCGTGTACAATCAGTGTGTCAGCATCTTCCACAACTTGTTCCACGCGAATTCCAGATTTTCTGAATTCCTTTGATAACATTGCCATCATGCGAGATTTGTTGCTGTCATTGGCTAAGAACTTTTCTTGATGAGTTGTTGCAATCATTATCTCGGTGATGATAATATTCGCAGAAGAGTGCTTTTTCGACCGGCGAAGGCAGCGTTCGGAGGACTTTGTACCCAAGAGACTAATATCTTCAGGATATCCATCGAAAACTACCACGGTATTAAAACCGAAATGATTCTGTACGTATGCAACATACTTAAGACAAATGTCTTGGAATGAGGAACCACGATCTCACAAAACGCGATGCAACAGAAAACCTCCGTTCACGACTACCATTCTATTGGGCCCTAGGCTTGTATTGGCTGGCAGTGGCCAGAAACAGCTGTATAACGTAGATTTCGTACTATGCCGCATTCCTTCTTCCGTGAATAATGATAGAGGGTAGGACGCAAGCTCGTATGTCAAATGATTTTCTAAATCTTCTGGCGATTCTTTTGAAATGCACATTCTTTGGAACAGAAGTAATAGATCAATAGGAATCGGTGTCGCGTCTCCATGCTCTGTGATACGCGTACCGGCTTAGAACTCAGCACGCTATATCTCATTAACTATTCATTTTACGGAAAAAAGTTTCCAACAAATTTTGTAGAAAATTTCATACTCTACAAGTTTGATTACTACTATTTTTTTGTATCTCCAACGATTATCAAGATATTTAACAAAAACAACAATTGGAATTGTTTAACTGACTATATCTAGAAAAATATTAACTATAGAGAAAAAAGTTTTGAATAAAAATTATGGGAAATATAATTTTCTACAAAAAAGATCCTTATCATTTTTATCGTACGATGCACTGTTCACGAGATATTTGCAAAAACGCGTTTTTCAAGATGGCGGCTAACGCTCACCCCCCTCCCCCTCCGCCCCGAGACGAAAACTTGGATTTATACTTGGGGCCACTTATTAACATATTCCAATTGAAAAATCCATTATCAGGATTTTTTGTCTTGCAAAAGCAGAATTAAGAAACGGCTACAAAACGCGAACCGTTTCATCGTATGGGGAAAAGCGGCCAGTGTCAGCCCCCCGCACCTGAGCCAGGCGGTGAAAAGTGGGGATACATGAGCATCGGGGAAATGTCGAGCTGCTACGAATCGGAGTTAGCGTTAGGCGCTGTTGACATGGTTGAACACTTCACACAGAGTAGAGTTGCTACGGTTCAAGAGTTACACGAAGGCGAGCGCTATGCGACAGAGTTGACACAGTAGAAAGTAGCTCTGGGTCGACTTCACACCCTGCCGAAATTCTTCCCTGAGAAAATAAAATGGCCTCTTAACGGTGAAGGAATGTAGAATATAATTCATTTTTACTGAAATAAATATTGTCATTGAGCTTGTTTGTATATGTGTGAATTAAACACTGATTGTGAGTTTAATTGGTTCAAGTTATGCAAAAAAATATTCAATATTTAAACGAAATTTTGAACAGACCGGCTCTTAATCTTTTTCTGCACGATTATAGAAGTTGTTGGGAATTTTTTTCATTGATATCTATCGATAAAAAGCGGTTAATGCGATCTCAATGACTTTTTCTTCTTCTTTAAAAAAAAAAAAAAAAAAAAAGCTACGTCAATTAATAATCGTATTTCGTTCGATCGTGTCTCATTGATCAATTGATCGCCAACGATCGAGCTTTATCGATCGATGAAAAAAAATTGATAACGAGCATGACGAATTTTTCGGCTATAAAAGTGATATAAAATGTTTGTTTTGTTTCTCTCTTGGCATTGAAAATATGTGATTGGTGAGAGTAGGAAAAAAAAGAGAAATCGTCGTAGTCTCGTAGTCTCGTCATGATTGAGAGTTACAGACTCTCGAATATTTCTGTTTATCGCAACGACTTTGTGGAACACGATGTAACGAAGATTGTTCTACTTTGGACGATTCGATACAACGCTCGTGACCTCGATCACAAATTCCCCATAAAATTCCTAGCATCCAAAGGTATTTTCAATGTTTTTACTATTTGATTATGTATAAAATTAATTACAAAATTAATTTAAATGTATTTTTGTTGCTCAAATGTTTTTTTTTCCAAGATTATTATTTATCAATTATTATATGAATGTCTTAAAAATTAAATTATATTTAATTCTATTTCAAAGCACTATTTGGTAGTTTCAAATTGACACTTCATTTATAAAAAAACACTTGAACAAATTGTGCTAAGGCATAACGTGAAAGTGATCATGAGCTCTAAATCATGCGACCTCAGTTCACGCAAACTTTACGAGTGCAACTGTAAAAATGGCAAAAATTGAAAAAAAAAAAAAAAAAAAAAAACGTTAAATATTTTCAATAATCCTTTTTTAATAATTTCATGTTGATAACATCAATTGATAAATAGGTCGACATCCAAATGGACGGGTAATTTAAAAATCCATTAAAAAAATAAACCAAACCGAAAATCAAGGCAAAGCGTCATTAAAAATCGATTTAAGAGGTGAGTAAATTAAACAACTAAAATAAATAAATGATAAACGTGTGTCGATCGGCCTTGGCTCATTACGATCTACCGATCCTACCGTATCCACAAAGCGTGTAATGAATTAGGCGACATTGGGGGCAACGAGAATCAACGATGCTCTAAGAGCTTATCGGAACGCACTTTATTTCGAAGTGCGGCAGACACGATTATGTCACGACGTGTAGTGTGTGGTTAAGCCGGTTGGTCGATACGTCCTTGAAGGACACGGTCGATAGCCCGTAACCCAGTTTCCAAAGTTTTTCATCCTTTTTTTTGCCACATTCTCCTCTTCTTTCATCCCTATGTTTTCAACGTGTTTTTTCTCTTTTCCTCTCCTTTCTGTTCTGGTGCAATATACAGTGTATCATATTCCCATGCATTTGTGATTGATGATGGCGAAATTGATGGCTTTGGCGATTCTCGAGTGCTCAATGTATTTCTTGTTTTCTATCCATCCTCCTTTTTTTCTAGTGTTTTTTAAACGAAGGACGACTTCAAGGAGTCGCTTACTTGCCCCACGATTGACGTCCTTGGAGATATCCTTCGAGCAATTTTTCCTCATCTCCATTTCCACGTCCTGCTTCCGGTTTGGCAAGCTCGTTATTTCCATGATGAATTTTTAAATTCCAGCTCGTCAATGATTTCATCGTCGCTCTCGCCGGTGCTGCAGCTGAATGACTCGTAGCTACAACGAGACAATACGTGAGAAAGAAGTCTCAAAACCCACAAGAAATCCCGAAGATCTAGAGTCGCGGTAGCGACTCGAGACAAGTACATTTACGTCTATGTAAAAGAGTCGCTACTAGAGTCTTTACCGCAAGGATCATGGTTTCGAACAATTTTCGAAAATTGTTTCGATGATATTTAATAATTGCAGCGTTTTTGAGAGATCCTTCAAGTTCACATATTTTTTATTTATTTTTTTCTTTCGATCGTGACTAATTAGAACTCTGTAGCCTAACGCATATTCGAGATATCAATATTTTATTTTTCCAAAACATCAAAAATGGGTGACTTTTTTTCGCACACTTTTGACGTTTAGCGGTTGCGGTCTAGTGACACTAGTTACAACTAGAATGAGACTGTGTTCGTTGATGTGTGTGTTACCGACGACCAAACTTTTCGAATCTTCAGTATAAAAGTGAAAAAGTGACAGCTGTGAATTAAAAAAAATGGTTATAAAGATCGCGGATTATTAGTGATTGTGGGGTTAAAAAATAGGTTATACCGAGTCTCTTGATAAAGATCGAAGGTGCGATCATCTCCTTTTAATTAAAAGATTATCTTAATCGTGACGGTTTTGAGGTTAGAAAAAAATATCAATACTGACAATTTTGTGGTTAAAAGGGAATAAAAAAGAATAATAAAAAATAATATATCGACAGATGTGATGAAAATTAAAAAAAATTTCATTCTTGTTTTTTGCTGTATTTTTGCGTTTCAGCTTTTTTTTACTGTGAATTCGGAATAGCTGTGTGGGACCGCATAGCTGCAATCATAAGAAGGAAATTTTTTATTTAGTCTTTTACTCCGTTGCCCACTTTTTTAGCCTTTCGTTGTATGAATGTTGGATGAATTTTTGATTATAGAATAAATTGGAAAAAATTACTCCGTTGCCTTTTTGTCGTCGTCAAATAAATGTTGGGAAAAATTACTCCGTTGCCTTTTTGTTGTCGTCAGCTGAATTGAAGAAAAATTTCACTTGCGATGATCCGAAAAAACTGGGTGACTAATCTACATCGCTAGCTTATTTTGAGCAAAAATTGGAACTGTGCACAAATCAATGAAGCGATCTTCAAAAAAAGTAAGTTATAAAATATTTCAAGTTAAAGTAAAAATTTTAACATTTTCATTATTAGAATAGATCAACAGTTCTCTATTTTTATAAATTATACTTGAGACATGGAAATTTCAGTATTAATAAATGATTTTTATTATTCCAACGATGTAAATTTCAATCATGGCAGTGCATTTTTTCTACAATAACCTTGTATTTCTAATATCCGTTTGATTTTTCTATGTACAGCGGATTGGTGATGTTTGATAAGAAAATATCAATTTGCATTCAACTTGCGGTTCAACAACTCAGTGAAGCAAATATGATATTTTTGAGGATCGAGGAATGGGTTGTGAACTTTGGAGTGCGCAGACTTCTCTTCGCAAGGCTTCATGCAGGTATTGGAACAAAATTCTTTTTCAGCTAAATAAAAAATTGCAGAATCTTTATTTACTTGAATAGTGGAATTTCATGTAATTTATATATTGTGAACTGAAGACATGCATTTCCAAGAGAACACAAAACTATTTATTGTTACAAATAGTAACAGATTATAGTTGTAAATAACGAGAAAAAAAAAATTTCAAGAGAATTTATTCATATGTTCATTTTCTGTTTCTTTTCAGTTGTATCGACGAGGGGTCGATAATTCTTTCAACAAGTTTTGGACTCGTTTTTGAGCAGCTTCGTCATTTTCTCGGACTTTTTTTCCGGCACGTTTCCACCGTGGAGGCCTGGACTGCGGCTTACCTGTAGAAAGAACAGCTTATTTAAGAAATGGATGTGGTCGGGTACTCTTTTTGAAAATGGCTGTTTTCTGGTTTTTTTTGGGTGTGTAAAATTTTTCTTGCCAATTTTTTTCACGACAATCTTGAAAAAGAGAGCAATAGCTTCAACTTCGTTTTTAAAATTATCCTATTTTTGCCTGAAAAATACCATTTCTGGCAAATGCGGCTCAATTTGAAAATTTCGAGACTAGGGTGATTTTTATCCGTTTTTTCCATTACTTCCAATCGAGATTGAAACTTAATTCAAAAACCATGGGGTTTAAGTCAAAGTAGAAAGAGAGGAAATCTTAGTTCAAAGCTTTTAATCTATGAGAATTTTTTTTTCGAAAAAAAAAAACTCGGAAAAATGTCGAAACGATAAATCGACGTATCTCGAGAAGTATCGGGTTTCAGATCAGATAAAGTAGCAAGAGGGGAAAAAGTTGTATTTATGAACTTTGAATACACTGAAATCGTTTTTAATTTATGTACACATATTTTTACTTTGATTTTTATCTGCCGAGAACGTTGTCACTTTGGGCCTCGCCAATTTAGGATAAAAATTATGGTCGAAAAATGTGTATAAAATTGAAAACAATTTCAGTGTATTTAAAGTTTATAAATATAACTTTTTTACCTCTTCCTACTTTATCTGAAACCCGATACTTCCCGAGATACGTCGATTTATTGTTTCGGCAATTTTCCGAGTTTTGACTAAAAAAAATTTCGAAAAAAAATTCTGAAAAAAATCTCATGGATTAAAAACTTGAAACTAAGATTTCCTTTCTTGTTACTTCGGCCCAAACCCTATAGTTTTCGAGATAAGTCATCTCAGCTATCAGAGTTCCGAATGGAAATAACGAAACAAAAATATCGGACGAAAATTCGAAGAAAAATCGATTCGATTCAGAACGATCGTTTGCAACTTTTTTTCCGTTTGACAATTTCACTCTAATCTCGAAATTATCGAGTTAGGCCGCATTTACTAAAAATGGTCATTCTCAGGCAAAAATAGCATAACTGTGAAAAAAAAATCGCATGAAACTTTTTCAAAGACGAAATGAAAGTTATTGCTTCCTTTTTCAAGGTTGACATGAAAAAAAATGTCTATAAGTCATGCGTCCAATTTTACACGCCCAAAAAAAAGCGGGAGAAACTTTAAGTGCAGCTTGAATTTTTGTCCGGTGATTCCATACTTTTGGTCGGAAGTGTATCTATATTTGAGATTGGACGACTTCCCCTTAATTAATTTTTATTTTATATATGTATATAATATTAATATTGTATATTATATATATGTATATATAATTAACATGTATACCATAATGTACACAACAATAAATAATTCTGATATTTTCGGTTACCTTCAGTGCTGCTTTCTTTGACTGGTGAAGTCATTTTTTTTCCATCACCATTTTGCCTGCCATTTTGTTTCTCTGAAATAAAATATGAAAATTCATGATAGGTGGAGCAATTTCATTTTGGAAATCTTTTATTTATACGGGAATTAAAAAATTATTAACATAATTGGGCTTGTAATATTAGCAGTAAGAGTTGAAACATTATTTTTCTTATGTGCATTGATAATTTAAGGAGTGTCTTTTCAATTACAGTATAATTTATCAATTAAGGTATCAAATTTGAAATTAATTTATCATTACATGACTTACCCATTTTGGGGTAGTTTAATACGTAAACTACTGTGTGAACTCCCGATCTTATTTTAGTACACACAAAAAAAGTCTCCCAAGAGACGAGGTTTCTCGAAGAGTATAAATGTCTCAATGACACGATGTTCAATGGTTGAATGGGTATAACGGCTCTGGCACACTCGACGACAGTTGATAAGCTTCGACACTGTACTATCATCAAATTACAACTTCGACATTCCAGTGGAATACACTCTACACTGCATCGACGATGAGTTGGTAATTCATTAACATTAGCAATGTTATCAAGAGTATAATAAGAGTTCTTATTTAATGATTTGGTTAGAGACATCTCCCGACGAAAATCCTGATATCTATTTTTTTATTTGAGACTTTTTAAAGTTTAATACTGTTTTCTTTAAGTAAAGGAGTTTTTCAGTCGGTCAACCCCCGGCATCATCGAAAAAAAGGGTTCAAAAGTTAAAAACCGTTTAACTCGGAAACTATTGATTGTATTGAAAATTAAGTTGAACCAAAGTGTTCGGAAGGCCAAAATACGTAAGAAAATATTCCATGTTCATTTTCGTACATTTAAATATTTAAATAAGCGAGAAAAAGACGTTTTTAAGTCAATGTACAGCAGATGAAGCACCACTGGGGTGTAAGTAAAGAATGGATAATATATATACCTCTCTCTCGCACTCGTAAAAATGCGTTCGAGAAACCAAAACAAACGTACACACGCGCACACGGACGCTACACACTCGTGCTGTCGAGCTAACCGTATATCGACGCATGCGCTGAACGATCTAGAGTCGCGGTAGCGACTCGAGACAAGTACATTTACGTATACTATAAGATGGCGAAGACGAGTCGCTACTAGAGTCTTTACAGCAAGAAGAGTGATTCTGAACGTATTCCGAAAATTGTTTCGGCGATATTTAATGAATAACATCGTTTTGAAAGATGCTGCGGGTTTACGTATTTTTTTTTTTTTTTTTTCTTTCGATCGTGACTATTTAGAACTCTGTAGCCTAACGCATATTGGAAATATTAATATTTCATCTTTCCAAATCATCAAAAAAGGTAGCATTTTTCGCACACTTTTGACGCTTTGCGGTCGCTGCCTAGTGATACTAACTAGAAATTGGTAACGTTCTGATGATATGTGAGAGTGCGTTCGTCGATGTGACAGCCGATTTGACTTTTCTTCATATTTTATAATAAACAGTGACAGCTGTGAGTTAAAAAAAAGGTTATAAAGATCGCGGATGTGCAATTCTATATGCATAGTGATGTGAGGTTAAAAAAGTAAGGTTATAAAGATCGCGGATGTGAAAGTTGACGGATATTTTTTTTAATATGGATCAGCCGTATGAGTGCGACAGAGATAGCTACAAATTTCCAAGTGGAAATTAAAAAAAAAAATAAGGTTATAAAGATCGCGGATGTGAAAGCTGACAGATATGATAATATATATATATAAACAGTGACAATTGTGAGTTAAAAAAAGGTTATCGGAATCGAAAACGTTCCCTTTTCTCTTTTACCATAAAATGTTCCTCGAATGCAATAATAAGGTTTATTTGGAGACCATTCTCTTCATTTTTTTTTGATAGCTAAGAGAATGGTGTATGATAAACTCGTATTCGGTGAATATTTAATATCTTTGTCGTGAAGTTATGAAGATCGCGGTCAGTTTTAACTTGTGATTAAAGTGATTTTTATATATATGTAGAAGAATGATAGTGCAAAAATAAAGTTTAAATCAATAAATAAACTTTTGAACAGTGTCTAAATAAATAATTTTTTTTATTAACCCTAGCCCCAACAATCCATTTTTCCGAACGTAAACTCTAGAACGGAGTCGAAAACGGTGCTTTTTCTATTTTAACATAAAATGTTCTTTGAATGCAATAATAAAGTTTATTTAGAAACCATTCTCTTTATTTTTTTTTTTTTGATAATTAAGAGAATGTTGTATGATAAACTCGTATTCAATGAATATTTGATATCTTTGAACAGTCGTAAGGTTATAAAGATCGCGGTCAGTTTCAGTTTTGGTTAAAGTAACTTTTATATATATAGATAAAAGAGTGATAGTGCAAAAATAAAGTGTAATTTAATAAATAAACTTTTGAACAGCACCTTAATAAATAATTTTTTTTATTAACCCTAGCCGCAACAATTCATTTTTCCGAACGTAAACTCTAGAACGGAGTCGAAAACAGTGCCTCTTCTCTTTTACCATAAAATGTCTCTTGCATGCAATAATAAAGTTTATTTGGAAACCATTCTCTTCATTTTTTATATAACTGAGAGAATGATATATGATACCACCCTACGTTTGAACCACCCTAGGTTTAAATTATATATGGTTTTAAACCACCCTAGAGTGGTAGAGACCTTAAATACATGAAAATTCTATTTACATTTGTCACCCAAAACGGAATCAAGCGATGCGAAATAATTTTGAGCGAAAAGATATTTGATTTGAGAAAAAAAAAAATTTCATAAGTACTTTACCAATTTTTTTTTGTTTATCTATTGCTCACGAGATATAATTCGTAATCAATAAACATTATAAAAGCAAAACTCGCGTAGTACTTCGGCCAAAATTATTTTTTCCGATTAAACTTTAGCTCTCGAAATTTTGTACGTATACTTTTTTGTTTCAAAATCTCGTTTCGTTATGATTACTTATATTTAAAAACTTTCGGTGCATTCTGATGCTATTGGAGTATTTCTTCGGCATCATTTTTATGGAATATTTTCCGATCCGTTGATCTGTTGACAGGGATGTTTCGGTTTTTTGAATTTTTTTTATACAAAATTAAAAAAAAATTCGTTTTTACTTGTTCGTTGTTCTTTTATGCGTCGTATCTTCTCAGAACTATTGTACGTTTTAAGTAATCTAATAATTTTATAAGTATTGACGGTTAATTACGAAGATTGAATTCACTTCAACACTTCTTAGAACAATATTTCACATTGCATTTTTAGTCTGAATATAGTCGCGATACACCAGCTCGAAATTTGATCATGTATCCATTTTTAGCCGAAATCATTAAAAAATCGCTTGAGCGACCTCTAAAATTTTTATTCAGGATTCAATTCTTGAGAGAATCACTTTTTGATAAAATGTTACCATATTTTGCTGTAATGCCGAAAAAATGTCAATTCTTTTGCATCACCCAGATACATATATAATATAGACATGTTCAATTGGCAAGCTATAAATTTCATACCCGAATACGTACACAATATTGAAATATTTAATTAACAAGCTATGAATTCCATACAAAAAGTCGACAAATCCTAGCCAAAAACAGCATAAATGCTGTGAAAAAAGCTGAGACAAGTACATTTACGCCCGCCCCAAATAGTCGTTCTAGTTAATCCCCCCCACCACCCAACGCCAAAATACCGATTCCCACAAAAATTTACAAAAACCCGTCTAAGTCGTTTATACAAAGATCTCAGAACCGCTCTCATTATGATCAAATAAAATCAAATTGCACAGAGGTGATAATTTCATTCTCGTAAATGTTGTGAGTTCACAAAAAGTTGATAAATAAATAGAGACCCACTAAAGTATATGTGGCCAAGTACATGGGATTTTATTATGTTTATAAAATCTCCAATTATGTTCATATGCCATTTCTCTAATTAATGCCTTATTACAATGAATTATTATCATATGATTTGGAACTGCGAGGGCTTTCAAAAAAAAATACAGAATTGCATTAGCCTGCGTAGTAAGCTTGAACGCTGCCACACTCTCATTTGTAATATTTGTAGTATAGTTTTATTGGTAACAAATTGATAAAAGTTTACTATCGTACGTATAGCGGATACGCACAGAGTACTTGTCCGGCCCGAAAATTTTTCAACTAGTTAGCTAAAAATATGCTTTTTTGTTCACGGCAAATTTTTCAACCACTCCGAACATTCGGATCTCCTGTTGCAAATTCGAATTTTACCCGTTTTGGAATGCATTCAATTGATGACCGCTCTTACATGGCAGGCTTATTCCGTTTTGTAAAACCTGTTCTAAAAGTGCGTGTATATGGTACTGGATTACTTATTCCGAGTGTGCAGTACCGTTTAGATGCTCTGTAACTCTAGTTTTCCCCTGGATGTTACAAAACCGGAATAAACATGCCGTGTAATAACGTGAGATATGCTCCACATGAGCATCAATTCATCGATAACAATTGGTTAAAGGAAAGGAGGATAATTTGGGATACAAAACAATCCGCATATTGTGATTCCAAATTAGCTGTGCTTACTTTACTAGTTAAGACCAAAATGTATGGTAGATTAATGTTGACTTATGTGATAAATTTTATGAAAAATTTTCGGGCCGGACAAGTACTCTGTGCGTATCCGCTATACGTACGATAGTAAACTTTTATCAATTTGTTACCAATAAAACTATACTACAAATATTACAAATGAGAGTGTGGCAGCGTTCAAGCTTACTACGCAGGCTAATGCAATTCTGTATTTTTTTTTGAAAGCCCTCGCAGTTCCAAATCATATGATAATAATTCATTGTAATAAGGCATTAATTAGAGAAATGGCATATGAACATAATTGGAGATTTTATAAACATAATAAAATCCCATGTACTTGGCCACATATACTTTAGTGGGTCTCTATTTATTTATCAACTTTTTGTGAACTCACAACATTTACGAGAATGAAATTATCACCTCTGTGCAATTTGATTTTATTTGATCATAATGAGAGCGGTTCTGAGATCTTTGTATAAACGACTTAGACGGGTTTTTGTAAATTTTTGTGGGAATCGGTATTTTGGCGTTGGGTGGTGGGGGGGATTAACTAGAACGACTATTTGGGGCGGGCGTAAATGTACTTGTCTCAGCTTTTTTCACAGCATTTATGCTGTTTTTGGCTAGGATCTTCAATTACCCCAAAAATCCCAAATGAACCCTGACAAACCCCGAAACTAACGCATCAACCCTAACCTCCCCAATAGATCCCGGAAACCCCCGAAAAACCGCGGGAATTCCGTCAAATGCCGCCAAAACATTTAAAAACCCCGAAAAAAGTGGGTATTGAAAATCACCGTGCTTATCGCTCGACGTCTCGAAGAGCACGATCTCCGAGCTCATGTATGGATATAAAAAAAAAAAAAGATGCGTCAGCGCAGTCAGGTCTAAGAGGCCGGACGAAAGCATTGCGCATGTGTTCTCCTCAACCACTGACGCGTTCGTAAAACTACGGTATATACAGCTGTATGTGGGAGAACAGCTGGGAAACAAGGTCAATCTTAGTCATGACACACGAGAAGCAGAAAGAGAGAGAGAGAGAGAGAGAGAGAGAGAGAGAGAGAGAAAGAGCTACGTCATCATTCTCCGGATTTACTGACGAGCCCTCGGCGATCGACGAATCCGAGATGCAGCTTTTTTAAACCTTATCCAATTGGATAATATCGTCCTCTATGCCCTCAGGATTATATATAAAAAGTATGCATACGCGCAATATAATTAATAATATATCTATATAGGGCATTTCACGTGAAATGTTAAATGTGAATATTCTGTTTCTTTTCAATTGGTACGAATTTTTAAAGGTTTTCTATCTTATAAAATAGTAGATTTAGCATTTTCATTCAGTTTTAATCCTACTTAAAACAAAAATATCAGCTCAATTCCCAAAACAAGTTTTTCATATATATTTTCATCTTTTGGCCAAAAAGTAATATATTTTTAAGGCAGTAGTCTCACCACAGTCGCATTCAAAAGTTAACTCTTCGGTCAATGTCCAAAAACTTGGATATAACTTGCGGAATAATCTAATAATGGTAGTTGTTACATATTACAGGAATCTAAAAACATAAACTTTCGGGAACAATGTCTAATATAAAGTTTAGAGTTTCCAAAATAACCACGTTTCCCTATCTAATACACATAACGGATCCATGAGAAAACGCCGAGTGCACAGAGAAAATTTTATATGAAAAATTACTAAGTTCACATTGCGGCGTGGTACCACGTGGACCATTATGAAGAAATTTCTTCAAATCAAGTCGAAATAGAGAATTTCGAAAAAGCGAAAGAAATGTGAAGAAATTGTAAAGCATTCTAGAATATCTGTAGCATTTGGGAAAAGCATGACAAAAACATGGAAAATGCGTATAACTTTTCGCCACAATGGCTTTATTGTGCATATCAATGTTCGTAATGTCTTAAAGATGGTTAAATTTTGTTCATTATGTTTCGCGAACCGAAAGCTAAGCACTGAGATTTTAGGAAATAAAATTATTTGATGTAATTCATCCTTAATTGCCCTTCTCTGTTGACAAAAATGAAACGTTAGGTTTTCTTCGCAAATCGATAATTTCAAGGACATAAAAAATTTTGAGAATTTTTTTCACAATACAAAATATTTTCAATTATACAAGCCGGATGTACGCAGAGCAGAACGCGCTTTAATACAGCCAACAAAATTCGTAAAATTTGTAAGTATTTACTTATTCCGCCATTTTGATATTTTTCAACGTTACGAAATTGTCCCCTCGTACTGTAACAGCTGCTGCTTATATATTGTTTCTGAATTGCATTGGTTATTTTACTTCGGATGATGTGTAAGGCCAATTTGCTGTTAACACCACGCGGTATTTTTTTTTTTTTTTTTAGAGATGTTTACTATTTCGAATTTATGTACCGCACTCTTAGCACCACCAAAGCCATTGAATTTTTTTAAAATAGTATATTGGTGCATAGTTATAGTTTACGTATAAGAAAAAAAAAAAAAAACAGAAAACGAAGATATTATATTCTTAACTTCAAAAAAATGTGTTACTCTGTTCGAAACTCTGAAATGTGTTTTTTCTCGAAATGCTGTTTTTCAACCCTACGGATATCTCTGACCCTAATTATCCGATTGATTTCAAATTTATCATACACCCTTCAATTTATTGTCTCTACTGTATGAACTACTATGGTCTATATATTCTTATTATTCCATTTTCATAACAATTATTAATCCGACAAATATCGTAAAAAAAATAATTTCTTATTTATAATATGAAGACATTTTTTGTTAATCATTTTCTTTCAATTTATGTAGTGCGAGCAATAAGAAATTAAATAATAGTCGCTATATTGACGCAGCTCAGTATACAAAAAAAAAACATTCACATCTCTATAAAATAATTCGTTAATATTAATAGTATTTTCTTAAGGAAGCTTTCCAGTGTGAAATTTTCAAAAAATCGATTTTTTTTTTTGCTTTATCGAATAGTATACACTCTTCCGAATATTCCCTGAAATTTTCATGCCGAAATTCAGATTATTTCGGTTACTGTACAGCATTTCTTGGAAGAAGGCAACGGAGCGCTACAGCTGCCGCGTCGACTTTGAACGCGTTTTTCTCGAAACAGCATTTTTCAAAACGGTGTCCAACTTGGAGGGCAGAGTTTTAAAGCTATCGAGTTGAATTTTTTACACAATATTCTTAACGTCATTGTTTATCGTGCTATGGAAGCTTTTTTTTTTGACATCTTCCTATTTTTTTGTAAAAAAAACTGCCAAAAAAAATGCTAAAATCGATACTTTTTGTTCAAACCGGCGCCATTTTTGCAAAAAAAAAAAAAAAAAGCCTCCATAGCACGAAAGCCAATTATATACCGATCAATAATCTTTTTGTGTTTTTTGTTTCAGATCAAAATTGTGACCCCCAACGTGGACACCACATTCAAGTGCATTTTCTGCAACAATTGTTTCATCATTTTTATAGATATTAATTAATTAATAAATCGATCTTTAAAAAATTGTTTTGTATTCTTCAATACCCAATTAATATACAAAAAAAAACCAGACCGATTAGATTATTTTTTCTTTAAAAAAAAAAATCGCGAAAAACAGCGATTTTTCGGGCTGTCACACTGGAAAGCTTCCTTAAATTACCTCACGTTTTATATCACGTATTTATATGATTTATCTCAATCGGCAATTGGTCCAATATGGTTCAATAAATGTTCGCGACTGAATACCTCAATAATCACATGTTATAAGTAATTGACCAATGAAAAAGTCCGAAATTTGTACTTGAGGCTAAGGTATTTATGTACTTTTTCGGATTCAAGCAACGACGAAAACCGATCAAAATTGCACGATCCAAGACCACAACTGCCGATAACTCGTAAATTTCAAATAACACTTATCTGCGAAAATTACATGGAGAAGTGCATTCAAAGTTATTTATTATCAACTTTTTCTTTGGGACAAGCGATTGCGTTACTGGAAGAAAAATGAGAATCGAATATATACATTCTCTGATATTATTATTTTTTTTTAATTTTCTTTACAGTGAGTAAGCGTTTTTTTCGTGAGTTTTTCAAAATATTATCGAACATCAAATCAATAGATCATTATTAGCGGCTCCAATTTCAGGGGCATTTTTTCCATCGAATTATAATTAATTGGGTTGAGTCCCAAAACTCTTCAATAAATTGCCAGTACAACATTCGATTAGCAGCTATTGTAAGCAAAAATACCAATTGTACTCCTGACACTCTCAATAAGCACGTTTCTGCTCCTAATTTTAACCACAGATTACTGCCATTTTTTTCAACCCCGCTCTACCACGGGTCTTCATGACCCAGGCAACTTCTCGTGCTTTTAACTGTTGTAGTAATTGCTTTGACAATTTCTTTCAAACAATTCAACTGTTACAGATGGTACCGGACTCAATTAAGTTTTGAAAAAAAAAAAAATTCATCTGTATTTAGCAAAATTTAGGGTTGATCAAAATATTGGATATGATTATGTTATAATTGATCCCTTTTTATAAAGTAGGGTTGTGACGCGTGAATTAGCTGTTCATTGTCGTCGCTTTTCCGCGATTCTGATTGGTTCGCTATGACGTTGCACGTAGCTCGCGTCTCATGTTAAAGTTCAAGTCAAATTATGACTCTGAAGTTATTCTGTCTGCTCTCAAATGTCACAATGACAGCTGGTCCTTCAAAATATCTACGACAAATCAAATTTGTTTTTGACAAGTTGCGAATAAGAAAGAACAATAGCGAACGAGAATTATTCTTAATACATCTCGAAAAAAGGAAAAATTTATTACAATTTAAATAAGTAAATAATAAATAATAATCTTTTATGTATAACTTATTATTTTTAATTCGTTGCAACGGTTTCAATGATGTTGAGGTCTATTTTATTATTAAAAATAACGTTAGGCAAGATGTTATCGCGCGCGTTTAAATCGCCTAGTATATTATATTATGCATTTTAACAACTGTTTTATGATAAATAATTTTCTCTTCGAGCGCACTGAATCACGCCCACGTGCAATAATCATCGTGCCGAGTACAGGAAGAGAAAAAAAGCGCAGCCGCTCACAATTCTATTATTCTTGGGGAACGCTTCACGTTAAAAAAAGTGAGAAAAAAACTCTCTCTTATCTTGCCCTATTTAATGAGGTTTCACATCTTAGCCATGCAAAAAATGTCCTCGCAGAGGTTTCGCAGCTCTTCAACGCCTTTTGAATTTTTATATATTTTACTCCCTTTTCTTTTTTTATAGTGACTCACCGTCGAATGACGCCAGTAAAGAATGAGCTCGTGAATATTTGTACTTGGAGCGTACAGAAGGAAATCCCGCCATTCGTTGAAACTAATATTGAGACTGCCATCTTGATCCATTCTGGAATATTTAAAAGAAAATAAAAAAATTGACATTTCTCTTCAGTAATATGTTATTTTTTTTTTTTTAATTGTTATTAGCATAACGTTTTTACCGTTGCAGTAATTTCGTTGCCTCTTCTTTGCTCATTTCTATGCCCAAATCCTTGAAAGCTCGTATCAACTCCTCCAAATCGATTTTACCTGAAATTTAATGAAGTAGTTAACTTTATTTGCCTAGTAATGTTTTTTATTTTTCTAAAATAACATTTTAAATTGATAAAAAGAATTCACAACGTTTCATAATTGATATAACATAATGTTCAATAACGATAAACTTGGAATACATTGTTCAAAGGCAAATACATCAGCAGAAAAAAATAGGTCAACTATATTAGAGAAAAGATATCGATTAGATGACTCTGAAGTTTGCAACGTTGGAGTCCAACGAAATGATCTAAAAAAACTCCGATAAGTCCAGTAATTCTCCAATTTTGTTCCCTGCCGAATTTGCAATTCGTAGTTTTTCAACCTACACCAATAATTCGTGAAATAAAAAATTGGTGAATTACAAACATTTTTTTTTTCATTCATTTCGTTGGACTCCAACGTTGCAAACTTCAGCGTCGTATCGATTAGCTGCAGTGAGAATTAATAAATTCATTAAAAATCAATAATATACAAAAAATTAACAGTAAAAAAAAATTATTATTGGAAAAAAAATTGCAGCGAAAATAATAAAAAAAATTGTTTAATCTTACCGTCTCGATTTTTATCAAGATCAGAGAATTGCAGTCTGAGATTCTTCTCGTGTTCCCGCACATAATGTATGAACTCAGCAAGGCTGATGTCGCCGCTCTTACTCTTGTCCGACTGTGCCAAGAATTTCTGCCAAAGCAAGAAGTTAAACGATTAAGAATTTGTGTACACTGCGTCTTATTCGCTAATGAAAAAAATGATAAAAGACAAAAATAAAAGTTAATGCATTTAGGTAGAAAAAGAATGAAAATATTTGGAGCTCCTCAAAGAATTTTGGACACGGGCCACGAGACATTAGCCACGAGTTTGAGCATTGAACTAGCCAAGACCTTTGAACCAAACAATTTCTGAATACCTCAAACATCAGTAACATTAACGAGAACTGTTTCCATGTACAAAACGAACGTTTTTTTTGTTCACTCAAGAGCGATAATCATAATCAATTATTAGGTAATGCTTGCATGATTTCGTAAAGGCAAATTGATGTGGAAAGGGGACTACGAATCCTAGTCTAAGATATTCATAAATTTGTTTTATTATTAAAATCTTCATTCATTTTTTAATTTTTATTTTATATGTGACAGTAAAAAAAAAAGAAACGGACGACAAAATGTCAATATCACATTTCGTTTATGCCTATTCATTCGGATTGATTGTAATAGAACAGTCTCGAGTCTAAGAGACCCGAATTGACTCATGATTTTCTACTCAGTGCCATTTTTTATAAACTCCAATGACTTTTTTTTAGAAAAACTGTCCAAGAAATTTGTCAGTACAGATGTGGTCTTCTTCGGTAACCATAACACTTTTAAAATGACCAGGTCTCACAGACCCAGTGTGTACAACAAAGTAGCAAAAAATGTGTGTGAACTACTTTATTTAAATTGTTGTAATATTATTATTTAGGCAGTAATATAAAAGAATTAATAAATAAATATGTAAAATACGTTTATATTGCTATCATTGATATTGACATTATTATATCTTTTTTTACACATTTGGCATTGATCTAATTTTGTTCTTTTTCCTCATTTTTCAGGCCCTTTACTCTACCGTCATTGAGACACGAATCAACCTTGGTGAAACCCTACAATGATTATGTAAATCCTCTAGGGATTGGGGATTTACTAGAATTTTACACGTTCATCAATAATACTTGAAATCAAAAAAATTGGATGAAAACATTTTTTTTTTCTTTCAACTGCCAATGTAATAGCTTATTTATTATTAATTACATTGAAACTGTGCAGAAATGATTGAAAAGACATTTTTCATTACTTAAAAAAATTGACCTCAATTTATAGGCTCGACAATTACTTTGCATGAAAAAGATTTTGAAAATGAAAATCTAAACACAAGAAAAAGATAATTTTTTGTCGTATTACTCATGTTTTTTTTTTTTTAATAGCCCAAGTTTATTACAACAACCGATTAACGTTCCATGAATGTATCATTGTTCGCGGAAACAGTGCTCGGAACTTAACGACATTCGTTTAAGAAGACAAACGTACGCGCGATTAACGAATTTCGAAACGATAAAAAATCATAAAAAAAGAAACTTAAGGTTCCAAATAAGAAATGAACATAAAAGCAATAGAAAAGAAACTTTAAAGCGATATGCTAAAGTGTTGGTACAGTAAAAGAAAACGAGTAATAAAAAAAAATTACGAATAAAGTTTAAAAAAAGTTACGAGAATGTTAGAAACGGAAAAGATTGTAACAGAAATTACAAAAAAGTGCTAAAACGTCATGAGACAGGTAAAAAAAAAAGATGAAAAGTTACCTCGGCATAACGTTTGTGAACGCCGACCTCGTGTAGAGCTTTGGAAAGATCGTGAACGTCGATTCTTCCATTGCCGTCGAGGTCGAGTTGTTGAAATATTTTCGAGAGCCGCTCCTCGTCCTGGGCCGGTAACTCGTGAAGGTAGTGGGCGGGCATTACACCGCCAACCATGCCTCCACGACTTGCGGGCATAATTACAGTTCCCGGACAAGGGAGCTTCGAAAAAAATTAAGCTCTCTTTGCAAAAGCAAAACTTATTCAAAAGCAACCAAAAAAACTAGAAAAATTTCGAGGAAAAGACCAGACTCAATTTCCGGGAAAAGACACTTTGAAAAAAAAAAACGTCAAAATACCGGCTTTTGGAACGTTTCGTGTGAATCGAATGGTAAAATTCGGTATTCACTTATTTTCGGCACTGTACAGCGAGAATACGCGGAGTCGCGTTTTCTCGCAAGATTTTCGCACACGCTCGGAATCGGCGAAAAAACTATATTCCTGGACACACACACACGACATACACACGTGTATACAGGCGCACACGCGCACACGTACGCGTGTCGCGTCACATCGCGATTTTGAGACAGGGAAACGGAATTTTGGAAATTAGCGTGAAAGAAAAATGAATAAAATGAACGAAAGATAATGATTTTAGTGGTTTGGGAATGAGGAGCCACACGGAACTCGTATGTACACGTACGTACGAGTTCCCCTCCTGACGATTGCCGAAAAAGGACTTTGTGATCCTGAAACCAATGGTCGTCTATCGCCCAACACGACACCAACAACGATGCGCGTCTCTGTCTGTGGTGTGTGTGCGTCAGCGGCGACACACAGCAGACGCGTTTCTCCACTGCGTTCTCTGCTTCCCCGCGTTTTTTTTTCTTTCCCCCCTTTGAGCACTGCGGATCGACGGTAATGCGACTCCGTGGTAAATGGGATACAAACTTTATTTCTATGTACCTATAATCCGGGCTATATAACGCTTATATACACCGGAAAGAGAAAAGAGAGAGAAAAATCATGTAAAGCATTTGCGTCAACGTGGTCAAACCACGACTATAACTATATACATGTCAATTGCTCTCTTTCTTCACTCTGTCCTTACTCCTCTCCGTGACCGATTATTGATATGGATTGTTGCGTCTAGGGAGAGCCTCGAATGTGGCCTCGCATAATAAACTTCGCTCTCTATCATATCATATTATATTCTACACGTGAAACGTTAATGTTCGGTTTTTATTCCTTTTTTCTGCAAGTTCCGCGCTAAGAAAAGAACGACTAGCGACATCTAAAGGAATCGTAGGGAAATCAGTGGACCGTTGCGAAACTCTGTTGGTAAAAACTGTAGCGTAAAAAGATCGTTTCTCCGCCACTTATGAGCAGTGTACAATCGACTCCCTCACTTGTCACGTTCCCATGTGTCCACTGTTCTCATATGTCTACTCCGTCTGTTCCTATGTGTCCACTTCCCCACCCCCCACTCTGACACATTTTTCGAAACATTCCAGACGCCTTGCGCGCTGCGCATGCGCTGTGGTGTCAGCAGTCTTAAAAGTGGTGATGGAGGAGAACTTGACACAAGGGAACTTATTTGGTCCCGACGGGTTGACAAGTGGGAAAGTCGACTGTAGTATTTTTTTCCAATAATTTGATGATATACGATAGCGTATGGTCAGATGATCGTTGTTGCTATTTTTTTAAATTATCTTTTACAAAAAACAAAATACTGTTATAATTTCAAATATAGAAATATTTTTTGGATGAGGAAACCAGGAGAAGTTGGTCGAGGAAAGACGGGATTCTTCATTGGAGTTGGATTTCTATGAGTTTCTAAAGTAGCAATAGAAAAGAAGGATAGCAAGGTTCTGCGGTCGGTAAGGTAAATTGTGACAGGCTGTAGGTAAGGAAATCTTGCTACTCATTACGTAGCGGAAAATATTGGTTTAGGATTGTGAGTTTCGTGTCGGGTACAGTGGCGGACTCGTCAGTACGGCTGAAGTCAACTGTACCCTGCCCTAGACGCTGTTTAAGGATGTGAAATTTTAGGGGGACGTGTCTTATATTAAAATCCTAGCCTGAGTGACCGTTAACACGAACTGCTTTATCATTTTAGCCGCATTGCGGCTGCAGCATGAACTTCTGAACGCTATACAAAAATGCCCGCTAGTGACATCTATTATTGTGCAAGGAAGCATGTTTCGCTTTTTTACCGCAAGAGTTCGGTCGTTGTAAATTTGATTCACTGAAGTTCAACAGAGTTTTGGGATTCCCTCCACTTTCATCCAGTTTTATCCGTTGTATCTGTAATTTGAGCTTTTTTCCTGCGATTTTTTTCGAAGAATTGTCCTCCTTCGCTCCAGGCTGCGGTCCGAATTGTGTAAACAGCGCTCACCCTGACTGTTCCCGATACCGTCTCAACTGGGCGTTTTTTAACCGAAATCGTTTTCGGTATCGATGCCGTGTCGACTTTTGCTTTTTCGACTAAGTCCAACGGACCTAATATCGGTATCGATACCTAATTTTAATTCCACCGATATCGAATGTGCCGAATTTTCGCTTTTTGCTCAAGTCCAACTGGCCCGGTATCGATACCATAATTTGTTGGGTCGCTAACTACCTGTCGAATTTTGCTTTTTCAATTAAGTCCACCAATCCAGTATCGATGCCGTCATTTTGCAGGTCCGATGCCTCCTGTCAAATTTTTTTCCAATCCACCGATCCGGTCTCGATACCGCATTTTCGCAGGTCCGATACCGTGTTCACTGGCATTTCTTTCTTCGCGAGTCTGGTGGTGTTTCATAGCAGGATAGACAAATGGATGGATAAATAAATTTACACCAGTGGAACGTAGTTGGCGGGTAGGGAAGGTTCGATGAATCCAGGAGCAATTTTATTTCATTTTTTTTGCTCTTGGAACACGTGTTTGGGAGAAGGGGCGTTTTGCATCCATCTCTTTTTTTTCAATGGTTATGATTATCGATTTACAATTGTTTTAAATATATCCGTTGCAATCAAATGGTGGAGTACAATTCATTGTCGCCCGATAGCTTTTCTCATGGAATTTTTCATCCTTTGGGTAGCGAACCGCATAATTTTCAGCCTTTGGGTAGCGAACCGCATAATTTACGGTACCGATACCGTACCTGCGGGCTCGCTTTTGGGTAGCAAACCGCATAATTTACGGTACCGATACCGTATCTGCGGGCCCGCCTTTGGGTAGCGAACCGCATAATTTACGGTACCAATACCGTACCTGCGGGCCCGCCTTTGGGTAGTACTGCATAATTTACGGTACCGATACCGTACCTGCGGGCCCGCCTTTGGGTAGTACTGCATAATTTACGGTACCGATACCGTACCTGCAGGCCCGCCTTTGGATAGCGAACCGCATAATTTACGTTACCGATACCGTATATGTGGGGGTCCCACTTTGGGTAGCGAACCGCATAATTTACGGTACCGATACCGTACATGTGGGGTCCCACTTTGGGTAGCGAACCGCATAATTTACGGTACCGATACCGTACATGTGGGGTCCCACTTTCAGTTACAATGCCGCATAATTTTCGGTATCGATACCCTCAATTGGGCCCGCTGGGACTTGCTTTCGGGTATCGATACCGACACAGTTACAGTTAAAAAAAGCCATTTTGCCATAGTCGCGATACCGAAAAAAATACGGTATCAAGATCAGTCAGGGCAAACGCACCCAATATATATATACTTGCCGGGTTACACTGTACGCTATGTACGCCTTGTATTGAGCATAATTCGTAACGCGGCCCTAGAGATTATTCAAACTCTGCAATGGCACATTCCCCGCGATAAAGGAGATTGCCAAAAAGAAGAAGAAGAAGGAGCTGTGTCGCATAGACTCCAAACGTCGGACAGAATAAATACAGTGCAACAAACGAGTTCGCTATTTTGAAAATTCACATGTAAGTTTTATTATGAAAATCAATTTTTTTTTGAATAGATAGATAGGTTTTGAATGACACGGTGGATCTATAGTGATTCAAGAGCGACGTTAACCGAACCTTGGTTCCTTCGTCGATACCTGAACAATTTATATCTCCTCTCTCTATTGTTCTTGGGACCTTCGTATCGAGTACGTTGACGTCCAGCGGTTCCACACTCTCGTCGCCGTTTATCGAATTCACAACGGTCGTGCCAGTTCCCCCGATTATCGCTTTCACACCCGGAATCGCGAGGATATTCCGCCCGATTAAAATATCACGAGAGAGTTGGTCATCTCGCACCACATAAATTTCGATCTCGAGAGTTACGTCATCGATTGTAAGACCAACCCTCGCACACCCGATCGGTAGCGACACCACGTTGTTAAATCCTGAAAGGGGCTGATCCGTGAAAGACAACGTTAAGTGCAATTTACGTGCCGTGCTCTCTATCATCACCGAACAGTCGCTTCCCATGTCGATCGTACATTCCTTATTTACTCCGTTTATGATGCACACCTTTATGGGTTTCTGTACTTCGACCGTCGCGGTCACCGCCAGTACATTTTCTTTCCCCCTCTCGGCTAGTCATGATTTCTTTTCAGCGCGTTTTTCGCCCCGTACCTTACTGTAGCATTTGCTTTCGATATGGCCCGGCCTGTTGCAGTACGTGCATTGAGGGGCTCCGCTTGAGTCCCGTCCAGGTATCGAATTACCCTTTTCGGCCTCTTTCGTTTTTTTGCACTCTGCTCTTCGGTGCCCGGGCTTTCCACAAGAGTAACATACCCGGTCGTTTTTTCTTCGGATTTTTCCGGGCATATGCTCGCGCTTCGCTTCTTTAGCTTTTGAGGACGGAGTGGGGAAAACGCTGAGACAGGCGTTCAAGTCGGACATGGTTTTGCAGTGACTCGCTAAAACCGCTTGCCGCCCTGACGGATCAGCGAGTCCCAAAAAAAGTCAGAAAAAGTCCCAATTGGGACTCGGGACTTAAGTGGACAAGTGAGACCCAACTTGAGTCCCAAATGGGACTCGAATTTCCTTCGCCATCAGTCCTAAATTGGGACTTGGAGTCTTAAATAGGGACTTTTTTGCGATTGAACCTTAAAAAAAGTCCTGAAACTTATGACGTCATATCCAGTTCGAACCGAATGAGGAAAAAAAAGTCCCGTTTGGGACTCAATTTGGGTCTCACTTGTCCACTTAAGTCCCAAATTTCGAGTCCCAATTGGGACTTGTTTTGAGACTTTTTTTAGGGACTTGCTGATCCGCCAGGGCGTATCCCATCGTCATGGATGCCACGGGCTACGAAATCGACTATCTTTTCCTCCGTTACGTCCAGCTTGAGCAGATTCAACATGCCGACTTTCTCTAAGGAGTACGTTAATAGATCCTGACCAGGCTTACTCATGTATAAGGCTGCTTCTTTGAGAAGTTCTCGAAAGCTCGTCTCATCAGGAAATTGTTTTACGATCGCGATAGAGAACGCCTCCCATGTTAGGTGCGCGTTACGCAGGGTCTTATGCCACACTTTTGCGTTTCCGCGCAATTTGGAAACGCCCAAATACAACTTTGTTTTGCTGTCCCAGTCATAAAGGATTCCGCAATAATTTATTTTCTCGACCCAAACGTATGAAATTATTCGATCTGCCTGAGTTTCGGTTTGACATACCCGCTATGACCTCAGCTAGCTTTGCGATATCCGAATCGCGGCTGCTACCGCCAGCGCTCCCGAAGCGGCTGTCACGGGTAGGGCTGCGGCTTCTTGCTGTTTTCGGCGTTGATCACGACCTTGAGCGACGTCTTCCTCGATCGTCGTCACGTTCCCCTGATGACTCGCAAGCACGTTTGCGGCTGCCACTGTCAACATTTTCACGTTCACGTTCCGAACTCATCACTGCCTCTTCTTTTTTTTTATTTTATTTTTTTTTTTTGGGTGCTAAATTTTCACCGTTGGCTGTTCACTTTTCACTGTCCACTTTGTGTGCTTGAAGTATATCCCACTTCTGAAACGTAGGAAAGAATTTATTTAGTCAGAAAGTATTTTTATTCAAAAGAGTTTAGGCTTCCTTGATTAACAATTATTTAACGATAGTAGTAATTTGATTTAACAGAATTAGGCTTTAACCAAGTCGCTAGCGTCGGAGATCCCGAGGGTTTGTCCCGTGAAGCAAGACTAAAGTTCCCGATCGTCCTTCTTAACATCCGAGGCCTGAGCCCACGCGAAGGCCTCCTTTTTTATGATTGCCGCCCCTCTGGTTTTTCCCAAAAACCGTAAGGACTCTTTACCGAGCAAGGGGTAAAAAGGCGAAAGGCATTGTCACTCAGTCGTCACGTGTTCGTCGGATGTTTTAAAAGAACCTCGGAAAATTATTCCTTTCAATATATATTTAAGCAATCTACGATAAATATATATCTCGTGTGATCGACATGGAAGAGGGCGACAAAAGTATTGTACGTTTTGTAAGAAAAACCATGTATTGACGATAAAATTGGCGTAATAAAAAAAATAAACACCATATTTGCAGGTTAAGAGGAGAAAACTTCTTCCTCTTGAGGCCCGATTAGCCATTTTAGAGCGATTAGATGTCGGAGAAGCAGCTTGTGATGTGGCTAAAGAATTCAAAATATCGCAGAGCGCCGTTTTCAAAATAAAAAAAAGAGAGAACATTTTGAAAAATAAGGACATCCTTATGTCTTGTAATGGAACTTTCACAAAACAGTAGTGCACCAGGATTGAAGATAATCCTTTAGAAAAGGTAGTATACGAATGGTTCGTTCAAAAAAGAGCCATAGGAATACCTATTAGTGGGCCAGTTATTCAAAAGCAGGCTTTGATATTCAATAAAATACTCGGTGGACCTGATTCCTTCAAGGTAAACGACGGTTGGCTGACCAAATTCAAAAAAAGACATGGAATAAGATCATTAAGTGTATAGCGGGAAAAATTGTCTGCCGATATTGAAGCAAGTGAAGAATTTCGAATGGAAATGTGTGATATGATCAATGTAACAGGGGATCCCTCGACCACATCTTCAATTGTGACGAGACTAGTTTGTTCTGGAAGATATACTACCGGACAGAACATTAGTGGAGAGAAATGAAAGAGGAACCACAGGCAGGACGAAGCCAAAAAAATCGAGTCACCGTAATGGTATGCATAAATGCTTCGGGCAATCATAGCCTCCCAATTTATGTCATTGGTAAACCTGCAAAACCTCGGTGCTTCAAGGGTGTCAAACAATTACCTATAGTGTATACAAACATCACAAAAGTGCCTGGATGGACAAAGATCTATGATGGATTGGTACACGACTGACTTATTCCTACCTAATGTAAAGAAGAAACACGATTGCGATAGATAGCGCTGCAAAAGTTATTCTAATTATGGACAATGCGCCGTACCATCTATCCGAAGAGGAATTCAATGCCATATAGGCCAAGCAACAGAGCTCTAAAATCATCAGATTTTGACACAAATAATAACAGGATACCACTGGTGCCATTACAATCGGGCGAGCTCCCCGATGCTAATTGCACAAAATTCGACTCGAGAGTCGCGTTTTCTTTTTTTTTTATTAACAATTTAGTGCGAAAAAACGCATTTTTTTTTGGGTTTTTGCTTATAAAAGAAAAACTAATGGATCAATGTGATCGGTCCCAATGGACGAATTGTAGAGAATTGAAATACGAAGAAAATGAGAGCTGAAAAAATCCGATCGGTTCATTATTAAGGGAGAAAACCCAAAAAAAACCGAAAAAAATAGCGTTTTTTCAAAAATTCATAACGTCGCCATTTTTCGAGCTGTAGTGCAGGCTCTTTGTGAGATAGTAGATATCGATACGTACTTCCTGTGTGCGAAATCCAGACGCTGTCGAATAATTAGTTTCCGCGTAATTGCAATCACAAGTTGTACATACCATATTTTGCAGCAAGGCTCAATGCTCTGGAGGTCGTCCGATTCCAATTTACCAAACGGATTTGGAAAGTAGAAGTGTTCAGCTACAAAACGTCAATCTTCGTTTTTCATTTAAATGCTGAGAAATAGGTAAAAATTGCTCGCAAACATGAACAAAAACGGCCGAGCGCCCGAGAGTCGTCGTGGAGTGGGGGTAGGGCATCAGAAGCGGAGAAGGCGCATATATAGTAATACAAGCGCGCTGCACGCTAGTTATGAATCTTCGAATTTGATTATCTCGGCAACCAGTAGGGCTATCTTAACATATTTTTTTTAATTCTGGGGTAACTGGACCACCGGAAACTGATTCTGCACTCAGATTCCATAAAAAATCAGCGGAAAACTTTTTTTTCTGATTTTTTTTGCTACATGCCCTTATATCAATATGGTATGGATAAAATATTGTGAAATAGGTATGACGCTACCAGCCAAGGAGCTTATTCATTGGAGAACATAACAATCATTTTTATTAAACAGTTTTTGTACAGAAATCGTCCTTAATACTATCGATATTAATATTATTACATTCAAACTTGAATACAAATAATTAAATTAATTGTTTTCTTTTCGCGGAGTTCGAAATCTCCGATGCACTATCACAATTATTACTATGTACATGGATGGTAATATTTTTTTCACTTGAATTATCGTCCTCGATTTCACATTCATCCTACAAGCAGTTTTCGACTATTTCACAATATTTTATCCATACCATATTGATATAAGGGCATGTAGTAAAAAAAATCAGAAAAAAAAAGTTTTCCGCTGATTTTTCATGGAATCTGAGTGCAGAATCAGTTTCCGGTAGTCCAGTTACCCCAGAATTAAAAAAAAATATGTTAAGATAGCCCTACTGGTTGCCGAGATAATCAAATTCGAAGATTCATAACTAGCGTGCAGCGCGCTTGTATTACTATACCTGGCCAAAAATCCCCTCCCCGGGGAAAAAACCTTGGACAAGTACATTTGTTGATCCCTGTTTCCATTTGTTTTCACAGAAAAAAACTACCCAAAAAAGTACAAAATTTTTTAAAATTTGGCAAGATTGAGATAGGAAAAAGAAAATTGTTTCTATAAAATAACTATACTCCAAATGACAAATAGAAATGAAAAACTTCACATATTTTATCGAGATCCCAAGAAAAAAAGCAACAATGCCCATCGTGAGTGTCTGGTAAAAAACAGAGTCTACAAGTAAATGATCAATTTGCGCATAAAAAAAATAATTACTTTACAAAAACAGAAATGGAAAAGCCAATGATTTACGTTCAGCACTAAAATTTATAATATCAATAATAGGACAAGTATTTTATTGTCGCTTGAGGATGGAGTATTTAAAAAAAAGCAAAAATTAGTTGGTTATTGAAAAAAGTCACCAATGTACAAAAATAAAAATCGGTCAAAAGAACAGAGTCCAGAAAAAAAAATCGGGATGAAAAAAAAATTGAAGAAAAAAATTTCGAACGAAAAAAATTAGATTGAAAAAAAAATTTCGGCCGAAGTACTTGGCGAGTTTATAACACATACAACATTACGTGAAATACATTACGTGATCCAAGCTATAAGCAAAAAAACTCGCCAAGTACTTCGGCTGAAATTTTTTTTTCAATCTAATTTTTTTCGTTTGAAATTTTTTTCAGCAAATGAAGGTGAAACCCTCCCCTTCAAAACGGCGTTGGTTAAATTGGCCTAGGCCAACTACCGGCGAAATGGCATGAAAAACCGTCCCGGCACTCTTTTTAATTCTTGTCCGGAATCTTTTCGCCGGTAGTGTATTTTTTTTATATAAAAAAGAATCAATGTTGTCTCTGACCATACACTACGTTTGCTTCCGTAACTCTTTGGTGCGATACCTTTTCTCGCAGAAATTTTTGACGAATAGATTATGTTCGTAGAAATGTCTCCAAACACGTGAAATTACGTGTGACACGCGGAACTAACACATGCAACAGTGTTCCATCAGCGCTGCCAGCGCCATCTCACCGAGGTCACGATTTCGGCTTCACTCTGGCTGCGTTCGGGGATCACTATTTGCGCTAAAAAGGCAACCTATAGTAATACTATTTAATGGTAACGTTAACGTTTATAGCGCAAATAGCGACTCCCCGAACGCGCCTTCTAGCCTATGCAATTTGCATGGAGTGAACCCTCCTTGTAGTAGCTTTAATTGGCGTTCTACAGTTCTGGGATTCCCTCTATTTTTGTTGATATAACACCGAGTTCTATCTGTAAACAACATTCCTTCGATCTCTGTCCGCGCGTATTTTTTCCAAGAAGCGTCCTTCGTTCTAGATTATTAAAAGTGACTACGTTAACTGGGCGTATCGACCGACGCATATTTAAAGATATTGTCATCGTCGAACAGAATATTCAACTGTAACAGACGAGTTCGGAATTAAAAAATTTTCCAACGTGTAAGTTTTTTTTTATAAAGACATATGTTTGTTATTATAAGGACAGTTGCCGATTTTTTTATAATGATTCGAATTATCAATCGAAAGCCACATACAACGCAGACTGCACAACCATGAGAAAATTTTCTTATAGTTTTTGATATGTAGGGATTTGAAACAAAAAAAACAGCTAACAATGTCTGAGACCCTAGCGGATCCGGTGACGGGAAGGAAACGGAATTTTCCATTATCTTTTTATAACTTTAGACCTTAAAGGCAACGCTAGCGTGAACTATAGGGTCTGAAGTAACGATAATTAAACAGACAACGGAAATTTCCGTTTCCTTAATTACCGTCGTCCCGTCGTTGGATCTGCCACAGTGCATGCAAGCATTTTGGCATGGATCTAAAAGCCCTATATTTGTCCATAAACGGTTTATTTATTAGATATATACCTAAATATATCTGCAACGATCTTATTTTGGAAAAGTAACACTTTTTTGTTCAATTATAAATCATTTCTAAGCCTGCATGAACAATCGGATCAATGAAGATACCATAAATGCAATATCGAAATGGGTCCCATGTTCCACAGTTTTTTATCATAAACCACAGATATTAGATGTACAACTTGTTTTAAGCAACTTTTATTTATAAAAGTTTGAAAAATAAAAATGCAAATCTGATTCAACATAGTCGTCGACTTCTACTTATTTTTACTAGTGTCCCAACACTCAGGCAGCTGATGGATTTTATGTCAAAAAAAGGCTTGATTTTTTTACGCATACCATATATTAGAAAATGATAGAACTTTTTGCATATCTCATATTTAGGAAAAAAAATCATTCATTGAAAAGATAACTGAAGTGATTTTTGCCATTTGTTCTAAATGTAATCTATGTACATGAAAACTTGAACGCAGACATGCAGATGCCTTAAGGCGCTCTATCAGTTGTGTGAGTACGAGAGAGATAACTAAAAAGTAAATACACGTTTTTCTTGGAGACGCTTAACATTTTGAGAAAAGCAAAAGTTTCACCTTCTTCTCTGATAAAAGGAGAACAATGCGTAACTTTTTTTCTTCTTGAAATATCAAGCCTCCGAAAAAGATGTGCAGCAGAATATTTACCAACTGTACGGCTAATAGATCACCTTAAGGCCTGCATGCTCTTCCTAATTGTAATTTTTTCTGTATATGAAAATTTTTTTTACTTTTTTTACTGACGCTAGAAATTTGAAGCTAGAATTTACTGACGCTAGAAAAAATAATGCACTTTTTAACGATTGATTATTAAAATTAAAATGTTAAAAGTAATAATCAGCTTTCTGATCACAAGAAAATTATTAGCGCGCATGCAATACGACATAATCCATTCATCAGTTACTCTAAATAAAAAATATTTGCCTTGTGTTTAGTAATTCATCACCTATCGATTGGAGCCCTATCAATCGTGTGCTGCATTCTCTAACCAAGGACCTGAGCTTCTTATTGTTAAGACGCATGAGCACAGCACGACAAAAATAGAGGAAGAGAGGGCATCAATTAGAAGAGATCAGCAAATTCAAAAATTTTCCACAGGACATAATTACTGGTAAATTTAAATATTTCGTATTATTTAATGTATAGGGTGTTCAAAAAGGGCAGAACAACTGTTTTCTTGCAAAAATATACATTGACCAAACAAATGTTTTGAATGAAAATTAAATAGTTTAAAAGTAATCCTACAGAAATTGGCTCACCCTCACTGCTACCCCTTGAAGAAAAAAGGGGCGAGTTTGAATTTTGTAATGAAAACCCAATTTCTCGTTACATATTCTAATTCTACATTTGAAAACGAGAAATTGGTCTTCCAAATTTTTTTGACATCATTTATTCATCGGAATTATAAGCGTTTGCAGTTGTCAGTAGTAGCATTCTCGTAAGTACCCTGGTGGATCCGACGACGGTAAGAAATCGGAAATTTCCAATGTCTTTTTCATTACCGTTACTTTAAATAGTAAAGGTAACGCAAGCATTGCCTTTGAGGTCTGACCTTGTAAAAAGGACAATGAAATTTCCCATTGTTTTTTTTTACAAGATCGCGTTATTGAATCCACCAGGGTAGATAGAGTTCCATAACGAAGTTATTAAAAGAGAACCACAGTTTGAGTTATTTGATAACCTATCCACTGATTTTTCAATCAACAACATTTTTGCAATGCGTCACTAGGGTTCTAAAGAATCATCGTGAAAATTTTATTTTTGAAGCATGTTCAGCGGGAGGGTTCGCAGGAGTAAAATCGGGTGATCGGGTTGGCTACTCAATTCTACCTTCCCGACCTAACAATTTGGAAAAACTTGATTCAAATATTCGCATGCACTATCATGTTCCTGAGCAAAAATCTTATTCCAAAAATCCTTTATACTTTTTTCTTATAAAGGATGGTTGTCCACATTTAATTATAAACTATGACTTTAAGCTCACATAAAAAATCAACTGAGACACCATAAGCATAATTGAGATCATTTCCACGTCTCGAGTTATTTTCTCATATATCACACAGATAATATTAAGAGTTCAAATAAGTTCTACCTGTTTATAAAGCAACTTTCTATTTATTATAGGAATAAAAAAAAACCAGTCTTAATCAACTTGGTCACCATTGGTTTCTACTACTTTTCGCCAATGCTCAGGCAGCTGATGGATTCTATGGCAAAAAAGCTTGTTCTCTTCAATGTATGCAATTTATAAGAAATGGATAGAACTTTTTGTACATTTAATACTTAGGTAAGAAGAAAAGAATCACCATTCTCTTTATGTGAAGATGAATAAAGTAGTTTCTGTTATTTGCTCCGAATATAATCATCTACCTAACGACTCCCAGATTTTTCAATTTGCTAAAATGTCATCGAATTTTTACTCCTATCACCACGAATCGTTTTACTAGGAGAAAATATGACTCGACGAGTGCTCGGAAAATAGCTTCAAATGTCCTTGTCCCAAGACTATACTGAGCCTCTTGATATTATGTAGGAGGAAACTTAAACACATAATTTTTATCTTTCTTTTGCTACAGTTTTTTTTTTACATCGGAGATGAAAAATTTGTTATTCATATATTTAGTGATGAATTTCAAAAGTACAGACTATGAATCTTTGTTGCTAGATTTCCGGATCATAATCATTTTCAGTATAAACTTGTATAGTTGTATTAGAGAAAATATATTGCATCAATGAAGTTGGATTCGGGAGGTTCTACAGATTAACTGATGCCATAAAAACTGAATAAGCGCATTTTAAAGGATTGAATATACAGAAAAAATGTTGGAAATAACAAACTGTGTTTGAGTTTGTTTTCGATCTGAAGAAAATAATTATCGTACAAGCAATGCAACGCAAATTATCTGTTGCTTCAAAAAATATTTTTCATATGTTTAGTAAGTCACCACTTTTCAACTGGGATTTTATCGACAGTGTGCTGCATTTTATGATCCAGGGACTGAAGTTCTTTATGTCAAAAAGTATGACCATAGCACTGCAGCAAACAAAGAAGAAAGTCCAATAAAAAGAAGACAGCGAATTTAAAAATTTCACAAGGTATAATTATTCTTTGATGAGAATTTTCTGAACTATTTTAATATATATGTTAATGTACAAGGCTTCTTCTAGTCTTGACGTATCGCATTTATTAATTTATTATAAATATCACTAAGGAAGTTTCAAACTTGTGCAGGTGTCTCTAAGCCACGAAATGGATCCAAGTCAGTTAAAATATGAGGCTAACGTAACTCATGAATTTATTACTTTCACGACGAAATATCACTGGGAAATAAACGAATATGCGCCTTGTGATGGAATGTATCAACAAAAATTTCAAACCACCACTTTTTCAGTTGGTTGTGAAAATGAGCCTATGACCTGCAAGATGTTCTTTTACTCGAAAGAAGATATGGCGCCATTAACAATGACATTTTCAAATACTAAACATGTGTTAGCAATGAATTTGTCTGTATACATCAATAGCAGGAAGAAACACGTATGTTGGTACGCCCAACCAATTCCAGTAATTCACACTACTGATGAGATCGTCCTAGCTATCAAAAAACGCCCTTTAAAATTCGCGGCCCTCGTCCAGTTTACCACCATAACGTGTGGCGTCGGCGGGTTCATCTCTAAAAGTTTTGATAAAATTTCTTACCAAACTCCTCGAGAAAACGTTCTAAAAAACTTCAAAGTTATGTTTGACAACAAGACTCTTTGTGACGTTACATTTATGTTAGGAAATAAAGAAATATCCGCCCATAAAGCTATACTCGCCGCACAGAGCAAAGTTTTTGAAGCAATGTTTCAAAGTGAGATGAAAAAGGAGAAAAGTAGAGTAGAAATCGTTGACACGGAAGTAAACGTATTCGAGGAATTCCTCAATTATCTCTATACTGGAGACGTGACTGATCTGGCAAAAGTAGTTGAAGAAATGCTCGTGCTGGCGGAGAAATATCAGATTGATGACCTTAAAACGTTGTGCGAAAACCATATGGTGAAAAATCTTTCCGTAGTGACCGTTATGAAGAATATATTTATTGCAGATAAGTTCTCCTGCGCTGAGTTAAAAGAAAAATCTATTGAATTTCTTCAAAAGAATTCTGCAAGAATGCTTACAGAGGAAAGTCTCGATGCGTTAAAAAACTTAAAAGAGATACTGTCAATTACTTCATCAGAAAAATGAATCCCGTTCGTAAAAATCTCGATTGATTTCGGTTTCCGATTTACCACCAACGACTTATAAAAAATAATGATTCTCTTGTATTGAACTCGAGTATAGTTGGTTAAACCACAGCCCCGGGATTCTGTAACTCATTATGACGTCGTTATGAATCGTTATACGTGTTAAAAGATAGGGTAACGTTATATAACGACGTCATAACGAGTTACAGAATCCCGGGGCAGCGGCGATAAATACCCGCGCTGATTGCAAAAGAAGCAGATTTTGTACCGATGCATTATTTTTAGTTTTTATTGTTTTGAAGTAAGTGCTGAACGGACTCAAATACTTCTTTTTCATTTTAAATGAATTGTTTTTTTTTTTTTTCTTTCAATGTGGGCCCCAATTTGTGAAAAAGCAAACATTCTCAAACTTTTTAAAATTATTTTTAATCGCAAATATACTGAATATGTTACATATAGCTTCGTAATCATTCCCATTTTTTATCTTGGTGCATCATGTGAATGGATCGATACAAATAATGTTTCGTTTTTATTTTATTCAAATATCCGTGATTCAGTTTCATGTATAAAATATCATTTTTATTCTACCTTGGTAAAAGATGAAGTCTACTTTAATCTCTTGTATTAAATGAAGTAAGTTAAGAGTACATGTTAAGTAATACGAAAACATTTTGCATTTTCAATAAGAACGTTAATAAAAATACATACACATGTGTGGATGATACTCTTATTTCATTGATGGAGTCCATCATCATAATATCTCCCATCATAATAAAACCCTTTAATAGGTGTGCAGGTAGAAACTCGGCTCTGAAGTTGATTGGATTAAAAAATATACTTGAACACATCCAATTCGCCCGCCATTTTGGATATATATGTAGCTTAGTCATTGCTGTTTTTATGACATAAGTTTCAGTCATTTACAAGCTGTCATTCCGTGTGTATCAATTTTATAAGAGATGGATGTCGATAAGCAACATTTACGTCCCTGCATTCTATTCTGTTTTCAAATGAAAAAAAAAATGCTGCTCAAGCTATGGAATTGATTAATTCGACTTTGGATGAACATTCTGTTAGTTATTTAACAGTAAAAAAGTGGTTTGCAAGATTTCGTGATGGAAATTTTAGTCTTGAGGACGATCCACATCTTAAGTATCTTTTCGATAAGGTTGAATTTGACCAAAAAAGCCGAGTTGCTACTTGCACACCTATTATAAAGTTGCGGGCCAAAATCCTCAACAAATATTTCAGAGAACTCCAAAATTACGTTTGACAGTAAAATTTTCTATAGTGATACGTTTCTGTTTGGAGATATAGAGTTATCCGCTAATTTATAAGTGATCAAAAAGAATTATTCGCGAATGTATAGCCGCATAATTATTCATCTTCGAACACAACAGTAAATCAACAACTGGAACATCGCACAATGTTTCCAAGTGGATGACGGAACAAGACAAAAGCAATGTCAATATAATTGAATTAGGAGCAACGGTGTTTGAGGAATTGCACAACAATCTCTATACTTGAGAAATTAACGGGGTCATCCCATGTGACAGCTATTTTTTTTTTCGCTTTTTTGGGAATTCTTTTTGATGAACCATTAAAACACAATATCTTTGAATTTTTACCAAACATTTATTAACATTTTTACAGTCCCTCAAAATTTTATCATACAAAAATAACGAGCTGAATCGACTTTACACCGTTTGGAAGACACTCATGTGTTGGTTGACGGCTGCCATGATTCCGGAAGTTTTGCTCATCTGAAATAAAAAAATCAAACGGCATTTTAATTTGTAGACCTGAGAATATCGCTGGAACTAGAGTAAAGTAAAAATATCGAAAATTGAATTTTTGGCATGGTTTTAAAAGTCGAAAAAAACGACGAAACTTGGAACTTAACATTTAAAACCGTGCCAAAAATTCAATTTTTGATATTTTTACTTTATTCTAGTTCCAGCGATAGCCTCAGGTCTACAAATTAAAATGCCGTTTGATTTTTTGATTTTAGATGAGCAAAACATCCGGAATCATGGCAACCGTTAAGGGTTAGAATAATTTTTATTAGAATTTTCAAAAAATCGATTTTTTTTTATTGCATTTTTCGAAAGTATACATATTTAAAAGTATCATACTAAAATTTTATGATGATCCTAGCAGTCTACGTATACTTTTGAGGGACGCTCACTTTGTTATCTGAGCGCGTTAGGGTACGCACCGCTCGGAGCGGTACTTATTCTTCGAAGGAGACCTCTACATTAGAATTTTCGAAGCAAGAAGTAACTAGAGTCCAAGAAAACGTTCTCTCTACGTTAGTCGTGTTTGAAATTTTCAACCGTCAACACCGAAAAAAAGTGCAGCACGAACTGTTGTCGCGAAAAAGAAAAAAACCGTCGTTAAAAAAGTTCCGGTTGTAAAAACTCAGGATTTAACGATCAAATTAATGAAAGAACTGTCAAAAAACTATGGTTTAGCAATTCAAAGACATTCCGATTCCGTGGAAGAAATGCGCAAGGAGATCTGGGCAGGATTTTATCATAAGATTTAAACTGACAGCAATCCACAGCATTCGTACTGTTCTGAATCCTGGTGTAAATACAAGAAAGCTGTAAAAAATAATTCTGTTCATAAGTTCAAACATCCTCCTGCTCTCGCTAAAGATGTTCAAGAAGTTTTAAAACCGATCTACGATGATTTGACAACACAAGAACTACTTGAAAGATGCCTCGGCCGAAACACGCAGAATAATAACGAATCTTTCAACAACTGCGTCTGGTCAATGGCTCCCAAACACATATTTAGCGGAAAAAAAATTGTTGAAATAGCGTGTCGAACGGCTTCTTGTATTTTTAACGAGGGATTACAGCCAGTATTAAAAATCTTGGAAGTAATGTTGATAAAATCTCCGAAACTATTCAACTGACCCTCACCAAAATTTTACCACATGTTCTTTATGACTATAGCTATAGCGCATATCATACGAATTTTGAAATTTTGAGTGTAACTATTTTTTTTTCATTAAATGATGAAAAAAAACATGATTTTTCGTAATTTTTGAAAAAATGGCCGCCGTTTTGTCATTTTTGAAAAAATCAAAAATCGTATGATATGCGCTATAGCCATTTACTTAATGAATCTAAAACCATTTTTTTTTTCCAGATCATCCATTCCAGAGATTTCATTAACGGCGCACACCCATCTTTTTTTTGGACCTGTCTTCTCCCCCATTTTTGTGTACAAAAACTGAGTGAAATAAATATGAAAAAAAAATTTTTGTGTATTTTAAGAGTATATTTTTGAGGCCTAACACTTTTTATATCCATATTTATAATTTATACCGGTCAAAAAAATTCGTGAAAATAGTATTTTTTTTGCCCGTCTAATTAGGGTAGACCCCTTAACCAACACATGAGTGTCTTCCAAACGGTGTAAAGTTCATTCAGCTCATTATTTTTGTTTGATAACATTCTGAGGGACTGTAAAAATGTTAATAAATGTGTGGTAAATATTCAAAGATAGTGTTTTTTAATGGTTCATCAAAAAAAAAATTCCCAAAAAAAGCGAAAAAAAAATAGCTGTCACATGGGATGACCCGTTAATAACTCGGAGCATTTTCATGGTTCACACGAATGATGTGGACGGTTGAAAGAATAATAGTGGTAACAGATGAGTATCAGGTCCTGTCGATGCTGCGCAAACCTGCTAACAATAAGATCACTTTTCCACTCTATTCGAAAAACTAAAATTCTGCTGAAATTCCATTTTGCGGTACCACGCGCTGGTATCGAGGGGTGGCATTTTCTCGTACGTACCTATGAATGAATCTTATGAATAAAAATATAATAAACATAATTTAAAAATCAAATTAGCTAACATTTTAAGGAACTTTATTGTGATGTAAAAGTTCTCAACTAATTTGACGTTATTTATTTTTTTTTTTTTTCATTAAACAGTAAATACTGGCTAAATGGGGAAAAATGACGAGAAACACTTCTGTAGAATTGTTATATTGAGTATATAAATATATTACACCTTGTTTCACAGTACACTTGTTGCAAAATACATAGAATTTCACTTTGAGAAAAAAGATATATATATATATACACACATACACATATACATATATATATATATATATCGTCAAAATTTGAAGCACGAGATTTCCACCTTCGCAATGTTTTATAGAACGAATGTGTATGTGTGTGATGCTTAAACATTTACAATTTTAGGCTTGAATTTTTGTGCGCATCTTATAAATTGCATTGGGCTAAATAAATCATTTTTTTAATCAATCTGATTTAACGATCGTTCATCTCAAAAGGGTCATTAGAAATTTTTTCTGAATTCTTGTATTTCACGTCAACGGTATCGAATGGATTTTTTTTTTCTTTTTGAATTATCTTTTTTCGAGGCTTTGGTGATTTTGCGAAGTAGGCACATCGATAGAAACAGTTATACAAAAAGCTATATTTACATACATTAAAGATCATTGGAGAATAAGAGCGATTTAAATGTCTTTACTTTTTGTATTATTATTTTCCGCTCTCATTCTAAAAGATCGATCTTTCATAAATTTTTCGTTATTCCTCCATTAATTTTGTTTCTCACGGAAAATTTGCTTATCAACAGATTTGTGAACTATTCAAAGTCCAAGTGTACTGGCTATTTATTCATTATATACGGATATGTATATAATTACAATTTTTAAATATATATTTTTTTTTGATAATTATTTTTATTTCATTTTTCTTTAATTCTCATTTTTCTTTTTCTTTTATCGTAAATACGTTCAAACAAAGAACTTTAATCATTGAGATTGTATGTGTATTTCCATAACGACATGTTTAACATGCAATTAATCTGAAGCTACGAACAGAGTCTTGTTGCGCTTGTTTGTTTTCCCATCATTTACTCATTTACACAGCCCTTCGTCCCTTTTTCGCATGCTAAATTCTATCATTCGCTTTCATGCGTTTTCTTCTCAATTTTTTTACGTTTTTCTTTTTCATGTATTTTTTTTTTCTAACAAATCGTACCCTCTCCCTTGTGTATAGGCCGAAGAACGTTTTTCTTTCTCTGTTTTCGCATGGCCTTAGCGATAATTATGCGAGATCAAAGTCTAGTTTAATGAAGACTCGATCAGGGGGCACAATATAAATAAATAACTCGTCCAATCAATATCCATAACGCAATTAATAATATTTAAAACACAATAAGAATAATAATAATAATTACGCGTATATATTTTCTCCGTATTGAAAAATTCGTAGCGTTTGAGAGAGAGAGAGAGAGAGAGAGATAACGAATTTTGTGAAATATATCTTTATCTAATTGCAAATTTGATAAGTGTCAAATTCGTGTTTTTTTAATATTTGCGAGAGAGACAGAGCTTACATGACGTTAAAAAAAACGTAACAAGTAATTTTTGCATTGCACCGTTTTGAGATTGAGCAGGACGAGCCAATCGAGACGAAAAAAAAATAGTCAAATTTTTTCAATTGTTCTTACAATTTTCTGTCTATTAGTTACAAGTTTTCTTTTAACCGGCAATTAATGCAGAAGTTGCAAAAATAATTTTTAAAACAGAAACCGATTTTATCTAATCGCGCTTATTACGTTGAAAAAATCAAAATTGAACTCCAAAGTTGAATGCAAAATGATATTTTCGTCACTCTTTTCTCGTTTCCACTTTATTAATTTTTTTTATAATTATTATTATCATTATTATTTTATGACCGGTGTTTACGATGAATTCACTGAATTCGGCATTAGTAAAACCGTTTTCTTTAATCTCGACTATTACTCGAATACCAATCTATAATTGCATATATATGTATCTATATTTAAGTAAATTATTAATGTATAATTAATTGTACAATTTTATCATATATAAGTCAACATTGTACAATTAATATAGATTATTTGAAATGATTAATTCCATTAATTTTACAATTACATACAAATAGATATATATGCATTATAGTTATTGATTCGTTTTGAAATTTTTATGCCCGAAAACAAGGTTAATCCTCAGAGTTATAAAAAAATAATATTTCATACCCTGAAAAAATTTCATACTCCATGTCGAAAAATGGTTTGTTTTTGTTTTGTTCTGTTTTTCCTCCTTGTAAAAGTCTACACATCGTCAATTCCAATAAAACTGGAATTTAATTATTTTCGGTTTTCATATATATACATATATATATATATATATATCTATATCTATATATATATATATATATATATATATTATGTTCATAAAAATAGAGAAGCAAAACCCAGAGGCAATTGCAGTACATTTATTATTAATATTTTTTTACTGTACCACGAATCGACAGCAAAGTGTCAAACTCGAACCAAATCTTGTCACAAAATTTCCTTTCTTTTGCGTTTCTGGATTTTTTTTTATAGCGAATCCACAACATTGTATTTATTTCCGAGATGAAGAAATATTCGAAACCGCCAAATTTTGAATCAGTACGTGTGATAAAAAAAAATCCAACGAAAAATCATGTTTCTTGGTTTGTTACAGTCAAACGTCTAGGACTTTCACATTCGTGATAATTAGCAGTCTTGAATATTTAGAATGATATACTTTGCGTTCGAAATAAAATTCGTGAGTGATGCTCCTTTATTTGTTGCGTTTTTTTTTCCTTTTTTGGGGGAAATAATTTAAAACACTTATTAATTGCCCGCTAGCTTAATTAAAATCTAGCAATATTTCGATACTTCGATATCTCGTGGTTCTCTCGTTTTCGGGATTTAAGTAACGCATTGTCCCAAATTCAGCATATAGGGATATGCAAATTTACGATTTGCCCCGGACTTTCCTTTCTCCTCGACGTGCAAATATACAAATAAATATCATCTACACTCGTCATGTTTATAAAACACTGACCATCGATTCTCTGTTAAATTTTAACAAATTCGCATCAACATTTCTGCTTCTTCCTGCTCGATCGGTATTTTTCTTTTGTTTGTTCGTGTTTTTTTTTTTTTTTTTTTTTTTAGTGAAAAACAGAAAAAATTGATAAAACAAAAATTAGCAATTAAAAATGTTAATTTAAATAAAATTGAAGAAGAAAAAAGATTGACTGTCGATCGTGAGAATCGTCAGAAAGTGAATTTAAGCTATTAGCGCGAAGATCAACAATCTTTATATAATAAAGTTACAACAAATTCGACGACTCGAAAAATTTCGATTAATCGTGAAAAAAAAAGATTATTTTATTATTATTATTATTATTTTTTTTTCAAATTGAAAAATCGCGAGTTTTAGTTAGATAAAAGAGAAAAAACTGGACATTGCACCGACAACAGTAATGGACGAAGAATGGAGTAGATAAAAATAGTAGTTTACATATCACATTGTTCGTAACCGTAAGAGGAAAATTTGCATAAAAATGGCCTCCAACGTCTAAGTACTATTAATCTGGGGTGGAAAAAGCAACGCGGTCCGCGAGAAGAGTTTCTTTTTCCCCTTTTTTCCTGGCCTCCGGACACCTGAGATTTTTCTTTGTTTTTTTGCATCGTGTTATGAAAAAATTGTGTTTATCGTTCTTGTAGAAAATTCGTGAGACCGAATTTTTCCTGTGTTTAAAAAAAATTCATATTTCGATCGCGCTCAATCGAGACACGGGAGAATTTACCGTGGTTTCTTTAAGAGACTATCATTTCTTTGTGGTATCCTCCTCGTTCGACCAACGTTTTTCCTGCTCTTGCAGCTCGAAATCCCAACGAAGTTCCAATTCTCGCATGTCATTCGCTATGCCAGCTTCGTACGTGTCTTCCTGAAGTTTCAAAACACACCGAGGATGGATTATTCAACAATTATCAAAAAATATGTAAGTATTAGTGGGATCATCTCTGGATAACATGAAAAAAATTAACATTATTCAGTACAATTACTACGCACAACCTGAAAACCAAGTTTTTCAAAATGCTCTTAGGACTAAACTACTGAAGACGGTTAAGTGTTGTTCAGACCATGTATTCTGCAACTTTAATTATTAATAACTCATGAGGAGGGAGTCTGATAAAAAAAAAAACATTACGGGACTTTTCGACTTGAAATCCGGTCATAAATTTGAACTTATAGTATAGACAATTGATGAACCGACAGCGATGGGTGCGCGCGGTTGGTGTGTGGCTTCGGCGATCTCCCAAGTTAAGCAGCCTCGGGTGAGACGAATACTTGGTTAGGTGACCGCTTAACCATGCACCAGCTCACGCGTCAATCGCTGAGCGAGAGGCAGTTTTGCTGAGCTTTCGATGGTGCTAACCAACTGGAACTCAGTAAAAATATAGCCGCCTGTATCGGCCGGGTTTCCCACAGTTTCCCCTGGCCCTCGTGCAAATGTGATGCAGTAGTGCATTAAGAAAGAGTGGTTGTAAGCAACACTCTTGGGGGGTCTCACAGGAACAAGGAAATTAGTGAAGTGAGGGAAAAGTGGGGTTAAAGTGAACACACACACACACACACACAAGTGTGCAAGTGTGCAAGGTGTGCAAGTAGAAACTCGGCTCTGAAGTTGGTTGCATTAAAAAATATACTTGAACGCATCCAATTCGCCCGCCATTTTGGATATATGTAGCTTAGTGATTGCTGTTTTTATGACATAAGTTTCAGTCATTTACAAGCTGTCATTCCGTGGGTATCAATTTTAAAAGAGATGAATATTGATAAGCGACATTTACGCCACTGCATTCTATACTGTTTTCAAATGAAAAAAATGCTGCTCAAGCTATTGAATTGATTAATTCGACTTTGAGCTTTTTTTTGAATTTGAGTGAACATTATGAGTCATTCAACAGTAAAAAAGTGGTTTGCAAGATTTTGTGATGGAAATTATAGTCTCGAGGACGATCCACGTCCAGGTGCAGAAAAAAAATTTGAAGACGAAGAACTTCAAGTTTTACTGGATGAAAACCCGATATATGGGAAAAGACCATAGATAGTAATGGCGAATATTTCGATTATTAATCTTTGTAACAAGTATCTTTTCGATAAAGTTGGATTTGACCAAAAAAAGCCGAGTTTCTACTTACACACCTATTATATAGACAATTGGTCATGGGATACCCTGTATGCTTATTGTACTAAATTTCTCATATTATGTCATAAGGAAGGCATTAGAATATTCAAATAATTATTATTCTAAAACATGTGTTGTGAGTACAATAGTTTATGATTTCCGGATGGATGCCGTGCAGAGTTTCAGCGTATTGTCAATGTCTCGCAAACGTTACAGTTTGCATCAGCAAGGCTGAGAGCTCCGATACTGAAGCTCCATGGTCTCAGGTAGTCCTTATATACGCATGGTCACCATTCCGGATGAGTGCACCAACCAATCAGAGTTTTTGATTGATCAGCTGGTCAATTAAAAAACCGAGAGGACGGTGTGCCAGATTGGGTGGACCTGGTAATCTCCGTCTCTGTTTAAGTTGTTCGAGTGTTGTCGGATTTCTAGGCCTTCTCTATGTTTCCTAGAGAAATAACTCAGTGGGTTGACCAGCATTTGAGCTTTGTTGATCAATTAAAAATTCTGATTGGTTGGTGCAGTCATTCAGAACGATAACCATGCGTATATAAGGATTACCTGAAATCAGGGAGCTTCAGTATTGGAGCTCTCAGCCCTGATGATGCAAACTATAACGTTTGCGAAAGGTCAGCAATATACGCTCAAATTCTACATGGCATCCATCCGGAAGCCATAAATTATTGTAACAATAATGGCCGTTAAAGCCTCAAAACTAGAATGTGTTGTGAGTATTATGTTTTTTAAAATCGATACTCACTTCCTCACTTTTGTAGTCTTTGTTTATGCTATTCGACATTAAATTATTGGGGGTTTGTTGAATCCAAGAAACTCCGCCGTAAGGACTCCAATTGCGAACGTCCTTTTCCTTTTCTCTAATGCCCGACTCGATCATTTGTAATTCTTGAGCTAGTCTCTCGCCCTCGGTCAATGCTGCGCCCTGAGTTGCCAGCTAATTAATAAATAAATTGTATTTTTTAATGAAACACCATATTCAATTCAAACGATGTAAGTGATAAAAATGAAATAAATCATTAAAATATAATGGTTTTAGGGATGATGTTCTGTATATATGGTCGCAGTAAAAAATTTACATCCATTATTTCATACTAACAAGGAAAGGTACTTTGGTGTCCCCCTCCGATTTTGATAATTTTTATATATGTTATAGTCCATCGAAAATTAAGAGACACGTAATTTTTTTTATCGGCTTAAAGTTATTTTTAAGGGGTGAAATCGACCCCCAAAGTTGAGCATGTTTTGCATCTGGTAGAGTGTTTCATATAGAAGCACTTAACCGATCGTAACGAAACCAATTGCAAAACGTTTTTCACGTCAAATAACCTGTATATAATGTTCAACTTCTTATGCACCCCTATTACATGGGGATGATTCACCCCCGAATATCCAGAATTCTTTTGTATAAAAAAAACTTGCAATCCGATTTCAATAAAACAAACGCCATTTTGCAGAGCAAAAAAAATAAAATTGACGTATTTTTGGGTTTTTCTCAGATTAAAAAAATTAAGGGGGTAAAACACCCTTAAAATGTCAAATTTCATTTTGAGCACTGTCCCCTTCCGATTTCAATATTTTTTTTATAAAATGTAGCTTATCGAAAAATAAGACCACCTATTATTTTTATTGGCTCAAAATTATTTTTAAGGCGTGAAATCAACCCCCAAAGTTGGGCATGTTTTGCATCTGGTAGAGTGTTTCATATAGAAGCACTCAACCGATCGTAACGAAACCAATTGCAAAACGTTTTTCACGTCAAATAACCTGTATATAATGTTCAACTTCTTATGCACCCTTACTTACTGCAGGGGGGTGAACCACCCCCTGACATTCATAATTTTTTGTATAAAAGAAAAATTGTCATTCGATTTCAATGGAAAAACCAACATTTTGAAAAGCAAAAAAAAATTATAGTGAATGTGTCTAGATTTTTCCAATAAAAAAAATTAAGCGGGTAAAACACCCCTAAAATCTCAAATTTCATTTTACGCACTTAAATGATAAAATTCAATTCAATTGGTCTCATTATCATTGCGTATCGACTTATATGCTAAATAATATTTATTTCGCATGTACATCGGCTTTTTAATTATATGAAAAATTGAGTACTCCTACATCTTCGGTGGTCGTGAGCTTCACGATTTTTTATTTTTGTATACACATGGTCTGTACACAAATATATATATATAGGTTATACATAGGCGCTAAAATCTTTCATGTAGTAAAAATAGATTCCAATTCAAATTTTCGTTTCAATTATCATTCCTGAACTTAATGATTATATTTTGAACAGTAATGATGTTCTTCGAAGAAATGTTTGAAACAAAGTGACTTTTTACACCATGAACATCTTACTACAGCCACATTTGTGCAGCCTTCAATTTCACATTGTGTTTGAGATGACATACCAAAAGCGAATTCAACGGGATTTTCGAAATGCTCAGGTCGTTCTTCTATGTACCCACTTTTGAACCAGGCATATCGAAATAAATTTTCGTACCTCGGAGATGATAATTGATTATGTACTAGAGATTGCAGCTTGATTATATTATTTCGTAAATGTAGACTTAAATCATAATCAAGTAACATGACACTGTCTGAAAAATGTCTGACATAATTTTTCCAAATTCTAAATCCGAAGACATCAAGTGGCTGGATATTCCCTGTTGTTCCTTTCGGTATGATCATTGTAACAATTTCTTTGTTATGTGGTGTAACTTCCGTGACAACACTAGGGCAATGTCCACTCCATGAGTCTATTAAAAGCACACTTTTCTCACCGACATTTGGGAAGAACACTTCTTGAAGCCATACTTTGAAATGTTCTATAAATCAATATGTAAAAATTAATAGCACATCTATTTTTTATATTTGAATATTACATACCAACGTACCTGATGTAGCCTTGCCAGATTTTGAAACACTTATAAAAACATTGGGAGGTCGAAAAATGGTTCGTTCTACGATTGGCCCCAACCGCCCGGATGGCTCTTTTAAAATTATCAGAAGAGGTGACAACAATTTTCCTGCTGCTGATATTGTCGGCTGGATGGTGTAGCTATGGGTTGTCGCTGAAACGGATTGTACAAGGCATTCTACTTGTTTTGTACCTTCTTCTGTTAACGTTCGCCCTGAATGGACTTCTAATTGGAAACCACTTTGATCAGAATTATAAATATTTTCCAAGCCATATTCCTCAATTTTCAATTGAACTGCGGAGACAAATTTATTAGCATCGTTTTGTAATATGTCCTTTGATTCGAGAGTCTTTCTTGTCACGAATTTATTTATTTTTCTACTTGTTATTCGATGAACTTTTTTAAACTTTTTTATCCATGTTGGCGAAGCCCTGAAACGCAAATTCTCATGCCCAATCAATTTTTGGGCTTGTAATGCCCATCTCCGAAGATCGATATCGTGTACAATGAGACCTGCTTCTATGGCGCTTTTTAAATTATCGATTGTATATTCAGAAATGCGCGACAATTTTTCCTTGTAAGTTCCGCCTTTATTAATTTGTTGAGCCCAGCGCCTTAATTGGCGCACAGATTTAACGAGTTTAAATCGGTTTTGGACTGTTTCTATTTTCCTATTTTGTTTCGTTTTTGCACTTCTCCAGTACTCAACAGCTCTTTGTTTGTAGTCGTAGCTCAAATCTTCTTCATCGTCAGTACACGTTTCAGGGCTTAATGGAGATTCTCCAAGACCCCATTCGATGTCATTATCTTCGACAGGTTCTACTATGACATCTCTAAACGGTTCTTGAAAATCTAATGTCGTATCTTCGACGATTTCTAACTGATTGAACTCTGCCATAGAGGCCTTCAGAATTTCCGCGAAACTCTCTTTCAATTCCACTTCATTATTGTTAACAGGACTGTCAGGAATGTTCATTACCTCGAATGTAAGAAACAACAGTCTTATTACGTTCATTGGATTGATGGACATGTTAATAACAATACGGTATTCACGATAGCGGACACGATAATGACTGATCAACAGTCGAACAGCAACTTAACTTCTGGAATAATATAAAGTCAGTTTTACCTTTTTCATCTTGAGTGGGCGGTTTGATCTGACATCACCACGAAAACAGCATTTTTATTTGGTTTTCGGATATACCTCAAACATTAGCCTGAGCGAACTGGCTTTTTCAAGAATACTTGGGGTCGAGCCACTATAGCGGTTCTTGATATGAATAAGAATATGGCAAGGCATGAGCCAGCTTTGTTTACATTCTGGGCGGTGAATTGCTGATGCGACTCTTTTGATATTTGAGTTTTTTTTTTATTTTCGTAAATCGTTCAAAATAGAAACTTATATAAATAGAACGGATACCAACACTTCTTTATAAACGTGAAGCATGTCAGAAGGGCAGCGGATGTACATGCGAAATAAATATTATTTAGCATATAAGTCGATACGCAATGATAATGAGACCAATTGAATTGAATTTTATCATTTAAGTGCGCAAAATGACATTTGAGATTTTAGGGGTGTTTTACCCCCTTAATTTTTTTTATTCGAAAAATCTAGACACATTCACTATAATTTTTTTTTGCTTTTCAAAATGTTGGTTTTTCCATTGAAATCGAATGACAATTTTTCTTTTATACAAAAAATTATGAATGTCAGGGGGTGGTTCAGCCCCCTGCAGTAAGTAAGGGTGCATAAGAAGTTGAACATTATATACAGGTTATTTGACGTGAAAAACGTTTTGCAATTGGTTTCGTTACGATCGGTTGAGTGCTTCTATATGAAACACTCTACCAGATGCAAAACATGCCCAACTTTGGGGGTTGATTTCACGCCTTAAAAATAATTTTGAGCCAATAAAAATAATAGGTGGTCTTATTTTTCGATAAGCTACATTTTATAAAAAAAATATTGAAATCGGAAGGGGACAGTGCTCAAAATGAAATTTGACATTTTAAGGGTGTTTTACCCCCTTAATTTTTTTAATCTGAGAAAAACCCAAAAATACGTCAATTTTATTTTTTTTGCTCTGCAAAATGGCGTTTGTTTTATTGAAATCGGATTGCAAGTTTTTTTTATACAAAAGAATTCTGGATATTCGGGGGTGAATCATCCCCATGTAATAGGGGTGCATAAGAAGTTGAACATTATATACAGGTTATTTGACGTGAAAAACGTTTTGCAATTGGTTTCGTTACGATCGGTTAAGTGCTTCTATATGAAACACTCTACCAGATGCAAAACATGCTCAACTTTGGGGGTCGATTTCACCCCTTAAAAATAACTTTAAGCCGATAAAAAAAATTACGTGTCTCTTAATTTTCGATGGACTATAACATATATAAAAATTATCAAAATCGGAGGGGGACACCAAAGTACCTTTCCTTGTAAGCTACAAAAAATCATAAACAAATAATAGTGAAGAAATAAAATGAGGTGATTAAAATATATTAATACTAGTCAATATCAATTTTCCCACAGGAAAGTAAATAGGTGTTTTCAATAGATTTTTTCGCGCTGAATACGAATCCGGCAACTAAAATTGCCTGTCACGCAAGGTTTTTCAGCAAATTGAGGTTAGAATATTGAAAAAACGTCTTTTTGAGCACAATTGGGAGTTCGTAGCGCATGAACACGATGTGCTAGTAACATTTAACAAATTTCAAAATAGAGCTTAAACCTTGTACTTTTAAGTGCAATAGTTATCCCTCTTTTCCCACGTACCGTTGGAACACTGACAGTGTTTATTTGTAATTTTGCGCAAGCGCGCACATGCATTTAGACTTGACTGTACAAATTTTTTTTGTACTTTGTTTATGTTTGTTTGTGAAAGTTTGTGGTAGAGATGTTCTTAGGCCGTCTAAGAACAATCACTTTTAGGACCCCCAATATTTTCTCCGTTGTCGCGTGTCTCTCACCTTTTTTCAGATATTTCGTAATAAACAAAAATGTTGATAATATTACATTTTGAAACCGGGAAGTTCCTACTTTCATCAAATGTATTATTAATTATTCAGACAAAAAATTTCTGCAATAATTGACAAAATAATTTAGCTCACATTCTACCAGACAGAAAATGTTTGGTCATAAATTCGCAAAAAAAAAGATTCAGACGTTTTGTGACATGCTATTCCATATTAATCGCAAAAGTTTAGTTTTTTAGTAGATGAGTACAATAAATATAATTTGTGATTTGTAGTAATACACTCAAGCCCATATAGACGATGCATTTTCGTGCTCGCGGGAAATTACAAGCAAACACTATCAATGCACCAACGGTATGTGGAAAAATATCTATAACTATTGCACTTAAAAGTACAGGATATAAAATTTTATTTTGGAATTTGTTAAAAGTTTCTAGCACATCGCCGTCATGCGGTACAAACTCTTAAATATGACCAAAAACACGTTTTTTCGACATTTTGACCTCAATTTACTGAAAAACCTTACGTGATAGGCACTTTTAGCGGCCGGATTCGTATTCAGCGCGAAACAATCTATCGAGAACACCTATAATTACTTTCCTGTAGGAAAAAAAGGTATAAAAATGTTGCCTAGCGTAATCAGCGAAAATAAATGACATAAATAAAAAATACAACGATACATTGATAAAAATGACAGTAGATTGTTCGATCACTACCGCAAAAAAAAATGTCCGATTTGAATACCTTATTCGATAATTTCCAATATGTAAAACTTTTATTCGATTTCCTGATGTTTTAGGTGCGTCAAAGAATCGCCAGAATTTTATGACAATAAAGATAAAAAATTTGAATAGTCCAAATAAATAATGAAACCAACAAATATCAACGTCTTATCTAAAAATATCGAAACGGAGCCATGAAAAGTTGACGAAATCATTGCCGACAATTTCACACTGATTCGCTATTATCGTTGGGTTTCACTATCAAATTAGAAAAATAGTTTCAACACTGTTTGAACAATGAAGAATGCCTATCTACAAAATGACGTATCTACATTTGTCAAATTATTGATATTCACAAGTTTTGATAATACAAAACCTAATCAATTTTATTTCAGGTCATTACGAATATAAATGAAACCAAGTATTCGATATAACTAATTCATACCATAAAAATATCGACGTGATTTTAATACTACGGTGTTAAATCACCTTATATTCTTAAAATAGGAAATATTTAAAGATTAATGCACCAAATTTTACCTTCAAATCGTTGATTTTCTTTTCCAAATGTTTAAGCTGTTGTTTAACTTTTTGCGACTCGAGGATCAAACTGCAACAAATAATATCGTTAATACTAATAATAATAATAACAGTAACAAGAAGAATATTTGATTGAAATTGAATTGGGAATGATTGAAATTAAAAAATGTTCACTTACTCCTTGGACATGCATTCTTGTCGAGCAAGTTGAACGTGCGAGGGTGTTTCTGAGATATTGCAATGGCCCAGTGTTATATAAGCGTCTCCGATTCCAGGATTCGAGACGGTTTGAACTTCGCCATTTGCGTTGATAGTGGCAAATGCTGAAATCAAATGTATATTTTTAATTTTTATTGGAGGTACAAATTTTGCTTGGTGTAGATGATTGGTACGATAGGATTTGGAGGAATCTTCGGATTTTTTTACTCACGTTGGTGTCCGTAGTACCAAGGAGCGACTGGACTCGAGGTCGGAATCGGTCTAAGCGTTTGAAGCGAAGGAGCCATTGTGTCTCCGTAAATCGCTGATCCTTGGATTCCGCTGTTTGGCCTGACGTCAGACAAAAAATTGTAAAGTATTCAATTTTTTCTACAATGATTTTATCATCATTGTTAACATAAAATTAAAAAAAACTGCTGTAATACGTTCGTAATAATGATTAAGAGTTTACATACACCTAGAAGTGCCAAGAATGGGGTCAATTTCAATATATTTTTTTTTATACTAAAAAAATATATATCGAAACAAGTTTTTGCTTATTTGGAAAGACATATCGTTGTCAATGAAATAGGAAAAGTTCATTAAAAAACATTAAATGAGCTGGGGTTGTAGTTTCTGTAAAATGTTTTTTTTTTTTTTTTTTGAAAAAAGCCATTTGCAGTAACCACGATTCCGACTGTACGCTTCAACCCAAAAATAAAACAATTTTTTTTCTTTCTTCAAGTTGACAAACAAAACTAGTCTTTGTTGAGAACGATTTTTCTAAATCCATTTTTCGCAAAAAGGCAGAGGTATGAATCGCGAAGTCAGGATTTTGTCTAACTTTCTTTTCCTTCTTTTACTTACAAAAAAATATGATGTTTAAAAAAAATCTCTCGACAGAGACTAGATAATTGTGTAAAAATCCTCTGTTCCAATTTTCAGCAAAATCGATCGTTTAATTTTTGAGATAGTATGGTTGCTGTTTTAAAAATGCAATTCTGAGAAAAAGGCTTTTTAACCCTAGCTAGCCACCGTTATTTTTAGTACCTCAATCTTCAGAGGGTCGGAACTTGAGGACTTAGAAGTCCTTATAAAAATTGTCAAGAGTAGTAGGGTATATCTCATATCTATTATATACAATGCGCCGATCATGGGTTGCGCCTATATTAAGGCTTTCCGGCCCTCTGCGAGTTAATAAGGCACACTTGGTCTGTCAGACCGACGACGTTCATCGCTCTATAACATTGTAACAAATCCGTCTATTGAGATTCAATTGTAGTGAAATCGAAACGCCAGCCTCTGACCAATACGAAGAAGTAATCAGTAAAGCCAAAAAGTCGATCGTTAAAAAGTTATAACGGTTATAAAAAACGTGTCGTGATAAACAGGTGAAAATCCAGCGTTTGACGGAAAAAGTTCTCAAATTTTTCCATCACAGAAGAAAAATATATAATCTTCCAATTCTTCAAAAGGCTCCTTGGGACAACTAGAAAAAAAAAATAGTTTTTAGGCTTAATTTGGTTGGAAAAGTTGAATTTCTTAAACAACTTCATGAAGTTCAAGAAAAAAAGAAAGGTAAATAAAGTGACTTCGAAATGTGAATGCTGTAGAATTTCGGTCTGATGAAGGTTTTTCACATCAATTGTAACAAGATAAACATGTCTGAGTCTCATAAACATGGGAAACAATTACTGTGACTCAGATGGGGACCTCATAGGTTTTCTGCGCTCGCCCAACGAGAGCACGAGCTAGTTCGTCGAGCGATCTCAACCACAACTGCATTACGAGACTGCAAAAAAATTTCAAAATTGCAATGTCGATAATTGCAACAAAACTTTTTTTTCATTATAAAATGTAAACAAAATTTTTTCCGATTTCTTTTTGTATAATTGTTCTTTTTCCCAAATTTTAATGTTAGTCAATTAGTTTATTAACAATTTGAGAGGCAACAGATGATAAATAATAATAAAAAAAAAAAAAAAAAAAAAAAAAAACGTACTTGCGATTTCGACGAAAATTATACAAATTAGTCACACTCTGGTCAAATAGACCGCTACACACAAACAAACTCCTAGGTTGATTCCAAGGCCAAACTCGTACAAATATGAGTCATGTGGGGCACCTATTCCGAGCTGTGCTGTATTCAAAAAATTTCAAGCGCCCCCCGCATGCCGAAAGTTATAGTACGCTCCTGGCTTAGAATTCGTAGTGTGTGTGTATATGTATAGCAACTACGCCATGCCTGCGGTGGAATCGTAGAACGTGAAACGTGAAACGTCGCAATTTGAACCAAGCCATCAGTACAAATTCATCAGTACACACACATAACAATGTGTGTGGAATCATCGTCAGTGCAAAATGTCAGGTCAACTAAAATTGAACGGGAAATTTATAAAAAAGAAAACGCTTGACTGGAAATCGAGGCGAAATGCTAACCTTCTTACAGTAAGAAAAAAAACATCTAAATTAAAAGTAGTGGAAAACGTGTGTAAAGGGAGGAGAATTGTTGATGTTCAGGAGCTTGCCAAGAACATGAAATGTTGGAAATGTCAACAAATCATTGGTCTTGAGAACATCGTTGCGGAAAAAATGAATGGTCTGCATGCAGTTTGGAACATAAAATGCATTCATTGATAAATTACGTGCATGATTTCATGAAGCAAACCCGATTTGATGCTCGTGCACTGCTACGGTGTGTGTGTGTGCGCATGCGTGGCTGTCGAGCTATCGCAGCGAGCGAGACAGCGAGAGTGAACGGTGTTGCCGGATCACGAAACTGTCACGTTTACCCGTATGAAAGTAACAAAAACTTAAATGTTTTTAATTCGATTATCTACGAAACTATACACACAAAAATTTGATGCTTTTTCTGTAAAATTCATATTTTCAAGCAGCACACATTCAAAAGTTAAAAAAAAATGTCTACCAGAGCGTTTAATTACTACAGATTAAAATATGAAGAGTCCCTATGCACTGCCCATGCATCGCGTGTTAAAGTAGTCAACTTTGACGTTAATTATCTCCACATCGGTACAGACAAAAAAATTGAAATTAATTTAGCATATAAATAAACATTCTATTTGAAATATGAGCTCAAATTTAAAAAATTCTACCATAGGTCGATTTTTTCGGAAACAGACGCTGGATTCGAGCGTCAAGCTAACCACGTGACTTCCCCCTCTAGAAAACGAGCGTCACAATTGGTTTCGTGACAGCGTCGAGCGTAAAAGCCGAACTGGTTTAGCTTTTACGCTTGACGCTGGAACGCCCCCCCCCCCCCCCCCCCTCCTCTTATCGGCACCTTGTGATTGGTGCACCAGCGATGGGCGACGCTAAACTCGACAATTCCGCGTTATCTTCCCCCTCCACTAACTGAGTGTGTCAAAACTAGTCACGTGACCGGTTTGACGCTCGAATCGAGCGTTTTGTCGCTTGAAGCCAGCGTCGAGCATCAAACGGGTCACGTGACCAGTTTTGACGCTCAATTTGTGGAAGAGGAAGTCACGTGACCCGATTTGACGCTTGAAGCCAGCGTCCAGCGTCAGCATGAAATTGCACCTTTAGAAGGTCAAACTCTGCTACCCGCACGAGGGCGACCCTGTCGAGTATTAGACAAAATATCAGATTTGAAATATGTTGATAATTCAAGTGAGAAATTAAATTCTAAAATTTGTAACTTTAACCCGGTGTCTTATGACGTAACTCTTCGGATTTTATTCCGATCATATATTACATATATTTAATTATTACCTAGCCATAAAGTTTTCCTTCTTAGTTATAAATCAATCATCAAACATTGATATCGTAACATTAAAAAAACGAGTTACCGAATTAGTTCTTGCAAAATTTTGAGTTAAATTTGGAAAAACCTCAATAAACTCGATTAGTTGTTCGATCGGTTCGCGCTGAAAAATTCTTACGGTGAACTGGCAACGTTACACATTCGTGACAGCGGTAACATAACCTATATTAGGCTACGCTGAAACAGAAATATTATCAAAGGCACCAAATTTGCGGTCCTGGGCGTACAAATGAATTTTTTTACGAAGGTCACAATATTTTAAGTTATCTCGAACACAAGCTTATTGATAAACAAGAACTGTTCCGCTATCAAACGAGGTTAAGAAGGTTTATGTTTACAGTGCGAATGTGCAACGCTGCCAGACTTCGCTTGAAAAATTCATCGACTATTAAGGGGATGGGTCAGTCACCTAACCACACCTCGAATTTTCGAAGTTCAAATTCTTCAATACGGTTTGACCGATTACAAAAAAGCTCTGTCAGCCTACGCAGGACGATGGCAAAAATGGGCTGACAGGGCCTTTTTGTAATCGGTCAAACCGTGTCGAAGAATTTCACTTTCGAAATTTGCAGCTGTCTCTATCGCACTCATGGCGGCTCAGTCGGTATGACTCCTAGCCTTAAGGTGATCTGTCAGTTGCGTGAGTCTGAGAGAGATAACTGAAAAATAGATACACGGTTTTCTCGGACACACTTGATATTTCGAGAAAACGGAAAGTTACACGTTGTTCTTTTTTCATCAGAGAACAACATGTAACTCTTCGTTTTCTCGAAATATCAAGAGTGTCTGAGAAAAACGTGTTTCTACTTTGTTACCGATCGCGAGACTGATGATCACCTTAAAGTGTCGTGTTGTATCGACGGGCAAAGTAAAGAACTACAAAACTTGCTGCCGGTCACCATGACCAGAGTGTGGCTAGCTAGGGTTAAGGGGGAAAAGTCATGTAAACGTACGTTTTTTTCAAGATTTTTTTATAAAGAAATGGAATAGTTTATTGAATTAACATAAAGCATATTTCAAAATATACTATATAAGGTATATTGACAAATTTTTTTTAGACTAAAATGTTTCAAAATGGCGGCGCTACAGCTGCTGGAAGCAGATTTGAACCGTGCAGCCTACAAGTCGCAAATCTCAACTAAAATCAAAAAATCAAATTTTTATTGTTAAAATACATTAATACGCTTTGCATGACGGAGAGAAAAAAAATAAAAATTGAAGGCCATTTTGAAAAAAATCACTTATTTTTTGTATTTTTGTAAATGGTCCTAAATTTTTAATTTTTTTTCTCCGTCATGCAAAGCGTATTAATGTATTTTAACAATAAAACATTGATTTTTTTATTTTAGTTGAGATTTGAGACCTGTAGGCTGCATGGCTCAAATCTGCTGCCAGCAGCTGTGGCGCCGCCATTTTGAAATATTTTAGTCTAAAAAAATTTGTCAATATATCTTACATCGTATATTTTGAGATATACTTTATGTTAATTCAATAAACTATACCATTTCTTTATAAACAAATCTTAAAAAACGTAGGTTTTTACATGACTTTCCCCCCTTAAGGTGATCTATCAGCCGTACGGTCGATAAAAATCCTGCTGCACGTTTTTTTTCGGAGTTGCTTGATATTTTAAGAAAAAGAAAAGTTACACTTTGTTCTCCTTTTATCATTTCTTTTTCTTTCTTTTTTCAAACATTTCTTTTTTTCGATAGATCAAGCGTATCCGAGAAAAACGTGTATCTACCTTTTAGTTATCTCTCTCACACTCACGCAACTGATAAAGCACCTTAAGGTTTGAGCACCTTTCACATTGCGATGAAATTTTTTTCTCATACTTATAAGATGTGAGCAATTCCTGGAAATTTTTTATAAACGAGGGTAACACTATAGAATAAAAATATTTTTGAAAAATTGATTTTTTGTACCTCTCTAGGTGTATGTAAGCTCTTAATAATATAATTTTGCAATAACTATTATTGCTATTGCATAATTATTATATTGATTGTTTAAAAAAACGTAAAAGTTTATAATTTTACCTCATTAATGTTTTGGATACTCGTGATATAGGTCCATATTTACTGGCCGGTGGCGCTTCGAAAGGAACAAATTCGTCGTCGAAGAGCATAGTGTCCGAGCGACGATAATTCATTCCGTAATTCATGTGACCTCCTTGCGCCATTTGCGGATTGTTTGTCCAGATCGAATAGTTTGGATTTTGATTGCCCTGAATTTCGTAATTCTACAGAATGCAAATACAAAATTTTGTATTTTTTTTAAATGTGTAGTGTTTTGATATTTTTTATCAGTTTTTGGATTTAGTTATCGCGACATGTAAAATTACTCAAGTTAATTTTACTCAACTTAGTGACTCGCTAATTTCTAAATATCAAGCAAATACTTCATAGAAAAAATAGTAAGTAGTTCATACTCGAAAAGTGCCAAATGATTTCGCAATAATTGGGGGGTTTTTTTTTTTAGCAATTTTGTAGGAATTAAGTAGTTTTTATAGTGCACTAGTAGTTCTTACATTTTTTAAATCGGTTACTATTAATATTCTAGAAATTGATCTATTTGATTGTGTCAGTAATGAATTAATTGCAATGTTTAGAATTTTTTAAAATCATTTAATCACCATTTTCATCTGCTGTGGCGACGGTTTTCCAACGATGTTCTCCAGCTGAGCAATTATTTCCATTCTTCTCTGAAGCAACAATGCGAGAGTTTTTGCGACTGTTCTCTGCTGCAAAAACAACGAAATACATCGACTTTAGTCTTTATTGGTCGATAAACATCTTTGATTGTATTATGTTTGTTTTATCCTGCATTAAAATGCTTTTCTTCATTTTTTCAAGTATTTTTTTCGAGATTAAATAGTGATTTGTTCTATTTTTGATTATTTGACTATTATTTTCAAGGGTAACACCACTCCCCTATACTGATTATCTATTGGTTTCTCATTGAAAAAAAATACAATTCATATTTTTTTGAATTTATTAACAATTATTTTTTTTAACGTGATCTTGTGCTACGGAAAATCAACGATGAGTACCTTTTTGCCATTATTCGGCAATCCATTTTTGGCAACGGGAGGGATTTGCGAAGGGTCCCACACATGGAGATTCGGATTCGCAAAATCCAATGGTCCCCCACCATGCATTATATAATGGGAGCATTGAAGATCCACATTCTTCGGTGGTATTCCGTGCCCGAGCGTTTGTGACGATGGTAACACGTAATTCGTCATGGATTCGACTAAATTCTCGTTGTTTACGTTTTGCTGTTGTGATTGCTCGATTTTTCCAGATGGATTAAAAACTGGAAGATGAAGAAACGATATGAATAATCAATTTTAGTATGATAAAGAAAAAAATTAAATTATTATTACAACATATTATGCAATCATACATAAGATGCATAGAGTTCTATTTTTATTTTTAAAAAATACGTACTTCAGGAACAAATTAATATTTTTTTAACAACGATAGACTATCAAATAACTGAAATCATCTATGATACTTCATGTGACACAAATTATTCGAGATTGAAATTCTGACGCAAGCATGCACAAAATAGCGAAATATAATAATTGATTAGAATGTCTTTTTTTACAAAGTTTTTTTCAAAATGGATTTATAGAAATTATTTTTTTAAATAGATTTGATGTATCTTTCTGAGCTGCCGAGCTGCTCTAGATAACTTTCAACACGTTTTTCTCACATCGGAATTTTTTACATCAGTGTACGATATAATTCTTACAGTTTTAAACTGATTTACCAAATATTAAAAATTTTAATCTCATTTACCAAATATTAAAAATTTTAATCTCATTTACCAAATATTAATATTAAAAATTTTTTTTGCAAGTAGCATTCGCATACACAACCGTTTTCGATAAAAATTGTTTTATATGTTTAAAATAGTATTTCAAACAACATTTCGAAAAAAAATTGATATTTTGAAAAGTTCTTACTTAGGTAATTCGTCAGTTTTTCATTTCAAGATGATTTCAAGATTTCAAGATGATATTTTTTTACAACTTTTATTCTACGATGAATCGTATGGTTCAGCAGTCGTAAATTGCTTCGCGGTTGCCAAAAAATATCACTCGGTACAACGCCATCATTTTAGTAATACAGTAAAAAAAGAAATTGTACTTCGCACTAAATGAATGAAAATTCCTCCAATGCATTTTTCATGAAACAATTCGTTGCCCGCGATTAATTGTGAAAGTGACGTTTTATTTTAACCTTTAGAGGGCCGGGGGATTTGAGGAGTTAGAAATCCCGATAAAAATTGCCAAAAGTATTAGGGTATATCCCATATCTATCATATCCAAAGTACCGATTATGGATTGCGCCTATATTTAGGCTTTCCGGCCCTCTACATGTTAAGACATTTTAAGGGCGGGCCAAGCTCTTATAAGTATAGAATATTTTGTATCCTTTACTTATTTGTTTAAGTTACAATAATAATATTCTATTAAATGGCAAGAAAATGCATAAAAAGTACATACTTTCGCGTTGATTATTGTCGTGTCTCTTTACGTTTGAATAGTTAATGTCTTCGCACTGTTTGAATCCCTTGGAGCTCGGAGGAACAACCGCGATCGATTTTTCATTTTTCGACTCGGGGTTCGGAGCCAAGGGCAATTGAGTTGACCTTAAGCTCAATTTCCTGTTTTTCGATCTGTATTTGTCGAGCTCGAGATCGCTGTGGGCAAATGTGCAATTGGTTGTTCTCGGACACGAGCCTCGGAGCGCTAAATCGCGACACATGCTGACTTTGTATTTCGGCTGACCCGGTCCCGCAGCATGCACGCCTTCCTGGCATTTTCTGTTTCCGTGCTGTTGAATATACTCCACGAGCGCGGTTACTACTGTCCTTACAGCCTCCAACGCAATTCTACAATCTCGCCAGGACGGAGGCTCCGTTTCTAAATATTAAAACAACAAAAACTGATTCTTCAAAGAAATTCCAACGCTTTTAGGCTGCAAGTATTTTGTACTTCAATACTAAATTCATTTTTCTATACTTCAATTTCAATTATTATCACATATTTTTTCTTCTCCAATTGGTGAAATTTCGCAAATTATAATAATTATATTCATTGTACGAAGTAAGCGTGCAATGTTTTTTTATAATCAAAATGCCATCGGCAAACAATTAGTGAAGTTGTTATAAAGAAATCTCTTAGGCAACATGCGTAACCAAATTTCTTCAATTAAGATATCTGTAGAAAAAGATGAGCAAAATTTCTTGAAATAAAACACTTTTAACGGATAATAAATAATACTTATGTAATTAAAATACCGTCAGCAAAAATAAGCAATATTTTTAATCAGTGATATTTTCACAGATAAAAAACTGAAATACACAAAGATTCGCGCTTGTAAAATTTAATAACAATATTGTTATTACAATATCATTCTCCAAAAAATTGGTCATATTGCTTTAACTGTGTCTTAAAAAGAAAAGATTCGAATTGACGTAATTCGAGACGACAAAACGAACATTTTACAAAACCTCATTATTCTTCTATTAATTTTTTTTTTTTTATCTCGATCATTAAACACATTGAAGTGATTTAAAAAGATTTGAAAGATTACCTGGGCTGGGATCGATAGCGGCGAGTAATTCGAGTTGTGGTCTCAAGCTGCTCAATTGTCCAGGATCGGGTGTACGTTGCAGGGCGATGACGAGTTCCTGGACGCTTTGAGCGAAAGACTGAGGCGTTTGAAGTTTATCGATGATACTTTGCATGTGTGATTTGTGGCCAGTGTCGCCGTACAAAAGAGCGGACCATTGATCGGGGGCGATTCGCAGACCGGCTTCGGTCGCGATTTGAACGATTTGAGCATCGTGCTCCCGTCTTAACGCTTCGTACGTTCGGAATTCTTCTTTCAATTGCATTAGCGATGAATCGCCCTCGCGCTTTGAAACTTTGAAACAGCTTGCTCTGTACAACAATTGAACCACGTGGCCGATGCTCGTTTTCGAGGCTTGTGTAAAGTGAGGCTCCAAACGTTGCACAACGAACATTACGAGCACTTTTCTCGACAATGCCGAACCATCTTCCAATGCCAGTAAGACGAGTCTCAGTACTTCCTCTTGCATTGCTAATTCATAAACGTTTGTTCTGTTATTTTTTTATTTTTTTTTTTTATTTTCATTATTTCTTAGATTTTTTCACACTAGCTTTATGAAGCAATTCTTCAACCATTGGTGAATGGCAAACCCTTCACCCTTCTATTTTCTGTTTACAAATTTCTTATATTCTAGTTTTTCTTTTTATTTCCAGTTTGGATAGCTGATAAAACCATGGGGCTACAAAACATTAAGAATGTTCCATTATTGATACGTGCTTTTAAGTCAATATTACTGAATCTTCACCTTGTATTCATTTAGTTTTTGGAATTGCTTTTGGGGTACCTTTTTAGGGTTCCGTACGTCCAAATGAAAAAAAAAACGGAACCCTTATAGGATCACTCGTGTGTCTGTCTGTCTGTCCGTCTGTCACAGCCAATTTGCTCCGAATCTACTGGACCGATTAAGTTGAAATTTGATACTCATATGAATTTCTGTGACCCAAACACGGACGTGTAACGTAAATAAATGAATTTTGAATATGGGGGTCACTTTTAGGGGACAAATTAGAAAATTTAAAAAAAAAGTTTTGCAAACTGTACCGTGTGACATATCAAATGAGAGGGCTTGTTGTGAGGCTCTCAAATATATTTTTTTATAATTTTAAAATAAATGGTTTTAAAGTTATTTAAGAAAATAAATGAAAACTGACCATTCCCTCCCTTATCTCCGAAACTACTGAGCCTAAAGTTTTGAAAAAAATGCAGAAAACAGTTATTTACTTATAGATTACAGGAAAATCAATAAGAAGTTTATGGTCTTAAATTTTTAATTACCACAAACAAATTTGGGTCAGATTTAAAAAAACATGGTAGATAACATATTCATCGTACGGAACCCTCTCCACGCGAGTTCAACTCGCACTTGTCCGCTTTTTTTTAAAGTTATCGTTGCATAACGAATCGCAAGAGAATTAAATATTACATCCAATGCATCGATATCAAGAGACGCGGTAGCGGCTCGACGCCAAGTATTAAAGAAAAAAGCCAGCACGAGCTCTGCCGCACTCTTATATACGCAAATATGACGGTTTTCGGGCTTTTCTTGTTTACATATACTTTTTCAATCCAACATTAAAATTTGTTCCTTTATTGGAATTTATTACTTTTTTTTCAAATTTCCGTCAATTCACAGTTATATTGTTGATTGAATAATATTATAATTATTCATTGAGAATATTTCATAAATTTTTGTATTCAATAACTTTTTTTCCTTTTTCTCTTTAATTTCGTGTATATTTATTGTCTTGTTGTTTCGATCGATTTTGGCATCGGTGTTAGCTTTTAAATAAAATATCACGAATATTTGAAATTAATTATAAGTTTGTTAAACTATTTTTATCTTCCTTTATTAACGTTTTTATAACTTTGCGATACTGTAGATTTTTAATTTCCGTAATTTTTTCGTATTTGCTAGATATTCAAATGATTATTTACCTGGTCCGAGAAATTGACAGCCTCGTGCACGAACAGCAGCCCACAAATTGGCGCTCAGTTGTTGTGGATTTTGATGCTGGAGTATTAATTCGGTGACCGAACGTTCGCCCAAACTTCGAGCTGCTCGTACGGCACGAGCACGACCTTCGGGTTCGACCAGTTGACATCCTACCAAAGTGACTAGCTTTCGCTGCATTGGTCGTGACACCAGGCCCATTCCTATAATTTCATAATAATCAATGAAAATTCATTAATTTCAAACGTAACAAGTTTCAATTTTCAATGAGTAATAAAAAAAAAAAAAAAATTTTTTCTAGGATACCACTGGAGCAATTGGATGAAAGTTTTTCATGATCAAAAACATACACATTGAGAAATGCTTCCAATTTTTTGGTATTTGAAAACATAGTGAAATATGCAATTACTTTAATAGTTTTCTAACAATTTTTTTTCTTCAATTATTCATAATTAAACTATATTTATACTCATATCTATACCCCGTTCTAGGTGTATGCTCCCTTCTAAGAAAACTTGTTTTTTTTTCATTATACCTGTGCCATTGACGGGAGCAGCCTGACATGGTTTAAGATAGAGGGCGAGTTCTTCGATACAATGTTTAGCCGCCAAATAATCCGCTTGATCCTCGCTGGGCAAGAGTTTCTGATAATTTCCAGCATTTTTTGATACCGGATGGCCAACTAATTGCAGCAGTGCTTCGTTCAATGGAAGTCTCTCAATTTCGGTGTTAATTGCGCTCTGAAAATGGACTTTCTTAAAATTTGAAGGAATCAAAAGTTGACGGCTGTCGTATTTCTCATTTTTATGGAAGATACAATTTAGATGATCTCTTCGAGTCGATTTTTTGACAGAATTATCGCAGCCTACTTTTTTCTAACTCAGCAATTGGCAGTTTTGTTAAGCCGTCAATTGACGATGAAATAAAATTTTAACTACCTGTTCAAAGGGGCACTGTTTCCGATGTAAATTTGCCAGGCAAGTGCGACATATCGTGTGACCGCATCCTAGGGATATCGGCCCACGTACCGCGACGTCAAAGTCGTGACAGCAAACCGGACAAGAGAGGAATTCAGTCCACTGAGGTGCCTGTATCGGCATTCTAAAAAAATAAATGATTTTTTTTTATTCTTATTGTTTATACAAGTTGACCCATTTTTAGAAAACAGGCAAATTGACACTTTTATTTTAACACCGTTATCCCCTGGATAAAAATATTTTTTTGTTGCCAATTTTCAAAGTGTTACAATGAAAGAAAAGATTGACGTTTCTTCGGAATATTCGTAAACTTTCTAAATAAGGACAATGACGTGTTATGAAAATTTCCGCATTTCTATCCTCAATTCTTGATGTATTATTGACAGGTGATTACCACGATGTTCAAAGTTTTATCGAAACGGATTTGATCCACGAGTTATTAGAAAGGTCCAATTTGTTTCGAAATATGAAAACGAAAGAAAACGCGTTTGTTCCAAATACGCAAATTCTGACGGCTGTTTTCAATTGACAGAGAGAAACAATATTGACAGAGAGAAATAATTTCTTTTTTTCTCCTTCGGAAAATCACATTTGTAAGGTGGAATTTAAATTAGTTTCATTGCACACCAGATTTAAAACAGGGCGTGTATCTTCAGAAGACTCACTTGCCTTGGTATTACCTTCACAAAACATCACAACAATTAATAAATTACTTCGATTCGTGATTCTGCCATCAAATGGTGAACGGTATTGCGAACGACGTACATTCGGTATTAATGAGTAATGAGGTAATCCCTCTTTCTCTCTCCCACATTCTTCCTTCCTCTTGTTTTCTCTCTTTCTCTTTCTCTTTTCCTTTTTTACGTGTCTAGAACTGTGCGAAAGTGGCAGCACAGACCGGGATTCCGATGACACGTAAACGTAAAAGTCGCTAGGGAATCTACACTCTTTTTTCACCAACTTGAAAGTCCCTAGATTTTTACCGGAAGTAAAAGCGCAACAATTTATTTATGCAAAAAAGAATCGTTATTTTTTTATCGCTCGTTAATTACTCAAATTTTGAAAATTATAACGATCATCAAAAACTGCCCACTGTTTTTCACCGAATAAGACATCAATTTTTTGGCACCCGTACAACTCACTCGAAAAAAAACTCCATCAGGAACATCTCTACCAGACCAATCCCAACCAAGGAAAATCTCCACCAATGACAATCTCCACCGGGAACATCTCAACCAACCCAATCTCCATCATTCCCAACTCCACCAGACAAAACTCACCCAGGACAATCTCTATCGTGGTAAAACTCCACCAGAGGAAAATCTCCATCAGGAACATCTCCACCAGTCATGAAGATCAATCTTTACTGTCGGTATGGAAAACTGCAAAAGTTATCTAGAAATCCCATAGATGGTGCACCAGTAAGTGTAAAACAGTGGACGCATAACACATAACCAAATTTTGTTACACAACGAGAAAGAAAGGACCGTTTGGAGCTAAAGAGTTTTGTCGTCAAACTCATCGATCAATCAAACACTGTGATCCGCGAGCGACAAAAATCTTCAGCTCCAAACGGTCTTTTCTCTCTCGTTGTGTAACAAAATTTGGTTATGTGTTATGTGTCCACAGTTTTACACTTACTGGTACACCATCTATGGGATTTCTAGATAACTTTTGTAGTTTTCCATACCGACAGTAAAGATTGATCTTCATGACTGGTGGAGATGTTCCTGATGGAGATTTTCCTCTGGTGGAGTTTAACCACGATAGAGATTTTCCTGGGTGAGTTTTGTCTGGTGGAGTTGGGAATGATGGAGATTGGGTTGGTTGAGATGTTCCCGGTGGAGATTGTCATTGGTGGAGATTTTCCTTGGTTGGGATTGGTCTGGTAGAGATGTTCCTGATGGAGTTTTTTTTCGAGTGAGTTGTACGGGTGCCAATTTTTTTTAAATATTTCATATTGGAGCCGGAACCGGAAATAGAGGGCACCCGTACAACTCACTCGAAAAAAAACTCCATCAGGAACATCTCTACCAGACCAATCCCAACCAAGGAAAATCTCCACCAATGACAATCTCCACCGGGAACATCTCAACCAACCCAATCTCCATCATTCCTAACTCCACCAGACAAAACTCACCCAGGAAAATCTCTATCGTGGTCAATCTCCACCAGAGGAACATCTCCATCAGCAACATCTCCACCAGTCATGAAGATCACTCTTTACTGTCGGTATGGAAAACTGCAAAAGCTATCTAGAAATCCCATAGATGGTGCACCAGTAAGTGTAAAACAGTGGACGCATAACACATAACCAAATTTTGTTACACAACGAGAGAGAAAGGACCGTTTGGAGCTGAAAAGTTTTGTCGCTCGCGGATCACAGTGTTTGATTGATCGATGAGTTTGACGACAAAACTCTTCATCTCCAAACGGTCCTTTCTCTCTCATTGTGTAACAAAATTTGGTTATGTGTTATGCGTTCACTGTTTTACACTTACTGGTGTACCATCTATGGGATTTCTAGATAGCTTTTGCAGTTTTCCATACCGACAGTAAAGATTGATCTTCATGACTGGTGGAGATGCTCCTGATGGAGATGTTCCTCTGGTGGAGATTGACCACGATAGAGATTTTCCTGGGTGAGTTTTGTCTGGTGGAGTTGGGAATGATGGAGATTGGGTTGGTTGGATGTTCCCGGTGGAGATTGTCATTGGTGGAGATTTTCCTTGGTTGGGATTGGTCTGGTAGAGATGTTCCTGATGGAGTTTTTTTTCGAGTGAGTTGTACGGGTGCCAAATAGAGTACTCTAGTTTTTCCGTTAGAAATTAAAAAGTTTTTTTTGCTTCAGTTACGACAATGTTAATAAACAGCAATAAATTTCATTTTTCTCCTTGTATTTCGTTAATGGAATTTTCACAATTTCGACAAACGAATTCAAAATTGTGAAATGAAATAAAAATTCAAATGATAAAAAGAAGTCTGTTAGACCGACGGTACGTGAAAGCAAATGGAATTTTGCGATAACGTTTCTGTTAGACGCTCCAACGGAATGAACTATGTAATTTGGAATTTGGATTGGTCGTATTTAGGATAAAAGGGATAAAAGAGGAGGAAGCGCGCATTGCCCTCGAGGGAAGCCGGCGGCCTCGCGAGAGGATCCACTCTATAGTTTCCATATGTGCGGTTTATTGGGAATACAAAATGGCCGCGTGTCCAACATTTACGTGAACGTGTAAACGTCTTGGGCTGATGACAACAAATGTCATCTGTCTTTAACGAATTTAAAACAGAATGTCGCGTATAATTGGACTTGACTAATCGGTGATAAAGGCGATGATTCACGCTTGATCGTTTCTCGCAACGTTTTTTTTCGCGGCTTTGAACGAAAAAATTCACTTTGTTGTTTTTTGTTTTTTTTTTCTTTCGACCGACTGGCGTTTCGTCGCGCAAGATTTTCGGCGGGAATAACGCGACGATGTCAGGATATCGGAGAGTCAATTATTACGAGCTGTGCCGATTGTGCACCAACAGCGGAGGCAACAGAATTAATATATTTCGGGATGATGGACGCCGCAGACAACTTCAAACCAAAATTGAATCTTATCTGCCCATCCAGGTAATCAGAATCTCCCGAAAAATATCATTTTTCATCTGCATTTATGTTTTTTCCTCAATTGTTTTTCCATGTGCAGACGATTACCGTCAAATTTTCGATGTTTTTTTTTTCTTTTTGCCAAGTAACTCCAAAACGCGTTTTTCCCTCCTTTGTTATCCAGACCCGAACATATGAAATTCCTTGAAATACATCTCGCCGCCAAGTGCATCCGCACCTCTATCTGTCAAGTTAGAAAAAGATCACCGCTTATGTTCCTGATCCTTCGTCAATGGTGGATTTAGCGATAAACTAATTTTGAAGAAAAACCTTATTATCGACGATGCACCATCTTCAATAAATCCTTGCTCTTTGATGCTCGTGTTTCTCTAGAAATCACAAGTAAGAGCTCTAGCTCTGCTAGTATTCATATACTTTTTGCTGTCCAATTGTACACACTTGGTCCATGAGACCTGCCCATTTCAGTAAGAGTTCCGTAACCCTATGAGTGCACGCATATTTTTTTTTTGCCTACTCGTACATACCGAGTCTGTGAGACCCAGCAATAAAAGTTATTTAACCCTGCAAGTACACGCATATTCTTCATTGCCGACTTGTATACACCAGGACTGTGAGACCTAGCCAACTTGAAAAGGTTATGGTTTCTGCACAACTGGGTCCATTTAGTTCTTATCTTTTCCAAATTGAAGGCCAAATTTTTTTTTTTTTTTCAGTAGAAAATCGTGAATTTTTACGTTTTCGGGTCTTTTAGATCCAAGAGCGTATTTCCAGCATTAATCATCCATCTCAATTTGATTGGCTTTTGTATCATTATTTTTGCGATGACAACGAGGACTATCAAAAATCCTAAACGTTTGATACAGTTATATATTAACAAAGGTTTTAAATACAGCGTTTGTATAAATGTTTAATGGAAAATGTTTGAAGGTTCACGAGGAAGATTCTTTGCCAAAAGTGGTATGTCACGATTGCGTCAGGAAGCTGGAGACTTACATAGAGTTCAGAGAAACTGTCGTTAGCGCGGAAAGCATGCTTGAATCGTATTTCACCTCGCTACGCTTTTCCGACGATTTTCTGAAGGAAGGCAAAGTTTATGTCAAAAGTACAGAAAAGGAGAGGCCGACAACACCTCAGGATGATCCTCTAAAGTCCATAGAAAAATTACCCGGCACTGGGGAAACGCAAATTATTACTACCGACCCTCCGCAGACACAACACCAACAACCTGTAGTTGTCGGCAACGTTAATGCGTCAAATATTCAAATAATTAGTGGCGTACAGGCCAGAGTTCAACAATATAAATGTGCCATGCAGGTTTGTATTTTTGAACTATTCAGCAGTTATATAAATTGGTGATAAAAGAATTTATGTGTAAATCGTTTTTTACTTGTTCATTTCAATTTATTTTTAATTAAGTTAGTTGTCTTGCTACAGTCATATTGAAAAATTAACTTTCCAGTTGATGTATGAAAGTTTGGATAACTTGCCAAATATCCTAATAATGTTAGTAATAATGTATCTCATAAAAATAGAAAAACTCATGAAGTAGCGGGAAAAAAATCTCATGTATATTTTACAGTATCAGAAATAACAAGGTTCCCTGCATTTCCCGATCAAACTTTGTCACAAATTCCTCTGTAATGGAGAATTTTCTGGAAAAAAGTCTGTAGAAAAGTTTAAATGTTATTGCGAGAAATGTGAAATTTAGGTCAGTCTCCAGAGCCAAAAAATGAACGGAATAAACTATTTATACTACGCGAATTATTGGGTGAATAGGACCATTTTGACTTGAATTTAAAGTATTCAATCTTGTAACCTTGAATTTGGAGCGGAAGACATTGGAAACGCCAGAAATAGTTATATATTTGTATGTTTTGCACGTTATCTCCGAAACTATCACAAAATCCGCCATAATCATAACGACTTTTTTATTCCCTATAAAATTACGATGAAAACAAAGCAAAAGTTGCTTCTCTACCCTTATTTGATCCGGAGATATGATGAATCAAAGATTGACCTAAAATGCTGGAAAAAGATCGAAAAATATCACTTCTTAACGTTTTGTGCGATATCTCCAAAACTATTAGGAAATCCAACAAAACCATCAATTACTTTTTTGTTTCCTATGAAATTTTGAAGAGAATGAAAAAAAAAATTAAATTCCGTCGCTAATTTTTTTTGGAGATATGGGGAATTAAAGTTAGACCAAAAATAATGTTTTTTTTTTTTTTTTTTTTCATATTTCGTGCTATAATTTTGTTTGACGAATAAGATGGGTAAAAATATAAAAATTTCAGAACGACTAATAATAATAAATAATAAATAAGAACGAATAAAAATGTGAATATTTACAAATCAAAAGAGCGTCTTCTGCTCAAATTTTGTTTCAGTACACATCCAAAAACACATGAAAAGATGCAGGAGTAACAAAAACAAGCAATTTACGGTTTTTACATAAGATTATAAGATATAATTGAATTACAAATAAAAAAAATAAATGGTACGTTTCTTTGCAAAAATCCCCGCTTTCGAATATATTAAAATTTTATTAATCGCTCTGAAATTTTATTAATCGTTATTATCGTTAAAGAAAATTAAAGCACGAAATATGAAACAAATTGTTTTTGGTTTAACTTAAATTCGCCATATCTCCGAAAAAAATTAGCGTAGAGACTTAATTTTTTTCTTTTTTCTTCATTCTCTTCAAAATTTAATAGGAAACAAAAGTCTTTTTTCTTCCTTCTTGTTGTCTTCTTGTTGGATTTCCTGATAGTTTCGGAGATATCGCACAAAACGTTAAGTGGTATTTTTCGGTGTGTACCAGCATTTTAGGTCAATCTTTGATTAATCATATCTCCGGATCAAATGAAGGTAGAGAATCAACTTTTTGTTTGTTTTCATCATAATTTTATAGGGGATAAAAAAACCCTGACGATTAAGTCGAATTTTGTGATAGTTTCGGAGATAACGCGCAAAACGTACAAATATGTACCTGTTTGTGATGTTCCCAATGCCTTCCGCTCCGAATTCAAGGTCACAAAATTGAATACTTCAAATTCAAGTCGAAATGATCCTATTCACCTAATAATTCGTGCAGTATAAATTAATTTTTTTGATTTTGCTCTGGAGACTGGCCTAATTATCTATTGCTTCCCATAAGAACCGCATGGAAAACTGCGGAATTGATAGGATACGTGTCAAATCCAGAACGATGAATTCTTTTGCAATGTGGCAAATAATTACATAATGGTGTCCTGAATATCTCTTCTAGATCCCAAAAGTTTTTATAAAAAACATTTTGACGGGACAACTACCTTAACACTGAAAAAACCTGCCTGAATGTGTACCTTATTCTAGCAAATTTGCCATTTGAGTTTAGTTAATTCTATACTAAAAAATAAGTATATCCGTTTTTACTAATGAAAAGGCGCTTATCGCGTACGCTTCGAATAGCAGCTTAACAACACAAATGCAATTTTCTGTATTCCTATCGCGATAACATGTTCGTTGACGTATAATCTAATTAAAGATGGCTGACTTCTTTTGAACATATAGCAAAACGTGCGTCCGGACGGAGTAAAAAATTGAGTTTTTTCATTATTTTTATATAAAGCAAGATTTATGACCGTAAAGCGATATGTTATGGCGTTAAACTATTATGAAATAATTGAATCGTCATATTGACGGATTTTGATAGCAGTACTATACATAAAACTTCAAAACTATTGTGATAACGAAGAGTGCACTATTGGAGCGAAGCAAAATTTCTGTTTATCTTTTAGTCAAGCTACAAAAATTGGACAGCCTTTATGACTCAAAAATTACATGTCCAAAAAACTTTGGGACAATTCGAAAAATTAACGCATGAAGAAAAATTGTATTTATTTTACGTTGGGTACGAACAGTGCAAACTTTAACTAAACGTAACGTGACCTGTCGAAAGACTGTTTTTAACATAGGGTTTCATGAAGATGCACAAAGTTTCGTTAAAACCATAATTAAGGATTAAATGGATTATAAATTGTCATGTACAATAGACGTTATGTATCTTAAAATTTCAACATAAATTCCGACTTCTAGTAGCTCAAGGGCTCCCATAATTATTTGAATGAAGAAATAGAAAAATTGCCAAGTTGACGGGTTAAGTCATCTATTGTTTGAATAAAAGTAAGTTTTGTTTCCATTTAGATGCAACCAGGAGGCGTAGCATCAGCGGTAGTAGAAGCGACAGCAGAGACGCACTATAGCTACCAGCAACAGACATCACAGCAGGTATCGCCACAGGATAATTCAGCTCATGGTCAAACGCGGCTGAATGATTCCCAGCAGCAACAGCAACAGCAGCAACAGAGCCAAGGTCAAATGCATCAAGTGCAGAATCAAATTCAGAGCCAAAGTCAAATGAATCAGCAGATGCAGAGTTCGAGGCAGGTCCCGACTCAGCAGGTGATTCAACAGTCGCAGATCGTTCAGCAAGGGAACCAAGGAACGGTAGTGAGTCAGCAAGGTCAAGCGCAACAGTTGAACCAGCAAATTCAGCAGTTGCAGAGACAGCAGCGAGAATTCGAGAAGCAGCAGCGTCAGCAATTACAGCAAATCGAAAAGCAGCAGGTTCAGTTAACGTCTCAGGAACAACATCAACAACAGCAACACCAACAACAGCAGGCCAATCAACAAATACTACAACACCAAAACAACAACGTATTGCTGAAGAGCGAAGTCGTGGATCCGAATCAACAAATAACCCTGAAAGTCGAGGCTGAATCGCAAAACATAGGATCACCTTCCGAGGCCGTGCAAACTTATACGACGGTTCAGGCCTCACCGGAAGTATTTCTTAGTCTCGGTCTGACTTCGCAATCGACGCAACGCGATGACGTCAAAGATTTCAAGGATTATATAAAAACGAATTCGTCCGAGGACGCGATAACGAGAAATTCGATAGGACAAATATCGGAGTTTCTTCGTATACGTTCGTGTCCGGAACCCGCGTCTCTCATTACGGTTAATCCAGCGGCTATTTGTCAAACGAGCAGAGGAGAGGCTTGCACCGATTGCGGCAAGAATTTCGAAACTCTGAACGAGCTTAATGAGCATCAATGTCCTTCGTCACCGATGATCAACGACGTTTCCGACATGAAAGAGGACAACGCTCCCAGCAATGGGAATTGTTTCAGCTGCGATATTTGTGGCAAGCCGTTCAAACGAAAAGAACATTTGTTTCAACATCGTAAATTACACACCGGCGAACGTCCTTACGTTTGTACCACTTGCACCAAAGCTTTCAGCCGGAAAGAACATTTGGTACGACATTCGGTCTCTCACACCGGACAAAAGATGCACGAGTGCGAAATGTGCGGTAAGAGCTTCTCGCGCAAGGACAATCTTCACAAACACCGAAAAACTCACGGGGTTTCCGGCCCCTATATCTGCGAAACCTGCGGCAAATCTTTCGTCGTTAAGCATTATTATCTCATGCATCTTACGACCCACGCACCAAGCATCATGGACGGGGCCGGAGTCCAGGATCCTCTGCCTTACAAGTGCGATCTTTGCCATAAAGCTTTCTCCGTCAAGCAATATTTGACGACCCACAAATTGCGCCATAGATCGAAACCCAATTCCGCCAATTCGAACGCCCAACAGCAGCAGCAGCAGCAGCAGCAGCAAGGGACGAACGCGACTGAAACCGGAGAAACCCCGAGTACCGGAAACACCCAGGCGAACATTGAATCTCCGGTCGTTGAGATACAAAGCGTGATCGAAAGGAATGAGCAAAATCACGCCTCTTTTGAGAACAATCAGTACCACGGGAATGTGCAACAATTTCAATGAGATAAGGGGAAGCGCGTCTATTATGTTCTCTTACCCAACGGCAACAATCACAAGATCGTCGTTGTATGAGAGCCATCAAAAAGAATTCTTTTTTTTATTTTATTGCGTTTTCATTTTATCACGGACGCGCTTATCACGGGGTGCAATTCTATTTCCTTTTCTGTTCTCGCTCTCGATAAAAATCCCCCACCCCCCCCCCCCCCCCCCCAGTTTTGTACTTTAATACGAAACTTAACGGGAGCGCGATTTATCTAGCGATATGTCAAAGTACTCGAATTTATCTCAATTCGCGTACACCATTTAACAAAATGACGTCCGGGCGTTGATCATTTCGTGGAAAATGAATAAAGAAAACACATAAAAGAGAAAAATACAGAGACTCATGATTTGCGTGCTTAATGCGGAATCACAGGAGACTGAAACATACAAAATATGATGTAAATATATTTTAAGAGGAGAGAAACGTTTAAGAAACACGAAATATTGACGAGGTCTCGACAAAATTTCAAGTCGTATGAAAATAACGAAAAAAATAAGAAAATTTAAAGAAAATCGAGCTTCGAGTCGATGAAAAAAATGGAAAAAAAAATCGAATCAGGTTAAATTGCACACAAAGAAGAGAACAAGGGGGAGGAGAAAAATAACGTACTACTGGTTACTGTTGTATTGCAGATAGAATATATGTAACGGGATCTCCGAGTCGCGTTATTGACTATTTTTTCAAAAAAATTCCACTAGGAGAATATTTTATATCATTACCCATGTATCGTTATTTTTTTTCCTTTTCGTCGATTTTTTGTTTGTTTTATTTTTTGATCTTTCTAATGCCACTGTCATTGAATATTAAGAGAAAATATTCTTTTGTAAAGAGCCACGGAATTGAATTATAGCAATTTTGATTTTTTGTTTCATTTCAAACCTGCCGTTAATATTTTTAGGATGTTTGTCAATTTAAAGTAAAGTACTATTCGTATGTACCCGATTAAAAAGATGCAAATTGTTTAAATCGTCGGGAAATTCAAACCAAAACGTCTTCTCGAACATTTGGTAATCTTTGTACATACGTCCACTGCTGAATTAGCAATAATCAAAATCAATAATTGTTAAATTTAACAATCGATTAATTTTTATTCATATTTTTTTTGTCTATAATGTGAAAAATTTGTGCAGTCTCACATTAGGTTGAAAAAAACCAAATTTGATTGAGAATTTAAAAAATATTTCGACTGAAAACACATCGAAAACAATCCGCCATAAATAGGGGGAAAAAAAAACAAAAAAATGGTGATTATTTGAGGCCTATTTAACGGATCTGACATTTTGTGCGCCACAAAAAATTTTAATCGCCATTGAATTGATAGAGGAAAAAAGATTTAATTTTTTCGAATATTTATTTTCGTTCCATTGTAGTATCGGTACAATGTTCCAAAAAGGAGTCAGGATAAGGCGTTGAAACCATGTATAATTTGAGAGTCAGTTATTAAATAATTGGCCAATTCCGTGGCTCTGATTAACAAAAATAAAAATACAAATATCAAAAAAAAAAAACAAAATAACGTTGAAACAACAATTGTACTAGATTCGTAAACCTTTTATCGATATAATTCTTACATTTAAACGTACATGTGTGTATATAAATGTATAATGAATAGAAGGAATACGGGAGAAAGGAAATAGCGAGTGAAGAATGTGAGAAGGAGAGAAGTAGAAATTTTGAGACCAAAGAATATATTGTGTATAAATTGTATGTGTAATAATTACGACCTAGGTCAACCTAGATATTTGGTGTAAGTGCGGGAATATTCAAGACTTTATACACACAGAAAAACATATATATATATATATACATATTCATGCATACATATTGATTGATGTATATTGAGTATTTCACATCACTATTACATTCCGAACTCATGACTCCTTTCGATTCGTAGGATTTTCTTAATATGTTACTGTACAAGAAATAAGCGGATACGTATTTTGGGATTTCTTAATTTTCGCGGTCGATTGAATTTTGTATTTTTTGCCTTACCCCTCTGGATTAAGGCTGCGGTAAACTCGGAAACTATGAGTGCTCCAATAAAAATGACCGGTAGCAAGTTTACGCAGTTTTTGACGTACTTTCAGATAAAAAAAACAACATCGAGTCTCAAATGAAAATATTTCTATTTCTTATTCCAATTGTTTGGCAAAAATGAGTTTTCTAAAAGCAGCATGATCGATTTTTTTTTTTTTTTCAGATTTCTTTCAAAAATTAGGTAATCTTCCAAAATTTTTGAGCGCAAGTTCAAAGTCGATAGAATTTTTTTGTAGAAGTTACAGCCGATCAATTTTTTTAAAATTAAATAAAGCTATTTAAATGAGTGTAACCTCTTGTTATAAATGTTTAATGGCACTTGAAAATATAACGATCTCATTTCTTGATAAAAATGGAAATGAAAAAGTAAGTGGATTTTTTATAGATTTTTTTTTTTAAAGAAACACAAAACAAAAAGACCTCTTGAGAATTGATATATTTTTATTTCCAAAAGAATGTTAGAAATTGATCAATAATGCATCATTTTTTTCGAAATAAATTTTTGTTGTGATATATTGTTATGTACTTTACTAGAAATAACTCGTAGCATTCTTACTCAATTTCTAATGTTCATTTGGGGGAAAAAAATATATATATCAATTCTCAAAAAAAGTTTTTTGTTCGATTTAAAATAAGAGAATTCTGAAAAAAGTCTATTTACTTTTTCTATTTCCATTTTTATTGAGATCCAGATGAATTCATAATATTTTCAAGCGCAAGTATAAAAGTGTGACAAGAAGTTACAGCTTTTTAAACATTTTTATTGACTTTCAAACAATTCAAATAACCGTAACTTCTACAAGAAGAGTCTGCCCACTTTGAATTTGCGCTCAAAAATGTTGTGAATGCATCTAGTTTCTGAAAAAAATTTGAAATTAAAAAATCACCAATGACCTTTTCGGAAAACACTCATTTTTTCGAAAACATTGAAATAAAAAATAAAATACTTGGTTCGAGCTCGATGTATTTTTTATCTGAAAGAACGTAAAAACTGTGCAAACTTGCTATTGGTCATGGTTTCTATTGTAGCACTCATAATTTCCGAGTTATCGCAGCCTGAACCCAAAGGAGTATAATAAAAAGTTAAAAATTAATCTGGATGTGAAAATCTATAAAATGGCCAAATCGAAAAATCCCAAAATACGTGTCCGCTTATTTCTTGTATGAAAAAAACATTTAAAAAACCCATGAATCACCAGGGGTCAGGGTTTGGGAATATAAAAGTGACGCGAAATGCCCCATATGTTTATATGCATATATAAATATATAAATAGAGAATTTAGAGTGCCATTTTGACCAAAACTGATGCATTTAAACAATAAGTTTATTAAAAATATTATTCTCGATCATTTATTCAATGGCATCGCGATCATTAATCACTATCGACGAATGAATATCAATAAAACTAAATTAATAATAATAATTATAATTAATTTTTTATGACCGTGAAAATTCAATAACGTATCCGATACATGTAAGACCGAATGCGATTGTAATCTAAGAGATTTTCCACTGGACCAACTGCCACGACCACTGGACATTGGTCGTATATATATTTGTTTGCTGCTTCTCGTAATTTATCAGCAGTTACGCTCTGAAAAAGAAAAATAGAGCAAATAACGGTATAATTTGAGCGATACAAATTTCATTTAATTTTTTAATCTGATTCAAAGTCAATTGAATTCTTCATTCAATTCCGAAATTGCTTTTTCATTCGAAATGTAATTTAATTTTTTATTTGATATTTAACTCTTTCATGCACGAATTTTTCTGTGCAACCGATTATTTTAATAATACCTGGATATGTAGTTTTTGGGATCGCTGATAACGAATCTAGAATCAGATTTTTGAAATTCAAAATGGCGGACCAAGAAATTTAAAATATTGCCCTAGCTTTGAAATTTTGTATATGGGGGTTTTTGGGGTCGCTGATAACGAATCTGGAATCAGATTTTCGAAATTCATGATGGTGGATCCAATATGGCGGAGCAAAAAATTAAAAATATCACTCCAGCTTTGAAATTTTGTATATGGCGATTTTTGGGGTGAATTTTGAAAAATGAATTACGGATTTGTAATCAGTGAACCCAAAAACCCCTACACACAAAATTTCTCAGCAAGAGCGATATTTTCAATTTTTTGGTCGGCCATATCGGGGACGCCATCTTGAATTTCGAAAATTGGATATCGGATTCGTAATCAACGACCCCAAAAACCCCGATATACAAAATTTCGGAGCCAGAGAAATATTTTTTATTTTTTCATCCGCCATATTGAATCTACCATTTTGAATTTTGAAAAACGGATTCCTGATTCGTGTTCAGCGACCCTTAAAACATAAATATACATCCAAATATCGGTATGTTTACGAGCAAACTTCACCAGGAACGAGTTTTTTCCGAAAATAAAGCATATTTTTATGCTTTATTTGTTTATAACAAAAAGACGTTCGATAAGCCGTTTCCAGGAGTTACGCACTGTTAGGTTCATACCTGAAGATCATATGAAAACTTATCTCGTGCAAAAATATCTAGAGAGTAATATTTTAGAGCTGAAAAACTGTCAGGAAAAAGGTGTCGCATTTCATTTCATTTGATGCACCGTGCATGAAAGGATTTTTTGAAATTTTTTCTGAATTTTTTCTGAATTTTTGATTCCTATTTCCAATGAAATTCTTTGATTTTAAGTTTTATATTCGGAAACTAACCTCGTATCTCGCAATTCTGTGATTAAAAGGTTCGTAACATCCGCGACGATAAAGACAATTGGCAATATCGTAAAAACGATCTATCGAATCGTTGACTCTCACAAGTTCACGCGTTTTGCACTGATTCACTGCACGATCGACTTCGCGACTCGTTATTTCCGAGCACAGCCTCATCCACTCGTTCTGTACCATCCACATCATATCCTACAATTTTTATACGAATTTCAGTCACATACGATTTGTTGATTTAGCCTCCTTTTTTTGCATTGCAGCCATGAGTAAATTGAATGACTTTTCTAAATTAAACAGTTCCATTTAAACATAAGTTATATTTCAAAAACGTGACTTCTAGATTAATAGATAATGCATTTTATAAATGAACAAGGTCATTATTCGTAACACGCTAGTAATTATATAAAATTTATTACAATTTATGAGATTTTCTGCAATTATGTACATATAAAACTACAAAAATTATTAGCTACAATTCTCTCGAATTGAAACAATTATTAACGTACAGTTATCGTTAATCGAATTATTTATCAATTAAAAATATAGTTATTTCAATGATATTACATCTAATTGCATTTTTCCGCAGGAGAAGTAGCAGCCCCAGAGTCCGGTATTCGCCCATCCAATGTTGAAGGATTTGTACATGTGACACATGTCAGTTCCGAAAGCGCATTCCGCGAGATACGGCGAATTATTTTTGCCACCTCCTACAATTTGATTTTTTGTTTTCTTCAATCTTTCATTTTCGCGGCCACAAATTAATTCTATATTTAATTCTCAATTACGTCAATATACACTACCGGCAAAAAGTTTCCGGACAAAATTACGAAAATGTCTCGGAGCCAATTCTTGATGCTATTTCACTGGCAGTGTACCATAAATAAATTTAGTGAATGGCATTTGAAGAGAGGGATTCAGCTTCATTTCGCTTTTTTTGGAAATTTTCTACGGTATTTTTTACATCCGGTACGTTTTTGGAAAATGAACGTTTTTCGCCTTTTTATTTTACCTCTACGGTTGAACCGCGTTTTCAAAAGAAATTTTTTGAATGAGTTCCTATAACCGAAATCTCAAAACGGGCAGCTTAAGCTTCAATGTTGTTTTTTAAAAAGCTTTGTGCGATTCTTTTTCGCATAGTTATTCCATTTTTGTGCGAAAAAAAGACCGAATTTAGAAAATGCCGCGTAATACGAAAACTAGTGGGTTTGAAAGAAAATCTCTAGAGAGTAAAAAGTTGCGTCCGTTTTCGTTGATTTGGCCAGAATTTTTCCAGAATTTTTTTTTTGTAATTATTTTTTCAACCAATTTTGGTCAAAACTCTAATTGATTGTGTCATACCTTGAGAACTATGGGATTTGTGATAGAATAGAACCAAGAGGGGAAAAAGCTGTATTTTTCCATTCTGAACACGGTGGACTTTTTTTAGATATTTTTTAGAAATTTTTCTTTCACCTTTCGATTTTGTTGGTCAGAAAAAAATTTTTAAAACAAATCTGAAAAAATTTCACCGTGTCCAGAATGGAAAAATACAGCTTTTTTCCCTCTCGATATTTTATCACAAACCCCATAGTTTTCAAAGTATGACTATTAATTAGAGCTTTGATCAAAAACAGTTTAAAACCAAGTCGAAAAATTTTTTTTTTTTTTAATTCTGGCGGAATTAACGAAAACGGACGCAACTTTTTACTCTCTTGAGATTTTCTTTCAAATCGACTAGTTTACGCGGCATTTTACTACATTTTACTACATTCGGTCTTTTTTTTGCCAAAAACGGAATATCTATGCCAAAAAAATCACACAAAATTTTTTAAAAAACGAAATTGAAGCTTAAACTGCTCTTTTTGAGATTTTTGTTGGAGGAACTCGTTAAAAAAAATTCTTCTGAAAACGCGGTCCAACTGTAGAGGTAAAATAAAAAGGCGAAAAATGTTCATGTTCAAAATAACGTCGCGGGTGTAAAAAATATCGTAGAAAATTTCCAAAAAAAGCGAAATGAAGCTGAATTCTTTCCCTTCCAAATGCCGTTCACTAAATTTATTTATGTACACTGCTGGCAAAATGGCAACAAAAATAGCTCCAAGACATTTTCGTAATTTTGTCCAGAAACTTTTTGCCGATAGTGTATGAGCTCCATAAATTGAATTGTTTTTTTTGTTATTGGTTGAGATTCGCTCAACAAAAAAATTCTATCTTGTTTTTGATTTCTTAATTTACGTTGGAAATAAGTGATTCTTGCCAAATGTCAAGTCCCAGAATCCGACGATTTCTTTAGCAACTGTGAGAGTACAATGATCCTCGCAATCCAAGTGTCCTGGTCCTTCAATCGCAATTGCCACATGGCCAAGAGAGATGTCATCGTCGCGCAATCTCAGATCGCTACCTATTTTTTGTGAATAGTTGAGCAAAAAAAAAAATCAATTGTTAGCTTTAGTATTTTGATACTGGATCGATCAGAGTTGTCAAATTTAGGGAATTTAGATTTCTTTATTAAAATTACGGAAACTACTAATAAGATGTTTAGGCTGGAATTCGTGTCAACTTTTCTTAATACAAAATAACAATTGTACACGCCAATTTATTTTGCATTAATTACTATAATTTTCAAGTTCACGTATAATCAACCTGTATGAAAGAAATAGAAAGTGTCAATTTGATTTTTTGCCTAGTACCCAAGTACTTTTTCTTTTCTCTAAATATAAAGCAGCAATGGTGTTTCGATAAAAGTTGAGAAAACCGCATGTTCATTATCAATCGTCTATCTCATTAACTCATGGAAAAAGTGCCTTTGTGTTAGTCAAAAGTGATATAATTTTTTAATTGTAAAATAATTTCAGTGATTAAACATCTCATTGATTTTTTTTCTCCAAAAAATAACGAATGAAAAGTAATTTTTTCAAAAACAGATCGAATTGAAAGATTTGATAGGATAAGGTAAACATTAATCGGTAAAATCAGTTTAAATCAATTTCAATAGACCAACAAACATAATCGTCGCTGTTTGGTCTTATATGAGAGAATTTTTTATCTTACATCAGAGATGTAATCATTTTTTCAATTTACCGGTATACCGGAAACAGGGTGAACAAGGATAATTCTTTGGAGTACATTGTCCTTCGATCGGACAATGATCTTGACCCGTGCCCACGAAATATTCACTGGCTAAATTTTGAATGTCAGTAAAAGACGTGCCACCAGTAGAAATCATTGTCATTAAGTTTGGCTGAAAGAGACGTGTTCGAAAACTCTCGATTGCATCCACTGTCATGTTCCTAAATGCCATTTTATCTCATTAGACAGATTTTTTATTACTCTTTAAAGTGTGAATTAGGTATAATTGAAAAATTGTTTACTCTATTTCTATTATTTTTCAAATTTTACTTTATATGATGTTATATTTATTCATCATATTCATTCGATATTTTATCTTTATTTTTTACTACTAAAAATTTTTGTTTTCTTCTTTTTTTCATGGGCTCACTCAATTACACAAGTCTCAGGATAAACGCTTTTCCCAAGTTCAGTTCCCTGATACGCCATCGTTGGAAGATAATCCATAACAACTCTCTCATGATCGGTTTCCATTTCGCAAAGTTCTCGCAATAATATACATCGTTCAGCAATTATGTCTTCGTCACCTAAAAAAAAGAAAAAAATATCTGGTATACCAAATTTATACTAAAAATGATTTAACTTATTATTTTTATTTTTGAAACCAGTCCAATTCCAAATACAAGCTTCGTTCAATTATTTATTTTAATAAGAATCCAATTGATCCACTTACACGTAATTCCGTTAAGTATTACGTCGGCCATTAATTCTACAATCGCCGCGACATCGTACGAAGGTACCGTTCCATAAAAAAGAAACATATCGCGCATCGCTAATGCACTCAACTTTGCTCCAGTTCGGTCAAGAATCTCCGTTATTTCTTCTCGAGTTTGGCATCGAGTTCGCTGTGTAATCATTAGTAAAAAAATTGATTTTTCGGGACAAGAAACTTTTTAAATGTACCAAACTTATTGCCACAGAACAAATTATTTTGATAATTCCTTCAAATTTCCGATATTGTTGATAATTATTACGATATAAGTTACGGATAGGATTTCAAAATAATTTTATTTATTGAATCGTTTCAATAAATTATTCGATACCTTTAAAGACAATGAATCGGTAATAATTTCGCTATAAGAAAATAACAAATTTAGTAAGAATTTCATAATGATGATAAATTGAATACTCAAATAAATAGTTTGGGTCAGTATTTTTTTTGGGTACAATTTCTAGAACGTTAACCCTAGCTACACACTACGGGGTCCAATGGACCGGCATTTTCACCACACGCCTGTTCATAAACGTTATAATTTTTTAACAAATGACTTTTTGGCTTTACTGATCGCTTCCTCGGATTGGTCGAAGTCTGGCGTTTCGATTTCACTACAATTAAACCTCAATAGACACGTTTGTTACCATGTTATAGAGCAATAAAGTCGTCGGTCCAATAGACCGATAGTGTGGAAGCAAGGTACTAAAAGTTATAATGTGTAGCTAGGATTAATTTTTTATTTATTGCGACACATTTGAAAATCGTCATATTAAAGAAGGCCCCTTAATTGTAGGAAATTTGGCAATTCTTTAGTTTAAAATTTACCCTGAACAACAGATGTTCCATGAACAATGAAGCACCACGTTCGTCGGGTCGTTCGTGCATCGATCCGGCTGGAACGACAAATCCTACGGTAGTTATGCAAGAATCCTTGCACTCGCTAATTAATCTCATCCCATTTTTCAGGTCGACAAATTCCAACGGATTTTCCGGAACGTCCAAATGTCGTTTTGTGTTTGATTCAGAGTTTCTTTTACGATCTGAAATCCCGAAACTTCTCGACTGCGAACAAAAGCAAATTTTTTAGTATATCATTGTTTTTGTCGCTTTTTTTCAGAACATGAAGAAAACACACGTACCTGAATTTTATTCGGTTTTAAAAATCCTCTCAATAAAATTGACGTTCTTTTGAGCCACTGCATGATTCAATGTCAGCTATCTTGACATCGTAGAAAAAATTGACAATCGCTTTGCACATAAATCCTGTTACAATTTTTTTTTTTAATGCAGTATAAATTAAATAAATGAATTTAAATATTTTTTATTTCATAATTAAAATTTATTCATTAGAAATTTATGTATTTTGTTTCTATTCTACGATTTTCCCTGCATTTTCGAACGCGGATTAAATTTGAATGATGAATGGAAAATTAAAAAACGATCCAGAGAATTCATAGAAATGACGAAAAATAAAGAAAAAGCAAAATTAATAACACGTTAATTTGGGCAAACGTTGGAAGGAAAAACGGAAAAATCGTAGGATTCGAGGACAATAAATATGTAATCTCGTTCAATCGACAGTCTCGTTTCTTTGCAAATACAATTCCGTATACAATTGAAACATTGAATAGTGTATCCGTCATAATTATAATAAGAATAATTATGTCTCCATCGTTCTCTCACAAAATTTAATAATAATACACTTAAAGTGCCCAATTTCGTAGTATCAGTACCGTAACCTTGTGAGTAGTCTTAAGCACAAAAGAGCCCGAAAGAACATAATCAAAGGTCGAATAAAAAAGAATCTAAACCTCTATAAATTCCGTTCGCTTGATATTTTATCACGGAAAAAAATATACGATAAAAAAAACTATGAGTACGTGGATCTGCATGATTTTGTTCGTAAAATTTTCTATTCGGTACACGTAATATTTAAACTAAGTTTTTCGTTGTTGTCATTAAAAAATAAATGAGAACATTACTCGCATGTTAATAATACAAAAACTCGAGAGATTTCAATTAAATTAATTACTCAAATTCGCCATCAAAATAAATGGCGACGGAATATTTTGCGCTCTACTTATGGAAAAAATTTACATATAAAATTAGAAGAAAAAAAAAACATTAAACGAGTTTTTTCGGGACGATTTGAATACCGAAATTAATTCATGATATTCAACCTTAGATGTCCCGTAATTAGGGCCTCTTGAGAATAATTTTAAGGTCGTACATCGTCTCAATAAGAATTAACGAAGTTTAATTCAATCACCTTACATTACAACTTGTTCCGGAGGTTCTATTTGTTTGTTTTTATTCTTTAATATTTATTTTAATTATCACTCCTCGTTGAACGAGGATATAATTGTGATGTTAGGCCTTGCACTTTTGAAGGTCAAAATTCCTTCCTTCGTCACCGAAGTCCCGGTCACGTCCAAAAATTCCAGGCTACTCGCGTTCACAGCCAAATGTACGAGACTTTGATTTGTCACTCGTGAATAATGTCTGCAAAAATACATCATTTTAAATACACGAATTTTATATTCGACTGTCGACAAAACACTGATTGTTAAATTTTTTAATGAAGATCAATTGTTTTAATAGTTTTGGTTCTCGAATACTGCTATATCAATTTTGTCATTAATTTTATTAAATATTCAATATAATTTCCACTTTTGTGTTAATTTTATGCATTCAATAATATAAAAGAAAGTTTTTTGTTAACATCACTCAGTGAATATTATAGTCGCCATATTTTTATTTATTTTGATACAAAAGCAGTGAATAAAGAGACCAAAAATTTATAAAACTCTCAACAAATTTCTCGAACGATTCCTCATTTAAAAACTTGTAAAAAAAAAATTGATTTTATTTGATTAAACTTATTTTTTATCCTACAAGTTGATCCGTCACACGAACTATATGCATGCCAAATTTGGTAACGATTCGTTGATTGATTGCAGAGTTATAAGGTATAACAAACAAATTTTTATATTTATAATATTTATTGGGACTAGGATAAATGTTTTTATAAAAATATGATGATGATTCCAAAATTAAGAACTTACACCTAGAGAGGTAAAAAAAATCAATTTTTCAAAAATATTTTTATTCCACAGTATTATCCTTCATACATGAATTATAAAAAATTTCCAGGAATCGTTTACATCTTGCACGTATGACAAAAAAAATTCATGTCAATTTGAAAGGTGCTTAAACCTTAAAAAGCCTTTTTCTCAAAATGGTGTTTTTGAAACCGTAACCATTCTATCTTTTAAACTAAACGACTTATTTGGCTGAAAATTGGTACAGAGGATCATTACACAATTATGTAGTCTTTGTCGAGGGATTTTTGTTTAATGACAGTTTTTTTTTATAAGTAAAAGAAGGAAAAAAAGTTGGACAAAAGCCCAACTTTACTATTCAAACCTCTGCCATTTTGCAAAAAATAGAATAAAAAAAAAATCGGTCTCGATAAAGACTAGTTTTTTTATCGCCTTTAAGAAAAAAAATTTTGTTTTATTGTTGGGTTGAAGCATACAGTCGGAATTGTGGTTACCGTAAATGACTTTTTTGAAAAAAAAACACCGTTTTACAGAAACTACAACCACGACTCATCGAACTGTTCTTTTTTTTTCATGAAATTTTCTAATTTCATTGGCAACAGTATGTCTTTTCAAATAAACAAAAAATTGTTTCAACAGATACATTTTTTCAGTATAAAAAAAATGATTGTAATTGACCCCTTTTTTGGTATTTTTGGCATATCTAGGTGCATGTAAGTCCTTAATAATAATGGTTTGACATTTTTTCTCACCTCACTACGAGAGTTTTGAGATTTGGATGATTCGAGATCCAATCATCCTCCTCGAACATGCCGTCCTGCTGATATTCCACAGCGTCCCTCACAGGATTGAATATAACACGTCGATGTCGTGAACTCGGTCCAAGAGCGCACACCGCTCTGTCGGATATTAGACAACGTTCCAGGTCGTCCCATCGCAAATCATCTTCAACTATATACTGAAAAACATTGGATTCATCAGTTATAGAACAATCAACATTAATCGGTATTTAAACAAATTACTCATTAATTTCAAAAAATATTTATCATTTAAGGAGTTATTCAATGCTTGAATATTATTTTTAAATTCCGAATTTATTCAATTTTTAATACATTATCCTTAGAACCCCACAATCTATTTTTTCCAACGTAAACCCCACACTGGGGTAAATAATTACCCCAATTTTCTCTTCAGCATAAAATGTTAAAAGTATGCGATAATAAGGTTTAATTATATACCTTTCTCTCCGTTTTTTGATAACGAAGAGAATGGTGTATGATAAAGTTGCATTTTGTAAACATTTAAGGGTGAAAACTCTATAAAACGAAAGGAATAATTTTAAAAAATTGGTTCGCGAAGGAAATTTGACATTTTCGTGGGGTAACTAATTACCCCGTTGTGGGGTTCTAGGGTTAATCGGCCTCACGGTTCATTTGATTGTTAATATGAATAATTTAAAAATATAAATTTATGAGCCAGTAATAGATAAATAAATAAAAATAATCACATACGGATCATTCGAAATGATGAAATTGATACAATTGAAAAATTGATTAAACATTCGTTTAAGTTGATCAGTATTTACCTGTACAAGATTAGGGTCTTCGTAAACTGGTTCACCAACAAAATTATTATGATCTCCTTCGTGAATGCGATTACGGCGGCATATCCGTCGGTGCAGTAATTTTGAAGGACATTCAAGGTAAATGTGAGTCAGGGTTCTTGTACTGCTAAAGCAACAAATCTCGCTGTCCCCCAATGCGGTATCTCGTAAATCTAATATCTGTTTAAAATCAAGCATCGATTAATCATTCAATTTGAACAATTTCAAAAACTAATCATTGAACATTGTTCTAATAATACTATTTTGTCGCATACTTTTTCTTTGTTTTTAGGTCGAAATTCGTTAAAAATATATTTCAAAATATGCCACACGTTGTTAGTTAATGCGATAAAAATTGAAGTGTTTTCATTTGATTCATTTTTTACTATTTTCAATACACGATTTTTATTTCTCAGATTACCAAATTATGCATACTTGGGAACCATATTCACAATTCTACTTAATTTTTATACGAGCCCATGGTGAAAAATCTAATAGATGAAAAAAAAAATGTAATATTCATCGCAATAATTCTTTATGGTGTTGAAGCAATGTAGAAGCCGTTTAGTCGGTAAAAATCTCGCGTTCAAGTTTTGTATCAAGTTGTATTAAGTTTGTTCAAGTTGTGTAAGTTTGTAATATATCGATATATTTCGAGGAAATATCGAATCACTCTGTTCGCCTTTTTTAACAAAGCAAAAGGTGATTCTTTCTTTTTCTTAAATATTTGTTGTTAAGAAAAAACTGGAAAACGCGCGAATCGCTATCTGTTTTACACTCATTATGACCATAAGTCATTCTCATAAAAGTAATAACTGGAGCAATTCTATTAAATCGCAATGTGAGATTTATATAGGGCCGTTGTGTTTCTTTTCTATTAAACAATTTTAATGTTTTCTGTTTACGTATTTACCTCGAGAGTTTTGAAACCAAATCTCGTTGCCAAACTGGCGTAAGCGACGCACTCTGACAGTCTTTCACAAGAGTCCAATCTAAGTTCCTTGAGATTCGGAATTTTACTAAGCACCAACAGCGAATGTGACGTCACCCACGCACAGCGACTCAGAATTAAACACTAAAAAAATTAATCACGGTTATAAATTGCAACAAAACTATCATTCCCTGTTAATTTTGAAATTTTATCTGTTTTTATTTCGCTCTTACTGTAAGACTTTCCATGTGTAGATTAATTTTAAAGAGGTACGTCCTGTCCGACGTGATATTGTAAAGATCGCATCCTTTCAACGAGAGTTTCTCGATCCTTTCTGGAAAACTGCATATTTGTATCTGACAACAGGAGATCAGTGTTAAACAAATATTTTTCAAGCCAATTACTGCGATCCAATTGAACCAACGAAATTTTTTATTATTTTTCCTATGATCACTTTTGCATCATTTTTGCAAACAATTGAGTTTTCTTGTTGTTTTTACGATCATCGTTAATTTATTTCATTTAAACGTACGAAATATGCTGAGAACTCATCTAATTTATTCTATAAACAGTTGAGAATTTTTCTTTTCGTTTTGACGAATTTTTGCATATTTTTCTAATTATTTCGGCAAATATTTGTCAATATTTCAATTTATTTCATCAAATTCTCTGGACGTATCAACAATGAAATATTACACCATTCTATCAAATTATTATTCGCGAAATGAATCATTTTTTTTTTAGCGAAGCCATGATTTATAAGTGACTGATTAGCCTCAATTGAACAGCAGTAATTACTCAAAAACCATGCACGAAAAACGCGTTAATTCGTTTTACCTCTTGAGTATTGATTCTGCAATCCTCGACGATCAGTTCTTTCAGATTCGAGCAAACGAGGTTGACTTTTTTAAGAAAATGTTGACCGAATTCTGTTTTCGTTTCGAGATCTCCCCGTATCGCAATTCGCGTCGTTGAATGTTGAAGGAATTTTATATATTTGTCCAAATCTTGTGTAACCAAGGTCGTGTGACGACAATCTATGATTCTCCATAAAGTTCGGTCCCGACAGACTCTGTCGAGCCTCTTACAGCACCTAAAAAAAAATTCATTGATAGAAATAATACAGAGGTTTGAATCAAAACTACATTTGTTCCTAGCTCGCCATTATTTAATAATTAAAAACACGCATAAACAAATTTTAATAAAAAATTAACAAAATAATTATTAAAACAAGTTAAGGTTGATCGGTTAATTTAAGCCATCCAAGATGAAAGGTTGACAATTTTTGTAGTTACACATGAATACGGGATGAATTGATATTTGCAACTTGAACGCTTTTTACCATCTAGTTTGGTAGTAATTAATTCGTAAACATCAACTGTTGCCAGGCATTTATCCCTACGCGCATAGAAAAATCGTATGCACGTCAGAACTTATTGGATTTTTACATTCGGTATTTCCAAAATTTCGTAATAAAAAATTGATCACTGTATTCCGCAAATATTCCTGAATATAAAAGTGCTTGGGTTTTTGGACGTTACCATTAAAAATCAACTGAAAAAGTATTCGTTGTAAAATGACTGAGATTTCCACAGGAATGACACGAGAGAGAACGAGAGAGTACTTAGCAACTCTCTATTCGGCGTCTACTCGTACATGCTTTCGGACGTGACAGTTTGTCAATTTGACTGTATTTTTCTCTTCTGTTCTCGAATGTTTTTACCATATTTGATAAATATCGATAGAATTAATGGTGATAGGTAAACTGGCAACATCTCTACCGTTGTGTAATTCCTTTGTGTAAATACATTCTACTGGTTGTAAACAAAACTGATAGTTTCGGCAGACAACAGTAACGACCATGATGCATTTTATAATCCACTACACTTGTCAAATTTCAATTATTCAACACTTTTTGAACATAAAATCATATCAAAATATTCATTCTCCGCTGTTTATATTTCGAAAATAATAAAATCATAATTTTAAAGTCAGTTTTGCATTTGCAAACTTTGGTCTATAATGGATACCGCAAAGATTACATAGCCATCACCGATCTACCTTAAAACACCCAAAAAATTGAATAAAAATATTATACAAGATAGATAAAATTATATTCTTCAAGGAATAAAGATATGCTAATATCATACATTGTACTCAACTGTACATTTTGTTTACCGATAACTATTTCAAGAAATAAATAAAAATGTTTTTCAAAAGATAGAAAAATATTTAAAAACACATTTCGTCAATGCACAATGGTCCGTGAGTTTCTCTTGTCTTTTTAACAAACTTACAGACTTAGCGCCATCAAGTCTTGAGGATGAAGATATTCCATAATATTTAGAAGGACGTCGTCCGAAAAATCAAGAAGATTGCCCTTCGATGCTCCAGAATTGGCATTAGAATCCTCGTCTTTCTCGACTTTTGTTCTTTTGTAGTCTTTGCTTCCTGAAGGCTCAGGGGAAAACGATTTGCTTCGTTTTGCGCTCATTTTGTACCTACACCTGAGAATATTATACGAATTTTACAAATTTGTCTTTTGATATTTCATATTTCATTGCTAATTAATATTTATCTATAATTTCCATTAGGCTACTCATATTTCTTGTTTTATTTTTATTTAATCATTAAAATTTATTTTTTTTTGTAATTGATATTTTTATGAGATTCATAAAACAATTATTATTTTGATTGAAAATTTTTTGCTGCTAATTAAGATTTGCAATAATTATAATTGCCTAAAAAAAATAATACATTCGACAATTCGCTGTCACTCTGTTTGGCAGAACGGAGGAAATTTTTGCCCAAATTTCTTCAGTCGGAAGATTCATTTTACAAATCGAATGATTGGGAAAAGAAATTCTAAGATGATGTTTTTTCTATCGTATCCTTAACGGAACTGTCATAAAAACTGCGTTTTGGAAACTCCACGATTCTAAATTTGAACGCGACGTTTGTAAAGTCGGGAGATTTTTTGGCCAAATCCCAACGAAATCTGCGCGAATTTAGTCGAGAAGTTTTGTATTTTGGCATATTTGTTTCTTTGTTCGGTAGCATTTCGTAAATTCGGTATCGTGAATGAGGAAACAGTTCCGAGATTCGAGGTTAATTGTACGCTCGTACTTCTGTTTACGAAAAATTGCATTTTTGGAGTGAAACTACGTTCAATAAAATCAGGAATAAATCCTCAATTCATTTCTTAATTAAAAGCCAAATCAACTTTTGATTGATAATAATAAGTGTGACTATTGAGTGAGACTGACAATAAAATTCAAGCCGTTTACAGAGGGGGGAGCATTTTTGTCTGGGCAAAGTGACGTTTACACTAGAATGCGCGTCATAATATTGAAAAACGGGCAATGACGATCAAAACAATGTTTTTTTATGAATCTTTTTTTTCAGGTTTTTCTATTATTCGAAAAATGCATTCCTGTTTCTTTGACTCATAGTTTCTACATTTATTCGGTACAATACTTTTAGAGATATGTCATATGTATACATATATATGAGGAATAAATGTATAACCTATAACGTAAACAGTGCCCTGGGAGTTTAAAGACTCTTGTACTTCCGGTTATTCTTACCGTGTTTTCTCACGACTCGAGGAAAATCCTGGTGGATCTTGAATGAAGTATAATTACGCCAGCAAAATATAGTATCAACACTGGGCAAAATTAGATTAGAACACACACAAGTTCCCTTCCCACGTATTATTAGCCGTGTTCTTATATTCCCTGGTCAGCCATGTTACGTTGCGATCGCGCAACAAAACACAGAAAGACGATATAATAAAGTTCTCTTGATGGTTATCCATTGACATTTTTCTCTTGTTCGCGTGAATTGAGGCTTAATCATTTTTTTCAAAATTTATTAGCAGTGATATGAAAATCGGAAAAAACAGTGAAATTAAAAGTCTGATTAAATGCGTTTTTACGAGCAATAAAAAGCATATTTCATAGCCATTTTGAGATTAAATCATGAAACATTCATTGTGTCAAATTCTTTTCTGTAAAAGTATGTTTTTCGAATTAGAAAATAGTTTTCATAAGACGTGAAAGACATTTTACGATATAAACAATGTTTAGACGAAAGTATCATGATTTTTGGGCAATTGAAAGATTCGATCTTTTTGCGCGCCGCTTCCAAGCGCTCGCTTGCGCCCCCCCCCCCCCCCCTTCCCGTTACCCATTATAGTTTGAACGGGACACGTGGGGCAGCGCTGATCGTTCGCGTCAGTATATAGGTGGCAGCATCTGCCGGATTTTTTGGATTTTTGCTTCGGATTGTGTCGGAGAAACACACTCGGTTGCGAAATTGGTACAAGTGATAAATGTAGTTCGTATTATAATTATAAGTATTAACAAATTTTTATTTATCGTAATAAAAAATTAATATTTATGCTGCCAATTTTCTAACAAGGCAGCGAAAAATCAACCAAAATATTTCATTTCAATAAAATTATTGTATTTTATGTATTTGGCAAAAACTTAAAAAAAATAAAAAAAAAAAAGGCCAGAATTAAAAAGTCCCAACCTTATTTATAAAATAACCACTCTATATTGTTGTTATTACGTTAAAATAAAAACTAATGTTTAACTTTTATTTCTTTTTCGTTATATACAAAAAGTTACTGCATCTAAAAAAAAATTATTAAAAAAATGTTGTCCTTGATCTAAAAAAAAAAAAAATGAAATCATTCTAACATAGCCAAGTACGGTGAATGAATTACGAAAGTCCATAGGAGATCATGTGCACCTTGAACGGTGCCTGCTAAAGGGTTTTGTCGCCTTAAGGGTTTCCGAAGAAAATCCTAAAAATATCAAGAAATTAGATAGTATTATGATATTATGCTGAATGAATGAATAAAAAATTATACAGAAAAACGCACGTACACGTATAAGTGCACACGTATACACGTTTCTACACGTACGTACCACACAAATTCACTGCAAAAACTACACAAAAACTTGGCGTGCATGGTTTTCAAAAATAAAATCGGCGAAGGAAATTCTCATCCGTCTGTATTCGCAGTAAATTTAAATATTTACTTAGTTCATCTATTCCTTCCGTCCCTCCGTCCCATCTGTTATCCATCCACTCATCCATTCGTTTGCTCGCCTGCTCGCCCATTTGTTCGTCCCTCCAATCCGTCTGTTCACTCATCCCATCCATCCGTCCGCTCGTACGTTGATTTATGCGTTCAACCGTCTCAATCCTCTATTCATTTTTCGGTCCACCCGTCCCCATCCTAGTCATCAGTTCATCCATTCGATCCTTCTATCCCATTCATTCCATTCGACTATGCACTTTAGGCCATCCATCTCATCCAACTATCTTCGCATGCCATCATCCAGGTTTTCATTTGTTCACCCAACTTATCTCTGTATCCATCCCATCCAATTATACATCCATCCCATTAATCCATTTCATCTATTAAGGAAATTGTATCGATATTTATATGACATCATACGAAAAATACATTATATTTGATTATTCCAAGTTCATGTATTGAAATTTGGCGTGAATCTTCTTGAACAGCATTTAATTGTGTGTGAAAAATTTGGAGAGGTTTCACCGCCTGGTAATCGAGATATTCATTGTTGAAAATGACAAGTTTAACATGGGCTCTTATGGAAGCTTTAAAAAAATTGCGAACTTCAACAATAAATATCTCAATTTTGAGACGATGAATCATCGGCATATTCCGCCAGAAGTTTAATACTGTCTTAAGCTTTCTATTTACAAAATTTTATTGTGTAATGTTGGAAAATAATTTTTACATGAGAAACGATACAACCTCCTTAATCTCATCCATTTATTTCGTCCATCTTGTCCTTAATACGGACTCCCCTATTCGATCTGGGAATGGATCCGGGGGCTTCTTTGATCATCGATGAAAAAACGAGTTCATCATTCATCTGGGTGATATATCCGATCAATCGTGTTTCTCGAGCTCATTTTTGAAAACCGTGCACGCCAAGTTTTTGTGTAGTTTTTGCAGTGAATTTGTGTGGTACGTAGTACGTGTAAAAACGTGCACTGAAAACCGAATTTTGTTGAAATATTGAAATATTTTGTTGAACGTATTCAACAAAATTATTTCGTCCAGGCAATAAAATTTTTGTCGTTTCAATTAAGTTTCGTTTCAGTGTAATGAAGTTTTGTTGTAATATTTGAAATTTTGTTGCCTGGACGAAATAATTTTGTTGAATACGTCCAACAAAATATTTCAATATTTCAACAAAATTCGGTTTTCAGTGATGTATTACTTTAAAACGTGTATTATTTTTGTTTCATTCATTCAGGATAATATCATAATACTAGTTTCTTAATATTTGTAGGATTTTCTTCGGAAGCCCTTGATCACATGATCTCCTGTGGAATTTCGTAATTAATTCATCGTACTTGGGAATGTTAGAATGATTTCATTGCTCTTTTTTTTTAATGAAGGACAAAATTTTTTTAGTAGTTTTTTTTCGAGGTGAAATAACTTTTTGTATATAACGAAAAAGAAATGAAAGTTGTGACTAGAAATATAGTTTTTATTTTAACGTAATAACAACAATAAGACTGTAACATATCTACATAAAAAAATAGATCTTGTGCTTGAAAATTTTGTAAGTTGACCCAGTTTCTTATAATAATTGAATTAAAATATGAAAATGAACCATTTTAAGAAAAATCCATTCTTTTCACAAACAACTAAAGAAAATGTTATTATTTTACAAAAGTCGATCTTAAACTTCAAAAATTCGCTAGAATAGAGAAATTACGAAACCGAGCGAAGTTTTAAAGATGATTTGAATACGAAAAGAATTCCAATTTGCAATACATAAAAAATTGTTACCATTTATGTAAACTGGTCAACTTGATGAACATTTTTTGATATTTTTTTAAACAACTATACAACTTTTATGTATTTCGATTGTAAATCCCCTGGGATGGATAAACCACTCTTTTTCGAATTTAGATAATTTTGTGAGGAGAATTATTATACCCGAAAAACCATTTTCCAGTCCCATTTCGGCTTCATCTTAGTTTACAGTTGAAACTCATTTCTTTTTTAAGTTTCGTAAAAAGTTCATAATAAAGTTCACGCTGTATATCAATTAAATATAATAAATAGGATATAATTATTTATTTTATGGCCTTGAAATAATTTTTTATCCAAGTAAATCTCACTACTATACCTTTTACGATAGTGCATCAATGTTGATAGACAAAAAAGTAGTGTCACGAATTTTCAATTACGAAGTAAATGAGGAAAAAAAACGCATGATTTCATTATTGAATTTTGCTACAATAGCAACCAATCAAGGCTCAATATATTGCCAAGTCACGATAAGAAATTTTCTTTGATAAAATAAAATTTCTCGATTGTCCATGATTTAATTATGGGCAATTTCCTTCGTTCCGGTAAAACAGATTTTTTTTTTACCATTATTTATCGTACTTAACGCAAATATAGTTTAGCAGAAAACATTCACAATATGGTAAGAATATTACTTTGCAATATATTGTAGAAATATTGTGCCAAATATTGCTTTTCAATATTGCAATATATAGGGAGAGATTTACGAAGTGCAGCAAGATTGTTGAAATATTTCGCAACATTTCTGCCATATTTCGATGTTGTACGGAAATATCGCAGAAACATTTCGGCAATATTTTGGTGCTGTGTGGATATTAATCTGTTCGATCATGTATGAATATATATTAGAGGAATCTTTTACAGCATTATAACAGTACGGAATCCGACAAGATTCTTAGATCGGAATTGATAAAAAATGAAATGATACTTATATAAACACGTCGGGTATTAAATGGATCCTGAATCATCTTATTTCCTCCGGTGTTTCTTATTTAAGGGGACAATCTGCCATTTTTCTTTTCAAAAAATCGATTTTCTGAAAAGTACAGATTTGTGTAGTAGATATATATAGAATTACTATACAAAGTGTCATTTATGCCAGAAAGACCGAGAATAGGTAGAAATACGCATAGCAAGACGAGGGTCTCAGATACGCCTAGGCGCTTCGCGCGTCTTAAGGGGCCAGTCCACTTTGAAAATTTCAAAAAAACGATTTTTTTTTTACTGTTTTCGAAAGTACATACATTCAGAAATATTGTGTCAAAATTTTATGAAAATCCGAGCTAAGTATTTTTTTTTTTTTTTACCTGAACGTCAGGACCTCATTTCGTCTATCTGAGCGTATAGCGCGCTCAAACGCGTTTTTCTCGAAGCAACGTTTTCAAAATCTAGCTCCATCGTATCTCTAAAACTAATAAACCGATTCTCTTGAAATTTGAACCACATATTGTAATCATGATTCGCAACAAGATGACCCTCCATGGTTTTAAAATTTTGATTTTTACTCTTTTTTTGTGAAAAACTGAGAAAAAAACGCGTTTTTTTTACTTTTTTCGTTTTTTATCTGTAATTTTTTTATTTTTTGATAAAACTTTATATCCGCGGGTCATTTTGTAGCTGGTGTCATACTGAATCTAATGAACTTTGATTTTTTTGTTTCAGACAAGCCGTTGCCGAGTTGTGATTGAGCTACCTAGCTCACGTTTTTGTACTTAAAAATGAATAAAAATGAATTAAAAATGGTTTTTTTATGTATTTCAAGACTTTATTTATCAAGCCCAACAACTTTTATATTCATATCTTTTATAAAATCCTCAAAAAAAAAAATCGCGAAAATAGCCTTTTTTTCGTGGCTCCAAAATGGACTGGCCCCTTAAACGGGTGGGGGTAAAATTTTCGAATGACGAAATTTCGAACAGCTAAAATAGCGAATTTTAACATACAATTATATATATATATATATCGATAACTGTATGTTAAAATTCGCTATTTTAGCTGTTCGAAATTTCGTCATTCGAAAATTTTACCCCCACCCCCCTTAAACGCGTTTTTCTCGAAACAACGTTTTTTGACCTGGTTGACATTCTAGAAAAAAAAGTTTTGCACCTATCGAGCTGAGATTTGGTACACTTATTCTACACATGTACACTGTTAAAAAATATATGAAATTTACAATACTTTTACAATACAACGGTAAATGAAATTTACAAACCGGATGTATGAAATGAAAATTATTACACTCGTATGCCAAAATTAAAATATGAACATAAATTTTGGTTACTGATGTGGAATTTAAGATACAAAACATTGAATATTCATATGAAATCTGAAAATTTTGTGGACATGCATTGAAATAAATCATATGTTTGATTGATAATTAATACAAATGTATATGAATTCATCTACTATCAACAATGTATTAAAATTACAGTATGATCTTCACTTTTCTTGACAGTTGACTGAAAAATAAGATACACATGAATGTTAATAATACGATACATGTTATTTCCCATCATAACTATATCTCTTAAAAATACGGTATAAAAATGGGAATGAAAATTAATATACCCTGCAGTATAAAAAAAAAATCCGTGTATTAAAATTCATTTACCTATGTATTAATTATAAGAATCTCAATATTAAAATTAATACACAAGTGTAGGAAATTCGTAACGCTTTGTGGGCATCGTGCTTCGCGCTTTGGCCACCGCGTGGCGCAGAGCGTCGACTTTCTCATAGGAGGCACGTGCTTCGGACGAGGATATATACAAGTCGCTCGAATCTAAGAAAATTGTGTAAAACATAAAAATGGTAAACACCAAACTTAACACAAGATGTTGAGATTGTAATAAAAATTTTTACGGCGACAATTGCTCGACTTGATTGCCACAGCATCAAGTGGTGATAAGTCACTCTAACTAATTTCTTGAGATGTTTGCATGATTTCGATCTTCAACTTTAAAAAATCGAACACAATAGTATGCCAATTAATGTATTCCCCTTAAAAACTCATAATAGCTTAATTTATTTAATATTCATTCGTATATTAATATTCAAAAAGGATCACCAAATTTTATGATACATCTCTAGAAATGTCGTAGACATATGTAATGCGAAAACGTTATACGGTGCCTGAAATTTAGTAATCTTGAATCTGAAAATTACTATGCTGGTAACATGAACTTTAATATACCTGTATAGTAATATTAGTAGATGTTTCGTGTTTTTAATATGCACAAGGTCAACATTTCTTACATGTATATGATTTTTCAAATACACAAGTATATTAATTTTACTGAACAGTGCTCGTATCATTAAAATACCGCGTCTCTCAATTTTCCTCAGCGTATCTGAATTTTCATATACGGTATCCGCATAAAAGCTTCCTATACATGTGTATTAATTTTCATACGGAAATTTTTTACAGTGTATGCTTCCGTTTGATCTAGGATTATAAATTTTTATTAATATTTAGTCGATTGTTTAAACAATTGAAGTTGAAAAAAAGGTCAAAAATTTCAAAAGTCCGCTATTTTGTTTTTTGTTATCACACGTGAATTATTCTAGGCCGAACGATAGCGACAAGTCTATATTTTACTAATTTCGCCACTTTTTTTATTTCAAATGATCCAAATTCAAGATATCGTGTCAGCTAGATTTTAACAGGGCTAACTTCAGGCTGTCGTACCAGCCAGATTTACAGTGAAAAAAAAAAAAAAAAATTTGTTGTATTACTTTCATGTGTCTACTTTCATGTATTAAAAGTAGATATAAATAAATCAAGTTTACTATGAAAAAAAAAATTATTAATAAAATTATTGAAAATGGCAGACTGCTCCCTTAAGGTTGACGAGTATTGCATGAAATTTTTCACGATTCTGGTCGGTTTACTATGACGTAGCGCGGGTCTCGTACTGGAGCCGGTATAATTACCATTCTAAAGGTTCTGTCTCTATTTTAATGGCACAATTACTGTCGAATGTACATCCGTCAATGTCAGTAACCGCCGAATTGAGAGTCGAAACTCGTGTATTCGAAAATTGAGCCGCTACCGTGGCTCTTGATCCGCGAGTGAAAGAGCATATGAGAGAACATGAATTATTTTAATCAAGTTCAAGTAGCTGTGGAAAACAGAAGCGGAAAAAATGATTCTACGAACGGAACAGGCAAATACTGGCGCGCGTTTGCATCTCCCAGTTTTATTGATTGTTAAGCATGCCCCACTGAACAATTTCCCGATAGGGAACTCTTAGAAAAGTGCGAAAATCATGCACGTGGGCGATAAAAATAAAAGGTTTATGAAGTTGATTCAAATAACATATGACCTCAGACGTTTCCTGACGGAAGCCCGACATAATTGCGGTTTCTTTGTTTTTTCCCATATGCACGGGGATTCACGATAAAATTTATCGCGATATATACGTCGAGCAAGTATGCAGTAGGGAAAATCATAAATGATTAGAATTAACATTTCAGTCGTTCAGCGAACTTTACGGAAAGGCATTACAGTGATATTGAAGTCGAATTAAAAAAAAATCTCGTTAACGGAGTCAGGACTTCTGGATAAATATTAACTCATTCTGCGTCCGGTAATTATGTTGGCGATTCAGTGATTACGTATGACTCTTCCTCGATCAAATGAAGAAAAAATAATATTTTTACAAGAACAAAAAAGTATTTTTAAATGACGATCGGTATCGCGAAGATCGTCATTTCGTCGTTGCCCTTGTATTTTTCGCGAAATGGTACCAAAAAAAATTATCCCGATGACATCACAGCCCGCGAATGACGCTGAAATGGTTGAGGTGGAGTTGGACGAAGTTGTGACGAAAAATTTGAACCATGTGGCTCCCGATAATTCTATCGACGTTGTTGAGGATGAAGTTAGTCCAGTTGAAGATCGAATGAACAAAGAAACTGTTGTTACGATCGATACTACGGACAAAAGGAGTCACCGTGCTGCAAGAGCGCAGCATACCTATGCCGCTAAAAAAACGGTTGCACAGGGAATGATGGACGTTGCTCTCATAACAGCGAATGCTAATCAGTTACGATATCTCGTCGAGTATCAACGAAATAGTCCAACTTTCTTCGTTAATGTTTTTCTCATTGTTGTCAGCCTTTTACTCCAGGTATTTTATTTATTTTTCAAATTATTTATTAGCTTATTTATACCTCCTGGGTCATTTATAGTAACCAGGAGCAGGCTACTGCTTTTCAGAAGAAAACGGGATATCAAAAAGTGATTTCGAGGGACACGGAAAATACTGTCATTGAATTTCTTCCTAATTGCAATTGTCGTTATCATTCGGGGGTCAACTTTCGCATGATTTCTTTAACGGGGTCATCCCATGTGACAGCTATTTTTTTTTTCGCATTTTTGGGAATTTTTTTTGATGAACCATTGAAACACAATATCTTTGAATTTTTACCACACATTTATTAACATTTTTACAGTCCCTCAGAATTTTATCAAACAAAAATAACGAGTTGAATCGACTTTACACCGTTCGGAAGACACTCGTGTGTTGGTTGACGGCTGCCATGATTCCGGAGGTTTTGCTCATCTGAAATAAAAAAATCAAACGGCATTTTAATTTGTAGACCTGAGGCTATCGCCGGAACCATAGTAAAGTAAAAATATCCAAAATTGAATTTTTGGCATGGTTTTAAAAGTTAAGTTCCAAGTTTTATCATTTTTCGATATTTTTACTTTACTCTGGTTCCGGCGATAGCCTCAGGTCTACGAATTAAAATGCCGTTTGATTTTTTTATTTCAGATGAGCAAAACCTTCGGAATCATGGCAGCCGTCAACCAACACACGAATGTCTTCCGAACGGTGTAAAGACGATTCAACTCGTTATTTTTGTTTTATAAAATTCTAAGGGTCTGTAAAAATGTTAATAAATGTGGTGAAAATTCAAAGATAGTGTGTTTTAATGTTAAAAAAATTCCTAAAAAAAGCGAAAATAATAGCTGTCACATGGGATGACCCTCTTAAGCATCAAACTGGCATAAATTTTCTTTCTCATACCTACATGATGTCATCGGTGTCTGAATTAATGCATAGATTGAATACAAATAATATAATAAAAAAAATGAAAAAATCGATTTTTTGTACATTAACAATTGCTTCGCATTAGCATGACAGGCTCATAATTTTGCCTAAAATGAAAACTCTTGAACGGACAATGTTCAGTTATCGAGAAAAATAAAAGTCTCACGTTGTTCTCGACTGAAAATTAAAGTAGAAAAATCTCATGACGAAAATCAAGATTAAACTTTGAATCTCCTTGATACCTGCACTGAGGAAAAAATTTTGTCACCATTCGAATTCTTTCACACTCCTCGAAACCCTACAAATGTTGTTTCGAAAAGTTTTTGATATCTCTCGTTTCTTTTCCGAAAAAGTCGTTCTGGTCACTAAACTAACCCATCCAAATTATACAGGGTGTTCCAGAAAAAACCTTCAAGAGGAAATCCAACGTTCGTGTAAACCACTACGAATCGTCAGAGCCTAATACAGTATTATCCAAAATTCGACGTTCAAAAGTTATTCGAACTTTTGTAATTTTCGAGAAATCGACTGCTTTTTGTTACAAGCCACCACTCGCTGGATTCAGCTGAAATTTGGATCAGACATACTTGTAAAGAATGTAACTACCTGATAGGGCTCCAGCTTTTTATTGATGACTAATGTGAACAACATATTTTTTCAATAGTACTTCGAAAATTAAATATTCGTTTTCGAAAATACAAATTCTCGAAAAAGGAAAAAAAACGTATTATTCATATATTAGTCATCAATAAAAAATTGAAGCTTCTTCAGATAACAACAATTTTATAGCTTCTTCAGACAGCTCAAATATGTCTGAACCTTTTAGCTGAGTTCATAGACTGGTTTTAGCACAGTGGTTGAAAATAAAGAAAAAGGTATATAGTTTTTTTTTTTTTTCAATTTTTCGTAAATCACAAAAGTTCGTCTAACTTTTGAACCGTTGAATTTTATATAACACTATATTGAGTTCAGACAATTTGTTGTGATATTGCCTATCGCTAGTTTTACTCTGTGTACGTTGAAGTGTATAGGGGAGGGTCGAGCAAAGTGGAACACTCGGGCAGAACGGATTACACCCCCCCCCCCACCCCCGAAAAAAATGAAATTTCTTTTTTCAGTGCAAAACTGAAAAATTCGATCATCTGACTCAGGACTTGCGTTGAAAAAGTAGTATATTCATTGAATCTACTGATATTTCTAACATGAAAATTAAAATATATTTATTAAGGAAGCTTTCCAGTGTGACAGCCCGAAAAATCGCTGTTTTTCGCGATTTTTTTTTTTAAAGAAAAAATAATCTAATCGGTCTGGTTTTTTTTTGTATATTAATTGAGTATTGAAGAATACAAAACAATTTTTTAAAGATCGATTTATTTATTAATTAATATCTATAAAAATGATGAAACAATTGTTGCAGAAAATGCACTTGGATGTGGTGTCCACGTTGGGGGTCACAATTTTGATCTGAAACAAAAAACACAAAAAGATTATTGATCGGTATATAATTGGCTTTCGTGCTATGGAGGCTTTTTTTTTTTTTTGCAAAAATGGCGCCGGTTTGAACAAAAAGTATCGATTTTAGCATTTTTTTTTGGCAGTTTTTTTTACAAAAAAATAGGAAGATGTCAAAAAAAAAAAGCTTCCATAGCACGATAAACAATGACGTTAAGAATATTGTGTAAAAAATTCAACTCGATAGCTTTAAAACTCTGCCCTCCAAGTTGGACACCGTTTTGAAAAATGCTGTTTCGAGAAAAACGCGTTCAAAGTCGACGCGGCAGCTGTAGCGCTCCGTTGCCTTCTTCCAAGAAATGCTGTACAGTAACCGAAATAATCTGAATTTCGGCATGAAAATTTCAGGGAATATTCGGAAGAGTGTATACTATTCGATAAAGCAAAAAAAAATCGATTTTTTGAAAATTTCACACTGGAAAGCTTCCTTAATAGACCGACAGCAGTGGGTGCGTGGTTGGTGGACTCCGGCGATCTCACAAGTTAAGCAGCCTCAGGCGAGGCTAATACTTAGTTGGGTGACCGCTTAGCCATGCATCGACTCGCGCATCAATCGTTGAGCGGGAGGCAGTTTTTCTGAGTTTGCGATGGTGATAACCAACTGGAACTCAGTAAAAATATAACTGCCTGTATCGGTCGAGTTTTCCACAGTTTCCCTTGGCCCTCGTGCAAATGCGATACAGTAGTGCATTAGGAAAGAGTGGCACTCTTGGAGGTCTTACCAGGAACGAGGAAATTAGTGAAGTGGGAGAAAAGTGGGGTTAAAAGTGATGGCATGGGGTCGTAAAAACCCGCAAGGGTTTTTACCCCTGCAGGAACAATAGAAATAAGAAAAAATATTATTAATAAAAAAAATGAAGGTAATTATATCGAAGTTCTCCAGAACGAGGGGGTGGACAAAAATTTTTACTGTGTGAATTTGTTAAAGGGGGGTTTAAATAGTAACATTAGCTCGAGGGAAGCCAATTGTAAGCAATAAACAACTATTTTTTAGCGTTTTTAAGAATTTTGAATTTTCGAAAAGTTCCGTATTTTTCCGGAGTTATGTTGTGAAACGCGAGATGAACATCGACGTGTTTACATTTTATAATACGTACAAGCAGGTATCTATCCTTTCTTATACGTCCATAAATAAATAAATATAAGAAATATCTTCTCGCTTTAGAGGTTTAAAAAAAGGCTGTTTTCATGAATTTTTTTGATAGGTTTATATTATATATATTGATATAAGAGTTGTTACACTTAATAAATACACTTTCGAAATACATAAAAAAAAATTTTTTTATTTATTTAAGTCACTATTTATACACGAAAATGGTAGTTAAAAAAATGTCCTAAAAAAAATTGTAAGTCTGCGCTGTTGATGAAATCTCGGAAATGGATCATCTGAAACAAAAAAATCAAACGGTTTTAGATTCAGTACGTTAATGGCTATAGCGCAGATCATACGATTTTTGATATATACAAAAATAACAAAATGGCGTACATTTTTCGAAAAAACAAACAAAAACGTGTTTTTTTTCAGGGTTTTTGGCAAAAAAATAGTAAATATCAAAATTTTTTTAAATCCTTTATATGCGCTATAGCTATAGTTGTAAATAATATGTGGTTAAAATTTCATAAGGATCGGTTCAGTAGTTTCGAAGATTTTATCAACAAGCCGTCGAAAAACGTTGTTTCGAGAAAAATGCGTTTAAAGGCTAAAACCACTGTAACGGCCTCAAAAAATGCCTTTCCTCGATAATTTTTTTCGGGTGGAAGGAAAGGTAATAGAATAATAATATTCGGGGGAGTTATTAATCATATATTTAACTGTACAACAAAAAATTATGATTGAGAAATATTTAAAAATGGCGACATCAGAGCCATTCCCGCGAGGCTTGTTGAATTCGAGGCGCTCTGAGGCACGCGGTGTAACTGATGCAATTGTTGATCTGGAATTTAAAAAAAAACTTAATCTAGACACTCATAGCTAGCGAAGTACGTAGGGAATTTTGAAAATATTCATTGTTGTATTATTGGCGAGTGTTTGAATGAGGAGGTTCAATTTTCGACAGAAAAAAGGGGTAATTATTTGTTGATAAAAAATGTTTAAATGAACTTATCGAAAATTCCGTAAGTATTTCACTTCGAAATGTTATTTTTAAGATATTGTCAAAAATTCAAATGCAAAGAATGAAACTTGTTGGAATTATGTTGTGTGCCGTTTTGAAAAATCGTGTTTCGAGAAAAACGCGTTTAACGGAAGAAACCAGTTTAGGAGGCCGAAATTTTGGTGTTTTTCGTGAATTTTTTTTAACAGGGAAAGAATAATCAGAATTTGTTTAAACTTGGAGGATATTTTATTCATGTTTTGAAGTACACTTTGTAATTTTTTCAAGTCATTTCCACCGGAAATAGTGGAGTTAGAAGCTGCTGTCCATGAACGACTTTTTTTCAACTGATGGCCATTCTAGCTCAAAAAGTTATTGACCAATCGTTCTGAAAATTTGTGTGAATATTCTTTATTCAATTACAATCTATATGAGCCTAACTCCGGGATGATATTATTATTAAAAATACTTTTTTAAATGTAAAAAAGGTAAAAAAACATGGTATAAAAACATGACACTGTGTTCAAACACCTCAAAAACACGCAATTTTCAACTTTTTTCATCACAATTAGGTTCATATTCTTAGGAAATATGTTGTTAACGAAAAAAGAAAATTGTAATGACTACAGATAAAAATTGTGACTTCAGGAATGCCCACCAGCAAAAAACTCGGATGGCGATCGTCCATGGACAGCAGCTTCTAACCTCCACTATTTCCAGCGGAAATGACTTGAAAAAATTACAAAGTGTACTTCAAAACATGAATAAAATATCCTCCAAGTTTAAACAAATTCTGATTATTCCTTCCCTGTTAAAAAAAATTCACGGAAAACACCAAAATTTCGGCCTCCTAAACTGGTTTCTCCCGTTAAAGGTTTGAAACGTGGTACTGAAATGACCGACGCGCCCGGGGAAGAGCCCGAAATTCCGATGAAAATTTTTTTTTTCAAGTATAAACCTTTTTGCCTCATATTTAAGAGGTTTCAAAGTATATTTTAAGCCAATAAAAAAATCGATTTTTCGAAAATTCTATAGTAGTTTTACCCGTTAAAGTTCCGAGGGGAGCAGATGAACCTGCTCAGGTAGTAAAGTAAAGGTCACACAAAAATACAGTTAGATTCCTCCGATCTTCATAAAATTTTAGTATGTTACTTTTGGATATGTATACTTTCGAAAAATGTAATTAAAAAAAATCGATTTTTTGAAAATTGTAAATTGAGAAGACGCCACAAGAGGTCAGAGAATAAAGGAAAATAACAATGATGTACTATCAAAATTGTTTTCAGTTTCGAATCGACTTTCAACAGAATGGCTTGCGAATTCTGCGAAATAAATTTAGCGAGTGCCATACAATTATTTTCTACGAGAGAAAAAAGTTTAGAATTTTTGAAAAAACATAATGTCATATTACAGCAAATGTGTTTTTATTTCGTCGCCAATTCGTCAATCACAGATTGCGCCTTTATAATTTTTTCAAAACTGTTTCTGAATATTATTTCCATTGTTTATCATAGTTTCAATTTTTTTTTTCTTTCAATTATTTTGATAAAATTTATAATTATTTTGTAATTGTAATATCGCGGAAAAGCCGTAATATTTGTAAAGCCATACTTTACTTCCAAAAATTAAAAAAAATCTTAAATAATTGCGGAAAGAAATTATTTACTACATATACTGAGCTTCCCTCACTTTATTGTTATTTTTTAACAATCTTTTATCATTTACAAGTCATAAAAAATTCCCCCACCCCTCTGACTCTGGAGCCCCACTTCGATATAATTACCCTAACGGTGCTGTAAGCATGTTTGAAAATTATTAATTGTTCATTAGACTGATGCAAAATGTTTTTTTTTTTTTTTATTTTCATTTTCTTCCTCCTACTCGTGTTTTCTTTGGATATTGGTGAAAAAAATCTCTGCTAAAAAATGAGCTCAATTGCTCAATATTTAGAGGCGACTCTTTCGACATTTATTGACGTTTTAATTATGTGGAAATGTTTTCTACTTAAAAACACCATTTTTTTTTAACTTCCTTGCTTCCTCTCGTATTTTCTTCAGATATTGATAAAAGACAAATTCTGTTAAAAAATAATTATAAATAATTTTCTTTATTTATTTATTTATTTATTTATTTATTTACTCGTAATAATTTTATTTTAGGGTACCCTCCTCCTATAAAATTTTTCGAAATAATTGATTTTTTTTTCCTCGATATTTGCCCTGTCATTAGTCTCGCTATCGCGCTGTTCCAAATAATTAATTTTGCTCCATCAATTTTTTTTTATAAACAAACGAACATAAAATATTCGGTTATTTTGCAACTCTATTTTTTAAACCAATTGTTAAAAATCATGGAAATTTTTTTTCGGATTTGAGTCTTTTTGCGATAATCATCTTCGTATGGTTTAATTTTTTTCATGATATTTTTACTTCAAAACCGTCGAGACCTCGTCCCTCGAGTGTCGTGCTTTTTTGGCGTTGTAAAGACGACGGAATGCCGTGTATTTTTTTATAAAAAAAATTCTTCAAAATCTTTTATTTTTCAACAGATTTGATGGGAGGATGCGATTAAATAGGTCTCAAAAATTAGAACATATTATGATGAAAATGAGGACCAGCAACTGTTTCGTAGCGAAGAAGCACTCAAGAATACGGAAAGAAATCGCAAAAAAAATTCCATGCGTTTGAGATAAAATCATTTGAATAAATAATCATATCAAACTCGATACAGACACCTGTGAAAATTGACGTATTAAAGGTTATTTTTGGCCAGAACCTTTACACAATCAATCTCTAAAGGAAAAGCCAGTAGATGCACGAAAATAAAAATTTGAGACAATCGTGCGATTAAAAAAATAAAAATAAAAATTGGATGAGACACCTCTAAAAAATAGATTTATTGAACTTACTTTCCAACAGACATTCTTTCTTTATCAATATCTTTAAAAAAACATGAACGAGAGGGAGCAAGGAAGTTAAAAAAATTAAAACATCAAGTCAAGAGAGTCACCCTAAATATTTAGCAATATTGAGCTAATTTTTAAACAGATTTTTTAATTTTTTATTAATATCCAAAGAAATCACGAGTAGGAGCGAGTAAAATAAAAATAAAACAATTTGCATCAGTCTCATGAACAGTTAATAATTTTCAAACATGTTTACAGCACTGTTAGTAGTGTTCTTATGCTAGTCAGATATTCACATTTCCGTTTTGCAGCAAAATAAATTTTCGTTCATACAAATTTTCGTTGAATATTCATTTTTTTATTAATAAATATATTTTAATTTTCATGTTAAAAATATCAGTCGTTTCGATGAATACTAATTTTTCAACGCATGCCCAGAGTAAAATCATCGAATTTGTCAGTTTTCCACTGAAATAAGAAATTTCACTTCTTTCGGGAGCGGGGGGGGGGGGTCGTTCCGCTTTGCCCTCACCTAATTATAAAACAATCCAACAAACAAAAATGTACGAATTCAAAAGAGGGTGCGGAGAGGACATTTTCAAACTATTTATCAATTGCTCAAGGACTGTTTCAATAAAATTATCTATGATATATTGAAAGATGAGTAAATAAATAAAGCAACAACTTATTCTTATAGTTTTTAATTATATAATTATAATTTTGATAATAATAATGGTTCAAGTTTGAAGAACTCATCTAATAGCTAGGAAATTAGTAAAACTTTTCCAATACCCTCTGCGGGTGATAAATAATCAACAATTAACTTGCAATTACTTAACCCTGCGCGGAACATATGGGTCATTTTTGACTCATAAATCCAGCAAAAATAAAGTCAGCAAAAATCATATGATCCGCGCAGGGTTAACGATAACCAAATTAATCAAACTGTTTGTAAGGATTAATTCAATCAAATAATTCCAATTATATAATTGATTAATTTAATCTATTAATTATGAGTTGACGAAAGAAATTAAACCGATTTAATTTACAAACAATGATTGTAAAAATGTAACTGTAATGAAGAATCGGGAAATACACATTCCAAGTAAAAGGATTCGTCTTTTCAGATCGCAGTGGGCGTGAGTCTGATATTCAAGGGTCGTTACGACATCCGGGGAAAGGGAAAATCGCCCCAGGCATTAAAAATCAATAATTACGTGGTAGTAGCTGTCTTTCTAATAACAATAATAAACGTGTTTGTCGCTTCGTTCAGCGTGTCCTCGTCCCCCGTGAGTTTACCGCCAGCGTCGTCGGTGCAACGACTTCCAGCGTGAGCCAGAATAATTAGCACGAAAACAAGCGTTCATCTTCGCTGATTCGAATCAACGTAGAACTTTACTCAATAAATCATAATATTTATATAAATGAATTAAGGTTTAAGATTTTTGTAATATTCATCTGTAAATGGAAACATTTTACTAGTTCGTATTTAATAAAATAAAAGAAAATTGCCCGCGAGTACAATGCGAGCGCATAGACGAAATATTTATGTCATATGAGATGAGAGTGCATGGGTATTGGTTGAAATAAAAGTGGGGGGAAAAATAGCACACGCTCTGTAAATAGTGCACGAACCGGGGACGATCGTACGAAAGATCAATGTGTACACCTTGAATATCGCCATCTTTGTTTTTTTTTCGTGTCATATTCAGCCAATTTAATATCGGTCAGACAAGGACGAGTATATATATATATATATATTAAATATCTATACATATATGTATATTTGTATGCATTGCCGGTATATTAGCAGCGATGGTGCAACGAAGAGGAGCAAGGGCGGCGGCGCGGCGGGGCGGGGGAGGGGGGATGAAAACTCACCGCAAACGTCGTCGTCGTTCACGACGTCGAAACAAATGTAAGTTAGCGCGTCTGTCTTCGCGCAGTGCGGAGAATCGTCACACGTCAAAAATCCTCGATATACAAATTTGTTATTGTTTCTATTTGTTTATCAACAGAAGGGAAGAGTGAAAAATTCGTGGCTTTTTTTCGTCTTAAGAAGCAATGGGTAAAGGAGGAAAAGGTAAACAGTGCCCTGAAAACGAAATAAACGCCACAGTTATTTATATTCGTGATTGACGTACATTTCGTAAACGTAACCTTCATGCTTGACCTTGGCTTACCAAAATATACATCGCATGGATCTGCGTAACGCGAGCAAATGGCATACAAAAGAGTTTTCTCGATATAGATTTTTGTCTTTTTGTGTTTTAGGTGGTGGTGGAAAGGGTGGAGATGTGAGTTTATTGATTAACTGTTAGATTAATTATATATTTATATATACGCGTGCATGTTCCTAAGAGTTTACATCTTTGCAGCGTACTTGTACACATTGGGTCTGTCGGACCCAGACCACTTACAAATGTTATGATTTACGTAAATTTTTTTTTTAATTTCGGGAGAAAAATTTCTAGCGTTGCATGTACTTATTTCTCGGGTCTCTCAGACTCAAGAGTGTACTCCTGGGTATATATACGAACGAAATATTCTATATAATTTGTACGCAAATCAGTATATTAGTAATAAAAATTTGTAATAGTTAAAAAAAAGAAAAAGAAACGATAGATAATATAATGGACGATAAAAAAATGCTTAATAGAAAAAAGCTGCACCCGCGAGCGGCGGAGCATCTGGAGGAAAAACCGCCGACGCAAAAGTCGACGCGAACAAAAATAAAGGCGGCAAAAAGGGTAATCACCGTTTTTCATCTCTTCTGATCAATATATTTCATATATTACGATGACAATTCCAGTAGTGCGTTTCGAAGATGGATGGATTTGTAGGGCATTTGCCGTTAAGAGAAGATAGAATCCAGAATCTCGCGGGGAAAAAAAATTAAGAATTTTTCGTGTACATTTTTGAGATTTTTCTTAATCCTAGCTACACACTACGGGGTCCAGTGGACCGGCATTTTCACCTTTTTTTCACCATATGCTTTTACATAAACGTTATAACTTTTTATCAAACGATTTTTTGGCTTTACTGATTGCTTCTCCGCATTGGGCGGAATCTGGCATTTCGATTTCACTACAATTAAACCTCAATAGACGCGTTTGTTACAATGTTGTAGAGCAATAAAAGTCGTCGGTCCAGTAGACCGATAGTGTGTAAGTAAGGTACTAAAAGTTATAGTGTGTAGCTAGGGTTAAAATTCATGTTTTTTATGTAATGTAACCGACTCAAGTGACTTTATTTTTTGTTATACAGGTGGAAAAAAATAATGTTCTTCGCATACGAAGAAAAAAAAATTACGAAGCGTATTTGGACCACTTCTACCTCAAGAATTCTCTCCCCTTCAAACCCACAAATTCGTCATTAATTATGTTACTCACCCGAAATGATCACATTGTTTATGAATTTCATTGAATAAAGAATATTAAATTTAATTTCTATGGATTATTCGAAATTTCCGGCAATTTATTTGCAAAATTTAATTTTGACCAGAGTTATCTGAGTTCAAAGCGTTATTTTGATATAAAAATATAAATTTTTTTTTTTTTTTACAAATATACCCATTTTTTGTAACTGGAAACATTGGAAATTGAATCGTAACAACTTTTAGAAGATCAACACGCTCCATTAATAAAAAGTGAATAAAATGTATCATTATTTTGATGTCATCTATTTCAATTATTATATTACATTCCATAATACTGCGCCGAATTCGGCTGATTTCTGTTTCGGTGCGCGACGAATGCGAAAGCCCGCGAAATTCAAATTTTTACTCTAGTGCTTAAGGGCCGTTTTCTCCGATACGGTTTAAACTCGGTTGAATTTTTTTGATATAGTTTTGACATAGGATGAACTGAGTTCAAATTCCGATTAACGTTGGAGAAAACGGGCGTAAGAGTATGGATCAGTCACTTAACCTCACCTCGAATTTTCGAAATTGAAATTTTTCGACACGGTTTGACCGAATACAAAAAAGCTCCGTCAGGGGACGCGGGACGATGGCAAAAATCCGCTGACGGCCTTTTTGTAATAGGTCAAACCGTGTCGAAGAATTTCACTTTCGAAATTTGCAGCTATCTCTCGCACTCACGGCGGAAGGCTAGGAGTCATACCGACTGAGTCGCCATGAGTGCGAGAGAAATAGCTGCAAATTTCGAAAGTGAAATTCTTCGACACGGTTTGACCGATTACAAAAAGGCCCTGTCAGCCCATTTTTGCCATCGTCCTGCGTGGGTTGACAGAGCTTTTTTGTAATCAGTCAAATCGTATCGAAGAATTTCAACTTCGAAAATTCGAGGGGAGGTTAGGTGACTGACTCATCCCCTTAAGGCGCGTTCGGAGAGTCTATTTGCGCTACAAACGCTAAGGCTACCATTAAATAGTATTACTATATGTTGCCTTTTTAGCACAAATAGTGACTCCCCGAACACAGCCTTAGGCTACCATATTTAGTGCTTAGGCCACATATTTAGCTACCATATTTAACACGTTCACTTCAAATAATTCCTAAAACCGTAAATCGATCATTTTTGATTCCGCAATTTTCATTAATTCACGCTATGTAGACCTATAAGTATAGAAAAATCTCGCTACGTACACATTACCATCGCGAAAAATCAAATATGGCAAAGGATCTTCACGAAAAGCACGACAGTTGAACTCTGCCGCAGTATCGAATTGTTTTAATTTATTTAGAAATCGATGTCAATAATGTTTAAAAATATTTGCCTACTTTTTTCAATTAAAAAAAATCTTCCGGACAATGGAATATGCTAGAATAAACTGGTATTTTTCAATAAAAATTCTTTCCCAAAAATGTACCAGAATAATCTAGAAAATTTCTTGAGACTGAAATAAATTCTCGAATTCTCCCTTGTTCCCTTATCTCTCCCTTATCTTTTTCTAGAAATTTATCATTTCCGAACAAACGTTTCAAAATATATATTAAATACGATATTCTCGATAGATTCTTGTAAATTCAGCGTTTGCGTATACATAAAATATTAGTAAAACGTCAAGAATATGCCTAAAAAGGTCCAAAGCGAAATTTGAACTGCTTCTGACGTCATATGGCCTGCAAATGTGTGGCGTTCCTACAAAGCTTCACGCAACATCCACCACGCGACCAAAAGCAGCTGCACAATTTTCGTCACAGTCACACAGACTCGCGTTTCAATATATAATCCGTTTCCCCACTATCCTTCATCCAAAGCATCTAGGGCTTTAGGGTAGGGTACAGTTGGCTTCAGCCCCACTGATTAGTCTTCCGCTGTACCCGAGACGAAACGCTATCAGCATCCAATCAATCTTTTCCACTACACTAGCGTGGCGAGAATCACCTTTACCAACAGTCTGTCTTTCATTCCTTACTGACCGCATATAAATCATTAACGAGATCCAGAGAGCCTTACCAACGCGCGTTCATCACAACGGATAATAATATCTACGGTGCGAACAATATTTTAATCCGTATAGAGCTGTATTTTAAGGCGCTATTAGAGTTTGAATGCTAAAAAAAAGGCTATTTTTGGGAATTTTTTCTGGGCATGCTGTTAAAAATACTGAAATAAAACTCGTTGGGGATGATAAATCTAGTCTTTATTTACATACAAATTTTTTTTTTTTATTCATTTTACTACATTTTTATGTGCAAAAACTGCACTTGAACAAAGCGCCTCGAAAAATAGGAGACAAACGGTCTCGATTATATCTCAGGAACGGCTTGTCTGACACCAAAAAAACAAAGTGCGTTAGATTAAGTATAACGTCAGGTAGGTAATGACGCTTGGATATTAATTTTTATCGATAAATAACAAAATGGCGGATGAAAACAGAAAAAAAATAAAAAACACATTTTTTCATTTTTTTTGGTACAAAAAAGATATTAAAAATATAATATAGAATCAAAATTTTAACTTCGTAGAGCGTTAATTTCTAGGAATATATATGTAGAATATGTGATTTAAATTTCATAAGGATCGGTCAAGTAGTTTTTGAGATCTCGTGGAGACCAATTTCAAAAATGGTGTTTCGAGAAAAACGCGTTCAGTTTTTGGCGCTGAGGTACTCACGTAAAGGACGCTGAAAAATATACTTAGACTGCTCCGATCGTTTTGAAATTTTTACACAACCATATTACATGTATATACTTTCGAAAAATGAAAAAAAAAAATCGATTTCTCAAAAGTGTCAAACTCTAATAGCCCCTTCAAAATCGGCGTAACCGATGTTTCCAAAAGTATGTGATCGATCTCGTTTAAATTTATCCCACATTTGATTAACAAAATGAACCTAATAAGTTTGCAAAAATCACAGTAAAAAAGTATTTTTGTATTGCAAAATAACGAAAAAAAACATTGTAAAATTCATACTTTTTTTCCAAAGCGTGCTATTAATGAAATTATTCAATATTTCTTCACTTTTTGAGGTTCATTGACATTGTATGAATGTTGACAATCGAAAAAAAAAAATTGGTTGACTCCTGTCAGATCAATACAACCAGACGTTGTGAGTTACACCATCTTTTAACTCGCGCCATGACGTTCCGGGAAAAATAGCGTTATTACTCCGCCGTTACGTAAAATATTGTAAAAAAAAAAAAATAAAAAAAATAAGTCGTAGCAGTCAAGACTCATTTACTTATACTCAAAAATTCAGAAATATTAAATCAACCGTTTCCTTTTTAAAAAATTCTAAAAATTGACTTATTTTTTGAAATAAGATTTGAAAAGTGCACTATTTTTGATTATCACAACCTGGTTTTCGGACTTGAAGGGTTAAATAAAATAAACATTCGCAGGAATCATCGTTCAACCATAAATCATTTTCTATCAGATTTATTAAATGTCTAGATACAAAGTTCCACATCACTCATTATCACTAGTTATAATCATTTCAATGAGCAAAGCTTTATAAAGATGTAAAACTAAAGTCTCTCTGTCGAGAGATCGCAGCGATATGAAAAACGAACTTAAATCTTTAAAACGGTGATTTCCAACTTACGTTTACTGTAAGTTGGACAATAAAATTAATGATCATCGCGCAGTGCGAAAGACGCTACGACAATGTTAATAATTACGGTTAGTAACATTATTGCGAGGCTTATGTCGTTCCATAATCGGGCCCTTGACTGGTCCGCCTGCCTGTTTAGGTTGTATACCGAACCCAGAACGATTAGGATCATACCTTGGACGATCTGATTTTTATATCATATACCAATGATGAACATGCAAAAAAATTAAACAAAAGATAAACAAAAATTCTAAGATCGTAAAATAGACACGTGAAGAATATAAAAATAATTTATTCGAACGAAATAATAGAAAAATATCTGCCGCATAACTGGATGGTAATAGTAGATAAAATATGAAACCGAAAGTGCGCTAGGAATTGAGGTTTTGCGATGAAAGACTCTAACGCAATTAGTACATTTTTTTTATTGTCGCAAGATCCAAAAATCACTAGTAAAATAAAATAAATATTCACAAAAATACTCTTTGGAGATGAAAACTTAAAAAAAAAAAATGAAAGAAAAAAATGGAAATCTTTCATTCGGCGTTTTTTCCAGGCTCCAAAAATTCCGGAGATTTGTAACTAAAATCAATATTGAACCCCGCGATAATAATGTTAATTAGACTAATTAAGAAAATGCCTATTAATATAATATCGTTCATAATGATGGCTGCTCGTTGATCGCGACGACGATTGATGTCCAAACTACCCAGGATTATGAATAAAATACCGACCAGTACCTAAACAATCATTGTTTCCCGGTGTGAAAAAAATTACTAACTCAACGATAAAGCGAATTGATCCAAAATTTCGTAACGCAGGTAATCTGGATAAATAAATAAAATAATAAAATTACAATCCACTCGTGGCATATGATTGGATCACATGGGATCCAATCGGGTCGAAGACCGTTATTATTATATTTATTAAAAATACAGCGAAGCTGAGAGCAACTCTCGCTGTACCGATCCAATCAATCGACGCGGAGTATCTCACATCCTCCATTTTTCGATCCCTCATGAAATTCAGTGACAGAGATAACAGGCCGGAAATGATCTACGCACAAGTTGAAAAACTTTTTTTTCTTTTTTTGTAATGAATAAAGCCTGCGAAACTGAAACTGGACCAATTGGCGTGGAATTATTTTGTCGTGCGCGCGTGTAACAGCCCCGAAAACAACGTGCTCGAGTGCCAAAAACGTGATTTCTTTTTTTATTACTATTTTTTCTTCTAATTTTCTAATTTTGCCTACGGATTATTATTTTTTTGGTGAATCTATGAAACCACTGAAAATTGTGAATAAGATTCAAAAATAAAAATATGTTCGACTAATTCCTACAGTGCTACGCACACTTCCAAAAGCGAACGCTTTAAAAAATTTTCAAACTGTTTAATGGAATCAAAATTGCAAATCGTACCTGCAAGGCTATGGACAAGCAGACTAGAATAAGAGTGAAGATGTAAAATTGATACGCTTCTCCCACCTGTAAAATTGAAAACGTATGAGTACAGTTAATTTTCCAAATAAATAAAAATAACACATATGTATCAAATTCTAAAACGTCAACCTTTAATGTATGCTTAGGGTTTAGAATATCCCAGGCAAAGCTTTAGCCCTTTAAACATCTTGTCTTTTGAAAATTGTTAATTTATCTTTGTATATTAATATTTTTACGTTCATATTTTCCTAGTATGTTAACCCGTGACTAGCACACATGATTTTGAACTAGAAGCCAATGCGCTGAGGGCATATAAGACCATCATGTAGTTTTTATGAGATATTTTCGCTTTCCATCAAGAAGACTTTTTTTAAAATGAAGATCCTACCTCTCTCGTCTAAACTATGATCTGGTAAACTCCAATTCGAACGATAGGAATCAAGAAAATTGACTTAATACCTCGAAAAACTTGTTTTTCAGCACTCTTTCATTGAAATTCAATATTTTCTTAATGGGAGAAACCAGTTTAGGAGGCCGAAATTTTGGTGTTTTTCGTGAATTTTTTTAACAGGGAAGGAATAATCAGAATTTGTTTAAACTTGGAGGATATTTTATTTATGTTTTGAAGTACACTTTGTAATTTGTTCAAGCCATTTCCGCCAGAAATAGTGGAGTTAGAAGCTGCTGTCCATGGACGATCGCCATCCGAGTTTTTTGCTGGTGGGCATTCCTGAAGTCACAATTTTTATCTGTAATCATTACAATTTTCTTTTTTCGTTAACAACATATTTCCTAAGAATATGAACCTAATCGTGATCAAAAAAGTTGAAAATTGCATGTTTTTGAGGTGTTTGAACACAATGCCATGTTTTTTCACCTTTTTTGCATTAAAAAAAAATATTTTTGATAATAATATCATCCCGGAGTTAGGTTCATATAGATTGTAATTGAATAAAGAATACTCACACAAATTTTCAGAACGATTGGTCAATAACTTTTTGAGCTAGAATGCCCACCAGTTGAAAAAAAGTCGTCCATGGACAGCAGCTTCTAACTCGACTATTTCCGGCGGAAATGACTTGAAAAAATTACAAAGTGTACTTCAAAACATGAATAAAATATCCTCCAAGTTTAAACAAATTCTGATTATTCCTTCCCTGTTAAAAAAAAATCACGAAAAACACCAAAATTTCGGCCTCTTAAAAAAAATTAAAAATTTATTATGAGGTCCAAAATATAATTATTTGGGCTATTGAATCGGGAATAATGAAGGATGTTTTCAGGACTTTTCTTGGCTATAAAAGGAAGGTATAGTAGTTATTAATTTTGAAAAATGTACACGTTTCTAGCACGCATGGGTATTAAAGACCCATAACGTTTTGTTTAACACCGTTGTTGTGCTGGAAGCTAGGACGAAATTCAATTCACGATTTTTTGGGACTCTTGAAACGAAAACCCATCGGTGAGGGATAAGAAATTATCCAAAATTTCTATCTCCACCGCTCTTTGAAAACCTTGCGAAGGCACTAAATGCCCTCAGCGCTTGTCACGGGTTAACATTTTTATGTTTATCTGCATTTTATAGAAGATAACTCCGTTAGAAAATGGCCTCAAAATTAGACACTAGAAAAGTGATACTTTGATTATTTCGATCAGTGTATTTCAATGTAATATAATGCAATTTTAGATATCAAGAGCCACGGTAGCAGCTCGAGTCTAAAAGATAGAATGAAATTGCAAAATATAAAACTAATAACTAATTTGAAATATTTTGTTTATTTTTATTTAATTTAATTTTATATTTAATTAAATTATTTTACTTTATTATTAATTATTAATTATTTATTTATTATTTACTTATTTTTATTAATTAATTATTATTATTAATACAATATTATTAAATTATTATTAATTTATTAAATATTATTTATTAATAATATTACTTTAATTAATAATTAAATTTAATATTATAAATTAATTAAAACATCCGATGAAGAATATTTTGAAAAAAAAAAATATCGAATTTATTGAGTTTCTTCCCTCAATTATTAAATAAAGTAAAATTGAATATCCTAGGGAAAAATGCAAGGAGTGTCGAGAAAATAGGAGTGTATTTTTTACAAAACACTACTCACCACTAGTAGGTTTTTCAGTTGTGTCGCATTTGCAGCTAACAATGCGACGTCAAGCATTCCCTGCGCGATGGTCTTTTTCGTCGCGTAAACATTGATGTTTTCCGGTTTGCGCTGGAATTAAAAACACATTCGGTTAATACAGGAATTGTCGAGAAATGAATGAATTTTCAAGAATACGAAATCGATGGATGCTCTCCTGAATTATGAATTTTTCTAACCCAAGGGTTCGGAAACTCTGAATTCGAAACAAAACCATAAAAGTGTCTCTTTTCTGAGTGATTTGATCGCTCGTTTTTTGAATTATTTTCCTGGAGGTTTCCTTGACTATTTCCTCGTCTATTTCTCTGACTAATTCGTTCGGTATATCCTTGATTATTTTCTGAACTACAATCAGGGTAAATTTCTGAACTATTTTTAACTTCATTTCGTTGATCATTTCCCGAATTATTTCTTTCATAATGACCAAATTCCATAATGGATCCGAAACTCGGTGCTATGGGTTTTTCAGGATTATCCATATGGTGCATTCCATCATGATTGTCCTCCAAAAATTCCAGAGGATCGAGAAATTGCGTTACTGCATTTTTCAGGGAATTTTCTTCGCTGACCAAAGAATTTTCCGGATAACGTTTTCGTTCGTTACTTTCATCACTGAAGCGTTTAATATTAGGTGCCAAGGGTTTCTGATTAATCACGAGACTATCACATATCCCATTAATTTCCTGCTGAAAAGTCGCGAGATCCGGAAATTGGGCCATTCCGAAGAAATCGGGAAAATTTCTTTGCACGAGGAAGAATTTCAAAACCACTTGTTTTTATTCCTTACGGAGTGAAAGAAAGAGATAACAACTCGCGAAATATTAATATGTTCTCAATCAAGTCAGCACCAACTAAGAAAAAAATCGCAGATATTAAATTAACTCGATTTAATCTTTGCAGTAGGGAAAAAAAAGATATATCGAAGATTATCACACAGATCGTGACAAACAACGGTTTTTTTTACTCCTTTGTGACAAAGATTGGAAGCTTATCTATACCGATTGGTCACAAATCTTTTGTTTTCGCTCTTCGATGACTCCAGCTATGTCCCCTCAACGTGCATCAATAAATTCGCAAGACAATTTTTTTTCTGTTTCTCAAACTTGATCGCAAAAAAAAATTGATCACGGATCATTCTCGTTTTTGTTTCTTTTCCATGACTCCAAATACAAGTTCGGGCTGTCGACGCAAAGTTTTGAGTGGGTGATAGGACAGCTCATTCGAAACACATATTGAGGCAAATATAAGTTAGTACGAAGTGTCTTATGGATTTCGAGTTATTAATAAGAATTTCTTTTCGAAAAATACCTGAAATTTATACAACCGAATAATACATCATAAAACAAACTTGTTCTTTGAACGAGACTCCGCGCTAACTCAGTCTTTTGTTTAAGAGAATTTTTTTTCTTGAAATGTGAATGTGTGTTATCAATTTTTGTGTCATACTTCCAAGAATTGACCAGTTACATGTATGTGTCATAGATCATTCGAAATAGCATGAAAAAGAAATCTTTTCGAAATTATTTCAACATATCAGGCTACTTTATTTGTTTAGAGAAGTTCCCTGAAAACCATAATTCGCTATTCTACTTTTTCCTAACATAACGTGTCATTATTGAATGTTTCTTTCTTTTCAGGTATTTGTTAACATTATTTAGAGAATAGATACCTATTTCGGTATCAAAAATGAAATATTTATGAAACATGTTAATGTTCAGTGATGTATTATTAACGTAAAAATCGAAAATCGTTATCAACTCGAATTCCGTGAGACTTTATTGTGCTAAATGTTTGGCTGTATCGGCCATCCTGCATATTTTTGTTCAACGAACATCAAATAATTTGCACGATACTTTAGCTTAGTGCTTCTTATAAACTACCTGTAAATTCACGAATTTTTCGGACTCTCAAATGCGTGAAATGTCAAGGTAACAAACATGACATTGAATGAAAACACCTGCTCGTAGATTATTAGTTTTCTCTCTTCCCGATAACCTTCGCATTTCTTTTTCGCGTGTCGATCAACGAATTCCCATTACAATTTTTTAAAAAGATGGTGAAACCGAAAAAAAAACTTGCCTGATTCGTCATACCGTTCTCGGAAAAAATCGGAGCGATCGAAATTCCCGCCATGACTTGCACTTCACCAAATAGCTTGCTGATATTTCGCACGATTTCGTCGAACCATTAGAAAATCACGTATTTTTCTTGGCATAAAGAAACGTAAAAGATTCAAGTTTTCGCAATGTTTTCGAAAATCGCAAAAAGCCTTTTGAAAACAAAAAAAAAAACAAAAAAATCGCGTTTTGGAGCTCCGCGAAATTAACGTCGTGAGCGTTTCCCTCTATTGTTATGACACCGAGTAATATCCATGGCAACGCTGATCGAGGCTGACGTGACAGGTGGCGAGGAGACCTGAAAAAACAATGAAGAAACAAAAACACGCTGTTAAATCCTCCGATTCGACTTTATTTTCTTCGATAATGCAACATTTTTGCTTTTTTTGTTCTTTTTATTTTTTGCTATACGATTCATAGGTGCGTTTGATACGCGAAATATAAAATTAAAAAATATCGTGTATACCTAAGATGAGTGTGAGTTGCGAGAAGGCGTGAACTTTGTCCCTCTCATCATTTTATCTCTCTTTCTCTCTCCCTCTTTAAGGGCGATATTTCTTTTTCTTTCGATCATCACGACGCAGGAAAATGGCACGTGATTAATGGATTGGAAATAGTCGTAGATTTGAATAACCAACGAATGAGCCAATAGTTTACAAAGCATTTCGAGTCTTTTGATTAAAAATTAAAAAATAAGAATAAACACTTTATGACAATAGTATGGGATCTTTTGTTTTTATAATTTTTTTAGAGAGCGACGAAACAGTGCGCTCGACGAAACAAATTATGTAATTGTATTAAATATCAAGAACGTTCGATAACTCGGCACGGTGCGGTACTTTTTTTCTCTCCTTTTTCAACTTCTTCGCGTTTGTTTTTTGGCGATCCATGAAAAGCATTACACGAATTGAGGAACAACACATTTGATGATTAATCATAGACAGAAATGAAAAAGTGTAATCTGTACATTGTCGCCCATAAGATTTTCGACGTCGATCTACGAAATTAATAGAAAACGGCCTTTCTTCCTGCCAAAAGCCACGTAATATTGGGAAACGAAAAAAATGAAAAGTAAATGGAAGAAAATCTCAAACTTTGTTGTCTTAAATCCGGTCTTCTGATTAAAAATAATTAAAAAAAAAAAAAAAAAAAAAAAACGCTAATCTACTCGAGTGAGAATATTTCCGCGTTGAAGAAGAAAAAGCGTTACTTTTCTACTGTACATTTTTGCGTCTCGGGATTTCTCTCAAAATTTCACTCTCTCATCATGTGCAACGATGTTTTTTCATCGAGACTTTTGGGCGGTTTTCTCTCGTATTGTTATTATTATTAAAAATGCGTTTCTATCTTTTTAAGCTTTTCTTTTTTAAATGTTTTTCTCGCATTATTTTTTTAGTCCTTTTCAGTAAAAACCTGATCGATTCACAAGTCGTTAATTAGCTTCGAGAGACGTTAGCCTAGGCTGCGCCTGCATAGAGAGTCGTTCGTTGTTACTTGGCTTCAAAGGAGTTGTACAACGTGTTGCGTCTGGGAAACGTTCGTGGTATCTTTCCAATCGCAAATATTTCACGGTCACCAATTTACCTGCAATTCAATATCGTATCATTACAATGTATTTATATTTAATGTACCGATATAAGATAAAAATATAGTATAAAGGGCCTATATACACCTAAAAGTGCCAAAAATAGGCTCAATTTCGATAATTTTGTTTAAACTAAAAAATTGTATCTATTAAAACAACTTTTCGTTTTTGAATTTGAATCGTTTGAATGAAATTGGAAAATTAATGAGCTGTCGTAGCAGTTTCTGTAAAACAGTTTTTTGAAAAAAGCCATTTGCGGTAACTACGATTCCGACTGTACGCTTTAACCCAAAAATAAAACAACATTTTTTTTCCGAAGTTGACAAAAAAACTAGTCTTTGTCGAGGCCGATTTTTTTTTAAATCTATTTTTCGCAAAATGGCAAAGGTTTGAATCGTAAAGTCAGGATTTTCGTCAACTTTTTTTTTTCTTTTTTTGCTTGAAAAAAAACTATGATGTTAAAAAAAATCCCTCGACAAAGACTAGACAATTGTGTAAAGATCCTCTGTACCGATTTTTAGCCAAATCGGTCGTTTAGTTTTTGAGATAGAGAACGGTTACCGTTTTCGAAACCACCGTTTTAAGAAAAAGGCTTTTTAAGGTTTAAACACCTTTTAAATTGAGATGAAATTTATTTTTCATACTTGAAAGATGTGAACGATTCCTGAAAATTTTTCATAGATTACGTATCAATAATGACACTATGGAGTAAAAATATTTTTGAAAAATTGATTTTTTCAAACTCTCTAGGCGTATGTAAGCCCTTAAATATGGAAAAGTATAAAATGTAATCTGCAATCGTGACCAAAAGGGTTTTTCGACGGGATCGACATGTAGAATGCAAAATATCAACAATCCACCGCCTTGGCTCGAATATTCAACCACGATAAAACTGATTAAAAAAATGACTTTTTCGTACCAAGGACGAAAATGAGACGGGGAGCGAGGAAAAAAACGTGTGTGGATCAACGGCTCAGGAAATGGAAAGATTCGAATTTGATATTGCTCTGCTCCGTTATACGTACATCCGTATTTCTATAATTTTATTCATACCATCAAACCAGCAACCATGAAGAGATCGGCAAGCCTTTCCAGCATCGTCCTGAGAAAGGCACTTCATATAGACGCAACCCTCGCGACTTCCACGATCTACTCGGATATGTAAAATCTTAACAGCTTCGCCGCATTTCTCGAGAATTGCGTCCTGTACTTTTGTTTCCCAATTCTCCTCGAATTCACTGGAAATTAATGGTTTTATATATCATTATTATTATCAATGTGTTATCTTTGGGATTTGATTTTTAATGTTTTTTTTTTTTTTTTTCATATTTTCACGTATATTCATTTTGAATTTTGCCGAAAATATTATTATTGAAGAGCGTTATTTAAATTATTTTTAAAAAGGGACGAAAAACTGCTTGGTAGATGAAAAAAAAAAAAAAAAAAAAATTGGAAATTCCATTTTCAAACTTGTTCACGGTGAATTTGAAAGCAATGAAAATTCGGATACTTACACATCTGGATCGAACATATGCCGTATTTTGAGACACGGGGTTGGGGACCAAGTGAGACTATTTACCGAACCCTCGATCGTCTCGAACGCTTGACCCTGCCATACTTTCGACTTTTTGCTTGCCATGGAACTTTGGGAGTTCGATGTGTTCATAATATTGTTCGGTAACCATCGCCAGACGTGAAATTCTTCACCCGCAACTTGTTGCACTTCGCGTCGTATTCTAAAAAAAAAAAATAGACAAACAATGTAAATGCCGAACACATATCTTATCAACATTAATTATACAGAGTTTTTTCAGTACTTTATTTCTTGCTGTTTTTTATCGATTAGAAAAAATGGTGGGGATAATTTTACATTTTTATCATACTTTTGTCTTGTACGTCAATTATATATGCAATATGAATAAACATGTAGCTCAAAACGGTTTGCTTATTCAATACAATAGTGAAAATTTTTCATTATGTTTTCCTGTATATAAAATTGCGTATCATTGTTTGTTTTTATAATTTTCCAAACTGTAATTTCAGCGCAAATAATTACAGCATCGATTGGACGAGTATAAGGTAAAATATGGTAGAATGTTTATTTCTCGTGTAAGTTTTATTTAGTATGAATAAATTGTTCTTACCTCGATTCATTTTCATCCAGAAATTTGACGGCTTTTTCCCACAATGCAGCCATTTTTTTGCGATCCTTCGGTGGTATAAGATTATCACGAACGTGATTAATTGCGAGATAACTTTCCTGCGTACCACCGGGGCTCGTAGTGCACGCATTTTGATGATGCATCTCGACCATACTTATAATTTCGCTCACAAGCTGAAAAATTTCCTTCTCCGCGCTTTTTTTATATTTGAGATACCAAAGAACGATTTTGTGGCCACCCAAAGAAATTGCACCGCCTATGAGAAAAATAGAGAAAAGAAAATTGAAAAGAGCGGTCATATTTTTGCATATCAATGTTCTGTTATAATTATTAATTCGATGCGATTTAATTTTTTAGGAATCGATGAAAAAAATCGACGTACACGTAATGCGTGTGCGTTTTTTTTCGTCAATTTGCCTCTATAAATTTGGAGCATGCAAGGGATTTTTTCTTCCTGTACACAAAATTGCCAATTTTATTCTCCCGAGCTTTTCTTTTCATGCATGATTTTGCACGATTTTTTTTCGATTGGCTTTGTTTTTTTCATTACTCGGTTCAGTCATATTCGCCCAATAAGGATTCAGTGATTAATTTACCGATGACGATGATGAGTATCGTCGAGAATACCATAAATAGTTTTTGTTTTATCAAACAATTCATCGGTAAATCCGGACTCGATATTATCATACCGAGCTTACTGTCCAGCCGGGTCTGAAATACTTTTTCCTGTGGAGAGAAGAAAAAAAATTACATATTAAAATTGCTCGAACTTTGATTTGATTAAAAAAATGTTTTATCCAAGTTTAATATCTAATACATATTAATGAAATTAAGTTTTCAACTATTAAGTTTGTTCGGTTTTCATGATCTCGCGGATTAAATAAATAAATATCTCAGTAAACAGAGAATACGTTTAATCTCAAGAGTTCAACATAGAATAAAAGAGAGTATTGATAAACAAAATCGATAACCAAGAACATGTATAGATTCGTGTGTCAGTCAAGATCTATGACATAAATGTGTGAAGGGTAAAAATTTGTTTTTTTCAACAAAGTTTAAAAAATCTTAACTTATCATTCAGGGCGAGTTGTTCCAACTTCTGGGTAAGCTTATCTCTGGCAGTTAAAGATCTGCAACTCAGTACTTTTAACCGCCAGATAAACTACCTAAAAGTTGGAACAACACGCCCTCAGGGGAATCCACTCTTTTAAGGGGTTATATCTAGTTGTTTGGATTGAAAAAATTTAATTTTTTTTTTGCTTTTTCTCAAAGTACATCATCTTAAGAACGTTTTCCCAAAATATTATAAGAATCTGAGCACTAGAACGAATATATTTACGCGCGCTAGCTGAGAGTGCGAGTTTCCGAGCGCAGCGATCGACGACTTTAAACGCGACTATCTCAAAATCATGTTTTTTAAAAAGTGCTATTGCGGTGAGCACGATTTCTCGAAAGCAATTTATAACCGATCGATTTGAACCTTTCACGAGCTTGTTTCTAATTATAATGGCTTGTTCATGAACGAAGGAATTTACATTTATTTCAAAAATCTTAAACAAAAGACTGGTAGCGCAGGATCCCGCTCTATGAAAAAGTTATTTTTGAGAATCGTAACATAAATAAATGAATTATGAAACATATGTAACTTTCCACTGATGAATTATTCGCTTGGATAATCGCAAATAACTCAAAATCCGTGTGAGACTGCATTAAAGTATGTTCAGAATGACCTCTCCTATTTATTACCTACTCAACATTTTTCATCAACGTCCCGAACACTCTGTATACAATGAAGCACCTCGACTGACTAACTGAATTATCCACGTCTTGCTCAAACCTTTCAATCTAGCGACGTAAAATTTGGAAGGTGTTGCGGATGCGATTATCGAGTAATAAGGCTGTCAATGTTACAGCTCGAAATTGTCGCATATTACTAATTTTTGGTTATCTCGCGATCAAGCTCTGGTTAACTTTCGGTTATTCCTTCTCACGATTTAGCATGTTCGATTCTTCATCGATTCGACCATGTTAGATCAGCCTATCACCGGTCTTCAAACTGACTCAAGTGTATCTCGGGCCAATCGTTAGCGTCTTTTTAATAATAATAATATATATAATTAATTAATATTTTTATTTATTAATAAATTATTAATAAATTAATAATTTATTAATAATAATAATAATTTAATAATAATAATAATAATAATAAAGAAAATAAAGTTTTACACCAGTTATCACTCCGAACATATGACTATATCCTCATCGGAATCATTAAAATTGTGGCGTTTTTCGAACATATATTTAATTCGAATTATTCTACATGATTAAATGAAGCGTCACAATGATTTGACACGAATTATGCACGATAAGTCGTGTTAAATCATTCCCAAGACTTTTTTCTTCTGCGAACATTCTCTCACGGATTTCTCCTTTCATTTTCATCAATTTTCCTAAATCTTCCTGACTAAATATAACAACTATCACCGCAAACTTAAGGTTTTTTCGCGAATAGAAAGAATATTGTTTTTAACCCACTAAAAAAAAGGGGTTTTGGTAATTCTGTTCCTGAGGAGGAAAAAAGGGAAGTTTTTTTTTATTTTTATAGCAACCATAGCTCAGAAACCGAAGATATTATAGGCGTGAAAATAAGTATTTCGACCCTTCTTCGAAAATGAATAAACACGCGTTCAAGCATTTTTCAAAATTCCAGTTTTGGGAACTGAGAGGGGGTTTTTTTTTTTGTAGTAAGGATACTCTTATCTCAAAAACTAAATATATTAGAGACGTGAAAATTGACAATTAGATTCTCCTCTGAAAATGAAAAAATCGTTTTATTACTTCCCAAAATTCTAGTTAAGGGCCGTAATAAGGGTAATAAAAGCACCGAATTTTCGTATAAAAATACGTAATCACGAAAACCAAAGTCAAGACAGAAGTGAAGTTGACCATAATTTTTTTTTTAGTTCAGTCTTCTAATTTTAGTTCAGTCTTCAATCTTTTTACTGTTCTAATTCTCAATCACAAACTTTTATACCCTGTTATGAATACATCCGGACAAAGCCGGGTTCTGACTTCTAATATCTAATAAGTGAATAAAATTACTAAATGAATTTTATATTAACAGTTGTATGTTGGTGTTGTGAATTCATATAACTCACCATAGAATCCAAAATTTGATAAGAATGACCATTTTCGTCCCCAACTTCGATGAGCGAAATGCCCCATTTGGGATTTCCGAATATGAGTAATTGAGCATTATGAAGGTCACTCGTTACTTCCAATTTAGTCTGTAAGTAAAAATTCGAAACTATTATAACATTTTAACAGTTATTTGAATTAAACTTTATCCCAAATAATTACAATTCATTTTGGTTAAAAACGGTTTACCGAAATAATGAATGAACAATAATTTTGAATTCATCATGACGGTCGTGGCATAATATTGAAAAAATAATAATAATTACGATCTATAAAATAAATATTGACGAAACTGAATAATTGATATGGATAAATTAATGAATATTGAGGAATGAATTATTCGTTATTAATCGTACCGCTTTGTCATTTCTGAACAAATGAATGATTTCGTTGTCGGTTAAATAAGGCAGTTCTCCGTTGTCCTCGCAGATCGAGTTAACGGCTTTTCTCATCAAAATCGGTCTCAGTTTTTGCAACAATTGTATGACGTTTTCGAGATTCTCCTTCAGCAGGCAATTAACCCCGGGTTTGTCGTGGTCCGACATGAGACACAGTGGAACGTTGCTATCTATAAATTTTACGAAAGAAAAAAAAACAAAAAAAAATAGATTTCATTGAAAACTTATAAATTCAAATGACAAAAAAAATGGATTCAGAAATTAATCGAAGACAATTAACAACAAATGAAATAAAAATTGTCAGAAAAATTGAAAAATCAAACAAAAAATTAATAGCCCATAGACAAAACTGTAAAAATAAAAAAAATTTTAAAAACACGAATGAAGTCATTGAAAGATGGGAAAAGGAAATAAAACGTACCGACTGGAATCACCAAAAAAAGCAACAACACCGTTTATTTCACACAGAAAAAACTTACAGATAATTGAACATAGTTTTTTTCCAATCATTTGCACTTATTCGGACAAGCAAGTAAATATTAAAATGTGATTATTTTTCACGAAAAAAATATATTTATATCTATATAATCTTCGATTATAAAATACTAAAAAAAAAAACGATCAATATTATTAACAACAATAATACAATGAATAATTTTATTATTAGCGAAAATAATTTGAGCGCACGCCGATAAGTTTTCTGCCAAATTACAAGTATTCTGTGAAAAAAGTATTTTTCTTCGATTCAACGTACGCTCGCGTAATTACTTTTCGAAAGAAAAGTACAAAAGAAATCAAATGTGACCGTCACCAAAATGTCAAATATATATTTCTTGTATCAAGCGTTTTTTGTATAATTTTTTTTTGGATTTTTAACGATGTTTATTCAAAATTGACACTCATATTTATACTTGAAAATATTAATATTATTCATTTAGTAATATTTAATACAATATTAATTTATAATATATTTTATTATAAATTAATATTCATGTAATAATCATAACAATGTAAATTATGATAATATTAATATTTGATATATTTATAAGTTCATGTATAGTATCGTTATATGTCGAAATACCTACCCGTTGGAAGGGCCGGAAAATTGTCGGTTTTTCCTCCGAGTCCAAGATACATTACGGCCAAAACCCCGAAAAATGCTGCGAGTACGATCAACAAAACCATCGATATTAAATTGTGATTATTCCGTACGTCCTCTTTGCCATTTGCTGACAATTTGAAGAATCGATTTACAACGTCGCGAGGGCGGTCGTTCGACGGGCCAACGAAGCGAGAACTGTCAATCAAACGAAATCACATTTTATTGAAAAAGACAAAACATCGATAAAGAATTAAACCCTTCCTCGAAACGCGGGGTCCAAACGACCCCAGTGTTTTTTTAGTACAAATTTCCAAGTTCTTTAGATTGATGTTTTTTAAGATTTTTTTTTTTTTCATTTTATTATTTACTTTTGTACGTTCGTACGGTAGTTTCATGTTTTTATGTGTTTAATGTATGATCCATATTTTTTTTTGGAGTCAATTGGATCGATCCGTGCGACAATGTCAAAACTTTTATGAAGCGTGACCACGAAGGATTAATATTGGGAAAATATCACGAATTTTTATAAAAAAAAAAAAAATTTACCTCGAACTCGGAACCGAGTACGTAGATCTTAACGTGGAAAAATGGCCGTTTGTATCACCGTCCTTCGCTTCCAATCCGCCTGGAGAACGTAAGATGGAACCTAAAATTGTAAAAAAAAATATTAAGATGGAAATTAAATTGGATTGAATAATGAAAATTACAGTAAATTATTTAGAATGAATTGACTTTCTGAACTGAAGTTAATTCGAATTGAAAAAGTGTTTTCAAATAACAATGAGCCGAATACACGATTTTTAATTAAAAAGTATAAAAATTTTCCGAAGAAATGAATTTGAATTAGGATTGTATGGAATAAAATGAAAATTTCATTCAGTAAAATTCTATCGAATAAGCAAGTACTCGATCAAATTAAAGAGACACTTGATTGAACTCAATTAAAAATAATAACATTGAGGTACATTGATATAATTTAGGAAAAAAAATGTCAATAATGGAAAAGCCGATAATCAAATGTTTTTTTTCCTAATCAAATGAGAATGAATCAAAATTCTATTTTCCATGGTACAAACTTTTCAAGGTCGATCTGCTGGGCGAGGGTAAATTGATGCTGGATCTGGAGCTCAATCTTCGTGTAAAATCGGACAAGAAGGGAGTCTCATAATTGGCCAGTATATTATCGACCCTGAGATCGTCTTTTTTGTATGTTGTTTCTTCTCTGACAGGAAGAATGGGTGAAATATTGGGTTTAAAAGGGGGCACGCTATATTTCTCATTTTTGGTGGTGGCCAAATTTTTGTTTCTTAGTTCGGTGGACTTTTGTTCAGCCTCGGCGGAGCTGCGATCTTGATTTTTCGTATTGTACCATTTGTTGGGATAATAGTTTTTAGTAGTGTCGTCGTTAAGGTCAGAATCCGAGCCGGTTTCGAGGCCGTCGGTCCCGCTGCTCGTTTTATAAGTTTTGCTGGTAATTTTCTTTGTCACGCTCTTCGTTACGGATCTCGTTGACGAGGAACTTGAGGGCGTTTCGTCCTGAGTCTCCAGAGTTTCTTTGGGCTCGGAACTTCTCGACGCTTGAGTTTTTCTTTTGTTTGGACTTCGTGGCACAACCGCCGCTACCGCGACGCTTGCCAATGACGGCGGCGGCATTGGATTCGCCATTGTTTGACGACGAGCGCTTGCCGCTACAGCTTTTTTCTTTTTGTTAGCGTTCAAGGTTGTGTCATCGTCCGTTTCGTCACTGCTGTATCTGAAATACAAAACGACAATCAATTTTTTCTTCTAATAACAAAATTAGTTATGAAACAAATTGTAAGGAAAGTAAGGAATTTTTAACGGCAAGTCCTATCAAAAGGTTCAATATGACTAGATTACTCATTTCTTATGGTAGTATTTTGGAATCGCAACAAAAATCATTACCGAGGTGATAATAACGATAGTACGATATTTTAAACGTTAGATCAATGGAGGGTCACAAATTTTTTGTTTAGCCATTCCATGTGGTAGTTTTCCTTCAATTATTGCTACATCTAGTATAAACATTTCATGCGTGAATATCAGTGATGATACTCATTAATTTATCGTTATAATGACCTTGGAACCGAAATCCCATTTTTTTTTTTACTTATAGGCTATGGCCAGAATTGACGTGAACCCGATGATTTGTTTGATTTGAAAGTTGATTTTGCTGAACTTATAAGCGCATAAAACTTTGTTTTTCAACAACGTACAGAATGATATTGAAGAAATCTAAGTTCCTCGAAGTTAAGTCGAGCAAAATCTCATTAAACACCATACCACAAATACGCCACAAAAGTAATAATTTTGCTCTGTTTCAATCGCTTGTCAATAACTTTTCTTCAAATTATTTAACATGTTTAAAACATTGGAGAATAATAACAGTAATCAAGTTTTTTATATCATTTGTATAACAATTTCTCTATAATTTCGCCAATTCGTTTGTTAATAATAATACAATCATTATTTCGAAACGCTTCAGTTGTTCGTTAGAAATAACAATAATTAGATTTGTTCAGACGCTAATTTAAAAAGTGAAACGAAAGTTTCAAGTGAAACAGAAGATCAACAAGTTGGACCAAACTTTGAGGGATAAATTGAATAAAGCATATTTAAAAAAATTGTTATTATCGTTTCGATCGAGTGTGTATGAGTATTATGTAAAAACGTATTTTGGGGAGACAATAGAAGGAAGAGGAGAGAAAAAAAGGAAAAAGTTTCTAAAATAAATGTGATAGTAGTCGGGAAAATGTGGGAGAATTGTCGTGCCGAACAGAGGCCGGGCAATAGGAGTAGATGAAGAGCGAGGGAGGGGTGTAGCGACAAGGGGAAGAGAGGTAGGAGTGTTACCTGGCGGCGAGTGAGTGTCTCGATCCCGCGCCGCCCCGTGTTTCCATAAGATTTTTGAGCTTCTTGACAAGGATTTTCCTGGTGGTTTGGGTTACCGGACCAACAGGATAACCGTATTCGGCGAGTTTCGTACGAAGCTCCGAGTCGGTTAGCGAATCCACCGACATTTTGCGCGTTGAGAAAAACGAATGAAAAAAAAAAAAATACGTAAATGAAACTCACGAGAAAATAAAAAAGGAAAGATCGCCAAACACCGAACGACGTAATCTGCTCGCGGCGCGTACGATGAATAAGAGACACCGGTCGAACGATTCCGCCACTCGAAAATTCGAGACAAACGTGCGTAAAAAAAAAAGAAAAAATAGGACAAAAAACGTTGACGGGGGCCCACGCGATTTTACGATTACGTGGGATGCTTTTACGCGAGAACGCAACGTATATTTTGGCTCGCTTGCCTTTTTTTTTTTTGCTTCCACAACTCCGTCCTTGTTTTTCTGGCTCACTCTTTCTCTCTCTCTCTCTCTAGCACACACACTATATCCCACACACGCACTCCCGCGCTCGTTTTTTCTTTCCCTCCGTCGTTTCTCGATCGTTTCTCAGCGAAACTTACGGCTTTGCGCTTCACTTGCGTCTCCCCGTGCAACGTCGCAACGTGCCAATCGCAAACCCGCTTTCCTCAACAGCTCTCCCCACGCCGCCGCCGCTCCTTCTCAGCAGTGCTGCCAACTAGCACATCTTTCTTGTCTCTTTTTGCCCGCGGAAATGTTTTTATCGCGATTTTTATTTGTTTTTTCATAGAATTTTTGTCAAAAATCAACATTGTTTTTGCTCATTTGTCTCAAATATAATAGTAGAATTTAAATCTCAGATATTTTTTCAAATTTTTTATCGCTCCGTTGAAATTCCGACTGCTTAATTTTCCATGTATAAACGATAATTTGTCGAACAAGATTTCGCTCTTTTTGAATTGCCGATACGCTTAAATTGTTTCACCAATCGAAAACAGAAATGTTATCTTTAAGGGGGTTATTTCATCGGCAGCAAGCAGCAGCAGCAGTTTAGTTACTTTCTGTAATTTTTGTATATCTATATATAAATATATTATATATATAGATATACAAAAATTACAGTAACATCTAGTAAGTTATTAAACTGCTGCTGCTGCAGCATTTTGCTGCCCATAAAAAGTAGCACCCTAAATTTGTCAAGAAGAACAAGCAGCTACACAAGAATTACAATCGACTCCCTCACTTGTTACTTTTCCATGTGTCCACTGTTCTCATATGTCCACTCCGTCTGTTCCCATGTGTCAACTTCCCCACCCCCCACTCTAACACATTTTTTGAAACATTTCAGATGCCTTGCGCGTTGTGTATTCGCGTGGTGTCAGCAGTCTTAAAAGTGGGGTTGGAGGAGAACTTGACACAAGGGAACTTATTTCGTCCCGACGGGTTGACAAGTGGGAGAGTCGATTGTATGTTTTTCATCAACCGATTATTATGAAGAGTAAGGAAAAGAACCGGTTATTTGACTACAGTTATTTGACGGTTTTGTTATCTACAATTGGTACAGTAGCGTTCTGTAATGTTCTACCGATCAATCGCATACGTAGTATGAATTTTTATTAAAAGAAAAAATCTTTTAACATAATTGAGATCTGTACGTAACAATAATTACGATAAATATAAATTCACTCTTTTTTGAATTAATGAAGACTTCAATAACGAACATCTCTTGAGCAATAGATTTATCATTGCGTTTTGAGCAACTGTTCCACCGGTCAGTAAATCGAACAAATGCGAGAAAACAATTAAATTTAAATTGAAGAAATTTGCATATATTTGTGTAATAACGATTGAAGATTGGAGACAATGCTTTTTCAGGAATTAATTTTCATTGGGTATAATTAAATACAATTGGCAACGTTCATTGCGTTTATGAGAACGTTCGAATGGAGCGCCTCCCTTTTTTACCAACAGCCCTTCCCCCTCAAGGTTTTCCGCGCCCCGCGAAAGGTCCAACGTAACATATGATTTGAGAGAAAATAATAAATCGATGACAAGGTTACGGGGATAAAATGCATTTCGTCAATTGGGAGTGTTAAAAAAGGATCGAAGAAACGAGGGGGTTGCGGGGGGAAGTGGGCGGGAAATTGGGATTAAAAATGTGGTATAACTTTTTACATTATCGACGAGATACTTTCGGTGGATGCCGTAAATTACGAAAAAGATAGCGCGTGTGTGTATCCGCGTGCGTACGCATATGTGTGTGTGTGCATGCGCGTCGTGTGTGTGTGTCAAGTCGGCGGAGGAATGTGGCACTTCAAAATGGCTGCCAGTTACTTTAGTAATTTACGGGTGTATCTTTCTTTGTTGTCGATGACTGAATTCGCCAACTTATTTTAATTCGGTAGTTGCTAATCGACGAAAGGTTTTTTCGTCGATTTACGTTACTTCGTCGGGGTTTCGTGGATTCAACGAATTTGGTGAAGGTGCGCGAATGAGTGCGCCGTTTATACCCGAGAACGTAATATGCTCGGGTACGACATACTGGCATTCCCGTCCTCTTTCTTTTCCTTTTTCCTCTCTTTCTCGTCGTCCTCGTCGTTTTAATTATTCTCGATCATCCACCTTTATTTATTTCATTTAAACAATAACGAACAATAAAGATAAACAAACGAGAAGAAAAACAAATAGAAGAAATTGTTCGCGTCCAGCCCCGACGATGTTTCCATTTTCGTGCACATTAAAAACTCTCCTCATTCAGTGTCTCCACTCGTGCATAGGTTAGATCGAGCTTTCCCCCCAGGACGATACTTTATCTTGTGCTTTCGATTCTTTATTTGTTTTTTTTTATTAGTTCGCTTGTGTTCGCCTCGTATCGAGGACCCGTCCGATTTTTTTTTTCGTAAGTATTCCTTCGTTTTTTGTACCCCAATTACATTCCCCTTCATTCATGAAAAATACATCGAAATGAAAAAAGAAAATGTCCTCCGTTCGATCACGAATGTCTCGAAAATCTCAAATTTGTCAATCTTTCCTTACGATCCACTAATTGTTTTCCATTGATAAGGATCCAGTTTCCCGACTTTCGGGACTGCTGGTTCTTTCGAATATTATTATTAACAATCTCAGAGAAAGAAAAGAACGTTTCGAGTAACATTCTTTCTGCAACGATATTACAAATTTTTAGATGTCATTTTTTTTTCTTATGTTTTTGGTGGATTACTGTTTTCATTATGAATAAGCCACGGACTTCGTTGTATGCCAATTTATTTAATTTGTGAATAAGATGCATTATTTTCAAGATAATCAGGAAATGGAGGACAGATGTAGAAAACAAATATGACAATGGACAATGATAAATAAAAATGAAAATATAATGTTACATCCAGAAAGGGACAATAGAATAAGTTGGGTTTGAAATAAATTTAATAAATAATAAATATTGCTGCCACTGGTTTGTGTTTGAAGAAAAACAAGAAGAAAATTAAACAAAAATAATTAGAATCAATTACAAATCAGTTTTTAAAAGCAGGAAAGTCTAGAATTAAATCAAATTAAAAAAAAAAATAGGACAGCATGTTACAAAGTAGAATATAAATACAAGAAATAAACATCAATAAAAGAAAGTGAAACTAAATGTCAACAAATATAAAAATTTGAAATAATTAAAGGAATTTGGAAAAAATCAAAAAAAGAAAACAATGTGGAATAAAATTTGAGAATTGACACGAGCGAACAAATTTAAAGAACATTCATGAAATAGAAATATGCTTAAAATAAAAAATAATATTTATGGAAATAGAGAAACATTATTTAGAAGCAATGAAAAATAGAGAGAAACAAATTGTTGTATTGGTCATTCGTTGCAGGCTTTATATATGACAGAATCAGATTGGAGCTAGGTCCCAGAGGGCCTAGCATGGGCCACTATGAATCCACCCGCGGTCAAGTCAGGCAGTCGCGGCTCTGGATACCACCAAAAAGCGCTAGCTGAAATACGCAATTCTCTGCTTCCTTTTGCCAATATCGGAGGCAACAGTGAAGTTGGATCCAGCGCTGCAAGTACAATATCAACTTTGTCAACCACAAGCGGGGTTAGTTCTGCTTCCAGCCATAGCGGCATTTCGCACACATCCGGAAGTCTCACCGACAAACCTGAACAGCGTCAGGCCATTGCTCAACTCTTAGCCATGGGCTACTCCGAAGTAATTACCGTTTTTACATATTCCTATCATTTTGCCCATCAATTTTCATGATTCCATAATCATTTTTTTTTTTTTTTTTATTGAATTTTCGAGTAATTTGCTACAATGTTTCATGATTTAATGCATTAATCAAGAGATTCGGTAGAGTCTCGGGACAAGTACATTCGCAGCTCTGTCGTCTGCTGTCCCGAGCGCTCACCGAGTCTATATTATCTCGAAACAAAGCGATTCGCAGTGATGGGGGTAAAAATTTTATGACGTTAATTAATACATACAGTGGAACTATTCGTGAACGGATGCTCATGTTTGCCTAGTTTTTTTACGTAGGTCGCCATGATTTTAAACATTTGTGGAAAAAAACTATTTTTCTATTCGGAAACATTTAATTTTTCCTGATTTTATTCAATGCTAATTTTGTGTTTTTTATTTTTATGGATGAAACAAGAGATTTGTTCAATTTGAATGAAATAATTGGTGGTGTTTGGGAAAAGCATGATAAGTTATACACATTTCCTATGTTTTCTATACGCCACAGAAATCTATTTATAAATCCTATGTATTTGATTTACAGATATACATTTAACTTTTGAATCGAGTCTTACGTATTCATTTAAAAAATATATAATCGACGTGTCAAATATTCAAATAGCAATCAAATTCATATACACAATGGTAGAACAGTTATTACCACCTTAAATATGGTTGATCCTATAAAATTAGAGGGGAAATGTTTGCGATGAAACTTTTTTAAGAAAAATATTGTAATAACATAGAAATCATGAGTTAAAATACTTAATTTATGAGTTTTGAGCTTATTTGAGTTCCTTCATCGAATTAGGAAAAAAACGATTGACTCATTTGCAAAAATGAAGATAACCTTGAAATCTCTGAGACACGTTTGCTTGAAAAATATTATTACCTGCATTCAACGATCCATTTTGAACTGTGTCATTTTTTGTTAGAAACATTGTCTTGTGGGCCCAAAGATATTTAAGGTAGTAAGAATCATTACTTCACCCTGTATACGTAATCGTTATGTCTGCAAAACTCGCTATGTAAAGCAATACAACTTTTTGGGATAGCAAAAAAATTTGATAAACTCAAAAACGCAGTTTCTATTGCACAGTAAGTCCTCCACAATAATGTCGAAGTTTGCAACGAAATTCCTTTTTTTTTTTTTTTTAAGTATTCGACATCATTTTTCCTCAAAGTTATTCCATCAAAATTTGTCGAATCTTTTGATGTATATTGTGCTATGAATCTCCAGAGTAATAGTGCAAAAAAATTTTTATCCACTAGAAGCAAATGAAATTGGAAAATAGAAAAGAGAACTCGTTGCATTACAACGATGAAAATTTAGGTCTCATCAATGTAGAAATAGAAAAACAAAATGCGTTTAAACATAATGATATTTAACTTCCTCGTTTGTTGCGTCTTATGTTGTACAATAGTGTTTAAAATGCGAATGTAGCAAGAAAAAAAAATTTTGTTGATCTTCCAGACATACAAAATTTTAATAACTATTTTAATAACACATTAATTCAGTGAAGCTTCGATATATATCGCTTCGAGCTATCCTACATATTGAACTTTTTATGGGTCGGTCCCACAATAAAACTGCATGTTTTTGTTTCTCATTTGTCATGATATCCGGCTTACGGTGCGGTTCTTGGCAAGACTATTGAAAAGTGTTTATAACGAAGTTTTTCTTTATTAATTAAATTTAACCCTCTAACATCGTACTATATCTGGCACTTGAATTTACAAAACATGGGTCTGTATGACCTTGAGCTTTGTTTTTCTGATATCTCCTCCATTTATTGGATACACCAAAGATTGAAAAAGAAGAATACATTATTCTAATGATTATCATTTTTGCTCGTTTGTAAGATGTTGAAAGAAACAGAAAGAGAAATCAGATGAGCGTGCGCTGTTCGAGGGTTAATGATAATCGGTAAATATCAAGATAGAAACTAATTGAGAAAAACGATTTTTGAAAAAAACAGGACATAAGTTTGCGCGCCCTGAAGCTGGCAGGATGGCGGGTGGAGGCGGCGTTGGAGTTCCTGAAGCAGGCGCAGGGTGAATCGTTGAACGGTCTCAGTAAATTGAACACAAAATTAATAAGAAAGCCGAGTTTGGAGCGCGAGCTGAGTCTGCAGCGTGGAAGTCCGGCGTTGGACAGCGGTGCGGGAAGTTCGCGTTCGGACAGTCCGCGACAGGCGGAATTGTCGCCGCATCCGCAGCTGAGCCGTCAATACTCTCCGAGTAGTTTTGTGGAACGGGAGCCGCCGCCGCCGCCACCGCCGCGTTGTAGTTCTACGCCACCGCCACCGCCACCGCCCCACGGTCCGTACACGCAGTCGAACGTCCCGACGAATATGCAACAAATGTTAAAGAGGATGTCACCGGCTCCGGTGGTGCCGACGAGGCCGCCGGCAGCGCCACCGGGATCAGGTTCCTCGTCATCCTCGAATAATCCACCTCAACGGGGCACGAGCCCTGTCGCGTCGTCGAACGGTGGGATTCCAATTTCGAACTCTCGTCAACCGATGATCGTACAAAACGGGCCTCAGGTGCAACAGCAATTAACGCAGCAGATGCAAGCGTTGAGTATTTATCAGACGAGCAACGGAACCGGAAGTGGGCAGGTTGAGCCACCGCCGCCTTATCCAATAGTGCCTTCGTCCTCGCCACAAGGACCGGTCCAACCGCCCTCGTACAGCGCATCGATGCAAAATCGGCAATCCCCGACGCAATCGAGCGCGGATTATCGGAAAAGTCCATCGTCGGGGATTTATTCGGGACCGACATCAGCCGGCTCGCCGAGTCCAATAACCGTTTCGACGGTCGCCCCATCGAGCGGTCAAAGTTCGATGGCGAGGCCGACACCTTTGCAAGCATGGGGCGCACGACAGGCGAAAACTCAACCACCGATTATAATGCAATCGGTTAAAAGTACGCAGGTCCAAAAACCGGTGCTGCAAACGGCGATCGCGCCTACCTCGCCGCAACCGATCTCTTCGGGAAGCGGCTCGACGCCACCTCCTCCACCTCCCTCTTACGCATCCTCCATACAACAGAAACAAGCGCAGCAACAGCAGCAGGCTCAACAACAACAGCAACAACAACAACAACAACAACAACAACAGCAGCAGCAGCAGCAGCAACAACAACAACAACAACAACAACAACAACAACAACAGCAGCAGCAGCAACAACAGCAACAAACGCAACAGATGCAACAACAATCGCAACAACCACCACCCCCGGCTTATCCACCGGTAAATAACGTCGGCTCGAATCCGAGTTCGGGTATCGGCGTCCCGACCACCGAACCACCCAGTTACGCGACAACAATGCAGGCTCTTGCGGCTCAACGCAGCATGCATCATCCTCTACCACCACCACCGCCGTACGCGACTCCGACGGACGATCCGAACGGTATTTCGACGGTCGAGTGCCTCGCTACTGGACCAAGGTCATCACCCGTAGCTCATCATCCGCCTTTAGCCCGTAAATACTCACCGGCCGATCAATTGCCCGGTGAAACTCCACCGTTACCGCCCACCGCTTCGACCTCGGTAACCTCTAGAAACAACAATAATCACGGTACGATGAGCGGCCACGAAAACCCCACCAACAAACCTGGACCATCCCTCTACAAAATAAAACATCAATCACCGATTCCCGAGCGCAAACACATGAGCAAGGAAAAAGAGGAAGAACGCCGTGATTGCAAAGTACGAAATTATTCGCCTCAGGCGTTCAAATTCTTTATGGAACAACACGTTGAAAATGTTCTAAAATCTCACAAACAACGGTTGTACAGGCGATTGCAATTGGAGACCGAAATGGCAAAGATCGGGCTTAGCGCCGAGGCACAATGTCAAATGCGAAAGATGCTCTCCCAAAAGGAATCTAATTACATTAGATTAAAACGCGCGAAAATGGATCGTTCGATGTTCACCAAGATCAAAATGATCGGGGTCGGGGCTTTTGGGGAAGTGACTCTCGTACGTAAATTAGACACTAATCAATTTTACGCGATGAAAACGTTACGAAAAGCTGATGTACTCAATAGGAATCAAGTCGCACATGTCAAGGCCGAACGCGATATACTCGCCGAAGCCGACAACGAGTGGGTCGTTAAACTCTATTATTCCTTCCAAGACAAAGACAACTTGTACTTCGTCATGGATTACATACCCGGTGGCGATCTCATGTCGTTGCTTATTAAATTCGAGGTTTTCGAGGAACCTCTCGCCAGGTTTTACATCGCTGAATTAACGTGCGCCGTCGAAAGTGTACACAAAATGGGTTTCATACATCGCGACATCAAACCCGACAATATTCTCATCGATCGCGACGGTCATATCAAACTCACCGACTTTGGACTGTGCACCGGATTTCGTTGGACACACAATTCCAAGTATTACCAACAAAATGGTGAGTCTCGTCCATTTATGATTTTTTTTTTTTTTTTTTTTTTTTCAACTTCCAAACGGCAAAGAATTGTTGCATTTCGTGCAACAATTTTATCTTTTAGATTGATCCACCTCTGTAGTCCGGAACTTTTCCGTCACTTTAAAAAAAAGTTTAAAACATGAAATCAAAGAACATCAAGGTCATAATAAATGTACATTTTTAATAAATTTGAGATAACTTTTGTATTTTACATCCTGAAATGTTACAACAAATAAAATAAAAATGTACAAACAGCGGCACTGAATGTGATTAAAAAGATGTCGATACATTGATACGTAAGCTTCAAAGTCAGGCCAGGCTACGAAGTGTTAATTCTAGGAGTACGCTTCTTGGTCTGAGAGACTAAAAAAATGCACAGCCCGGGATTTTCTTGTCAGCGATAGTTTTTTTTTAGTTGAAACGGTTTTTTTGACGATACAAATATGGAGTACACAAAAAATTTTTGAAGGCTTGATCTTCATGTTGAAACAAGAAAGATCTATGTAGACCCAGTTTTCCGGAAATTATACCATTTGAAAATTTACCTAAACAAAAACAAATGTACTGTAAAATAAAAATATATTTTATATTTCTCTATGCAAGAGAAATATGAAATATGTTGAGCCTGAAAAAATATGCTTGTTTAAAAATTCTCATTAGAAATAATATTTGCAGGTCATGGTAAGCAAGATTCAATGGATCCATCGGACGACTGGAACAATGAGTGTCGATGTATACAATTGAAGCCGTTGGAACGACGACGGCATAGAGAACATCAGCGTTGTCTGGCACACTCGCTAGTCGGTACACCGAATTACATCGCCCCGGAAGTCCTCCAACGTACCGGTTATACCCAACTGTGCGACTGGTGGAGCGTCGGTGTCATACTGTACGAGATGTTGGTCGGTTCGCCGCCCTTCAACGCCAAAACACCCGCCGAAACGCAGTACAAGGTATTTTTAAAAATTATTTTTCACATCTTTTCGTACGCACATTCTAATTGATAATAAATATTTTCTTACGCTTTCATAGTCGATTATAATTGAGTTTCTTTTTGTTTTTCCTTCAAAATTTGATCAGATTACAAGTTCTTTTTTTCTTGAAGGCTATACAATTTTTCATTGTAATTTCATTGTAAATAATAACTAAATAATAGCAACAAACTAATTAAACATTGATATTTGAAATATTGAGGGGAGTTAAACTTTTTTCCTACCTTACTTTGTCTGTGCGTTGTAACTATTTACAAATTGAATAATAATTGCCGAGACTAATATAATTCCGTTCCGAACTGAATCAGAATTTAGAAAAAAGCGGAAAAAGTGATCGACCTCCGTGAGTTTTTGTGCCAATCAAAGATTTTCCGCACATTTATACGAGCATTATTCATGAAAACAAGCATCGAGATTATCATAAAATATGTTTTGTCGCTAGACTATTAGATGAAAAAGAAAATAATCCAACTAATCGACGTATAATTAAGTTGTATTTCTGCAAAAAATTATTCTATGATAAAACCAACGTGTACTTTTATAGATACGAGTTATATAAATATGAGCAAGAATTCTGACGTCTGAACCTGAAATGTGTTATTTTTTACAATTGTTCTTCATTTTCTGGGCAGTAACAGCAATTGTCCAAAGTATTTTCATAGTTTTGTAGGAAAAGCCTCGACGAACATTTTACAATTTTATAGAGGTCTTAGCTTGAATAATACCAGAAATTGAAGAACAAGAGAGGAAGTGAATGAAGAAAATAACCAATTATTGATGAATCAACAGGTGATAAATTGGGAGACGACGTTGAACATACCGAAGCAAGCGAATCTATCGCCGGAAGGAAAGGATCTGATATTGAAATTATGCGTCGGTTCGGATCGCCGATTGGGTAAGAATGCTGACGAGGTCAAATCGCATCCGTTTTTCGGTAGCGTCGATTTCGAGAAGGGCCTGCGTCGTCAGGTAGCCCCACACATACCCTGTATTAAATATCCAACGGATACGAGTAATTTCGATCCGGTAGATCCGGATAAATTGCACAATTCACAAAAATCCGACAGCAACAAATCGGACGAATTGTTAGACAACGGTAAGCCATTTCACGGCTTTTTCGAATTTACGTTTCGCCGGTTTTTTGATGACGGTGGTGGCCCGGCTTATCCTAGTCGTATAAGCCTCGATGACAATGACAATCAAGGCCCCGTCTATGTATGACATTAGGCTATTTTTTTAGTGGCTTTATGCCCTCAACCCTTTGAATTATGGGACAATTATTAGATCGTTTATCGTGTGTCTCGAGCACGCATTGATAATTCCTTCGGTATCCAACGAACGATCGTCCGGGCCTATTAATTACGATAACTTCATCGAGATCGATCGATATTTCGATTTTTTAATTGTGAATCATTAATTCATAATAATTTCATCAATATTGATCGAATCACGACTGCACTTGATCTCGATTGATCGAGTTGGCAATTATTCAATCAAGATTAACCGAAGTATGATATCAATACTGATCGAATTTACGATTAGCTATCGAAATAAGGTATCAATATTGATTGAATTACGATTACTTTATCGAGATTGAATCGAATTGACAATTATGTAATCAAGACCAATCGAAGTACGATTGTTAAATCGAGATTTTTATCATTACTATAACGATTATAAATTACAATTATTTATTCAACATTTATCGAATTTAACCAAAATCTCGTGCTCGATCCTCGGTCGAACGGTTCCCACTTTGGAACTCCAGAAATACGATAATCCTTGGGTTTGTTATTCTTCAAAAACCCCAACGGTTAATTAGTATTTCTTTTAACTTGCTGAATATTCAGTAAATTCATGAGAAACGCATTGTTTGAAGAGAAAAAAAAACGAATCAAAAACACCCAATGTTTTCCGAAGAATAGATAAACCTTTAAAAAATTGCCGATAAATCGTGCATTAATTATGAAAACGTGATTCGACTTGCTTCAGGGCCATCCCAGTTCATTGCAAGTCCAAAAACAGTTTGCAAAAAAGAAATACAAGCACACACAGACGTAAAACTTGCAGTGCAAAAAACTCTAAAGGAAAAAAGGAAGAAAAAATATAGGTCTAGGATATTTTAATATTTAAGTGTTATTTTCAATGGAATTGGACTCGGAGTGAAAGAAATTGCGGACGAGAGATGATACGCTGATTTGCCAATGGGTCGAACCCAAGTGATCATTTGATTTCTATTATTTTTTTTTCTAACGTGTTAATCAAAAATGGAAATTAGTTTATACTATTATTAGTTATCGTATATGATGGTAATAATGACTATCAGTATTAATATCAATCTTGAAAGTACACACTTTCATGCAGTAACACAAAGACTACATGGGGTCTAGATCACCCCAGCGTCTTGGAACTTTTGCCAAATTAAAAGAATTAACCCTAACTAGAGACACTCTGGTCTGGGAGACCAACAGCGGATTTGTAGTTTTCTACCTTACTCGTCTAGACAACAGGACACTTCAAACAGTGTTGAAAAAAAAACTTAAGAGGGGTCCTCGTGCGGGTAGCATAGCTTGACCTTCAAAAGCCGCATTAGTAGCTGTGTGTTGGGAGTTTGTATATGTTTAGCGGTCTGTCAGACCAGGGTGTGTCCAAGTTGTATGATTTTCGTCGAAATCGTAAATACATTTTTTTCTTATTAATCATCTGTTGCCTCCCAAACTATTAATAAACTTTTATACTAACATCAAAATATGGAAAAAAAAATTATACAAAAAAAATCGGCAAAAATAGATTTTTTTACATTTTACAATGAAAAAAGAGTTTTGCAATTATCGCCATTGAAATTTTTAAATCTTTCTGCAGTCGCATAATGCAGCTGCGGTCGAGGTCGTTCGACAAATTAGCTCGTGCTCTCGTCAGTCGAGCTTAGGAAATCTATGAGGACCCTATCTGAGTTAGGGTAATTGATTCCGATGTTTCTGAGACTCAAATATGTTGATCTTACTATAATTCATGTGAAAAACCTTCATCAGATCGAAATTCTACAGCATTCATATTTCAAAGACACTTTATTTACTCTTCTTTTTTTTCATGAATTTGATGAAATTCAATTTTTTCAGTCAAATTGAGCCAACCTTTTTTTTTTTTGCTAGTAGTCCCAAGAAGGACCGTTTTGAAGAATTAGAAGGTTATATATTTTTGTTTTATAATGAAAAAATTTGAGATTTTTTACCGTCAAATACTGCATTTTCACCTGTTTTTCGCCACACGTCTTTTCATAACCATTATAACTTTTTAACAAACGACTTTTCGTATTATTCAGAGGCTGGCGTTTCGATTTCACTACAATTGAACCTCAATAGACGCATTTGTTACAATGTTATAGAGCGATGAAAGTGTCATCGGTCTGACAGACCAAGTGTGTCCAAATAAGGTAATAAAAATAACGGTGTCTAGCTAGGGTTAAATATTAAGACTTGAAAAAACAAGGTTTACTTGCATGTACTGGGTCTGTCAGACCTGGCCAGTTCGGGTAAATTATAGTCTTTACAAAACTCGTCCTATTAAAAAAAAAAGATATTTTCTGTTGAAGGCCAGATCATATTTGTGTAGGCAACATTTTCGTGCGGTTCGAATTATCTTAAAAAAACTGTTTCCGGTGATAAGAAAATTTCTCTGAAACAAAAATCGTGAGTTTTTCACTTTGTTTCGCGTCTCTGAAACCCAAGAGTTTACTCCGAGGGCACGGTCTTACATACAGGTCTGGAAACTCTGACAGAATTTGCGTGATGGGGATCTGCTCTTACCGACGAAAATTTTCGTCAAAAATTGGCACGTGGCGCTGGGGTCTCGCCCCCTGATAACATGTCCTTAAAATCGAATCTAACGTAATTTTGTAAACACAAGCAACTTTTTGCCTTTTATCAATATTAATCAATATTATTACATATATATAATATGTAATATAATATTACATCATACAAAGTGAAAAAATGCTGAGAATCTGTGTTGTGTCAAGGTGCAAAACGGGAAGCAGAATCGAGACATCAAAGCACTCATTGTTTCGCGTATCAAGAGTTCATTTTCACATATATTGCCTTGGATATGAATAAAATATGAAGGCCTGGAGAAGTGTAACTGAGTTTTGGAGTAATGAATATATATAGAATGAAAGAGCAAAATTTTATTGGCACTTGCTGTTAGCAACGATAACGTAAAACTGACATGAGATAAATTAATACAAAAAGCTATGACAATTTCAACACGACAAAAATTCTCGTACTAATTTTTCATAACTTTTCTCTACTATAACTTTTGAATGATTAAGAGGAATGTTATTTAACTCATTAATTGATGAAAAAAAAAAATCAATTATGTAGGGCCTTTGATCACATGAAGTTCCAATTACGAATTAAAAATATTTCAGACATGTTGGAATATTCAAAATATTTATTAAACCTACTTCATGATAATATTAGAAAGACAACGAACTGCGCTGTCAACAGTTTTTTTTATTAAAAATGGACTTGCATTCATATTACAGACATTGAGGTCAGGCCTGACGGAGACAGGCAGATACGAAGTATTGCGGCAATTAGTGCTGTCTTTGTTCAATACCTCCGTCTGGCGTCGCACCGGGTCTCGCCGCCTTCTCTTTAAAGATAGCTGCGCCCCTAGCGGCCACTGCAGTAAAAAGTTTTCGTCGTTAGTGCCCCCTCGGATCCGGAGCAGGTTCCAGACCTGTATGTAAGACCGTGTCTTAGGGTTAATAAGATAGACAGTTCATCGAAAAAAGTATTTGAAGATATCAAGAAAAGTTATGAATTTTTTAAAAACCAGGTGTTCAAATTTGGGCTCAAAGTTTGCCTGGGGTATCGTAGACCCGAAGTGTACTTTAAGGGTTTATAATAATAATCATTATTACCTATGAATATAAACTAATAATAGAAGAAATTTTGCGCAGATGTGTATAAAACTCAAAAATTTGGATCCAATTCGAATTTTGCTTCGATTTATATCAAATGTGCAAAAAATGCGCCCGCGCGCGCCACACACACACACACACACACACACACACACACACACACACACAAACACACACACACACGTTGTATATATAACTGTTAAAATTGACATTGGCGTAAAACTAAAGTCAAATGCAAATCTTCACTATATATATAGCAATATTTATATGAATTGAAATATTATTAATATTTTTATATATTAATAATATATATACAAACATATTTATTTGAAAAAAAAAAATTACGAAAAATTCGCAAAAAAAGCAATCGACATTGAATGATCACGAATATATATGTGTAGCTTGCCATTTGTAATTGATTCGAATACAAGTTGGGCCCCCTTTCCCCCTGCCCCTCATCTCGTGAAGTTTAAGCGTTTTTATATAGTATGGTTTCAGCAAGTACTGTGATATTGCAGATAATTTAGTTTAATAATGTGGCTTATATATATATTATTGTATTACGTCGGCCTTATTTAAACATTTTCTTTTATATCAAACGATAGCTCTATTAATTATTATTATTATTATTATTATTATTATTATTATTATTATTATTATTATTATTATTATTATTATATTATTATATATAATCACTGTATAGATTTCATTTGTTTTTATCATGTTTCGTTCTAAATCGATTCAATAATGTGTTCATTGCGCGCATCCAAACTGCATACATATTGTTCGTGTCCCTTTCTACCTGCGTTAAAAAACAAATTATTTGATATTTTTTCGTTTCTTTTTTGTACTTTTTCAAACCGAAGTTGCGCGATACAACTTTTTTTTTTTTTTTAGTAATTTATTCCATTTAGTTGCGAGAGATGTAAATTTGAGGAAAAAAAAAACAATATGACCACGAAAAACGTGCCTTTTAGAACGATTTCGTCTTTGAATAACGAATCGGTATTTTTTTGAGGAAAAAAAAAGAGTTTATAAAATCCCGTTTTGAATGCCATTTAGTGCTGTCGAATCGTCCGAGTTTTCATTATGTATCTAAATACTTTATATTTCTACACGCACACACAATCATGTGTATATATATAAATAAAACTCGGACAGTATAAAAAAGCATAGTAATGTATGTACTATGTACAAAGTAAACGGAAATAATATGCAATTTAAAATATCGAAATACTACGATAATACAGTAGTAGCAAAAAAAATCGTGATTATGCGTGCTGCTGAAACTGAAAACTAAAATGAGCACGAAATCATGTAAATATATATATTTGAAGTCGTTGATTCAACACGTACGAACGAAAACAGAGAAAACGTGCTGTTTCCAAGATCATCCTATGCGTAATGAAGAAAATCGCAGTGTGTGACTTTAACGTAAAATGTGTCGCGTCCCCGACGAAAATATATCCGGAAACAAACGTAATTGGTAAAGTGACGTTGAACTTACAGATTAGCGTAAAATGACGCTTCAACAGAGGTGCTACGGTTGACCGAAAGCATAGACCAGTCGTAACCACGGGTCGTAAGTCTGAAACTATTATCCGCTTCCTCCCTTTCGGTAAATGTTTGTATACTACTTTCCACGAGTTTGTGGTTGTAAGAAATGAAAGGGTCACCTCTGTTTGCGAGCAAGCGAAACAGAGTTACACGAAAAAATAGAATTCATATATTTTCGAAGGAAAACGTTATTGTTGTTGTATGCTTTGTAAAAATACCAAAGGGATTTAAAAAAACACTTTAATCGATCAATGTGCTATATTTTTAGAAAATATATACACGGATGTCGAGATTTACACGAAAGTTACGCGTTTCGCCGCAAGGGATACGACAGGGTCGCGCATTGCGTTTTTGTACACTCTTTGATTATCGCTGCTTTATACAAAGTGTCCTAAGACCAATGGTTATTAATGTAAACCTAAGTTTAGGACCAAAATCCAAGACGAAAAGTCCGTTAGTGTTTTTTTTATCGGACTCCCTTCCGATAAGCTATTAATTTATAAAATTGGAAAATACACGCTGTTTTGTCGCGCCTACTGCCGAAACGGTTGGTGATAGAGCAAAATACCATGGCACCAATTTTGTAGCGCACAATATTTTCTACAAAAAATCTTTAAACGGTATTTTTCTGTTTTCAGTAATTTAGTCCTCAGCACGGAGCGAATCAATACCTATAAATGTTTCATTCTTGAAAACCATGTTTTTTTTTTTCGATCCGCTGTCAGGTCTAACGCACTGAAGATAGAAAAATTCCGTCAGAAGCTTTTTTACAGGAAATTTTGTGCTCTACAAGATTGATCCTATGGATTATTGCTCTATCTCAGACCGTTTTGACAATATGCACAGCGAAAAAGGGCATCCTCCAACTTTAATAGTTAACAAATCAGAATAGAGTCAAAAATCATTATTGATTTTTTCGGCTTGGATTGTCGTCTTAAACTTAAGTTTACGATATTGACTATTTGTCGTGAAACACCTCGTATATTGCATTATACAGAAGAAAGATCCCGTCTATTATAAATTTCTCAATTGATTTATACTCGCCCGGAAAATAATGATGCATATCGATTAAACCGGAAGTAAGATTTTCGTCGTTGTTTCTTTTTTTTTTACCATGTGACTTTTTTGAACAGTTACTATACAAACGTTGCACGAGCGTCATAGAACGTGACCTCAAACCTCTTCCTAACGAGAATGATATGAAAAATAACGCGACAAGCGTATAAAAAGTCGATCTTCCTTCCTTCAAGCCCACAGGACGTACGTAAACGATTTAGTTTGCGTTGCGCAGTTTTACGCGCATCTCAAAATGCTCGCGTAGATCATTTAATAGTTTAATTTGAAGTAGCATGACAGAGAGGATAAAGATCGCGCGTGTAATACACGCTGCTAAACAGAATGAATCTTATATATATGTACGAGTGCGTGTATGTGTGTTACGAAGAATAAAACGAACATATTTAAAAAAATGAAAGCCCGCATGATCTCGTTACGGGATTTTAACCGTACTGGCTACTCGTTCAAATATCAATCGTTACGAGTACAAAACGAGAGATCGTATCTACTTAATTTAATGCAAAACAAAAATAAGAAATGCCCCGAAAAAAAACCTATCAACTATAATAATATGTATCGCATTGTAATGAGAAACAAAAAGAAACAAACAGATCTGTCTACCGGAATTGTTCAAACGAGTTATCGATCTACCTGTACATTTTGTAATAATCGTCAATTTCCCCTTCCCCCGCCCCACCCTCCATTCCCCTTTTCCCTCGCCAGCCTCTATTCCCAAAATGTCCCATTGTAATTATAGTACACTACGGATATATAATGCTGAGAGATAAGGTATAATATATTTAGTTTTCTAAGGCGTTATAATATATGAATCTTTTATGTAAATATTTTCGAATGATGAGTGTTCTGAATTAAAATTATATCTATGCTCGTGCTGCTTATACTTTTATGTTTCGGTTGTCCCGATACCCTGCAATTTATACTGTCCATTTTCTCTTGTCCTGAAATTACATTTTAATCTTTAAAATTTTGTTAAATATCGAAGAAAAAAGGGAGGATGATTTTTGGTTGACTGAAGTTACTCCAAATTGACCGGAAATGACTAAATTAATGCGAACTATAATCACTATTTTTTTATTGCGTGTACGATGAAAATCTTCAATTTTTAGCGCTTATGAAATTACAATTTATTTTTACATCTTTATTTTATTATCTCTCCCATTTCTTTTTATTACTTGCCATAAATAGTCAAAGTTACATTTCATTTTACGGCTTCAATATCGAAAAAATGGTTGATCGACAAATGTTACTTAAACTTTTATACATTATTACGGGGAAAAACGGGATAGGAGGAACGATCCGAAAAAAATGCGGCAGGGACTGAACCGGGGTTCGAACCCGGGACCTCTCGATTGCCGGTCGAGTGCTCTCCCGACTGAGCTATCCAGGCCGCCTGCCACACTCAATTCGAATCGCTCCCGTAACGTGGTGCCACCACGTTACAACATATATCGTAGAGTAGAAAGCAATGTTTTATTTAATTTTTATTTGTAAAACAGCGGCGTCCTCTTTCGATTGTCAAATCACCCTTTTTGCAAGTTCGAATAAGCGATGGACGACGTTCCAGCCACGTGACACATCCTAGAGTAAAATTGAAAAAAAATTTACTACATGGTATTACAAAGGTAAGGGATTACGAAAAGTTTCCAGAAAATCGATTTTATTTTCAAAACATTAGCCATTGTATAACAAAAAAATGTTTGCCTTAAAATCAAACGACATGCACTACCGACGAAAAGTTTCCGGACAAAATTACAAAAATGTCTCAGAGCCATTTTTGATGCCACTTCTCCGGTATAGTTCACATAAAAAAATTTAATGAACGGCATTGGAAAGAGGAGGAAGTTGTTTTGAACATGAATGTTTTTCGTCTTTTTATTAGGTGTACAACTTAATTTTTACCGTTTTTTTAATAACATTTATTTAATGTTATAAAATATACAAAACAACATTAATCTTCGAAATATTGTCCACTGTTTTCGATTACTTTTCTCCATCTATCAGGCAATATACGGATGCTATCTCGAAAGAAATGAGGTTTTGAGGCAATAAATTCATCGATGAACGGTAAAAACTAAGTTATACACCTAATATTTTACCACTACAGTTGAACCACGGTTTCAGAAGGAGTAAGATATCCGGTAAGATAGCCGGTGAGTCTTTCAATTATATTTCACATCTCTTGAACTGTATATTCACGCAGGTAGGTAGAGAAACATTATTTAAATCTCGATACGCGTTACTATATATAATCAAAATATTTTCATTGCCTCGTCCAAATTTCTAATACTAGGAGCATTTTTTTACAATCTCACGAATAAACCTAATATTGCAATTTTATTTTTAATGTTTAAAAAACAAATTTTATATTCTTAAAAACGTTCTAATATTGCAAAAAAACATCGTAAAAATAGGGTGGGAGTAAGATTTTCGAATGGTTAAAACTTCGAACGACTAAAACTGCGAATTTTTAAATTCACAGTTTAATTCAATAAATTTAATAAATAATTTAATAAATAATATTTAAATTTAATAAATTTAATAAATAAGTTTAATTTAATAAAAAACAGATTAATTCTACTATAGTCTTTATGCTGGAAATAAAAAAATGAGAAATTAAAGAGTTCGAAATACATTTACGTCGAAAACAAAATATAACAGTAGCCCAAATGACGAAGGCTGGAATAGCGATTTTACAAAAGTTCGACTATTACGCATTCGAGACGTTAAATACTGAAATCGGCAATATTATGAAAATTCACAATTTCAAATATATTTTAACGAAAGACAAAATATTAATGTGGTCAAAATAGCGAAACACCAGAAAGTCGAACGGTCGAAATAGCGAGAGCCTCTGGGCTGTAAAGTATTGCTTGTCATTTTTCGTGCTTCACAACGTTCGCTATTCTGTACTTCTAATTTTTAGTCATTCGAAAAATTCACTTTCGAATTACTCATACTATATATTTTGGTCTCCCAATAAAATAATTGCTCTCTATTTCGAATTTAGAAAATATAAACTTCTTACATTAGGACAATCTATATTATCTGCATTTTAAGTATAGACAGTCTGAATATATATTTTCGAATAAATGCGCGATGAAAGAAAAAAATATTACATCAAATACGCATTCAACTTAATATACTATCGAAAATATAAACTTCGAATTTCTTATTTTTCGTTAATCGAATGTTATGAATATTAAAATTTCGAAATATTAACCGTTCTACAATTTGGTTATTCTACATATTAACCCCCACCCAAAAACGTTCATGTCCCAAATAATGTACCGGACGTAAAAAATATTGTAGAAAATTTTCAAAAGAAAAACGAAATGAAACTGAATTTCTCCCCTTTAAAATAATGCCGTTCACTAAGGCCGCGGTCCGAATTGTGCAAAAAGCGCTCAAACGCACTCAATATGTATTTACTCGCCGGGTTACGCTGTACGCTATGAACGCTTTGAGCGCAATTCGGAACGCGGCCTAAATTCGTTTATATATACAGAGTGCCGGCAAAATGGCATAAAAAATGGCTCCGCGACATTTTCATATTTTTGTCCGAAAACTTCGCCGGTAGTGTATATAGTGAGTGTACATTTTTCCTTACATACAATTTATTTGAAAGTTTGCAAACATAAGTTTTTGAGGACGCTGATTATGAATCTGAACTCAAAATTCGATAAAAATAAGCAAAAGTTTTCAGTGAGTACAATTGGGGCATTCTATGTCAAGTGGGCCACCCTGAAAATTTTTATTTTTTGATTTCGCTCAAATTTTTTCCTATTGTTGTATCCATTGAAAGAACCTTTCTTGATTTTTTTCAAATTTTTTTGTCCATCCATTCACGAGATATGATTTTTTTTTCGAAATTCGATGATTTTTTTTCAAATGCTTGTAACTTTGCGAAAAATGGACCAAATTGAGCTTCTTTTTTTTTAATCTTGGTTTTTTATTGCACTTTCCGAAAGTGAAAATGAAAAAATGCATGATGTCCATCTTTTTGTCTGTTCTTTAGCTTAAAGCAAAAAAACGTTGATTTCAGAAGGTTCGACATTTTTAATTTTTTTCAAAAAATTCTCTAAGAAACTTTGACCGATTCAACTATTTTTGAGACTAGTTTCATCGTGGCAAATTTTTTCCTTCAATTTTTTTATTAATTTTATAAATTTTTTTTTAATGAAATATTTGTTTACTGGTACAGTAAGCTATTCAGAAATGTAATTTCGTTACATCCAATAATTTTCCATCGTAATTGACCTTGATGTCGGGTATGTATATGAAATATCTTTCGTTTATTCTTAATACATTTACCATAGAATAGGATACACAATAGCGGATTTATTTTCATGTTTTTGTAGTGCACATTCGAAAAGTCATTCAACCTCAGAAGCTTTTGTTTTTCTCGCCCACAAACCACAAGAAAAATTGGCGTGATGGCCAATTAACCACGAATAATTATCTGTTTGCTAGCTAGTTCAGTTAAGTCCACTGAACAGTTCGTTAAATCTACGAACAATTATCTTTTTTTTTTTTTTTTAATCCAGTTTTGTTAAATCCACAGAACGATTCGTTAAAACCACGAATTTGTACCACATGATTAATAGAAATAAACAATTAAGAAGAAGATTTTGTTTCGAATTACAGAAAATTAGTTTCTATATCCCAATTTCAAATAAGTAAAAGAACTACGATTCAGGGTATTCTTCTTTAGAGGGTGACATTCGATCAACGTGCACCACTTTAAGTTTTCCACGAGGAAGTTTTTGAACTCGATATGTTACATCCTTCAATTTTGATTTTACAACATATCCTTTTAACCATTTACTTTGTGCTTTTACACATTTTCCTACGACTCCTGTGGGAGAGAGGAGCCAAATCTTTTGTCCAGGTACACAGTTGACCATATGGGTCTTTAAATCAAATCGAGATTTCATCTTATTACTTTTGAGAGTCAAAGTTTTCCGAACTCGTTCATGGACATCAATAAACTTGTTTTGTAATTGATCAACATAATTAAGAGTGAAAATGTCATCAGACACATTGTCAACTGGTGGGGAACCACGAAGGATATCCAAAGGAAGACGTAATTCTCTTCCAAACATAATCATCGCTGGAGTGGATTCGGTAGTTTCATGCCTAGACGAACGATAAGCAAGAAGAAAAAGGGGAAGCCATCTATCCCAATCTTTCTGGTTATCATTAATGAATTTAGCGACATAATTGAGGATAGATCTATTTAAATGCTCAACTAAACCATTAGACTGAGGGTGTAAAGGTGTAGTTTTTGTTTTATGAATTCCAAGAATTTTCATCAGTTCTTTGAGGATTTGAGTTTCATATTCTCTTCCTTGATCAGAATGAATTTCAAGAGAAATTCCGAAACGAGAGACAACATTAATTACCAGAGCTTCAGCAATTGTATGAGCTTGATGATTTGGAAGTGGTATAGCTTCTGGCCATTGAGAGAAATAATCAGTAACAACGAGAACGAATCGATTGTTGTTAGAAGATTTGGGTAAAGGACTTAAAATGTCGATAGCGATTCTCTCAAAAGGACAACCTACAACCTACGTTGTAAATTCTCAACTTTCCTTGTGATAATTTGCTAGGACCGTCTCTACTAAAACAAATAGAACATCCCTGGCACCATTTTTCAACATCTACTTTGCAAGAAGCCCAATAAAATCTTTTACGGATGTTGTCCAACATTTTATTGACTTTGAAGTGGCCACCAATTGGAGAAGAGTGAGAGACTTTTAGAATTTCCGTAATAGTTGAAGTAGGAACTACTATTTGAAATACTGTTTTCGATTGATTAGGAGATTCCCAATGGCGATACAAGATTTCGTTCTTTAATTCAAGAAAATTCCAATATAATAAATAAGTCTTAATATCGCGACCTAAATGAGAAATTTCTTGCCACTCAGGGCGTCTATTTTGTTGTTTAAATTGAATCAGGGTATTCAGAGTCAGATCTTTGGATTGAAGATCACGCCAATCAAAACTTTCATCAACTATGCAAATGGTTTGAAAGACCTGTTTTTCATTTACTTCATTGAAAGAATTAATCTTGTTACATTTCTTGCAAGTACAAGGGCGACGAGACAAAACGTCTGCGTTGTTGTGAAGATGACCTGGTCTATGAGAAATATCGAAATCAAATCTAAAAAGGAATTCAAGCCAGCGAGCCACTTGACTCTCAATATTCTTGAAAGATAAAAGCCATTTTAGAGCTGCGTGGTCGGTTCTAATAAAAAATTTCCTCCCTAAAAGATAGTGACTGAAATTCCCTACTGATTTGATAACTGCTAAAAGTTCTCTTCGTGTTGTACAATAATTTCTTTCAGCTTTGTTTAAACATTTGCTGACATAAGCAATTACCTTTTCTTCACTCTGTTTTGAATTTGTGAAAGAGTAGCACCGATAGCAGTTAAAGAAACATCAATATCGAGAATGAAATTTCCATCAGGCATTGGGACAGTAAAGATAGGTGGAGAAGTGAGAGCAAGTTTCAATTGATCGAAACTAGATTGAGCTTCTTTAGTCCATCTGAAAGGAATTTTATCCTCTGTTAGAGTGTATAAAGGTTTCGAGATGTTGGCAAAACTTAGTACATATTTTCTGTAATATCCGCACAGACCAAGAAAACTTCTGATTTGACGTTTAGTCTTAGGAACAGGCCAAGTTAGAATGGAAGAATTTTTTTCTGAATCACATTTGATTCCTTCACTGGAAATTATGTGTCCCAAAAATCGAACTTCATGTTTAAAGAAGACACATTTTTTTTGTATTGACTTTGAGGTTTGTATCTGTCAAATAAGAGAAAACTAGGTCCAAATTACGAGTATGTTCTTCAAAATCCTTACCAAAGACAATAATGTCGTCTAGGAAAACACGACAAACTTTTCCTACTAATCCTCTGAGAACTTCATTCATAATTCGGACGAATGTTGCTGGAGCATTACAACACAAAGGGAAGGTAGAGTAGTAAATTGCCATAGCTCATCGCCAATAGCAAAGGCTGTTTTCTCTTTATCCTAAGGTTCCAATTCTATCTGCCAGTATCCACTTTTTAACGCCTTACATACGTCCAGCAGCGCCTAAAACGCGCTAAAAGAAAAACTGTTTTTAGAAGAGATAGCAATAGAAATTAATAAAAATAATTTTTACACATTGTTTATTAGTATTTAAACTTTATAAAAAAATTTATTTCATTTTTTTTTTTCAAAAATTACAACATAAAAAATCACGTTTCCCGAAGCACTATGAAAAAAAAGTTGCTCCACGGTCTGCATCATTTCTTCTTGAAATGCTGATGGATCTGCAAAACGTAGAAAAATTCTTGTAAAATAAAGTTGTAGTTATAGTCTGTCGAGCCGGATTTTTGAAATTCGAAAAATTTTGGCAATTTACGGCAGTTTAAAAAAAGTGTGCATTTTGTGTTATAAATGTCACACTTTAATTATGTTTATAAAATTTTTTAATCACAACATCAAAAATCCAACTCGACAGACTATAGAGAAAACAATTTCGAATATTAAAAAAAAAAAGCATCAAAAAATATTAAAAACTGTATGAGTTATCATGCAGACCGTGCCAGAAAAAGTAGTTTTGAGAAAAATGCATTTAAAGTTTCAAGTGCGTTTCGCTCGAGACATCTACCTGCGCGCATCAGACTCTCGTTGGGCAGTCATGTTTTCTATAATAACTTTCGATCTATGGGGAATTTGTACAATCGACTTACACAGAAATACGCCTAAAACCATAGAGAATAATAATCTGTAAAAAAAAAAATCGATTTTTTGAAAATTCTGGACGTATGTAAGGCCTTAAATTGATAGTCGAAAACCAAACAGAGTTAATACTTGCTTCAAAAATTTCGTCATCACGAGAAAGAGGCATAGAATCTTTCTTGGTAATGTTATTCAAGGGACGATAATCAACACAAAAGCGAAGAGAATCATCCTTTTTCTTGGCCAAAACGACTTGAAAGGTCCAAGGGCTACAACTGGGTTCGATGACCCCTAACGTTTTCATTTCCTCCAATAAAGTGGAAACTTTATCACGATAATGAAAAGGAATTCTTCGAGGATTTTGTTTAATTGGATGAGATGATTCTAGGAAAATTATATGTTTACTACCACGATATCTGCCTAAATCATGTGAATTTCTTGCAAAATTATTTTGAAATTTTACAAAGAATTGTTTCAATTGTTGTTGTTGAGATGGATCTAAAAGTTCACCAGATTTCTTGAAAAGTTCAAGCAAAAATTCTGGAATATCGAGAGAAAGTTTGGAGATTTCTTTAGAAGATATCTGGCTAACGGAGATGATTTTATTTGGGTCATTTATGTCGAATTTTCGATTAATTATTGATTTAAAATCTTCCGAAAGACCTGATTTGAAAAGAAAATCTAAGCCAAGGATGCAGTCATCTATAATGTTGGCGAAAACTGTAATTAAATTCAAAGAAATGTTACCAATTGTAATTGTAATCTCTTTTGTTGCTTCATAGGAAAATTGTTCACCAGAAACGGTAAAGATTGTCAAGCATCGGAAAACATCTTTTAATCCTTTAAGATCATTATTGAAAAGTCTAGGACTCACAAGAGTGATATCTGAAGCAGTATCGATATTCATAAGACAAGAATTCGTTCATTAATTTTGCCTTGAATTTTCAATTTTAAGTGCAATGGTTGATCACTGTTACAAACTTGGTAACAATGAATTTAATCGGAATCTGATCGGCCAACTCATCCCCCAATAAATTGACTCGACCTAGTTTTCCGAATTCTTGTTATAAGTTTGTTGATTTTTGTTGAAATTTCCATTCTTGTTCTTTGAAAACCTGTTGTTGCAAGAATTAGGACGTTGATGTTCATTAAAATTGCGATAGGGATGGAAAGAAGTGCTTGTGTCCCGATTAGAATTCTGCGAGGAATTCATGTAGAGGTTTGTTGTTTGTTGTTATGAAATTCGTTGCATTTATCAGCGTAATGTCCGATCGTTTTGCATTTAAAGCATAGAACATCGTTCTTCGAAAATTTGTTTTGTTTGTTGAAGTGGTTGTTCGAATTGGTATGGTTGTTGTTAGGATTGGAATGGAAGTTATGAGGTTTGGAATGACTGTTGTGCAAATTTTGTCGTCCATTGTTGAGAAAACGGTTATTGGAAGTCTGTGAGTTCTGACGTTTGCTACTTAAGAGAGAAGAGATCGATTTTAATTCAGTAGCTCTTTCGATCGCCTTCTGTAAAGATTCGAGACGTTCGGAACGAAGAGTAAACTCGATTTTCGTATTCTCGATTCCATTAATAAAAAAAGGCATGCAATGAGATCTTTATGTTCTTCAGGAAGATGGATATACGCAAGTCTAACAAGACGTTCAATGTCTTCAGCGAGATAAATGTTTATCGTCGAATCTTTCATTTAAAGCGTCTGTGATTTTTTTATAATTTTTTAAATCATTTCCCGAAAGTTTCTCGAAAATTATATGAGCTTTATCGCGAAGACGAGTTAAAAGTGGAGCCGCTTTTACTTCGTTTGACCATACGTTGCTTTCTGAAGCAATTTCGAAACGTTTTTTATAACGCGACCAAGATTGAGAACCGTCGAATGTGTCGGGTTTAATGTGACAATTTTTTGATTCAATTGTATTGGTAGGAGGAATGTTCGGAAGATTCTGTGAAGCGTGAGCAGAAGTATTAGTTGTAATAGAATCAAAATTGTTATTTGGTATTGAAGAGGGAGATGGAAACTCAGGTTGAACTTCCGGGCGAAGTGCAGGTCTCAGCAAGGCATGGAGTTCTTCCCTGGCAGCACGACGGTGATTATCCAAATCTTCACGAAGAGCTTCTCTGATGTCGTTTGTAATTTCATTACGAAGATTGACCGTCATTTCGACCAATTCCAATGATATTTTTTGACGAAGTTGATTCGTTCCATTATCCCTTGTTGGAGCTGAATGAGGACGAAAACCGGAGGTGGAAGGACTAGGTTAAGGATTCTGATCTTTTTTTGAAAAATCTTTGTGGCTTCGCATCCTTCGTGACATTTTTTCTCTTTTTTTTTTTTTTTACTTCTGATTTCTTGTGTTCGAAGTTCCATCTTGCATGAAATAATGATTCTTAACGAGATGTTTTTTCTTTGCATAGGGAAGGTATTGTGTCTCCAACATCTCTTTATAGCTCTGTGCGGTAACAGTAGATTCAAAGAAATGCAGATAGATCCCTAACGGATGAACGAGTCCCTAAAAATTCCAATTTGGGACTCGGGATTTAAGTCGACAAGAGTGACCCCAAATTGAGTCTTAAATGAGACTTCTTTCCTCTCGCTCGGTGTGAATCAGACGTGACGTCATGAGTTCCAAATAGGGACTTTTTTTAGTGGTGAAAACTCAAAAAAACGTCTTTATTTGAGACTCCGAGCCCCAATTTGGGTCTTTTTCGAGCGAGGCAACCGGAATAAGCGATTCTCTATTTGTATACCTATTTGTATTCGGTACGAGACCGTCTTTTCAGACGGTCACCGAGTGTTACCGCTTCGGCAATATATACCTACCCGCCGGATGATGCGTGCTCCCGAAAACGCTTGACTTTCCGCCACGCTGTGACCGGAGCGAGAAGCAAAGAAAAAGTCCCAAATTGGGGCTCGAAGTCCCAAATAGGAACTTTTTTTTTTGAGATTTCACCCTTAAAAAAGTCCCTATTTGGGACTCATAACGTCACGTTCGGTTCACACCAGGCGAGGAGAAAAAGTCCCAATTGAGACTCAATTTGGGGTCACTCTTGTCGACTTAAGTCCCGAGTCCCATATAGGACTTTTTTGACTTCCCTGACGGATCATAGCGACCGAAATTCTCGGTCTTTTTAGGCGTCTAATTTGCCGAAAAAAAGACCCGATTGGGTCGTTTCAAAATTAGTCGGTTAAATCGGGGTGTTCACTTGACAGTCAGATTTTTGTCGGTTCATTAAAAAAAAAACTTAGAAAAAAATACAAAAAAGACTTAATTGAGTCTTTTTTTGGGCAAAATAGACGTCTAAAAAGGCCAAAACCCTATTCGGTCTTTTTTTCGGTCGCTATGATCCGCCAGAGTTTTTTTGGGACTCGCTGATCCGTTAGGGTATTAAGCCCGTACGGTTAGTTTTAAAGGATGAAGCGACGTTGCCACTACGGTCTTCGGATTTTTTGAACCACAAAAGCGATAATTTTGTTTATTGACATAGCCATTCATCCAAAAATGCACTTTATCAGAGAAAATTATTTGTTTTTCGCTCAATTCTTCATTTTCCGACATTTGTCTCAATGTGTTGCAGAACTCTTTTCTTGTTTTCGTGGCGTGTTCCATTAATAATTGATGCGTTGTTATTTTGTAAGGATTCATGTTCAAAAAATTGGCCTCAAGCAGTATGCTTATATTTTAATGCTAAATTCACACAATGTACTATGCATGATTAATAAACGTTATCATAACCTCGTTAAGTTCTTCGGTCCAAAGTTTTTTTTTCATTCAAATTTGTTCAGCCGCTAACGTTAACCGTATAAATTTGTTTGTTTATTCGCCATTCCAAAAAGAGAATAAGTGAACGAAAAAAATAGTCGAATAGAAATACAAGTTTTGAAAAAAAAAAAAAAAAAAAATTAAAAATGAAAGGAACCCAAAACGGAATTAAGTGATGCAAAACAATTTTGAGCTAAAAGATATTTGATTTGAAAAAAAAAAAAAAAAAAAAAAATTTTGATGCCTGGAAAATTTGATTTTCGATTGATGTATAGCGTGTGAAAAGTGGCTTATTTCTCAACGATTGTCTTTTGTCTTACTTTACCGCCCGGATTGACGAATTGAACATAATTACAATTGCTTTTTCAATCTCAAATCAAACTTTCGAGACAGGTATCACAAAAAATATTGTATGTAACAAGTGCGGAAAACAACGAATTAAATTGCGCGTATGCCGCATTCGCCTCGACTTATGATGTGTATCCACACTCGAACTCGTGAATATGCATCATAAGCCTTCGGCTCATGCGGCAACTTCACGCGCGATGTAATTCGTCGTTTTCCATATTTTTGTTACATAAAATACTATTCATAAGTACTTCATCAATTTTTTTTCACCGATTGCTTATGATATACAACCTGTGATCAAGAAATGTTATCATAAATTTGCGTAGTACTTATGCCGTAATCTTTGCCAATGAAACTTTTTTCGAAATTTTGTGCGCACTTTTTTGTTTCGAAATATTGTTTCGTTCTGATTTTATTTTGTTCGCAGACTGCATTTTCATAGCATAATGCATTTTCATGCTATTGGAGCGTTTTTTCGAAGTAATTTTTTTTTCATGAAATTTTTTCCAATTTCAATTTTTTTTTCAGATCGTCGTCTACTTCGCTAATTTTCTTTTATTCCGAAAAATGTTTTCCTTTTTAATTTTTTATTTAATTTGGAAACTTAGTCTATTTTATTTTTGTTGAAATGTTTATTTCGGGGTCATTCTTTTTTAAGCAATTTTTTGTTTACGAAACTTTTCAGTTCCCTTTTTTTTTAATTCAATTTTTATCCGTTCCTAGTTCTTTTGTGCGTAAAATTTTCTCAGAGTTATTTTACGTTTGAAGTAATCAACGTTATAAATGTTAAAGGTTGATTACGAGGTTTAAATTTATTTGAATACTTCTTAGAGAAATACTTCACAATTTATTTTTAGTCCCAACATAATCGCGATACAGTAGCTCAAAAATTCGATCAAAAAAAAATTGCTTGAGCGAACTTGAAAATTTTTGTTAAGGATCGAATTCTTGAGAAAATCACTTTTATCAAATATTACCACATTTTTCTGCAACGTCAAAACTCCATTTTTCAAACAAATCCAAAAATAAGTGTCGATTTTTTTTACATCACCCAAGTTATAGACATGTTTAATTGACAAACTATGCATTCCATGCAAAAAGTCAACGTATCCCAGCGAAAAAAAAACAGCATAAATACTGTAAAAAAAGTTTAGGCAAGCACATTTACTCCCCCCAAAACGTTGATCCAGTAAAAATTTCCTCTAAAAAAACAAATCCTCATGAAAGGTCATAAGAGAGAACCCCTCAAAAAAAATGATCAAATAATGTGAAATCGCTCAAAAAGATGATAATTCAATTCAAGTAAAAAGTTAAGCTGGGACTTCACTAAAAGTTATTAAATAAACGAAAACTATTGGGGTTTTGTAACCAATCGCCCCCGCGATGTTACTTCCACGGCCCAGGATCCTTCCCTCTTAACCTCCCCACTCTTTTCAACTATTCCTCTACTCTTTCTTCCATTCTCCCACACGTGCGGCTGCAGCCGACTTATTCCCGCACTGTATCGCATTTACCGAGGGCGAAGGGAAACACTGCAGAAAACCTTGCCGATACATCCGTGCGCCCGACTAATCTCCGCGGATGGCAATGCGAGCACGCTCAAGAGCACACGGCTACCAGAGGCGCTTAGGCAGGCACCTCCTCAGCTGTGATGAAATGAGCCAACCAGTGCACGGCTAGAGGGCCACATCCGCACGATGAGAACCATCTACGGGAGGCCACCAAAAGCCGTACACCGACCGCTCATGCATCGCAGAGAGGTGTTTGGCCATGGAATTATGAAGGTGGAATCCGAACCACCCGGGATTGCAGCAGAAACACTGAAAAAAATTTTCAAATTTTTCAATGATGTTTTGGCCGGGATTCGAACCCGGAACCCGCGACGTGCGAGTCCGAGCCTCCATCCACCGGACCAACCGCTCTCCCACAATAAATGAAAACTATAAAAAGCATTAAGGATGTGTGCCCAAAATATACAATTAAAGTTTGACCTTCAAATTTAAAATATGTTGTAGAGTGAACGATGCTGCGTCGATTAGAAAAAAAATAATTAGACTTCCCGTATAGTTATTACGTAAATAAATTTTTTCAGTCCCATTAAAACGCATGTTAATCGTAGCGGAAGTAGCCTAATTTGAAAGAAAATAAGAAAATAAAGCCCGTGATATATAAGCGTACAGATTTAAAAAAATATTATTAGAAACTTTATTTTTTTTACTATTTAAAGAAAAAAAAAAACCCCGATGTCACCGTCGTATTTGTTCAAAAATCTCAAAAAAAAGTAGAGTCGTTTGGGTCATGTGCGAAAACTGCTACTACAGCCGCCATGTTAAATGTGCGAAACATGGAAATATGGCAACGTTGCACGCGCGGGCAGTACGAACCGAGTGTACAGTAGTACACAAAATAAACATGAGCTATATAAATAAATTAACCAAAATGTTTTCTTTATGAATTTAGATCAATTAGACCAGGAAGGGAAAAGAAAGTATAAAAAATGCATGATTCTGGAAACGAAACATATTTATTTATAAAAAATAAAAATTATTTAGTGCATATCAATAATGTTTAAATATTGAAATTAAATATCATAATTTGCATCTTCGTAAACGTCGAAATCATCGAAATCATGTTCCTCGACTTCTTCACAGTTATTTTCATTTTTTTCAGTGTCGCTGTTTAATTCGCAAAAAGTTTTCTCGTTGTTGTTCAAATCTTCATTTTTCGTGAAACTTAATTTTCATTTGTCATATTTGGTTAAAATCAGCTCACATGTACATGGTGAGTGGCGTAACGGAGTTACCTCATGTTGATTTTTATGATTATCCAGTAGAGTAAGTCTACAATGACAATAAAAATGTTGATTAATCTGAATTTTTCACGGTGCTCTTCGTTGAAGAGTACTCAATAATAGTTGATATTATTTAAATGACCAATAATATTTTGTTTACCTTGTCATCACTTGTCGCTGCAATTGTCGCTGCAATTGTCGCTGCCTTCTCCTCTTGTATTGCTTTCGCAAAGCTATCATCGGCACATTCCTTGATTACACGTGACACATTTTCTTCATATTTTTTTATCAGTGCCAGTTTGAATGTGGGAATATTAAGCGCTGATAAAATGTCATTTACCTTGCACGGCCCAATGCCAGTATCGTACACAGCTGCAAAATAAAAATTTAATGCTACGTGGTAAGATTCCGCAAATTCATTGCTATTATTCTATTTTGTAATAAAGATTTTTTTATTTACCAATGACAATTTTACCATTAACCGGATAATGTGAGGCTTCCGTTGCACTGCTTTGCGATTTACAAGTGTTGACATGATATTTTTTTTTGCAAATCCGACAACAAACCTTCAAGCTGCTCGCCAAGCAATGATGCTTTTCTGTTGTTGTGTCTCGTAGTGATAGTGGAACGTCACAAGTTTTACACCACAATTCTTTGGCCAAAGTGTCTAGTTCTACAATTCTTCGACCGTGAAATGTAAATTTTTTTTCGGTGTCGTTCAAACGTCTTCGTTTCTCGGCACTCTTCGCAACATTCTCAAGCCACTGTTTTCTTTTTTGTGTGATAAATTTGCCTTTTTTGTCTCTGAGCACAACACGAGAATTGTCACTCATTTTCCTCTCAAATTATACACGAAAAAAAAGAAATTAAACAATGTATTAGGTTAGGAAACTAGCTGTCAAACGACACACTTTCCGGCACTGTTGTCAAATTTTCTCGATATATAAACGGAATTTTTTGATTGGTTGATAGAACGGACATTCGTCCGTTTTACTCCAGTAAAAAATAGTCAAATGACGAACTAATTAATAACTGTAACTTTCATCGGGTTGATTTGTTATGTATAATTAGTATTAATTAATAAAAAATATATTTATGATTGATATCTTATATTATGATCTGTTTGAAAAAACAAATAGATGTACTGCGGATTTGACTGGGCATACATCCTTAATAGTCAAATATATTCAAACCCATCGTTCTTCAATAAAAAATCTTTCAATTAATTGAAAATACAATTGTTCTACGCAACGAGAACAATAAATAATCAGTATAAAAAAAATTTCAAACAAAAAAAAAAATAGATTGAAAAAAAAATTCGACCGAAGTATTATACTTGGCAAGTTCGTAACCATGAGTGATACATTATGTGAATTAACGAAAAATCTCGCCAAGTACTTCGGCCGAATTTTTTTTTCAATCTATTTTTTTACGTTGGAAATTTTTTTATACTGATTTTTTATAGTTTTTCTTGTCGTGTAGAACAACTATATTGTAGAACAACAACTGTATTTTCAATTAAATGATAGATTTTTTCTTCGAGAACGATAGATTTTAATGTATTTGACTATTAATCCTTTTATAGTTTTCATTTATTTAATGACTTTTTATGAAGTCCGAAATTAACTTTTTACTTGAATTGAATCATCATCTTTTTGAGCAATTTGACTTTATTTGATAATTTTTTAAAGGGGTTTTCTCTTATTATAACCTTTCATGAGGATTTGATTTTTTCGAAGGAATTTTTACAGGCATCATGATCCATTTTACAGCTGTCTGGTCGCCGACGAAGAGACTCTACTGAAACAGCTCGTACATCTCGATGGCATTGAAATGAGCTCTGAAATCATCTGTGTGATATTTTCATTACATAAAATAACGATTCAATAGAAAAAATTATATTTTAAAACCCCAAGGATGACCCGATTTGAAATTCTGTCCGGACTACAAAGGAGAGATGAAACTTGGTAGCGATAAGTGGCGCTGCAACCACAGCGGTGAAAGTAGTATTAAAATAAAATAGTGGTTGACTCGGTCGGTACTGGAGATGCTGAACATTGTCAATGTTCGCAAAGAGAAATGAGGTGCAAACCTCCGAGGGAACGAGAAAAATGGCTCGTACTTTTCATTGAGAATGTACACGCATTTTTAAATAAATTGCTTGGAGATATGCTGCACGAAAACAATGCAGCGAGTTTCGCTAATAGTTTAAGGAGCCTCGGTCATGAACGCCTTCGCGACAAAAAAAATAATTTTTTAGTATATTACAGATAAAGTACCTATATTTACGTGTGCAAAATTTCAGACAAAGTCATCGACTACATAAGATAAAAGTGGTTAAAGTTATGATTTTTAATACGGGCTTTATGGAAGAGTTACCCTCAAAACGCGTGTCTCAAGTAATATTTTTACACTCGCGCAACAGATGTTAAACAAAAACTAGAGTAACGTTCTTTCGGTCATGAGGATTCAGAATATATTTAAAAAGTTTAGGGTTATCGACTTAACTAAAAAGATATTAAGTGTTAAAGTGTCGAAATACTCGAAGTACCGGGAGGTTTCGCGACGGTGTGAAGCTGTACCAATTTTATGGTATTGATTTATCGATATGCGACTGATAATTTTTGTATTAAATTACCGATAATACAGTTATTATCAATTGTATTATCACAAATGTGTATTTTGAAAAAAGCGGGGGGGGGGGGGGCGCTCATGCGCCCACGGAACCCGGCCCTACGTGACTGAGGCTCCTTAATTTAACGAGTATATGGAATTTGCCAATGAGAATCGAGATTTTAAAGAATAGCCATGTTAGGCATGATAATTGATGATTTTGGAAATGCTTTTCGATTGGACGCGTCTTTGGTTGTGGCTAAATAGGTCGTAGTGTCGTAGGCCATCGTAAGTGTTGGGGGTATACGAACTTGCATAGACTTGCATAGATACATACTATGATACCGCAATATTTTTTTTTGTGCACCATTGTGTGTGTGTGTGTGCGCGCGCTATGTAGTGTAGTCAGTTGTTGAAAAGCTGGCTAGCCTTTTAGTTTAGGTCGCTTACCTCGTACACACAGCAGCAGCACTTGCGTTATATTTCGTAGAGAAAAAAACACGACCAATCCTATTTTTTGCTCGATCAGCTGTTCGAGGACGATCGTGAGGTTGCAGACGACGCGATCGTTTCCTCTCGAGTAAACAATCGCGTTAATCGTAATTGTTGCAAAGTGAATTATTCAAGAAACTTCTTTTTGTCATACTCTACCAACTTTGCAACAATCGCGGCACAAAAAATCAATCAATATGAGTAAGCTTTGGAAAAAAATCGCCACCAAAGAGACGCGAGATTATTTCTTCAGGTGAGTCTCGAAAATTTTGATTTTTTTTTACACCTCAAAGATTTTCGCCATTAGAATTTAGATGACCAGAAAACATCAGTTCTTTTAACCGTCATACGTGGGGGAATTTTTCTTTCCATCAGTACCCACTTTTGGGGACCAATTGCGAATTGGGGAATACCCATAGCTGCGATAGCTGATATTAACAGGGATCCAAAGTTCATCAGTGGAAAAATGACTCTGGGTTAGTGCGATCTTCTAATTAACATACATTTTTTAAATTAAAATACAAAATTGACTAATGAACTATCAGAACTAAAATTGTCTCGCGAGAAATATCTTGTAACTTAAAAAAATGAAATACTAAACAAAGAGTGGTTTATTTAAAAAAAAATTGGCCATCATAACAAATGAACTATGAACATATTGAACTTAACAACTAAACACGGCATAATTATTTTTCAACATATGATTTCATGAAATTCGATCTCGTTATGAAAAAATTGAAATATTTAATGAAGTAGCAATTAATGAAATAATTTAAATGATAACCGAGTCACTGTTTTGGGAAAAAATATAACGAATGAACAACTAGAAAAAAACAACTTTTAAAAAGTTTTCGTAAAAAAAATTTGTATAATAAACAAAAATATTGTTATACAAAAAATTGTCTCATTTTCACAGAATCAATACAATCAGCCAAAATTTGTTTATTAAAGAATTGACAGAATTAGGAAAGAATGTTTCAATTTGCAATGAATAAATTGAATAAGCAAAAACACTTTACAAATAGTTATTCAATTTTCATCAAATTAAAATAATAAATAGAAAAATTGGTAAATTAGCAAAAAATCTTCTAATTGGCTAAAATCATTTTTCAAAAAATTGTTTAACGATAAATCAAAATGAAATATAAGAATACCTAGCGGAATATTGACTAACTGACAAAAATTAAAATTAACAAAAAATAGACTGATTAAGGGAATACTGTCAAAGCATAAATTAATTAAATACAAAAAAAAATCTTGATTATTTGAATATGAATGATGAAAACATGTTTTTCAATGCTTGACTATGAATTTATTTGTATTTCAGCTCTCTGCCTTTATTCCGCAATGTTTATGCGCTTCGCCCTAAAAGTGCAGCCTCGAAATTTACTTCTGTTTGGTTGTCACTTTGTTAACGAGGGAGCGCAAATTACACAGGGCTACAGATTCATCGATTACCATTACCTGGGCAACAAGAAGGCAGAGGAAAAAGACTAGGAGAAGGTCTATTAAATGTACTAGAAAATTGTGTTCCGTGGGATGCGGAAGATGTACCAATTTAATCGGGTGGTCGAATCTTAACGAGCCGAGGTTTTGCACTTACTCCAAATCTCGTTTATCGACAATAGATAGGAAATATTGAATTTATTATATGCGCCGTTATCCGGTGGAGTACTTTTTTTTCTCTTGTCTCACCTTTTGTGCCCTTTTCTTACCAAAGATCTGTACACTATTATTTATTTGGTGTTATCGCATCTTGTAAATATGAATTGGTTCTTTATCCATCCCCACAAATTTATACATAAATATAATTATTATCGAAAAATAATAATTATATTTAACTGTGCGGAATCATTGAAAAAACCACTGCACCTTTATCCATTGTTGAATTATTCTTAAGAACTTTGAACTCTATCTGAATTTTGTTTACTTTAAACCAATTTTCGAATAATTTAAGCGATTTTGAATGATTGATCTCTTGTTTGATACAATATTCCTGGAATCGAACATTTTTGATGTTTTTTTTTGTTGAATTCGGATTAATTTTGCCATCTGCCTTTAAAAATGTTTCACTTAAGGAAGTTGTATGCAAGATCGTTGCTAAAATTTCAACAAGTTTTTGCTCAAACTTTAGTTCGATAAAATCGAGTTAAAAATTACACAAAATATACGGTACTTATCGGAAAAACAATTATTTCATTCCGTAAAAATTGCTTATTTACATTTCCCGTGATAGAACAAAAAAAAATTGTAATTTTATTTACCGTTAATTTATTATTTTTTTAAAATTCTTGATGTTCCTACAACCGTCACGAATTTTTACAATCCCATCCCATCACTTTAATCCCGGGTTTTCCTCACTTCACTTCTTTCCGTGTTTCCGTGAGACCCCCCCAAGAGTTTCGCCTAAAGCCACGGCGTTCGTGTTTTTACTGAGTTTTGGTTGGTTATCACCGTCGACCCTTAGAAAATCTGCCTCCCGCTCGGCGATCGATACGCCAGCCGGTGTATGGCTAAGCGGTCACCCAAGCAAGTACTGAACTCACCCGAGGCTGCTTAACTGGGGAAATAACCGAAGCCAGACGCCGAATACACACCCTTCACTGTCGGTATCATTGGCTCATCACGAAATAATCTTCCAAAACTATTGAACTACAAAAAAAAAAACTGGTATGGAGGAGATGGTCAGCAGTGGGCTGAACGGTGCCCATTAATTTTTCACTGCATGCATAATCGTAAAACTTAATCCGAATACAGGCTTGACGTTCATCGTAGGTGCCGTAGCAAAAAAAGTTTCGTTTGGGATAAACTTTTACTTCCAATTTTGCACAAAGCTTGCTTAAAAAAACTTGTTGAAATTGAAATGAGCCATGTATTTCTTAGTTCTAATTACGTTCGGATGTCAACAGTTTAAATACAAAATTCAGTATATTCCCGTTATTTAACATTATTCGAACTTTTCCCGAGTTCTTCATATATTTTTCTATTTCGGAATATTTGTTCGCATCATAATTGCCGCTATATTCTTTATCTCAAGTTATTGTAAGGTGTTTTAACACTTTTTTTAATTTCAAGGGAATATTCTATTTTTAAATTTGCGATATGATTCGTTGCGAACTCGCGGGGAAATCCCAAATTAATGAAAGTTGGTAGCAGTGATCGAGTGAAGTTTTTGTTTTTTGTTTTCTGTACGTTGTTAAGCCAGCATGGGTGCGATCGTCATACTTCGATCGCGTGTATTAGCAACGACTAATTTTTGTTTTCACAACAAGTCACGATCGTGGCTGTTAATGGCCCGTCATACGTATATCGCTTCGAGGTGATATTTAAAATAATTGTTCATTTATAAGAATCGTTATCGATTAAGCACAAATACGTGAGAATATTGAAAGTGAAATTTTTCACTGGAAAAGTGTTACACAATCCCGGAAATCCCCGAGATTCGTCATACCGATTAGCTGTGAGTAAACCGATACCGATTTTTTGGCAAACAAATTTAACGCTCCACACTTCAATTTATACACATGGCAGTTTTTGACCCCATTATAATTTATTTTTTATTTTTATATAATTGAAATATTTTATCAGTGAATCAGCCACAATTTTTAATTATCGTAAAATCAAACAAACGTCGATCTTACCGATCGATGGTAAAATACCAAAAATAGAAAAAAAATCCATTGCTGGATCTACGATTTTTTAACCCTAGAAGTACAGACTCCTTGTTTTATGTTTTCCGTTAAACTGAGTCTATTTAGATCGTCTTCTTTCATCTTCAAAATCTTTGTGCGCGATTTATATTTTCCTCTAAAAAAATGCAATGTGTAAAATAGCTATAAAAATTTCAGGTAATCGGAATTTTGAAAAATTCCGATTAAACTTTCTGGTTTCACCTTGTCAAGAGTGGGACATACTAATTCGTCATGATCAAGGCATCTGCATTGGACACTTGTCCGTTGGGATTATTTTTGTCGAATAGCGGTGAGCGAATAAGTATATTGCGAAAAAAATGGTAAATTTCGTAAAAAAATTGGAAATTTCATAGAAAAATTTGTTTTGAACGAAGTATCACTGAAAATAGTCAATACAATATTGAATCTCGTTATTACGATAACGTTAAGGTATTCCTTTCGCGGAGGGCCGTATTTTTTGGGCGCATAAGCAGGGCCCTCCACATTTGTTCATAAATTAGGCTGCATTTTGTTTAAAAAAGTTATAACCAATTATTAGTCCGAACTGTAAACATAAATCGAAAATTTCAGCTTAATTGTGTAAATTATGAAACTTTTTGATATTTTTTGGAGAGCTACAAATGTCAACAACTGCACTGTCAAAGAGAGAAGCTGGACTTATTGTATTTGGTCAAAAAAAATAGCGAAATATGAGTGAAAATACGTATAAAGTACGCAGTGACATTGATAAAAATGTGAGCCAATTTGTAACGGGCAAAAACAAGAATAGCGTTAAAAATATTGTAAAAACTGCCGAAGATAACATAACCTCTTGAACGTCATGGCTGAGAAAAATCGTCTGCTGATCACATTCTTTCAAGTTCTATCGTGAATATTTTCTTCAAACGTCCGGTGACTCTCTGTTTTTATCGTTGCTACGGAATCTTTAGAATTTAATTTACCGCAAGACAGTTTAAATCAAACATCTATCATTATTTGATATATGAATTATTAAATAGAAATGTGAGCAACAGGTCATCTCCATAAAGTGTCGTGTAAATTAGACGATTTTCAAAGTTATAATTCTTTTCTAAAGGTTCGGTAACCTGACTCGATATTTTTCCAGTGGACTGGGATGTGCTTTTACTTTTATGTACAAAAAAATCCGTGAATTGTCAAATATTCGAGTTCGTGAAAAGAATACCTTAAACAGTTACGAGTCCAATTTTCATATCACGATGATCCCACAATTTTCTAATTAGATTATTAAATTTTCTTTCACGAAAATTTCACAATTTCCTTTTGCTTTTATTTTATTAAAATCTTAAAATCCCAATTCTTTTTTTTTTTTCTCTCATTCGATTAAAATGTTTTTATTTTTGCATGTTTGCCTAATTAGAAAAAGTATCTCGATGATCTATAGCCACGTAAAAGAAGTTATGTGAAAAATCTCACTATCGTACACTCCCAAAAATTGTTTGCGCATAGAAAATGGCGCGATTAAGTGTCTCAATGTTACGGAGCATCTTTTATTCTTTGAACCCCCCGCGCCATTAATCATCGCATGATTTTATAACACGTACAAAAACAAGACAGGTTTTCAAGTCCAACTATCTCACACTCAATTTATTCCCACACGCGTAAACTCGACACGGTAAAGATTTTGAAGAAACAAAAAAAAAAAAGTAAAGGTGAACCGCGCCCAAAACTCGGACACTCTCGAATTCAAGTTTTTTTTTTTTTTTTTTTTCTCTCTTGGAGGCGACGAGACCGAGCCGAGAAATAGCGATGCATACGTAATTGAGGATTTTTATTCACATATTGCCGTTACGATCGAAGTACTACGCGGAGTGGTCCAGTAGTTGGCATTCAGGTTTTTGTCGCCCAAAAATGCATATGAGAGGGGCAGAGGAGGAGGAGGAAGGGGGGGGGGGTCTACGGGATGATAAGTGAGACAGAAAGGAAGTTTCGTCTCTTGGCGTATTAAAATAAATTACGCCACCTAGGATCAACCAAAATCTCCACCTTTCCATGTTCCCCCCCCCCTCCCCTCCCCCTTTTCCCTTCGGCTGAACGCTCACCCCTTTTTACGCCACCCCAGCAGCATCATCCTCTATCTTCCAAAACCATTATCCCCCTCGAGTCTTACAACCCCTGCTCTTTCACCTCTGACCGCGAATTATGATACCCACCTATACCAAAGACCTAAGCACCTTTTCTTCAGCCCTGCGCGTATCCTGCCGGTTTTCCCCCTGTATTGGATTGGGCCACGACTTGGGTGAGGAAAAAAGAGCGATAAGATTATGTATTTTTTCGTAATTCAGGTGTTAGGAATTGTATTAAATTCATTCCTTCGTAGGTTTTTCAATCTTATTTCAGGACACTTGATTTTCTAAATTATTTTATTTATTTATATTATTATTTGTTGTTTCAGGATACTTGATTTTCTAAAAGACGGTAATCCCCGTCGTCCAAAATTTAAAAACCATATTTCAATATTTACTAATCGATTTAGAAAAATCGAAATGATACTTCAGGGTTTTCATTTTGTTTTACCCATTTCTGGATGTCAATGGGTGAACAATTTTGTTTTCAATTTTTGCATGAATTCGATCGCGATATCCAGGCTGGTTCAAATCGAGTGGTCAATATATCGTTACCTTACATTCTAAACTAAATTTGGAATCGGAAACTGTACTGTGCACTGAGAAAAGAAATTTGTTGATTCAACAAAATTTTTGGTGAATCAACGAATTGTGGCGAACAAAATAAAATTCGTTAATTGAACAAAAAAATTGGTTAATTTAACCACTTAATTTGCAGGCTTAAATAAATATTGCTCATTACGACGAAAATATTGTTGGAATCAACAAAATTTTCTGTTGAATTAACAAATTTTATTTTGTTCGCCACAATTTGTTGATTCAACAAAAAATTTGTTGAAACAACAAATTTCTTTTCTCAGTGTGGTTCTTTGATCGGACTTCCGCCTGATGAGAGGATGGTCATTATTCTCTTAAGGCGAGCGACCACTCTAGGAGACCGAAAGTTAGATGATTTTTTTTTATTGTGAAAAAAAAAACGGAAATTTCCGCAACTCTGACAATAATTTATTCATATTTTCATACATCTCTGGTAATTTTTTCAAGTTATTTCATCCATTAATGAAGGTGTTATCCGCTATGACCCTTGGCGTGTCCTCATCGTCGTTGTCGATTTGCGGGAATTGTGCATCTCGCAATTCGCATCTGAAATAGTCCAACAAATTTTTATACATTCTTGAGACGTTTTTTAAGAACATGAATCTAAATTTTGAAAAAAAAAATCGAGAATTGAATGTTGAAACGTGTTTGAAAAAAAATGATCGATTTTTAGCATTTTTCCCCCCTGGCATTTTGCAATAATAAATATCTTTTAAACAATCTAATCTTTCCAACTTTAGGTTCATGTTTTAATAAATTATATTATGTAAACGTGTTCCAAATTTGAAGATGATCCATCAATTAGTTTTTGAGTTATGATTCCCGCAAATTGAAAAATGTCGTTTCGAGAAAAACGCGTTTAAAGTTTTTCAGCGCGCTTGGGAGTCGAGCGGAGAGTCTATCATTTATATGCATACCGTTAGGAGGAGTCCGAATATCGTTTTGAAATTTTTAGGGTGTATTCTTAAGATATTTTGCTAACGATTTATGAAATGAAAAAAAAATTGATTTTTTTAAGCATCTAAAGTGGTTGCTCGCCTTAAACTGATAAATACGCGTCCTGCTCTTATGGCGCCCACCACCTACAGGATTGGAAATAGAGGAAAAATGCACGAGGCCAATTTTGTAGAGCATCAAATTTCCTGAAAAAAAGTCTGACGACACGTTTGTATCTTCAATCGTTCAGTCTCAGCATGCGGTTCGAAAAACTATCCGCTTTTCGAAGATTGCGCGTAACGCGAGTGTTTCGAAGGTATTGTTTTAATCCACTTTCAGAACTAAACTATTAGAGATTGAAAATTGTCTCGCGGGACTTTTTTTTGTAGGAAATAAAATATTTTGTAACATCGATTCTATGCATTTTCGCTCTATCTCCAACTGTTTCGAACTGTCAACTTTGTTAGATAACAACCTATCAGGGGGGGAGTTGGATTTAAAAGACGGTCCTAACCTTTCAGTCTCGAAATTCGCTCTCGAACTTATGATTACAGTGTTGACCACTCGACCTACGAGAGCCTTTATAATAAAAACCGCAAAAGGGCCAACGTCCTAGTGCTGCGGTTTGACGTATCCAGCTCTTCGTCTTTGTGTCTTGCACTTTTTCGCGGTCGTGTAGCTCGGTAAGAAAAGAAGAGAATAAAAAAGAAGAACGAGACATCAAGATGTTAGAATGCCTGTCTTCTGCCAATCGTGATTTCGATCATCCTTATAAGAGTATAATCCTCGTAGCTGTGGCATGAAACTTTTTCGCACGTGCATTAGAACGTCACACGTTGCTGGGACGCAAAAGTACCAGTTTTACCGGTAGGCCTGCAGCATATTAGAACACCGTTTTATTTGCGATGTTCCTCGTTATGTATTTTGTCTAGTTATTTGTCCTTGGCCTTGTCAATCGTGAGAGCAATTTTTCTATTTTCAACCCAGGGAATTTTTTTATTGCCAAAATTTCATTGTTTTGTTACAACGCAAATAGAACGAAATTAACCCTTCATCACACGCGCTAAAATTTCCAAGGTCGCTACACGCGTCGCGGAGAATCGCCGCAATGCTTTTGAGCCTTATAGCGTTGCCATATCGTTCTTAAGCGCATGCGTGCGCCGTTGGTGCTCAAGTGCTCAGTAGGAGATGTGGCAACGTCAAACGTAAAATCATATGTACGACTCTACACGCACTAGCGGGGAAACGCCGCATTTCTTGCACTTGGTCGTATTAAATATTATTTATAAAATATAAATTGAAAATTATCGTATAATTTTCTGTTATTATTGCGTTTTACCAGTAATAATGTGGGAATAGCTAAATTGTCACGAGTGTATCATTCACCATTTTTTATTGATTAATGAAAAAGCAAAAAATGCGGCGTTTCGCTCATCGCGCGTGTAATAGAGGGTTAACCACTGAAACGGGTCTTGCGTTCAAACACCTGTTGGCGCAATCTCTAGGGAGCCACAAGATATGGGATAAAATACCTAAACAGGGCTCACGACATGCGTCACCTACTTTTGTGAGTTTCTAATGTTTTACAAACTTCAAGTCATTCAAACTTTTGTCTTATTATAATTGGACAAAAAAATGAGTTGAGCTACTCGAATCGAGGATCGTGATGCAAAACTCATTTGAAGAGGGACTACTCTGACGGGTTTACGAACGTTTCTGAGCGAAGGCAATTCCTGGCTGTTAGATGTCGTTAGTATTGCTTTTACTCTTGTACACTTTCCCGCCGCCGGTGCAGTAATCGAAAGATTCTAGCAACGGCGAAGCTTGCCAAATTTCCGGAAAAACTGTATTCGCGGTTTATCACGGTGGTTGCTCTCCCGGAAGTGGAATAAAATGGACCAGCCCATTTCCTACATTCGGTGTGAAGATTCGTACAACTATTTTTTTAGGGTTACTTCCTTTACGTAAATTCCTGTTAAAATCCCGATGCAGATGTGATGAACTTGAACTCGATCATTACTGATAGAAAGTTCGTTCACTTATGCTGACGAATGGAGCCAGATGAATGGAAAACATATTTTAATCGTATTTCGGAAGATAACATAAACATATACTCAATGTAGTGTTGAAGAAAGGGGGAGGAAGTTCATGACAATATACTTGGCATTACTTGGAGGCATTTGCGTGTGAAAATATTTTGATAAGGGGCCCAAAGTAAAAACAGGAACAATAATGTCATTTGTATAATACACGTCAATGTTATTTCGACTGGAGCGAGACGAATTAATTCTAGCGAATGGAACAACAGGATGAGAAGAAAAAAATAAAATCTCTGCAAACTCTCGGATAAATATATTACATTTGACCAAATGCACAAGCATAATAAGTCGATTGTCCGGCATTTTTCCCGGTTAGAGGCTTAAAAAAGAAGAAGATGAAGAAGAAACAGAGAGGAGGAGAGAGAGAAGATGAGAATAAGTATCGGGAGAGGAAGAGCGTGTGGCGTCACCGCGCGCACCATCTGCACTTGTTTCCCACGTAAATATCAAATGACCCCAGATAGAGAGGAGGAGACTCGGACGGACAATGAGAGAAGCAGCGAGTGAGAGTTTTTCACTGTCGTCAGGAGCCGGTGTAGCAAGAGCATAAACAGCCGGGGAGAATTTAAGAAGTATTTTTAACGGGGCAAATAAGAGAAAGAGAGAGAGAGAGAGAGCGAGAGAGAGAGAGAGGGGGGGGGGAGAGAGAGAGAGAGAGAGAGAGAGAGAGAGAAAGAGAGAGACACGAGTGACCAGAAACAGCAGCAAAAGCCACACGGATCCCCTCCTCTGTTCGCGACCCCCAGCGAGTTGTTTCATCTTCATCCCACTGGATACTGAATTCCCATCTGGTCAGAAGAGATCCCCTTTACGCGCGCCCCCTTTGAGCCACTCCTCCTTATAGAAAACTCGTCCTTCCTCGCGTCTATGAGAAAATCTTTCGCGATACATTTAATACTTTTTTTTTCTCTTTTAATTTTTATGCTGCTTCTTCTATCCTCCTTGAATGATATTCTCTTCAGGGATAAACAGGGGTGAACCTGTATGACGACAATGACGCCTCTGCCGCTCTCTCTCTCTCTCTCCCTCCCTCTCCCCCCTCTCTCCCCCCTCCACCCTCTCTCTCTGTCTCTCTTTCTGTAATGTCCTGCCCTTGGCCTGCTCTTTGCTCCTGTTACGTTCACCCGGTATTCTCTACTTGCAGATCAGGCCAGTCCCTTAACCTTACCACTCAACATTACAAATACAGGAATATTTAATATATCCCCCTGCCTCCCTCCCCCCTCTCCCCCCCCCCCCCGCCCATTCGTACACGAGACTCGAAAAAATTCTATCAAATTCACAGCATTTGCACAATTCGTTCGGGGTGAATGCACCATTGAATAGCCGCTGCTTAACAAAATTTGCTAAAGCGAATTGTAATCTTTCTATAAAAATGAACTTTCAGTTAAGGACAAAGAGGGGGCTTAACCGAGAAGTTTGTGTTGGAGAAGCAAGGGGAAAATTTTTTGAAGAAGATACAAAGGCTGTTTGAACAAGTTGACCCTATGCGCATACAGGGCTGTTCTAGAAGCTGCGTCACCAGGTGGCGTGCTACATGCTGACCCAGACGTAAAAGTGCACTCGTAAACTGCAGTTGTACCGCTAGACGGAAAGGGGCGAATTTGCACACAAATTTATACGTGTACGCAGAGGAATTATGGGTAAAATAAAACGATGCCTAAGGGGCTAACTTGAATCTCTATAATTAAGAATTATAATTGAATTTCGATATACATTGTTTTATTAAATTATAATCAAAATATTTCAGACTAACAAAGAATTATTTAATAAGAATGTTTTTTTAAACATTCCAGAAGCTCTTTATCCTATTTTTCTTTCTCTTCCTACGTTATATATATGGGGCATTTCACGCCAAATCGGCCACTTTTGAAATTTGCATTTTTTATTGTGTTGATTTTTTTTTCTCTAATAGAAATCATTGAAAGGAACTCGTCTGATTTTTTTTTCAAATTTTTATCTTAACACGTTCATCGGAAATGAATTTTTTTTAAAATTTCTGATTTTCTTCTTCAAATATCAATAACTCTCTCAAAAATGCAGTAAACCGAATGAATGAGGGGTCAACATTTTAGTTTTGAAACGTACTTTCGTATGAGAATATGTAAGATTTCATCAAAATGTTACATACAACAAGTTTTCAAATTCTAAGCGAGAGATTTTCCACAGTGTTAGCCCCCTTCGATTTTGCTCTTAAATTTTTATCAAAAACTATTATTTTTTTAATGATTTTAAAGCCTAGTTTGATGATGAGAAAATCGTTCGTTGTATTTTTTATAATTAAATTGTGGTTTTTTTTTACCATTAATGATGCACAATTCCCTGAAAAATCATACAAACCGAATGGATAAGGGGGTCAAATTTTTCGTTTTGACAGATGCTCTCGTTTAAAAATATTTCAACAATTATTTAAAGATTACATAAATCAATTTTTTAATTATAAGCAAGAAATGTTTTTTCCCGCAGTGTTAGTCCCTTTTGATTTTGCTGTTAAATTTTTATAGGAAACTATTATTCATTTAATGCATTTTAAGACCAGTACGATCATGGGAAAATATTAGTCTAATCAAAAACAAAAATCTTTAATAAAATTAACAATTTGAAAAATAGAACTAGCTATTTTCTCATGTTTGTACTTAGCTTAAAATTCATTAAATGAATCATGCTTCCGTACAAACATTAAAGAAACAAATTAATTAGTACAAGCGCTATGATAAAAGGTTATTTTATCTTAGAATTGGAAAAACTAAGTGATGTAAACTTGGAATAATTTTTCACATATTTTTAAACAAAAGTACATTTCAGAACAAAAATGTTAACCCCCTAGACGATTCGCTTTGTTCGATTTTTCAGGGAGTTATAGACAATTGATTGTAAAAAAAATGTACATTTTAATTATAAAAATATACAACGGATAATTTTTTCACGATCACACTAGGCTTAAAATTCCTCAAAAAATAATAGTTTTTTATAAAAAATTAACGAAAGAAATCAGTTTAGGAGGCCGAAATTTTGGTGCTTTTCGTGAATTTTTTTAACAAGTAAAGAACAATCAGAATTTGTTTAAACTTGGAGGATATTTTATTCATGTTTTGAAGTACATTTTGTAATTTTTTCAAGTCATTTCCGCCGGAAATAGTGGAATTAGAAGCTGCTGTCCATGGACGATCGTCATCCGAGTTTTTTGCTGGTGGGCATTCCTGAAGTCACAATTTTTATCTGTAATCATTACAAATTTTTTTTTTCATTAACAACATATTTCCTAAGAATATGAACCTAATTGTGATCAAAAAAGTTGAAAATTGCATGTTTTTGAGGTGTTTGAACACAATGTCATGTTTTTATACCAAGTTTTTTCACCTTTTTTGCATTAAAAAAAATATTTTTGATAATAATATCATCCCAGAGTTAGGTTCATATAGATTGTAATTGCATAAAGAATATTCACACAAATTTTCAGAACGATTGGTCAACAACTTTTTGAGCTAGAATGCCCACCAGTTGAAAAAAAGTCGTCCATGGACAGCAGCTTCTAACTCCACTATTTCCGGCGGAAATGACTTGAAAAAATTGCAAAGTGTATTTCAAAACATGAATAGAATATCCTCCGAGTTTAAACAAATTCTGATTATTCCTTCCCTGTTAAAAAAAATTCACGAAAAACACCAAAATTTCGGCTTCCTAAACTGGTTTCTCCCGTTAACAGCAAAATCGAAGGGGGCTAACTATGTAGGAAAAAAACATTTCATGCTTAGAATTGTAAAAATTGATTCACGCAATGTTTTGATAGTTTTCTGCATGTTTTTAAACGAAAGTACGTTTTAAAAGTAAAATTTTGACCCTTCATCCATTCGGTTTACTGCATTTTTGAGAGAGTTATTGATATTTGAAGAAAAAAATTGGAAAATTTTTCAAAAATTCGTTTCCGATGAACGTGTTGAGATAAAAATTTGAAAAAAATCAAACGAGTTCCTTTAAATGAGCTCTATTAGAGAAAAAAAAATCAAAACAATAAAAAATGCGAATTTCAAAAGTGGCCGATTTGGCGTGGAATGCCCCATATATAAATATAAAAATGAAGAACAGACCGTAGGGGGTCGTTGGACTGCAGAAGCGATGCGCGTCTTCTCTTCTCTCCCTTCGAACACTTTTCAGCACTCGTCATCATCGTCCATACGCGTCTCTTTCTCTGCTCACACGTGCATTAACATAACAAAGTCCTCCCGAATGTTATGTCCTATTAAGTCACGGTTTTCCTCTTTTCTCTGGGAACCCTAGCTCCTATATGCTTTTGCTCTGTGTGTTAACTGGGCAACCCTGCTGTTCTCGGTTCGTCAACCCCGTCGAAGCAAATTTTTCTTCGTCTTTTACAAATCGGACGGACCGTTTTCTGATAAAGCTCTTTTACACTCGTTCTAAAGTTAAATGTACACGAGAATTTGAGTGCTACGATTGCAGCAATTATATCGTCGTACGTGGTTTAGTATCTGATAATTCGATGAACTGCATTTCAGTTAGACTCCTTTAGGATTTCGTATATAGATTAAGTTTGGGCCCTGAATGTAAGAAAAGTTTTATTTGTTGATATCCGTTTTAATATTTTTCTTACTTGCGATGTTGTTGGTGTAGAGCGATCGAGATTAAATAGTCCTCCTGATCCCATTCGGAGCTCCCATAAACATGCGGAGCTCCATCGATGAATCAAAAATGATGATCGATCAAAATAAAAGAATAAAAAATTGAGGGTGATAAACGGCATTTCGCAACATGGCTCCCTGTAGGGATGCATGTGTGCCAAAGCCGGGTAGGATCCCGAGTTAAGAGAATCGAGCGATGGCATTAAATTGAGACGAGTTTTTTCGTTCTCGTTTTTTCTTTTTTTGTTTTTTTTTTTTTTTTTTTCGCGATCGTGTAGACAGCTGTACTGCAGGCGAGCCTTTCTTTATCATGTAGAACGATGCGGTGAGCGGAGGAGAGCAGAAATTCACACCACAGTCTTCTTGGCTCTGTTGCTTCTACTCGAAGGCAGGATGCGTATCGGATCTTTTAAATTCTTCCTCGCTCCATACGTCGAACTACGCTACGCGCTTTCGCTGTACAGCTGACACCTGTTGCCGATTGCTTTCCATTGCTTCAATCGAACCCTACATTAATTAGTTGGTCTTTTTCGTGCAACGATAAATTGAACGGAGAAAAATTCTTTGCCGCTGAACAATTTCATGAAACGTTAAGTTTCGACAAACGGTATAATAAATAAGTTAAGACAAACGGTATAATAAAATTTAGGGAAGAAGGGTAAAAGCGAAGAAACGAATACGCGGGAGAATTATGAATAAAAGTGCAAGGAAATCCTTCCTATAAGTAGAAACGCAGACATTGCGGGATGCATGGACGAGGCCGAAGGAGAAAATTTGAATCCGGAGACGAACGAGAGTACAAGTAGGAGAGTGAAAAAGGGAACAAAAAATAATGGGGCTGCTCCGGAGTTGCGCCGTCGAACTGCAATCTAGACTGGGCCGTACCACGTGACGAGAAAACCAGCCCGTTCGAATTTCAGCCTCCCACGACAATGCGAAAGAGGCAGAGGGACCGTGAAAGAGAACGGCAGGGAGAGGGGGGGGGAGAGAGAGGGAGGGGGGAGAGAGAGGGAGGGGAGAGAGAGAGAGAGAGAGAGAGAGAGAGAGAGAGAGAGAGAGAGAGAGAGAGAGAGAGAGAGAGAGAGAGAGAGAAACGGACAGACAGAGACAGAGGGCGGGGGGAGGGGGGCCGTATGTAAAAAAAGTGCATTGTGTCTGCGAGGACACAGGCGGCGGACGTCGACCGGGCGCCCCCTTCGAATTCTCACTGAACTTACACACTGCAATATGCAGCCGCAATAATCTTGAGTTTTTTAGCACGAATTATCGTTTTATAAAATTCTCGACCAGCTCCAATTTGAAAAAAAAGCGGACAAGTGCAAGTTGAACTTGCGTGGAGAGGGTTCCGTACGATGAATATTTTATCTGCCATATTTTTTAAAATCTGAGCCAAATTTGTTTGTGGTAACTAAAAATTTTAAGACGATAAACTTCTTATAGGTTTTCCTGTAATCTATAAGTAAAGAACTATTTTCTGCATTTTTTTCAAAATTTTAGGCTCAGTAGTTTCGGAGATAAGGGGTGGAATGGTCAATTTTCATTTATTTTCTTAAATAACTTTAAAACCACTTATTTTAAAATGATAAAAAAAATACATTTGAGACCCTCGCAACAAGCCCTCTCATTTGATATGTCACACGGTACAGTTTGCAAAACTTTTTTTTATAATTTTCTAATTTGCCCCCGAAAAGTGACCCCCATATTCAAAATTCATTTATTTACGTTACACGTCCGTGTTTGGGTCACAGAAATTCATATGTGTACCAAATTTCAACTTAATCGGTCCAGTAGATTCGGAGCAAATTGGCTGTGACAGACGGACAGAGAGACAGACACACGAGTGATCCTATAAGGGTTCCGTTTTTTTTTTCATTTGGACATACGGAACCCTAAAAAGAACAAAACTTCCGTAAGGATGATGCAAGAATTCTTAGGAAAGGCATCATCGATGTGTGTAACCATTTAAACATTTTTTATTCAACACAAAACTTGAGTCAGTTCTGTAATGAAATTATCACGCTTATTGGAAAATCATCACTGGATAATAGGCTCATTTTCAAACTTTTGGAAACTACTATCGTTTAGCTTGTATTACGGAAAATGTAATGCAAGCAAACTCTACTTTGAGCGTTAGCATAAATCATGCTTTGAGTAACACTTCTCGAAGAACTGCATCTTTACAAGATTATGTTCTGTGAATTCCCAGGGTTCGATCCTCCAATTATCCCACCGTGTTCCCAAAGTATTTCAATGCACATATATATATATATATATATATATATATATATATATATATATATATATATGTACACGAGGTACATTGTGCACGAGGTTTAGGCTCCGGTGCATAGTAGTATTCATAAGTGAAATGGGAGTACTTCGGTTGCATACGAGAACGAGAACATTAATAGAATTTGAATGCAATTTCGAGGGTGCCGATGCATGCATCCAGATAGCGTGTACAAGTATATACAATGCATCTTCGCAGACAGAAAAATCTGCGAATCTCCTGGCCTGTCCAGGCAAAAGAAAATAATACGAAACGATCTGTTTTTGGGACTGGTTTTCGCAAACAATTGTTAACCCCTGGTGATGTAATATTAGTCAGGGGTACATGATTCGAACAACTGAACTATTCTGAATGACAAAATATAAGTGTGGCCAAAAAATGTTCGTGATGGAGTTGGGAAAAAATTCAGATCATGAGCCTCATTTGGAGATGAGAACCTCTCCGTAAATTTCTTTTATTTTCCGAATAAATCTTCGTGAAAATCGAAATTTAAGATCTAGGATGCAAAAAGTCTTAATTGAGGATTTCCATTATTTGGCAAGTTCCGAGGTTGTTAAAATCAGGAGTTTCGGTAAAAATAAGACTTCTGCCGGAAAACCCTTTGGAGTAAACCATAAAGATTTTTCTACTTTCTCGTGAAAACCTACGGGGCAATAAAGTAAGCTCCGCCCTAACGTCGCACTAAATATAATAGCCTCGTGTAGTATTTCGGGCTAAGGAAGAGGTTGAAGACGAGTACGATAAAGCGAAGGAGGAGGAGGAGGAGAAGAAGAAGAAGAAGAAGAAGAAGAAGAAGAAGAAGAAGAAGAAGAAGAAGAAGAAGAAGAAGAAGAAGAAGAAGGAGGAGAAGAAGAAGAAGAAGAAGCAGAAGAAGAACTCGAGCGGGAACAGGTTTCTGCAAGTAAGCATTGCCGGTTCTCAGTTTGACAGTGTGAGGAACACGCAGTGGGTACATTCCCGATACGAGCGGACCAGTGCTGAGTAGAAAAGGACGAAACGTTTGATGAAGGGTAAGCCTGAGCGAATACGCGAAGCTTTGCTGCGTCCAGGGCCGTAACCCGAGATAGGGGCGGTTCACTGACTGCCTAGCATTGCCATTATCTTTGAGCGGCGTACCAAAATTCTTCTTTAGGCGTAATTCAAGCAAAATACTCGATCATGCATTTTCCCGTTTGTTGGCTCTGTTGAATAGGTTGCTAGGCTCGACCTAACGGGATAAGAAATATTGAACTTGTTAGAATTAATACTAATTATTGACATCTGCGAGTTTTTCAAATTTTACGGGTATTCCGAGATTTATCTTTCAGAAATTCGCTAGGTGGCTTCGGAGGAAATTTTTTTTGCAAACCAACTGTGGCTCGAACGCGTATTAAGGAGGGCGGCAATACCTTTAAACCAGTTAAAATATTTCAATTTTTATAATTTTTTAAAAAGCAAACAGTCCATTTAATGTTTTTTGGAATTTTGAGTATAAATGATTATGAGTCTTGACTACTACGACAAATTTTTTTTTTTCCAATGTTTTACATAATGGCGGAGCGATGACGCTGTTTTCCCGGAAAGTCATGACGTGAGTTCAAAAATGGCGTAACTTCCGGCCTCTCTTGTATTGACCTGACAGGAACCAACTAATTTTTTAATTATTCTTAACATTCATACATTGTCAATGAACCTCAAAAAGTGAAAAAATAATTGATAATTCCATAAAGGGGACGCCTTGAAAAAAAAGTTTGATTTTTACAAAAAAATTTTTCATTATTTTACAATAAAAAAATACCTTTTTCACATCGATTTTTGCAAACTCGTAGGTTCCTTTAGGATGAAACATTGTTATTCAGATGTGAGCAAAATTTGAACGAGATCGATCAAATATTTTTGGAGATATCGGTTACGCTAATTTTTTAAATACAATTCTGTACAGATTAAAATAAAGTCTGCACTAAGTGCATATAGGTGACGTTTATGGGCCTCATGAGGTTAGAGGTATTTCGAATTTTGCTTAAAAAAATTGTAAGCATATTCTTGGCATGTATTATAAATATTTTATGGAACAAGAAAAATTTCGAATTTTTGAATGTTCCAAAGGTATTGTCCCCCTTAAGGAATCCTTGATCTGGCACCTCGGAACCCTACTCGTAGGTACAAAATGGTTGTTTTCTTTGCATCTATCTATAATCACTTGAAAAAAAAAAAAAAAAAAAAAAAAAAAAAAAAAGATGCGACTATCCCAGAAAGCAGAAATAAGAAGACGATACAATTTTGTAACTATAAGAATTTTAGTAAAGTCACTGGTGGTATTCTTTTTTTTTTTTTTTTTTTTTCTTACGATGACGATGGATGAGGCTGGGATGCAAAAATACAAAACTCAATGGGATGCAACTGCGACGACGCACGTGGCGTGCAAGGGGTCGATCAGGGGCAATGACTGGATTTTTGCAAATCCCGCGCACTGCGCCCTCCTCACTACACGAGAGGATATAGAAGCGAGACAGTGAGGAGAGACAGCAGCAGGAGACGCGTCGCGGCGGTCCTTTCATTCCGAGGTCAGGCGTCTGAGCTATCCGTCTCTCTCTCTCTCTCTTTCTCTCCCCCCCCCCCCCCTTTCCCTCTCTCTCATTCCACACTTTCCCGCCCTCTCTAACTCTCTGTTGCACTTTCGTTCACCTCGACGCGCCAAGCCTTTTGGGAATTCATCTTTCGTTTTTTTTTTCACTGTCGCTTTGTCTTTTTTTAAAACGATATCAATGAAATATTTGAAGTGAATGTATCTCTTTAATTATTTAGTCCATTAAATCTTCTACTTTAATACGATAATCGCAATGCAATTGACGAATTAAATTTCGAATCAAGTACTCAATATTGCTATTGCACGGCGGTTCAGTATTCAGTTTAGAATTAGCGCAGAATCAACCAAAACAAGGATGTATTAGTAGTCAGGATCAATTGAACTTGAACCTTTTTTCAACCAAGCTAGATTGCAATTCCACAAACATCCGAATGTAAAATAATTTTTTTTTTTTTTTCCATCTACCGAATGAACTTTTGGTAAAAGGGACATTGAGAAAAGTTTTCCGAGAGGCAAACTCTTGTAAGAAAAAATGTCAAGCTTACCAGGCATTTATCGGGAGAGCGAGACTCGTTCGTTTCTCTCGAAAGAAATGATCGTTTCCTCTGACGAGGTTGTGCACAGCTGCGTTAGTTCGCAAACCAAAGTTTTTACCGCGAGAGAAACGCAGAAGGACGAAGATGCGGGAGGGGCCCAAAAGTCTTGGGAGCGTCCGGCCACAGATGAAGCAAACGGAGAAAAGAAAAAGAAGAATAAAACGCGAAGAAGAAGAAGAAGAAGAATAGGAAGAAACAGGGGGAGTGGTGGAAGATGAGAAAACGACGAAAATGTACGCTACATTGATGGCAGACGACGAGAGTACGATTTCGAACGGAGCGAACGAAACTAAGAACGTAGGAGTGCGGTGGAATTATGTACTAATGGCGCTAGGCGCATCGGTTGATGCTGAACGCCCTCGAGCGAGTACGCGAGCGAACTAAATGAATCAGCAGTGATAGATGCTCGAAGAAGATTAGAGATGCAGAATCAATGCAAATAGTTTTCAATGGGCAAACTCTGTATTCAAGTTTCACCAATCCTGGCTGGGACATAAAAATCTTACGAATATCTATGCCTCGCGATTCATTTTCAAAACATAATGCTAAATACCACGAACAAAAGATTTTCAATCGCGAAATTCACATTTTCGGAATCGATACGCGACAAAAGTTATTTCATTGACCTCGTCAGTGGTCTCGGTCGAAAAGCGAAAGATACGGGTGGTGTCTGGAGGATTGCCGATTCTCGGCACTGCTGTGGGAGCGTGTAACCATGTAAGACGAAGAGGGTGCCGGGGGAACTGCCGAAAAAAGAACGAAAATGAAGAAAATAAAGAACGAGGAAAGACGAGAAGGAGAAGGAGGAGGGAGGACAGGAGGGGCACGCACAGAGTAATGCAGCTCTTGGTAAGTCGGGGCTTCAGTTGGCGAAAGAAGGGCGAGAAAAGGAGGGAGAGGAGGGGGGGGGGGCGGGGGTTTCGAAGGAAGGAGAGAAAACGGGGAACGAGAGGAAGCTCAGGGAGTCGTTGCGACGGCCCTGGATAAGGCCGTCGTCCAGCACGCTTTAAAAAGAGAGAGGAGAAGAAGGAAGAAGGGAAGGAGGAGAGAATAAGGAGCGGGCTTGAATCGGATTGGGGCGCAACTCGTCGCCGCCAAGTTTGCGCGCTTGTGGTTGCAAATGGGTATGTATAGATGCGCGCGCGGGTTTTGGCGCGATTGTATGGGTTGAAACGACGTCGGTGGTAGCGCGACGACCACGACCACGGCGACGACGGAGGAGAGACGACAACAGGGTATAACGCAGAGTAGTGGTGCGATATAGTTGGGGGCAGCCCAAAGCGCAAACTGGTTTTGCTTTGTATGGGCTTGCACCACTGCACCGCTCGCTTAGCTCGACAGTCCAATTTATGCATTACGGCTATGTAGGCACTACACGATTAATAATCCGACCAACAAAACGACGCACTCTCTCTCCGCGTGCCTCCGGACTTAATTCAAACTGAAGCAAACCTCAGTATCGCGCGACCAAATGTATCGCGCCGCTATTTTAAAACAAAATTAAACGCGCACTGCCCCGTTTAATACACTTCGATTGAACAAATTTACTGGAATTTTTATCAACATAAAACACCTAAATTAACTAAAAACCTCAAAAAATAACTAGTGCCTGCGTTTCAACAAAATTTGTCGGGGGAACACCGCGAATCGCAAAAAAAATATAAGGAGAGAAGAGGAATAACAAAAAAATTTTGAAATTGTGCTTCTTCAACTCTCGGAAACAACTAAATTTATACACATGCAGTTATTTTTTCATCGATTCTACCGATCTTCGAAGTTTGTGACGAGTCTTTAGTGATTGTTGAGAAAAAAAAAAAACAAAAATTTTCATCATTTTGTGTGTCAGTTTCGGCTGTTTTTTTTTTTTTTTTTTTACAAACCAACAAAATTCAAAAGTGCCCGTCGTGTTTATCGACGATAATTATGCGTTCGAGAGCTCATAGAGTCAAATATTAAATCCGCGATTTTCGCAGTGTCGAGAGAGAATTCCAAAGAACGGTGCGCGTTTATATCACGATAATTGGACAAATATTTATAAACCGTCAACACCAAGGATAATACAGGTATTATTATATGAAATTACGTACGAAAATATTAATTATTTGCGCGTTATCGTCGGACCAAAGTGTGTTTCGACTGATACGCGAGTTTGAGGTTATGATAGCGTGTAAACTGGCGAGTTACTCGTGGACGCGCATGCGCCCTCGATTGCGCTCTGCGGCGAAGCGCCAAAATCGTCTTATATCTACTTATATCGGCGCGTTCGCGAATTTTCTTTCTTTTCACCGGAATTCAAATTGTTCAGATTTACTAGAGAGAACAATTTTTCCGCGTAACATACAACATTTTTCCCATCCCTCACATATTTTGTTTGCAAAATTCGACTCTTTCTCAGTTTCCGTGGCACTGCCTATGAAACAAGAAAAGGTGGCGCGCTTTTTACACCGATTTGGAGAAGTTTACGACGATTTTATCGTGAATAAATTTTCGAGCTAGCTTCTCGAAACTTTGCATTTAATTTTATTTATAATTATTTATATTTATAATTATAATAATAATTAATATTATTTATATTTATAATTAGGTCATTTAGAACCCTGCAAATTTTAAACAAAACCGACGGAGCCGATCTCGGAATAATTGCAGTTTAAATCCGCTCGTTTAAACGTGTTGCTTGTACGAGGTGTCTGGAGGAGCGTGTCTTTCCTTCATACTTTCTAAACTATTTACTCAATATTACCGAAAAACTATACAGCTATTGAACAATGCAACATGAGTATCCCGTTAAAATTTTATTTCGATCTACCGTGTAGTTTTCGAGATATCACGAGTTACGAGAAGAAAATTATTTCGTCCCAGGTGGCGCCCGTATCGCTCCGAAAAGCTCCGTGATCCCTGAAACGCGGTGTTGCAACGGTGACGCCACAAAATTCATTTTCTTTCGATTATCAAACGGATTTTACAAAAAATCCAATTACAGAAAAAAATCTCCATTACGATTTAACGAATGAGATAAATTTTTTTGTCAGAGCGGCAACGGGCGGGAGTTCAGGTGAGAGTGGGGGAAAGCTCGAAGCTTTTAACCCATTTGAGCGAACAGACGCGGTATGAATACGCCAGGCGATATTGTATTACAAGTCTAACTTTTCAATAAAGTGCTGTTGCACAAGTGTATACATATTTGAAAAAAAAAAAAAAAAAAAAGAAAGGCCCGAAACCGTCATATTCGAGTATATAAGAGTGCTGCGGCAGGGCTCGCACCAGCTTTTTTTTTAATACTTATGGCGTCGAGCCGCTAGCGCGGCTCTTAATGAGCAAACATACATTTTTACTCTATTACATGCACATATATATATTAAAATATATATACGAGGTCTTGAAATTCAAATGAGGTGTATGGATTCGCCAATGTAAGAGTGTGAACTAATATAAAGGACATTTTGTTTTTTGTTCGGCATATATATATATATATATATATATATATATATATGCATATGTGCATACGTCCGGTCAGCGACACGCCGCACAGAGCAGTGAGTAATCGCGCCTTCTCTAACGCCCGTTCAATCCGTTTCTGGCTCATATAGACATCCCTATAACTATATAAACTCCGTAACTTTTGCATATATACGTATATAGAGATATGTATATGCTAACACACATGTACCGTGCTTGTACGCACTTGAGTCGAGTGTGTGCATATCTGTATATATAAAATGTATATGTATATATGAGTTCGATCGCAGCGCTCAGCAGACCACTCGGGCGTCTCGATCGATGAAAACGAATCTTACTTTTACAAAATACACACGACGCGGTCTTCGACCTTTCGTTTATTTCCCCTTGTTGTTACTCCTCTTCAATTCATCGAGCATTATATTATTTTTATATGACGTCCACGATTGTTGAATCGAGTGGTTTGACGACTTATTAATAAGTTGGGCAATTTTTTACTTATTTTTTGTCGACCGAGAAAAAAATACGCTTAAGTGGAAAAACGAATTTTTGCTTCGAGAGAATCGCGATTTCGAAATCCGTTGACTCGAGCAAGCTTTTTACAAAAACAAATCTTGAAAACGTGGACGTCATTATATACAAATATAAAAGTAATACTACTAATAATAATAGCCGCTATGCAGGGATTAAAAGAAGAAAAAAATAAAATTAAATAAATAATAATAATAATAATGAGAAAGATAAACGGGAATAGAATAAAGATAAATGTTATAATGTCAGTGTCTAAATTTCGTGCCTAAAACAAGGCATAAGTCTCATCGTGGCATTGGGCAAAAAATAAAAACACTGGCCGATATAGTAATATAATGCATGGTGCACCAAGTACATACCAACGATTTTGAGCCTGTCTATCCCCACTTCGAATCGCCTTCCCTTCCCTCATTTCTGTGTACAGTCGTTCGCCAAAGTTTTTGGTAGAGTAAATTTCAAATTGTTAACGTCCTACTTATTTTCGATTTTTGACGCTCTGAGGGAGCACTCGTTTCAACAACGCCACGTTACGGAATGAGAACTGCACTGATAGAATTAGCGTATCATTTTTTTTTGTAAGTTTAACTAGATGTGTTGAACAGTCCTTGAAAAACATTTTATTTCGTATTTTTTTGTAATTCGTAGAGTAATTCAATTTTATGCCCGATTGGCGCTCGTTGCTTTACCCCGCTCTGCGTACTTGCTGGACTCACACCACCACCGCGCGTCCAATCTCCCTTGCAGCTGCATTCGAAGCCTGCTATTCATCCCTTTTCTTATTCTCGCATTTCGAGCTTCATCGCTGCATACCCGACAACTTAACGTACAGACTCTGCAAAAATCGCAAGTTTTTCTTTCTCGGAAACTTCATTTTTCGTTATGAACCCTTGAGAGTACTTCAATTTAGGTATAAGTTTCGAAATGATACGATTTTTGTAAAATTAACAAATCTAGGAAATTTCTAGGTCTTCAAAAACGTCTTAAAACTGAAGAAATATTTTCAAGAGATGCCGCCCCGCAGCGGCTCGTCGCCAAATATTATCAAAAGTATAGAAAGGAATTGCCAAAATATAGAAAAAAAATCACGACGTATAGAAAAAAAATGCTAAATGGTCAGCGAAATGGAGCACTGTCGGACTCTTATATATTCCAATACGAACTTTTTACGATTATGTATGAAATTTAGCTCGAGTCAAGCGTAATTGTAGTTCCACTGGGTCAAGTACTCTTATTTTATTTGGAAAAAGTTTGTAGCTGTGGAGTACGAACTACGCTCGTTATTTTCCAACTGTTTATCTCGATATGCAAAAAAAAACTCACAATTTTTCCTCATGCTATATTGACATAAAAGACATTATTTTTACTGTCGACGGCTCAGAACACTAAAAAGAATGTAAATCCACGTGCTTGTGAAACTTTTAGTGGTCAATGTACTGGAGTCAAAAAATAATAAAAATTGGAGAATCTTTGGATGCGTCGGCGCAAGAAAAAAAGAGATGGAAGGAAGCCGGTTGTGCAGCAGTTGCAACTGCGTTTGCGGCGTCCCGGGGTGCAGCATGTTCCCCGAGTGCAACAGGGTGTACCGGCTGCAGCCTCGTGAAAGTACACGAGTATTTTTCCCTCGTCTTCCGCGGCTATATAGGCTCGGTACAGTCGGGAGGTTTTTTTTAAGCCCACAAGCGCGAGAGAAAGAGAGATAAAATGTGAGAGTTGTCTCGCTCGGATTTTTCTTCCCGCTCATTCTATCGTATGCGCGAAACGCGTTGGTTCGTGCATTTGTGGAGGTACCCTTAGAGGGAGGACAAAGGCGCGCGCGCGTACGGTAACGCGTGGGGCACATGCTACAGGTTATCTTTCAAATGGAAATTGCGATGTAAACGACGCTTCGCGGTACATTGATAAAGGGAGTAAAAGAAAGGGGATAAAGGAGAGAGTAAAAAAGAGTATTTCAAGTAAAAATCCGGAAAGCGTCGTTAGTAGAATATGGTAATAGCTGAAGGAAAAGGGATATAGTATAGGACCGTGAGAGAATTACGAATCAAGCGAGAGAGAGGGAGGGAGTTATAGAAAGAGCAAAGTATAAAGAGGGGGGGAAGAGGGAGAAACTGGTGTTGGTTGCATTTGCAGTGCACAGCTACGGATTTCTTTTTTTTCTTTCTCTTTTATACATACCCAAGCACACTCAACACACATCGAGGATTGGCCAATGAGGTTCGGCGAGAGGAAATAAAAATGGCAGGAATCGCGACGGTCTGCCGCCGCCACCGCCGTACGCGCGAGTGAGATAGCAGAGAAATACACACACGCACACATTGAAAGAAAGAGAAGGAAGATTGGCACTGTTGGCGCTGCCGGTACTGTGCGCCGCAGCTGGGTTCGAGCTTATGTCTTTGCGCGTCGTTTTGTGAACCCCGTAGCTCGCGCGATCACGTTGACGTCTCTCTTTCTCTTTCTTTCCATTTTTCTCTCTCTTTCACTCTAAATTTTTCTTTCTCTCTCTCTCTCTCTCGCCATTTCCTCCTCAACTGGAGCGATCTCCCCCCGGGGGTTTTTTTTTTATTTCAAGAAGGTAAAAAAATATACATCAAATAATCGCGTGTTTATTTTATCCCAGCAAGGCGAATTTGGAACGCGAAATTTACGTTCAACCGCCAAATTCTCAGTGTTCTCGTGTCAACGTTATCCGCGTCGTTCTCGTGTACGTGTGGTGCGTGCTTGTGTGTGTTTGCAAAAAATATACATACCACCGAGCGTGTGCGTGTATCTACACCTATATGTATATGTATAGTTGTCGTGCGCGCGAGCGAGACTCGCCGGGAGTGTGCGTGTTACGTAGAGAGTGCAAGCGCGAGTGCATTCCTTCCTTAGGTGAGACAAGCCCGCAGTAGATGCAGCCAGTGTGCACAAAGCCGGCCGGCTGCCCCAACCGAGACACTCTCTCAAATTCACATCAAAATTATCGTCTATTTATCCTTTCGCCGCCCCCCCCGCCCGCCCCCTGTACCTTTTTTCCCCCCCTCGTTATAATTCGTACACTTTTCGTTCGTTTGTTTTCGGTTTTGTTTGTTATTTTTTTCCATCTTTCTATCACGTTTTTAACCCATCGAGGGATTAAATTCAGGAGATAACACACGGTAATTCACGAAACTGACCTTTTTAAAAAAATGTTCACGACCGATTTGTTTTCCATTTTGTACGTGGTTGAATATGTAGTTTTTTTTTTTTTTTTTGCGAAAATTGGCAGTGGGTTTTCGTGACTTTATGTGTGCATTCTTTTCAACGTGAATAAATGAAGTGCGCGCGTTTGTGTAAAATTTCACGGGTGTGGAATAGTGTGTGATCTATTTGTTTTTCGTTCGTTTACGGGGAACGTTGCGGAAAATCGCCCGCCGATTTTTACCGATACTACGTGGTTTCGCGATACTTTCCGCCATATTGCCCAATTTTGCCGATCAGTGGATGTTTTATAGAATTATAAGGGCGTAAAAAAACAGGTGCATCCGAGTGCACTGCCCGATCCACGTATCTATATTGAAGATAAAAATACATATATTTGCGAAAGTTCTGTCAACAGCTCGGGCGTTTATATCGATTTCGTTGACCAATCGCGTCGCGCCTCGCCCGAGACGCCACGATAAACAAAAATTGGCGAAACAGTTCACGAGCGAACAAAAAATAAAGAATGGAATTTTTCCATCGCGATTACGATTGAATTTCCCGGTGTTTCTTCGGACCCCCTTTTCCATACACGAGTGTATTTTTCACGCGCGGGAAAAAAATCTCACAGATAAGGATAATGATCCCACGACGATCGCGAGTTTTTGGTCGGCGAGACGAAAAAGGGAGGGGTTAAGGGGACAAAAGAGACTATTGGATTTGTATAACTGTATATATTTCAGTTCACGAATCTTTGCGGATGCCTCTTCGTACGTCTTCGCGATTTACGCCCCGCCCCCTCGCTTCCCCCCTTCCCCGCCCGCCAATCTCTCCGTTGTCTATTATTAACCTCAGGCGATCTGTCAGACTAGAAATACGTGAAGTTTTCGTTGCATTCGCGCACCAAAATTCCTCGTTTTTGCGAATTTTTGATCATGATTTTCAACGCCATTTTGGATTTATCCGCGTCCCCTTCTTTTTCAAACCGAAATCTCGAGTCATAATTTGGTTTTTTCTTTTTTTGAACTCCGGTCAAAATGAGTTGACAGAATCGAGACTAAATTCCGCCCTCGTCGCCGTGGCGCTGCGATACTCTTTACCCACAATCCTCGCTACACTATTTGTTTTTTTTTTTTTTTTTCACGGACAACACGAGACAAGGAAAATATTTTTTGCTCGTTTTTTTCATTCGGTATCTCTGAATTATCTTATGCAGAATCGTGAATTAAGCGAACATTACCGGTGCTCCAAAAAATTGAATGAATGTTGATTTTAAGCTTTTTCTTACGACGCCAGTGACAAAAATCGTAAATTTTCATAATACCGTATCTCCTGGGACAGTCTCAGGAGAAACGGTTCGAGTTTGTCAGACTCGATTGTTCGCAGTCGGTAAAAAAGGATAGGGGATAACGACTCCGATTTTTGTTAAAAATTCGACCTTATTTTTATGCTCCAATTTTCATCTTCAATTTTTCAGTTTAATTATATACAGTAAATGGACTTTGAAAAATAGAAAAAAAAATGTTATAATCAAGCTGTGGCCTCAAAATGAAACGAGAAAATCTGAGAAATAGAAATTGCAATTTAATGTTTGAGTGTGAACAACAAAAGGAAAAAAAATAGAACAATTGATCGAATATTTTAACGTTTAAAACGATAGCAATTGATTGAGTCTAATTGCGACTTGATTTAATGAAAAAAAATTGATCTATAAATAATAAACACAAAAGAGATGAAATGAATTTCTGAAAATAATTTTTAATTTTAATTAGAGTTGAATTTGTATGTTGTTGAGAACAAAAATTATTTAAAAATGTTCGATATCTATTTAAATTAGTCTGAAAACTTAGGAATTAAAAAAACTAAAAGCAAAATATGGGTGAAGATTTTGAAAACAAGATAAAGACTTCGAAATTGAAAAAAAAAATTAAAATAAACCATGAAACAAGAATAAGCCGAAAAATGACCAAAAAGAATCTAAAAAGATAAACTTAGGAGAAGGGGGCGATAGGAAATACATGTTGTGATAAGAGGAAAAAGAAAATAGTATTGAGATTGTTAAAATCCAACGAAATAATTTTACTTTAATTCAATCTTCGATTTATTTCGAAATTTCTTTGAATTGCAACAATGATAACTTCAAAGTCATGGAAAAGAGTAATAAAAAGAAAATTAAAAAAAAAATGATTCACAGCTATGGCAGAGGGGAATGGGGAACTCAAAATGGAAGACAAGCAGTCGTCCAAGGAGGAAATGGAGTGCGTGGAGAGAACGGAGGATTACGCGAAGCTCATCGAGTATGGTTTGGACGGGAAGGTCGCCTCGAAATTGGACGAGATTTACAAAACCGGCAAACTCGCTCACGTCGATCTCGACGAGAGAGCGTTGGATGCTCTACGGGAATTCCCGGTTGACGGTGCCCTCAATGTCTTGACACAATTTTTGGAATCTAATCTGGAACATGTTTCGAATAAATCCGCCTATTTGTGTGGGGTTATGAAAACGTATCGACAGAAAAGCCGAGCCGGCCAGGGTACCGGTACGAGCACCACCCCTAAAGCACCCGACGAGGACAAAATTAAGGTTTGTCCAGTATTTCTTTTCGTTTATTTTCATTATTTCTTATTTTCATTATTTATTTTAGAGAAATTATCTTTTTTTTTTCCGAATTTCAAATATTTCAACGTTCTTCGCGATCCTTTTTTAGTCTATTTTCACCTCCGAAGCTGAAAAATTTCGCCACTCTTTTTCCACTCAGTATTTTTAACTGCCGTCATCCGAACAAGCGATCGAAATCCTGCTCAAACATGTTTCTTTTTTCTGGTTGTGTTGGTCAAATATTAAACTCTGTCTTGGTTTGGATTTCAATGATTATACCTTTTGAGAAATTCACCATGAAGCCCATTTCTGGACGAAAAGAATGACGTTTGGTTTTTGCCGATTTTTTTATGTTCCAAAAGTTTACCATGTTTTGAATTTCGAAAAAAATGTTTTCTTCCTTCTGACGACTCCGTTAACTGACATTTCCGAAAACTTAAAAATTTTAGAAATCCATTCGTCATACTTTGAGCGAATATTGTTACAGCTAGATTCAAAATGCTGCCTTGAGAACGATTTTGTATGTTGTTTCAGTTCCTCGATTGATTTTATTCAAACAAGTCCCTCGAAAAATTGCACTAAAACGTGAAAAAATTACTAAAAATCGATGGTGCACTTCAAAAGATCCATCACAAATTATTGAACAAAAATCACATATGAACAAATGAATCGAGAAAAATTTTGTACATTAATTGACTTCAAAGGAACGAATTGAGTCCAATTTTATAAAAAAAAGCATAAAAAAATTTGTGGTTTCGAATATTTTCAATAAGAGTCTATATCGATATATTTAAAACCTCGGAATTCAGATAACCCCCATCATTTTTTTTCAACTTTAAACTATCGAAATTTGTTTGATCTATTTTCGAATTATTTTCTTCGTCTTTTCGTAGGAAATACTCGAGAGAACTGGCTACACGTTAGACGTAACAACGGGGCAGAGAAAATACGGAGGTCCACCGCCAAATTGGGAGGGACCGACGCCAGGAAACGGTTGTGAGGTAAATTACTTTCGATGATTATTTTTATTTTTTAATTTTTTTTATTTATTATTTCTCGCCGAATGAACACCGATTCAATTTATAATTGATTTACCTGTAACTAACGTTAAATAAAGTTCTATCCCAGCTTTCTTCTCAACTTTTGTAACAAATTGACAAACGTGTGAAAAAAAAAATTCCACAACATATTTTTACTAAATGTACCGTTTTTTCGAAAAGGTTTTTTGTGGCAAAATTCCGAAAGATATGTACGAGGATGAATTGATACCACTGTTCGAAAAGTGCGGAAAAATATGGGATTTGAGGCTGATGATGGATCCAATGACATGTACCAACAGAGGATATGCTTTTATAACTTTTACTAACCGAGATGCTGCACAACAGGCAGTCCGAGAGGTATGTCACTATCTATCCTCTTTTTCGTATTTTTTTCTCTTACGCTACGACCTTTATTATTTTAATATTTATCATTATTATGGTTAATATTACGTTATTCATACAATATCAATGTTGCATGACTCCAGAACTTTTGGAAAATCGATTTTCTTTTATAACTGATTCATTTCTTACGTACTTTTCTGAAAATTTAAGAAAAAATAATTGATAATTTTTCACGAATTACGGAAATATCACCATAAATAATAACACGAAAAGTTTACAATATTTCTCGACGTTTTTTTTCCAATTCTTCATATTATTTATCTCTATAGTGTGTGGAGCCACTTTTACAAATTTTGTATTAATAACACGTTAGCCAGTTATGAGGAAGGAGGATTTTCCATAAAAACGTCCCCATTTACCTTGAAATTCCATAAAATAAATTATTGTCAAAAATTTGCCTCGAATAAACGAGAATCTTTCGAAAATATTGTAAAGTTTGCCCATTGTCATGCAGACCAATGAAAAACGTCATTTTCAGAAAAACTTTCAACTCGAAATATTTCATATTTTCGTTATTTATGACAATTTTGCAATTATTTTTTTGTCATATTCGTTAAAGCATTTGGAAAAACAACCAGCAATAAAAAAAATTGTTTTTCAAATTTCTGGAGGTGTGAAACACCTTAAATTTATTATTCTGATTGTTAATATTAATATTATTATCATTAATGGTTTTATTATTATTCATATAATTAATATTATTATAATTACTGTCTTACTCTTACCATTAACTTTCGTTGTCCCATAGTTAACAAAACTTTGCCGCCTCGAACGAATTTAACATTCTTATTTATTTTTATTCTAATCGAAGGAAATGTTACTCTCCATTATTTTCAAACTATTATTATTATTTATTTATATTTCATCGCCATTCAATCGTTTGACAAAAGTTTGTAGATCATTTTACAAATTTTATTGAATGCTATCAGAACGCGCCAAGTTGCTTCGTGAATTTTTTTCTGCTTCATCTTTTTCTTTGTTTTTGCTACTGCATTGAAAAATGATGTACAGTTATTATCTATTGTTAACATCCAAGTGCGAAATAATTTTTTTTCATTTACGATTTATTTTTCATGTCGATTAATAAAAGTCGAAATGGAAAATTTGTTTATTTAAGATAAATATTTTGCTTTCACTTTTTTTTTTTTTTTCGTTGCAACTTGGCCATTTATTTTCCCCTTATATGTGGCTTGTTCCGTGTTCGTAGCTATTCTACACACTCTTCGGGCAACGGGCGTCTCATACTAATGTGGCACCGGAATTCGATTTGTCGACGCGTTAAAAGTGAATTGAAAAAATAACTCCAAGTTTGTAGTGAAATTTTTTTTTCAAATCACCTTTCGAAAATTGACAAAGATTTTGCATTTCGACCGACTTCCGGTGCAACGCAATTTAATTTTTTTTCCACGCCCGCTGCGCTCCAAATTTCGTCACAACAGTTTCGACACTGATTACAATTGTTGAGAGACGAAGAAAAAAAAAAAACGTAAATATACACTCGATTCGTTATCGAATTGTCGTCGGACACGTCAACCAGTTCGGTTGTCTGTCTCTTTTTCTCTTTCTCTAACTTTCTCTCTCTTTCTCTTTACCTCTCTTCTTCACACTTTCTGTCTTTCTCCCTCTCTCTCTTTCTCTTTCTCTTTTTTCTATTCGTAACGAACAATCCACATAATTGTAACGCGTGTATATTAATGTATTAATGAAAATTTGAGATACGGAGCAATCAGAAATTTGACTCGAATGACCAATGAAAAATTTCAGAACGTTTTCAATAATACAATCATAAAAATATTGAGATAATTTTCTAACTATGAAGAATAATCGATGAACATAAATTCATATGCGTTATAAAATTCGTTAATGTTTCTCTATTAATATTAGTACTGTTGATATTTTCTCATGATTTATTGAATTCGTCAAAATTTTCAATTAAAATTATAATTATATATTCGAACCCTAGCATCTAAAAAATCATGCGAATTTGTTGAATCAATATTATTAATATTAATGACAAAGCAATTTGGTTAATTTGATAAGTAATTCAATAAAAATAAACAGAGGGAACACATTAATATTAATATTTTGTATGGAACATTAACTCTGCTTAACAAAAATTTCATCGAAATATTGAATATCAATTGCGATTAATTTTGTGGAAATGAATGTCGGAAAATTCTCATGATGCAAAATTTACATCAATATACACACGTGGCAGCCCTAGTAACAAACCCGAAAATACGTAAAATTTCGTATAAAAAAAGGTACCGCCGTTGCTAAAAGAAGGCCTGAATAACTCAAAAAAAATGTTAAGAGATCCGATTATTATCCCACAACAGAATTTCAAACATGGCTCTTCATGGTAACCAAATTATGATTAATCAAAGCAAATCAATTACAATTGGTAACTACGATTGCAATATTAGAAAAAAAAAAAATGTCTCATTCCCGACGAATTTTTTGTTCCAGTTCTCCTCTTTGCTCAGTTTGCTCAGGCAAAATTGGGAGTGGAGAATCTCGGTGAGAACGTATCGAAATTGTGTATTTTATATGCGCATATATATGCTTATATCATTTTTGAGAATATAATCATATATATAAATTCATCGTTCAAAATACCTCGTTTACGAGCGATTCGAACGAGTACGAAACGAAAAAAAAAGTAAAAAAAAAAAACTAAAAGACTATTCCAGAGCAGAAAAATGGAAAAAGTATGTTTTCGATAGGAAAATGGCGAGAGAGAGGATATTAAAAAAATTGGTCATTCCCATAATTGGCTTTAGGGGCACATCGAACTAATTGGCCGTTAGGTCACGAAATTTGTTTTTCTTCCTTTTTCGGCACAATATATTTACAGTTACAAAATTGCAGCGGAGCACCAAAATTTTCGATAGGCTAAAAATTTGTTTACAGGACATTTATTCGAACGCAGTTTCGTCAAAAGAAGGTACGAAATCGCGTCGATACGCCGGTTTTCTATATTGTGAAGACTCGAGCAACAATGAAGCGCATGCAGTATTCTCGATTTGCATTAAGGCATCTTCTCACTTTAAGCGCCTCAAAAATAGGCTGTTTTTGCGATTTTTTTTCGAGGATTTTTGCTTAAAATTATGGGATAAAACGGATCCTATGTAATAAACACATCTTTCAAGTACATGAAAAAATTTTTATTTTATTTTTTTAAACAATTATTATAATACATCAGTAGCATTGAAAAACCCGTGTAAAAATGTTATGGTCGTGGCTTGTTGATGGTATCTCCGAGACGGGTCGTCTGAAACAAAAAAATAAAACTGTTTTAGATTCAGTATGTCAGTGGCTATAGCGCATATCATCAGATTTTTGATATTCGCGAAAATAACAAAATGGCGCACGTTTTTCGAAAAAGTAAAAAAAAACCACGATTTTTTTGCAGTTTTTTGTAAAAAAAAAATTCTTAAAATCAAAATTTAAAAAATCTGATGATATGCGCTATAGCCATAACTATGAAGCATATGTCATTCAAATTTCATGACAATCGGCCGGATAGTTTCCGAAATTTCATCAACAAAGCACCGAAAAACCTTGTTTTGAGATAACTGCGTTTAAAGTTTTGGAGGGATCGCCGGGTACTCTCAGGTAGTCACCTAACGGTCGCCAAAAAATGTAGTTAGACTCGTCCGATCTTTATGAAATTTCGAGATGACATTTTTGAAGATATGTACTTTCAAAATTTAAAAAAAAAAAAAAATCGATTTTTTTAAATTTCCAAAGTGAGAAGACGCCTTAAAAAACAAATCTCAAATCAAATAGCATTATTTTTCTATTTTTCTTTTCTCCTCTCGTCCGAGCGAGAGAGCTCGATGAAAATCGAAAAGTTCGTTCGTCCGAGCGAGTATTTCAGGAGAGAAAAACAAAATTGAAAAAAAAAAAAATGCAACTTATTCGGATAACAAAAACAAATCGAAATTTTTCTCTAATTAATTATATACGGATGAGAAATTGTGGAGAAACAAAATTCAGGCATGTGTGTATTTTTTCTTCATCCCACAGCTCGATAATCACGAAATAAAACCCGGCAAGAGTCTCAAAGTAAACATTAGCGTTCCTAATCTACGACTTTTCGTCGGGAACATACCAAAGTCAAAAGGCAAAGGGGAGATCTTGGAGGAATTTGGTAATTTGACAGGTAAAGTGAATTCGAGGCGTGTGTAAAAACCTACCTCTCTACCTCTCTCACTTCTTTCTCTCTCTATCTCTCTCTCTCTCTCTCTCTCTCTCTCGCTCTCTTTCTCTCTCTCTCATACGCTCTCTGACTCACTCTGTCTCTACACGACTCTTTACACTTCACATTTGGTTGTTGCTGTTGTTGTTGTTGTTGTTGTTGTTGTTGTTGTTGTTGTTAGCGTTGTTAATTTTTATAATTTTGTATTTTTTAATATATATATAGTTATCTTACGTATATGATAATTTTTTGCTTTTTATTTGTTTATTTATTTATTTATTTATTTATTTATTTTCATTACTATTACGTTTCTATATTTTTTCTCGTCTTATCCCCCATCCCCCCGTAACCCATACCGTAAATCGTAAGAGTGGTAGCTTGTAAGTAATGGTTGTAAGATGGTACGGAAATGTTTATATTTAATATATTATATAATTATATTTAAGACACGAAAAACCAATGCCTTCGCCACGTACGATCCACTGTACAAATATATATTTGTATATTACTTTTTTCAATAGTATAATCGAAATATTTCATATTATGCATTATTATTATTATTATTATTATTATTATTGCTATTAATTATAATATAATTGAATAATAATAATTATAATTAACTGTATTATATTATTTTTTAATAATATATTGTGAATTTGTATATATTTATATATTTGTGTGGGTGGATATAAATTTATATGTATGTAAATATTTATGTGACACCTTCGATTCTGGTCAGTCTCCTTGCCTCTCGGTTTATTAGTGAACAGTAACACCTCTCTGGTCCAAGTCTTCTTTTCCTCTCATATTTAGGTTATGAGTTATGAGTCATCTGCTTCGTAAAATATATTATTAATAATTACGAAAATTCTACATTATCGGCAAAAGTGAAAAAAAAAAAAAAGAAAAAAAAAAAGAAAAAAAGATCTTCGTTTAACTATCGCTATTTCTATCTCTCTTTTCATCTCTTCTTCTTATTTTCATTCTCACTAGCTCCCTCCCTCTTAGGCCGACTGCGCCATCTGCCTTTTTAGTACACTCGTCATCGCGCATCGCGCCCAACTTCTACTCTCTCCTCGCAAATACATGATCATCTTTATTTTTATTTTTTTCTGCTTGTTTTTTTTTTTTTTTTTTCTATATTTTAAAATCGGGCGAAAAAACGTTGAAAAATTCTCTTTCGTATTACTCATCGTGTTATTTCGCTATTGAGTTTTTCTACTCTGTTGAGCTACTTTGAGCCTGAGGACGTGAATGGAAATGAAATTACAACTTATATATAATCGTATGTAATTTCATATATTCATTCACGTATTTATCGATCGATTGTAGTAGCTTGAACGCAGTTTGGGTAAACGAGAACGGTCCACAGATTCCATCAAAGTATTAAAGCGATAATTATATCTAGGATCAAATGATTATACCCTAAATGATCATGTATAAATATGGATTGATATAAAATACTGAGATTTAAACAAAATTTCTGACATAGCGGTAAATTCATGACTCTTGAACCTCGAGCATGGGGGGTTATGGGAGGGCTGTGTGGACCCCTGGGGGCGTGTGGCTCGCTAACAAACAGACAGGCATATATTCCCCATTCAAAACCCCTTCTAGATCGGATTATTTCATTTTCATTGTTATTTATCTTTTTTTTCACTCTGTCATATATATATATATATATATATATATATGGGCAGATCCACTACTTTTCGACCGCAGCCTGCGGGCTTGGGTCTGCGATTTGGCCGCCGATTTTTTCCAAGGAAGTAGGTTCTAAGAAAAGATGATCTTCCAAATTTGAACTCAATGTAAAGAAATTTTATGGCTGTAGAAATTTTGGAAATAAAAAAAAAAATCAATTTTTTAGCCATTTTCACGATTTTTTAATGCGAGCTCTATGAAGCTTAAAGACTCGTATGAAGCGGCATTTCTCTTCTTCAATCTTGTATTTTCGAAAAAAAAAAAAAAATAGTTTTTTACTCCAAACGAAAATCCGCTTAAATTAGCACCCTTTTCTTGAATTACTATTTTCACAAAATTTCGCGTATTTTTGAAACGCTGCCGGGGCAACAATTTTCCAAGTAGACGTCTTTAAGATGGCACAAATTTTTTATCTAGGTACATTCTATCATTATTTACACTAATTTTTAAATATTACGACGTTCCTTTTTGTACACGGCCTCTCAAATCTGATTGATTTCTGAAAAATCGCTGTTTTCAGATAGCTGTAACTTTTATCCATTAGAACGAAATTGCTTGAAATTTTCAGGGAATGTACTTTATTCTATCCTCAAACAACACTAAAAATTTCAAGAATGGGTTTGAGCTGGTTAGCGAGCTGTAAATTTTTTAAATGTTAAAATTTCTCACATTTTTTTACATGTTTATGGCAGTATTAATAATTTTGATGTTTAAAAGTGATAATTTATGATGTTCATTTGAATGATTTAAATTTTATTCAAAATGATAATTCATTTTTTTCATGTGTATGGCAATATTGATAATGCCTGCCATAAACTTGTAGAAAAATAAGAAAAACTTGAGCATTCAAAAAAATTCACAGCTCGCTAACCAGCTCAAACCTATTCTTGAAATTTTCGGTGTTCTTTGGGGATAGAATAAAGTATATTCCCTGAAAATTTCAAGCAATTTCGTTATAATAGAAAAAAGTTACAGCTATCTAAAAACAGGGATTTTTCAGAAATCAGTTAGATTTGAGAGGCCGTACATAAAAAGGAACGTGGTAATATATAAAAATTAGTGTAGGTAGTTATAGATTATACCTAGACGAAAAATTTAAGCCATTTTATAGCCGTTTACTCGAAAAATTCTCGCCCCGGCAGCGTTTGAAAAATACGCGAAATTTTGTTAAGATAGTAATTTAAGAAAAGGGTGCTAATCAAACCGAATTTTGGTTTAGAGTGAAAAACTATTTTTTTCTTGAAAATACAAGATTAAAAAAGCGAAATGCCGCTCCATTCGAGTCTTTATGCTTCATAGAGCTTTAGATAAAAAATAACTTTTTAAAAATTTCCAAAATTTCTACAGCCATCAAATTTCTTCATATTGAATTCAAATTTGGAAGATCGTCTTCTTTTATAACCTACTTTCTTGGGAAAAATCGGCAGCCAAATCGCTGGCCCAAGCGCGCAGGCTGCGGTCGAAAAGTAATCGATCTGCCCATATATATATATTCGTCTCCATAACCTTGTTGTCATGCATTTATGTTTGCCTCTTTCTTTCATTCTGTCCACCACTGTGTCCCAAACACGCCCAAGACTCTGCGTCTCGTATATGTTTCGTAACTTCCGGTTCTTTGGATTCCTCGAGAGTAAGACGCAGCGACGCCACGCGTCATATTTAATACGATCGACAATAATAATTCATGCAGCATTTTTTCCATATATCGTAATTTTTTCGCTTCCCTTTTCAATATTCGCCGGGTGTGACTTTCGACAAATTCGAAACTCGCAATCCCGGTAGTTCCGAATCATCAGCCATTGAGGCTTTTTAGTGCAAACCTCGTAACGTATTTTCCAAGAGTTCAAATAATTTATTGGCTTTACGGAAAAATCATTTTTTTAATGCGCTTAAGCCAATTTCAATATTTCTAGCCATTTTTTTGTAGTAAATTGTTTCCATAACTCAAAAAAATCAAATATTCGCGCTAACCGGAAGTTGGCTTTGTAACTCGTATGTGGCGTTCGAAAAAATAAGGGAAAAACAAAGGCAAATTGTTCTCGATCGATTCTTTTGAACTCTGTGCATTCTATTTCTCTCTCTCTCTCTCTATCTCTCTTTCTCTCTCTCTCTCTCTCTCTCTCTCTCTCTCTCTCTCTCTCTCTCTAAACTCTTTCTCTCTGTCATTCTTGGACTCTGCCATCCAAAAAAACAAAGAAAAAATCCTCACTGTGATACGAAAACTGAAAATCCTCCGAAGGTAAAATTTTCGCGCGAGGTTGTGCTACGTTCACGTCTCGAGTCCGCCAATAACAAAGCAGGCGACGTGAAACAAAAAATTAAAAAAAAAAAAAAAAATAATAATAATAATAATAATAAAAAAACAAACCAAAGAAAAAGAAAAAAATGAAAAAAATTCGATAAATCAGATGCAGGCAAGCTTAATTGGCACACTCCTTCCACATTATTCTTACAGCTGAATGATTATGAGATTCGGAAAGGCAAAAAGATTGGTGTTACCGTATCTTATAACAATCACCGCTTGTTTGTGGGAAATATTCCAAAGAATCGAGACCGAGATGACTTGTTCGAAGAGTTTACAAAGCACGCACGTAAGTTGAAAATTGCCCTTAAATCAGCAGGCAGTGTAATTCATGAAACAAAAAAAAACAAACGAAAAAATTTTTTTTCAATGAAAAAAAAAAAAAAAAAACAAAAAAAATTAAACCAAACCAAATTTAAAAAATAAAAAGTAATTTATTTTTCCTGTACGGTGGCTAATTGAGAATGGTCAACCGATCGAGTGAATGTTAACCCGAGTGTACGAAAAATAACGCTGTGCTTTTTTTGTTCAGTGTGAATGTGAACAAACAAAAAAATCGATTTGGACAAAAAACAAATTATCTGTCAGGTTCATCATCGTCGTACACCGTAACAATTTCGCGAATTGCTTTTCCCCTGGGATTTTGTTCGTCCACTTCCGCATTAAAACTGGGGATGCCCGATTTTTATGAATATTGTCCGCTCGTTTTTTTTTTTTTTTTCCTTCAAATTATTGATCGCCCTTTTGCTACCGTGTCGCAATTATCTTTGAAAAAGTGTTTATTGGTCTTGAGTACACATTTTCCAGAGAAATCGAATGCTAATTGCTTATTTTATATTTCCAAAATAAAATATCGGTATATTTGCCCGTAAAGTTTATAATAAATCATTTCTTTCAAAATATCGAGCATCCCTGAACAAAAACAGTGAGAAGAAATCGAAAAAAAAAAAAACAAAACCAATTAACGAGAGGTGCCAGGTGGGTCCGATCCATTCCCTCGCACTTGACTTCCACAATTAATCTTTCTCTTTCTCTTCCTCCACCTCCCTCTCTTTCTCTCTCTCTCTTTCTCTCTCTCTCTCGCTCGCTCTCTCTCTCTCTCTCTTTCTCTCTTTCTCTCACTTACCTTCGGTTATTGTATCTCACGTGTTTATTTTTTTCATTCACGTATTCGAATCAGTCGCATTTCCGATAGGCTCTCCGCAAAAACCAGCAGATGTCATTTTATCACGTTCATATTCCTCCTAGTAATTCTGCTAATCGGGCTTAACCAAAACGTGAGAGAGATCAACGAAAAAAAAAGTTTGAAGCACGAATTTCTTGTCATTTCCATTCAGCACATTCGTATTGTTTGTTTTTCGATCGAGCATATATTTTTTTTTTTTCTTTTCTCTAATTATTCGCCTGGACATCGTTCCACAAAATGTCCACTATGTTTGTACAGAATAGCCAAAGTGATTGCCTCATTAAAAAAGAAATAAAATCAATTGAAAACTGGTCGATCGATTTCCTTGAAACTTTGCGATTGTGGCATAAATCAAAGCAAGAAAAATTTATTATCACCAAAAGTGGCAGTTTGAAGGCTATTTTCTCTTCGCGACGCGAGCGTCACCAGTGGTGCAGCCTAGGGGGTTTTTTGTTTACTCGCTCGACTGATTTTTCTCTAGTAATTCGCTTCATTTCTCTGTTTCATAGAATTTATTATTTCCAGATCTTTCTTACGTGTGTGTGTGTGTGTGTGTGTGTGTGTGTGTGTGTGTGTGTGTGTGTGTGCGCGTGTGCGTGGGTGTGTGTGCAATTATTTTACATTTTGAAATCTTGAACGCCCTCGCCCCCTCGTTTGCTTAAGCGTGCAGTGATTTTTTTGTTCTTGATAAACATAAAGCCAAATTCTCATTGGCTTCTGTCTCTTCCTTTCATATTTCTCATCTTGACTGTTTTTTTCTCCCCCGCAGTCTATCTCGGTTCTGTATCGGGGAAGTGTGACGATTTTTTTCTTTCTTTTCCTTTTACGTTTTTGATTATGCAACTTTACGAACGGTTGTAGGGAGATTTTTATGCATGTTTCGATATTAATTTAGACCGCGGAAATTATTTTAGGGGATTGCTACTTTTGCATCCGTGTTTTTCCTTTTTTTGACACCCCGAAAACGTCCGTGGACTGAAATTCGACGTTTCTAGTATTTATTAACCCTAGAAGTACGCACACATTTTTTTGCTGCCTACTTGTACAAACTGGGTCTGTGAGACCCGGTTCATTCGGTAATGATATGGCTCCCACAAAACTGGCTTTATTAAACAAAAATTCTCAAATAGGAATTTCCATATAAAAACCGTTTGCTGTGAAGAAAATCGCGAGTTTTGCACTTTTTTCTCGGATCTCTTAGACCCAAGAGTACTCCCAGGGTTAAGGTTATATGGCTGCTTCATACTAGTCAAATGAGTTCTAAATTTTGAAAATATGTTTATGTAAAGTTCAATGCATTAATTAAATTAATTGAAGGTTGATGTGTATTACAGCATGTCTTATTAACCTTAAAAAAAATTAATAACGATAGATTAGCGAAATCATCAATTGATAATTGCAAAATTCCACGATGTCATATTTTTATCGAGATTTTTCAAAGAATAATCCGTATTTTTCAACCGATTTTAATGCACCACGTCTTATTTTGTTCCTCAAGAGATCTTCTACGAATTCACCGCGTAGATTTTTTTCTAAACTTGTTAATATGAAAATTAGAGCGATTGGTTTGCAAAGATTTTTTTTAGCCAATTAAACAATTGGCTGCAACAGTAAAACGATGAAACTGAAAAAAAAATCCATATGGTGAATTTGTAGAGGAACAAAATGAGACGTGGTGCATTAAAATCAGTTGAAAAATATGGATTATTCTTTGAAAAATCTCCATGAAAATGTGATATCGTGGAATTTTGCATTTATCAGTTGAAGGATTTGCAAATCTATTGTTATTAATATTTTTTTAGGTTAATAAGACATGCTGTAATACAAATCAACCGTCAATTCATTTAATTAGTGCATTAAACTATGGATAAACGTATTTTGAAAATGTAGCACTCATTTGACTAGTCTGCATCAGCTATTTTACCTTAATCGTCGGTTAACAAATGTTTATTCCCTAAACGGCATCACCGAGTACGAAAGACAAACTGACCCAATATTTAACTGAAATTTAGTTCAACGCGTACTTAAATTAAGTTTTATCATTTTCATCCTTAAAATCCTTAAAATTTCTATCTTCATTGTGAAAAATAGATTCGAATTTTTGCGTCAACGCATTTGCATATTTTCTCTTTCGAAGTCTTTCTATCATCGGAGATTTTTTTTTTTTAAGTGTTCTTATTATTGTTACGTACTTTTCAAGTTTGTTATTTTTTATTTTCCCTTTTTGAACGATTTTAAATCCCCGTGCCCAATATATAGAGCTAAACTGAGAGGAAGGGTAGACTGAATTTTTTTTATCCCTGTTTATATTCCATATTTTACATTTTCATTTTATTTAATCGAAGCTTTAATCGAACAAACGAAAATAGAATCGCGATTCGAAATTTCGATACGAGCTGTGGAACGTGATGGTGTCACTGAAAACAGAGTTTTTTTTGTTGTTTTTTTTTTTTATGATCATAGCTAAGAAATATATAATTTTTCTAATCGTTAACGCATAGTTTTTTTCAATTCAGATGTCAAAATCAAGATGGCAGAAAATGTTAATGTTAAAAAAAATAGCCTTTAGTTTTAATAACGATAATTAATCGGTCCATCTCTGTTCTAACCTTAAAAATACATTCTTTAACGGGATTTCCATTAACTTTTTAACTTTTTAAATTAAATAATAAATAGGGCCTCAGCGAAAAAGTATTCAGAGAAACGTCAGTCTGTTTTTACATGTTTCAGTGGAAAAACTTGGTATTTACAAAGTTTGAAGTTCGTCTACCGACCAGTCGCAAAAAAAAGAAAATCCTCTCCCGCAAAAATTTCGAAAATGCTGCTTTCAAATAAAACCTCCCATTTTTCCCCGGCTCGTTGGATGATATTTTCCAAAATTGATCGAAGTTCAAAATATGTGTTGAAAATAAAGAAATAAGTACATCGATCCTTTGATTTCCCGACAATTTAACTTTTAATCGTTCAAGTAGTTCGCATTTACTAGTCAAAGGGTTAATTTAGAAATGGAATTATAAAAAATTATGATACTTCGTGAAGAAAACGAATCCCGGCCAATTCATATCACTTATACGATTTTGCAATTGTGATTATTATTGTAAATTTTGTAATTGAAAGTTAAATTTTTAAAATATAGTTTGTAATTATTTTTATTGAAAGGTTTGAATTTCTCCTGATCATCAAACGAGCTGTAAAAACAAATCCAAAACAATGCTACAAAACAACGAGCTCACATATTTTTTCTCTTTCAAATCCCACTTCAATCACTAATTATTTGCGAAAATTCCGACGAAGAAGAAAGAAAAAATCCACCAACGACTGTACAAACGGATACGACAGCGACGACGAAAACTGGGGTGGGGGGAAAAGGAAAAATATAGAAAAAAGGGAAACGGTGCATGCTGTTTTTTTTTCTATGGGAAATAGAAATAGCGAATTTTGGGAGTTAAAAGAAATATATTTATTTAAATAAAAAATTCTCCATCAAATAAATGTCCATACAAAATGAGGGTTAAAAAAGTTGGCAGGGACGCGTGGTGGAAAAGTCGAGAAAAAAAAACGTTAAAACGTTTCGAAAAACATAAATACAACATTTTTCAAATTAATTTCAAAAAATGCAAAAAAAAAAAAGATTTTTGTTAATGAGTATAATATTTTTCTCTTTCATTTTTCGTGTACAATAAATATAGAAGTAAATAAATAAGAAGTAAAATAATTAAATAATTGATAAGCGGGGAATAAAAAGCAATAAAATGTTGAGTAGAATTTTTTTATTTTTTATTTTTGGGTAAATGAAAAATTCATTTTCAAATATAGTAGAGGAAAAAAGAAGAAAGAATTCATCTAATCGTCGAAAAAACGCTTATATGTGACCAATAAAGCTTGTACCTTACGTGTTTTTTGTGTTGATTTTTTCTCGATAAAATCTAGCCGGGCTGACCGAGGTGATTATCTACAGCTCGCCGGACGACAAAAAGAAGAACAGGGGTTTCTGTTTTCTTGAGTACGAGTCCCACAAATCGGCCTCTTTGGCCAAACGAAGATTAAGCACAGGACGCATCAAAGTTTGGGGCTGCGACATTATTGTCGATTGGGCTGATCCCCAGGAAGAACCCGACGAGCAAACCATGTCCAAAGTATGTTTTTTTTTTTCAGCCCAATCCGTAGCCATGCGTGGCTCATATATACGCCCACGTTCAACTCCCCAATACGGACCATTGAAAATGTTCAAAATCAAACGTGACGTCTTTTATACGTTTTTTAGATAAAAATTTTCAAATTATTTTTTATAATACCTAAAACAATCTTTTAACTGTTGATAAAATATTTTCTTCATGAAGAAAAAAATCAATTTTTTTTGTCACTAAACTTGATTCAATATTATAATTTTTTTAACTTTTTTCCGTTTTATCTTCTTTTTTTTTTTATTAATGTTTCCTGTGAAATTTGATTGTAACATTATTTCATTTTCTTCCTCAGGTACGTGTTTTGTACGTTCGAAATTTGACACAAGATTGCTCAGAGGAAAAGCTCAAGGAATGTTTCGAGATGTTCGGCAAAGTCGACAGGGTCAAGAAAATAAAGGACTACGCTTTTATACACTTTGAAGATAGGGACAATGCTGTTAAGGTAAACAACAAAGAATGTTTTTTTTATTTTTCATAATACTTTTTCAGATTTTAATGTACAATACAATTTGATTGTAATAATATTTGAAAAATGAATTATTAAAATTCATCGTCAAATAGTATCATGAAAAACGATAATTAAATTTAAATATTCAAATGAAACGAGAAAATTAGTCATTTCGAGCGTTTGAATATCATCTTGATTATGTTTTTTCTTTATTTTCTTTTAGGCTATGAGGGAGTTACACGGTAAGGAAATCAGTGGGTCGCACATACAGGTTGCTTTGGCGAAACCTCCGTTCGACAAGAAGAAGAAGGAAGATATGTTGCGAGCGAGGGAACGTAGAATGATGCAAACGATGCAAGGTCGTAGCGGGTAAGTTGATCATTTTTACGTTGCGAAATATGTAATTAAAATGCAATGGAATCCAGCAAAGCCAGTATTTGGATGAGTGACCCTTCAGCTACAGTGACCGGTTCGCGCTTCGATCGCTGAGCCGGAGACAGTTTTTCTGAATTTTAGATGGTGGTGACCAACTAAAATCTCACTAAAAATATATCTACCTATAAAAGCTGGCGATTTTCCAGTTTCCCTGGAGCCTCGTGCAAATGCATAACAGTAGTGCATTAGGAGAAAGATATGCTGTGGGAAACATTCTTCGGGGATCTCGGAAGAAAATGGAAATTAATGTCGTGAGAGTGAAATCGGGATCGTAAAAGCCCGACAAACGTATACGAAAGAACAAGAAAAAAAGTTTTGATTCGTTGTTTTTCGCACTTGTTACATACAACCGCACTAGTGCAGTAAAGTAAGACAAAAGACGAATCGTTGAGAAATAAGCCACTTTCCGCGCACCATGCATCAATCGAAAATCAAACTTTCGAGGCAGGTATCGCAAAATAGTATATTACGCCAATAGGGAAGAAAAGTAGACTATGTCAAACCGCGTCCGGAATTGCCACCGGAGCCGAAGGTAAGGGTGGCAAGCACGCGGTTTGGGATGGCCTCTATCCCTCCTGTGTGTGCGTATACTATTTTTTATCATATTTCCGCGGAAAATTCGACTTACGCGAGGCGGAAAATCGAATTTTCCGTGGAGGTGTGGTAAAAAGAATTTTTCAAGTTTGTAAATTTGGAAAATTTTGCGAGAAAGTCACGAGAAGCCAGAAAACAAAAACTTTCGCCACAATATTTGTCATAATAGTTTGATTTTTCAGATTAATCAATATGTTATTATTGAAAAATAGAAAATTTATATATATTTTCTCATATAATGAGATTCTCTTTATGAACCCATTTTTTAATATAGCTCTTCGTAATATCAGTTTTAATCGGTAGGAAGAATCATAATGTGACATTCTTAGAAAATACTGAATATTTATTATGTTCGTTTTTTTTTTAAGGGAGCCTGCGTTCGATTTTCGTGGGTCTCCGTCACACCCAAGCATGGGTGGACCCATGCCAGGAGGGCGTGGATCCGGTCAGGGTCCTCGTGGTTCAGGCGCGGGTATGAGACCACCGATGGGCCGCGGCGATTATGGTAAGTCACTACTCCAATGTTAAATTTTAATTTCTTGTTGTTTAATTTTATTGGTTCATCTAGTAATTGATTTCTTTCAATTATTTATTTATTTGTTTATTTATCCATTTTTCGTGGATCATACTTGGTATTATTTATTAATTACAATGAATTGTTATTTTCGGATCAAACTTAAAATTGGACTTTTCCGAATTCCCAATAGAATCGCAGACATCTTTAAATCTCGTTGGTTCTGACCTCATTTCCATTTTTACTCATTATCATTCCAAATATTCGTTGTTCGTTTATTTATTGTGTTCTTTCCCCAAGTTTTTGGGGATCGTATTGTTTTTTCATTTCAATTATTTATTATCTATTTCAATCGTTTCTTTGATAAATCCTCGCGCATTCTGTTCATTAAAAAAGTCCACGTTCATCGTCTTTTCATGCAAACACTCTTTAGTTCCGTTATTTATTTATTATGTTTTTCATTAATTAACTTTAAAAAAAATTCTAATCAACATTTTTAACACAGACGTCCCGCATGCTTTTGGGAATTTTTCCTTTAACCTCGGCTTACGCGCATGACAGGCAACTTTTGACAGTGTGAACATACGTTAATTTTACTATTATTTGTGTATTTATTCATTTATTATGGTTATTTTTTTTTTTTTTTCTTTTTTTGAAAGTTTTGCATTTCCAATTTTTTCCATCGAAATCCTCGCTCGGCGTTATTTGATGTTACATATTTTTTTTCTCATCTTTTCGTAAATTTGGGAAAGACGCTTTATCCAACAAATAAAGTAACCATTTAAAATTATTTATCATTATTTTTCTTTCAAAATCGACTTTTACTATTCGAAATAATTTCGATAATTCTTATTTGTTTCAAAAAATCGACTCTGTATTTGCTAATTTTTGTGCTGTTATAAACAAGACAGATTTTTTGTATTTTTTTTTTTTTTACCAAATTCTCAAAGTTTAAAAGAATAATTCAATACACTCGATTTGTGCCAAAAAAAAAATTAGGACGGATCATAGTTATCATTCACCCATCCACGTTCCCCATACAACCGAATTGACCCTGGCGAAACAAAAGTTTGGCATGCGTTTTTTTCTCATTTTTTTGTATTTTCGAAATAATTGTTTGTTTTTTTATTTTTATTTTTATTATTTTTCAATTTTTTTTATTGGGAGCAGCCATAGTTCGAGGTACAAATATATGTTAATTAAAATTCGTATTTTGTTTTTCCCGCACACTGTATTTATTTTTTTGTTTTTTTCTTTTTCTTTTTTTTGTTTTAATTTTTGTTTTCGCTATTTGCAAAAACGCAAACTAAACTGTGTGTCAGTAAATGTAGTAGTTGTGTGTATTTTTCGTTCTCACTGCGAATAATAGAAATATATGACAACAAAAAACATCGGAAAAAATTTCAACAGGTCTGTTTACAGCTACCAAGGAAATGGGTAAGCTGGGTTACAATTTAATTACGTGAATGTTGTAGAAAAAGAAGTTATTTTTTTTCACGTTGAATACTTGATCTTTCTCCTAAATATTGCTATAATTTTTTGTTTTCCTTTTCATCACCGTCCAGCTTGCGTTCATTAAAAACATTTATTTTTCATCGATTATTTTCGCAATAATTACCAACCGAAGGTGGGTGTACGCAATTAGAAGGAATAATTTTTCTACTTTGGCTAATAACGGGCCGGGGATTTACGCGTACGTCGCGTCAATCCCTGCAATTTGGGCAAATCGCCTTAGTAAACAAGCCCTCGAAACTCGATGCATTACCTCGATTTTTTTTTTACGACGTTATTGGGGCTTACCAACGAAGAAAATAAAAAAGAAAGTAATCTGGGGGCAACGAGCGAAATATATAGTAAAATTTTCAATTAATCGACCGTGCAAGATTACGCGACCGCGATAAGTAGTGGGACGTTTTTTAGGCGAAAATCGTTGCGAGATTTCTGGAAATGCAAAATTTCGTTTTAGTTTTTCCTTAATATACTAATTGAGACCGACAGCTTCATTTGCGTTTGATTTTTTTTTCTTCCACAACGCACAGCGTTAGAAAAAGTTTATTTCGTCGATACGAAAAAAAAAAGAACATTGTTTTCCAAATTTTTTCTACAACGTATCTTTTCCCGGCATGCATTTATTGTATTTTCAAGAAATAAAAATTTCAACTCGTAGAAAGGAGTTACTAAATTTGAAAAGTTTTTTGTGCAATCGAGAGAAAGAACGAACGAAAGAGAGAAAGATAGAAAGAGAGAAATTGGTTTTTAAATTTGGGTCTATTTGTAATGTGTGTTTTTATAGATTATGATTACGACTATTACGGTTATGGGGATTATCGAGGTGGCTACAGTGATCCATATTACGATGACTATTATCGATACGAAGATTACTATTATGCGCCGCCTCCGCCACCTGCCAGAGGGAGAGGCAGGCAGCCTCAATCGGTGGGTCGCCTTTTTCATGGTTTTAAAGTCTCGTTTATTCATTGTCGATTGTTAAACAAAATATTTTTTTTTTTTTTTTTTTTTTCATTTTTTCAAATTTTTTCTGTTTTGTTATTTCAAATTTTTTTCTCTTTTATCAGATACGATACTTTCTCATTTTGAAATATCTATTATTTTATTCTATTTCGAAGTTGGCGGTAGTTTGATTGTGGCACAGTGTTCGCGGATTCCCAATATATATTTTGCCTATCACGGATGCGTTTGTGTATATATACATACATATCCATATATATATATATATATATATAAACGCATCAACACCTCGCCTTGTGTACGTAGCCCAATAAAAAGCCCTTAAACGAATCACTCATCATAATTCTTGAGCCCATCCCATTTTCCCGCACTCATACAGCCTCTGCTCGTGGGTTGTCATTACACGACTACCAACCTACTGTCTTTTTTAACACACATTGCCTAATCGATTTGTGCTCGCTTCGAATAATCCACTAATTCATCGCGAGGGATTGTGACTTTTTCCTTTGTTTTTTTTTTTTTTTTACTTACATTTGTTCATTTTTTTCTTATTAATTCTAAACGGCATTTAATCCTCCCCCAGCCCCTCGCCCTCTCTACCGGATACAACGCACAAAATTTCACGCAGTTCTGGCACAATTGTAGTTACGTTTTTTTTTCTTTTTTTTTTCTTTTTTTTTTTTTTTCATTTCGTCTCTCACTCTCATGTGTTACTTTTGGAGAGTCGCGAAAGCCATCTCATCTCCACTAGTTTTGTTGTAACACGGTGATGATGCCCCCACAGTGGTGCTATCTGTTCTAATTTGCATCTTCGCACTTCCGGTTCGGTTTTCGTATTTCCTTTCTTCATGATGAATTTGAACGTAATGAGATTGTAGATTTTGACTTCGAGGCTCGTATTCGAAGATTTCGACAAATTTGAATTCCATATTTCTTGCTACCAGGCAAGAAGCTGCCGTGAGCATTACGCGATTGGAGTGAGATAAAAATCGATTATATGAGCCCACTTCCGGATGTGGTTAAGATTTCAAACGATAGAAGGTGCGCGCGCCAGAAGAAATAAACCTGAAACAAAGCATGGCGCACTGTACCTCGTACATCGTATTCGCCCATTTTCATCGAACATTCATTATTGTATTTTGATATCTCCCCATGGTAATCCACGAACACATTGCCACACTCAAATTCCTTGCGCTATCATATCTGAGCCATCGTAGACCCATTCGAAATGATATTACGTCAAAAGAAAATATGACGCAGGGCATTAAATAATGACGATTAACCAAAGCCGGGAAAAGCTCAGATCACAATTAATCATGGGGTTTAAGAAGGATCATCGGAAAAGATACAATTCGACTAAAATCAATAACCAATGAATAACGGTGATAATAAAAAAAGCAAATAAAAAAAGAATGAAGAAGCATCGCTGGGGTAGGACGTTGAATCGGTGAAAGCTGGGAGTTCATACAAACGGTGTAATTTCGTAGGCTCCCCCTAATGTACAGAAGTGCACTTTTAGCCTTGTTCCTACAGGTTCGAAGAATCCCTGCAATCGTAATGTAAAAAAAAAAAAAAAAAACAAAAAACAAAAATCAAAATACGCTCACGTTCACTGAACTGCGCTAGGGCGAATAACGACTTAAAACTATATGACGAATATACCGGTAATTTTGCAGATTAAGCAACGTTGCATCTCTCGTGGCTCGGATATGATTCGCATGTATAAGCACTTTTTTTTTCGACGTCAAGTTGCAGGCTTGTCAAAAAAATGTGCAAGCGGGAGCAGTTGGGCACCCTGCCGGCATCGTTACGACACTGTCATCAACCTTATTTAATTTTGTTTTGGCTCTTGTTGCTTTTTTTCTACATCTGTAGCTTATTTGATTTTTTTTCACATTAGATATCGCATCGAACTTTTTCTCCGCAAGAGCGCGGGTCCCGCTGCGTTCACGTTGTAATAGGCGCAAAAAAAGATTAAAACGGCGATATTTTAAAATTTCGGCAGTACTGCAAATTTTCGTAATTCTTTATAAACTTAACATTTTTGTTCGGATGTATATGGGGATGTTAATCAACGTTGAACCAGAGAAATCTTTTTCCAACGATGAAAACGGTCATTAAGGCGATATATCGATCTATCAGAGTTTTTGAGAGACAAAAAAGTTACGCGTTGTTCACCTTTCATCAGAGAATAAGGTGTAACTTTTTTTTCTCGAAACGTCAAATTTCTTCGAGAATAATGGGAATCTGCTTTTCAGATAACTCCCTCGCACTCATGAAACTGATAGAGTGCCTTAACAAAAAATCAAATCGTTTCCTTCTATTTTTTGTCGAAGTTTCATAAACTTGAGTGTTGTAAAAACTTACGGCGACTGCGGGGGCGTGTCTTATTTGCTCGCAGGTCTAGGGCCGTTTCCACTGACGGCAAGTCCAAACTTATCGCATTTGCAAATGCGCCTTGAACCGCGTTGATAGTGACTTTCCTTGTAATGAAAAAAATATGAATGCAGAGAAAAGGCGCCTCGCGTTCTTAACGAAGTAAAAGTTGGACGCAATATTTTAAGTATTTGTACAGCTTTTTTGAAACTATAACGGACGATAGCTCCGCTCAGATAACGAGACGCAGACTTTTTTCAATGTTTTGTATTGCAGACTCGTCAGTCCCCGCTGACTATCGTTCGTGTACACTGTTTTTATGTAAACAATCATCACAATATTGTAGCGTGTGTACACATGTATATTTGCCTTTATATACATATGCATATGCTAATTATTTTTGAGTTTGTTCACCTAGGTGGCGCCATGTGACTCGTGGCTATTTACGAAAGTGAAAGTAATCGAATGAGTGCGCGTGTGTATGCGAAAAAAGTGAGCGAGAGAGAGAGAGAGAAAGAGAGAGAGAAAGAGAAAGAGAGAGGGAGAGAGGGGGGAGAGAGGGGGGGAGAGGTGGGGAGGGGGGGAGGGAGGGAGGGAGGGAGGGAGGGAGGGAGGGAGGGAGGGAGGGAGGGAGGGAGAGAGAGAGAGAGAGAGAGAGAGAGAGAGAGAGAGAGAGAGAGAGAGAGAGAGAGAGAGGGGGGGGGGGGAGGAGAGAGAGAGAGAGAGAGAGAGAGAGAGAGAGAGAGAGAGAGAGAGAGAGAGAGAGAGAGAGAGAGAGAGAGAGAGAGCCTCTTTCAGCTGCTTCGCTTGAATACACTATTTAACAATAAAAAAATAACCTGCACCTGCCAAAAAATATCTGCTTTATCTCACACGCGCATCAAAAGGTCGTAAGAGCTGCAACCCCGCTTACGCCGTACACTAAGCTGCTTTTACGTATAATATGCTTTCGTATGACTTTTGTTCTAGCTGCCAGTGCAGTAGGTTGTGTTGCTTAAAAGTTCCTTTCGTCCACCAATAGAGTTCGCTTATTCACACTTATACTACAATTGCTGGATTATACCTACGCTAACCTCCCGCCGCTGTGTATGCAAACAAATTCACGCTGGTTAGTAAAGACATTTGTCCTTATAGGTTGAAGTCCCGTCCAATCGCTTTTTATCATCCTCTTATTCGCAATTATTCCCTGCCCCCCGCTCCCAACTCTCGGCAATCATGTCCCTGTCGTCTGTTTATTTATTTTTATCACCACACACTATAGATTACAATTTTATCCAGCTGCATTTGCCGCAATTAAACGAATATCAATTAGAAACTGTCCTAACGAAAACCTCAGAATTTCAATCCTCTCTCCCCTGGTTATTTTTTCTGCCCGAGTATACACACGTGCCTGTACTCGTCAAGTATCAAACTCGTGTTTCATTTTTAGCATCATCTTATCTCAATATTTATTTATTACTAATGCTACTATTTTTATCGTTAATATGTTCAAAAATTTAGTTTATACCTTTGATTTGGTGACAAAAAGAGGGACGACAAGAATGTTCTAGTTTTTTTGCTTCAAAGAGTTGGTGACTTTTACGGTTTTGTTCTGGTTTGACACAGTCGTGACGAAAATTATATATTCGAGGGACCCTCCTCATACAGCATCTAAAGGCGGGTTGTTCCAACTTCTAGGTAGCTTATCTGGCGGTTAAAAGGTTGGAACAACCTGCCTTAAGGGTATGGGTCAATCGGTATCTCGCCACTGTGAGTGCGAGAGAGATAGTTGCAAATTTCGAAAGTGAAATTCTTCGACACGGTTTGACCGATTACTAAAAGGCCCTGTCAGCCCATTTTTGCTATCGTCCTGCGTGGGCTGACAGAACTTTTTTGTAATCGGTCAATTCGTATCGAAGAATTTCAACTTCGAAAATTCGAGGTGAGGTTAGGTGACTGATCCATCCTCTTGAGGGGAGCAACCACTTTAGGAGACCGAAAATTAGATGATTTTTTGGATTTTTTTTTACTGTGAAAAAAAAAAAACGGAAATTTCCGCAACTCTGACAATAATTTATTCATATTTTCATACATCTCTGGTAATTTTTTCAAGTTATTTCATGCATTGATTAAGGTGTAATCCGCTGCGTCCCTTGGCGTGTCCTCATCGTCGTTGTCGATTTGCGGGAATTGTGCAGCTCGCAATTCGCATCTGAAATAGTCCAACAAATTTTTATACGTTCTTGAGATGTTTTTTAAGAACATGAACCTAAATTTTGAAAAAAAATCGAGAATTGAATGTTGGAACATGTTTGAAAAAAATGATCGATTTTTAGCATTTTCCCCCCGGCATTTTGCAATAATAAATATGTTTTAAATAATCTAATCTTTCCAACTTTAGGTTCATGTTTTAAGAAATTATATTATGTAAACGTGTTCCAAATTTGAAGATGATTCATCAATTAGTTTTTGAGTTATGATTCCCGCAAATTGAAAAAATGTCGTCTCGAGAAAAACACGTTTAAAGTTTGAGCGCGCTTGGGAGTCGAGCGGAGAGTTTAACATTTATATACATACCGTTAGAAGGAATCTGAATATCGTTTTGAAATTTTCAGGGTGTATTCTTAAGATATTTTGCTAACGATTTATGAAATGAAAAAAAAAATTGATTTTTTTAAGCATCTAAAGTGGTTGCTCGCCTTAAAAGTATGGATCAGTCACCTGACCTCACCTCGAATTTTCAAAATTGAAATTCTTCGACACGGTTTGACCGAATACAAAAAAGCTCTGACAGCGGATGCGAGACGATGGCAAAAATCCGCTGACAGGGCCTTTTTGCCATCGTCTCGCGTCCGCTGTCAGAGCTTTTTTGTATTCGATCAAACCGTGTCGAAGAATTTCAATTTCAAAAATTCGAGGTGAGATTAGGTGACTGATCCATTCGAGGTCTTATTAGACGTCTTATGTCCGCTTCATAGACATCTTTTGACTACTGTCGTCGTACAGACGTCTACGAAGCGTTCATAAAACATATTATGCATTTTTGCTATTTGGGTTCTGGCGAGTTCCCTTTGTACTCCGAATGCACCTTTTGCAGTCTGGCCAATGGTAAAAATTGTTGGTTCCGATCCCGCGTCCAAGTTTTCTCCTTGATGATGAAGATTTCAGTCAAAAATAGAGATATGCTTTGTTTGACCTTTACGACAGCGCGAGGTCTATCTTTTCTTGTTTCCGAAATATCTGTCGTTCAGGAGAAAACATGGAATTTATAAAACAGTTATTTCTTTCGTACGCGCTGTGACTCATTCAGTCAGTGTTACTGTACCTCAAGATTCTAAAAAGTCACTGATTCAAATTTCGACTAACTGCGATTCAAATGATTAATTTTAATTAGTGCTAAAGAACATTCTTGTCAGCCTGCATTATCCGTTGGAAACAAAAAAAAATTGTAATTCTCACGTCCGAATGGAGAAAAAGTCCTATTTTCATTTAGTTTTTTTTTTTTTTTTTTTTTCATATTTTTTTTTGCTAAATTTTTCTCAACATTCGGCTCCTTCTCAATGAAATATTTCAATTTTAGGCTTCCAGCTTCTAGGTCGCTCATCTGGCGGTTGAAAGCATTGACTTGCAGACCTTTAGCTGCCAGATAGGCTTACCTAGATGTTGGAACAACCCGCCCTTAGAGAACGAGTCGGCTGTGAGAAAAAATAGATGAATGCAAATAAGAGTATCTATGTCAGAATGTTTTTAGAGAATACATTTGAGTCGTAAATATTGCATCCATTGTTGTACAAAAATGGCAGACGTGAAAATTATGCAAAAAAGATTACCAGAAACATAGGAGGGGGGGGGGGGGGGGGGTGATGTCTAGATTAATATATTGGGGTTATTTTTCGTGATACGTAAGAAGCGACATATGGGGTAACGATTGGGTGTGTGTTGTCTGGTTAGGCTGGTCGTGGCCGTGGAGCAGCGGCCCGTGGCCGAATAGTCGGTGGCCCCAAGGCCTCTGGGGTAATCAGGGGGGGTCGCCTAGCACCATCATCAGGGTTCCAAGAACGTGGGGCGCGTGCGGGCGCCCGTGGACGGGTCCGCGCCAAGGGAAGTTTTTCAGGTGAGGATGGTCTGTATCTCCACAAACATTTTTATATTTTTCATTATTTATTATTATTATTATTATTATTATTAATTATTACTATTATCAATATCATTGTTATTTACATTATTATATTAATGCCATTTTTGGACAAGTTCAACTATCGCAAACGACATGTCATTTTTATCACATTACTAACTGCTGCTAGAATTTGCGACCCTCTTTCTTCTGTCACTCTTCTTCTCTTCCGCACTTTTCCTCATTCCACAAACAATTTGCAATATTGTTTGAAACACAATGAAACGTGACCGCATTTGCTTCCATCTTAACCATCAGAGGACGGGACTGGTCCCTTTAAGGACCACCTGTTTGGTCGGAGACTCGTCCTTTTATATATTCGATTTATATATGAATTACACGATTTGAAAGAGGTCGATTTGCACTGAAAATTTCCCGTCCTCTAAAGGTTAACCTCTAATCGGAGCCCTCTCTCTCTCCCTCTACACAACGACTCGTTTGCATATGTGGCGAAATTATTACTTCCATCCTGAATTCATGATTTTTTTTTGCCAATAATGAATCTACAAAAGTTCTAATGTAACTATGAGGCACGATAGTACACAAGGTGGCCCCCCGTCCGTTGCCTTACACACCATCCTATGGCGCCCCTCTATTGTATTTTAATTTAACGAAAACAGTGCTAAGGTTGTAATTCATTTATAGTAGTAAAAAAAGCTAGCCCTCTTTCACAATTCTAAGCTTTCCACATAGTTTTTTTTTTCTAAATTTGTTTAACTTGTAAGTTTAGTACAATCTTAACCGAGTATTTGCCTACAATATTTATATTTTTACCTTTTCCAGGAACTGCTTGCGCGTCTCCCGTTTTCCCGTGACACAGAACCCTCCTCGTCCACCCGCCAGCATCCAAAGCAAAGTCTAGTAGTACAGTAGAATTTGTGTATTATATTATATACCGCTCAATTGTTTGAAACATGTTGTGACGCGTCACTTTATAACCGTAATGCCGATACAAAATGAAAAAAAAAAAAAAAAGAAAAAAAGTACATATTCATAGATATATATACTACATACAAAAAAAAGTTTAGCCTCGGTCGATATTTTTTGGTTATTCCCCGTTAATGGAGGAGTAACTGTGCACGATTGCCAACTGAATGACGGCCAATAGTTTGGTCGGTAAGTCGGTAACCTGCAAAACCAATTGAGTCACAGGCACGATTAGAAACTTGGAATTATTTGAGATTTAAGCAGAAATAATAATAGAAAAGGAGAGTTAAACTGGGCCGCAAATATTCTAACGGGATATTGCTTTGTGATTTGCAGCAGGTAAGCGAAAGTTTGACGGGGGTCACCAGAACCAGGGGGAATCTAAGCGTCGCTTCCAGAGCAGCTGGGGAAACCAGCCACTCGCCCAACAACCATTGGGCAATGCGTGCGGATTGGCGAGTGTGAACGGTGGCGGTGGCAGTGGCGGCAGTGGTGGGGGTGGGGGCGGGGGTTTAAGTGGAGTGGGATTTGGTGACAGATCGGGTATAACGACAGGGGCGACAGCGGGTGGTGACGAACACGAGTGGTACCAGGACTCGTACCATTCGTGGAGCTAACTTGTTCGTCTCTCTGTCCCGTGTTATTAAACACACAACACGCATTAACGCAAATATTTATATATTATATAAATATATACATATATTCGTCCTTGGGGCACTCGATCATCTTCGAGTGCCTGACAAACTGCCGGGACAAATAAGGCACGACCGATAACAAATCAAGGACGTGAAATAAAATCAGAGAAAAAACGATGAGACAGAAAAAGAGAGATGAATATAACATCCAAAGTTGTGCCCAACGTTGATCCGCTTACTCTTCTGGAGAAGAACATGAAAAAATGGGAGAGGAACAAAATTACGGTTTGGTCTCACCACCATTGCCCGCAGTTGTTTCAATTTAATGTACAGTGAGATAAAGAAAGAGAAAGAGAGAGAGAGAGATAGACAGAGAGAGAGAGAGAGAGAGTGTGTGTGAGAGAGAGAGAGATACAGATGTGCCACTGGGACGTTTACTACTACTATTTACATCCGGAGTGACCACAAACCCACCCCTGTACTATTATTATATTAATTATAATGCTATCTCGTAAGTACCACTACTGCATTGTCACATTGTTTACTGCCATGCGAGCGATCGAATGAATGAGCATGTTTTATTAATGTTTTCTTTGTTTTATTTTTTCTCAATTTATCTCACGAATCGATGATAGCAAGCGCCGAAAAAAAAAATTTCAAACGTAATTTGAGAGAATCAATGAGAAGCGAGAATGAGATATAAAAAAAGAATAGCTAGATGTTGGGAGAGATTAAGAGTTTGTGCAACGTTTAGAAAACCGTGATCTTATCAAGTAACGCATATGTTGTTTAAGTGTTTTTTTTTTTTCACATCTCGATCTTCGAGTGGTAAAAGAAAGAAACTAGAACGTGGTTGATTTGTGTGTTTGCGATAAGAATCGCTCAGTTTTTTTTTTTTTTTTTTAAATTATGTAAATGCGTCAGGGGCGAAATGGTCACTATCTCGCTGGGCGGGAAAGAAAGACGCGTAGGAAACAAATGAGATAGACTAAATACTGGGAATTCCCGGAAGGGAGAAATAAACCGGAAACACGCGGTAGCGCCAACTGACGTGGCGGTAGCGCTATCTGTTGAGAGAAGTTAGGAGTGGGAAGCGCCCTCTAGTGAGGCTTTGTTGCAAGCAGAGTGAATGAAACGTAAGAGAGAAAGATTGAGAGGGAGATCAAAATCTCTAGAAAGAAATATTTCCGGGGATTTTTTTCGGATCTGTCTGCGCGCGCGCGCGCGTGTGTGTGTGTGTGTGTGTGTGTGTGTGTGGGTGTGTGTGTGTGTGTGGTGAAAGCGCGCCAAGCGCCAGACCTCCTATTGTTGGTCTATAATGTGTACAGTCAGTAAAACTATTATCATTATTATTATTATTATTATTATTATTATTATTATTATTATTATTATATTATTATTATATTAAGTATGAGCTGTTTTTTAGAGGTTAAGCAGAGATGGCGATCACGTTGTTTCGATCGATGCGACATCTCGCGCGGTTTTTTCAAACTTTTTGAAATTAAGATTCAATCGAGCTTTTCTCGTTCGTTATTTAACTCGGTGCTCACGAAAACGAGTAAAGCAAAAAAACCAAGGAAAAAAAAGACGAAAGTTTATCAATTTGTACAGTCAAAATTGTTTGACGCTAGCGTCAAATGTCGCGATTTATTTATTCTCGTCCAAATTTTAGCGAAAATCGCATTTTCTTCAAAATGCGAAAAATTAGAAAATTGGAAGAAAAAAAAGTGATAAAACAAATACGTTTCGGGGAAAAAGAAATGTAAAATTAGGAGGCTGATATATAACTTTTTTGAGTTTGAGTTTTTTGGCTTTTTGAGAGACATACAGACAAGTACACACGCAAAATATTCACATTCTCGAAAATTACATGCTTTCATGAATTTTTAAAGAAAAAAGAAAGATAACTGGCTACCCGGATCGATCATCGATAATTAGCGATTTTTGCTAAAGAAAAGAAGAAAAAAAGAAAAAAAAAGAAGAAAAAAATTCGAGATGCGATTTGTATACAGAAATACATGAAGAGAGAGAACACCCCCGCGATCAAGGTGTTAACTCGTTGTTATTGTTAGCCTGTTAGTTAATTAGTAAGGAATTGTATAATGTGAGAGGGCGCTGTAGTTGGTCCCTGTCCTTGGAGCCCCCCACTTCCTGCCCCTGAACCCCCTGTTCTGGAAACTATTCAAACTAATGACAATGGGAGTGTAAAAAAAGAAAAAAAATCATTTGAAAAATCACCAAGCGCACTAGTATCGATCGAAAACCGGAAGTGACAAATTGGCATAGGAAAAAATCCTATGTGACACAAAAAAACAACTACTTACAAAATATTGAAGTAATAATTGAAGAGAAAAGCATAAAAATGAATAGAGTTGAAGGTATTAGTTTTTTTTTTTTTTAATGTACATTGAAAACCGAAAGTCGAGCAAAGTATAAACTGCGTTCTTTCGCCATGAGTGTCTGTCATTCGATAACAATAAGAATCATGGAAATTAACGATAATAAACGGCCGAAAACAAAATTATTTCACAGTTCAATCGCTATCCTTGTTTTCACACTAAACAAGGAAAAAAAATAATTGCAACATATGGAACATTTTTTAAATAATAGAGCCAAATATTCTTGCAAACAGTAGCGCCATCTCAACATATATGGAACATAACTACCGAGCCAGATACGAAAAAAATCTGCAGTGTGACACGGTCGAAGGAACGAGCAAAAAAATGTTTCACGTGGAGGCCGAGTCACATGACCAATATAAAAAAACACAAACTTATGAAAGAACGAAAAAAGAAACAATTATGCAAAAAAAAAACGAATGACACGATCGATAGCTCGCAAAACCTCTTATTGATGAGCATTTTTTTTGTTACTTTTTATTCATGTTTTACTTAACTAATTTTTTTTCTACTTCTCGTTACTATTGTATCGGTAGTGAGGAGTAAATTCTAGTAGTAATGATTGCAGATCCCCCATCCTTTCTGACCCCGTCACCACGCCCACATCCAGCAGCCTGAATAACCGCCAATAACAAACGTAATCCATTTTCATTGATCCCACGCCTCAAATTCCCATCATCCGTAGTATTACGTCAAGTTTACAAGTAACGATTTTACCCGAGTTCTTTGTCGATGCAAAATCTCTTACGTTAATCAGTAGCCGTACTTCATTCTTTTTATTCCCTCTCGCCCTCAAGCTCTGCCATTAACGGATTCACCCCCACCCCTCACCCCGCCATCCCACACCTATTTACGTACCAACATATTTATATAAAAGCATAATATCGAGGATACGAATAATTATATAATATTAACAGTACGATAAGAATGCTATTGCTAATCATTACTGAGTGGGTTTTTGTGACATGATATTTCCGTATAAAATTAAAAACAAAAAAAATCACAAATGGTCGACAAACAAAAAAAGGCAAAAAAACGAAGAAAATCGAAGAAAAAAAGAAAGAGAGGCAAAAGAAAAAAAGAATTATAAAAATAAAAATAACACATACATGTATACACATTTCCATTTTAGCCGAGCTCACACACGATTGAAATACCGATTAATAAAATGACTAATGAACAAGAAAAAGCAAACGATTACAGAAATCACTAATCAATATCGATAACGGATTCAAAAAGGTATAAGACATTGAGATGTAATAGGAACTGAAAAAAAAGGAAAAGAAGAAGAGAAGGAGGAGTAGGAGGAGAAGAAGAATAATAAAAAAAAAGAAACGGGAATAAATCACCGGAGTTTTGCTTGCGGGGATAAAGAGGCGCGAGTAGCGAGAGAAAAAAAAGGAAAGAAAAGAAAAAGGAAAAAGAGCACGAAGGCAGTTTTCACGGTGACGAGACTTTAGACTGATCCTAGGTACTAGGCGTTACGATAATTGACCACGCCCCGATAAAAGGGCGCCCTCTAAGTATTGCCCGAAAAGACTCGCTACTTTGGCAACTGACTCCGTCTCCTCGACTCGTGTCCCCTCTCCTCCCTTTTTTATTTTGGTCGCTCTCATGAAAACACCTGTAGCCACGTCACCAACATATTCGATACACACTATATTCGTATATTTTTTTAAAGTATGCGGACGCGCCTTTGGGATAAGTACAACAACGTCATCTGGGGTGATTTTCACCCTACAACGCAACACAATTCACTCAATAATCCAAACCGTAACGAACTATATCTCGTATAATTTATTTCCCGTTCGATGGGGGGAATCCCTTTTTTTTCAACAAAAAAATATTTTAGAGTTCCCTGCTTTCCTTTCTTACACGTAGCGACAGTATGACCAACCGGAAGCGAAGGTGGAAGAGGGGAGCGGAGTTGTGGAAAGGAGGGGGAGGAAATTAAAAGTTGGCAATTATGTTAATATTGTGGTTGGCGATGCTTTTAGCAGCGCGCCCTTTTACCTGGCCAATGTCCCTTTTATTTGCGGTGCACATCCTTGCGGGGGAAAAAAACAATTAGCATTTTATTAAAAAAAAAAAATAATGAAAAAAAAAATTTCGGAACGACCCGCGACAAGCGGATGTTGTGTGATCGCGTTGGGCCCCATTGTGTAATTCATGTTAATTGCGGCCCAAAGACATGTTTTTTTAAATTATATATAAATATATTATAAGTATGTATATATATAAGTGCATATATATATTTATGTATATGTATATTATATATATATGTACGAATATGCATATTTTTTGTAACGTCATGTTATTTAGCTATAATCATTGGCGAGGCCGCGATATGACGATGATTATTATTATTGTGACGTTAAAATTATTATTGTAATCCCCTTACCCCCCTTCCGCTCCCTTAGAAAATCCCCACGCGATTGCAAATTGTATCTAAAAATTTGTCCATTATTTTGGCTATCAAATGCTTCGCTTCTACTATTTTTCACTTTTTTATCACTATTATTATTATTATCATTATTATTATCATTATTATTATTATTATTATTACTACTACTACTACGATTATTATGACCATTATTGTTTTCTTCGAAACGATTTTTTCGCAATTATTTTGTTCCCTTTAAGTTTTCCCCTCCCATCTCCGTTAATTTTAGTGTGACGTAATTAAAAGTATGGATTAATTGAAAAAAAAAAAAAACAATGTTAAACATAAACAGCAACTACAACAACATAAAAAAAGACGAAGCGGATTCCTTTTTTTCTGAGCTAGGAGCTTGATTTCAAGTGTCAAAGATTTTTTTGTGTATGACCAGATGTATTCTACATGTCTCAATAAACAGTTGTATCTGAATTATACCTTTTTTAATAATAATCATGCGATTTGTGCTATTTTTCTTTGCACCCTGTATCTCATCATTCCCTCGTCTCTTTTTCCGAATGATACGTATTTTTTTCTAGAGATTAGATCAAAACTTGGTATCGACGTGAAACTGGGACTTGTGGCTCATTGCTGTTCGAATACTCGTTACCATCGAGGCATATTCGTTAGGCTTCCAAATGAAGGTAAATAAAAATGTATTGCTTTAAGGGAGCATATTCGAGTAGACGGCGGAAAAAATAGGTGAATTTTGGGAATTATTATCTCAAAAACTATTTGTCTGATTTCATCCAAGTTTATTCGAAAATATAAATATTGAGGGATATTGACAAATTTTTTTATAAATATATATTAAACTGGGAGCGCTGATATTGTGGCCGGCATAAAACATGTCACGATCTGTGGTCCCCATGATTGCATGCAGTGGATTGATCTGAAACGAAAACTTCGAAAAGATTCTTAAAATGTAATATATAAAGTCCTTCGCAGCGTAGGATTTTTTGAAAAAAAAAAATTTTTCACGAAATGGTGCCTGATTGAAAGTTACATTCATTTTGCAACCTCAGCTGCCGATTTTTAATCGGCATCATTTTGTGAAAAAAAAATTTTTTACGTCGTTAACTAAATTGCGCATTGTCCGTGGTGTACCACTTCGTGTCAAGGACGTTTATCTCAATCTATTTCTTATTTTAATTCTTAATCATCAATATATTTCAACGTGAAATATTCAGTTATATTTAATCGAACATCGTTCGGCGAATGATCATCTTACATCCACGCGCACAAGTGTAAGCGTTCGCGTGGCAACAAGTAAGCGAGTGTGAAGAACGTTGTGTGCAAGAGTGATAACGTGGGGGTGATTGTCCCCGCGTCGTATGCGGTTGGGTGGTGATCGAAAAATTGTAAGTTGTTATTTTTAAATTATAATTTCCCTATTTGTTTCAAACTTTATCTCACGTTATATAATAAACAGATAATTGTAATTCCTGGACTCTGTTTCGTTAATACAACTATTGACCAACCAATTGCATTCTCACTGTTCTCAGAGAGTACCGGGGCCCGTACGGGACCGCACAGGCACCCCTCCCCGAAGCCTAATCTTCGACGTTACTTTCTTATTTTCTTTTCTGAATTATTATTCTTTTGAATTTTATTATATTCGGATTATTTATTTTATATTTGGTTGTACTCGCCGTACAACCTGGTGGCAGAGAAATTACCAGTTTTATTTATTCATTTGGTCATTCTATTATTTATTTATCCTTTTTATTTATTTATTTATTTATTCACTTATATATTCAATTCCCCAAGTTACAAAGGTCCCTTCAGGACGTAAAACACCCTTATTGCAAGGGGGTGAGCTACCCCCTGAAATACAGAAAATTTTTGTATAATAAAAAAATTATTATCCGGTTTTAATGAAACAGACACTATGTTGAAGAGAGAAAAAAAGTTGACGGTTCTTTAGATCTTCCCCAGAAAAAAAATTAAGGGGAAAAAAAGTAGTAGAGCTGTGGGGATTCTAACCCAAGCCGAGAGGGGAAATTTCCCCCACCATGTCGCCAAAGGAGGGGAAATTGGGGCGGGGGAGGGGGGATAGTGGCTGTCTCGAGCTGACCCCCCCCCCTCCTGCACATCGCCGCGGAGTTGGTTACCACCAAACGGATGACGTCACGCGCGCGCAGACCTGTGGCGAATTAGCCGGCCGCGGTAGGCACTCACATACACACGCGCGTACATGCATACGTGTGCATACGGTGCATCTGTGATACCATATATTTCTTCTCAATCTACACGTGGCAAAGAAAGAGAGGAGCCATATGTACAGAGCGAGAGAGCAATATAGTTAGCTTACAATCTTACGAAGATCCGCACAAAACGGAGAGCTCGATAATATATACCTGTAAAGAGGGAAAGAGAGAGAGCAATACAGATACTTAGTTACCATTTTAGTTCATGCATTTTCCAATATATATATATATATATATATATATATATATATATATATGATTATCGTATCTGTCTAGATTTCAAATAAATTAGGATTTTTATAGGATTTTTGAAGCGACTACATTTTATATTTCTAAGCGAATAATAAGACGATTATTTTATCGAAATATTACGAACATCGTTCGCACAGCTCATAGCTGCAGAACGTGACATGTAAAGTGATACTATGTTTATAAAACGGAGCAATCACTGGTGTCTCTGGTACAATATTGCAATAACACAAAAATGAAGATGATTTTATTATAATATGTCTGTGGCGAGTTAGCCGGCAGCGCTAGGCACTCACATACATACGCACGCACATGCATACATGTGCATACAGTGCATCTGCAACACTATAAAAAAAGGGAAAAAGAGAGAGCAGATACTTAGTTACCCTTTTGGTTCACGCATTTTCCGTTATATATATATATATATATATATATATATATATATATATATATATATGATTATAAACGGACCAAACTATAAGAAAAAGACAGTCCCCAAAAATCCTCAAACCTGACACCTCCAAGAAAATTTCGATTCATGCGTAAATGACTCACTATTATACAGATGGCAATGTCTGTCGAAACACTTCAAACATCCATCATACATCTATCGAACCACTTTGAACATCTATCATACATTCATCGAACAATTTTGAACGTCTATCGTACATCTAACGAACGACCTAGAACATCTATCATACATATATATTTCGAATCACTTTGAACGTATGTTGAACATCCATCCAACCACTTTGAACGTCTATCGTACATCTGTCGAACCACTTCGAACATCCATCGTACATCTGATGAACCACTTTGAACGTCTATCGTTCATCTGTCGAACCACTTCGAACATCCATCGTACATCTGATGAACCACTTTGAACGTATATTGAACATTATCGAACCACTTTGAACGTCTTTCGTACATTTGTCGAACCACTTCGAACATCCATCGTACATCTAATGAACCACTTTGAACGTATATTGAACATCCATCGAACCACTTTGAACATCTATCGTACATCTAATGAACCACTTTGAACGTCTATCGTACATCTGTCGAACCACTTCGAACATCCATCGTACATCTGATGAACCACTTTGAACGTATATTGAACATCCATCGAACCACTTTGAACTTCTATCCTACATCTAATGAACCAACATTGAACGTCTATCGTACATCTGTCGAACCACTTCGAACATCCATCGTACATCTGATGGACCACTTTGAACGTATATTGAACATCCATCGAACAACCTTGAATGTCTATCGTACATCTAACGAACCACTTCGAACATCTATCATACATCTATCGAACCGTTTTGAACGTCTATCGTCATCTAACGAACCACTTAAACATCTATTATACATCTATCGAATCACTTCGAACATCCATAATACATCTAACGAACCATTTTCAGCGTCTAGCATACATCTAACAAACCACTTTAAACATATTTATATTGAACATCTAAATAACTGATACCAATATTTTCTACATTTTTGCAATTAGAGAGCAGCGTTTCGCTCAACTTACTAAAATCAAATAAACGCCACAATTACATGGTCGGATATGAATGTTAGGATATGGATGGAAGAAAAAGGATAAGATAAAAAAGACAATATGTATTATAACGTGTGGTTTTTATTTGGTTGAATTATTGTTATGATTCGACCACCAATTGAATATTTTAAATACATTTTGTAATGCACAATGTTTCGTATGCTTTTCACAACGTAGAGTATAACTAACATTTAATTTGTTTAAATATTCATTATCATCATATTCATCATCTAGGGTTTCAATAATTATATTTTCCACATCATGATTAAGTATTTCAGTCAACCATTCTCGTTCTTCATGTCCTTTCACGTACACGATAGAATGCGTCTCATGATCTGTAGGACCCATAATTGACGCTCTGATTAAGTGTTCAGCCATGCTGTATGGAACGTTCCCGTTCTCCCATCTTAGTCCATGATGATTCCGAATTGTCGAAGAAGCTTGACATCTCTCAAACTTTGTGAGCGTTCGCCATGGTATAGGATTACAGAATATGTAATGGGAAAGTACATTTCCTTCCCGTAATACAGCGGCTTCTTTTACGATAAAGTTTTTGCCAATAACAAATCCTTGTAAATCGACAAATGTTGGCACAACCATGGTAATAACAATAGCAACCAAACAAAATTCGTTCACAAGAGTATATCGATGACTGCGGTCAATCATAAAGAATCTCGATCTTTATATTATTTGTCTCATTTTTTATAGTCATTTGGGATAAATATATGATCTAAACAATTTTACGGACTACATTGGTCAGTGGACAATATTCAATAACGCGGTCATGCAAAATAAGGCAATATGCAGTAGTATTTGCGGGTTTCTTCTTTACATTCAAAATCTATCCTTACATCAACTGTTCCATTTTTCACAGACTCGTTTTGACGCGAACAATCAATGACTGCAAGAGGCCCGTTGTACAAAAATTTCGAAATGGTTAAAAACGTATCATCGTCATCACATCCGTGATACGATTTTCGAAAACGCGAGTACATCTCAAACAAAATGGCGTATCTATTCTTATCGAAATCCAAATTCAAATCATCATAGGGATAGGATTCCGAATTTAGAAAGAGCTTAACGTTGGTTAATTTGCAGTCGTCAAATAGATTGACATCTCTAGACATGACATTTTTTTTGGCAGTCTGCAATGCAAATATCACAAATCGAGGTTTCTCCAGTTGCGAGACGGCTTTAACGATCCATGAATGCTTAGTAGTATTATGTAGTTGTGGAAATTCATATAGATCCCAAGAGCGGAAACTCATATTGAAATATCGCCCACTTTCCAATGCTCGAAGTAAAGACAACTTATTTATTTCATTCAATGTCACATGAGGCATACGCCATTGTATTTTGAGCAACTCAATCTCAGCCTGCACTTCAGAATGACTGCTGAATATACAGTTGTTGTCATTACGAGAACGTATGAGAATCAACTCATGACGCGAGTTAATCACAACACGCTTATAATCTTCACAAAATCCCAGAAGTATATTTAGTGGCACACAAAAATTAAAATGAGCTTCATCACTATGATGTGCCACATCCCATGCAGCATTCTTCAAAGTTTTACCCCTTTCGGTTGATAAAGAGAGGTAATTTTTGATAGTGGTAGTTATTCCTACGTTTCTATTCCGATCAATTTCTACACCATCAAGTTCATAGCGAAGTTCATCAAACATGAATGCAACGCAATTGTTTCCCAATACCAGCGTTTGTTCACCCGTTTTGTTAAGCACTTTCAGCTTCCCTTCAATGTAAAGAAAGCTTTCACAAGGCAGCGTATACAAATCCTGATGGTGTATAGGTATCCGTATTTCATCGCTATGTTCGAAAGTTGAATTAGCGTATGGATTGTGCGTGTGAGTTTCAATTTTGACAATGCGATCGTCGAAAACTGGCTCTCCCCCGATATTCAAAATGTCAATCATATTTTTAATTGTTACGTACAACAAATCCCAACGATTGTAAAAATTCACGATTCAATGCGCTAAGCTTCTTCTTGGTAGATATACTGCTCTTTGGCGTCACTCTTCTGCTTGAAAAAGTATTTCTCAGCGCAAAAATATTATCTCTCACGTGCTCCGTTTTGTTCAGAACAAGCATTACCGTCGTCGTCGTCGTATATGCAATCTCACTGTAATTTCCTCTTCGCGAAAATCAAGTAATCGACCTTCTTGATCCACAACACGTATCGTTAGATCAGTAATGCTTCGCACGACGATCGGGAGGTAAATGATTTGTGCTGGCGTTTCCGAGATTTTATATCCTGGTGGCACGCTCGGCGAAAATTCATGTATCGTGTGTACCCGCTTACTATTGCTATAAGCGCCAGTGGTTATATTGCATTCGATACGGATAATGTTTACATTAATTATTTTTATCGGTACATCAGATTCCTGCCATTTTCGCGGTTCCAATATTCGATTGGATGAGTATCCCAACAATGATCCTACATTATCTGGTTTACTGAAATTTATTCTGTAGGAGCATTTGACTTCACTCTTCAATGTATTATGATTAGCGCGAAGCACTAGTGGATATTCATCATTTTCTTCAAGATCATTTTCATTTATCCCAACACCGTTGTTATAAAACTCATCGCCAGATGAACTTTTTTTCCGTAAAATTTCACGTTTCAGATACTCATTTATAGCATACAATTCGTACGATCCTTCGGGAATTGTAATTTCCTTATCATCGCTATCAAAGTAAAATTTATTGTTCGAAGAATTCACGTTTGGTATAGTATGATATGTTTCAAAGTCCGTAAGACCAAGCTCATATTCGCCATCACTCAGATCTATTACTGGAAAATAATTTGCAGTAAGCACGTTGCTCTTGCCGGTCAATGTAAGTGTTTGTGACATGGTTCAACGAATACTGAGATATGATATGACATTGTCACTCCTTAAATTCATATAGATTGTCAACTGTTTGAAGAAATCGTAGACACAATTGTCCGCAAATGCTTTGATTATAATTTTGATAAGATGTGTAATTGTATTCGATTTTCGCACTAGGGCCGAAATATTGCACCAATTCCTTGGGGGGTCGGAGATTTCCGAAACTGTCAAAATACATTACGTGATTTCCCCTCTTTGCATATGCAACCCAATGAGTACCAGGGCCATCTGAGTCATCCAAATTGCTAATACCGCTCTCACACTGTCGTATACCGCTTATCGGCAAATTATTGCGCATAAAAACGCCTCGAAAAAATGGAATGTGCATTTGTTTTGCCAGCTCTTCCAATTGTATATTAGTTGTTATACCGGAAGGAATTTTTAATGGATGTTTTTTTTTTTCTTTGAGCATCCGCTTCCACGTTTGTATGGAGTTAGATAAAGTCCACGGCCTTCCATAGCAAGATTATGGCGTTGCATTTCTTCGAGCTGTCGCTGCGCCGCTTTGCCATCATTCACCGCCTTTGCGATTCCTGCTGCCCCACCGGCCAATGAGCCAAGAACTCCCAACAACGGTAACAATGGCAATATCCCACCACGCTTCGCTTTCGGGAGCACTCGTTTTTTCGAGGCCTTTTTCTTTGCTGCCGTCTTTTTGATCTTCAACCCCATGCCCAATTTTGTTTTAGCTTTCATCGCAGCCCAAACAGTTGTCGCAGCTGCTTTCTCTCCGAGAGTAGAATCTGTCGCCGTAATACGTTTACGTGCTTTTTTCGCTAGAATTTTGTCTGCAACGTGTCTTTCTCCCAAGTGATTGCTTCGTGAGTAAGCTATATCATGTTCGCGACATGCAGCATCTAATGGGTTGATACCTCGGTCGCCTTTGGCAAATCGAGTTTCTAAATGAGTCGCTGGCCCACAAAATTGATAGCCGGGAAGATGTAGCTCAAAGGGAAGGGTGTTTATTGCCTTGTTCAATAGCCCACAACCTTTTCTCCTCGACATTCGATACAATTTTTTATGAAGGGTGTTGGACCATCAATGTGTGTCTGCTGCCACGGTTGATTCAAATGCTGTGTGCATCGACAATATTGTTGAACTGCTGAATCAGACTTCAAATGTTCTGGAAGCCTGTCCCACAATATTTGCACGTAGTTACCAAAGTTTTCTAGTAAAACTGTTTTTGAAATAAATCATAAATTCTCGGGCGTTACTTTAAGAACATCATAATGGTCCGACAGATTGAACAACATTTTCCATACTGAGCTATTTCGATTCGGCTTACTCCTATAAATAGCCCCTCATTATCATTTTTCAATGAATCGGGTTTGAGGTTTGCAACAGAAAACATGCGGTTCGTGCGACAAGCGTCGGTAATTAAGGGGTTATATACAGTTGGAAGGCCAAAAAAACTCGTTTTTTTACGAATTTTTTCCGGATAGGGATTTCATTTGACGAGGAAAAGCATAAGGAAGTAAATGGAGTGTCATCTTTTAACTCTTTATCGCAATTTTTTATTTAACAAAATATTGCTTCAGATAGCTCCTGTGATTGATCTCCTGTAGGTCCTCTAAAAAAAGGCGTCTTGCGGTGAGCATGAAATCTCCCGTTTGGATCAGCTGAAATTAAAAAACCAAAGAGATTTGTTTAGTGGACAGATAAATGCTGGGATTGGACGAAGGAATAGTTGGAATTTCCAATTTTGATGAAATGACGGCTCCTCAAAGACGAAATTTCAATTTTTAACCGAATTTTGGTCGTTCAATGGTTCAAAAAAAATAGAAATAATTTTCGGAAATCTTACTCCTTCGTCCAATCCCAGTAGAATATATCTGAGAAAGTTGTGTTAAAATTGCAGACCGATCGGTTGAGCCATCTTTGAGAAATCGTGCTCACCGACTTTGAAAACATCGTTTCGAGATAAACGCGTTCAAAGTTTCATAAGTGGTGAACACATGGATAAAAATTTTTTTTTACAACTTACAAGGAGTCATCTATTCCAGGGCCATAAGAAGTTCCCTCTGCATCATCAGCAGCTTCCAAATTGTCGAATTGCAGTCGTCGGCGAACCATTCTTCCTTCGCGCGTGCGCTCATGCGCTCTTAAAATAGAGATCGCGACGCGCTCTGCATCCTGTTTTTCGGCATAGGCATGGGCATTGGGCCCAATCGATAGACCCAGTGCACTCATATAATATAACAGTGATGCCGTACCTTCATTAAAGGTGCCGGCTGCCATGTGAGCTGCTATTTCCACTATTTTTGAACCACTAGGAATTATTTTCGGTGTGATTTTCCAAATCAACTGATTATAGCTTTCGTTGTTATTTTGTGTGAAACCACCAACACATCTTTCAAGCAACTTTTCATTGCTCAGATCCGTGTAGATCGGAAACAGAGCGTCAGCAACATCTTGTGGAAATGGAGAATAATCGTGTTTATAATCCGATAATTTATTCGAAGCTCGCGCTCGCTGCCAACAACACCATGACTCAGTTCCGACCGGGCATCTTTCGTGTTGAGGATTTTCATCTGTTGAACAATAATGGTAATATGTTGCCCATATTGCATTATACATATTGTCAACGGAATCACAGTGCCTCCTGATTGCCAAGCCATAATAAACAGTCAATTTATCGATCAGTTTGGCTGTGAGCTTTCCTTTTCCACCAAGTACTTTTTTTTGCATTTTTTTCCCACTTTTATTTACAGTCATCTCGATATTTTTTTTGACACAGTCTCGGAGTCGTGAACCCATTCTTTTTTGAACGTGTCCAATACATTCTTTTTTTACCACTTCGTTGTTTCCGTAAGGCACAGCTTTCAAAATCCCCGAGTAGGTTTTCGAGTCACCGTCGCCGATGTAATTTTTGTATTGGACGTTAAATTTTTCCATTGAACGCTTGAACATTTCTACGACCGCATCGACTTCCATTTTTTCTGAAGAACCGTTATGATTCGCAGCACAAACATCTTTGTGATCGTCATACCATTCGTTGTACTCTTCAGTGTCGATTTTTTTTTCCAAACCTCGCATTGTTTGCAGTACGAACTTTTCACGACGATATCGATAATTTTCCCCGTATAATAACCGATCAGTGATGTTACTCCGTATAAAGAAGTAAACCCTTGTTTTTTCCAGGTTCCATCGCCAGATATTGTCAATTCTTCACAGTTTCCATCGCCTCGATTTTGAGCAGACGCTTCTTTTTCTTCAGCACAAGCTTTTTCGAAAAGTTTTTCGGTGGCCATTTGCGTGCATGAATGAATATTTTTGACGATCAAATCGTACGTAGCTTGCATCACAAAAGGTGGCATGTCCATCAATCAACGTCTCTGTGTTCCCGCCGATGGGTTCGTGTCTCCGCTTCGGATTTCCCGACTATCCCGATCGCTGTCTTCATGATCGCTGACTGCGGGTATCGCGGACTTCGTATATCTGCATTTGAATTTCCCACCGATGGGTTCGTGTCTCCGCTTTTCTCACCGGTGGCTCCAAATTTCCTGCCGATGGGTTGGCTTTCAAATTTCCCGCCGGTGGGTTCGTGTCCCCGTATTTCTCCACGATGTGTTTGCTTTCCCCACCAGCAGATTCGTGGCACCGCAGTTCCCGTCGGCGGGTTTGAATTTCCCGCCAATGGGTTTGTGCCACTGCTTTCGAATTTCCCGCCGTTGGGTTTGAATTTTCAGCCATTGGGTTTATGCCACCACATTTGAATTTCCCGCCATTGGGTTTGTGTCACCGCATTTCCCGCCGTTGAGTTAGTGTCACCACATTTGAATTTCCCGCCATTGGGTTTATGCCACGGCATTTGAATTTCCCGCCGTTGGGTTTGGTTACCGCATTTCCCGCCGTTAGGTTTGTGTCACCGCATTTCCCGTCGGTGGGTTTGTGTCACTGCTTTTGAATTTCCCGCCGTTGGGTTTGAATTTTTAGCCATTGGGTTTATGTCACCACATTTCCCGCCATTGGATTTGTGTCATCGCATTTCCCGCCGTTGGGTTTGTGTCACCACATTTCCCGCCATTAGGTTTATGCCACGGCATTTGAATTTCCAGCCGTGGGGGGTTGGTTGTGTCACCACATTTCCCGTCGGTGGGTTTGAATTTCTCGCTAATGGGTTTGTGCCACTGCTGTTGAATTTCCCGCCGTTGGGTTTGAATTTCAGCCATTGGGTTTATGCCACCACATTTGAATTTCCCGCCATTGGGTTTGTGTCACCGTATTTCCCGCCGCTGGGTTTGTGTCACCACTTTTCTCGCCATTGGGTTTATGCCACGGCATTTGAATTTCCCTCCGTTGGGTTTGTTTACCGCATTTTCCGCCGTTAGGTTTGTGTCACCGCAATGGGTTTCGTGACATTGCTTTCTGCTCGAGACAGAACGATGCGCTCAAGCAGGCACCGGTCGACGTTCGTATCGAACTCGAGGCCGAATCAAATTTCCCCGCGGGAACTACGGGTCTGATCTTGCATGATCGATTTGTCGACTGCAATCCCATAAGTGGGGATGTCTGTAGAGTGGGGATGCCTGGAGAGTGGGGGGGGGGAGCGAGGGAGGGGATACAAAATCCGCCTATAAAGTCCGCGAGTGGCGCGTTCGTCAATCGCGATGGAGTACGTGGCGGACACACAAGGCTTCCTGCGCGACAACAACGAGTTTGTAGTCAAAGAACTCCGCTCAATTCGGACGATCAGCCGCTGATCTTTCTGTTCAAACCGCCGATCCCGTGGAACGACCTGCCAGACAGGTACAAGATCGTGAATCTCTGGCTCGAACGCGGCTATCATCGTCTGTGCTGGAGCACGGGCGACATACCCTACAACGAGGTGGGGGGGACGTGCTTCGATCGGTTCTACACGACGCGAGCGCCATCTACGTGAACAGAAGCAGCAGTGGCTGAAAGGATTCGGGTTCGATGCGCGTGATGTGGTGGCGTGCCCGTCGCTCAGGACACCGAACAAGCAGACGATATACTGCCCGCACCACGACGCGTCCCATTGCGCGCTTCGAAACGTCCTGCTGTTGCGGAACTTTCTTCGCAAGACCTTCCCGTCTGTGGGAAGGTCGTTGAAGCTGTACCATCATCACGGTGGACTTCTCTCAGCCATGGAACCCACCGACATCGCTCAGCTGCCGAGGGAATTCGTCGTTACCTTCGCTGCGTACAGCGTAGACGCCGCCTGGGATAAATTACCCGAGTCCCTGAGAAATGACCCTGAAGTTGCCGAGTGTCGGCGCTGCCGAGAACATATTCCGAGTTTGCTTGCACCACTCAGAAGAGAACGTAAACAATGTATCTTGAATTCGCAATAAAGACAAGTTGTAATCAACCGAGTGTGTCACTGAGTATCCTAACCTCAAACAATCCTAATCGATAACTTCGACTATCGCGATAATTAACATTAACTATTCCGATAGTTAACTCCAACTATCCTGATAGTTAACTGTGAGAATCCCGATCGCTGACTGCGGGTATCACAGGCCTCTGCGTTTGAATTGCCCGCCAAAAGTTTGCATGGATTCGTTTGGTAGCGTTTGGTATTTCCCGCCAAAAGTTTGCTTCTCGGTATTTGAATTTCCCGCCAAAAGTTTGCTTCGCGGTATTTGAATTTCGCGCCGGTGGGCCTGTGTCTCCGCTTTCACCACCACCACCACCACCACCACCACCACCACCACCACCAGACCCGTGTCTCCACTTTCGAAAATTTTCTCAGATTTGTTTGGTAATGATTGCTAGTGATTGGCTGGCGTTTGGTAATGATTGGTAGTGATTGGTTGGCGTTTGGTCTTGGAATTTCCGACCACCAAAAGTTCGGAATCTACATTACCGACGATTTCCCGCCATTCGCGTCTCCGGAAAGACTATCGCGGACCACTCGTTTGAATTTCCCGCCCGCCAAAATGTTTGTGTCTCTGCTAAAAGGTTCGTGTCTCCGCTAAAGGTTCGTGTCTCCGCTAAAAAGTTCGTATCTCCGCTAAAAGGTTTGTGTCTCCGCTAAAGGTCCGTGTCACCATGATTGAATTTCCCGCCAGTGGTTCGTGACGCTGCTTTCAAATTTTCCGACAATGGCGATTAGGACAGTTTGTATGCGTTCGGTGGAAAGCTGCATTACTGACCGTCGGCAGATTTGCCAGGCTGGGATGACTGCGTTCGGCAGAAACCTGCATTACCGACCGCCGGTAAGGTAGATCCGCAGGCTGGGCATTACTGGGTGAGTTCTGTGGAAATCTGCATTACCGACCGTCGGTAAGGTAGATTCATACACGGGGGAGCCGGCATAGGCACGGTCTTGTATACAGGTCTTGCAACTCGGTAGAATTTCAATAGAAGGCAGTGACTCCACTGTTGAAGCCGAATCCAGGTGGCGCAGCGATAGAGGGATATATCAACATAACCTATATTTGTTAAATCCTCTCGCATGTGACGTGTGACAATTTGTGAGTGCAGTATTATTATTTCCGTGCATGAATTAAAGTGGTGATTTTTTTTTTCGGATTATGACGAAGCCTTGTGTTGTGCCGCGCTGTACAACGGGTTACAACAATCTGAAAATTAAACGATCGGTTTTTAAAGTGCCATCGAATAGTGAGCGACTCAAAAAGTGGCAAATCAACTAACTTAAAATATATTGGCTATGGATTTGTTAGTTGATACACATCCTTCTTTCTTTAAACAAACTAAATTCATAGAAATTATAATGTATAAAAAAAATTTTGGCTTAAAGTTCAATGCTCGCGTGAGTCGCATGCGCGACTGTTGTCATCTTTGTCGCACCGAATATCCCTCGAGCGCAGCGACGCCAGCGGCTTAACGCGTTAAGAGGACCACGTCAAAATCTACAGTTGCAAGACCTGTATACAAGACCGTGGGCATAGGTATACTACTCACATTATATATTATAGTTGGAAAATAGTACGATAAGATTTCCGAAACATACAATGAAAAAAAAACTGTGACTTGAAAATCGGTATTTTTTCACTTTATTTTGCAAAAATATGATAAAAAATGGGATTTTTGCGAAATTTAAATTACACTATCGGAAAAAGCGACCTCGAAAATAGTGGATAAGATACTTCACGAATTTTTTTATTGACATTTCCATGGTGAATAATCTCGTAGAAAAGGGTACATGCAAAACATATCTTTGTGACGTTAATGAATTAAAATTGACATTAAAAAATAATGGGAACTTACCTTGCATATATAAAAAGGGTTCGATCAATTACCAATAATTCACTGGGTTATTAAACAATATATTATTTACATCGTAAGGTACTGTACACAGAAAAAAGTAGCCGTTTTCAAACATGGCCACTTGGAGGTGCCACGAGGACAGTTGCATATAGCCCATATATTGGAAACTCGATATTTAGTTTGCACATTAACTGAATTATTTGATAACTGGGTCGATTGCAACTTCATAGTACATTTGTATATTCGAAAAAATAACACTGGTGTTACGAGTGCATTTGCAGATCTCACACTTTGATTTATATGAATTAAAGTTGCAATATTTCTTCTAGGAGTCGTTTATATTATTAAAATCTCTTTTGCAACTTTCAAGATGTTTCGACAGCTGTTTATTTCGCCGGTTTTACAGTGACACGCAATGTTTTCGGTTTTCCTGACTGTCCGTTTGTTCCTTTTCGATCACGTCTGTAATTTTTTCGTGGTAGCCAACAACGAAACCACCAAAATTCAAATGATAAGGTACCAATTGCCAGGCAAATACCAACGACTATGATGACGAATACACCACCCATATCGCCGATGGTTATGCCGTCGATTATTTTGTACTCCCTCGGGCATTTCGGTCTTTTGATCTTTTCATTCCACCATAGATCTTTTAACTTTTCCAATATACCATCCTTAAACAATTGAAGAATTCTGCAAGGAAATATGAACGTGATTTACAATTGATTTTTTGTACTCATATGATAGTTTGCGGTTTATCAGTTATTGATAAGTTTGTCAATGTTTTACGGACTTGCCTTGAATAATGAAAAGAATGTATTATATCAAAAATCAGACAGCAGCATCTTTTCGTTATCAATATTTCGAAAATCGGGTCAATAGTTTAGATTTGAGTAATAATTAATGGTTTGTGAATTCTGGCTGCTTCATAACCTTTCTGTCTAACTTTCTTTTATTGATTTTTAGAAAACGGTAATTTCATATTTTCTTTCAATGCAAATAATGAACAAAATATTTTTTAATGGTTCTATGATAATGATTTTCAGTTTCCAAAAAAAACTTAAGATTTTTGGAGGTTTTTTTTCTCAAAACAAAGGGTAATTTCTATTTCGTCAACATTTGTACATAAACAAATTCTTTCTACAAACATGATTATAAAATCCTATGTTTATTTATGCGGTATATTTAATGTATGGGGCATTCCACGCTAAATAGCTAAATCGGCCACTTCAAAACCTTTTATTTTTTGACTTGGTTAAAAAATTTTTGAGTTGTTATACCTATCGAAAGAACCTCTCTTAATTTTTTTCAGAATTTTTTGTCCATCCACTAATGGAACACGATTTTTTCCCCAAAATTCGATTTTTTTTTCAATTGTCTATAACTTACCGAAAAGTGGACCAAATCAAGCTTTTTTTTCAAATGTCGGTTTTTTCCTGTACTTTTTCAAGGTATTTTTGAAAAAATAATTGATATTTACTTTTTTTTTAGTTAAGGAGTTTCGGGACAAGTAACAAAATGTTACCAATTAGTTAAAATCTACACAGTATATTTTTTGACTTATACTGGATGTGCCCTTCAAATTTTAAATCGATCGTCTACACCGTTTTTGTGAAATTAAATATTAGAAAAACACTTTTTAACATGGAGAGATGCCTACTGTTATTGGTGAACGACAGTTTTATGAATGGAATGGTGAGAAAAAGTGTTAAATCTTGTTGAAAAATTGCCAAACCACTAAGTACACTATTGCAATCACGGTGTTTAAAAATGAAATGATTCGTCTACATCGTTTATTAATTATTCACTTATTCATTAACGAAAACGAAAAATTTTTCCCCCATCAACCGAAAGTACAGGCAAAGTGTGGCAACATCGCATAAGTGCTGAATGGCGCACGTGTTTGAATGCAATCAGACGTCGCCGTGCAAATATCTGTTTAAAAAATATATTTTTGAGGGAAATGATTCATTTTATCCTTGATTATGCAAAAATTGTTTCATCTCAAAAACTTGTTACCATTTCCTAAAGATATAAAGTTTTTTGTTTCAAGAAACTGCATGAACGATTGTGCACGCAATGAAAGAACAGCTGACAGCAGTATCGTCAACCATGAAAACAAACTCACCATTCAGTTCGTAGATTTGTTACCGAATTCATCGAAATATTTTTAATATCAAATATTCGTGATATAAACGTTAAAGCGACATTCAAAAAATATTATTACTGCACGTACGTCAAGATAATAATATTCCGAATTCCCCGTTTCAAAATTTCTTACATTAATAACTTTCTCTTTAGGCGAAATATTACTGTATAAAAGTTGGCGCCCTGCTCCTGAACAATAGAATTTCCCCCCTGATTCCCCCCAAAGATAAGCTGTCCCGAAACTCCTTAAAAGTAAAAAACATTGATTTCAACCATTTTTACATTTTCAATTTTTTTCAAAAAATCTCAAAAAAACTTGGACCAATTTCATAATTTTTAAAACCAGTTCCATGATGGGCAAATTTTTCCTTTTATTTTTTTATAATATTGAAAAAAAAATTTTTTTTTTTGCGAATGTAGTTTTGCTGCTACAATTACAGTGATCTAGTATACTAATTTCTGCAATTCTAAAAAATTTCCATCCTTTTTTCATCGTAATTAATAATTTTTTTTTTAATTACTATAAAAAAGGATTGATGTTTTATCAAAAGTAACATTTTATTCATATGACAGGATTTAACATTATTACAGTATCTATTTAATTACAATTAAAGCCGCATTTTTAAACGTTAATCGAAATTCGAACTCGGATTTTCCCAAGGGAAAACTATATTAAAAAAATTGAACGATGTTTTCACCACGTTGGTGGAAAAAGCAATTATTGTTATTTTTTACATCGTCTTTGAGTAAGTAATTTTTCAAAATATTTATTTTCTTATCTCACAAATGACGATCTGCCATCTTAATCTTTAACTAAATAGAATTTTTGGCTGCCTTTTATTTATTTATTTATTTATTTATTTATTTATTTATTTATTTATTTATTTGTTTATTTATTTATTTATTTATTTATTTATTTATTTATTTATTTATTGGAGCCCATCCCGCTAAAACGACGCCATTAACTGCGGAGATCTTCGAATTTCAGCCGTATAAGTCGTGCTGAAGCGTCGACTGAGAGGCTATATATGGGGCATGTCATGTCAAACCAAACAGTCCGTGACCACGATCATTTTTAATTTTATCGAAATGTTTTTATTTTCACGTAAGTACTCAAAGAAGTTATTAAGATTTTTTTTAGATTTTTTTATCTCAATCCGTTTAAAAATAATAAATTTTTCAAAATTTCGCACGAAATTTTTTTAAATGATCATAGCTTTTTCAACAACAGAGATATCAAAATAAAATAGTAGATATTTTTTTCGTCTTGAATTATAGTCGCATAAAAAAATACAAAAAAATATCGAAAATCAATTTCATATGATTTTTTCAGTTTTAATTCAAAAATATTTTTTTTCGAAACTTGAACCGTTTGGATTTTTTAGAAAAAATTTTTAGACATATTTATACATGTCTCAAAAAATTCACAGTTTGTAATATCCATACCTTCTATTATTTTTTTATTTTTTACCACGTATAAACCAAAATTATTAGTTGTCAATCCTGAATTATATATTTTTTATTATTTTTTTCCACTCATAATTCCATTCCTTAAGAAATTATGAATAGAAAAAAATGTGGGAAATGATTTCTATAATTTTTTTTAGTTTTCAACCAAACATTTTTTTCATAACTTGGGCCATTTTGATAAAAAAAAAATCACCATCTTTCACGACACATTTTTATACGTCCCAAAAAATGCGTAGCTTGTGATATTCGTGAATAAAAATTTTGAATTGAATTGAATGTGAGTGATTACCGGGCGCTCAGTCCTATTAGACTATTATGCCCGAACCCTCTGCGGGCAACCCTTATCATGGCACATTCGGGAGAAGGCCGGTCTCCCTCGCAAAGGGTAGCAGCCCGCTCACTCCCTCAACCCCCAGCTTGTAGTCATCAAGGACCCGAGACTCAAGTGCATCGTATCTGACGCCCTCTAGTCCCTTGCATCTCGTTATGAGATGTAGAGTAGTTGCCTCTGCTTCTTTGTACTTTTGGCAGATCGGTTCCGCTACCAGACCCAATCGCACTGCATGCCTCCCCATGAGCCAGTGCTCTGTCACTAGCCGTACGATTAGTCTTAGGTGAGTCCGATAAAGGTCTAGAAGTGCAAGTCCCTTGCTTATTTTATTCGTTTATTCTCTCAAGTCGTGTATTGTTTGAGAGGATTAATATTTTTATTCTCGATATGAACTGTTTTATGGCTGAAAGCCGAACTTACGTACTAGAGTTTGGTCATAATATCTGATTGTAACAATCACGATTCCGTTGCAGCACATGTTTTTTCTAAAATAGTAATGGATTTTGTAAAAAAATATTTCCCAACAAGCTAAAAAAAAATATTATTTTTCTGATGGGGTGCCGCCACAGATTAAGAATTTCAAAGATTTTCTGAACTCATGTTACCACGTGGGTGATTTCGGAATACCAGCTAAGTGGCATTTTTCGCTACTGCGCATGACAAAGGTCCTTGCGATTGCATTAGCAGGACTGTGAAGAGGATGACAGCGCGAGCCAGTCAAACGTCAAAAAAAAAAAATAAATGTATCGTTTGTTAAAAACAAAAAAGACAAATTCAGTGGTTTTTAAAATTTTGTTGACTATCTGATAATTCCTCATTTTTTATTACGATAACTATTCTAAGCAAAACCTGTTATTACGATGAAAAAAGGATGGGCATTTTTTAGGATTGCAGAAATTAGTACACTAGATCGCTGTAATTGTAGCAATAAAACTGCATGCGCAAAAAAAATTTTTTTTTCCAAAATTATAAAAAAATAAAAAGAAAAATTTGCCGATCATGGAACTGGTCTTGAAAAATTATTAAATTGATCGGTTTCATTGAGAATTCTTTGAAAATAATTAAAAATGTGGAAATTGTTGAAATCAATGATTTTTTGCTCTTAATTGAAAAAAAAATCAAAAAAATAAATACCAATTATTTTCTCAAAAATACCTTGAAAAAGTACGGGGAAAAACCGACATTTGAAAAAAAAGCTTGAGTTGGTCCATTTTCCGCCAAGATATACACAATTAAAGAAAAAAATCGAATTCTGGGGAAGAAATAATTTCTCATTAGTGGATGGACGAAAAATTCTGAAAAAAATCAAGAAAGGTTCTTTCGATCGGTGTAACAACCCAAAAAATTTTTAGCCAAATAAAAAAAAGAAAGGTTTTGAAATGAAGTGGTCGATTTGGCGTGGAATGCCCCATATACAGTGACGTGCAAAGTTTTGGGCCGCCCTATTTTTTATGCACATCGAACAGAAATATAGTGGTGGGAGAAAAACAAACGAGTAATGATAACACGTAATTACTTATATTTCGAAACAATAGGTTGTATACATTGATATCGATCTTAAATCATTAATTGTTCAACAATTTTTTATGACTGGCTGTGCAAGAGTATTGGGCCGCGTACTTTTGAGTATGAAAAAAATAACAAAAAACTTGAAAAATAAGGAAGCATGTCTTGGTCTTCTCCACTCGACTCAATACTTTATTGCCATGCCCTTAGTAGCGATGACTGCAGCGCATCGACGAGGCATAGACCCAATTAGTTGTTTGATTCGTTCTTGTGGCAATTTTTCCCATTCACTTCGCAAATGGTTCCACAATTCCGTTGTGTTGGAGTAATTTTTCGTTCCAACATGATGCTTGAGGTCTTGCTACAGGTGTTCAATAGGATTTAAATCCAGTGACTGCGATGGCCAGTCAAGAAGGCGGACTTTCCGGCTTTGAAGAAAATTTTTAACAAGGCGCGAAGCGTGTTTCGGATCATGATCGTGTTGAAAAATCCAGCCACGCGGCAAATTTTTCATTGCAAATGGGAGCATATGATCTTGTAGTATGTCCCTGTACATTACAACGTCCATATTGCCATGAATTTTCACCAGCGGACCAACGCCATCATCAGGAAATGCTCCCCAAACTTTAATGTTTCCGCCACCGTGTTTTACGGTAGGAATTTGGTACCTTACATTATATCTGGTACCTGCTGTACGTCTTACGTACTTCCGACCATCACTTCCGAATAATTGAAATTTCGATTCATCAGAAAAAAGTACTTTCCGCCAATCTGATATCGTCCAGCGCTGATATTTTTTCGCAAAGTCTAATCTAGCCTTTTTATTCTTTTTGCTAATCAATGGTTTTTTTTATACCAACACGTCCAATCAGCCCCACAGCTTTGAGACGTCGAGATACCGTACCCCGAATCTAGGAAGATTCGTCCCCGGAATATTCGTCTCGGAAAATTCATCCCCGGAAAATTCGTCCTCGGGAAATTCATCCCCCGGAAAACTCGCCCCCCGGAAAATTCGTCCCCGGAAAATTCGTCCCATGGAAAATTCGTCCCCCGAACACAACAAACCAACACAACTAAGCAAGCGTGTGTGGAATCGGTTCGCGCATGTAATCGGGGTGCGTATGGCATAGTGAGGCGGATAAAATCTTGGAATGAGTGCTGAGATTTGCGGAAAATTCGTTGAAAACAATTTGTCGATAACAATTCGTCGAAAAAACAATTCATCGAATAACAATTCGTCTTTTTTGTTGTTGTTTGAATAGTTGGACATGTGGAAATAGTAGGGTGGGTTTGGGTCATCTTTGGGTTGTTGTTTGAATAGTTGGACATGTGGAAATAGTAGGGTGGGTTCGGGTCATCTTTGGGTTGTTGTTTGAATAGTTGGACATGTGGAAATAGTAGGGTGGGTTCGGGTCATCTTCAACCAATCGCTTACATTGTATATGTGTTTGAAAGGATAAAGGTCGCATTTGTTTACATGTAACAATCCGCGTGATCACGCCTTACTGTACAATGCTTTGAAATATTCTCTATGTAGCGTATAATAAAAAAATTACGGAAACATCCAACTGAATTGTAGAAATATCCAACGGGGACGGATTTTCCGGGGGACGAATTTTCCGGGGTCGAATTTTCCGGGACGAATTTTCCGAGGGACGAATTTTCCGGGGACGAATTTTCCGGGACGAATTTTCTGGGGACGAATCTTCTTGATACTCCGTACTCCGACTAACATCAGCTAGATTTTCATTTCGCAATTCCCGGGAAACATCTGCAGCACTTTTTCGTGGATCTACAATGCACTTCCTTTTTATAATTTTGTCGACGCGATTCAAAGTTTTTCGCGGTCTACCGCTCCAATTTTTGTCACACAGTGAGTTTGTTAATTTATATTTAGTAATAATACGATTAATGGTACTTTTGCCAATAGATAAAGTCTCCGCAACATCACGAGAACTTTTTCCTTCTGACGAAAGTTTTAACACGATTTCACGAAGCTGAATATTCGTGTGTTTCGACATTGTGGCAGAAAGGAGACTGATTTTCCATTGTAGGACATGTTTTGAAACTAATGAGGAAAAAAATGTAAACAAACCGTGCGTGCGAAGCCGCGGCTTTATAGTGGCCCGATACTTTTGCACACCGACCAAAGTCATTCCACGTAGTACACGAAAAATACGCCATAATTAAATATAATATACGACGTTGTTAGCTTTATTCTAACTCTCTTGAATATTTTGAACAATGAACGTATGGAGAAATAAAATATTTTATCAATTAACTGGAAAAAATAGTGTGGCCCGAAACTTTTGCACGTCACTGTATATGTTATGTAATATCATTTGTTGTTATACGTAAGTACTAAGGGCGACAGAGACGTTTAAGAATCCAGTTCTTAATAATAATAATCCAGTTCATTTCGCAAAAATATCGTAACTATCCGTCTATCGATGCGCTCCCTTACGACTTGGAGTAATATCAATTCAATGGTATAAAAAACATTTATTTTACTAACGCCTCGTCCAATTGATTCTTCAGAGGAGAGCCTTTTTGTACGGCAATGCCGTATGGTTTTCTGGCGAATTCCTTGCCAATTATCATGAAATCGCAATGAGTATGCGTTATGTATTTAATGTCAGTCGCATCTCCAATTAAGGCAAAACGGCTGGTATTTACGCGATGAAAAGCATCTTCCAAGTTAGCGGGACAATTTATATGTATCGTTTGAAAAATTTTGGTGTACTTCTTGTTAATCGGATACTCCCATACGGTGAAGCCAGCTTGTTCGATTTCTGTGAGGCTGTTGTTCAGACTGACTTTTTTCCAAGCTCTGTTAAAACAAAAATTTGCTTAAAATTAGGCAAAGAGTTTTCAGCTCCTTGCTCGTTAAGTTATGTACTTGCAAAATACTTCCTACTCCGATATAATTATAGAGTAGGGGAGACCATGGCAAAGCGGGATAACTAAGGAAATATTATAATTTCATTGACTTTAATAAATTTGGGTATTTCTTTTTACTCATGATTCAAAAATCTGTTTTTTTTAAGGCCTTACATACGTCCAGAATTTTCAAAAAATCGATTTTTTTTTTTACAGATTATTATTCTCTATAGTTTTAGGCATATTTCTGTGTAAGTCGATTGTACAAATTCCCCATAGATCGAAAGTTATTATAGAAAATGTGACTGCCCAACGAGAGTCTGATGCGCGCAGGTAGATGTCTCGAGCGAAACGCACTTGAAACTTTAAATGCATTTTTCTCAAAACTACTTTTTCTGGCACGGTCTGCATGATAACTCATACAGTTTTTAATATTTTTTGATGCTTTTTTTTTTAATATTCGAAATTGTTTTCTCTATAGTCTGTCGAGTCGGATTTTTGATGTTGTGATTAAAAATTTTTTCTTCATACCTCGGTCGAAAGTTCAACATTCCTGCATTGGTAAAAAAAAACACGCTTGCCCTCTGTGACAGCGGGCGCAATAGTATATTACGCACCTAGGGAGGGAAAGTAGACTACTTCAAACCGCGGGCAGAATTGTTACCCGAGCCGAAGGCGAGGGTGACAAGCACGCGGTTTGAGGTAGTCTAATTTCACTCCCGTGGAGCGTATACTATTTTTCACCACACATGCCCCGAAAGTTCAACTTTCCGATTTCGGAAAGTTGAACTTTCGGTGCATGTGTGGTGAAAAAATTTTTTCCTGCCCTGCCGCCGATCATTTGTCTCTAACCGTGTTTTTTTGTTCAATATGTCAAAGCTGTCATTTCTCTTGGAACTGAGAGCAATTCATCAGCTCAGCAGTTCATTAGATTAGTTCAGTTTGGAATTAGAATCAGTGTTTAAAATAAAATAATGAACGAAGTGATTTCCACTGATGACTCCATGGACGAGGAAGAGGTGTTAAGAGATTTTGACGCGGAGGCGGAATTAATTATACAAACGGAAACTTGACCAAAAAAGTCGGCTGATCGGTACAAACTCGTCTACGAGAACTACAAAAAATGGCAGATAGAACATCCAATACAAGTTCCAACTGCGTATTTCATGGAAATATTGTGAATAATTTTTATTATTCATCGGAGCAAACATCGAAATCTTGCTCAACCAATCGATCTCATGCTTACAAAAACTGCGTATTTCATAAGAATACAGTCAACAATTTTCATTATTCATGTGAACCCGATAAAAAAAATAAATAAATTGATTTAAAAAAATGGTACAAGTTTGAATTAATTTTTTTTTGTCTGAATCATGATTATATTTGATTTTTCTTTATACTTCGGTCGCAAGGACGTACATCCCGCATCGATTTCGATGCAGAAAGACCGAGATTCTTCCATTGGTAAAACAACAGAGTGACGGCAGGAGCAAAAACTTTTTTCACGCACATCTGTATGTAAGGCTGCCGTAACTGTCATCGAAGACTTGTCTCTAACCGTGTTTTCTCTAATGTCAAAGCTGCCCCCAAAGCTCGTGATTTGATGCCTGCCCCCGACCAGCTGGCACTCGCTTCGCTCGTGCCGCAAATGTCGGGGCAGGCATCAAATCATTAATCTGCTGTGAGTCTATTGTACTTAATCGTACTTTCGACCGGGTATGAAGAAAAATAGTATACACAACACGGGCAGAAATTTGAGAGCCCTGAACTGCGCAACATGATGGCCCTCGGCTTCGCCTCGGGCATCATGATGCGCAGTGCAGGAATCTCAAACTTTCTGCCCTTGTTGTGTAATATACTATTATAAACATAATTAAAGTGTGACATTTATGACACAAAATGCACACTTTTTTTAAACTGCCGTAAATTGCCAAAATTTTTCGAATTTCAAAAATCCGGCTCGACAGACTATAACTACAACTTTATTTTACAAGAATTTTTTTACGTTTTGCAGATCCATCAGCATTTCAAGAAGAAATGATGCAGACCGTGGAGCAACTTTTTTTCATAGTGCTTCGGGAAACGTGATTTTTTATGTTGTAATTTTTGAAAAAAAAATGAAATAAATTTTTTTATAAAGTTTAAATACTAATAAACAATGTGCAAAAATTATTTTTATTAATTTCTATTGCTACCTCTTCTAGAAACAGTTTTTCTTTTAGCGCGTTTTAGGCGCTGCTGGACGTATGTAAGGCGTTAATTGAATAAAAAAAATATAAGCATACACGTACAGCATGACAGGACTGTTTTCTTCATAAGAGCACCATATCGTAATGAGCTAATAAAGCGCAAGAACAAATTCAATAAAACTTATAGGTCTAAAGCCAAAAGTGGAGGTTGACCTTTGGCAAATTCGGTCAACGTAGATGATTGTGAAAACACTTGATGGTTTTGCAATGAACTGTAATCAGAATTAACCGAATTTTGGGTTGAACGTTAAAGCTGCACAGGGTGGATACATAATTCATGTGCTGGACTAAGAAAAAAAATTGTAAACATAAAAATTTGTTTACTGAATTTTTTAAGTACCCCATTTCGCCCCGGTCTCCCTTATTATTTCGCAAAGTTGGTGGTTAAAGTACACTTATTATATGACAAAGACTTCTATGAAGGGAAAAAAATAATTCACCGAAGAGGATCACGATACTGGTGTTGCACTGAAAAGTAGATCAGGTTCGTGAAGTGCGGGTTTGCGTAAGAGTACGGGTAACAAGGAAATACAAAAAACTTTTATGTTGTGAGAAGCATGGTCAAGGAATGGTCGATCCCAACTCCTGTAGTTGAGTTGTCATAGTTAATGCTTAAAATGAAGTTCCAAAGACTCACATCATCGTGATTTATAGATGATTGTACTTTTATTATTACTATAGTTATGCCATATGGTTTTGCAAAATTTCCATTACCTACCACTGCTTTTGGCAATCGTCATTGACATTTGGTGTGGCTTTCAAAATTTGCTTTACAGCCCTCTTTTCATTTGCCGAATGTTAAGCTGCGGCTGAGATAAGACCATTTGAAATTCCTATTCTTGAAGTTTTTAAAAAAATCTTATTTTTAGAAAAAAAACTATGATCAAATCCTAAATATGATCGGAAAAGTGGGTTTTTCAGAATACAAATTCGGTGTTAGACAACAACGCTGTATTTGGGGCTTCCGGATCTAAATACCACAAAATATAAAGTACTGCCTCAACATAAAATAAGTGACCAAATACTGTTTTAATTTTTTTCTCTTTTATGAAAAAAGATCGTTTTGTGTTTATGCGTGCGAAAAACAGAATAATTTCTATATAATATATTGAAATCCGAAATTTTCAGGTGCGTTGATTATTGCGTGACTTTTAAGGGGTTATATCTACCCGTTATCGGAAAAATTAAGGGATTTTCATGAGTTTTTTTAGTCGTGTTAACATCATTTTATTAAAATATACCATACAGTATCAGTTACTACATATTTTGAAGTACTTATATAAATTTTTTTTATGAAAAAATTTTCACTACTGGGGGAAATATGGCCGTTGTCCTTAAACACGTTTTTTTGAACATCACTCGCGGTGAGCTGATGATATCTCTGTAACGGCTTATCTGAAATCAAAAAACCAAAAAGATTTCGTTAGTATAATACTATACGCTCTTCGTGAACGAAGGGTTTAGCGAAATTTTGATTTAAAAAAAAATGTCGATTTTTCCGAACAGTTCGATTCCTGAGATTATAAAAATGAGATTTTTTGAGCCAAAAATATATAAATTTTGGTCTAAATGAAAATTCCTTCGTTCACGAACAAGCCATTATAATTAGAAACAAGCTCGTGAAAGATTCAAATCGATCGGTTAAATTGCTTTCGAGAAATTGTGCTCACCACCACAGCATTTTTTAAAACACATGATTCCGAGATAATCGCGTTTAAAGTTTTGATTCTATGTTTTTTATGCATAAAATTAATTTTTTCAGGCTTACATAGAGTCATCTATTTCAGTAGTTCGAGAGCCCACGACCAAAACCATGTGCGATCGTTTTACGGCTAAAACCATATAAAATTGCTAGATTGGACGACCCTAGACCCAATTAGGTGGATAGTAGCGGTCAAACGTGTTGGAGATCTGTGGGGCGCCATGTCTGCTATATCAAAAAAAAAAAAATAAGCAAACGGTATTATCACAATACGTCTGATATTCAAAGTGTATATAGAATTCGTTATTTTATTACTAAAATTTTAGTTTTCAGACATTTTGCGCGTAACCACTGACTTGAGCGCATTTTCAAAAAAGTCAAAAAAGTTTGACTAACTGCATCATAGCAGCCCGGTTCAATTTTTTTTTAAATCTTTTGTATGGCTGCTAAGATTACCAATATACTGTTTTCAGATATTTTATGCATCACATCTGACCTAAGCGCATTTTCAAAGTGTTAACAAATTTGACTGAAGTGTATTAGAGCAACCCGGTTTAATTTTTTTTAATTTTTTGTATGGCTACCAAGATTACCTAAAGACTGATTTTAGTCATTTTCATTATAGTCGAAAAAATTATTTATTTCCAAAAAGGAGAAAAAAATTCCGGAGTCGCCCGGCAAACGCCCCGATGCCTATTATGCTCCTATGTCAAGAACAGCCATTCCATAGGTTTGTTCGTGCTAGCTGCACTTTCTACACTTTCGTGGGGAGTGTACACTTACGCGTTCGTTTTAGCAGACGTGACGTCAGATGGCGCTATTCACGCTAGAAATACTGCTGCACTTTCTTACACTTTTTCTACACAGATCTTTCTACACTTGGTTTGAACCAAGTGTATAAAGTATAAAATATGTATATATGGTTCTATTTCCACGCACGCTATTGGATAGGGATTGATATGTGTGCAACATAATTTAAAATTTATTTGAATTTAAATTTGGTAATTAAAATCATGTACATAGTCTGAATTTATTATTAATTTAGCATTTCTCTAGAAAAGAAACTATTTGTCATGAGTACATTCCCGGTTATTAATCCCAAATATATTAAAAATTGTAAAAACTATGATTTTTTTAGTAACATGCTCACTTTTCGAAAAGTTAAAATTTTTAATAATTTTTTTAACCAATTCAATTTGATATTTTCTGAATTTTCATGATGCACACATATTAAGGAGGTCGTAGCGAAAAGTTGAGTATTAGACAAGATATCAGATTTGAAACATATTGTCGATTGAACTCACTATTTTTTTTTTTTTAAATTGGGAACACTTTACCGATAATTCAAATGATTTTATTCCGATCGTATATTAGATATATTTAATTATTACATAGCCATAAAATTGTCACTCTCAGTTATAAATAAATCATCAAAGATTGATATCGTAATATAAAAAAACGGGTTAGCGAATTAGTTCTTGCAAAATGTTGAGTTAAAGTTGGAAAAACCTCAATAAACTCGATTAGTTTTTCGATCGGTTCGCGCTGAAAAATTCTTACAGTGAGCTGGCAACGTTACACATTTGTGACAGCGGTAATATAACCTATATTAGGCTACGCTGAAACAGAAATATTATCGAAGGCATCAAATGTGCGGCCCTGGGCGTACAAATGAATTTTTTTAACAAGGTCACAACATTTTAAGTTATCTCGAACACAAGCTTATTGATAAATGAGAACTGTTCCGCTATCAAAAGAAGTTAAGAAGGTTTATGTTTACAGTGCGAGTGCGCAGCGTTGCCAGACTTAGCGTGAAAAATTCATCGACTATTAACAGCTGACGACGAGTAGCTCGATTGAGTGATTAAAAATATGTCATTTCTTAAAATATTATCTCATTGATCAGGATTGCTGTCGTTTTATTACGAATGTATAAAAAAAAATATTTTATACACCATAATAGTGTCAATTTGCAGTTTTTCAAGGAAAAATTTCTATATACGGTCAATTGACTACACGGAACCGCTACGACATCCTTAAGGAATGTTTAAAATGTACTCCTGATTTTTTTCAATAAAAACCGACAAAGGGCTGCTGATGACCGGCGGATGAAGTATGCTTTGGGTCAAATTGACCCAGTGTGCTAATGCAGTGGCCAAATTTAAGTGTGTCAATAAAGGGTTAATAATTATCTAAAAATTTGAGGGATGCAGCTTATTGATTGGTAACAACGAAGACTTTAATGCATCTAAATACGATTTTTCAATGATTTTCGGGTAACGAAAAGTTGTTTGATTGGTTAGGTGCTACTCTCAATTTGTCTGATATCAATTTTTTTTACATCTGGGCAATCTATTTTATCATGTCCAACAGTTTTCAGACATATTGGTAACCGGTTGGTAAATTTTTTTAACATTTTCAAAATGCTCTCAAAATGTAAGGTGCTCAGTTTTTCGTTTGAAAATTGAATCTTTTGCTTTAACTGAACCGTATTTACTTATAAAAATGATTTTCAGACGGGCTGCTATAAATTCTTTTTTTTTCTCATTTTTTTTTTAACCTGTCAGCAGGCGCGTTATGAGACTTTTTCTCACGCTTATATTAAAACAATATGATTACTCGGAAATTTCAAATGGCATAAGCATTTAAAATTTTTCCTATCTTTACCAAATTTATTCTTCTATATGATAGAAGAATTTAAAAAAAATTTTTGAATTTTTGTTTTTGAATATTTTTAATTATTATTTTTTGGTTTTTAGTGGCAGTTATCGTTGTATTTATGGTTTTGAAAAAATAAAAATATTTAATAGTCACAATCACTATAGCGAAATTGTTTTCAAGTTCCTATTTAACAAATTAACCACTTGAAGCTATACATCTGAGAAAATCTCTTATCGCGCGCCCAATGTTTAATGTGTACGTAGCGCGCTTGCTGACGGGTTAATGGTCTTTTGCTTGGGTACGCGCTATACTATCGGCGTCTGAACAACATGTTCTCGGTATCTCAGAACTATCGTTTAACTACATTTCGGAACTCAGACGTATTGCTGTGATACAGTTGGTCAAAATTTGTTGACACTTTTGAAAATGCGCTTAAATTAGACGTGGCACGCGAAATGTCTGAATTTAGCATTTTTGGGTTCAGGGTCATCTAATCTATCGATTATATACGATTTTGACCATAAAACGATGAGGTCAAAATCGTGGTCGCTGGCTCTCATACTAAAGGGCCATAAAGGATTCCTTCTGCGGCTTCTGCGTGTGCAGCAGCTTCCAGGACATCGACTTGATGATGCCTACGAGCCATTCTGCCTTCGCTAGTGGCCGCTTATGCGCGTTGCTCGGCAATCGACACGCCAAGCAGCGTGTCTTTCTTGTCTTTCTTGTCGTTCTTGTCCTCTTTCGCGACGAACTCATGGGCATGAGGGCCACAAGGTATTCCTAGTCTTTCAAAAATCTTTAATACTGCAATATTGCCCTTATTGAAAACACAGGCAGATGTGTAAGCTGCAATTTCGACCGGTAGTACACCTCCAGGTAGATTCTTCGGGCTAACTTTCCAGATGAGTTGATTATGGCTTAGTTTACACCATGCGTTTGGTACGCGTATCAAACACTATATTAGGACTATATTCATTAGTACGCTCGATGTAAATGATGGCGTATCGGATTATTCTGATACGGTTCCAAATTAGGTATCGGGCTAAAATAGTATGCGTATTATGAGGATATTTAGCGCTGTAAACACACGCGCATTAAATAAGTTATGGCCGCCAGTTTCAAATGTATACAATCGACTTCACAACTAGGTTATGTTAGATTCCTTTGTCTTTACCGAAAGTTATGCGACGTTTCTTCGTGTCGTGAGTGATAATACATTATTTTAAAGTATCGTTAGAGAAAAATCATAAAAGCATGTTGGCTAAAAAATAACAAAATTGGGGAGAATGAGAACGCGAGACCGCCCGTACTTTATTCAAACCACATTCATACAGTCGATTCTCCCATGTGTCAACTCGACGGGACCAAGCCCAATCCCTTGTGTCAACTTCTCCTCCATCCCCACTCTTAATACTGCTGATACGAGGGGAACATTGCATGGAAAGAGAGGGAATACGAAACGAGCATGAGAGTAAATATTTCACGTTTCGGAGTGGGGGTCGGGGAAGTTGACCCATGGGAACGGATGGAGAGGACATGAGGGAACGGTTGACATATGGGAACGTGACACAACGGAGAGTCGACTGTACTTTCATCGAGCGATACTCGTATGGTGTAAACTCTACTGATTTAAGCGTATGGTGCGCATCATTTTAGTACGCGGACTAAACATTTGTGCAGTGTAAACTAGGTCTATAACTCTCATTGTTATTCTGCGTGAATCTGCTCACGCATCTCTTAAGTAATTCTTTCTTCGAAAGGTCTTCGTAAATGGGCTTGTTAGCTTCCAAAACATCTTCAGGTAGAGACTGGTAACTGTCTACAAATCCAGGTATCTTATTTATTTTTCTCTGTTTATTGTCGGGCAGCACTCCGAGAGCTCTCTGCCACTCACACCATGAGTCACTGCCAGAGGAGCATTTAGCGTGTTGTGGGTATGTATCGGTGGAGCTATAGTCGTAATGCGTTGCCCAAAATTCATTTGACATTTCTTCAACCGATTCAGGATCACGGCGAATGGCCAAGTCATAGTACACAGTTAATTTGTATATCATTTTACCAGTCAATTTTTCTTTTCCTCCGAGGCCTTTCTATTTTTTTATGTCACGCAATCGAGTGCCCATTCGTTTTTGCACGTGACCAATGTACTCTTTTTTTGTTACTACCAGCCCTTCATACGGCGCTAAATTTTTAATGGGAGTTTACGTTTTTGAATCGCCGTTTCCAACGTAATTCGCGTACTTTACACCGTGCAGATTTTCGGAGCGTTGAAACATTTCAATCATGGCATCGACTTCCATTTTACCAGATGATCCTGAGTGATTTGCTGTGCACACAGGGTCATGAGCTTCTTTCCACTCTTCGTACTTGACTGTACGCTTTTCTTTCTTCCACTATTGACACAATTTGCAGTATGTACTTTTCGCTACAAGATCCACAATGTTGCCTGTATAATATCCAAACAAGGAAGCAACTCTATATAATGAAATGTATCCGCGTTTTTTCTATGTATCGTCACCAGATACCGTTATATAGTTTTTATTTGGTCTATTAGTCTTTTCAATTTCTTCACTCACAGCACATTTTATAAATTAATTGAATACTTATTTCATAGAAGTACATATGTGTTTTGCAATGATGTCATAAGTAAATACTTTGAAATAAAAACAGTGGCATATCTATTAATTTGCAAAATTTTGCACAGCCCGCTGCTCGTAAGCCAAGTAATCTCATTGTATTGGTTTGGCAACTAAGTTTTGACTCACTTTTTTTTAAATCTCCCTTTTTTTATTCTAGAACAATTTAGAAAGTTTCCATAACTAGCAACTGCTAGAATGTTCTAGAAGCTTTCGCACGGTGGGTATAAAAGCCCGGCTGCGGACGTCTGCGGGAGTCTAATTCTTGACATGGACGAGCGCGCTATTCGAGGTGTAATATATTACGAGTTTCGGCGTGGCAGCAGTACGAGGCAGACAACCACCAATATCCACGTTGCTCTCGGAGAGGCCACCGTAATACAATCGACAGTGAGCCGCTGGTTCCATCGCTTCGCTTCCGGAGATACGAACCTGGAAGATCGAGAGCGCTCCGGTCGACCTATTGAATTGGAAGACGACGCCATATCAAAAGAGCTGAAGAAGCACCCAAATGCTACCACTCGGGAATTTGCGCAGGCACTCGACTATAGTCATACAGCGATCGAGAACCGGCTGTATACACTCGGTTATCAGCGAGTGCTGGCGAGATGGACACCTCATCAGTTGAGCGATGCCAATCAGGCTGCTCGAATGTCCATTTGCCAGTCGTTGCTCCTGCAGCCGAAACGCAAGGAATTTCTTGGCAGTTTAGTGACTGGAGAAGAGAGTTATATCCTCTACGAAAACAATGAACGGAAGGCCTATTGGCTGCCGCGCGAAATAGAATCGCCAGCTCAGCCCAAACCAGAGACCCACGGACGAAAGGTTTTCCTGTGTTGCTGGTGGGATGCACGCGGAATGATATATTACGAACTACTCCCTGAACAACAGACGGTGACCGCCAACGTATATATCGAGCAGCTTCGCAAATTGGCTGCTGCAATGCGAGCAAAGAGGAGAAGAGTGACGAAGGTGCACTTATTGCACGACAACGCTCGGCTCCACGTTGCTTCAATCACCCGCCAGCTACTAGAAGAGTTTGATTGGACCACGGTTCCACACCCGTCGTATTCCCCGGACTCGGCATCTTCGGATTATCACCTGTTCCGAGGCCTTTAAATATTCCTGTGTGATCAACGCTTCAGAGACTTCGACCATGTCGAAAACACAATTTCGGAATTTTTCGAGCAGCAACCCGCTAAGTTTTCGGAGCGCGGCATTCAGTCCTTGCCCATTAGATGAACGCAAGTCATAGACACGGCTGGTGATTATATTGTAGATTGACATGTTTAAATAAAGAACAAAATTATAAATATATCTGTGTATCTGAAGTGAGTCAGAACTTAGTTGCCAACCCAATAAATATAAATCGTCTGTTTATTTCGTACGACCAATCGGTGGACAAACAGAGACAGAAATTGAAAAACACATACATAGCTGATGAGAAGAACCAAGATTTAATCTGAAAAAGGGCCGATAAAAATCAGTTCAGTCGTGTTCGAATTATATCTGCACAGTTAGATAAACTTGTAATTTTATATATAGAGAAGAGTTGGGCAAAGCGGACGTTCCCCCGAAATAAGTGACATTTCTTTTATTATTGGAAAACTGAAAAATTCGATCATTTGATTCAGAACATGCGTTGAAAAAGTAGTATTCATTGAAATGATTAATATCTCTAGCATGAAAATTAAAATATATTTATTAAGGCGTCTTCTCACTTTGGAAATTTAAAAAAATCGATTTTTTTTTTTTTTAAATTTTGAAAGTACATATCTTCAAAAATGTCATCTCGAAATTTCATAAAGATCGGACGAGTCTAACTACATTTTTTGGCGACCGTTAGGTGACTACCTGAGAGTACCCGGCGATCCCTCCAAAACTTTAAACGCAGTTATCTCAAAACAAGGTTTTTCGGTGCTTTGTTGATGAAATTTCGGAAACTATCCGGCCGATTGTCATGAAATTTGAATGACATATGCTTCATAGTTATGGCTATAGCGCATATCATCAGATTTTTTAAATTTTGATTTTAAGAATTTTTTTTTTACAAAAAACTGCAAAAAAATCGTGGTTTTTTTTTACTTTTTCGAAAAACGTGCGCCATTTTGTTATTTTCGCGAATATCAAAAATCTGATGATATGCGCTATAGCCACTGACATACTGAATCTAAAACAGTTTTATTTTTTTGTTTCAGACGACCCGTCTCGGAGATACCATCAACAAGCCACGACCATAACATTTTTACACGGGTTTTTCAATGCTACTGATGTATTATAATAATTGTTTAAAAAAATAAAATAAAAATTTTTTCATGTACTTGAAAGATGTGTTTATTACATAGGATCCGTTTTATCCCATAATTTTAAGCAAAAATCCTCGAAAAAAAATCGCAAAAACAGCCTATTTTTGAGGCGCTTAAAGTGAGAAGATGCCTTAATTAAAAGAATATATATTCAATGAAAATTTGTATGAATAAATTGTTTTTTCTTCTGTAAAATGGAAATGTGAATATCCGACTAGCATAAGACCAGCATTAACAGTGCTGTAAGCATGTTTGAAAATTATTAATTGTTCATTAGACTGATGCAAAATTTCTTTTTATTTTCTTGCTCCTACACGGAGAAAACGGGGACGAAAATTCAAACAAATAACGTTAGAAATCCAGAAGATAAATGCTGAAATAACATAGTATTTTGAGGACATTACCGAATTTTAGTACTTATTCAAACGTCGGAAAAAAAGTTCTACCCGGCACAGTAAAAATCCTGTGGTTCATATAGTCTTATTTGATATTTGGCATACTGGTTTATAGGGTGTACACATGCATTTCTCACAATAAGCATAGTAAAAAATCGATATACTTGAGGCAAATTTTATCATTATAGCGTCATAATCTATATAGCGACATAGTAAATTTTATTATTGTGGTATCAGAATGTAAATTTCGTGACTTAGTAAATTCTGTCATTGTAGCATCAGAATGTAATATTGTGACACGGTAGAAATCTCGAACTTCATAATATTGTTAAATATCTGTCTTGCTAATTCGACTTATCCAGAGTTACCTATTCTAAAATGCGCGCAGTAAAAAATGCGTCGGCATTACATGCATTAGATAATTTAATAAGCAGTTAAAACAAATAATTTCTTTTGCTTGGTGCAGTCTGTTAGATATTTACATGACATAAATATTTATTCTCTGTGTACAGAGAAAGCATTAAGTCATATAAGTTTTAGGTAAAAATAAATATTCGTTACCAAATTCTTGGACAGAATTGGTTCGAACGACCGAACTCGTTTGGCTCGCGGAATTTATGCTCACCGCAAAGTGATGCCTTATGTGAGAAAAGTCTCGGCGCTCTGCGCCGCGGAGCGGTGAAAGCGAGAATCGAGCAGTCAATACATCTCAAAAGTAACAGTTGCGTTAGCCATCAAGCAACATAAAAAATACGGAAAAGAAAAATTACTATGCCAGGCAACTAGTTCTGCTATCATGAAATACTATACAAAACCTGCACTGAAATCTGAATCGCATATTGTATTTATTCTCTTATAAAAGGTGAATTTTTGCTATGCTGGTTTTCTAAATTTCTCAGTTTCAAGGCATATTTACTCATCAGTTATAGTTCTTAAAGGGCATTGTAAATATTTCATTATGGCATATCGAAATATTGTTTTTGCGCACAATATCATTTCTTGTTTATACAGAACTATTTAGATTATATTAACGGAAAACCGCGAGTTGCAAAAATTTCAATGCCTTATTGTGACTGTTAAGTAACTGTTAAGCTACAGTTCGGAAGGACGTGACAGCGATAGGCGACAGCAACAACCAATGTTAGAAGGTCTGAAGTGTCATCGAACCTTAGCGATACTTCAGACCTTCTAGCATTGCTTGTCGCTGTCACGTGTCGCTGTCGCGTTCTTTGGAATCGTACCTTCACCTAAATTCTCATATTCTGTAGAAAGTATACTGGATATTTTAACCTTTTAAGGACGGGGAATTTTCCACTGAAATTGACTTTTTTCATGCGAAATTTAGCTATATATATGTACTGAATAGCTTATGTGGAGTCGCCAACCTTAGAGGTGGTCGATATATCGACCACTCCCAGCCCTAAAAGGTTAAAAGAAAATTTTAAATGTTATTTGATGAAACAGGTCCGTTTTCTCCATGTACTCGTGTTTTGTAAAAAAAAAAAAATTAGTAGAGAAGAAATACATAAGAATACGAAAAAAATCGCAAAAAAAAATTCCGTGCGTTTCAGATAAAATCATTTGAATAAATAATCATATCAAAGTCGATACAAACACCTGTGAAAATTAACGTATTAAGGCGCAATTAGAGTTTGAATGCTAAAAAAAAGGCTATTTTTGGGAATTTTTTCAGGGCATGCTATTGAAAATAATGAAATAAAACTTGTTGGGGATGATAAATCTAGTCTTTATTTACATACGAAATTTTTTTTTAATTCATTTTACTACATTTTCATGTGCAAAAACTGCACTTGAACAAAGCGCCTCAAAAAGTAGAAGGCAAACGGTCTCCATCATATCTCATGAACGACTTGTCTGACACCAAAAAAACAAAATGCGTTAGGTTAAGTATAATGTCAGGTAGGTAATGACGCTTAGATATTAATTTTTATCGATAAATAACAAAATGGCGGATGAAAATAGAAAAAATAAAAACACGTTTTTTTCACTGTTTATTGTACAAAAAAGATATTAAAAATATAATATAAAATCAAAATTTTAATTTCGTAGAGCATTAATTTCTAGGAATATATATGTAGATAATGTGATTTAAATTTAATAAGGATTGGTCAAGTAGTTTTTGAGATCTCGTGGAGACCAATTTCAAAAATGGTGTTTCGAGAAAAACGCGTTCAAAGTTTTTGGCGCTGAGGTACTCATGTAAAGGACGCTGAAAAATATACTTAGACTGCTCCGATCGTTTTGAAATTTTTACACAACCATATTACATGTATATACTTTCGAAAAATGAAAAAAAAATCGATTTCTCAAAAGTGTCAAACTCTAATAGCCCCTTAAGGTCATTTTTGGCCAGAACTTTTACACAATCAATCTCTAAAGGAAAAGCCAGTAGGTGCACGAAAATAAAAATTTTAAACAATCGTGCGATTGAAAAAATAAAAATAAAAGTTGGATGAGACAATTCTAAAAATAGAGCTACTGAACTTACTTTTTAACAGAATTTGTTTTTCATCAATATCTAAAAAAAACATGCACGAGAGGAAGCAAGGAAGTTAAAAAAATGATGTTTAAAGAAACATAAAAAAAATTCCCTTATTAAAAAAAACATTTAAAAAAATCTCTAAATATTAAGCAATATTGAGTTCATTTTTAAACACATTGTTTATTTTTTTAATATCCAAAGAAAACACGAGTAATAATTTTCAAATATGCTTACAGCACTGTTAGTAATATTCTTATGCTAGTCAGATATTCACATTTCCATTTTGCAGGAAAAAATTTTTTTTTTCATACAAATTTTCGTCGAATATTAATTTTTTAAAATTAATTTTCGTCTTAGAAATATTAGTCGTTTTAATAACTACTACTTTTCCAACGCAGGCCATAAGTTGAAGGATCGAATTTTTCAGTTTTCACTTTGGGGGGGGGGGGTGTTCCGCTTTGCCCATTCCTCTCCTGTATAGAAAATATGTGTACACTCACTGGTAAAAAAGCGCCTCGGTGTTAGACATCCTCTCAAAATATGTGTAAGCTTCAGAAGGCTGGATTGGTGCAAATTTATATCTGCGTTGCCTGATGAAGTCGTCGAGCGATTCTAGCGGTATTTCTAGACGCGAAAGCGTGAGAAAAGTAGCAAGATTTGCTGTATAAGATACTATTACGAAAAATCCAAAAAGCCACCATGTCAAAGCTGCGAGACGGCTCGACAGATTTTTCGGTGCTTCGCCACCGCTTTGTGGTGTTATTGTAATCATAGTATACCACAGGGACTCTTTTAGATTAAATACACGTTTGTCATCGACTTCGTAAACTTTGTTACGATTATTTTGATAACTAAACGGTGACCAACGATCAAATAGCCACACAAAAATAGTTGTGAGTAAATAAAATCCGAATATATACAGCCATATTTTGATATCAATCACCGTAATAAATTGGAAAAATGTTGTTTTAACTTCCTTCTTTTTCATCAGTATTGTAATACCAACGGGATCGTAATAAGGTACGGTAAAATCCACTACGTTTTCTCTCTCTGACATTACCGAAAGAGCACCAAGTGCAATGTCAGCACGTTTATCTTGCAACTCTCTTATCATACCATCCCAAGTCCCATTGTCGGCCATTGATCCGAAATTCCCATCCGGTGTGGCTTTGATGTCGTAAGTGAAATTCAGCATTCCACTTAAATAATTAATCATGTCAATGCAATAGCCGTGCCATTCCTCTTTCTCCGGATTATACATTACGAATGGTGGCTTTTCCACCGTTACGATACGATAATTCGGCATCACTTGTTCGTTCTGTACACTGAAAAAAAGAGTTGTAGATTCAGAAGAAATTGGATTAATCTAAACCAATATTACGATAACGACTGGCGAAACAAACATAAAATTAATTTAACTCAGCAATTGAGTTGATTTGAATTTGCCCAGCATTTGAATTGATTTGAATTGTGCGCGGCTTACAAGAATTTCATTCATTCAGAACAATTTTTTTAGTAAATCCATCCACTAAATATAAAAAAACCTTCTAAATAATTCATCTACCAGAACTATATGTGAACAAAAAAATGTTGGTCTTCATTATCTTAAATTTTTCGTTTTGATGCACAAATTTATAATTGAATCTCATATGAACAGAAATTGCACATCCAAAAAAATTTACACATTTAATGCCTTCAATGGATAAGTTAAATATTTATCCATCGAATATTTATCCATGTTACAGAAACAATTAGAATTCAATATCCATTCGCATATCCATTCAAAAAGGGATGGGGATATTTACCAGTTATTATTATTATTATTATTATTATTATTATTATTATTATTATTATTATTATTATTATTATTATTATTATTATTATTATTATTATTATTATTATTAATGCCACACGCAATTTTACGCATCAGAACTTTTCAAGGTCATTGCACGATCTTTAGGGAATAATTCTAACGTATTTTTTTGTTTACACCGCACGTGTGACAGATGTAGCGGCAAACAACGGTGTCAAATTTCAAAGGCTCATCGCCCAAAGATTTATAAACGAAGAATTTTTTCGCGGTCAATAGCGGTAAGGACGTATGGACTATGTGCATAATATAGCTTATACGCCCTTCTTACATTCGAAATTTATAAAAGCTTATAACTTTCAAGGTCAAAGGCCTTCGTTCCTGACTTTTACATCCAGAATTCCAGGAATTGAGACGCAAATAAGTTTAAGCTGCACGTGCGTAGCGACAAACAACATGGTCAAACACGTATCGACAGGAACTTTTCACGATCTTGTGGGATGGGAGATATTTACCAGTTACTGGGTTATTATTATATCGAGAAGCTTTCTAGAACCTTCTCGACGATGATGTTACACTAGATGGATGGGTGACCGAGTTGCTCATGGGAGTGGGGTAATGAGGATCAGAACATTCGAGAAGCTTCTAGAACCTTCTCGATGATAATGTTACACTGGATGGATGGGTGACCGGGCTGCTCATGGAAGTGGGGGGCAGTCAGTGGTGAGGAGGATGGACGTTTGACGATGACGTCACACTAGATGGATGGGTGACCGGGCTGCTCATGGGAGTGGGGGACGGTCAGTGGTGAGGGGGATGGACGTTTGACGATGACGTCACACTAGATGGATGGGTGACCGGGCTACTCATGGGAGTGGAGGACAGTCAGTGGTGAGGGGGATGGACGTTTGACGATGACGTCACACTAGATGCATGGGTGACTGGGCTACTCATGGAAGTGGGGGTCAGTCAGTGGTAAGGGGGATGAACGTTCGATGATGATGTCACACTAGATGGATTGGTGACCGAGTTACTCATGAGAGTGGGGGACAGTCAGTGGTGACGGGGATGAACATTCGACGATGACATCACACTAGATGGGTGGCTAGGTAGGTGGATGGATAGACACCACACATATGAGGATGACGTAACAGAGTGCTCCACAACATTATTATATGGGGGATATTTCGCAGTTATTACGCAGTAATCCACGCGAAAAAAATCGGGCATTTGAAACTTTTCGAAGGTTATCGCACGATCCGTCGAGATGATTCCAACGCATTTTGTTTACACCGCACGTGTGAAAGATCTGACGAAAAACAACGGTGTCAAATTTCGAAGGCGCTCCGCTCTAAGATTTATAATCGAAAAATTTTTTCGCGATCAGTGGCGGTAAGGATGTATGGACCATGCGCGTAATATATCTTATATGCCCTTCTTACATTCAAATTTTATAAGAATCTTTAACTTTCAAGGTCAAAGGTTAGAGTAGTCAGTAGTATGTGGACCACTATAGCGACCCCCACTCCTATCCCCACTCCTACCCCATTCCTCCGTCTCTCCGCCAGCTCGGTTTGGTCGAGCGGTGGTGGTAGAGGAGGGTGAGAGGGTGTAGTTGGGGTCGCCATAGCGGTCCAAGATAATAATGAAAAAATAAATAAAAATGATAAAAAAAACTTACGACGGCTCGCTATCTCTCTCTTCCTCGATGAATTTTGTTTTCAGTTCTCTATCTCTCTCGATGCATTTTGTTTTTCGGTTCTCTCTCTTTCTCTCGATGCACTCTGTTTTGTTCGCACTTAATAAATACACACTCCTGTTTATACGTACTCCTGTTTACTGTTTTACGCTAACCTACATTTCACCGATATTTTTATCGTTCTCGAACCCATCGTCGTAATCCCCGTTGTCGTACCCCTGAAAATCTTCCTCGTGGATACGTACTACGATTACAACCCCCACATCTCGTCCTGCGAGTATGGTGTCCTTCCCATCCTCCTCATCTCGTCCTGCAGGATAATAAAGTTGGATGCTGAGTTGGGGGCTGCATCCAGGGTTCATAGGGACGGCTGAAAATAAGAATCCATCGCACAAATCCGACACTATTCGCGGCACATAGTCTAGGTGGCGAAGATACCCAAGTCCGTGGAGCTCGCATTCGATTAGGAGGGCCGGTATCACTGATAATATTGCCGTGGGGTGATACATTTATATCAAGTATAAAAATTTTTCTTGATACTTGATACATTTGTATCAAGTATCAAAATTTTTCGTGATACTTGATACAAATGTATCAAGTATCAAAATTTTTCGTGATACTTGATACAAATGTATCAAATATCAAAATTTTCCTTGATACTTGATACATTTGTATCAATTATCAAAATTTTCCTTGATACTTCATACATTTGTATCAAGTATCAAAATTTTTCGTGATATTTGATACAAATGTATCAAGCATCAAAATTTTCCTTGATACTTGATACATTTGTATCAAGTATCAAAATTTTTCTTGATACTTCATACTTTTGTATCAAATATCAAAATTCTGCTTGATACTTGATACAAATGTATCAAATTCTTTTTTTAAACTTGATACATTTGTATCGAGTATCCAAAATTCGTTTCTTACGAAATTATTATAAAATATTATCTATGCTTACGAGTTATTTCGTTCCCGTAATCCTTCCTCGACTGATTCAATTGAACGATTTAATTTTTACAAGATGTTGAAAAAGAAATCATCAGTATTATAGGATAGATACGACTTTTTAAACTGATTTTCAATGTAGACTGACTTTATAGTAAGATACAAAGTTTCATTGGTTGAAAAAAGATAAATATTTTATGAAGCATGTGATTTACATTACTTTTTATAAATTGTAAGTATATTTTCGTCGCGTTGTAGGAATTGTACGAAAGGATGAGTACGAGATCTCAGTACATTCCAATATTTATTTACGCAAAACACTGTTTCCCTTTCTATTATCTGCGATTACTTTTCATGCTCATCATGTTCTTTGTCATTTTCTCTAATTCCGTATAAGCTCTCTTCACTCTTGCGTGAGTGCTCTCTTAACTCTTTGTCTAAAAACTTCCTCATTACAAATAGATTCGGCAAAAAATTACTTTTTCGATCAATTTTTAAGGCAATCACCCCGTGTGATATGTTGAAAAAATCGATTTTTTTTTGCCTAAATTGATTTCTATACATGTGTAGAATATGCTGATAAAGTGATTTTCCAATATTCGAATTGGTTGGAAAATTACAGCAGTTAGAAGACTAAGTGTTTGGAGCGCTTGGTCGAGAGGTCGATGGGGCAGGGAATTTAAAATGCCGAATCATACGGAGAAACTTTAGTATCAAAAAAAGAATGCGTGGGCCATGTAGCGAAAAGAATGGGGACGGGACTCCGTAATGCAAAAAAAAGTAATAAAGGAATCGGTGGAAAAGGCGCAGGCAAACTGACTGACAAGATCATCAACGAAATGACAAAGTTCTACGGATTAGCAATTCGTCGACATTCACATTCTGTTGAAGAAATGAAGAAAGAAGTTTGGGCCACTTTCTTTCATAAAAGTTCGTCAGATGAAAATCATCAGCATCAAAACTGTCCAGAGGGCGAAAACAGCTGGTGCAAATGGCGGCAGGCTGAAGCTGAGGGTGAGCTCAGTCAATTCCATCACGACAAGCCACCTTTAACACCAGCAGTCCAAGTAGCTATCAAGCCTATGTATGAAGACTTGTCAAGAGATGAACTGTTGACTCGATTCTTAGGAGCAGAGACGCAGAACAATAATGAATCTCTGAATTCATTTATCTGGACTTTCACTCCAAAACATCTTCACTCTGGTGCCAAAATCGTTGAGATTGCAACATTTTTGGCTGCAATTATCTTCAACGAAGGATTTCAAGGAGTCATAAAAACATTGGCGACAATAGGATGTCCAATTGGCCACGAAGCGCATGCTTACGTGCACCGCCGTGATGAAGTACGTATGGCTCGCTCCGAGTGGCGCGTGAGCGATGTCGTGAAACAAGCTAGGATTGAAGCAAGAGCGCAACAAGCAGCTTTAAGGGACTTCCAAGAAGAAGAAGAAGGAATTCTCTATGGACCAGGCATAGCAGATTAATGGTGAGTAAAGATTTCATAATTTAAATCGTATTTGAAGTTTTAAACGCGTTTTTCTTAAAACTGAGTTTTTATATTTAGCCTCCACGATATCTCAAAAAAGGTTTGACCCATTGCTTTGAAATTCTAATGGTAGATTCAGCACATGTATAGTCATCGATTAAACTAAAATAATGCAAAAATTTCGAGCCGTTTTTTTTTATAACAAAATAATCGAAAAAAATCATGAAATTTGAAAATCATTTTTCAAAAACATGTCAATTATTCAATTTTCAATATTTTCGAATGATTCTAGTTCATTCGATAGCTACAGCTTCACAGATTAAAATGCCGTTTGGTTTTTTGATTTCAGATAAGCCAATCAGCCGGAATCATGGAGAAAGTCGACAAACTTTTTTTCGGCATGGGTGCCTTTGGAGTGGTGCAACACTCATTGTGATGAAGATTTTGGTCTGAAAATATTCTGACTTACTGTTGAAATATCAATAAACATATAGTAAAAAGTTTAGATGTTTATATTTTTATCGTTTGTCAAAAAAAAATCCCAAAAAAGTTAAAAAAAACCGGCCGTCACATGGAGTGACGGCCTTAACGAAAATAAAATAGATTTTGGGGGCTCGATACACTTATGTAGAGCAACGTAAAAAACTTTGGTCGATACAAATGTATCGATACCAAAAGTTGTAGTGCCAGATACATTTGTAAGGTGTAGCGAAAATTCTTTCACGCCCTGATGCACTTATTCACAAATTGCGACATATTTGTACAGAGTCGTGGCTGAAAAATCGTCGATACTTCAAATTTGTAAAGAGTATCGAACAAATTTCCTATATTGGATACATTCATATCGAGGGTCGAACAAATTTTTGCTGCCCCATACATTTGTATTGAGTACTAAACGAATTTTCGCTACTAGATACAAATGTATCAAGAAAAATGTTGATACTTGATACATTTGTATTAAGTATCAAGAAAAATGTTGATACTTGATATTAATGTATCAAGCATCAAGGGAAATATTGTTACTTGATACAAATGTATCAAATTTCAAGGAAAATTTTGATACTTGACACAAATGTATCAAGTATCAAGGAAAATTTTTGATACAAATGTATCAAGTATCAAAAAAAAATTTGATACAAATGTATCAAATATCAAAAAAAAATTTGATACTTGATAGATTTGTATCAAGTATCAAAAAAAATTTCGATACTTAATACATTTGTATCAAGTATCAAAAAAAATGTTGATACTTGATACATTTGTATCAAGTATCAAGGAAAATTTTGATACTTGATACATTTATATCACGTATCAAGTATCAATTGATACAGTTTTTGGACACTCTGGTGTACAACCCCCCCCCCCCCCCCCCGGTACACGGCAACACTTTGCGGCGTTACAACAACGCAGCTTACACCTGGCGCGATACTTTCGTGATTTATAACGCGTCCTAATCTAAGCTCCCTATAATATTGGTACAGAAATTCACTATAATGTCTGTACACAATTTCCAGCTCCCTGGTGCGTATATAGATACTGTCAATGTTCACGGAATGCACAACACGACACTCAAACATAAACTGTAGGATACTAAAATCTATATATCGTGAATACATTATAATAATTATAACAGAAAAACAAAAAAAAAGAGAGATTGGTCACGGTGTAACTTGTGTTTTATAAACCTGATATTCGCACGCGTTTCGCTTAAAGACTCGAGATGAATGAGGATAAGACATTTTGCAGACGATGTACTAATGTTTCGAGCTCATTTTTGATGATGCTACTTCCGACGGTACCTATGTAACATGAACCGAGTACGGACACCGGACTGTAAATACTGTGGACACGAACGAGACGACGCGGAACACACGTTATTCGTATGTGACCGCTGGACAGGACCCAGACGAGAACTGGAGACAACGGTCGGCAGCATCACTCCTGATAACATCGTGGAGGTGATGCTGCACGAACCGGAATGGTGGCGCTTAGTCGCCGCCTACACGAAAAACATACTGAGACGTAAGAACGCGAACGGCTGCTTAACAGACGACTAAGCAGACGGAGCGACGTGACGTAACGAAATACGGAGGAACGGCACGAACGGACGTACACGGACAGAACCTCCAGTCAGAAGTAATATCAATATAGTCCCTGGCTGGGGGAGGACATCAAGGAGGTGGCGGTTTAGTGGGTAGGCCTGTTTTTTTGGGAGTCCCACATACCCCCTTAGACTAAGGGGAATCCGTAAAAAGGATTCCGCAACTCCTTGTAAAAAAAAACAATAATAATAATAATAATAATAATAATAATAACTGGTAAATATCCCCATCCCACGTGATCCGTATTACCCCCTCACGCCGTCAAATTTCAAGGCAGCTGTCTAGGACCCTCCATACGAACTCTCATACCCCCCTCCCTGACATCATCGTCCAGCGTAATAACGCCAACGCAGCCTTCTTAATTCCCTCATGACAATGTAGGGATCCTCATATCCTACCCCCTTCCCCATGACGTCATCATCGAATGTTCGAGAACGTTCTAGAAGCTTCTCAAATTTTCTGACCCTCATTACCCCCACTTTCATGCCGTGTACGTGTGAACAATGTGCGTGTGAGCGCGTGTGTGTCCATGTGACACTGACGCACGCTTCCCCGCGTGACGTCACACCCCGCGGTAGCCCCTCCCCTCCCCGCAGACCCCTCACCCTAGACCCCTCCCCTCCCCGCAGACCCCTCGCCGTAAGCCCCTCCCCTCATATATCAGCGGTATGGTGGGGGAGTGGTGGAGGAAGGGAAGCTTCTAATCAAAGCTTGATTTAGAACCGGTCTAGTATATCTACTTTGTTTGTCTGAATCGGAATGCAGTTGAATTGAACAAATATTAGATAATTCGTGGTAAACAAATTATACAGTTAAAATAACTAAACCTTTTTCATCAGATCAAGCACAGTGCTTTAAGTTCAAATTAATTTTGATCAATAGTAACAAATTTTTGGTGATCGCAGATCGAGAGTTAAATTTACAAAGTTTTTTTTTCTTCGTATTATATCTTTGTAAATTAACAAAGAAAAAAACGATTATTTGAGTTGGCCACAACATATCAAATATTTTTGTGCAATATTGAAATCAAACTAAGGCAAAGAAGTGAATTACAGGCAATCGTTACGTGGCACGAAAATTTGTGGAACCCTTTGTTTCGAGCAAGAATAAAATACAGAAGCCGGTTGCAGGTTGTTAACGGTGGACGGAAAGTGTGTTTTATTTTTCAATGTGGTAGATAATATTTTAGAACAATTATTGTTTCAATAAAGAAGATAAAAAACCTGAAAATTTAACGAGTTTTAATCGGTCCTGCATTCTTTTGCAATACAAAACATACTCATGTTTATTATATAACGCAAGGCATTTTAAGCTCTACGTGTATTTGGGCTGTATGAATGCAAGATAATCGAAGATCCTCTCTTGTTAATTTCTTCTTGCTTTACCATAGTGTTCCGATAATACGTGACGCATGCTTGCTAGTGGTACGAGCGATTATATAAAAAAAGTAGTAGGAACGTTATTTGTTCTGCCATGATGCTATGATGCATTGGTATTCTATGAAGCTTATACACAGTTAAATATTTGACTTTTTCTGTTAGGTGTTATCGTTTATAGTGTGTAGTGTAAAATGCACTATCCTTTCTTGCTTATTTGATGTTCATTCAAATTTAAGAGGTTGCATACGTCCAGCGTTAAAAAAGTTGGTTTTAAACGAATTTTTGTAAAGATATATTGAAAAACACAACAATATATCCATTCTAATCATTATTAATTGATTTGTTAGGTATAAAAATATTCAAGGTATTATCAGAGTACATTTGATACGATATTTGACAATGTTGCGAAAACGTCCGCAACAAAATACACCCTTGATCTCTGCATAATAACTTATACAAGTATAAATTGAGCTTGAAAATTCAAACAGATTTTTGTAATATAATGTTTTTGTTACAGTTCATTAGGGCAAATTTTTGAGGGGGAATATGCACCTAGCAGGATAGAAGAAATTGATTTCTTGATTCTTAAATTTTGTCAAAGTTTGACATATCGAGAATGTCTGGTGCAAATTTCAAGTCAAAATTCTAAAAAAATTACAAAGTTATTATCCAGAGACTACATCGGTTTACCCAACATATCAGTGGTGATAATTGGTTGGTACATTAGTTGTTTTAGGTGTTTTGTTTTATTTTTTTCTTTTTAGTGTTTTATTTAGATGTTTGGGTCTTATGGTTTTGAGTATTCAGGAGTAAACATGGACAATAGGAAAGATTCAGATACCAATCAAACCGCAAAATCGACCAATGAAAGTTTTAATTCGATCGTTTGGCGTCTTACACCGAAGTACCTGCATTCTGGTTTAAAAATCGTAGAGATTGCAGCTTTTATTTGGCAGCCGGTTTATTTAACGGACAACACCACTGTGACCCCCTATTTTTTTCACATTTTTCAAGAATTTTTTTTTGTGGGGAAAAAAAGAGATATTCGAAAAATTTTTTTCGGGTTTTGTTCCTTGTTTATTAATGTATCAAAAAACATTTTTTTCACATTTTTCACGCCGCATGGTGGCGCTGGGGAAGCTCTCGCGTCATCTCCGCAGTGGTTCGCGGCACGCAGCAGAACTCTCTTCAACGTCGATCTGAAAAAAAATACCGAGTGTTTTCGTTAATAATATAATATTTTGAAGAGAAATACATAGGGATTTGGAAAAATATTGATTTTTTAAAAATAGGCACGCCTTTGAAATTAAAGAATGATTTTTGAGCAAAATTTCTCGTCGAAAATAGGCTATAACTTTTATAATTATTGAGATATCGAAAAAATCCTATGTACTTCTCTAGATAATCTACTTTTATTGATACAGTAAAAATTTGAAGTCGATCGGATAAAAATTGCTCGAGTTCTGCTGCGTGCCGCACTCAAAAAAGTGGTTTTGAGAAAAACGCGTTCAAAGTTTTAGGTTTGTTAATTTATGTTATAAATTGAAAAAAAAATTATTTACCTTCAATCAGCGATGCCGGCACCATATAGCTGGCCTTCAAGAAGCAAATCGTTGTCTCCTGATTCTTTCCTCGAACTTGTTAAGGCTTTTCTCGCTTCTTTTGCAGCGTCTGTGAGCGAGCGCTCCGCGAGCTGGATCCGCGCTGCGTCGGTCTCAACGCAAAAGTTGAAACAATTTGGGCCGATGGTTATCCCCAACGTCTCCAGTACTTTCATGAGACTTCTCAGGCCATCATTGAACACTAATACCGCGATATCAGTTGCAATATCAATGATTTTTTTGCTTCCGGACTGGCACTTGGGGGCTATTGCCCAAACTGATTTATTGTAGCTTTCGTTATGGTTTTGCGTATAGCCGCCCAAACAACGCTGCAGCAAATCGTCCTTGCTCAAATTTTCGAAGATTGGCTGAATTGCCTCCAATATTTCCTGAGGAAGAGGCGGTTTATGGCGATATTTAGAAGTATCACCATTTGCGACTGCGCGCGCTGCCACGAACACCACGACTCGGCTCCTTCCGGGCAATCGTCATGTTGTGGCTCACTGTCTGTGGACATTTTATGTTTGATAGTGCCCAAATTGCCTTCCTCATTTTGTCAACATCATCGCTGTTCCTCCGAATAGCCAAGCCGTAATATGTGCTCAACTCGTCAATCAATTTTCCGGTGAGCTTTCCTCTGCCAGACAATCCTTTTTTTTTTACGATTTCGCGGAGGCGCGTCCCCATACGTTTTTATATATAATTGTCCCCATACGAGCCAAAAGAATACCTGAGAAAAGCGGGAAGAATACCTGGCGACCCTAAGGCGCCCAGCTGCGCGGGACCCCGAGCGTCGCGGACCGCTGCACCGCTCCACAAAATATTTAATATCTACGAAAATAATTATTTTTTCGACCTGGGTCCAATGGCATTTCAATCTTAAAAGTATTTTAGATTTTTTAAAATGGTTTTCAAAAAATCGATTTTTTGAAGCCGTCACAGTGGTGTTATCCCTTAACGAAGGCTATGCATCTATTCTAAGAGTCATGCATGCGCTGGAATTACAAATTGGAATATATGCCAAAAATTTCGTCCACAACAGCGATCAAAGGCGAATGTAGCGACAGGAGCAGCGCAGTCTTTCAGAGACAAAAGAAGCTCGTAAAGCAAGAAGAAATGAATAATGGAAGAAATATTGTATATTGTGTATTGTGACAAATTTTCTACAAAGATTTATGAAAATCTACAAAGATCTTATACCCGCTTGGATATTTGATCTCAGTCATGTAGAATGTGCGTGAAGAAATCTCGTGAGTTAGAGTTTATGCGGTACGAAAAATAAATGTAAAAAGCGAACCCCAATTTATGATTGAGCTTCAGTGATGTCATACCGCGTCCGTAGAAAAGAAACGGGATGCGGTCGCTTTAGCAGCTATGTAATACGCAGATGTCGATGGATTGTGTTGTTTTTTAGACGATGAACCAAGTGCGAGCGCACTGTATGAATACTTTACGCGGACTAATGAGGTAAGCTCGAGGAGAAACTTTGCTGTCCTATCTCGCAAGTACTCGATATAATTGTGTTTGACCATCGGTTACCGCAGGGATGACTGTGTCCATGAATTCAGTAATCGACTATGGGTGTAAGATGCGTATCATCGCAATCTGTAAATAACATATTGTATATGGCGTATTTCATGCCAAACCAACGACAGTTTGAAATTTTTGTTGTTAAATTTCTTTTCTCTTCTATAACGGTCATGAAAAGCAACCTGCCTAGTTTTTTTTTTCATTTTTATTTTAACACATTCAGCGGATACGATTTTTTAAAAAATTAGTTGATTCTTTCTTCAAATTTCTTTAGCTCCGTGAAAAATCGAGCAAAATAAGTCAATAAGGTGGTCAAAATCTTCGTTTTCAAATGTAATTTCGATTTAAAAAATGTGAAAATTTATTAAAAGATTACATCAAACAGTTTTTTAAAATCCTAATAGAAAAATTTTTCTATTTGTATAATGCAATGACTTTCTTCATAAATTATAGGAAACTATCGCCCAATCGATAAATTTGACGCTCAGTATTTTTTTTTGTTTTTTTTTTTTAAATAATGAATAAAAACATATAAAAATTCGTACTCATGAACGATGTTCCAGATTTTCGAATGAAATTTTTATGTGAAATGCTTCATATTGGGTGCTATCGAAGTACCCAAGGAACGGTCGATCGATAACAATGCAAACCCGTGAGGATATACGACCACGACGATCGATATGGCATTTGTGGTCTTAGGTAAACTACCCTGGTTATTATTAGAGAGGGTGCATATTTACGACGATACAGGGTATCCCTTTATACTCTCTCTCTCTCACTCGCTTTTTTTCAACCCTTCTAAATCATATATTTCACGATCGTCATTAAAGCATGAAAAATGAAGACTGTCGTATGAATTTTAAACATAGCTTTTTCTTGCGTCTCACCATTTCTATACCAGAAGTATATAGAGACGAGTGTAAAAAGCCGATGAAAATGAGTAATTTCTCTCATTTTCATCGGCATTTTATACTCGTCTTTATATTCACCTCTCGGACATTTAGCATACGTATCATCGCCTTAGCTGGCCTGAGATATAATGCGCCGTGACTGCTGAGATGTTTCACACAGCACCAAAATATTGCTGGAATGTTTCTGTAATATTTCTGTGCAACATTGAAATGTTGCAAAATCGTGCTGTGATGTTATTATAATATTTCGGAACTAATTAAATAACAGTTGGAGGTACCCCGAATACCCCGTTTAGCCCTGTAGTCTTCCCTACATTTAAAACAAAGTATGTCAGTTAAAAAAACTACGTAGATCAAACTTCTAAATAAATTTGTTTTTTTTTCACTGTTTTGTTTTTAAAAAGAACGGGTGTTCTTTAAAATGGCCTATTTCAATTTTGTAATTTAATTTTTTATTAGAATCTAAGTAAAGTTTTAATGGTTTTTAGCACAAGTTCCGAGTGGGTATATTTTCATTGTTGTAAAGGTTACAGATGTTCGAATTTCAACAGTCTCAATATAGCATTTAAATAATCCATATTTACTATTCATATACTTTTTAGAGAAAATGAAAACGAAAAATTATTATGAGATTTTTAAAGAAATTCTCCTTTTTTTAAAGAATAGTGAAAGAGAAATTTTTGCAGACTATTTTTTTCAAAAAGTACTTCGGAATCTGAGTATAAAGGCCATTAATCCTCAAAGTATGCCTGCGTTCTAGAATAGAGTACAAACAAAGTTTCAGTCCAAACTTGAACATCTGAATATGAAAAATTGATCATTTTTAGGATTCCGTCTTTTTGGTTTTTTTATTTTAGATAATCCAAACTGGAGATATCGTGCTCACCGCCAGACACCTTTTTTTGGAGGACCAAATCACCAATGTACAAAAATACATGACACCAATGTACAAAAATAAAAATCGGTCAAAAGAACAGAGTCCAGAAAAAAAATCGGGATGAAAAAAAACTTGAAAAAAAAATTTCAAACGAAAAAAATTAGATTGAAAAAAAAATTTCGGCCGAAGTACTTGGCGAGTTTATAACACATACAACATTACGTGAAATACATTACGTGATCCAAGCTAAGCAAAAAAACTCGCCAAGTACTTCGGCCGAAATTTTTTTTTCAATCTAATTTTTTTCGTTTGAAATTTTTTTTTCAAGTTTTTTTTCATCTCGATTTTTTTTCTGGATTCTGTTCTTTTGACCGATTTTTATTTTTGTACATTGGTGACTTTTTTCAATAACCAACTAATTTTTGCTTTTTTTTAAATACTCCATTCTCAAGCGACAATAAAATACTTGTCCTATTATTGATATTATAAATTTTAGTGCTGAACGTAAATCATTGGCTTTTCCATTTCTGTCTTTGTAAAGTAATTATTTTTTGTATGCGCAAATTGATCATTTACTTGTATACTCTGTTTTTTACCAGACACTCACGATGGGCATTGTTGCTTTTTTTCTTGGGATCTCGATAAAATATGTGAAGTTTTTCATTTCTATTTGTCATTTGGAGTATAGTTATTTTGTAGAAACAATCTTCTTTTTCCTATCTCAATCTTGCCAAATTTTTAAAAATTTTGTACTTTTTTGGGCAGTTTTTTTCTGTGAAAACAAATGGAAACAGGGGTCAACAAATGTACTTGTCCAAGGTTTTTTCCCCGGGGAGGGGATTTTTGGCCAGGTTAATACTTCTTGTATTTGAAAAATCAAATCCCTTTTCAGAAAAAATTCGTAAAAAAACGACTTTTTTTAGCCTTGCAACTGCGTATAACCCGTTAAAACAGCAATCGAACTGAAATTTTATAATCTGAAACAGGGAGACTAGAGAGAAGGAGTAAACACACCGTACTTAAGAAGTGTTCCCAAAAATCGGTAGAAAATGAGAGGCGCTGCGATCGCAAAGTACACGGTCAGTTTCACATTGCTGAGGATTATTATTACTATATGCATTAGTACTTTCGGTCACGAGCGCTGCAGTGGTCAAACCAGAAACTATAGCATCAACGTGTTTTGGGCACGCTGGAACTACAAATTGGCCTATGCTGTGTTCACTCCTTCTCTCTACTCTCCCTGATCTGAAAGCTGGCCAATTTGCATTTATTTAAATAATCAGAATAATTATTGACATGTGGAAGCACGAATAGATAATCGGACGAATGGACGGACATTTCAATAAAGGAATGAACAATTTCCTTATATCGAGCCAACGAGTATTCTGAGTAACTGAGTATTCAGCTAAGTAATGTTTTTCGCTGTGGAGAAACAAACAATATAAGCCGTAGAGAGCACACGTTTGATTTACGGACTGATTCCTATAATATTCGATGGCAATATTTCCACAAAATTTTACAATATTTCGTGCTGTATGGGTGGAGACATATAGAACATCGTTTTCATGCACTGCAAATTTTCAAAAATAGCTGAAAACATGCATATCACAATAGTTTATGGCTTTCGGATAGATGTCGTGTAGAGTTTCAGCGTATTATTAAAAATGCATATCACTAAAAAGGAACGCCGATATTGTTTCAATAGCTATATGACGGAATTTATTCAAATCTTACGTAAAACTACGAGGTTTAAGTTTTTTTGAGCTCTGTTAATACGTTGTAGCACATCGAGTCCTTGCACTATAAATTCTCAAAAACGGCCCGAAACACGTGGTTTTTTACATATTTGACCCCATTTTTTGCTAAAACCTGACGTGACGGATAATTTTAGCTCCTGGATTCGTGTTCAGTGCGAAAAAATCGATCGAGAATGCTTAGTTACATTCCAGTCATAACAGAAATGTCCTCTACTGTAATCGTTTGCAGAAGATAAGCACATTTCTATTTGCTGTGTACTACAACATGCCGTTGCAAGTAGGTCAATTCACAATACTCAAAAATGAATTGATGGCATCCATACAAGGTTCGGGTTGAAGGATTGATTTAATTTTTCTAGTGGGACGATTCTTCAGTTGAGTGTTACTTTTAACCAACACAATTGCAAGTATTCGAGTGATAATACGCAAAATCTTGTAAAACTCAATGTATGGGATTTATTTTTTTTTGTAATTAATTAAGTAATTGTAATGGAGTTTACAATATGGCAGAGTACTTGAACCTTTTTTTATCGACAGCAATTTGACAGTCGCAAATTACAAAGACATGCTCCGGACTCATATTGTACCAGTAATACGAAACATCGCCGAAGATTTTCACACCCTTCAAAGTAAGGCATGTCAAGGGGTGGTTTTGCAGTTTCATTAACAAGCACTCAACCGATTTCGATAAAAGAAAAACCAAAATGTTTCTTATCCAAAGCGATAAAATGTCCACCATGAGTACGAAAAAAAAAAGTTAGGGGTGAACCACCTCTGCATTTATCTATTTCTCACCTCACATTAAAAAGGGATGAATATAATGGAATGGAAGGGGTCCTATTTCTATAAAAACATAACAATAAAGTTCACGTGTTTTTGTATTTTTACAAAATAGCAACCGTAAGGAGGTGATCTACCCCTTATTCGAATTTTCTTACTGTAGTCGCCTTTTCCCTATTTTATATGTCTTTGCTGATTCAAAATATCACAACAGCTCCGAATCAACGTTTTCTCATGTTGCGAAATTAATACAAGACCCTGAAAGGGTGAACCACCCCCTCTCGATTTTTCTCTTTATTCGCGATTTAAAAATTTCTCCATCTATTTTTTTCAATCTGCTTCTCCTCCATCGACATTACGAATTTAATGGTTTTAAGCACGTATGCATATTTGCATTAACGTCAATAGGGGCGGGGTGGGGGGAGGGAGGAGCTACTTCTTATTCATTACTATTCCAATTTTCATGTCTGAATAAGTTCCACACTATTTGTCTCGCTTATATACAAGCACAGTTTTAATACGAGCTTAAACACATATTGACAATTGATCAAGAAGAATTCGTATAGTCTACAATCGGATTTTATTAGATAAATATATCGAAAATTGAGGTCACACTTTTCCGCTTTTTAAACGCCTATTAAAAAATATGATTTACATGTGATCCTGTTATCTTATTATATGCTATGGTTTCATTTATATTATAATTTCCAGCAATCATCGCTCATACGTTGTACAATAATGATAGTCATCAAAAAAATGTTTCAAACGCGAAGACTTTTTCCACCATGGACATTTTATAATCGCTATATGATTGCAACCAGATATTTCACAGTGTGTTTTTGATTGACCGAACCCAAAATTGATAGGATTTTCGAAATATTCAGGTTTTTCCGTTACGTCATTACTTTTGAACTATGAATATTTATTATAAAAAGATTAGTATAACGTGGAGATGACAGTTGATTATGGGCCAGAGATTGTTTGATTATATTATTCCTCAAATGTAAATTTATATCAGCATCCATTAATATAACACTATCTGAAAAACGTCGCACAAAATTTTTCCATATCCGGAATCCAAATACATCAAGCGGTTGAATTTTTCCAGTTGTACCTTTTGGGATAATCATTGTGATGATTTTTTTATCATGAGGGGTGGCTTCGCGAACAACTTTGGGGCAGTGTCCACTCCAGAAATCGATCGATAGTATGTTGTCACTCCCGATATTAGGGAAAAAAATTTTTCCAACCAAATTTTAAAATGATCTGTTAACATATAAAAAATTATATATTTATATTTATGTTAAAAAAAATTGATGCGTCCTTAACGATAATACGCACCCGAAGTAAGTTTCCCAGATTTCGATGCTATTACAATGACGTTTTCTGGTCTAAATAATTCTTTTTCTACTCTTGGTCCAAATTCATCTTTTGCTTCCTTTAACACTATAAAAAGTGAAGAAAATAATTTTTCGTTGGCGTTTATTGTTGGTTGGATAGATCATTGGCACCTTGAACGGCGTCCGCTAAAGAGTTTTGTCGCTTCAAGGGCTTTCAAAAAAAATCCTACTAATACCAAAAAATTAGTATCCATCCGTCCACATGTACATTTATTTTGTTTTGCGTTCAACCGTCCCAACCCTCTATCCCATCTAGTCTTTTTCTGTCCACCCGTCCACCTTAGTCATTAGTTTATCCATCCGATCCCTCTACCCCATTCATTCCATTCGACTATGCATTTAGACCATCCATCCTATCCATCTATCTTCGCATGTAATCATCCATCTCATTTACTTATTCAACTTATCTTTCTATCCATCCCATCCATTTATCCATCCATTCCATTAATCCATCTCACCTATGTTCATCTTCTCGTTCATCTTATCGTCAATATGGACTCTCTTAATCAGTCTGGGAATGGATTTAGGTACTTCTTTCATCATCGATGAAAGAACCAGTTGATCATTGATCTAGGGAGTATATCCGAACAATCGTGTCTTCCCGAACTTACTTTTGAAAACCATGCACGCCAAGTTTTTGTGTACACTGTAAAAAATTTCCGTATGAAAATTAATACACATAGCCCAGGCAACGAAGCAAAAATAAAAATAATAAATAGGAAAGTTTTGAAATTTGGTGACAATGTTTATTCTGGCTTACTATTGAACGTGTTAAAAGTCCTGACCAATCGAAGGTGCGTAATCGCCGCCATCTTGGAAAAAAGGTGCGTTTTTGTTGTTTTTGTTCTATAACTCCTCAATTATTGTATTTATCGAAAAAATTGTAGTTACAAAAGTTGGAGAGCATAAAATTTCCTTCAAAAAAGGTTCAATTCATTTTTTTGTTAAACTAATATTTTCTCGTACAAATGGGTGATGAACGTGAATGTGGAAACTCTGCGAACATATAAATTCATATTTATCACGACAAATTTCATTACTACAAAGTTTTGTGCATTTTACACAAAATTTTTATACTCACATGTTTGTGTACGACGCTTCTTAACGGTTTGACTGATAGTTGAGTTATCCTCAACCACATCAGAATGAATCGATGTACCGATACCAAGCTCCTCCGTACAGGATGATCGTCTTGAGCTTGTCGTTGACGATACCCTCTCGTCATTGGAATGATCGTCCTCGTCTCCATCCTCATTTTCGTCGTCGACTATATTTGGTCCATTGAAGCAGTCTCCGTGGCAATTGTTGCAAATGGTTATGCATCCAATTCCTGCTTTTCTGCACCCGCATAATCCTGCACAGCCAGTTGTGCATTTGCAAAAAATTAAATTCAACAAGTTTTCGGGTACAATGGAGTCCAGCGTTTGAATTGGAGTTAAACAGTATTGGACTCGTTTCCAACCCCATAATTCAGGGCGTAATTCGTTCCCCAACCATTTTTACACTTGATGGTATACACGAAAAGAATGCTGTCTGGATGCTCCTTTTGTTGGTGGTAGCGAGGCAATATCCGGTTTAATTTTCGTCGCTAATTTTGCGAAACAAGGAATATAGGAATTAAAAATCTGTTTTATTAATTAAAAATTTCTTCAATCAATGTCTTTTGAATATTCTCGAGTACACTCTGATGGGTGATAATCATTATAAAAACAACCAAAACATTTATATTGTCGACACCACGAACATTGTATAAACGCCACCTCGTTTTCGTCGCAATCGCAGTTGTGTTTCCTCAATTCCGCCGGAAAAGCCACTGTGTTGACATTGTTGAAAAATTCTTTATCTGATGGGTCCAGATTCGCAGCACGCCAGGCATATCTGTAACAAAATTAACGATAAACTTTTAGTATATTGCATTTAATACTTGACACGAGTCGCTGTCGCGTTTTTCGATGCAAGCTATCGGAGAATTTGTAATGGAAATAATGCGTTATTCACGTACCTTATCATGTTTTCATATATTGGAGCCTGCAGTTGGTCATGTATTAGCGAATGAATTTTGATCATATCCTCTCTCGATGTGATTTCTTTGTTACGTCTTAGCCTTACGCTAGGCCCCCCCATAATTTTTTTCATTACACTTTATTAATTATGTACCATCAGACGGTACACTCTTTAAATCTTTATCATCATTCGTCGATAAATAATTTATATTTAATAATAAACTCAACAATCGAGTATATATTCTCAAATAATTGTATATACTCTTAAATAATAATACACATTGTAACACGATACATCCGGTAAGACTCCAGACATTCTCACACATTTTTTTTTCAACATCGCTTTCTATTTCAAGTACGAACATAGTAAAACTGCATGTGCGCTCTAGACAACCCTCGACTTTCAGTCGCCACAAAAAATCTCAAATCTTATAACAGGAAGTCATAAAAGCGCATAGACTACTCTTAATTTCAAAAACATCCTAAGTTTTATTACTCCAACAACATTTTCCAGACCCACGCTTGACCCTCTTGAAAATCGAGAGTACTCGGCGAAATAAATATTTCCCACGAGTCCCAAATGCATATTCTCAAATTCCGAGACTCTTGAAACTAGAGCAACCCTGCTCGACATATTTTCCCAAACTCTGGAAATCTCGGATAAAAATTAACGACTTTTCTTCCAATCACCTTTCCAGAAGTCTCCCCCATAACAAACTCAATCGGAAAATTAGGAAACCAAATTAATGACCTCCTATCCAATCCCAGTAAAAAGCATAACAAAATAGGTCCCCTCCATAACGTTCTACTCCCAAAAATCGTACAATCCGACAAAAATCTTCAACTCTACCAAGTAAGAAATTCAACAACAACAGTCAGTTAGCATCGAAATCTCAAAGACTCTACATATCCTTTAGAGTCTCAATCTAAATCTTTGCGACTTAGAAATCGTCACAAGCGCGAATCTAAATCATAACAACCGTAAATCGTTCTTCGAAATTCAAACTAAACCAGATCGATTATCAAATCCAATAAGCTAACTCCGATCAAATCATAAACGTAAAAGTTAAGCGCGATCAATAATAAGTTATGCAATGCCGCTGAACACAACCATTGTAATACACGTGAAATAATCTGACAAGTGTAACAACCAAACGAGTGTAATAATAAGTGAATAAATATTATATATTTTCGTGCGTAATCAAATTTTTATCAACAACTCATTCCAAAAGTCTAAACCTAGATCTTTTGGTAAGAACCCTCCTCAAACCTAAATCACGCTATTATTCAAAAATCTCATAAATCTCAAATATTAATAATATGTATTCGAGGACCACGGAGATCCCACTAAAGACTCACTAGCGACTTCAAAACTTCAAAAGACGCTCTCTAAATGGCGACCTCCGTGAACTCAAGTAAATCTCCCTCTCGGGACGTAACATCTTCATTACGTTGTAGTAGGTAAGGAGCATTTTCGAAATGGCGAATGTAATTTTTGACTTCACGGTAAAAGTACACATCGCATGGCTGACAAAATGGTGTGAACCGCGGTGGTATAACTGACGAAGTGCAAGTTGGGAGGCCGTCTTCATCGTTCATTTGGTATAAGTCTGGGGAGGTTTGACCACCCCACGAGTCAACGATGTATAGGAATGCCTTTTTTTCCACGTACGGCTGTATTATTTGTTCCAAAAACTCTTCGTACGTGTTTTTCTGTAGTTTTCCTGATTTTGTCGACGTGATGTGAACATTTGAATATTTCAACATATATTCGTCGACTTCTTTTTGAACTCGGGGGCCGAATTTACCAGTGACTTCTTGCAGGCAAGCGAATACTTTAGGCAACAATTTGTCAGACAACGTGAGAGCGTATTGACAAGAGATTAGAAAGAAAAAAATTTGACATTGAATTTGTGAGTTTTGATCAATAAAAGCGCGTAAATTATTTTTTCAAATTTTTTGTAATTTTTTATTCATGGATTATAAATTTCAATAATAATTTGAAAAAAAAAAAAAAATAAATAAATAAAAAAAGTATCTTGGACGGGATCTGAACCCGAATGCGTCGGGGTGGGAGTCTAGCTCGCTCGCCACTGAGATACTCGCCTGGTTGTGACATGGAGTAAACTTTATGGTACCTAAGAGGGCTCCCAACTTTGACCGGCGATTTTTCGAAAACGAAGCCGAGTTGGCACCTACAATTTTGGGATTTGGTGGGTATCCACCCACACTATAAGCACGCGAAGTGGGAGCCCGTAACTCGATGCACCTCTCGCGATGTCCCCTTGTCAGACATGTTGGAATTTTCAAAATATTTATTAAACCTACTTCATGATAATATTAGAAAGACAACGAACTGCGCTGTCAACATTTTTTGATTAAAAATGGACTTGCATCATATTACAGATATTGAGGTTAGGCCTGACGGAGACAGGCAGATGCAAAGTATTGCGGCAATTAGTGCTGTCTTTGTTTAATACCTCCGTCTGCCATCGCAACTGCGTCTCGTCACCTTCTCTTTAAAGATAGCTGCGCCCCTAGCGGCCACTGCAGTAAAAAGTTTTTGTTGTTAAGCGACCCCTCGGATCCGGGGGAGTTTCTTTCTGTGCGATGCTTTTCGTGTAAAAACGATCGTCATTTTGTGATGTGTTAATTTTATGTGTTTTTATAAAATTAATTGTTTGGGTAAAGTGAAATAAAAATATTTCGATATATCAAGTGAATACACGTTTATTTATTGCCCATAAAATAATTACAAACTGAGCTTGTTGATGGAGGGTCTTAACCAAATTCTCACCGATTTAGATCTTCATAATGAGGATGAGAAGCATGACCGAACTTTCATCCAGATAATGATTTGGACTATAGTGCCTAAGAATTTAGACTTTAGTAGAGCGAGAAGATTTCTTCTATTTGGTTGAGAAAAAAATATCAAAATCGTTTATGGAGAGAACTGATTGTGGCAAAATCCTTGTGATGATGATCATATTGTTCTTTGATTGATTCATATTGTTCTTTATTTCTTAAGAATAACGAGTTGTGGATTGTTTGCATCCACAGCACTATTTCTAATTTCTAATTTTACGGTTTGTTTTGTTTCTGCCAATTACAATTATTGGTATCAAGTCAGTTAGTTTAAAAAAAAAATTAGCATCAACGGATGTTTTAATTTATTTCAAACATCGAAGCATTCTTCCACGATTCAGCAATATACATTTTTATTTCATTCACGGCTGAACCAATTAAAATTAAGATAATCAAATCTTTGTTTTCAAAAATTGTCAAAACTTTGTTTTTATGATGGAAAAATAATGTGAGCGCTCCTGTATTCATTTTACGAAAAAAAATATATTACACAGATTCTTAATATGGACACTGATTTTTATTCAACTAAATTTAATAAAATTATTTTACTGAACATGATAAATTCATTAACACTGCACATTAATAAGAAAAAAAAAATTTTGCAAATGTAACAAATTGAGGTTAGGGAATAAGTAGTAACGGCAGGGATGTCTGATCTCAATATGCGCATATAGCTATGGTCTTTCCGATCACAGCGGCCCCCGTTCTGGCTGGGATTCCGTAAGTAAGATACGCTGTGTCCACTCTTCTCTATTCTCCCTGGTATGGAGTGTCAGACTCCTGCTCTAGCCTCCATGGTGTCAAGCTCTCATCGAGGTCTGTTCTTTGATACACGTATTCCGTGTTCGCGGATAGTTAAGTCTTCATGGCCTAATTTTTGCATCGTTTTTTCGGCGAGTCGAGAAAAGCCTTACGAAACTTTATAATCTGGAACGCTTGCTTGAACGAACGCGGAAAATGTCACGAAAAGTCTCGTAAAACTCGTATCGTGAATAACCTAAAAAAACTAACTCGACGAGCAAAAAAAACAAATATAATCAGTGTTGTGGAGAGACGGGATTATTATTGGAGTTTTTGTTGGGCGCACACGCGCGCCGTGGACCGAGACATAAGTGTGCGTTTGCATGTCTCGAGTGCGCGAGTGCAACAGAGACAAATGAACATGTGTGTCGGAGATGAATTACTACAATTTGCTCAATAGTTAATAGATAAAAATAACAAAGTAAAAACGAAACGAAAAAAAAAAATACAAAAAAGCGATTTATCGTCGCGCAAATGCGACATGGTTGTGATGTCGTGTTTTCTTTTAATGACGTTTGTCGGCGTCGGATTATTAGGTAATATACAGTAAAAAAAATTTAAAAAAACCAGAAAAGAGTGAAACAAAAAAATCGGAATATTTCAGTCACCTTCGCTTCGAGGATTATTGTTATTATTATTATCGATATTATAATCGGCGTCTGGATTCTGGGCTTTCACAATTTTCCTCTTCCTTATCTCGCTCTCGAAATTTTTTTCATGAGAAAATGAGTGTCGATTTTTTACGTTTTTCGATCTTCCGACACATTTGCTTTTTTGTTCAGCTCTCCCATAAAATCAATTTTTTTTGGCTGTTTTTCTCTAATTTTAACGATGAAGCTAATGAAATATCGCGAGCCAGTCGAACCTTGCTTGCATCTGTATTCTCGCTATCAACAGTTTATTTCCTATTTTTCTCTCATTTCTCGCTCTCTTTCTCCGTCTCACTCGCGCAATTTCATTCAGGAAACGGATGATCACGCGTCTTGATAGCGAATTGAATTTTATTATTCTTTTAGTCTCTCAGTGGCCTAACTCCAATTGTTATTCTTCACCCTTTTTTTGCAGTTTTCTAGCTCTGATTTTAAAATGGAAAAAAAATTATTGACTATTTTTCTAAATTTCAAAATTACCGAAATTCGTTCCAATAATTTCGTGAGAAAATGCAATTTTTTCAATAGTTATTATTTTTTATATGTTTCTGAAATACTAAATTTTTTTGACAGATGCACCGTTTAGTTATATTCGGACTGTTTGTTTACAAACATTGAGTGAAAATTTGAAAAATTGCTTCTCTTTCAAAAATGTTACAATGATAAGAAATATGGTATAGAAGTTTGCATAATTAGAATGCAATGAAAAACTTTTTTCCATTAATTATTTATTCGATTTTTTAAAACTTTCTATTTTTTTTTGCAGGTTTGATTTTTAGCCTTCAAATGAATATTGATAAATTATCATAGTACAGCAAATAAACTTGAGGCTCTATAAAAATGAGAAATTTCATTGTATTTCAATGATGCAGTCTTCAACATCACTGAGAAATTAAAAATTTCTTTCCTGTAATCTCGTGACAATTCCTCATTTATTTAGTTGCAAAAAAATATTAATTGTTCAGTTTCCTGAATGATTTTTGACTAGGTCTTTGAAGATATCTGAATTGTTGAATTGTTATTGACGTTAATCCTATCGACATGTCAATTTGCTAGAATAACTTGTAATATTATTGAATTGATAAATATGATATTGAATGATATTTGAGTTTGCATCAATGGAATGCAATAAAAAATATATTTTTCTTAAATTATTTTAAAAAATGTTTAAGTCGTTCCAATTGTTCTCACAGAATTACGTTTTATAGCCCACAAAACATTAATCATTAATTGTAACCAAACGCTGCATATAAATTTTAGGTTCTGCTGAAGAAACAAGGAATTTTGTTGTATTCCAACAATGCAAACTTTGATATCATTATTTCAATTCAATTACACTATGTTGTATTACTACTGGCACTTTGCATTGTCGTTAATAAAATCTACATTGAAAAATATTTTGGAATTTTTACTGCTTCTCGAAATACACATTTTGGATTACGCGATTAAATCATTTTCCATTATTCTGAAAACTTTGAATATTGGTAGATTAAAAAAAAATTGCATTGATTGCAATCCAATACTATAGCGATACAACATTGCCAAGTATCCATAGCAAACTTATTTTGTCAGGTGGAACAGAGGTTCTGATTTCTTCAACTTCAACTTGAATTTTGCCAAACTCATTTGTTAATTTGGTCTCTTCACGGTGTTGAAATTTCCATAGTTCGCTTGCAACAACGTTTCTTCTTTTTTGTTGGAGAAAAAAAGGGTTTTGCAATGTGAAGCTACAAAAATTTCTTATAATATTTCCTTGAATTTTGAAACTTAATCTGCAAAAGTAACGCTTACAATTTCGAACATTGAATAAATAATAAATGCACGTGAGATTTTTCATTGCATTCTGATAATGCAAACTTTAATACGATTCATTGTTTATACTACAGTATTAATGATTGGCAATTCATTCGTAAATCAGAACCAAAACTTTATAGCTATCTAATCATTGTATACACGTAATACATGATCACAGTAAAATTCACACACCTTGAGACTCAGAGTTAAATTTATGAATTTCCTAATTAAATTACGCATTTACGTTGTTTGTAAAGTGTTTTCAAGCTTTTTCCAATGTGAATCGTGTATTCAATCTACACCACGTATTGAACATATAATTTTTATTTAAGAACAGACCTTTCTCTGTGACGTCCATCATAGTCAATTTATGATAGTATTTGATGTTCACTATGACTATTGTGATAATTATTATTTATAGGACCAGCTTTTGGACACGATGTCAAAGGTTCAGCGTTCTGCGAGTTTTACAACGAGACAATGTGCACGGAATCGCAACAAGGCTGCTCCGAAAGAGAAGAATGCATACCTCACGATCCAGATAAGAGAAACCATTGTTACGTCCTCTGGCAATTTGACAGCATTACCAAAAAATCCACGATAAAATTGAAGGTCATTTTCAATAAAAATTCTTTGCTTTTTTATTAATATTTAGCTTTGAAGGGAATTAAAAGGGAAATGTTATTTTTAAATTGCAGGGTTGTTTCTTAGACAGCAGAGAATGCTACGATAAGCCTCGCTGCGTGGAAAAAAATGCAGACAGAAAGAAAAAGCTGTTTTTCTGTTGCTGTGATGGTAACATGTGTAACCAAAATTTCACTTGGGATCCTCAGCCAACAGAAAGACCGCACATGGAACGTAAGAATTTTTCTACATTTTCCTAGAATTTTTCCTAGCTGTCAATAGCATTATTTATCTAAGAAAATATTTATTAATTCATGAGCTTAAATTATTATTGACAAATAGAATTTGTTTAAAATATGTTATTTAATTGAAACTCGGCCTTGGTTTATTGTTAAGATCTTCGGATGTGCGACATTCGAGGCGCGTTGTTTTTATTAGACATCAGAGGTGTTTTCGATATTCGTAATCAACTATATTCAGGTGAATAGACGTGTTAAGAAGTAATTCAAAGAACACAAAAAACGGAGCGAACGTATGCTGGGGCGTTTCGCGCTGGTTTTGTTTTGATTTTTTTTTGATCGTCATGGTTTAATTTGTCGGTTGAAAATAATATAAATCGGTGACTAGGAATCGTTACAATTCAGAAATGGATGATTGTCGAATTTAATAGCAGCACTTAAGGTAATATATGTTTTAAGTCGTTCATCACTGAATTTGGATTGGCTAAACGATGTACGATACGATATCAAAGCTTATTTTGAACATCAACTACCTAGTTTCATGACATAGTTATTGGTTAACCTACACTTCATCAAATATTGATCACGGTATCTGTGAAGGAAATTTTAATCATTCTGTCATTCACGGTGTATGTGAAAGAAAGGTTCTACAATCAAAAATCACGGTCGATGTGAAGGAGACCAATCTTTGGCCGCTGGTCAATATTGCTTGACTAACCAATCCATATATCTATTTAAAAGAAATCATATCGTCATAGATTCATTTGGTAGGTATTATACTCATTTTTGAAATTTATAATTGCAGTGTTGATCTGAGTTCAACTACAATTCTCATCGGTCTTATTCCTTCAACATATTTTTGGTCCTTTGAGCCGGATATTTGAGGAACATATGGTTAACCAAGAACTTCAAAATGCATATCGAACATATTGAATTTCGAATAGAGGAACAGCGTTCGTATATGGACGCTATTAATAATGCTTATATTCAATTACTGCATGGCAATCCTGACCAAATCAATCGAACTCGCGTAAAAATAAAAATTGAAGCGATCAAGGAACAGTGGGAAACATTTCGCATCAATAATAGGGCGATTGAATTAGCCGTATCTAAACTTGAAAGAGAAGAACAGGAACAAATTAAGAAGTATGCGTATTTTCGAGAAGAATTATATGCAAAAACTTATGAAAAATTTCTCGAAAATTTAGAAGAAATGAGTATATTACTTGATTCTCAATCTGAATCAGATTTGAGACCACAATCAGTTATTTCATCCACTCAAACCTCGACTGAAATGTCCATTCAAAATGCTTTGTGTCAAGACTTCCTCAGATTGACTTACCAAAATTTAATAGAGATTTTTCTGAGTGTCTTCCATTTCGAGATTTGTTTTCGTCATTGGTGTTAAATACGCCAAACATATCATCAGTTGAAAAACTTCAATACTTGAAGATAAGTTTGCATGGGTCTGCAGCCCAATTATTGAAAAACGGCGTTAACAGCTGAAAATTTTCAAAAGTCCTGGGACGCTTTAACTTTATTTTATGAGAATGAAAGGCTTATTATCAATTCGGAATTAGAATCGTTGTTTGCAATTTAAAAAAAATATCAAGAGAATCAGCGTCTGAAATTGAATATCTTTATTCATTAACAATGCAAGTTTATCGAACTTTGGAAACCTTTGGTCGACCAGTGCATTATTGGGACGATATTTTAGTTTTTATGATTACACAAAGACTGGATCCTGAATCTATAAGAAATTGGGAAAATCATTTGGGATCGTCAAAACAAGCATCAACGTGGGAAAAAATGAAAGAATTTCTTCTAACAAGAATGCTTTCACTTAAAGCAATGGAAAAATCACAAAGCAATAAAATTCATTTTAATTCTCGTTCTACAGTTCGATCACATGTCACAAGACAAGAAGATAATTTTGCCAAACTTAAACTCGTCAATTTTGACAAACTCGTATTAAGTCGTGTGTTCTGTGTTCTTCCACTCATTATCTATCAAATTGCCCGCAATAACAGCAAAAAACACCTGAACAACGCAGAGATTTTGTTAGCGAAAAAAATTGTTGCTTTAACTGTTTAAAAGTTAAATTTAAAAGAAATGTCCAATGATATTTCTACTAAAATTCAATCATTGAATTATGCATGCCATAATTTAAATGATAATCAAGGAATCACCTTATTGGCAAGTTAAAATTCGTGATAACTTCGGCAACATGATTTTAATCCGAGCAATTCTAAATCAGGGATCTGCAATTTCGTTAATAACTGAGAATGTCATACAGCAGCTACGTGTCCCTCGATATAATATTTCATGTCCGATAACAGAAATCGGAGCACAAACATCCGGTTATACTAGAGGAATCTCTGAGCTAGAAATAACTCCCCATTTTGATTCTGCATTAATAATATCGTTCAAAGCTCACATTCTTCCAAGATTAACTTCAGCAGTACCTTTAATTAAATCACAAATCCCAAAATGGCCACATCTCGAAAATCTTCAAATAACTGATCCCAAATTTACACAACCAAGAAAAATTGATTTCCTAATCGGTGCTGATTTTTACGGTCAATTATTATAAGGATCAATTAAGCAAGGGGCTTTTCATACACCAACAGCGCAATTGACTAAATTAGGTTGGATTATTTCAGGGCCGTCAACAAACACGTCACAAAACTGGCAAAAGAACAGCTTTCACTGCAGTATTGATCATGAACTTTATATGCTGTTGGAGAAATTTTGGTATCAAAAAGAATTTGTCCAGTATTTAAGTACATAATGCCAACATCGGAGAAAGAATGTGAAGCTCATTTCACATCAAGTCATTCTCGTGATTCTGATGGACGATATATTGTCAAATTACCATTTAAACTTCTTATGATGGAACTTGGAGACTCAAAATTATCAGCTATTAGAATGATGCATCAACTACAACGAAAATTCGAAACATCAACATTTTATGCTGTCTATTCTACTTTCTTGAATGAATATGAGCAGCTTAAACACATGAACCGAGTTTGAAATGAAGATAATGAACCTGAATACGTTTTTTATCTCCCTCATCACGGAATTATCAAAGAGTCAAGTTCAACCACTAAATTAGTAACCAAGTAACAATTGGAAAAAACAACGAGCTTCTTCGTACTGGTCCAAAATTACAACGAGATATCTTTGATGTTTTGTTGTGGCTACGAGAATTAAAATACATTTTCTCATCAGATGTCGAGAAAATGTATAGACAAATGAAGGTTCATCAAAACGATTGGAAATTTCAACGAATTTTATGGAACAACAGAGGAAAAATCGAAAAGTACGAACTCACCACGGTCACATACGACTTATCATGTGTACGATATCTTGCGCTCCGATGCATGTTGCAATTAATATCAGATGAAGGTGAAAAATTTCCTTTGGCAACTGACAGTTTGATCAACGGATGTTATGTTGATGATATTTTTGGTGGTGCAGATTCAATAAATGAAGTCCAAGACCGAACACAGCAAGTTTTTAAAATCTGCAAGGCGGGCGGTTTTCCATTAAGAAAGTGGAATACCAATCATTCAACAATTTTACAAGCAATTCCATCAGAATATCACGCGTCATCGGCGTCACTTTGCATTGAAGATGATGTGATACATGCGCTTGGATTATTATGGAAACCACAAGCTGATACCTTTCAGTTCAAATTGCTAGCTTCGCCAATTGGTTCAAATACCAAACGATCGATATTGTCTAAAATCGCTCAAATTTTTGACCCTTTAGGTTTTTTGTTGGCAATTATAATCCGATTGAAATTTTTTTTGCAAGAAATATGGACTGTAAAAATCGGGCGGGATGACCCGCTCCCATCATATCAAAGTCAAACTTGGCATAAACTTATCAACTCATTGAATGGATTAGACGCAATTATTATTCCTCGTTGGATAAATACATCAAAAATTGCTACAATTAAATTCCATGGATTTTGTGATGCATCGCAATTGGCTATGGCGGCAATCATTTATGTCAAAGTAATCAATGTTCACGGTTCCATTACAATATCGTTGATTTGCTCAAAGACGAAAGTTACTCCGATCAAACGATTGACGATTCCTCGCTTGGAATTATCAGCTGCAATCATGATAACTAAACTCATGGCGCATTGTTATAAGACTGGATAATATTCAAATGCTCAATGTTACTTATGGACAGATTCATCGATTGTTAATACTTGGTTAAATAACCACCCATCAAAATGGAAAGTATTTGTTCACAATAAAGTGTATTTTATCCAAAAAATCTATTTGCGTCTAATTCCAAAGAACTTGAGAAGTTTGCATCCGTTATTGCATTTAACGGGTTACCCCCACTTGCGACTTTGAAAGAATCGATTTTTTTTATTGCATTTTTTTGAAGTATAAGTATCTGAGAATATGGCCTGAAAATTTCAAGTCGATCCGAACAAAATTGACTGAGATATGAGCGTTGAAAGAGAAGAATCCGTTGTATAAACGACCGGCTAGTCTGCCGCCTGGCGCGCTCGACACTCTCTCCGGTTTCAGTCCATTGTTCTATGAAAAGGGTCGTATACCTGGCATTCACAACGTTCATATAATAGACTGGAATTTGTAGAAACGAATTGTCGTTGCCTTTTATGGTTTAAATTCGTCAGTGTAGCTCGAAAGTTCGACTATATGAGACGTATTTATTTCCGCCGTTCACAATATTATAAGCGCAGTTTTTATTTATTTTACATTTAAAAATGGATCGAAAAAAAGGTTCGCGAGAAACAAGAAGCAGTGATAATTTACGGAAATCTCGACCAAAAAAAAGGAAGGGTATTTTTAACCCGAACCTGGCCGAATCGGAAACTGAAAGTTTCAGCACGTCTGCGAAGAAACTGAAAGATAATATTGATATGACTGTGAATCAAAATCCTAATATTGAATATCGCATTTTAAACTTTTGTGTTGTGTTTGCTGCTATTTCAAGTTTAGTGACGTGCAAAACGTGTAATGGAAATATTAAATTTGAAACTGCAAATGCAAGAGGACTAGGCTTCAAAGTCGTTGTGAAATGTGACTCATGTGCAGATAATTTGATACCATCTTCTCCTTTTGTGGCAGATTCGTATGAAATAAATCGTCGATTTATATTCACTATGCGAGTTCTCGGCATAGGAATGGCTGGAGCACAACAATTTTGCGGACTTATGGACATGCCAAGGTTTCTTACCGAGACTACATATTCAATAATTTTAAAAAGTATTTATGAGTCTGTGAAAACATGTCCAGATGTAATATTTAAAAAAGGCGTACGAGAAGAAATTGAAAATACACCTAATGCAGCAGGCGATGCAACTTCTAAATTAACAGTTTCCGGAGATAGATCCTGGAGGAAGCGAGGATATACGTCGTTGTTCGGAGTTAAATCAGTCATAGGCTACTACAGTGGAAAAGTACTTGATCTTGTGGTAAAAAGTGCGTTTTGTAAAATCTGTGAATCGTGGAAACATAAACTAAATGATGCGGAATACGAAGAATGGTACGAAACACACGAAGATAACTGCAGTGCAAATCACGAAGGCTCCTCGGGAAAAATGGAGGTGGACTCTATTATCGAAATCTTCAAGCGTTCAATAGCAAAATATAATGTCCTGTACCGTTACTATATTGGAGACGGAGATTCGAAGACATACACTGGGCTAATAAATTCTCATCCTTATGACGACGTAGAAGTTATAAAAAAAGAATGCATCGGACACGTCCAAAAGCGTATGGGATCCCGCCTTCGTAATTTAGTAAAAAAAAAACAAAAAGCTTGGTGGTAAAGGAAAGCTGACAGGAAAATTTATTGACAAGCTCACTGTGTACTATGGACTTGCTATTCGACGCCATTCTGCTTCTGTTCACGATATGCATGAGGCAATATGGGCGACCTTCGTTCATTACAGTTCAACCGATGCAAATCCACACCATAAGAGATGTCCAATCGATGAAGAATCGTGGTGTTCATATCAACGAGCTCAGGCGAGAAACGAGGCTTTCCAACACGATTACAGACCACTTCCATCAAATGTATTGAATGCCATCAGACCTATATACAACGATCTGAGTAAAGAAACTTTACTCGAAAGATGCGTCGGTGGCTTCAATCAAAATAACAACGAAAGCTTCAATCAACTTATTTGGAAAATCAGCCCAAAAATCGTCTCGAGTGGAGCAATCGTTGTAAATTTAGCAGCTTATATTGCCGTTGGACTATTCAACGAAGGTTCAAAATCATTATAATTTTATTTGAACTCAATCGGAGTGAGCTGTGGACACTGGTAGAGAGACGTGCGGCCGAGAGCACTCGTGAAGGAAGAATGTTACGAAGGCAACACCAAATTTCCGTTTTGCAAGCGGCATCGTCGGCGGAAGAACTTCTGTATGGACCCGGAATAGATGACTCTATGTAAGTTTACAAAAAAAATTATTTTCTTCGTGTAAACTGAAATTGAAACTTTAAACGCGTTTTTCTCGAAATGGCATTTCTGAAGTCGGTGACCAAGATTACTCGAACACTAATGAACCGATCTTCTTGAAATTTTACAGGCTTATTTAATACATAAAAATGTAGTCTTTAATCGTTCGATTTTTTGTTTCGAAAAAAAAATGACCGTTTTATAGCCAAAAAACGGCCGTTTTTTTTCGTTAAAATCGAACCATTAACATTGACTGTCCGCCATTTTGTGAAAAATGAATATTTTTTTAAATCCTGCGATTGAAGACTAGTTTATACTTATATTTGACTAAATCCACATTTTTTGTTTCAGATGATCCACTTCGCCGCAATGTTGGTCACCGCAAACCGTACAAATAAAAACATTATTTCATTGACGGCCATTTGCCACTTAACAATGTAATATTTTTCAATAAAAAAATTACTGAAAGTTCTTCAAGATGTGTTCTTTAAGATGATATAGTGATCGATTAAAAAAGTTTTGTAGTTTTCTTTAAAAAAATTCATGAAAAAGGCCTTTTTTTTTGCGCTACAAGTGGGGGTAACCCCTTAATCGAATTGTTGGAATTACATTGTCAACTTATGAAGAATTTTCTACATTATTGATTCAAATTGGATCAATTCTCAATTCTCGACCGATATGTCCTTTGACCAATGATTCCGAAGATTTAAAAGTCCTTACACCAGCACATTTTTTAATTGGTCAACCTTTAACTTTGATACCAGAGCCAAACATTGAAAACCTTCAGCAATCACGGTTATCAAGATGGCAATACCTTTCGAAAATGATCCAAAGTCTATGGACAAAATGGTCTAAAGAATATTTACAATGCCATCAATCAATTTATAAATGGAACAGAGTATTAAAACCGTTATCTGAAGGAAATATTGTATTTGTTATTGACGAACGTTATCGTTCTGTAAAGTGGCCACTAGGAAGAACTATCAAGCTTCATCCCGGTCGTGAATAACATTGTCAGAGTCGCAACGATTCAAACTAGTACTACTAAGCTGATTCATCCCATTGTTAAGTTATGTCCATTAGATTTAACATCGGTTTTATTAACATCTTCGTCGCTGGAGTCGACGAAGGCGAGTGGTAATGTTTAAAATATGGCTGTGTCTAGCCGTCCGGATACCGGACGAATACAAGACTGGTATTCATCCAGATATTTGTCGAGAATGCGATTATAATTGTTTGATTTAACTTTTCTAATTAACTTTTCTACAGTATAATGGTATATTGAAACTCCCTCGTACGTAATTTTGTACGTAATCCATTCGGATATACAATTTATGATAGTTTTCATTTATATCTGGACGAATAATCGCATATAATTCATCCGGGAAAACGATTCTCAATGGATTTTGATGGATGAAAAATGAATGAAAATTTATAACTACAGCGGGGAATACTTAGTTTCCTTCAACTATAGTGGGGAATATTCAAAGTTTTTTCAAATGTAATGGAAAATTTTTTCGGTATCCGGACGACTAGACACTGCGTTAAAATATATATTATTTAATTGAAACTCGGCCTTGGTTTATTGTTAAGATCTTCGGATGTGTGAAATTCGAAGCGGGTTGTTTTTATTAGTCATCAGAGGTGTTGTCGATATTCATAATCAACTATATTCAGGTGAATAGACATATAAAGAAGTAATTCCAAAGAAGAAAAAAAAACGGAGCGAACGTATGCTGGGACGTTTCGCGCTGGTTTTGTTTTGATTTTTTTTGGTCGTCATGGTTTGATTTGTCGGTTGAAAATAATATAAATCGGTGACTAGGAATCGTTACAGTTCAGAAATGGATGGTTGTCGAATTTAATAGCATCACTTAAGGTAATATATGTTTTAAGTCGTTAATCATTGAATTTGGATTGGCTAAACGATGTACGATACGATATCAAAGCTTATTTTGAACTTCAACTACCTAGTTTCATGAGTTAGTTATTGGTTAACTTCCATTGAAATTTTTTTTTAAATTCTTTTGAAACCTATTGACTTATTTTCATAAGAAATATGGATTTAATTTGCTGTGCGAAACATTTTATTGTATTAAAGTGAATTATAATTCGTTTTTTTTCTCAGAGCCAAGAGCTGTACCGAATGAAGAGCATCAACTTCTCACGCTGGTCTTGTCCATATCAATTACCATGCTCGTATTCATGTTCGTTTTTTCATCATTATATTGGTGCCTCAAACGCCGGAAGTTGGGATATTTCAACGAGGCAAGTGGGTGATCCGTGCATAAATGGATCAAAACTATTTGTTCACTACAAATAAAAATTTTTTGGAAGTTATAATTTGCTACAAATTTGAATTCGATTCGAAGTAACATTTGGCACACCTAAATATTTATAAAAAAATTAAAGTTGGTAAAAAAAGCAATCTTATAAAAAAATTGTATAATTAAATATAAACTAAATTTATTTTGCTTTTAGCAAACAATTTCATAAAATTATCTGCGAACGACTATTTGCAACAAATGAAGATTTATTACGTATTTGCATTTATAGTAAATTTCGGAACATACCGAACAATAAAATTCTCTTTGAATTTGATTTTACTGGAAAACTGATGGAGAACTGATTTTTTGATACATATATGCATCTATGGCATTCAATATTTGTATTTTGTTGAAAACACGGATCTGTTTTTTCTCCAAGTATAAAAAAAAAAATCGAATAAGAAAAACAGTTCGAAACAAAAATAAATGAATTAAGAATAATGCTAATTATGAATTAAGGCTCTTCAACACATATGTTCTCAGTCGAAAATGTTATCGGATCAGACTGCATTTTTCAGAACTGAAAACAGAGATAAATAGTCGAAAAATTAGAGCCATCTTTGGGTTTTTGTACATATTCTATTGGTAGGAGCAGATTTTAGGAAGAACCGGGTTTTTCGTATGTAAAAAAATAGTGGGTCCCACAAAGCGTAAATTCATTCGAACTAAAAATTGGGCAGGAAAAACTAGTCTTTGCTCAAATTGAGTTTAGCCGGTAATACATATATAGAATTTCAATATCAATAGTGCCAGAAAATCTCTAAGGCTGTTCTAATAAATCATTATTTAACAAATTAATTTGTTTTTATTTTGTAAATTTTTTTTCAAAATATACTTTTTTTCTATACTGCTCATTTTGCATTTCCAAAAATTATCTATCCAGTGAACTGTTAATTCAATCACTTGGATACTTTAAATTGTTAAAAAACTCGTTCTGCATCCAAAAATCAACGACTTCATTCATACGGCCAAAATAAATGTCTAAGAATTTTGTAAAATCCTTACATTTTTTTTTTGCATTTTTATGATTTAAAATCAATGTTCACAAAATCTTAAGAATGGCTGAAGTTTTATCAAGTAATCGAAATATTTTGTCGAATTCCTGAATCGAAAAATTCGGGAGGCCGTAAATGTTACAGGTGGGAAAATATGCATAAACTCTAAATTGTGATGATGCATTTAACCAGGTTCCCACGCTGGAGCCATGTCCGTTGCCTCAACCATCGCCCAATTTGGGACTTCGACCGATTCAATTATTGGAGATAAAAGCGAGAGGGCGTTTCGGAGCTGTATGGAAAGCTCAGCTGCGCAACGACGTTATCGCAGTGAAAGTATTTCCAGTGCAGGACAAACAATCTTGGCAAACAGAGCAAGAGATATTTAAGCTCGCTCACATGGATCATCAGGACATTTTGAGGTTTATTGGTGTGGAAAAGAGAGGGGACAACTTACAGACGGAGTTTTGGCTGATCACGGCATATCACGAGAAAGGTTCGCTCTGTGATTATTTAAAAGCAAACGTTGTCTCGTGGCCGGAAATGTGTCGTATCGCTGAATCAATGGCACGTGGTTTGATGCATCTTCATGAGGAAATACCACCGAATAAAGTCGAAGGTTACAAACCCGCGGTCGCTCACAGGGATTTCAAGTCGAAAAATGTTCTCCTTAAATCCGATATGAGCGCTTGCATCGCCGATTTTGGCCTTGCCCTCATTTTTCATCCCGGCAAACCTTGCGGAGACACGCATGGTCAGGTAAAATCTCATTTCATTTTACTGTCGACTAATTAATTCACATTCGAACAATCTAATTAATTTTTAATCATTAAATACCACACTATACAGTGGGTCCTACGACCAATAGTGCACAATGCTTAAAAATTTTAGTTCAGGATCGAATACCAAGAGGTACCGTTTTATTTTATCGCGCATACGATAGAAACATTTGGAGATAGAGCGCCATGCCATTTTCTAACCGAAAACAATTTTTTAAATAAGTCATTATAATGTTCAATAATCGAAAAGATAAAAACATAATTATACCGATTACATTCATCCTTTAATCTTTTATTTTATCAACCCTTCAGCGGTCGCGCTACTTACACTTTAAACGTTGGTCGCGTGATGAGAGATTTTCTTACATGTTTAGTTTAAAGTGTTTAATTTGATAAATAGGAACTTCAAAATAATTTTGCCATAGTAATTGTGACTTTTGAACATTTTCATTTCTTCAAAACCATAAGTACAACAATAATTGATACTATAAAAAAATAAAATATACACAGAAAAAATAATTTTTTTTTTTAACTCTTCCATCATACAGAAGAATACATTTGAAGAAGATAGAAAAAATTTCAAATTCTTATACCATTTGAAATTTTCGAGTAATTCTCGTTTTAATAGAAGTGTAACAGAAAGTGTCAGCGCGACCAACGACGGGTTAATAATGTTGAATATCTCAATTTTTCCTGCAGGTTGGAACTCGAAGATACATGGCGCCAGAGGTACTTGAAGGTGCGATAAACTTCACCCGGGACTCGTTTCTCCGCATCGATATGTATGCATGCGGTCTCGTGCTTTGGGAATTGGCGTCTCGATGTACTGTTCAAGATGTGAGTAACTATGAAGTACACAGAACCATTTTCTGTTTAAAATTATTTTGTTTTAGAAATACTCAATTTGTATATTAACCCTAGATAGATATACTTCGTCTGGTGGACCGAAATCCCGTGGTAGTCTTATGGAACGAAAAATAAGTGTGTCTAGCTAGGGTTAATAAATTTGGAAAAAAATCTATATGAAAAAAAAATCTTCATTCTGTTCATCTTCTTTATATACGATCGCTTGAATAAAATATAAATATTTCTTTTTCATCATATGAACAAACTAATTATCAATTTCATGAATCTTTTTTATATTGCAGGGACCGATAGGTGAGTACAGATTACCATTTGAGGAAGAAGTTGGACTACATCCGACATTGGAGGATATGCAGGAGAGCGTTGTGCACAAGAAAGAGCGGCCACTGATACAGGAAACGTGGCGGAAACACCCTGTAAGTGAAAATTAAAAATTAATCACCATACGCGTTGTGGAATAAATATATTTACCATTTATTTTTTGTATTTATTACGTTATCAGATTTTGACAAAATATTATTTAACTTAAAGTTTTATTTTTACATGTGATATTATTCTTTTCTATTAATTTCAAATCGCTTAGGTATTTTTGTTATTATACATCGCATTTAAAGAGGTCGGCTGCTTAAGTAAAACAGTCCGAATGTCGTCGAATTTTAATGGAAAAAATTAACGAAAGAATTGGGATATCATTTGTTTTAAAAATTACGTCTTCTGCCTTAGCGAAAGTAAATAATTTACTTATAAAAAATACCCTTTACAAATCAATTTTTGAAAAGCGCCTTTATTTTTTTTTCATGATGATTTATATGATAATGAAATAGTTAGTGAACTACTGAGTGATGCGTCAAGAACATTTATATTTACAAACGCGTTTATATTAGTTTAATTTCTGGTTTTAACTCGTCCTGCTTCATTTTGAAGGGTCTACTGTCGATTTGTGATACAATGGAGGAGTGCTGGGACCACGACGCGGAGGCTCGTTTATCGGCCTCGTGCGTTATGGAAAGAGTTGCGACTTTGAGCAGAACGCTCGTGATAAACAATTCGTCGACGTTGATACGAGTCGACAATACGAACGAATGCGTTACGACCAAGGAATCTAGTATGTAGGATAGCCTCTTGTGTATTATAGTTTTTATTTTCAACTGCACAAACCAACCACTTTTCATGTACCATACTTATTTCTGTTCGTATAAAAGAACCTCATACGCAGATGTGAAAAAAGAGAGAGAGGCAAAGAGAGAAAGAAAAAACGACGATGACAGTCGTCGGAATTGTAGATAAATATTGACTTGCAATAATTTTTGTTTCCTGCCAAAAGCTCGCTCGATTATCACGGTTTTGAATTTGACAGTTTGTCGTTAAACTTTTTACCGTTTCTTGCTCAATCATTCACAATGCCACATTTATTTTGAATTTTATAAATATTTTAAATTTATTTCTCATTTTGATTATATCTCATTTTTATTACTATTATATTTCATTTCTTTTATCTCATCTATATTTTAATTTAATTATTACTTTAACACTTGTATGTGTGTGTGCGTATGAGAGAGACAGAGAGAGAGAGAGAGAGATTGGCATAAACGAACAAACGCCCATGAACAATGAATATGGGATAAAATGGCTTCTCCCTTAATTTTCGTTGCTATTATTTTTTTTTTCGTTTCATTTGTATTTTCTATTTGCATCAAGGCCCCCGATACGTAATTAATTGTACAGTTTCACGTGTCCCGAGAACGTATCTCGGTAGATCATATGAATTGTTTTTTTACAAATAAACATTAAGCCAATTCAAAAAAATTATAAATAACAATGATGCAAATACAATGGTTACGACGATGTGGAAAAGATTCGAAAAACAAGTTCTCCTGCTCGGTTTGTGGAAAAAATTATTCTCACCTCAATTTGTTCGAGAGGGGTAAAAAATTCTGATTTTTTGTTAATGAAAATAATTCACTAAGTAAATTCTCTTTCATGCAAATTTTTTTTTAACGTCCTTTTAACAATCTCGAGGAAAAAGGGCTGGTTAATTGTGAAACATTTTTGCCTGATTCCACGGAACATCGGTCAAGAATATTTTTTCCATTTCCGAAATAATTCTAAAAATACAGTTTCTGAAATCATTTTGAAGAGCCAACCGGAAACAGATTTATCATTTATGCCTGCAATCATAAATCCAGTTTGAATCCAAAGTATTCAATTACAATAAGTTTTTGAGAATCACGGTCATATTTGGATAAAAAATAGAGCTCTGAAACGAAAATTGAAAGTACACGCATATTTTCTCGTATTACAGACGGAGAGATACTTTTGACCGATACGTATACAAACGATTCGTAGAGCTTAATGTAATCAATCATGCAATGTATCAACATTTTTTAAATATCCAATTTGTACAGTGCGGATTTTTACTCGACCCAAGGGAAAAACGAATTATTGTATAGAGTCGTTATAAGTATATTTTGAATGTTATTTTAATTCATTGGTTGATTGGTTTCGACAGTGCCAAATAATCTCATACGTTATGTATACATAAACATGCATATATATGAATATAAATATATATAATATATATTTACATTTATATTTATATATATACGCTCATGAATACGTGAATTTATGGAACGCGCTTTTTAATCAATTGTACATTTATTGATGCGTAAAGAATTCATGAATTTTAATTAGCAAAATTGAGTGCAAAAGAGAAGTAGAAATCGAATGAGGAAAAAACCAATAAATTACGAAAGATCTGAATGATTTTTCTGCTAACATATCGCAAGGAAGGTAAAGCGATTTTTGGACATCCTTCGCATTTTTACCGTGCGTGTACGTATGTATGTATGTGTGTACGATAATGGAGAAAAAAATTTGTTAAACAACCTGGATTTCTAAAGACGAAAAACTTCGTCAAGTTGTAAATAATGCAGGGTTTTTTATATAATATATATACTATACATACCTATACATACATGTAACCGCAGGTTTCGACTAATTTTATTCTCGACACAACCCCCGAAAAAAATTGAAACCCCCTTCTTTCTATCCTATTTGAAACTTTGGTTCTGATTGATTTTCTTCTTAGTTTTTCCGTTACAAAAAAATGTTTAAATGAATTTAAATTCAATTGAAAATTATGTGTCAATCATTTTTTTATCGAAGTTTCACCGCGGACGGTAAAAAAGTAAATTTTTCAAGATTATAGTTATATCCTCGCAGTATACATTTCATGAATGTGGGAAACATCAGCAAAATATCAAGGTAACGAAAAAATGGTTAAGGGCTTACACTTGAGTAGATGGGCAAAAGAGAGACCATATTTTGAAAATTTTTTCTCGGAAAATAATTGTTTTATTCTAAAATTTTTTTTCTGTTAAAAATATCATGTATTCTCGTATGTATGTGAATTTTTTAATCAGAATTTATCCATAATAAATATCATTAATTGGCGACAACGTAACGTTTGGCGACAACCCGTTTTTAGAAATGTCCTTTGCGGTGTTCACCATTTTGGGTTGAAAAGTCATCTGAAACAAACTTTTGAAACCTTTGAATGAAGAGTAATGTTTAAATCTTTTTTCTTCTATGTTTTACAACGCATGAATTTCACTACAGAATAACGTAACCATGTTTACTTCTGTAAAGCTGGTGAATAACTGGCTCGAACTAACTGAAACTACCTGATCGAACTTTCGATGGATCATCATGCTAAAACCATTTTTTATCGTCTATTTAATTGAAAATGTAAACATAAGTCATAGAGGTATTTGGGGTACCCAGAATTTTCAATGTCTCGACGCGCAACAATGCTCCGGACGCGCAGCTGCGCTCCAATTCGTGCTGCTCCGCCTCGCTTCAATGAAAACTCTAGCTTCTACAATTTTTCAAATTTCTTAAGGGATCCCGTGGTCTAGAGCTCGAAAATTGTAGGTATATTGCGGAATTTTTTTTTATCATAAAAATAAAGAAAAAACGATACTTCAACTTTTCAGGCTTATTATAACATCAATTGTGATTACAAAAAAAATTATTTTGAAATTAAAAAAAAAATGTATTATAGTAGAAATGCCGCTGAAGTTAACCCTCTCGAAAAATTGGACCTGGACGATATTAGTCATTTTGGATCTATTATTTATCTGAAAAATAAAAACCAGAAAAATTGTCAATCAGTATGAGTGCAGTTATGGACGGGACTAAAAAAAAAAAAAATTGAAAATTGACAAAATGGCGCGCTTCTGAAAGTGAAGTTTTAAAAATCGGGGTTTTTTTACCAGTTATTTAATTAAAAAAATAGGAAATTATTGGAATAAAAACATGATTCTAGTCCCGTCGATAGCCATTCATGTTGTGAATAACATATCCAAATTTCAGGTGATTCGGTTCAATAGTTTTTTTTTTCTATAACATTATGCCAAAAAAAAGTAGTTTTGAGATAAATGAGTTTAAAGTTTTAGGTACAGATATTTTCAAAGATTGAACAAATTTTAAATACTTACAGTTAATCAGCGATTCCAGCACCATATAAAATCCCTTCTGAATGCTCGTACTCCTCGGCTATTTCACTCCTTTGATTTTTTCGAGCTGTTCGAGCTTGTTTCGAATTTTCTGTGCTTCGACGGTTGGCGGTATATATTCGCCGCGCGTCACGATCTCACGCGAGTTGCTCTGCTTGTGGCCCGATGGTGATGCCCATGGTTTCCATAATTTTCAACAAAGTTGCAAATCCTTCATTGAACGTACAGGCAGCAATATAAGAGGCGATATCAATGATTTTTTTGCCAACAAACTGATGTTTTGGTGCTAGTTGCCACACACAAGAGTTGAAACTTTCATTATTGTTTTTGTTATTTTGTAATTGTTTTTTAACGTGCAAAACACATTCTTTTTTGTGAATTGTAAAATCATCAGCATAGGGCTTTGTGTCCAATAAGGCTTTGAACGTTTTTGTGTCGCCGTCTCCAATATAATTAGCATATTTAACATTGTATAACTCTTCAGATCTCTGGAACATTTCTACGATGCCATCCACCTCCATTTTACCAGCACTACCGGTATGATTTGCATCACAGTGATCTTTATGCTCATCATACCACGTTTCATATTCAAGCGTATCCTCTTGGCCTTTCCAACTTGCGCAGCCTTTACATATACTACTTTTCACAACAGTATCTAAAATTTTATTACTGTATTTCCCTATTAATGAGACAATACCAAGAAGCGATGTGAATCCACGTTTTGCCCAAGATCCGTCACCAGACACAGAAAGTTCATCCGCGGGATTTCCTGCTTCTACATTCAACTCAACTTCTTCTTCCAATGCTTTTTTAAAAACAATTTTTGCAACGGCTTGAGCTGCTATTTTTATATTGTCCACGATGCTGTAATATGTACTATTACAAATCCCTTGTCCAAGATCCATGATACCGCAGAAATTTTTCATGCCTTCAAAGCCAATGCCAAGCATTCTCAAGGCAAGAACAAGTCGACGGTTGATTTCAAATGCCTTATCAATCAAAGGCGAAGACAAAATAAAAGTCTCTTTACATTTACACTTCACAGAAAGTTTGAATCCTAAACCACGTTGTCCATTTTTACTAAAAGTCACTGCACTATCACAATCTTTACACTTTAATAACTGTTGCAATGTTAAGAATAAGACACTAAATTCAATAATACAATAATTGAAAGTAGGATTAACATTTACTTCCAAATGCTCACTTTTTTTTAATTTTTTTACCGACGTGCTTGTAAAATCTGTTGTATTTTCAACGGTATATCGATTATCTTTGAAAAATCTTTTACGCACTTTAAACGATGGTCGTCTAGAAGTAGCACTGCCTTGTTTTCTATCCATATTTTAATTTAAATTGCTCGATGTTGCTTCGTGAACATGAAAAGTTCTACTGATCAACTCAGGGGAAAACCAGATGAAGCAGGTTACTTTTATTTATGTTGACTATACAGGTATATATATTTCGGAGAAGGGCCGGGACAGCTGCCTCGCTCCGAACCCTCCGAACAATACATCTATTGACTATATTAAAAAATTGATTATATTTAAAAAAAAATCGATTTTCCTGTTCAGTTGAAAAACTTTTCAACTGAACAGGAGGTGGTTTTTATTATTTGCTCAAAATATCATCTGCGTAGGAGAAAAGTTGGTTACATGATTTTTACCGACCGAGCGTTTTTCATATTTTTTTGAACGTCTTTCACATTGCCTTAAGGGGTCCCGGTGGTCTAGAGTTTACAAAAAATCGATTTTTTTTTTTTAATATAATCTATTTTTTAATATAGTCAATAGACTGAGTGGTTCTCGTTATTTGCTCGAAATATAATCCGTGTAGGAGAAAAGTTTGTTACGAGATTTTTACCGACCGAGCGTATTTCACATTGGCTTGAACGTCTTTCACATGGCCTTATATTCTAATACAATATTCTCAGAACTATATGCTTTCAAGAAATGCAAAAAAAATCGATTTTTACAAAATTCTACTCATGTGTAAGCCGTTAAAGTAAATTGCCAATCTTTAGGAAAAAAATAGAAAATATCCGAGCACATAACATTTTTTTTGTACGCCTAATGTTTTCTTGACGTGTAAAATCGGCCATCATACTGGCCTCTGCACACCGCACGCGATGAGCGATGAGCGACGCGTTCGTGAAAATTTATTTTCCTATGTTCACACCGCGAGCGACGAGCGACGAGCGACGCAAGCGACAAGCATCGCAACAGTACACAAGACATTGAAAGTGAGGTTACGTGGTAAATAGATGGTGAAGTGCTAAAAAATTGCTAAAATATATGTGTAAATCAATAAAAGAAAATAAAAATGACATGCTGAATTTTTTAAACTTTATTTTAAGGTCTTTGCAATGAACAACCTCAAAATTTTTACACAAGTCAGTTTTTTCATCAGCACCAAACACAACTGTCAACAACTATACAGGCGCGTTCGAAAACTCATCCTTTCATTGTACTTTTTCATTCTCCATGTGTTGGATAGAGACAGAATGATTATACTGGCTTAAAAATGTCGACTGCAGAACGCGCCGTCGCTCGTCGCGAGCGTCAAGCGGTGAAAAAGTTGAAACTTGGTCAACTCCGTGACCGACGTCGCGAGGGAGCTCGCGGCGGATGTGACGTTCGGAAAAGCAGAGGTCTCATTGGCTATCGCTCATCGCTCATCGCTCATCGCGTGCGGTGTGCAGAGGCTATATGTACTTTTTTCCCTCATATCCGGTGAGAAAGAATCGAATTCATTGAGTGCTTCGGTTGCGGTAAGGTAGAAATCTTGTACGGTGTTTAGCAAACTCCATGGATAAAAAAATAGTCAGATTCCCCCACTCTAGCTCACGCTGTCCGCTTCTGGATACTCGCCCATGCGATCCATGATCCATCAGATCCATGCATCATCAGTCATCAGTCGTCAGCGCGATCAGAAGGAATAATTATTTTTGTTGTAGTTATTTGTTGCGTATTTTGAGGTTATTCGATTTGTCAGTAGTGTGAAATAGTTCGGGATTCTTTTGAACGACTTATAATTTAGTTTGATTAATTCATTCATTATGGCCGTTACGAAAAATACGGAGCTGCGAAAGCTTCGACCAGCGGAATTTTATAATTTTGCATTGATTCTCAGTCCTTCGGATAATTGGAAAAAACTCGTCAGTGTCGTGACCGATGACAAAAATGGAAACGTTCCTAAATTTAATGGAGAATCTATAACGTTAGTATTTTTGTGTGACAATTCATTTCTTTTGCTGAGGGTCTTATGATTTTATGGGCGCATAAATGGGGCCCTCATGTTCGTTGATTTTGACTGGATATTCATTAAAGCATTGTAATAACCAGGGAGACTAGAGGAGAGAAGGAGTGAACATAGTATAGGTCAATTTGTAGTTCCAGCGTGCCCAAAACACGTTGATGCTATAGTTTCTGGTTTTGCCACTGCAGCGCTCGTAACCGAAAATACTAATGCATATAGTAATAATAATCCTCAGCGACGTGAAACTGACCGTGTACTTTGCGATCGCAGCGCTTCATTTTCTACCGATTTTTGGGAACACTTCTTAAGTACGGTGTGTTCACTCCTCTCTAGTCTCTGATTATAACCAATTATTATTCGCAACGATAAACAAGAATCGAAAATTCCGAACTTATTGTGTAAATTCTAAAACTTTTTGATATTTTTTGCCGAGTTACAATTGTTGAATCCTGTATTGTCAATAAAATGTTAAACATAGAAATTGCATTTATTGTATTCGAAAAAAGTATAAAGTGCGAAATTACTGGTAAAAATAGGTTTGTTCGTGCTAGCTGCACTTTCTGCACTTTCGACACTTTTTTTTGGAATTTATATTACTATATATTACAAAAGTGTAGAAAGTGCAGCTAGCACGAACAAACCTATTGAAGGCCAATTTGTAACTGGCAAAAAAAAGTCGAACATTAAAAATGTTACCGATGTTGTCAAAAACCGCATTCCGAAAATTCGCTTGTTAGTGACATTTTTTCAAGTTTTATCGTAAATATTGTTTTCAAACCTTCGCTCGAATCTGAAATGTTTTGCATTTTTCTTAAACATTCCGCGAAATTTTTTGTATGCATAGGGTAGTTTATTACTAGATAGAAATCTGAGCAGCAGGTCATCTCCAAAGGGTTGTATAAAGTAAATGATTTTCGAAGTCGTAATTTATGGCGTGTGAGAGACAGCTGATAAGCAGATTCCCATTTTTCTCAGAAACGGTTCACATTTCGAGAAAAAGAAAAGTTACACCTCATTTCCTAATGAAAGGAGAACAACGTATAACTCTTATTTTTCTCGAAAACTCAACTGTGTCAGAGAAAATTGTGCATCAGGATCTTTACCTCGTGAACGACTGATAGATCGCTTGAATGTTACAAGTTTGGTAACTTGGCTCAATATTTTTCTAGTACGATGGGGTGTATTTGCACTTCTTTATATACGTACAAATTACGATCTGTTCATTGCAAAATATTCGAGTTAATTAATTACGAAATAATTCAGACACGATATATACTTTGACAGGTAAAAAAAAACGATGTTTGAAAAATAATGTTGTTCGGGGCCGGTTTGAAAATCCGAACTTTAAATACTCCGACGGTTTAATAGTATATTACGCACCTAGGGAGGGAAAGTAGACTACTTCAAACCGCGGGCAGAATTGTCACCCTCGCCTTCGGCTCGGGTGACAAGCACGCGGTTTGAGGTAGTCTAATTTCACTCCCGTGGAGCGTATTAGTATATTACGCACCTAGGGAGGGAAAGTAGACTACTTCAAACCGCGGGCAGAATTGTCACCCGAGCCGAAGGCGAGGGTGACAAGCACGCGGTTTGAGGTAGTCTAATTTCACTCCCGTGGAGCGTATACTATTTTTCACCACACATGCCCCGAAAGTTCAACTTTCCGATTTCGGAAAGTTGAACTTTCGGTGCATGTGTGGTGAAAAATTCCTAATTTTAATATTCCGAAACTGAAAGCTTCGTAAAGATCATGCCAGCGAAAGTTTACACAGTTGACTGTAAATGATGCAGAACGGTACGAGTAGCGATAGGAAAAGGGTACAAATGTGATTTCTTATACGAGATAATTTTCAGAAATCGTATGAATGAGGTCAACGCTTTATTTGAATGACCAGTAATTCGACTCACAAAACTCCGAATATGTAATATTAAACATGCCACAAATTACCGAAATTGTTATTCTAGAAAACGAACTATATCAGAAAGTTTAAATATAATAAAAGCTAATAAGAGATTCGTCAGGTTCCCGAAAGTTTTGGAATCCAAAAATCATATTTTTGTTCATACAGTTTGCGAAAACTCAAGTTTAGATAGTGTAAGATTCCGATATAGAACGTTTAGAACGATCAAAATTCCGAAAACTCATACATAAAGCAGATAGCATGTAAGCCTGACGCGTTTAGATGGCAGCACCACTGCTGTATCGCATGGAATTTCGGAGTTTCGGTCTTCGGGAAAATTTTTTTCGGAGTTTTGATCTTTCAGAGTACTATTCTTTCAGAATTTTGATCTTTCTCGGTAGAATTTTTTCTGAATATTGATCATCTTTCATGTTCTATTGTAAACATATAATATCAGGATGCTTACACTTATCGGATATTTCTATTTTCGGAACTTTTCTCTGTAGATACTTTCGCCATTCAGGATCTTGAATATATAACTCTACATTTTTTCGGAACTATGGACTCTCCGATTATGAGAAGTTGATACATGTTTTACGTACTATGTTTTTATGTTGATGCTTTATCGGTCGGATCCATGATTATTCTCATTTAATTTCGTAGTGGACTTTTATTTTCGGTTATACGATAATTCTGTTTACAAAATTTTGGAATTGTAAATTTCCAGGAGTATTGTATTCTAGATAAATAAATTCGGAATTTTGAGCGTTCTGATTTTTAATGTTCAGAATTTCAACCCGCTCCCGAACGTGTGAAAACTAATAAATTGGTATTTAGCAATAAATAAAGAAATCGGATCAATGGAATTTTTTTTTTATATAAGAGAGTTGTCATTTTTATTTTATGTCTATTTATTACAAAAAATCGATGTACACATAGAACAAATTATATGTTAAAGCAAATACAAAAAAAATGTCAATATCAATGATACGTATAATTTATTCTATGTATACATCGTTTTTTTGTAATAAATGGACATAAAATAAAAATGACAACTATCTTCAATTTAAAAAAATCCATTGATCCGATTCCTTGGTTTATTGCAAAATACTAATTTATTAGTTTTCATACGTTTCTATAGGTCACCCTGTAGAATTTACGAAGTTACAGTGGCCGTATTCCAAAACCTGCTGCCAGTACTGCGAGTGCATGCTTTGGAATAGAACTTACAGCTCTGGCAGCAGGTTTTGGAATACGGCCTATAATATAGGCGAGTGTTCGAGAAGCCCTAGCGCGCGGGTCCAGGAATCGGCGCTCGCAGGTAGGTATGCATTTATTGTACGCCGCACAATATCGACCCCGCTAATCCCTTTCGTGATAATCTCGATTTTTCAACCCCAGAATTCGTTCTTATATGTATATGGTTTTGCAACTATCTTGAAGTCATTTAATTTACAATTATTTTTGTTGGAAACTTGAAAATAGGAAGTTAACGGGAATTGCACTTCGTTCCAAAGGGTATTATATAGAGTAAGAGAGGCTCCTAAATTCGTCATCAAAAGTAATTAAAAGAAAAGCCCAAACCATACTAGATATAGCTTTGTCAAAAATCGATTGAAAGAAAATATAATGATAAAGTCGTTTATTAAAAAACATATTATTATACAGTTAGTGCAAAAAGTATTCGTATACCGGTTGGTTGAGACAATGAGTGTAATTTTTTTGGTTAAACCTTTGGTTTTTATTTTCCGCAAAATTTAACCTTTAGAGGGCCGGGATTGGACGAGTTGGAAGTCCCTATAAAAAATGCCAAAAGTATACTGGAAAAAAAATTAAAGTATTGCCAACTACGCAATGAGATTGGACGAATTTCGCTGCGCCAATAGTCATATTACGTTTAGTTAATCACCCGGTGGTTGGTCCATTGAAAGTCATGTCGTTGAGACAACTATGCCACGATTTCGCCGCTAAATTTTAATTTATTTGAGTTGAGTGTATTTCATGTGATACAACCGCAATAAATGGTTACATTGAAAAAAATAAAAATAAAACTTGAGACACAAAATCGATTGAATTTGAAATAATCAAACGGTTGTTGAGTTGTATAGGGCTTGTTCGTGACTTGATAAAATAATAGCATCGAATAAACTTCTCTGCGAGAATTGAATTCAATGACACCGTAGATCAACGAAATATAATTTGTGATTAACCTAGTAGTAATTAGGATGAAATCTTTTGTTACTATTCAAACAAATAAACCTTTTGCTAAACTTACTAAAATTTCGTTGCGCAAACAATAAGTTTTGTTTAACATGAATTATATATATTGTAACCCGACAGCCTCATTCCCTGGCTAGATTTCTGGTGTGGCAGAAATCCGCTAGAGGGCCACGGGCGGAGTGCTCTCGCGTAAGCGTCGTACCGCCCGTGTGCCGACAAGGCTTCGACATTGAATCGTTAAATATCGATCACTCCGACCGACGGTCGCCGAGAAAACTCGAACCCTTGTTTTACGAGGTAAAAAGGTCTAAGGCCTTATTGTACAATTAAAGTACGCTGATATAAAAAAGTTTTGCTTGCCACCTAATTATGTCAGAACAGCCGCTCTTACTAGAGTAAAAAATCGATAAATCGTATTTACTTATTGGAAGTCGCAAAGTACAAAATCAAAAATATCATAAAAAATATTCCAAAAAATATGTATATATAAAAACAATTCAAATATTTCTTACAGTCATTTTAAAATCATAATTGTTCGGTAGAATCACTATGCGTTTTAATTACACAATGCAATTCATTCAATCCAAACATGATTGATACAATTGACTGAAATACCTTTCCCCATTTCCCGAGCAATGCGATGATACTATTTCAAATGTTTATTGAATTTCATTCAAAAATGTTTTGGTTCTATTCAATATTTCAAGTTTTACCTCAAATTGCGGGCGTAGTTGGCTCAACAAAATACTTTTAACTACGCGCGGAGGTTGCGTCAACTACGCCATTGGTTTCGCCGTATCCAACCTCAGGATGTAGTTGAGCCAAGTACGTCTCCGTTCTCAACACTATGCCTTTTTTCAAGGTAGTACACTATATTCCCTATCTATCATATACAAAATACCGATTATGGGCCGCGCCTATATTTAGGCTTTCCGGCCCTCTAAAGGTTAAAGAAATAACCTATGCATAGACGTATAAAATCGTAAAAAAAAAAAACTCCCGATGGAAACAATATATTTGTCATGGAAGCGTGCAAATTGATGCGTAAAAAGTATTCTAGAGGTCACACGAGCTGGTTATACGGTCGTAGCGAAGGACGATAGGCTCTGAGGAATCGCACTGTTTTCTTGTTTCATTCCGATAATGCGTACATATCCCCAATGATACACAAATGGGCCATTATAGTCAAGAAACACGAGAAATTGAAAGAAAAGTCATTATTTAATTTAAGGAAAGGTTCTCATCAAGCGACCGAGAAATAAGGTGAACTTCATGAATTTTTTTTCCATAGACAAAAGTAAATAAACAACTGAAGTTTTTTGACGTTTATTTATTAAGTCTTAAGGTACAGAAAAAATTTTCCTTTAGTAAAAAATAGTCATATAAATTGTTTATACGTGCTGTAACATGACCGTCTGAAAAAAGGTGGCTAATCGATCTCCATCATAGCACTTTCAAAAATTATCTGAAATCAAAAAACCAAATTTTTTTATTAATTATATAATATTTGCTAGAGCCTGAACCTATAATATCAATAAAAAGTAAAAAATTTTAAAAATGGCAGACATTTGAATTGTCGGTAGCGTTTTTTCACGTTTTTGTCGCTCTTGAAAGTACTATAAAAAAAAAAAAAAAAAAAACAACAAATATCACTTGCATTTAGGTTCAGGCTCCGATAAATTTAATCTAAAATTTAATTTAAATAAACAAAAAAAAATAAAAAGTCGATCCATCAGGTAGTTTTTGAGATATTGTGGAGACCGATTTGAAAAACATGATTTTTCAGGAAACGAGTTTAAAGATTAGAGTATATAGACACACGCCTCCCAATATTTCACGGTCATAGCATATCTTCCGACATCTGGTAGCTATACTTACCATAGTTATACAGGTGCGAATTTCAAAGAATTTCAAAGACGCGCTACCGCGCGAACTGAATTTTCGCGTAAAAAGGTGGGTCCCCTTCTGATGCTATATCTTTTTTGTAAAATTGTTTTCAGCCAAACTGTTTAGGGAGCATATTCTACATATAATAAACTATCAAAAAATGTAAAAAAAAAAAGTCGATTTTTTGGTCGATCTTGATGAGAACCTTCCCTTAAACAATCGATGCAAATCATGAACTAAAATCGTAAAATTAATCGATTGACCACATTTAACTATTCAAACCGTGATTGATAGGTTTTGTGCTTTTAAAACCTTTGAAAATAAATACAGAAGTGGTTGTCGACTGAAAGCAACTGAGCGTGTACGTCGGAAAATTGAAGGACTTTTGAAGGAAAATCCAAAATTCGGTGCTCCTCAAATAGCTCGAGCGATAAGTAATATCTGTAAAAACGATATATGTATATCCATATATCACTTATAGTTAAATGTTTAGTGTTAATATTAAACCGCAAAGGTTTAACTAAAAACATTGCTTTCGTACCTCGATAAGGAATGCAATTTTTTTAGTTAAACCTTTCGCCGGCAAAAGCTACCACCTTAGGCAGCAGTTATATTTTGCATTCCTTGTTTTGACTTACTAGTGTACGAATGCTATGTTTCTGGTTAAACTTTTGCTTGTGAATGTACATATATCATTTTCACAGATATTACTCAGCCCTCGAGCTATTTGAGGAGCACCGAATTTTGCGTTTTCCTTCGAAAGATTTAAAATCTTCCGACGCACACGGTTAGTTGCTTTCAGTTGACGACCGCTTCTGTATTTATTTTCAAAGGTTTTGATAGCACAACGCCTATGAATTACGGTTTGAATAGTTAAATATATAGTCTATCGATTAATTATACAATTTCAGATCATGAATTGTATTAACGGGAGAAACCAGTTTAGGAGGCCGAAATTTTGGTGTTTTTCGTGAATTTTTTTAACAGGGAAGGAACAATCAGAATTTGTTTAAACTTGGAGGATATTTTATTCATGTTTTGAAGTACACTTTGTAATTTTTTCAAGTCATTTCCGCCGGAAATAGGGGAGTTAGAAACTGCTGTCCAGGAACGACTTTTTTCAACTGGTGGGCATTCTAGCGCAAAAAGTTATTGACCAATCGTTCTGAAAATTTGTGTGAATATTCTTTATTCAATGACAATCTATATGAACCTAACTCTGGGATGATATTATTATTAAAAATATATTTTTTTAATGCAAAAAAGATGAAAAACATGGTATAAAAACATGACATTGTGTTCAAACACATCAAAAATATGCCATTTTCAACTTTTTTGATCACAATTAGGTTCATGTTCTTAGGAAATATGTTGTTAACGAAAAAAAAAAAAAATTATAATGATTACAGATAAAAATTGTGATTTCAGGAATGCCGACCAGCAAAAAACTCGGATGGCGATCGTCCATGGACAGCAGCTTCTAATTCCACTATTTCCGGCGGAAATGACTTGAAAAAATTATAAAGTGTACTTCAAAACATGAATAAAATATCCTCCAAGTTTAAACAAATTCTGATTGTTCCTTCCCTGTTAAAAAAATTCACGAAAAACACCAAAATTTCGGCCTCCTAAACTGGTTTCTCCCGTTAATTGTTTACATGAAATAATGACTTTTCTTTCAATTTCACGTGTTTTTTGGCTATAACGGGCCATTTGTGTATCATTGGGGATATATACGCATTACTGGAACGAAACAGAATAACTCTGCGATTCCTCAGAGCTTATTATCTTTCGCTACGACCGTGTAACCAGCTCGTGCAACCTCTAAAATACACTATAGGGTAAAACGCCCAGTAGTAGGCCTTTTAACGCAATTTCTAATTTTGAAATATTGTCCTATGAAGAAACAAAGATAACGAAACACAACAAGTCTTAACGGGACAGACCTAGTTGGAACGTCAAAAAAAAGGCCTTTTTTCCGATTTTTTTTTGGTCAAACGATAAAATAATTCACAACAAAAGTTCTTCCGTTTAAAAGATACATATGTAATGTATATGTTGCAATTTTTTCAACGCAATACATATCGAAATAAGCTGGTGACCGTCAATTGCCGAGGACGCTGCAAAAAAAAACACGGTTTGCGGTGATCAAGCTCACGCTGCAACGGCTCATCTGAAACAAAAAAAACGGAGGGGATTTTTAGTTAATGATATAATGCTCCAGTTGAACGAAGGGTTTTGAAAAATTTCCATTTTTCACAAAATGGCGGCCGTTAAAAGTCAAAAGTGTTTTTTTGACCAAAATATCAGTTCCATTTTTTGCTATTAAAAATAAAAATAATTATCCAAAAAAAAAATCCTTCGTTCATATGGAGGACTACCATGTATAGAAGAAGTGATATAAATTTCAACCCGATCGGTAAAGCCGTTCTCGAGCTACAGTGATCACCGACTTCAAAAACATGGTTTCGAGAAAAACGCACTTGAAGTCCGCTACCTGCTTACCTATGGCTCAGACACGACGTGCTACAAAGTCTTGTATTTCGGCGAATAATGGTCCGATTTACATTTACCTGGGCGGAAAATGTTCGTAAGAGATTCTACTTTTTGAAAATGAAATAAAAAAAAATCGATTTTTCGAAAATTCTAACTAGGTCTGTCCCGTTAAACGAAACGTTATTTATTAAACTTTAATAATAAAATTATTGCAAACGATAGTATCTACATTAAAATAAAGAAAACCGTTATTTATTAGAAAAACGTAATTTTGACCAGTAGCCGGCCGCTCCAAACCAGTAGACGGCCACATAGGGACCCTATAGTCGGCCTTTTTTCTATTGGTCAGAGCTGCACTGGAAAAAAGGCATAGTGTTGAGAACGGAGGCGTAGTTGGCTCAACTACGCCCTGAGGTTGGATATGGCGAAACCAATGGCGTAATTGACGCAACCTCCGCGCGTAGTTGAAGGTATTTCGTTGAGTCAACTACGCCCTCAATTTGAGGTAAAACTTTAAATATTCAATAGAACCAAAACGCTTTTTGAATAAAATTCAGTAAATATTTGAAATAGTATCTTGGAATTGCTCGGGAAATGGGGAAAATTATTTCAGTCAATTGTATCAATCTTATTTGTATTAAATTAATTGCATTGTGTAATTAAAACGTGCAGTGATTATAGCGAACAATTATGATTTTGAAATGACTGTAAGAAATATTTGAAAATTTTCTTGAATATTTTTTATTTTATATTTTGCGTCTCAATAGTAAATACGATTAATCGATTTTTTACTTTCTCGTAAGAGCGCCTATCCTGACACAGCTAAATGGTAAAACCTTTTTATATCAGCGTAGCCTTAGGCCTGTTTACTAGTGTGTGTCTTTCTCGACGACCATCGGTCAGATTGGTCGTTATTTTATGATTAATTGTCGGAGCCTTATGGGTTACGCTCACGCGAGAGCACTCCGCTCGTGACCCTCTAGCGAATTTCTGCCACACCAGAAATCTAGCCAGGGAATAAGGCTGTTCGGTTACAATATATATATATATATAATTCGTGTTAAACAAAACTTATTGTTTGCGCAATGAAATTTTAATAGCTTTAGCAAAAGGTTTATTTGTTTGAATAGTAACAAATTCTTTCAAATTACTATTAAGTAATTAGCTTAATCACAAATTATATTTCGTTGATCTGTGGTGTCATTGAATTCAATTCTCGCAGAGAAGTTTATTCGATGCTATTATTTTATCAAGTCACGAACAAGCCCTATACAACTCAACAACCGTGTGATTATTTCAAATTCAATCGATTCTTTGTCTCAAGTTTCGTTTTTTTTTTTTTTTCAATGTAACAATTTATTGCGGTTGTATCACATGCACTACACTCAACTCAAATATGATACGTTATTCCTTTGATATGTTATTCCTTTATAATATGATATGTTATTCCTTTGTTTTGAAAATATACATTATATTTTAAGGTAGTTTTGATTTTGTTCATACGGTAATACTTGAACCAATACAAAGGTGTTGGAAAAGATTTGAAGCTATTGTCCTCTATTGTACTCATGAGAGACAAACTGATCCCTTTTGTTGCTTATTTTGAATTTTTTATATTTTTCATTTTATTTTTACTGTGTTCATATATTTATTTTTCATTATGTTCAAATATGGTATGTTGTTCGTGTATGTTGAAAAAGTACATTATATTTGATCATAATTTTTATTTTGTACATCGGTATTTCAAATAGATTGATAATTAGAAGGTTGAGTAGCGATTGTTGTGGATACAAACCAGACAGCTCGTTTTACCCGCACTCAGCGTTCTGCCATGTTAACTCGTGATACCAACTTTCGTCGTTCATACACGTCGGTAACTCAGAGGTAACTCTTACTCTACTCTTACTCTACGGGGATAAAAGTTTCAGAACGCACCCCTGAAAGACGGGTTTATCTCATCCAAAAGTCGGCCGCCTCAATGAGGGTACGTTTACGTGTGGTCAACTACTGGTAAAACCATCATTAATAATGTTTTTTTTATGTGTACATTGTTTAAATATACTCTATTTGTTTACAGTACAAATTTCAATCGTGTAGAAGAAATTCACTAAAAAACCAGTAGTCGGCTAGGGGGGGGGGGGGGGGGGCTGGACATTGGCTTTACAATGTCAAATTGAAGACCCAGTAGTCAGCCAGGAGAAAAAAATATATTTTTTACTATTTAAAACGATTTTTTTCATCAGAAACTTTTAGAAAATTATCAAAAACACATTTTCTGATAGTCTAAACCCATATAAGAACACTAAGCTTCCGAAAAACATGAAGTACCTTTTGGGTATCTTGTGGGAAGTATCTTGTGGGAAAGGCCTCTGCGCTAAGAAAAAAATAGCGTGCGATGCAAGTCCGTCGAAGCGTTCCGAATGATATTTTTTTCCTCAGTGTTTTGAATAGTTAATACGTTGAAACTTTGTGCACCGGTTAATCAGAGGTCAAAGATGTCGGTAAAAAAATTCTACTAGTAGAAAATAACTTTCATGCTATTCACACGTATGCAAAGTTGCAAAAGCCCGACTACTGGAAAGGAGCTAGGGACTGGGTGTTTTAACCTAGCTATTGATTAGAAAAATTATATATGGTGTACGAGTACTTTTTAGGCGTCAATTTGTACGTTTCCATGACAAATATATTTTTTTCATTGGGAACATTTTCTTTGTTCCAATTTATTTTTTTACGCTTTTATACGCCTATGTATATAGGCGTATTATATAGGTTATTTCCTTAAATTTTGCGAAAAATAAAAAGCAAAGGTTTAACAAAGAAAATTACACTCATTGTCTCGACTCACCAGTGTACGAATACTTTTTACACTGACTGTAACTGTTTCTTGTAGCACATTGGATTTCAAAATTATCAAATTTCGAAAAATGGTGAACTTTTTGAAAAATAATAAACAAAGCGGTTCCCAAAGCAAAATTTGTTAGTTTTCTTTCCGAAAATGAAACATCAACAGATTTTAAAAAATCTGAATATAAAAGATAGATAAATACGTAGTATGTGGTTGACAAACGCAGTTTCAAAAAAATATGAATGACATTATTTATTTGTTTGATATTACATTTTTAATATTTGACGAATCTTAAAATTGATTTTTTTCCCCTGCAGGTGCATACGCCCCCCTCCCCCCTTTAAGGCAATGGGTAAAACCAGCTGGACAGTCGTAAGCATGAGAGACCTATACACCATACTTATGATAAAGTGAAAATTTTCATATCGTTGGACCGACTAGAATAGAAAAAGTTTTATCTCATTTTTATTGCCATTTTTTTCTTTAGGAAGTGTGGGCCAATCTTTTTTAATCCCAGTCAGTCAAACGAAGTGGAAAATTTTATGATCAAAATTTCGAAGCATGTAGCCTTGCCTTTACCTGCGAAAGAATAATGTAGATGGAAACTCGATTGACAGTGATAGGTGAGCAGTCGGTGTATGGTTTGGTGATCTCGTAAGTTAAGCTGCTTCAGGAAAAGCCGGTACTCGGATGGGTGACCACTTAGCCATGCCCTGGCTTGCGCATCGATCGCTGAGCGGGACGCAGTTTTTCCTGAGTTTCTAATGCTGAGAATCGACTCATTCACAAGGAACCCTAGGTAGGTCGACCTCTTCGATTTTGATCTAGTTTATATATGTTGTAATGTATCGAAAACTAAAAGACATTTTCTTTTATTGGCTAATAAACGGTGTAAAGGGATGAAAACGACCCCCAAAGATGGGCACCTAACGGGGTGGTTTCTCAGTTTCGAATGGAAGCGCTTGATGTATTCGAATGAAACCAACGCTGAAATGTTTCTACCGATAAATTATTGAAAATATACCCTAGGCTTTCCAGGGAGGAGGGTGTTTAAGGGGTGAGCAACTCCTAATTTAATCTTTTTTTTTTCACCGTAAAATCTATTGTTTCTATTCGAATGGAACCAACTGCATTTTGTAGAGGTTGAAAACCTAGTCAATACGTGTTTCGGAGTTTTTACGAATAACTCGCTTTGAGGGGGGTAAACCACCCTTTCCGTCGCAATACCCTATATTATTATGTTAAATTTTTCTTCTTGACTATATTATTCTATGGCACCACAATCACGTATATAATTTATTCAAATGTTGTCAAACACGAAAATAAATTTGCCTTCGACTTTGTTTCTAGGTGAGATCATCCCAGTATCAATAATTCCTATATAGGCCCATTGTGAGTTACGATATATTTATTATGAAATAAATAAAGCATAGGTCCAACTGGGACGAACCAAAAAAGTGAAATCTAAAGGTCAATTAAGGCGTTGGGCTCATCAATTCAATAAAGGTGGAACATACATGGAAAAATTAGCTCGCATTTCTCAATATACATTGCATAATATAAAAAGTGCTGTCGATGCCGGTTTAATTGTTCACGATGTGGATTTTCGGAGGTGAGTCCTACAGGCACAAAAGAGATAGGATATGAAGATGCACAGTTCAAGGCTTCCGATTGGTGGTTATGGAAATTTAAGGAAGCTCACCGTAATCCGAAAAACTATAGAGGAAGGAGTAGATTTGAAAATAGATGCAGATAAATTTGTCAATGAAATTAAACCTTATATTGAACAATATGACTTACAAAACATATACAATTCAGACCAAAGTGGGTTTCAATTAGAAATACATTCAGGACGAACATTGGCAGTAGAAGGCACAAACAGGTCGAATGCCTTGTGCAGTCAGTGTCTTCGATAACTCACAGTTACACTATACAGCCGGCAATATCGGCACAGGGAAAATTACTATGTCCACTTTTTATTGTTTCAAGAGAAGTTATCGGAAAGTTTGGACCGGTTGTGGAAACAACCTTATTCAAACCGAATAATGTCATTTTAACTGCTTCCAAGTCAGGAGAACTTACCTCAGGTATTTATGTACCCTACGTTCTTTTGTATTTTCAGCTATCTATAATAAAAACAAGCTAAATTCAAAACCTATTGATCCTACATGTGCAAAGAAAAATCAAAGTCAAAACAAATATTATATTGAATTTTGCAGAACACTTTAAGATATAGCTGGAAAAGGTCTTTTTCTCTAACATCGATTCAAAAAGCGTACTTTTAGTAGATTCATGTAGTGGGTATTGCACAGAAGTTGTCAGGCAGGTTACATCCCTTGAAAAAAGCATCAAAATAATGATCATGCCAAAAGGTACAACAGGAAGAATTCAACCACTTGATCTGTATGGATTTAGAATATGGAAAAATTATGTTCGACATTTTTTAGACGCTGTTTTGTTACTTAATTATGATCTCAATCTACATCTAAGAAATAACGTAATCAAACTACAATCTATAACTCATAATCAGTGATCTTCACCAAGGTATCAAAATTTGTTTCGATATACACGGTAAAAAAGTGGTTACACAAGGGATAAACCTGAAGAATTTGTTAACCCCGTCCAATTTGCTTTCGGACAATCATCAATACCTCTATGTGATGTTCAAGGTTGTGGGAAAGTAGCAGTAATATGATGTTCATGATGTAAGAAATCACTTTGCTTGCAACACTTTGTCGATGAATACCATTACTGCACAACCTATAAAAACTAATTGTAAACTGAAAATTATATTCACATATGATATTGGTTTAATATGTATACCAATATCAGAAATATACAGCGATATCCATAGTGCGTAAAGTGAACAAAAAAGTGAAAACTAAATATTTAACTATATGCAAAGAATACAGTAGTTCTAGCGAATCATTATGGAGCATGAGAACAAACGAATATCCTATAATGCGGACTAAAATAATATATTGATGAAAGTTGATAAATAATCTAGTAATGCGTAAAATGCATGTTTTTATTTCGAGTTTGTACGTAAAATCTAAAAAAGACTTATTGAGTAAAGCGGAAGGAGGGGTTGATCATCGTAGGTTGAGCGTCATAAGCAAATAATTAGGCGTAAGAATAGAGTCCTGTATGAGTTGACTATGTATTTCCCAAGTTTTTTGTATTGCTTTGTAGTTGAATTAAGTTTTTTTATTGCTTAAGTAATAACTTCGTGAAGAGGTGTTTATCCCGAGAAATGCCAACATTTGAAATCATTGTAAATGTATCGTAACTCACAATGGGCCTATATAGGAATTATCGATACTGGGGTGATCCCACCTAGAAACAAAGTCGAAGGTATATTTATTTTCATATTTGACAACATTTAAATAAATTATATACGCGGTTGGGCTGCTGTAGAATAATATAATCAAAAAGAAAAAGTTTAACGTAATAACGTAGGGTATTGTGACGAAAAGGGTGGTTTACTCTTCTTAAAGCGAGTTTTTCGTAAAACCCCCGAAAGTCGTATTGATTAATTTTTCAACCTCTACAAAATGCAGGTTCCATTCGAATCGAAACAATAGTTTTTATGTTGCAAACAAAATTATTAAATTAGGGGTTGTTCACCCCTTAAACACCCTACCCCTTAGAAAGCCTAGGGTGCATTTTCAATGATTCATCGGTAGAAACATTTCAGCGTTGGTTTCATTCGAATACATCAAGCGCTTCCATTCGAAACTGAGAAACCACCCCGTTAGGTGCCCATCTTTGAGGGTCGTTTTCACCTCTTACCGTTTATTAGCCGATAAAAAAAAAATACGTGTCTCTTAGTTTTCGATGTACTACAACATATATAAACTAGATCAAAATCGAAGGGGTCGACCTACCTAGGGTTCCTTGTCAGTAAAAATAATACCGGTTGTACCGGCTGAGTTTTTCACACTTTTCCTTGATTCTCGTGTAAATGCGAAACTGTAGAAAATTAGGAAAAAGTGGCAGTGGGTGGAAATACTCTTGGGGCATCTCGCAGAATCATGAAAGGCAGTGAAGTCGGGTTAGAGTGATAGGATGGGCTCGTAAAACCCCGAAATGGGAGTTGCAAGAACATTAAAAATCAAAGTGAATAATTAAAAAAAATTGAGTGTAATTTTTAGTTTTACTCTGTATTTTGAAATTTTGAAAAAATGTGATATAAATTTTGCTAATAATTCAGAACTAATACAAAACAAAAATTCTATAAATGTTATTGGTTGAGTGAATTCCTCTTTTTTGCGTTGTTTTGACAGAATATTAGAGCAGGCGTCTCGGAATGAGCGTAAACCGGCAGCTGCGATATTTCTGGAGGAATGGTCGACGATGGGGCGGAAAAGACCGACTCTGGGTCTCCTGCTGGAGTATTTGATGAAGGCTGAACTTTTCCGAGCCGCTGATTATTTGGCGAAAGATATACTGAAAGGTGTGTTTGTTTTCTGATCTTTCTTTTAGAATAGATTTTTTTGTCGAGATAATCTATCAAAATTGAATTAAAAAATCGGCCGTTTGTACAAATTCCCGTACCGGACACGCCGTAAAATTAAACAAATTAAAAAAATTATTTATTGAAAAAAAATAAACATTCATTCTTGGTAACACAAAAAAAAATACAATTGCATAATACGCGACTTCAGTCTTTGCCAGTTTGTGAAACCTTCATCATTAACAATTTAAAAAAAGCAATAACTTCGAAAAAAAGTCATTACAATTCCTGGCATATGGTAGAAGAATCGTCAATTATGAAAAACAAAATAAAAAATTCCGAAAGATTAATTATTGGCTATTCTTAAAACCACCAATTTTTATCAATGGAAAAAATAATGAAATTGGAAAAAAGAAACTTCCATCCACAGAATCATAAATTTATTTGCGACTAATTGTCCATTTTTTCCGGTAGTTGAAGCTCCAACGAGGCCGTCTTACGGTCCAGCAGTGGCAGTGGACGTGGAAGAGGCTTTGGCCGAATTACTGGGCCGCCAAAATCTGAACGAAAAACCCATTGGCGAGGGATCTGATTTGTCCTCGAGGTCACAAATAAATTTGAGTCGAATTGATTATCCGATGCATTTATTAGAGACGGAAAGAAGCGAAAGTGGCAATAATTACGCAGTGGGCGAGAACGATATCGGTATTTTTGAGATGAGATGCAATCAGTCAAGATCTCATCAAGTTCTCGATCCCGCGAAACCGTTCGATTATTCGGCAGGAGAAAAGAGCACGATTTTTGAAAAAACGAAGGAACCGGAAGGATTTGACGAATTGAAAGATAACGGCGGGGATTTTGGAGACGAGAAAGCGTGGAAATCATGGCAAGAGTCTCGAATTTCAGATTTGATGAAATTCAGTAAGGATTCCGAAGGATTTGATGAAAAAATCCAAGAAATTTCGCGTTCGGATTTAATTAAATTTCAATCGACAAAAATCGGTATCAACGAGAGCATCAAGAGTGAAACGTGCGAAACTATGTTGCCAAATTTCAATGCGTTACGTGGCGATTCAATCGTCAACAACAACGAGGAAATAACTTCAGAAGAATCTTACGAAAATGATGATTTAATACGAGAAATGTCTTCAAGCGAATTGCCAGCGATACTTAAAGAATACGAGCTTCCGAATTATTTTCATCGGGAATTAACCACGTCCGAACTTCCGGTTTGCATCAACGATCGATCAGGTTTCGACACGGTCGAAATTCATTTCGCGAGGGGAGAATCGTCCGATAATTCGTCTTCTATTTTGAATAGCGATTTATCTGAATCTTTGGATACGACATCGAACAAAGTGCAATCGAAAAAAATCATTTCTGAGTCCAGCATTCGCAATAAAGCGTTCGATTCTCAAGAGCTTCCGGTTACGGTTCTGGAGTTTCAACAGCGCTGATCCTTCAAAAATTTCCTCTCATTTGTCGCTTAGCAGCGAGACAACATTTTTTTAATCCTTCCCCACAATAATTATAAATAATTTTTGTTCCCAGTATTTTTGCAAGAGTAAAATGTTAGATTTTTGTAAAAAATCCGAAATGCAAAAAAAAAAGAAATACCATGTGTGTCTGAAATAATTGTAAATAAAAGTGTGATGTTAACGAAATTAAATTGATTGTTTTATAATATTATAAATATTTCCATGGATAGGAAATTATATCGAAAAAATAAATTTTTTTTTTTTTTTCATTAACTCGTCATTTTTTCCCCAAATTACCGGATTAACGGTTCATGTGACACATATGTGTCACGTGAAGAGATAATTGTGCAAATCTTGGCTCGGATTAGATCTCAAGATTTCTTATCTACTAAAATGTAAGCTAGATGAAGCAGTTGGAATAATTTAGTTTTACTTCGACTCTTGAATTGACTTGAATTCGACGATAAAGCGGGCTCAAGAACCCAGGTAAATCTAAAAAAAGCGTGAAATTAGTTATAAATAACTTTTTTAACGGGACAGACCTAGTTGGAACGTCAAAAAAAAGGCCTTTTTTCCGATTTTTTTTTGGTCAAACGATAAAATAATTCACAACAAAAGTTCTTCCGTTTAAAAGATACATATGTAATGTATATGTTGCAATTTTTTCAACGCAATACATATCGAAATAAGCTGGTGACCGTCAATTGCCGAGGACGCTGCAAAAAAAAACACGGTTTGCGGTGATCAAGCTCACGCTGCAACGGCTCATCTGAAACAAAAAAAACGGAGGGGATTTTTAGTTAATGATATAATGCTCCAGTTGAACGAAGGGTTTTGAAAAATTTCCATTTTTCACAAAATGGCGGCCGTTAAAAGTCAAAAGTGTTTTTTTGACCAAAATATCAGTTCCATTTTTTGCTATTAAAAATAAAAATAATTATCCAAAAAAAAAATCCTTCGTTCATATGGAGGACTACCATGTATAGAAGAAGTGATATAAATTTCAACCCGATCGGTAAAGCCGTTCTCGAGCTACAGTGATCACCGACTTCAAAAACATGGTTTCGAGAAAAACGCACTTGAAGTCCGCTACCTGCTTACCTATGGCTCAGACACGACGTGCTACAAAGTCTTGTATTTCGGCGAATAATGGTCCGATTTACATTTACCTGGGCGGAAAATGTTCGTAAGAGATTCTACTTTTTGAAAATGAAATAAAAAAAAAATCGATTTTTCGAAAATTCTAACTAGGTCTGTCCCGTTAAATGTAATAATTGCATAATATCTATTATTCCTAGGAAATAAAATGAAATACAAAATTATGAACGATCTTTGTTAGAAGTTGAATGCAATTATTTATAAATGATTGTTCTATTGAACAAAAATTGTTTATTCACAAATTATTTTTGAAACAGTACATTGTAAAAAATTTCTGTATTAAAATTAAGAGGTTACATGGGTTTTGAAATTTCAAAAAATCCATTTAAAATTTTTTTTTAACTAATAGTACAACATGTCAAGAATATTTTCCCAAAGTTTTAAGTCATTCGGAGTAAAACTCTAGGAGAGAGAGCCTTTTGAAACTCCTCCCATTCGGCTCGATCGGCCGGGAGTGTCGCAGGTATATCCAAACCATATGGTGAAAATTTTCAAATAAACAAAAAAAAATGCGTAGGATACCTGCAAAAGAGAATGGGCACCCGTTTACGCGATTTAGTGAAAAAAACTGTTGAAGAAAAAAAAATCAAAGGAAAACCGATTAGATAAAAAACTCTTTCTGGCAAAGGCAAGCTCACAGGTAAACTTATCGATAAGTTAACAGTTTATTACGGACTGGTTATAAGTAGAAATTGTGATTCAGTGCAAAAAATGAAGGACGCTATATGGACAACTTACTACAGTTATAGCTCAACGGACCAAAACCCACAGCACGAAAAATGTCCGAGCGGCGCTGACTCATGATGCGCTTGGTAGCGTACTTCAGCTACAAATGCTCTGTCATCATTTAAGTACGATTACGCTCCATTGCCGAGTGATGTTTTATCAGCTATCAAGCCCATTTATGAAGAGCATAATAAGTATGTACTTTTAGAGCGGTGTGTTGGTGGCTTCACGCAAAATAATAATGAGAGTCTGAACCAGCTCATTTGAAAAATTACTCCATTTTTGGAGTAATACTTCTTGCTGGTTCAAAAATAGTTGAAATTGCTACATTAATCGCTGCCCGCACTTTCAACAAAGGAATCTCAGCGCTATTAATTTTTTTGCACGGTATCGATATCAAACTTGGCCGACATAGCCACGAGTATACGCGGAAAGAAGATGCACATTGCATACTCATAGCTGAAAAAAGAGCTGAGTCTGGGACTCAAGAGGAAAGAATTCGTCTCAGGCAAGAGCAAAAGGATGTCCTGGACTTCGCAGCTGCAGCAGAACCTTTGCTTTATGGGGCTGGAATCGACGATTCCATGTAATTTAAAAAAAAATTTCTCCGATTTATTCCTACTTAAAACTTTAATCGCTTTTTTTTCAAAACTGTATTTTTGAAGTCGGTGGACACGATTTCTTAAAAACTAATGCACCGATCTTCATATTTTGCACACCTTCTAGATAAAATTGATATATTAATATTGATATATTTCTAGATAAAACTGAAATATTCTAGATAAAATTGAGTGTTTGAACGAAGGATTTTTTTTTCTTTGATCACAACTTATTTTACAAGGCAATTTTTACGGCAAAAGGTCTAGATTTTACCGAAAATCGTACTCTTTTGTATACAACTCTACCAAAAATTCAAATTTCATTTTTTTTTAAATCCTTCGTTCAATCACGAGCTTCTCATCTACTAACAGAAAATATTTGGTTTTTTGATTTCAGATAAAACTATCATGAGTTATCCTGACTACCGCGAGGATACTTTTTTCTAAGGGGTCTCCGAAAACCAGTTCTCAACGGCTGAATTTTCAAAATTTTTGGATGAAAATGTTATAAAATATTGTTCAAATGTTATATGCTTAAAGTTTGAATAAAATAATTCTTTCATTATATTAAACAAAAAAAATTAGAGAAAATATGTTTTTTTGCTCTTCAAAACCCATGTAACTCCTTAATACACAAGTATAGAAAGTTTTTATGCGGATACCGTATATGAAATTTCAGATACGCTGAGGAAAATCAACAGACGTGGTATTGTAGAGATATGAGTACTCTTTAGTAATATTAATATATAAAGAAATGTTGAGTTAGTGAATATTAAAAACAAAACATTTGCTGATATTAATATCCGGGTGTATATTAAAATCCGTATAACTACGTACTGATTTGCTAATATTTATGACATATTTGCTACATTTGCTAATATTAATTTCCGGGTGTATATTAAAGTCCATATATCTACGTAGTGATTTTAATATACAAAAATTGGTTATTATATATTTTTGTCTAGTAATTTTCAGATTCAAGATTACTAAATTACCGCGTCGTATGACGCTTTTGCAATACTTACGCTTATGATATTTCTCAAAATGTATCGTACAATGAACACTGTACATATTAACCCTTTCAAGCACGGTGGGATTGCGAAATCCCACTTTTTCCATAACCATTTTCCGAGTGGTTGGCGTAGTTTTCATTCGATTTTTAATTTTTTTTTCGTGTTTTGGTATCAATTATATATTTAAGAATAAAAATAAAAATCGGTCAAAAGAACAGAGTCCAGAAAAAAAAATCGGGATGAAAAAAAACTTGAAGAAAAAAATTTCAAACGAAAAAAATTAGATTGAAAAAAAAATTTCGGCCGAAGTACTTGGCGAGTTTATAACACATACAACATTACGTGATCCAAGCTAAGCAAAAAAACTCGCCAAGTACTTCGGCCGAAATTTTTTTTTCAATCTAATTTTTTTCGTTTGAAATTTTTTTCTTCAAGTTTTTTTTCATCCCGATTTTTTTTTCTGGACTCTGTTCTTTTGACCGAATTTTATTTTTGTACATTGGTGACCTTTTTCAATAACCAACTAATTTTTGCTTTTATTTAAATACTCCATCCTCAAGCGACAATAAAATACTTGTCCTATTATTGATATTATAAATTTTAGTGCTGAACGTAAATCATTGGCTTTTCCATTTCTGTTTTTGTAAAGTAATTATTTTTTTTATGCGCAAATTGATCATTTACTTGTAGACTCTGTTTTTTACCAGACACTCACGATGGGCATTGTTGCTTTTTTTCTTGGGATCTCGATAAAATATGTGAAGTTTTTCATTTCTATTTGTCATTTGGAGTATAGTTATTTTATAGAAACAATCTTCTTTTTCCTATCTCAATCTTGCCAAATTTTTAAAAATTTTGTACTTTTTTGGGTAGTTTTTTTCTGTGAAAACAAATGGAAACAGAGGGCAACAAATGTACTTGTCCAAAGTTTTTTTCCCGGGGAGGGGATTTTTGGCCAGGATATAACTTCTTTTTTTCTGAACAGCTCCGAATCCTAAAATTTTTACATGATAACAGATAATCCTTGAATATCTACGCTGACATAACCAGTAAAACCCTAGCTCAATATCAAATATGCAATGCGATGCTATAAAGAAAAAGCGAACGAACTTAGTACAGCTTGCACAAACAAAACGCAGAAATTCATTTCAGTTAACACCTCGCGTTTCCTGCAGTATATTGAGAAATTCGATACATATATTTGGTGCGTCTCAGCAATGTGCATTTCACTAATATGAGAAAAACATGAGCGAAAGGCCAAAAATGAAACCGTATAGAAATATTTGTGGAACACTTTTTTTTTAATAAATCATATCACAATGCACACTAAAAACTTGAGTGAATATTGAATTTTTACATTGTTTTCTCATGCTTTTATTTCCACTTATATCTTTTGCACAAGCCTGACCGAGCGATGCCATTACACTATTACTGAATTTCTGATCCTTCGACTGGTTGTGAAATATGATAACAGATGATCCTTGAATATTTACGCTGACATAATCAGTAAAACCCCAGCTCAATATAAAATATGTAGTGTGATGCCAAAAAGAAAGAGCTAAGGAACTTAGCACAGCTCGCAGTAACGAAGCGGTGATCCTTGTATGCAAAGGAAATAAGGCATCTCTTGTTTCCGCAAGGAATAGCAAATGCTTCATTGCTTTAAGTTTCACCAGTTTTTTTAGATCAAATTGTCGAAGCAGAGAATCTCAGCCCAATTCACAGCTCGCAGCGCCTTTAGTATATTGGTAAATTTCTTGAAGCCGAAAAGAAAAATCGAAGGAACTGAGCACAACCTGCAGAATATTGGAAATTTTATGTTTATTTGTAGACCACACCTGAAAAGTATTGAAAATCATGATTTCACGACAAAAGTTATTTGTCAAATTTTTATAATTAAAGTATTTCATCAACAATTAATATTTTTACAGGTTTTTATTTATGAGCACATCTTGTCACAACTATTTTCATACACTCACTTTTGGAAAAAAAACAGTCTTTTGATCTGTAAGAAAAATTTAAGTGACATGATTAAAAAAAAAATCGTTGCGTTCTAGATTGAAACTTCAACATCATTATTTGCGAGTTCACACATTTTCAGAACGTATAACACTGATTTTTAAAGTTATGTTCGTTGTATTTTCTAGCACTTATTCCGGCCACACTAATTAACGGTTTTATTCGGATTATTTTATACGGAAAAATAAAAATGATAACCTCAACGAGTGGTGAGGTTTGTTTCTATTTGGCTTTTCTGGAATCCGAAACAAAAATGATTTCACCAGCGGGTGCGAGGTTATCTTTTTTAATTTCGCTGATGATTAATTCCAAGATATTAAAAAATATTATTATCACATTTCGCAATATTTATATATTACCGTTTTTTCGCACTATTTATATATTTAAACTATTTATGAATCACGATTTTTCACAATCTAAAAAACACGCGATTTACACGACTCGCACTTTACACTGTCAAAAGTCAAAACTACCGTTACACTGCGCACTGGTTAAACATTCAAACTTTCCGTGGGATGGGTGCAGAGGAATGTAGTCACAGGGACACGTTCAAAAACATCACTCGTGTGCACACTGGTTTACCGGTTTGGGAACACAGGGAAATGACCACACTCGTGTGACTGACCGATCAGAATCTCGATAGGCACGCTGAGGCCTTTCATTGTGACATATACAGACACGTCAAATTCTTCGATGTGTTGGAATTTTTGCATAATTTTGAGCCTGTGCAAAGTTTTTTCTCAGCAAATACAGCATCAATCGTGCTGATTTAAAGCTCAATCGAAAGATTTTTTTCTTAATTAGTCTCCAGTTCAATTTTCAAGTCATCATCTGTCTCCAGAGCTTCGTAATTCGAGAAAATGACTTTCAGTTTTTACCCCCACCACCGAAATTTACGATAATATACTCTGGCGAGCCTCGGGCCAGCAGACGACAGAGCTGTCAAGTGTACTTGTCCCGAGACTCTACCGAGTTTCTTGATATCGTAAAAACCTGGCACGTAGTAAAAATTTGGCACCGTAAAAATCGCATTCCCAGGATGATTGCAACATTGTTACATAAAATGTGCAGAATCTTAATAAATGTTGTATTGAAGTAAAGTTGGCTAGAAATGAATAGATCTTTAAATTTTGCATTCTATTGGCTGAACAAAATTGCATTTCAAATACAAGTGTCGAACTGAAAATCCGTGGGAAATAATAATGGTTTTTATGGATTCCACGTTAATTCAAATTGAGAAGGCATAAACATCTAGAAACGTTAAATATGAGTGATTAAAAAAAAATCGTTGAAACCTGTTAGATTAATCGGATAGAGAATTTTCGGGATTGAAAACATACATTTTGAGAAAAGTTGACATTTTTTTGTTAAAAAAAATCGTATAGTAATTCTTACTTTACCCTTTCTAGTGGTATTGCCCCCTTTATAAGAAAAAAATTGTGGTTTTTGACGTGGCAGTTTTTTATTCTCGAACCCAATATAACGAGTGATCGAATAATATAGATCGATCTTCTGGTACTCAATATATTATGAAATCGATTCAATGACTTACAATTGGTATTCGATTCAATAAATCGATTCCATTCAATTCAGTGAAACGATCTTTTTCAAACAATCCGAAATTCCTACTCATTTCCTATGGACTCGAGCAACTTGTATATGGGGCATTCCATGCCAAACTGACCAGTCTGTGACCCCGCCCATTTTTGATTTTGTCGAAATTTTTTTATTTCTAAGTAATTACTGAAAGGAGTTCTTAGGATTTTTTTTTAGATTTTTATCTCAACCCGTTTAAAAATAATGAATTTTTCAAAATTTCACACTTTAAAATGCTCATAGCTGTTTCAACAACAGTGATATCAAAATAAAATAGTAGGCCATTTTTTTCGTCTTGAATTGAAGTTTCATAAAAAAAATACAAAAAAATTATAAAAAGTCAATTTCATATGTTTTTTTAATTTTAATCTAAAAATATTTTTTTTTTCAAAACTTGGACCGTTTCGATTTTTTTGAAAAAATTCCATTTTACTAGACATATATTTACATGTCTCAAAAAATTCACAGCTTGTGATATTCATACCTTCTATTTTGTTCTTATTTATTACCACGTGTAAACCAATAATTACTAGTTGTCAATGCTGAATTATATTTTTTTATTATTTTTTTTCCACCCATAATTCCATTCCTTAAGAAATTCTGAATAGGAAAAAATATTGGATCTGATTGCCATGTTTTTTTCAGTTTTCAACCAAACATTTTTTTTTCACAACTTGGGCTATTTTGATTATTCCGAAAAAATTCACCATATTTCACGACACATTTTAATATGTCCCAGAAAATCCGCAGCTTATGTTATCCATAAATTCTATTTCTTTCAATTCTCTGCCACGTGTAAACCAATGATTATCAATTATTATTAATCCTTATTCATGAATATCACAAGCTGCTGATTTTTTGGGACGTGTAAAAATGTGTTATGAATTTTTTCAAAAAAAATCGAAATGGCCCAAGTTGAGAAAGAAAATGTTTGGTTGAAAACTGAAAAAAACATGGAAATCAGTTCCAACATTTTTTATTTTTTTTTCTATTCATAATTTCTTAAGGAATGGAATTATGAGTAGAAAAAATATAATTCAGGATTGACAACTAATAATTATTGGTTTACACGTGGTAAAAAATAAGAAAAAAATTGAAGGAATGGATATCATAAGCCGTGAATTTGTCGAGATATGTAAAAATATGTTTAGAAAAATGGTGAATTTTTTCAAAAAGATCAAACGGTCTAGATTTAAAAAAAAATTTGGTTTAAAACTGAAAAAAAACATGAGGAATTGAATTTTGATATTTTTTTGTATTTTTTTATGAAACTACAATTTAAGACGAAAAAAATGACCTACTATTTTATTTTGATATCTCTATTGTTAAAAAAGCTGTGAGCATTTACAAAACTTTCATGCGAAGTTTTGAAAAATTCATTATTTTTGAATGGGTTGAGATAAAAATCTAAACAATTTATAAAAACTCCTTTCAGTAGTTACTTAAAATTAAGAAATTTTTGACACAATCCAAAATGGTCAGGGTCACGGAATGGTCAGTTTGGCATGGAATGCCACATATATAAAAAGGATTCAATCAATTATCAATAATTCACCTGTTTATGAAATAATATAATATTTACACAGTAAGGCACTGTACAAAGAAAAAGGCAGCCGTTTGCAAATATGGCCACTTGGCGGCGCCACGAGGACAGTTGCACATAGCCCATAGCTATAGAGTAAATAAAGTGGTTGGAACAATCTAATTGTTAAAGCTGCGTGGACCAATTTTGATATTGTCAGAACTAAATAAAGTTAATGAAAAAAAAAAAATTAATGGGAAACAACATGAGACGCTGCATACACCTTAGGTCAGTAAAAGTGGAGCAAGGTTTGACAATTTTTTTTTCATCGAAATTTTGTTAAATTCAAAAATGTATTTTAAAGTTTATAGGGTCAAGTGTATTCAATTAAATTTTGACAAATAAACATTCACTGACAGCGATGGGTGCGCGGTCGGTCCGTGGCTCCGGCGATCACCAAAGTTAAGCAGCCTTGGGCGAGGCCAATACTTGGCTGGGTGACCGCTTAGCCATGCACCGGCTCGCGCATCAATCGCCGAGCGGGAGGCAGTTTTTCTGAGTTTCTGATGATACTAATCAATTGAAACTGCGTAAAAATATAGTTGCCTGTATCGGCCGGGTTTTCCACAGTTTCCTTTGGCCCTCGTACAAATGCGATACAATAGTGCATTAGGAAAGAGTGGCTGTGGGCAATACTCTTGATGAGTCTCTCAGGAACATGGAAATTAGGAAATTGGAAATTAGTGCAAGTGGGGTTAAAGCGATGGGATGGACTCGTAAAAACCCGCGAGGGTATACGCAGGAACAATAAAAAATAAAACAAATAATCATTCAGCAATGCGCGGTACAGACGCGTGATCCCGTAGAGACCGTTTAACTCCGAGATTTTTTCCTGAAAACGAAACAAAAAAATCTTAAAGCACATGAAAAAGGGAACTTTTCGTCATTAGATTTATTGTAAATCTTATAGTTTTTTTCACGAATGGAAAAAACGATTTATTTTCGGAAAAAAAAACATCTTTACATCCAAACGACCGTCATTTTTTGACGATTTAAATATTTCCAATCGGCTATGACTAAAACTTCCTTTTTTATGTATGCTCAGAAGATTATTTTTATTTTATTTTCAGGTAAAAGATGTTGGAGCTACGATGGTTACCGCAGAGTATACTTCTGTGGTGTTTGTGAGAAATATAATAAGTTATACGCGTTTCCGATGTTTTTATCGTGTTTCTCCTAAACGACCCAGATTTATTTGTTAAAATTTAATTCAATACACTTGAAACGATAAACCTTAAAATGCATTTATTCATTTTTGAATAAAAACATTTTTTTATGAAAAATGAATGTCAAACTTCGTTTTACTTTTACTGCCCCAAAGTGTGTGTAGTCTCTCAATTTGTTTTCCATTCTTATTTTTGCGATAACTGGATTTAGTTATCTGACAATATTAAAGTAGGTTCACGCACCTAAATGATAAGATTGTTCAAACCATTTCATTTGCAATACGTTTGTATATGAATTTTAATACATGGATTTGTTTTAACAGTACAGGGTATATGAATTCTTATATCTATTTTCACTTCGTATTTTTGAGAGACGGCTTTGTGATAAGAAATTATATATATTGTATTATTAACATTCATGTGTATCTTATTTTTTAGTCAATTGTCAAGAAAATTCCAAGTCATATTGTATTTTCAATGCACTGTTCATAATGTATGAATTCATATACACGTGTATTAATTATCAACCAAAAATATGGTTTATTTCAATACATGTCCACAAAATTTTTAACTTTCATTTTAATACTCAATGTTGTGTATATTAAATTCCACATCAGTGACTGAAATTTATATTCATGTTTTAATTTTGGTATACGAGTGCAATAATTTTCATTTCATATACGTATAGTTTGTAAATTTCATTTGCCGTTGTAAATGTATTGTAAATTTCATATATTTTTTACAGTGTAGAATTGAATATATTTACTACCATAAGGTAGGAAATGTATTTTGATATATCGTGAATTCGGATTTAACGGCAGACTAACCCTCGAAAACGTACATCATTATTTACAGTCGGTAACTAAACGGCCGTTGGTAAGAAACCGATTAGCAGTAAAACAAATTCATTTTTTTACTATTCAATTTTCAAGGACAAACTGTAAATAATTTTTAAATGAACGTCTTAATTATGGGTGATAAGCATTTTGTTGCTTCACTTAAAAAGTTTAATACGCTAGTGGAAAACAACTAAATTGATTCGGAGTGGGGACACGGTATTAATGGCGCTGTCGAGTGTAACTTTCGTGATTGCATCAGTATTTCGCCGTCAGTCAGTGTCAACTCACGTGAGTGTCATAGTTTTTTTTTTTAATTTGGTATTTCGGAGATTCTTTTAGCGTTTTTTTCATTTAAATTTTCCGTTTTCTTATCTGAAATTTTATAGCTTTTTACCGCAGTGAATCAACAAATCCCACATTTTCTTGCTTGAAACGTTTTTTTTATCAGCTTGGAGAAAACTTACACGTGTTTGTGCGTAAAGACTTTTTCTTCTTGTCGTCCGCTACGATAATTCAAATTCGTTCAAATTTCGAATACGAAAAGCTGAATGTAAAAAACTTGTTTCACAACGTATAACATTGTGACATTATAAAGAAATGTTCTTTTCAAAGAATAGTTTAAAGTGTCTTAAATAGCATGCAAAAGAATTTTCATGTAAATATGGATTAGATTCGAGCTACAGAGTCGAACGCAAAAGCGTACAGCCGCGCGTCTCACTTCATCAAAGTGTTTAGACGAAATAGAACAACGGCTTAGCCGGTGTGAGTGCGAGTGCGATAACAATTTTCAACTTTCCCAGTTTTCTTCAAAAACAACATAAATTTTGATAAAATATTTTGATAAAATATATATAATCAAACATAAATTTTGATAAAACGAAAACATGCACAGTTTTCGATCACTTCGAGATCGAAAAAAGTCATGCTTATTATTTGCTCGAAATATAATACACGAGGGAGAATCTTGAAAATTTTGCGTTTATAGTAAAATTGTAATATTTCACTATCGAGTAATTACTTTATGCATGATGAGAATTTATAGAAAAGGGTCTCGAGAAATCAGAGGTTGTGAACAATCCGTCTGAAGGGAAAATTGCGAGTACCAAGCCACGATATAGAAAGTGTTTGAGTACGTCATTTAAGTGCTAAACAGAATCGACGAGTGTTTTTGCAAAAAAAAATTGAAAGGATCAAATATAAGTAATTAAAAAAAGAAAATTGAAAAAGTCATGGCAAAATTTGATGACGGTTTTCGTGAGGCTGGAAATATACATTATCAAGAAGGTTTACAATTTTTTCTTTAAAAAAAGTGCTAGGTACATGACTGTTATACGGAGTTGTGAAGAGGCGATCTTTTGAAAAATATGTCAAAACGGTAACAGGTGTACGTTCGCTAAAAATTGAAAGCAACAAGAAAAGTCAAGAGTGGGATATTAGACTACACAGTCTTTCGTGTATCGTTGCGGATTTAAAAATGATCGATTTTTCAAAAAATGGCGAACGTTTTAACAAATAAAAAGAGAATTATTTTCGAAGCAACATTTTTGGGTTTTTTGCGAAACACAAAAAAAGCTTAAAGTTGTAAAAAAGACTATAATACCCGATACATAAAAGAGTACGGACTCCATGAAAAATTTCAAACAAATCGGTTGAGTGCACTGAGAAAAGAAATTTGTTGTTTCAACAAATTTTTTGTTGAATCAACAAATTGTGGCGAACAAAATGGAAATTTATTAGTTGAACAGAAAATTTTGTTGATTCAATAATATTTTCGTCGTAATGAGCAATATTTATTTGAGCCAGCAAATTAAGTGGTTGAATTATCCAAATTTTTGTTGAATTGACGAATTTCATTTTGTTCGCCACAATTTGTTGATTCAACAAAAATTTTGTTGAATTAACAAATTTCTTTTCTCAGTGTGGTTTTCGAAATATAATATTTCTGGCATCACTCTTATAAATGGTATAGTCTCTTCACGTGATATCAGTTACGTCCCATGATTTTTTAATTTAAAAAATTGCCGACATTTCTCGAAATCTATATTTTTTACCATGAAAAACGTTTAACTAATTGTTCCAATACTTTCTTAAATTCAATCCCAAAATCCAAATGAATTTTTTTTTTCATAACGCTTTTTTTCACCTATTCTAGGTGTCTGTGCCTTTTAAGCGAGCAAAATTCGCATGTTTCGCATATGTTGAGTAGAAAAATCGTTTTTTTTTCCATAATCTTTTAATTAATAAGAAATTTTAATAAATTTTTTAATAAGAAAAAATGCGGTAGTTTCACCGAATCGGAAAGCCAGGTTTTATGAGAAGATTTTAAAAAATTCTACTTCACGCATGCATGCATACATAGACGCATACATGAGGCATTTCACGTCACTTGTGCATTCTTTAAGGTATTACTATCACAAAACGACTTCATTTAGGGTCCTTGCAAAATTTTGCATAAACGTTCTTGGCACCAAAACTAACAGTTTTCTCCTATGAAGGAAAATTTTTTGACGTTTAAAATTTGAGATATTTAATTTGCAATTTTTTATTTTCTTCATCTAAATGCGTGTAAATTAAAGTCACATTTCATTAAAAAGTTGCAAAAATCGAGTTGCAAAAAAAAATGTATTTAAGATTTTTCTTGCAGATAGCCAGAAAGGCCATGGCCGAAATTTTTAAAGAAAAATCCTAAACACATTTTTTTGCAACTCATAAACGATACGCGACTTAAATTTACACGCGTTTAGATGGGAAAAGTTAAAAATTGGAAATTGAATATCTCAAATTCTTGACGTCAGCAAATTTTTCTTCATAGGAGAAAATTGTTAGTTTTGGTGTCAAGAATATTCATACAAAATTATTAAAGAATCCTAAATAAAGTAACTTTGTGATAGTAATACGTTAAGCAGTATTTCGATGTACTTAAAAAAAAAAAGTTTCTAAAAACGATATATTTTTCACTTTATTAAAAAAAAAATCCTCAAAAATTTCATTTACATTATTTTACCATAATATTTCTGTTTTCTTTAGAAACTGAGTATAATCACACAATTTTGCATTACATTTATATTATTAACCGATTTCAAAAAAGGAGGAGGTTCTCAATTCGACCTGTTTCTATTATTTTTTATGTATGTTCACGGATAACTTTTTATATAAAGTTATCCGTATTTTATATAAAGTTCACCAATTCGGGTGAATCTTTTTTGTTTCAAAGAAAAAACTCTCAAGATCGTCTCATATTAGTACCTCTAACTAGAATTAAAAATTTTTTTTTTTCTAAACAATGCAAATCATTAATATATTATTAACTAAATCATTTCGTATATATACTACCGACGAAAAGTTTGCGAATAAAAGTTCGAAAAAGTTTCGGTGCTGTTTTTGATGCCATTTCGCCGGCAGTGAACATGAACAAATTTAATAAACGGCATTTTGAACGGGAGAAATTCAGATTCATTTCGCTTTTTTGAAAATGCTCTACGATTTTTTTTTTACGACTAGTATGTTATTTTGAAAATGATCTTTTTTCGCCTTTTTTCTTTTCCTTTACAGTTAGACCGCGATTTCAGAAGAAATTCCAAGAGTTTCAGTTGGTCAGCACCATCGCAAACTCAGAAAAATTACCTCGCATTCAGCGATTGATGCGCGAGCCGGTGCATGGCTAAGCGGTCACCCAACCAAGCATTGGCCTCGCCCGAGACCGCTTAACTTGGGAGATCGCCGGAGCCACACACCGACCGCGCACCCATCACTGTCTGTTCATTTCGTATATTAATAAAAAGTATATTTTTCAAAGCATGACATTTTTTGCAACACGATTTTTAATGAGCGAAGACAAGTGAAAATAATTAAAGTCGTTTCTAAACAAATTAAACAGAAATATTATCTCCAATCGACAATTTGTATGCATAAGAGCAGCACTGGCTTAAAAAATTTGTTGTTTTTTACTTTTTCGAGCTTTTTTGAAAACGATTCTTTTCGCACTGAGAAAAAAATGTTGTTGACTGAAAAAAATTTCGTTTCTCTCAACCGAAATATTTAGTTCGATACGGGCAACAAAATATTTTTGAGATAAGACAAAATAATTTGTGAATGCTGAAACAAGTTATTGGCCGAACCAGCAAAACTTTGGTGCAGCCAAACAAATTAATGATAATGCAACAAAATATCATCCAAATAAACTAATTCATTTATTCGTCCCAACGATTACCATTTAGTGAATTTGGTAATCGAGATTCAAACAAATATTTTATTAAAGTAACTAATCAGTATGCGTAAGCAAACGAATAGTACCAATTGTTCGAAAAAAATCATTTGGATCCGGTGATTTAGTTGATTCATCTACAAGAAATTTTCATGATTCAGTTGAACAAACTAAATCATTTGCTATTCAACAAAAAAATTGTTTGATCTACCAATTTTTCGTCCAACAAAATGGAATTAGTTCGATGAACAAATTTTTTTTCTCAGTGCGTTTATTAATATTTTCATTCTCTTGAAAAACTGCTGAATATCATAATTTTTTTGCACAAATTCGGAATTATTTCATGAAACCAAAGTTTTGTTGCGTTACTTCGGGATGCTTCGCGTGACGTACAATCTAGTATACATATTTGTGTATGATATGTGGGTACGTGGGTCTGAGAGTGGGGACTCCCGATTCACCTAAAGCGAAACTTCTAAAGAAGCGTATGGATAATAATAACGTAATGAACAAGATTTCTTTGTGTAGATTCTTTGAAATTTTTACTATCACCATGCTACTCTTCACGTACAAAGACATAAAACGATATGTCAGATGTACAAACTTGGTCTCGGAAACTTGTGCAATTTTGAGTTTCAATGTCTCGGCTACAAGTTAATTCATATTTTTTCAACGATTAATTTTCAGGAAAGTTTGAACAATTTTACGTACTTGTCATTTTTACACATGTTTGAGAGATCCATGACTATAGACTCGAACGTTTACTTCCATTACTCTTTTCTTAGTGTGTATCTCCGGAACTATTCGAGAACACGTCTCTGGTGTAATATACGAGGTGTGATGAATAAGTTTCCGAAATTGTTATTTAACAATCTCGCGTATAGATATGCGGCGTGACTCGCCTTTAAGGCGTCTTCTCACTTTGGAAATTTAAAAAAATCGATTTTTTTTTTTTTTTAAATTTTGAAAGTACATATCTTCAAAAATGTCATCTCGAAATTTCATAAAGATCGGACGAGTCTAACTACATTTTTTGGCGACCGTTAGGTGACTACCTGAGAGTACCCGGCGATCCCTTTCACGCCGCTCGGACGGTCCCTGTATATCTGACTCTATACAATTGAATAGCCGTGTTCTTTTGTTAATGTAGTACCCCTTGCTTAGGTATATTCTGTTTTCGGGTCTATACTCATGTAATAAGACCTTAACACGTGCATTTTTCAAAAGAAAATCACTCGGCAACGATGCTAAACTGTTATTTCATCAGTCTAATTTGAAACTTCGTAACGGCAACATCTCTGCGCTCAGGATTGTTATAATGGATAAAAAGACTTCGCAACAAAGTGCCACGTGGCGACGTCCAAGTTCGAAATCTAAAAAAAGAAAATTTCGTGGAGTGCTTCCACACCAGTCTGAAGCAGATACGAGTCATGCTAGTGCGAGTGCAGCAAAATTAAAAAAATCGGACGATACAAGTTTCGATGTACACATCGATCCAACGGCTGGATATAGTATTATTCAGTTTTTTCTTGTTTTTTCTACATTACAACAATATGTGAAGTGTAAAGTTTGTAACAAAGATGTTTCAAGAAACATCATCAAGAAAAACCGTGGAAATTGCTTGCCAAACAGCGGCATGCATTTATAACGAAGGGCTACAACCTGTTTTAAAAATTTTGGAGGTGATGGGTGTCAAACTAGGCCCTATCGCCGTTCAATACGCCGAGAAACGCGACAGTGATCGCGTACGCGTAGGGAACCGCCGCAGCTCTAACGCTTCAAAAGAGACTAGGTCGAGACGAAGGGAAGCTACTTTGGACGAACACACCTTCTACGAAGAATCGGAAGGTCCATTGTATGGAGCAGGCATCGCTGATTAACCCGAGGTAAGGTTTTTTCATGATTTTTCTGCAACCAAAACTTTAAACGCAGTTATCTCAAAACAAGGTTTTTCGGTGCTTTGTTGATGAAATTTCGGAAACTATCCGGCCGATTGTCATGAAATTTGAATGACATATGCTTCATAGTTATGGCTATAGCGCATATCATCAGATTTTTTAAATTTTGATTTTAAGAATTTTTTTTTTACAAAAAACTGCAAAAAAATCGTGGTTTTTTTTTACTTTTTCGAAAAACGTGCGCCATTTTGTTATTTTCGCGAATATCAAAAATCTGATGATATGCGCTATAGCCACTGACATACTGAATCTAAAACAGTTTTATTTTTTTGTTTCAGACGACCCGTCTCGGAGATACCATCAACAAGCCACGACCATAACATTTTTACACGGGTTTTTCAATGCTACTGATGTATTATAATAATTGTTTAAAAAAATAAAATAAAAATTTTTTCATGTACTTGAAAGATGTGTTTATTACATAGGATCCGTTTTATCCCATAATTTTAAGCAAAAATCCTCGAAAAAAAATCGCAAAAACAGCCTATTTTTGAGGCGTTTAAAGTGAGAAGATGCCTTAACCTTTAAGGAAGCTTTCCAGTGTGACAGCCCGAAAAATCGCTGTTTTTCGCGATTTTTTTTTTTAAAGAAAAAATAATCTAATCGGTCTGGTTTTTTTTTGTATATTAATTGGGTATTGAAGAATACAAAACAATTTTTTAAAGATCGATTTATTTATTAATCAATATCTATAAAAGTGATGAAACAATTGTTGCAGAAAATGCACTTGGATGTGGTGTCCACGTTGGGGGTCACAATTTTGATCTGAAACAAAAAACACAAAAAGATTATTGATCGGTATATAATTGGCTTTCGTGCTATGGAGGCTTTTTTTTTTTTTTTTTTTGCAAAAATGGCGCCGGTTTGAACAAAAAGTATCGATTTTAGCATTTTTTTTTGGCAGTTTTTTTTACAAAAAAATAGGAAGATGTCAAAAAAAAAAAAAGCTTCCATAGCACGATAAACAATGACGTTAAGAATATTGTGTAAAAAATTCAACTCGATAGCTTTAAAACTCTGCCCTCCAAGTTGGACACCGTTTTGAAAAATGCTGTTTCGAGAAAAACGCGTTCAAAGTCGACGCGGCAGCTGTAGCGCTCCGTTGCCTTCTTCCAAGAAATGCTGTACAGTAACCGAAATAATCTGAATTTCGGCATGAAAATTTCAGGAAATATTCGGAAGAGTGTATACTATTCGATAAAGCAAAAAAAAAAAAATCGATTTTTTGAAAATTTCACACTGGAAAGCTTCCTTAAACTTTTCTTTTTAATACTTGGCGTCAAAACGCTGTCGCGTCTCTAAATGTCTCAAGTTATTCGTATCATTGGTTTTCTCATTTTTTTAATTGTTGGGTAATTTTGAACGTTTTTCAAGCTTGATTTTGCGTATCCGAAGAAAAAGATCAGATTCCCGAAATAAATACTTGAGAAAATTGCTTTGCAATAACGCTGCTCATACACGACAAATTCTGCTTATATTTGAAAATAGGATTGAATATTGCATTGTCATGGTGCAATTTCCTCAAGTTATATTCTATGTTCTGCTCGTTTTTTTTCACTGTTTGCTGCTCATACTTATAGTGTCACAAAATGGCATCGTTCATTTTTATTTTACCATATTTATTTTTCTATACATTACCATAGTTCCATATATTCCATATATTATCAGATTTATTTTTCTATAAATCTGGCTGTTTTTTATAGCCTCAAGCAAATGAAGTGAAAATTTCAATTAACACTCAAAATAAAATTCCAACAAGATTATAAATGAGTCAGAATTTAAAAAATCATCGAGCTTTAATTGGAAGAAGGAAATTTGAGAATTACTCAACGAAGTTATCGCGTGAAATGTGGAGTCACGGTCTTCGGAACCGTATAAATGAAATTTTAAAAACCGCTTGTAGATAGTTGGCAGATTAATATCGAAAATTGCTCGAACATACTTTAGATAATAAATATCTCCCCTCAAATTTCTATCCAAATCGGAGCGATCTTGAGATTTCATGTACACGGCTCCGAAAACCGTAGCTCCATATTTCGTGCAATAATTAACTTCATTGTTAATGGAGTTATTTTCAAGTTTCCTTTTCCAATTTAAGGCTGATAAAAAATAGATTGAAACTAAAAAAAATCATCTCTCTATGAATATTTATTGTTTCGCAAATTAATTTTGTATGCAAGCTTGATTTTCAGCCTTTCAACGGAAGCCTACCCCCTTAATGAAGATAATTTCCATTACTTATTAAATTATTTATGGTAGGTTCAATTTCAACCAATTACCATTTCAGTGGTAATAATCCTCGGTTACTACCATTGATATTATCAGACATTAAAATTCAATCGTTAATAAGAATTATTACCCTTTATCCATTACATTTTAGTAAAAAATAGCAATTATTTAAATGAACCATTAGAATGTAATAGATAATGAATACGCTAATGTATTAAAAAAAGTAATGCAATATTTGCAACGCTGAGTACTACTTTCACTGGCAATGTCGACAGCCTTTTTTTTTAATTTGCATACGAATGTTTATCAGTTAAGAAAATATTTAGTACTCAAAGACGAGAAAATAATAGAAGATCTTAGTATTTATCGAAGACTTGCTATCTTATCAATTTATATTTCACTATTTCTACCCGTTATAAGAATAAGGTACGTCTGTGAACCTGAAAAAAAGTTCAGAGCCTAATTTTTTTGACTCGGATGTTCCACCACGCAGCTTCGAAGTAAATAGATGTTAAAAATTGAACTCTAGCATACTAAGGATGCAGAAAATAGTGCACCGATCACTTAGATAAAAAAATTATCCTCTTCTAAACAAGAGAACCTCGTAAAATACGTGTCATTCATTAAGTATATAATTTTCTAGGTACAAGAGAAAATTTCTATCATTTAGACCTCGTTGTTTATTTGTGGTAAACAATTTTGGGGATCAAATTGCTAGTCCGAGAGCGACTTGGACTTTTGTCAGGTCATTGCTGCCGCGGTTCTCACGAACATTTTTATTAATCTACCTGTCCCGATAGTTTAAGTGCACTGTTAATTGCCAAAAGGACTCTGGAACGAAAGTACTTTTCGGTGAATCGAGTTTTCGTCGCCAATTGAATTTACGGTATACTATAACCTTTCCAATCCCATTTTTCAAGCTTGTTGATAAAAAAAAAAAAAACAGAAAATAGAATTTAATCGTAATATTACGAAAGCAATACTCGATTGATTTATCGTCGACTGTTGTTCGTTCGTTCGAAGTTTGTTTTCGTGAGTACCACTGGTGCCGCAAAACGCACGAAAATTTTGCGGTTTTATGATAGCCGTGAGAAAGCTGCGATAGCTCGAAGTATTCTCGTATGATATTACGCAAAAAAAAAAAAACAGCATAAATGCTGTAAAAAAGTTGAGACAAGTACATTTTTTATTCCCCCCAAAAAGTTGTTCCGATAAAAAATCCCTCTCTAAGCACAAAACCCTCATAATAAGATATAAAAGTGATTTCCTCCCAAAAAAAGCTAATCATGCAAAATTGCTCTTATTCTCATCAAATCTCACAAAAAATTATAAGAGAGCTTCACAAAAATTTACCAATCAAATCCATAATCTTACAAAAGATGCCAATTCAAATCTGACCATAAATTAAATCTTAACTTCACAAAAAGTCATTAAATAAATTGAAACTACAAAAGCTTTAGTAATTAAAGACATTAATAGTCAAATACATTAAAACGTATTAATCTCTAATAAAAAATCTTTCAATTAATCCTTATGTACACACCCAACTTTTACCTCGTTGTTACACACCCAGGGTACCCGGGTGCCTACTACTAGTTTTTCTTAATTCCTGAGTTTTCACATGAACGGAATCGTTCGGAATCAATTTATTTCATTTTAAATATAAATATTATATTAAATGTAATATCAAAATATGACGAGGTGGGCACTCGGGTACCCGAGTGTGTACATAAGGGTCAAGTGAAAATACATTTGTTCTACAATACAATTGTTCTATACAACAAGAACAAAAATAAAAAATTGATATGAAGAAAAAATCCCGACACAAAAAAAAATTCCAAATGAAAAAAATTAGATTGAAAAAAAAAAATCGGCTGAAGTATTTGGCGAGTTTTTTTTGCTTACTTCACATAATGTATCACTCATATTCACGAACTCGCTACGTAATCGGTCGAAATTTTTTTTCGACCTAATTTTTTTCATTTGAATTTTTTTTTCGTATCAGGATTTTTTCTTCATACCAATTTTTTATTCTAATTCTTGTGTAGAACAACTGTACTGTAGAACAAATGTATTTTCAATTAATTGAATGATTTTTATTAGAGATTAACAAGTTTTAATGTATTTGACTATTAATGTCTTTAATTACTAAGGCTTTTGTAGTTTCAATTTGTTTAATGACTTTTTGTGAAATTTAGATTTAATTTTTGATCAGATTTGAATTGGCATCTTTTGTGAGATTATGGATTTAATTGGTAAATTTTTCTGAGGCTCTCTTATCATTTTTTGTGAGATTTTATGTGAATGAGAGAAATTTTGCAAGGTTAACTTTTTTTGGGAGGAAATTGCTTTTGTAACTTTTTGTGGGGGTTTTGTCCTTAGGGAGGGATTTTTTATCGGAACAACTTTGTGGGGGGAATAAATGTATTTGTCTCAACTTTTTTTACAGCATTTATGCTGTTTTTTTGCGGGGATTTGTTGACTTTTTACTCGGAATTCAGAGCTTGTCAAATAAACATTTCTATTGTGTATACACTTGGGTAATGCGAAAAAATCAATTCTTTTTTTGATGTCGCAGCAAAATGTGGTAATATTTTATGATAAAGCGATTTTCTCAAGAATTGGATCCATAATAAGAAATTTAAAGGGCGCTCAAGCGTTTTTTTTCTAATTTTGGCTAAAAATAGATACATGATCGAATTTTGAGCTACTGTACCGCGGCTATATTGAGACTAAAAATGACTTGTGAAGTATTTCTCTAACTAAGAAGTGTTTAAATAAATTCAAACTACGTAATTAACCTTCAATACTTATAAAATAAACATTTCAATAGAAATAAAATGGACTAAAAGCTTTCAAATTAAATAAAAAATCTACATAAAACAATATTTTTAAAGCAAAAGAAAATATGCGAAGTAAACGTTAAATTGAAGAAAAAAAATTGTTTAGAAAAAAAAATTTTTGATCGAAAAATATTTTATATCAAGAGACTCGGTAGAGTCTCGGGACAAGTACATTTGACAGCTCGTCGTCTGCTGGCCCGAGACTCACCCGAGTATATTATCAAGAGACTCGGTAGAGTCTCGGGACAAGTACATTTGACAGCTCTGTCGTCTGCTGGCCCGAGACTCACCCGAGTATATTATCTCTGAATAAAGCAAATTCGGTGGTGGGGGGATCCATTTTCTTTAATTGTGGAGCCCAGAAGAAATATTATGATCTGAAAATTGAACTGGAGACTAATTACGCTAGACTCCCTCGATTGAGCTTTAAATCAGCACGATTGATGCCGTAATTGCTGAGAAAAAACTTTGCACATGCAAAGTTATGCAAAAGCGCCAACACATTGAAAGATTCAGTGTGTCTGTATATGCGCGCAGACGACACGATCAAAGGGCTTTTGATGCCCATCATGACCCATTTTCATGAAAGTTGGTCTCCGGTGACGGAAGCGACGAGTTTCTATTGGTCGCGAGTGACTTTCTTCTGTACCGATCCGGCGGAAACTTTCTTTACTTACGATGTTTTTGGTTATGTCGACTTTCCTCTGTACCGATCCGGCGGACAGTTTGAATGTTTGAACGTGTAAACCGCGTGTTTTTTGGATAAATAGTACGAAAAAATGGTAATATATAAATAGTGCGAAAAAACGGAAACTTTTGAATAGTGCGAAAAACCGGTAAACCAGTGTGCACACGAGTGATGTTTTAAAACGTGGCCCTGTGACTACATTTCTCTGCACCTATACCACGGAAATTTTGAATGTTTAACCAGTGTAACGGTAGTTTTGAGTTTTGACTTTTGACAGGGTAAAGTGCGAGTCGTGTAAATCGCGTGTTTTTTAGATTGTAAAAAATCGTGATTCATAAATAGTTTGAATATATAAATAGTGCGAAAAAACGGTAATATATAAATATTGCGAAATGTGGTAATAATATTTTTTAATATCTCGGAATTAATCATTAGCGAAATTAAAAAAGATAACCTCGCACCCGTTGATGAAATCATTTGTGTTTCGGATTCCAGAAATGCCAAACCTCACCACTCGTTGAGGTTATCATTTTTATTTTTCCGTATAAAATAATCCGAATAAAACCATTAATTCGTGTGGCCGGAATAAGTGCTAGAAAATACGACGAACATAACCTCAAAAAATCAGTATTAAACGTTCTGAAAATGCGTGAATTCGCAAATAATGATGTTGAAGTTTCGATCTAGAACGCAACGATTTTTTGTTTTTCAATCATGTCACTTAAATTTTTCTTACAGATCAAAAGACTGCTTTTTTTCCAAAAGTGAGTGTATGAAAATAGTTGCGACAAGATGTATCATGTGCTCATAAATAAAAACCTGTAAAAATATTAATTGTTGATGAAATACTTTAATTATAAAAATTTGACAAATTACTTTTGTCGTGAAATCATGATTTCCAATACTTTTCAGGTGCGGTCTACAAATAAACATAAAATTTCCAATATTCTGCAGGTTGTGCTCAGTTCCTTCAGTTTTTCTGTTCGGCTTCAAGAAATTTACCAATATACTGAAGGCACTGCGAGCTGTGAATTGGGCTGAGATTCTCTGCTTCGACAATTCGATCTAAAAAAACTGGTGAAACTTAAAGCAATGAAGCATTTGCTATTCCTTGCGGAAACAAGAGATGCCTTATTTCCTTTGCATACAAGGATCACCGCTTCGTTACTGCGAGCTGTGCTAAGTTCCTTCGCTCTTTCTTTTTGTGCATCGCACTATATATTTTACATTGAGCTGGGGTTTTACTGATTATGTTAGCGTAAATATTCAAGGATCATCTGTTATCATATTTCACAACAAGTCGAAGGATCAGAAATTCAGCAATAGTGTAATGGCATCGCTCGGTCAGGCTTGTGCAAAAGATATAAGTGGAAATAAAAGCATGAGAAAATAATGTAAAAATTCAATATTCATTCAAGTTTTTAGTGTGCATTGTGATATGATTTGTTAAAAAAAAAGTGTTTCACAAATATTTCTATACGGTTTCAGTTTTGGCCTTTCGCTCATGTTTTTCTCATATTAGTGAAATGCACATTGCTGAGACGCACCAAATATATGTATCGAATTTCTCAATATACTGCAGGAGACGCAAGGTGTTAACTGAAATGAATTTCTGCGCTTTGTTTGTGCAAGCTGTACTAAGTTCGTTCGCTTTTTCTTTATAGCATCGCATTGCATATTTGATATTGAGCTAGGATTTTACTGATTATGTCAGCATAGATATTCAAGGATTATCTGTTATCATGTAAAAATTCTAGGATTCGGAGCTGTTCAGAAAAAAGAAGTTATATCCTGGCCAAAAATCCCCTCCCCGGGGAAAAAACCTTGGACAAGTACATTTGTTGACCCCTGTTTCCATTTGTTTTCACAGAAAAAAACTACCCAAAAAAGTACAAAATTTTTAAAAAATTGGCAAGTTCGAGACAGGAAAAAGAAGATTGTTTCTATAAAATAACTATACTCCAAATGACAAATAGAAATGAAAAACTTCACATATTTCATCGAGATCCCAAGAAAAAAAGCAACAATGCCCATCGTGAGTGTCCGGTAAAAAACAGAGTCTACAAGTAAATGATCGATTTGTGCATAAAAAAAAATAATTACTTTACAAAAACAGAAATGGTAAAGCCAATGATTTACGTTCAGCACTAAAATTTATAATATCAATGATAGGACAAGTATTTTATTGTCGCGTGAGGATGGAGTATTTAAAAAAAAGGAAAAATTAGTTGGTTATTGAAAAAAGTCACCAATGTACAAAAATAAAAATCGGTCAAAAGAACAAAGTCCAGAAAAAAAATCGGGATGAAAAGAAACTTGAAGAAAAAAATTTCAAACGAAAAAAATTAGATTGAAAAAAAAAATTCGGCCGAAGTACTTGGCGAGTTTTTTTGCTTAGCTTGGATCATGTAATGTATTTTACGTAATGTTGTATGTGTTACAAACTCGCCAAGTACTTCGGCCGAATTTTTTTTTTCAATCTAATTTTTTTCGTTTGAAATTTTTTTCTTCAAGTTTCTTTTCATCCCGATTTTTTTTCTGGACTTTGTTCTTTTGACCGATTTTTATTTTTGTACATTGGTGACTTTTTTCAATAACCAACTAATTTTTCCTTTTTTTTAAATACTCCATCCTCACGCGACAATAAAATACTTGTCCTATCATTGATATTATAAATTTTAGTGCTGAACGTAAATCATTGGCTTTACCATTTCTGTTTTTGTAAAGTAATTATTTTTTTTTATGCACAAATCGATCATTTACTTGTAGACTCTGTTTTTTACCGGACACTCACGATGGGCATTGTTGCTTTTTTTCTTGGGATCTCGATGAAATATGTGAAGTTTTTCATTTCTATTTGTCATTTGGAGTATAGTTATTTTATAGAAACAATCTTCTTTTTCCTGTCTCGAACTTGCCAATTTTTTAAAAATTTTGTACTTTTTTGGGTAGTTTTTTTCTGTGAAAACAAATGGAAACAGGGGTCAACAAATGTACTTGTCCAAGGTTTTTTCCCCGGGGAGGGGATTTTTGGCCAGGATAAAATTATACCGAAAAAACACTCCAATAGCATCAAAATGCATGGAAAGTTTTTGAATTTAAAAAATCGAAACGAAATGTTATTTCGAAACAAAAAAAAGTGTGAGCACAAAATATCAAGAGCAAAAGTTCGATTGGAAAAAAGAATTTTGCCTGAAGTACTACGCGAGTTTTTAATAAAGTTTTTTCATCACGAATTTTATATCATGAGAAATTATTAAAAAAAAAAAAATGGTGAGGTACGTATGAAATTCTTATTTTCAAATCAAATATCTTTCACCTCAAAAATATTTTACATCAATTGATTCCGTTTTGGGTTTGTTTCATTCTGATTATGTTTTCATTTAAAAATTTCTTGTGTATTTTGTTTTTATTGGAATATTTCCTTATGTACTTATTCTCTTTCTGAATTTGCGAAGCAAACAAATTTATACTAACAAAGCTGTCGGTTAAAAAAATTTGGATGGATATAAAATTTTCGAGCGAAGTACTTAGCGAGGTTATAATAATATTTATTAATCATGCAGAGTATATTGTATACATTTGGCAATAAAAAATGACTGAACTACTTCAAGCCCATTTTTTTTTCTAATAAAAATTTTTCTTACCCAAAGCCATATCAACTGCGCTGCCATCAGTGGTGATTAAAAAAAAAAAAAGTGCATGATTAAAATATCATTTCATTGGAATATACTTTTTTACCGACTGAACGGTTTATGGGATTTTCGGACGGTAAAAACCCCATAAACCATTGTCCTACCATGGACTATATTTCGAACATTTCTTCTACATGGATTATATTGCGAATAAATAACGAGAACCATTCTGTGGTTTTCTATATTTTTCTAAATATATGTTGTTTAGAAGAAAAATTAGATCCGTGAATCCAAAATCCAATTGGAAACAACATATATTTAGAAAAATATAGAAAACCACAGAATGGTTCTCGTTATTTACTCGCAATATAATCCATGTAGGAGAAATGTTAGAAATATAGTCCATGGTAGGACAATGGTTTATGGGGTTTTTATCGTTCGAAAATCCCGTAAACCATTCGGTCGGTAAAAAATATAATCAAAGGAAATGATATTTTATTCATGCACTATCACTGTAACTAAATATTGGAACTAATATGATGAGACTATAACCATCATTAATATAAATGACACTTAATTATCTCACTATCATTATAATCTACTAACCAAAAGTCACGTCTGTCCCTCTAACGAAAAGTCAAAACTGATTCGAAATAAATATTGGTCAGCTGTCACTTCCACGATCTTTATAACCACTCTATAAGACCAAAAGTCAAAACTGATTCGAAAAAAATATTGGTCAGTTATCACATCCACGATCTTTATAACCTTACTACACACTGAGGGGAAAAAATCGTTGGATCAACCACATATCTCATTATGGGGTGCCTTATATAATCATCACAATATTATAAGGTTTAAACCAATACTCTAGTTTTTGATTAAGGCAATGTGAAAGACGTTCAAAAAAATGTGAAAAACGCTCGGTCGGTAAAAATCCTGTAACCAACTTTTCTCCTACGCAGATGATATTTTGAGCAATTAACCAGAACCACCTCCCGTTCAGTTGAAAAACGAACAGAGTGGTTCTCGTTATTGGCTCGAAATATAATCCATTTAGGAGAAAGGTTCGTTACGGGATTTTTACCGACCGAGCGTATTTCACATTGGCTTGAACGTCTTTCACATGGCCAAGGGTCAGTCACCTAACCTCACCTCGAATTTTCGAAGTCGAAATTCTTCGATACGGTTTGACCGATTACAAAAAAGCTCTGTCAGCCCACGCAGGACGATGGCAGAAAGCGGCTGACAGGGCCTTTTTGTAATCGGTCAAACCGTGTCGAAGAATTTCACTTTCGAAATTTGCGGCTATCTCTCTCGCACTCGTGGCGGCTCAGTCAGTATGATTCCTAGCCTTAAGAGGATGGATCAATCACCTAACCTCACCGCGAATTTTCGAAGTTGAAATTCTTCGACACGGTTTGACCGATTACAAAAAAGCTCTGTCAGTCCACGCAGGACGATGGCTAAAATGGGCTGGCAGGACCTTTTTGTAATCGGTCAAACCGCGTCGAAGAATTTCACTTTCGAAATTTGCAGCTATCTCTCTCGCACTCATGGTGGCGAGATATCGACTGACCCATACCCTTAAGAGGATGGATCAGTCCTCACCTCGAATTTTTGAAATTGAAATTCTTCGATACAGTTTGACCGATTACAAAAAAGCTCTGTAAGCCCACACAGGACGATGGCAAAAATGGGCTGACAGGGCCTTTTTGTAATCGGTCAAACCGTGTCGAAGAATTTCACTTTCGAAATTTGCAGCTATCTTTCTCGCATTCACGATGGCGAGATACCGACTGACCCATACCCTTAAACCGCACGTTTATTTTGATCGAGAACACTGCGCTTGAATCAACACAATTTTCCAATAACATCAAATGCTATTGAATCGACAACTTTTTTTTCTGCGTATGCAGTCACTCTATAAACGAAAAGGTTAAAATTATTCAGAAATATTATGGCTCAGGTGTCACATTCACGACTGGCAGTCTCAAATATCACCAGAATTTTTACCAGTATTACTAGTGTCACTAGACAGCGACTGCGAAAAAAACATATTATGAGCATCAAAAATGTGTTCGAAAAAAGCCACATTTTTTTGATACAACGAAAAAATAACATATCAATATTTTCAATACGCATTAAGCTACAGAGTTCTAATTAGTCACGATCAAAAGAGAAAAAAAAATAAAAAAAAAACGTGAACCCGCAACATCCTCCAAAATACTGTAACTAATTAAATATTACGAAAGCAATTTTCGAAAGTTTTCGAAAACAGTTGGAAACGCGGTACTTCGAGTATATAGTTTTGGAGCGAACTCTCTTTTTATTAAATGTACTTGTCTCGAGTCGTTACCACGACTTTAGATATCAAGAGACGCGGTAGCGGCTTAACGCTAAGTATTTAAAAAAAAGCCAGTGCGAGCCCTGCCGCATTCTTATATACTCGAATATGACGGTTTTCGGGCTTTCATTTTTTTTCAAATCGCTCTCACGGAGGAACGGGTTGAGTAAAAAATTTGAAAGTAGGGGACCATTTTTTTCGTATATACGGGGTGTCCTTGTATGTGTGATAAAAAAATATGCAACAAAAAACCTTACTATACGAAAAGTCTAGTAACGTTTGATTAAAAAATACCTGATCTTCACCTATAGCCAAAGGCTTATGGAAGCTTTCCAGTGTGACAGCCCGAAAAATCGCTGTTTTTCGCGATTTTTTTTTTTAAAGAAAAAATAATCTAATCGGTCTGGTTTTTTTTTTTTGTATATTAATTGGGTATTGAAGAATACAAAACAATTTTTTAAAGATCGATTTATTTATTAATTAATATCTATAAAAATGATGAAACAATTGTTGCAGAAAATGCACTTGGATGTGGTGTCCACGTTGGGGGTCACAATTTTGATCTGAAACAAAAAACACAGAAAGATTATTGATCGGTATATAATTGGCTTTCGTGCTATGGAGGCTTTTTTTTTTTTTTTTGCAAAAATGGCGCCGGTTCGAACAAAAAGTATCGATTTTAGCATTTTTTTTGGCAGTTTTTTTACAAAAAAAATAGGAAGATGTAAAAAAAAAAAAGCTTCCATAGCACGATAAACAATGACGTTAAGAATATTGTGTAAAAAATTCAACTCGATAGCTTTAAAACTCTGCCCTCCAAGTTGGACACCGTTTTGAAAAATGCTGTTTCGAGAAAAACGCGTTCGACGGCCGACGCGGCAGCTGTAGCGCTCCGTTGCCTTCTTCCAAGAAATGCTGTACAGTAACCGAAATAATCTGAATTTCGGCATGAAAATTTCAGGGAATATTCGGAAGAGTGTATACTATTCGATAAAGCAAAAAAAAAAATCGATTTTTTGAAAATTTCACACTGGAAAGCTTCCTTATGCGATAAAGTCAGCTATAAAAAGAGTTCTATTCGCACGACTGCGTGGAAGTAAGGATCTTTGAAAAATCAGTCACTATCGACACGATATACATCAATCGAAAATCGTGCTTTCGGGGTAGCAAATGCAAAAATATTGTTAAGGTGTTGCTTCGTTCCATTCTCAGAATTAAACTACTGAAGATATAAAAGTGGCATCAAAAGGTTTTTTGTAGGAAAATTTATGTTCTATAAGATTGGTTCCATGAACTGTTGCTCCATCTCCAACCACTCCAAAATGATTAATTAATATCTCCTCAGGACTGAGTGAGATGAAAGAACATTACTAGACCTTTCGACTCAAAATTCGGTCCTGAACTACCATTAAAAAGACGAAAATTTGTAGTGGGACACCCTGTATATGGGGCATTCCACGCCAAATCGACCTACGTCAGACCCTTCCATTCTTTGATTTGACTGAAAATTTTTTATGTTGTATGACCCATTGAAAGAAGCTCTCTTGATTTTTTTCCGATTTTTTTGTCCATACACTTGTGAGATATAATTTTTTTTCAAAATTCAAGGTTCATTTCTTCAAATGACTGTAACTCTCTCAAACATCGACCAAATTGAACTTTTTTTTTTTTAGAAAGGTTTGTTTTTCACCGTACTATTAGAACAAAAATACGAAAGAATAATTAATATTTGTGTTCCGTGTTTTTTTCTCAATTTAAAGCAATTTAAAGCAAAAAAACATTGGTTTTAAGATGTTTGCCCATTTTTATTTTTTTCAAAAAATTCACAAAAAAACTTTGACCAATTATATAAATTTTGAGATCAGTCTCATAGTGGGCAGATTTTTCCTTATATATTTTTTCTTATTTTGAAAAGAAGTTTCATTTTTTTTGTCCAATCAATTTGGATCAAAAAGAAATTTTTTTTTTGAAATGTAGGTTTTTACCAGACTTTTGGAAAAAATTACGAAATAATGATTGAAAATCGTCTCCTATGTTTTTTTTAATGTTTAACCAAAAAGTCATTAAATTTAAGATGTTGGACACTTTTGATTTATTTCAACAAATTCACAAAAAACCTTGACCAATTAAATGATTTTTGAGACCAGTCCCATCGTGGAGAGATATTTTTTCATATTTCTTTTCTTAGATTCAAAAAAATTTTTATTTTTTTTTAGTCAATTCGTACCAAATAGGACTTTTTTATATTAGAAATGTTGGTGTGAAACAAAATATCAATAAATATCATATTGAAATAAAATATATAAAATAAATGAAATAAAAATATCAATAAATAAATATTGAAATAAAATATCAAAAAAGTAGTTCGATTTGGTCCAAATTGACTGAAAAAAAATGAATTTTTTTTTTTAAATAAGAAAAAAATATAAGGAAAAATCTGCCCACTATGAGATTGGTTTCAAAAATTATATAATTGGTCAAAGTTTTTTTATGAATTTTTTGAAAAAAATAAAAATGGGCAAACATCTTAAAACCAATGTTTTTTGCTTTAAATTGCTTTAAATTGAAAAAAAATACGGAATGCAAATATTAATTATTCTTCCGTATTTTTTTTCGCCGTATTTAACAATACGGTGAAAAACCAAATTTTCTAAAAAAAAGTTCGATTTGGTCGATTTTTGAGAGAGTTACAGTCATTTGAAGAAAAAACATCGAATTTTGAAAAAAAATCACATCTCACAAGAGTATGGACAAAAAAATCGGAAAAAAATCAAGATGGCTTCTTTCAATGGGTCATATAACATATAACATTTTCAGCCAAATCAAAGAATGGAAGGGTCTGACGTAGGTCGATTTGGCGTGGAATGCCCCATATACATGATCAAGATGTATATGGGGCATTCCATGCCAAGTGAGCCACTTTTTGAACCTTTCATTTTTAGATTTGGCTCACTTTTTTGTGTGTTATAATACACATTTAAAGAACCACTCTTGATTTTTTTCAACATTTTTTGTCCATCGGCGGATCAGATATGATTTTTTTTTCGAAATTCGATGTTTTTTTTTCCAATGCCGATATCTTTCCGAAAAATGGACTAAACCAAACTATTTTGTTTTCATAATGTCCGTTTTTTATCGTACTTTTTGAAAGGAATAACAAAAAAATGGTCAATCATTATCTTCTCTATTTTTATATACTTTAAAGATAAAAATTGATAATATGAAGATGATTACATATTTTGATTTTTTTTCTAAAAATTCCTAAAAATACTTTGACTAAATTAACGATTTTTAAGACCAGTTCCATCGTGGGCACTTTGCTTTATATTTATTTTCATATCTTCAATTTTATTTTTATTTGTTTTCAATGAATTTGGTCTTATTTTCACGGTAAAATCATCCAGAAATATTATTTCGTTATTCATAACATATTTTGTTTGTTATTCTAATCGTGGTTGTCAGGCATTTCTTTGAATAGTTATGAAGAAAGATGTTATTTGTCAAAAAATTATATAACCGACAGTGGTAGGTACGCGGTTAATGTGTGGCTTTGGCGAACTCTCAGGTCAAGCAGTATTGGGAAAAGTCAATACTTGGATGGGTTACCGTTTACCATGCACCACCGGTTCGCGAATCGATCGCTGAGCGGAAGGAAGTTTTTCTCATCCATCCCATCCATTTATCCATCCATCCTATTAATCCATCTCACCTATCTTCATCTTGTCGTTCATCTTGTCGTCAATACGGACTCCTTTATTCGGTCTCGGAATGGATCTGGAGGCTTCTTTCATCATCGATGAAAGAACGAGTTGATCATTGATCTAGGGAGTATATCCGAACAACCGTGTCTTCCCGAACTTACTTTTGAAAACCATGCGCGCCAAGTTTTTGTGTAGTTTTTACAGTGCATTTGTGGCGTACGTACATTTAGAAACGTGTATCGTGTGCATTTATACGGGTACGTATGGTTTTCTATGTAATTTTTGTTTCATTCATTTCCCGTAGGATTGTTTTGTACGTTCATTGTCCTTAGCTAACATAATGTCATAATACTAATTTTTTTATATTTGTAGGATTTTCTTTGAAAGCCCTTGAGGCGACAAAACTCTTTAGCGGAGACTGTTCAAGGTGCCAATGATCTCATATGAAATTTCGTAATTCATTTACCGTACTTGACTATGTTAGAATGATTCCATTTTTTTCAAATCAAGGACACCATTTTTTCAGTAGTTTCTTTTTGAGGTGAAGTAACATTTTGTATACAAATTTTTTATTCAATGTTCACCTTTAAAAACTCATCAGCAATTAAAATTATAGATAAATAAGAAAAACGAATTACCTATTTAAAGATAATTTAAAAACAAAAAGAATGAGCGATGGCTGGGGTTCCAATTTTGGACAGAAAAAAAGTTACAGCTATTTTCGTGAAGTGATGAGAAATTTCAAATTGAGCATCTTTTTTTGAAGAATTTCATTTGAAAAAAAAACCGAAATATAATGTTTTAAATGGAAAAAGAATGACAAGGAGATAGACCGTGTAACATTTCAATACATTGTTTAATTCGTAATTGAATTTTTTTCTTATGTAATATAAAACTGATGAAAATATGAACAGCTATAATAAATATGGACGGACATTAGCAAAGCCGAGGGTACAACTATGTGATCGTTTTAAATTATTTGTATGAACATGAAATTTTTTCAAAAATTATCTTTTCTATTAATTTTTTTTAATATAAAATTTCAAGGGATTTAATTTTTTCAAGTGTAACAGGATGTGTAGTTTTTAGTGGTTAAGAATTCCACCGACTGGACTCTCTCTCTCTCTCTCTCTCTCTCTCTCCCCCGCCCCCTCTGGGTGGAAGTAAGATTTTCGAATGATTAAAACTTCGAACGGCTAAAACTGCGAATTTTTAAATTGAAGAATAGTGGTATGTAGACAGATTAATTCTACTATAGCCTTTATGCTGGAAATAAAAAAAATGAGAAATTAAAGAGTTCGAAGTACATTTACGTCAAAAACAAAATATAACAGTAGCCCAAATGACGAAGGCTGGAATAGCGATTTTACAAAAGTTCGACTATTACGCATTCGAGTCGTCAAATACTGAAATCGGTAATATTATGAATATTCACAATTTCAAATATATTTTAACGAAAGACAAAATATTAATGTGGTCAAAATAGCAAAACACCAGAAAGTCGTACGGTCGAAATAGCGAGAGCCTCTGGGCTGTAAAGTATTGCTTGTCATACTTCGTGCTTCACAACGTTCGCTATTCTGTACTTCTAATTTTTAGTCATTCGTAAAATTCACTTTCGAATTATTCATACTATATATTTTGGTCTTTCAATAAAAGCATTGCTCTCCATTTCGAATTTAGAAAATAAAAACTTCTTACATTAGGACAATCTATATTGTCTGCATTTTGAAGTATAGACAGTCTGAATATATATTTTCGAATAAATGTGCTATCAAAGAAAAAATATTACATCAAATACGCATTCAACTTAATATACTATCGAAAATATAAACTTCGAATTTCTTATTTTTCGTTAACCGAATGTTATGAATACTAAAATTCCGAAATATTAACCGTTCTACAATTTGGTTATTCTACATATTAACCCCCCCCCCCCTCTCATGTTGATCTTGGCCTTCATTGTGTAGATTTCCACCTCCATCTTTATCTCTGTTGGCATCTTAATCTTCAAATCATACGATGACGTCAGAGGGTAGTCAAATGTAGACTTTTGCCGCAAAGGACGTATGTCCAATGTAAACAAACCTAACTTACGTCCTGCTGTCTCTGAGAAATACAATTGTAATGAACATTCCCAAAGTAGCGAATTTTATTACGCAATGTTGCGTTATCTCCAGAATCCGTGGACCGAACGACTTCTAACAAAAACCAGTTGATTGTAAAAAAATTACTTGCATTGCTAAACCCCTCTTAGTTTCATTCACTCTACCCGTTGCTGCGTGGGAGGACTTTTCAAATTTAGAAAAATCGAAAAAACTTCATATTACTGTATGTAAGAGTGCGGCAGTGCTCGACGAAAATTTTCTTATATTTTTTTTTCTTTTTAATGCTTGGCGTCGAGCCGCTACCGCGTCTCTTGATAATCCGGTTTATAATTATTAATTTATCTACTCAACAGTTTTTTAGAGTATTAAGAATTTACGTTTTGTTGCTATAATATTCATTTGAGAAATCCTTATTACTGACGTTCTCATTCGCGTCCCCTTGTCTTCTCTCAAAAATTATGACCTGCCATTTTTGACTCAATCTCTAGCTAGATAAAGTTTTCAAACGATCAAAAAATTACTGGCTTCCATCTCGGTTTTACACCTATCTTGTGATTCTGGCCTACAAAACGATGCCATTAACCATTGCGGTTTCACGGTGTCCCTCACGTATTGATGTAAATTCACATTAGTTACTAAAAATTATTAATTAGATAAGGTGATTTTTTAGAAATCAGATTATTATCCGAATACGAAGTCACTCGTATTACAAAAAATATGTTATTGTTTTCTTGGTATACTCCTTTCGGGTCTTTATGGTTCGATTCCATTACTTCGGCTCCTTTTTAATCTCACTTCAGTAAATTTGCTCCGTCGGTTGTAATTTCTTAGCGAAATTTTCTTTTTTTTTTTCATAAACATTTAAAAAAATAACTGGCAATTACGATTAGAATAAAAACAGAAAATATTTTGCATAACAAAATTATAATTCTGCATGATTTTACTGGGGAAATGAGACTGAACTCAATGGAAAAAAAAATTGAAAACATGAAAAGCAATGTAACGAAAAGTCTGCTCAAGATGGACCCGGTCTTAAAAATCGTTAATTTGGCGAAAGTTTTTTTGAGCATTTTTAGAAAAAAATCAAAATATGTATTCATTTTCGAATCATCAATTTTTATTTTCAAAGTATATAAAAATGGAGAAGGTAATTAGTTTAAAAAAATCGTTATTTCTTTCAAAAAGTGCGGTAAAAAACCAATATTTAAAAAAAAAGTTTGATTTGGTCCATTTTTCGGAAAGTTATCGGTATTTGAACAAAAAGTCATCGAATTTTGAAAAAAAAAAAAAAACATCTGACCAGTCGATGGACAAAAAAATCGTGGAAAAATCAAGAGAGGTTCTTTGAATGTGTATTAAAATCGAAAAAAAAATTTAGCCAAATGAAAAAATAAAAGGTTCAAAAGTGGCTCACTTGGCATGGAATGCCCCATATATATGGGACATTCTATGCCAAGTGAGCCACTTTTGAACTTATTATTTTTTGATTTGGCTAAATTTCGGCTAAAATTTTGGCTAAAAAGATCGGAAATAATCAGGTAATGAACATTAATAAAACAAGTCTTATTACGCGTGATAAATCGACAGTAATGTGGAAATATTTGAAAATAATTTTTAGAAGTTGGCCATAAATGTTAGTACATACTCATATTTTTATACCTGTTACTTGGTAGAAAATCACAACCTAAAGTTTTGAAAGCTCTTCAATACTCCAATCAGTATATTTTACCAAGCAACTGATATATATCAGTTGCTTTTGGTAAAAGATTATTATTATATTACGATTATTGCCGATCTGCATTTTAAATTAAAATACAGTCTGTGACGCAAGATCGTACGGGCCATAACTTCTAAAAATGAATTCAGCTATAAAAATCAATCTCATAATCTTAAAGTACACGTGATGCACTAGAATGCATCAACCTAATTCAACTGGTATGCTTTCTATTAGATTTTCAGCAGGAATTCCTGAAAACGATTTCCAAATGTTGCGAAGGTGACAAGGTAGTTGCTTCAAAGTAAATACGCGTCTGTCTTCAAGCTTCATCTTCATGGCAGACCAGATATTTTTTATTGGTTTTGCGTCAAGTGACTATGGAGGCCAATCCAAGGTCACAATATTTTTTTCGGCTTTCTACTGTGTACACAGTCTGCTCCGATATTTCGGATCATTGTCTTCTTAAAGTATCCACTTGCGATTATCCAGTACAAACCACCTCTTTGCCGACTTCAACAATCCTTTCTGGTAGATATTTACCATTCTTTCTGAGTTAAGATTGTCAGTAAATAGGACCAAACAGTCGAAACCTTTGATGCAGAAGTATCCCCGAGCATGAACTTTTAAGGGATACTTTACAGTGCGCTGGAGCAACGGATATCCGCGCGTAGACTACGCACGTCTCCTCGGAGTCCATGCCCAAAAAGAGGCTTCATAAGAAAATATGACTTTGGACCAGTCGCGATCAATATTTTTGTTCGCCCAATCAAATCGATTTTGCTGGTGTTCTAGATTTAAAAATGGTTTGAGCATCGTACTTCCTCCATCTGTTGCCAGCAGCAACTAAGCGACGCTTCATAGTTCTCACACTGACTTCTTGTACCCTTTTTGGCCAGTACTTTTTGTCCTTGCTTTAATGTGTAGGTAGGATGCTTTGCGCAGAATTTTACGATTGTCATGTCCTCCGTTGTTGTAATCGAGCGCGCTGTACCCCTGTATGACAGATCGTCCAAAGTCTTGGTCTTCTTGTACCGATTTACCCACTTCCGTACAAATGCTTCTAACTTCCGCATGTATCGCGCAGCTGCTGCAAAGCTCATTTTCGGTCCTCTGAGATGCGTGCATAAAAACACTGCCTCGAAGCGACTTGCGTATGCAGCACTCATATTGTTACTCATCCGATCGTCACGATATGTGAATCAATTAAACGTGAATGCTAATGCTTCATCTATATTGCATCAAACACCCTTTTTTCCTTAAATACAAAAATATCATCCATCCCTTTCCACGATGCTTCACTTCGAAGTTATGGCTCGTACGCTCTTGTGCCACAGACTGTAGCATTTAAAAAATGTGTCATTTAGTTGACTCATTCACGTTGTAAAACAAGATAATTCCGACTTGATAAAACTCTCGGATTAAAGCGAGACAACAATTGCTATAGATTTCCATACGTAAGTCGAAAAGAAACAAACAGTGTTTGCTATAGTCAATTAGCATATTTAACATCTGTTATATGACGATTTAACACATTCCGTCGGCAGCTTTTTAATTTATTTTATTATTAATATTATTATTATTATTATTATTATTATTATTATTATTATTATTATTATTTATTTTATAACTTTGAATAATTCTTTGTTTTTCATATATAATAAATCACGAAATATCAAAACACATTTGATATGATAAAATTTCGAAAATTTTCAAATACCATTTTTTTTTAGTTTTCCCAGAAATTTTTTCGGAATCGGTCAGGATCCTAGTGTCATAATCGACGTAAAATTTTGTTTTCTCTTTCTATTCTTAGCAATACGAACTAACAATGAAAACTCGAGCTCTTAAGCGTTTCATTCATAAAGCCGATGACTCAACGCTCTGTAGTAACCTCTAGCATTTAAGTCAACCATCCTGACACGTGCCATACACAAAGATGTCCCAAACACTCAATTTTCACCAACACCAACAAACCAGCGCGGCCGAAGCGCCTTGGCCATAGATCTGGGCCCCAGCAACAGCCTACATACCAACAATAAAAGACGACCACATCTGTTTTTCCTGCACTAGCTTCTAAGAAACAAAGGTTTAAAAACACAAATCTCTACCATTTGCCGCCAAATCTGGCCCTATAAAAAGGCGAGGTTTTCCACCGGGCATTGCATTCCATTCCGTACCTAGAGTCACTTTCATACTGTTAGCAGTAGTTTGGTTTGTGATTCGGTTAGCCGTCTTATATATTTAATCTCTGGCCGAACTCCGGATCTTCTGTAGAAAAGAGCGAGTCGAGTCCAGATGTCAGTTTCAAAGTATTAAATTCAAGATTCGGACTTAGAATATTTTCCGATTATTTCATTAAATTCAAGATTTGAACTTAGAATATTTTCTAATCATTTCGCGTAACTCATCAAGGATCAAGTAACCTACAACCAATCAAAGGTTTCCAAAGACACCTCTCCGGTAAAGTACTTAATATTTGATATATACCAAGTTTGTATTCATCAATTGTATTTTACTAACATTTTATTTTATACAGAGAATACATAGAGAATCCTAGATCCCTCTATCTATTCTTATTGTAACATCTTATTCTCATTAAAGAGCATATAAATAATCCTAGATCTCTTTATTCGCAACCTTTAACATCCTTTCCTCAGTCGTAACCGGAATAAAGCAAGATTTCTCGAGATCTATCAGTATGCGCCCACCATATATACTTCTAGGAGTATATCTATATAAACGCTCTGCGTATAATACTGCATGGAAAAGCTTATGGGACATAGCGTTTGTCGCTCGACGCTTAAACACCCGAACTTTCTCTTTACGCCCCTCCGGACGTGACACTGGTCGGGATCCCTACGATTCGGACATAGTGTGGTTACCCGATCCGATCCCAGCGTTGAATATAACGCTGGCAAATTGGATCCTGACCGGAACCCAACAGATTCAACAAAAATTTTGTTGAATCAACAAATTTCTTTTCTCAGTGTATAATTAGAGTCATAATGAATAGTTTCAAATGTGAACTATGCTATTTGGAACATGCATCGAAAGAATTTTTATTCCACCACATCGTCAAATATCACAAAAATGATCCTTATCTAAAAATACAATGCAGTGAACACGGGTGTATGAAAACCTTTACGAAATGGAAATCATTCAAACGACACATGCAGTGAAATCATTCTTCAAGTAATATCATCGACGACGTTTCGCTCTCCGATTTTGCAATAAATTATTTTCTCCATTTTTGGAAAGAGTGCATCAAATGCTCGAATTGAAGAAAAAAATTGTGAATATCAGAACTCGGGACTTTTTTCCCTCGCGGTCGAGGGAAAAAATCGTGCGCGCGTTTTAGCAAAAAATAGGGTTATGCCGCCTAATAAGGAAAAAATTGGGATCGTCTACCGCTCGTAGCGGACGAAAAATAAACAGCTGTAAGATAATATAAACATATAAATAAATCTACACGTACACGGAATATTTTATCATGTTTCGACACAGTAATGCACTTTCATATAGAGTTGATGGATGGAAAGTATGAAAGTTATGCACACAGGGATTCATTCGTTTGTTTTATGATAAAATTTCAACATATGATGGATTTTTCCATATAAAAATTGCAAGGGCGTAGTAGCGCAATAGGTAGCGTGCGTTCGTTTAGAATATGTGCATAGGTAGGTAGATTGGATCAAACCCTCGCATAGGTACGAATTTTTCTTCGATATAATTAGTTTCAGGAATACGAGAAATGGTAAAATACGATCAGGTACAACGAAAAACCGATTCGCATTTGAGAAAATAAAAAGAAATTTTGTCATATTTTTGGCTCTTGTGCATACGTTCATCAACAATGCATGAGAGACGCGTTGATAAGAAAAGCAACACGGCTAAAAGTGTGTGGAAACGAGCGTCAACGCCGAAAACGCTCATAACGTGTTAAAATAACGCGGAGAGGCGCATTTATACAACACGGATAGCGTCGTTGATTCAACGCGGAAAAGCGTGTTGATACAGCACGAGTAGTACGAGTTATTTTCAACATTAAAGGGGCAAAAAGCGTGTAGAAATGGGTGACATCATAAACACGCCTAAAACGTGTTAAAACAACGCGCCTGTTTTTCTGTTATGATTCCAATGTCAGTTGTTTGTCAAACTTTTGTAATCGTACAGTTTACACACACACGAGCATTCTATGCACCTAATATAAAAGTTAAACAACTTCTTAAAGCAGAGCAGAAAATGTAGCAACGCTACTAATTAGAAATCCCGGCTTCATGCAGCGTGCATGCCTTTTAGCGTCGGATAGAGTAAAGATAACGCGTTTGTTACAAAAAAATCCGTATGAATAAAAAGTTACGAACACAAATTAAACATCAAGGACTGTGACCCTAACCTCAATTTCAAATTTTCGCTCCTTACCGCTCCTTAAGGATGTATATAAGGTCAAATCCGCAGTACATCTATTTATTTTTTAAGGTTAATCTTTATGTCGAAATGTCAAGTGCCGAATCATTCCTTTTGTTTTTTATGATGTCTAATGAAAAAAATATGTCATTTTGTATAATAATTTACGATTTTTAATGAAATTGATATGCAACTTGATATATGTGGCCGAGTACAAATTGAGCCAATCAGATAATTTCATTTCTGTCCCGAGAAAATGTGGCAACAATGCTGCTACACCCAGCCATGACAGTCAACTACAGCTGATCATTCCGAGACCGGCAGTTGAAGCGTGCTGCGTTGCCGCATCTACGTGTCCGATATGATGGACGTATTAAATTGAACAACAGTTTACAGAACGCTAATGAAACGTCAAAAGTTAACCATGAATATCTTCACAACGACATCGGGAACAGTAGTTTTTTTTTTCATGAAAAAATTGAAAAATGTATGAACTTTCTGAAAATTCTTTTTTTGGCCAAACATTGACTACAATACATATACTTTTTTATCATTTTAGTTTCATTTTGTAAACTTCCGGTACAAATAACACGGAGTTAAATGAGGCTTTAATTCTTAAGTATTTGTTTCAAATCATCGGCTAAGTGCCTTTTTCTTTTTTCCGAACGATGCAGCGTGATAAACTCTATCATATTAGTCATTTTTATGGAAAGTTAGACGACTTGATATATTTTACATACATCCTTAAAATTACCGCTCCTTTCTGCTATGTCGATACATTTAGCGTATCATTTTGCTTTTTTCTTACCACGAATTGAACATTTTTGATATTTTGTTGAATTTTTATTCTACCATTGTGTCTCCTAATCCGTTTGAAATTTTGCACATACCTTGTTCAATATTTGAAGCAACAGTTCTCAAGTTTTCATTTGATTCTCTCTGTTACTTCAATACGAAATTCAATCATTAGAGTCATGATGTCGACATATTTCAGATAACTCCATAAGAGATTATGCCAATTTATTAATCAATAACTTCTAAACTATTCTCCTAAATCTCGTAAAACTTTACAAGAATATTTTTTTCTTAATATTTCATTACTTGCAAAGTTTTATCAAAATCTCTCTATTTTGATGTAATGATTCAATTTCTTTAAGGGGTTACATCTACGTAATGCGTTTGAAAAACGAGCCGGAGTTCGGAAATTTTTTTTTTTATTAATAAAGTATCAGAGGAAATACAGTAATTTTTTTCACTTAGAAGTACATATATTCAGGAGCTTACAAAAAATTGATAAAAAATATGGAGACGAAAAAAACATGGCTGGTGGAAAAACAAATTTTTTTATTCCGAGGCAGTGAAAACCGTTTATCTGAGACAAAAAAAAAACCAACGGATTATTCAATTGAAAATTAATCGGAGGTTGTTGACGTTCTTATTTTTTTAAATCGTTTTTCATTTTCGATAATTGCGAAAAATAGCGATTTTTCTTTACGCGCATATAGCTGCTTTGTGTTTTTATTTGTCGCCATTTTGTATAATTTTTTTTTTTTTTTATTTGGCGATCGTCGACGATCTCTGATTGCTTTTTACTTGAATAATTTATTTGGATTTTTGACTCAGATGAACGGTTTTTTACTAGGAAGTGTCCACTTCCGAAAGCCTTGGAACAAATAATTTAGTTTTTCCGCCGGCCATATTTTTTTTTCTTCTCCAGATTTTTTGACAATTTTTTTTGTAAGTTTGCCAATATACGTGCATTTGAGTGAAAAAAATTCAATGTGGTTCCTCCGACATTTTATTAAAAAAAAAAAAATCCAAACTTCGGCTCGTTTTTCAAATCCATTAGGTAAATGTAGCCCCTTGAGTCAGATGACACAACAAAGATATATGAGAGAGGGCTGTTGGGTCTGCAGAGTTCGCAAAGGTCACGTAAGCGACTTGCGAGACTAGAAGAATTTAAATAAAATATTTTTGAATAATTTTTAGCTGAAAAGTGATTAATATGAAGTGAAAGTAAAAAATTTTACATGGATATTTCTAATTATTTTATTTATATCGTATTATTTTTCTTTTTTTTATAATTATTTGATTTTTTTCTTTTACGTAGGCCCAAGGTCGAAGAATATGAATCAAGGATTCGCTACCAAGGCCATCCACGTTGGGCAAGATCCTGAGCAATGGAACCATTGTTCGGTTGTTCCGCCGCTGGTAATGTCAACGACTTTTCGGCAGGACGCGCCAGCTCAACATAGGGTAAGAATTCCATTGTTTCATGGATGGAATCATAAATGGAGCTAATTCGATGTTATCGGATAACTCGAATTATGAAAAAGATGATGACTGACTTTAACATTTAAAATATTTCGAGATGTTCGAATAATTGAAATTTCCCGTGATCGATAAATTGAATTCAATCGATTCGACTTATTTTAAACAAATTACAAGCATTCAATGAATAAACATTCAAATGAATTGATAATAAAATTTTGAGAATTCGATTACTTGGTACTTATTCCGAATTATTTATTCGAATTTTGAGCATTCGATTATTCGAATTATTTTAATAACCCATCAAATTTATGTGACTTTAATATAACAAATAATTTAATTTCAATGGATTGTAAATGCTATATAGATGACGCGATAATTTTTTTCTAAACAAAAAAAACATCCACTGAACATAATTCAGCTTCGATTAATCCACAAAATTTGCTACGATAACTCGAATTAAATAAAAATAAACCGTGAGAAACGTACAATTCGCGAGAGTACAATTTGCTAGTTTGTTAATTCGAATTTCCTGCTACGACAAATTAGTATCAATCAAAGCCACTTAAGAATCTCTACAACGCCTTGTTGAGCCTTTACATTTTTTCATACTACGGAACTTTTTTTTAAATAAATAAATAATATTTTGAAAACAGATATTTCTTTGTGCAAATTAAATATTTAATATACATCAGTCACGTCCAGCTGAAACGCATCATGTTCACTGTATATTTATATAATATTTTGTTACCTTGTTTAATATTTAAAAAATTTTAATGGAATAATTTGTGGACTTTTTCAGGGTTTTGAATACGGGAGAAGCGGAAATCCAACAAGGAATGTGTTGGAGGAGTGTTTAGCAGCTTTGGAAAATGGAAAACATGGATTGGTCTTCTCGTCGGGTTTAGGAGCAACGACGGCTCTGACTTCGTTACTGAGTTCTGGCGATCATATAATTTGCGGCGACGATGTTTACGGTGGCACTAATCGTTACTTTCGTCAATGCGCCGCTAGATTCGGCATTGAAACTTCTTTTATCGATGGCACTGATCCTAACAATATAATTAATGCTCTCCAAAAAAATACGAAGGTTACCACGAATTTATTACTAAAATTACTAAATTATAAAAAAAAAACAATTGCTTTGAATATTTCCTTAATTTTTTGATTACTTAATTTTTAAAGTCGAATGTTCTTTCTATTTTTAGTTTTACAATGTTTTTTCTTCTATTTTGCACTTCATTTTTCGATATTATAATTATAAATGGTTCAATTTTAAATATTTCTTATTATTGAAATTTTAATTTTTAATGTTATGTTTTATAATAACTTACAAATATTATTTCCAGATGGTATGGCTGGAATCTCCGACGAATCCCCTCCTGAAATTGGTCGACATCAAAGCAGTCGCGGACGTTTTAAAATCGCAACGTCCCGAAGTTATTATAGTCGTGGACAATACTTTCTTGACTTGCTACTTTCAGGTAAAACATAGGCAATATTCTTCTCCATTTTGACGAAATGAAAAAAATCTTCGACAAGTTTTATTGAGCTTCCATTTTGGAAAATAAAGAAACAGAAACAAAACTAACAAAATACCCAATAATTATGAAAATCGCATCCCACGTATTCAATTTTTCAATGAACGACACTAATTCATAATTAATTTAAAAATTAATAATACATAAAGAAATTCAAATTGTTGTACATATAAACGAAATGACTAAATATACGTCATAATTCTACTATACATTTAATTAATTTATTTTTTATACCATTAGCGGCCGTTGGATCTTGGAGCTGACATTGTTATGTACTCGTTGACGAAATACATGAATGGACATTCGGATATTATAATGGGAGCTGCGATAACACGGGACGACGAGTTGGAAAAAAAATTGCGTTTCCTTCAAAACGGTTTGTTTGAAATATTTACATTTTCTACATTATACACGATACATTTCTTTTTTAGGTAGTACTGTCGATACTGCAAGAGCCAAATGTATACACCGTCATGTTTGACTTACGTAGTATTTAGAGTAGGCAACGTCGCGATAGAGTGAGAAAGACAGAAATGGTCTGTTTCACTCGAGAGGTGTGCAAAAGCTATGCGTAAAGACTGACAGGTGACGGACGCATCATTATTCGGTTCTGTGTGTCAACTCGAAATAAAACATCTTTAAAATGTCAAAACCACGAGAAAAAAAAAATTTACCACTGGAAGGGCCGCAGAGTAACAGAAAAATGTACCGGAAGAGATTGCAACAAATAGAACATTTTTAAATTACGCGCGCATTGTAACCTCTTCGCGACGTTGCCACGTCTATACTGAACTACGATATAAACGTACATTTGGGATATTTATTTGCTAATTACTACCATCACATGCTCTCAACCTGTATTTTTAAGGATTTAAAATATTCCTTATAATATTTTCTCTTATTCTACCCTTTTTTATTGAAATCTGAACGGTACTTTTTGTAAAATACAATGAAAACTGTGATTTCTCATAAGACTCAATGTTAACTGTATGAAATTACCAATACCAATATCTTTTTTCTGGTTCTCTGTAGCCTCTTGAAAATTTAACTGGATCTTTTTCTTATCATAATCTATTGCTGTACCAAATTTGATTAAATTCTGAATGGTAATTCTAAAACCGACAGTACTACCTTAAACACGAAAAAAGTAAAAACGGCAACTTAACCCGTCAGCAGGCGCGCTATGAGACTTTTTCTAACACTTTTATATTAAAACGATGATTACTCGAAAATTTCAAATGGCATAAGCATTTAAAATTTTTTCTATCTTCACCAAATTTATTCTTCTGTATGATAGAAGAGTTATAAAAATTTTTTAATTTTTGAATTATTATTTTTTGGTTTTTAGTGTCAATTATCGTTGTATTTATGGTTTTTTAAAAATAAACATGTTTAATAGCCACAATCACTGTAGCGAAATTGTTTTCAAGTTCCTATTTATCAAATTAAGTACTTGAGGCTATACGTGTGAGAAAATCTCTCATCGCGCGCTCAATGTTTAAAGTGTACGTAGCGCGCCTGCTGACCGGTTAAATCATGAAATTTCAAATTTTCTAATAGTGTTTTTTCGTTTTAGCTATGGGTATTGTGCCATCGCCGTTCGATTGTTCCCAGGTTAATCGTAGCTTAAAAACTTTGGAAATTCGAATGCAACAGCACATGAAAAATGGTCTGGCGATTGCCAAGTTTTTAGAAGGACATTCATTGGTTGACAAAGTTATGCATCCACGTAAGATTTTTGATTAAGACAATACTTTTATTCAATACGTTTTTATGACAATGTATACTGTTTCGTATTGTATTATTATTATCATAAGGTACAAGTTTGATTTATTATTAATATTAATAATAATAATTATGCTATAAAAATCCTAACGGATCAGCGAGTCCCTAACATAAGTCCGAAAAAAGTCCCATTTGGGATTCGGGCTTAAATTGATAAAAGTGACCCCAAATGGAGTCCCAAATGAGACTTTTTCCCCCTCGCTCGGTGTAAACCGGATGTGACGTCATGAGTCCCAAACTGGGACTCGGAGTCCCAATTTGAGACTTTTCTGAGCAAGGCAACCGGAATAAGCGATTCGCTATGTGTATACCTATTTGTATTCTGTACGAGACCGTCTTTTCAGACGGTCACAGAGTGTAACGACTCCGGCAATATGTGCCCGCCCGGCGAAAGATGCGTGCTCGCGAAAACGTTTGACTCTGCGCCACGCTGTGGCCGGAGCGAGAAGCAAAGAAAAAGTCCCAAATTGGGACTCCGAGTCCCAGTTTGGAACTCATGACCTCACGTTCGGTTCACACCGAGCGAGGGGAAAAAAGTCCCATTTGGAACTCCATTTGAGGTGACTTGTCGACTTAAGCCTCGAGTCCCAAATGGGATTCTTTTTTTACTTTTTTTGGGACTCGCTGATCCGTTAGCTAATCTAAAAATAGGAGTCGAATATAAATATTTATCATTCATTTTAAGTATTGTAATGATTTAACGGGAGAAACCAGTTTAGGAGGCTGAAATTTTGATGTTTTTCGTGAATTTTTTTAACAAGGAAGGAATAATCAGAATTTGTTTAAACTTGGAGGATATTTTATTCATATTTTGAAGTACACTTTGTAATTTTTTCAAGTCATTTCCGCCGGAAATAGTGGAGTTAGAAGCTGCTGTCCATGGACGATCGCCATCCGAGTTTTTTGCTGGTGGGCATTCCTGAAGTCACAATTTTTATCTGTAATCATTACAATTTTCTTTTTTCGTTAACAACATATTTCATAAGAATATGAACCTAATTGTGAACAAAAAAGTTGTAAATTGCATGTTTTTGAGGTGTTTGAACACAATGTCATGTTTTTATACCATGTTTTTCACTTTTTTTGCTTTAAAAAAAAAATATTTTTAATAATAATATCATCGCAGAGTTAGGTTCATATAGATTATAATTGAATAAAGAATATTCACACAAATTTTCAGAACGATTGGTCAATAACTTTTTGAGCTAGAATGCCCACCAGTTAAAAAAAATTCGTCCATGGACAGCAGCTTCTAACTCCACTATTTCCGGCGGAAATGACTTGAAAAAATTACAAAGTGTACTTCAAAACATGAATAAAATATCCTCCAAGTTTAAACAAATTCTGATTATTTCTTCCCTGTTAAAAAAAATTCACGAAAAACACCAAAATTTCGGCCTCCTAAACTGGTTTTTCCCGTTAACGCCTTACATACGTCCAGCAGCGCCTAAAACGCGCTAAAAGAAAAACTGTTTTCAGAAGAGATAGCAATAGAAATTAATAAAAATAATTTTTGCACATTGTTTATTAGTATTTAAACTTTATAAAAAAATTTATTTCATTTTTTTTTTCAAAAATTACAACATAAAAAATCACGTTCCCGAAGCACTATGAAAAAAAAGTTGCTCCACGGTCTGCATCATTTCTTCTTGAAATGCTGATGGATCTGCGAAACGTAAAAAAATTCTTGTAAAATAAAGTTGTAGTTATAGTCTGTCGAGCCGGATTTTTGAAATTCGAAAAATTTTGGCAATTTGTGGCAGTTAAAAAAAAAGTGTGCATTTTGTGTCATAAATGTCACAATTTAATTATGTTTATAAAAATTTTTAATCACAACATCAAAAATCCGACTCGATAGACTATAGAGAAAACAATTTCGAATATTTAAAAAAAAAGCATCAAAAAATATTAAAAACTGTATGAGTTATCGTGAAGAACGTGCCAGAAAAAGTAGTTTTGAGAAAAATGCATTTAAAGTTTCAAGTGCGTTTCGCTCGAGACATCTACCTGCGCGCATTAGACTCTCGTTGGGCAGTCACGTTTTCTATAATAACTTTCGATCTATGGGGAATTTGTACAATCGACTTACACAGAAATACGCCTAAAACTATAGAGAATAATAATCTGTAAAAAAAACATCGATTTTTTGAAAATTCTGGACGTATGTAAGGCCTTAAATTGTGGCGATTGTTGAATTTCCTAATTTTTCTAATAATATATACGATTTTATACAGTTCTTCCATCTCATCCTCAAAACGATCTCGCAAAAAAACAAGCGAGTGGGCACAGTGGAATGGTTTCCTTCTATCTTAAAGGGAATTCTAACAAGTTCTTGAAGTCCCTGAAAATTTTTACCCTTGCGGAATCCCTCGGAGGTTACGAGTCACTTGCAGAATTGCCGTAAGTCGTTAACACAAAGTTCAATAACATTTAAAATAACAATTTAGTAATTAACATTTTTCATTGATAAAGTAAATCTTGGTGATAACGTTTTTTGACGATCTATGGCATCGCTAAAAAAAGCGTGACATACGAGAGCGTTATATCGAAGTTTTACTCAACTACAAATATAACAATTATATTCTCCATTACCTGCATAATGTCAACAACACCAGCTTAAAGACTGACCGAGCTTACTTTAAGGAGGAAAAGGCCGAGCTAAAGCCACTATGTTCTCTCATCGTATAACAATTATATTCACAGGGTGAACAAATAACTTTTGTTATTTTCTGTATTGTCAAATCGATAAGCTTTAAGGGTATGGATCAGTTGCATGAGTGCGAAAGAGATAGCTGCAAATTTCGAATGGAAAATTTTTCCACACCTTTCCTCCGTTCGGAATAAAAAACGTTTCAGCCCATTTTTGTCATTTTTCTGCGTGGGCCAATACTTTTGTTATTCCGATCGGACGAACGGTGTGGAAAAATTTTACTTTCGAATATTTAAAGCGGTCGGGGTGACTGATCCATACCAAGCAACAATAATGCGAAGAAAGTTGCGTGATTGGAAAGGGGTTCTTGAAATGATTTTCCAGATCGAGGCATCCCAAAAGTCATAATACAGACCGATTGATCAAGATTTGACTTGAAGACGTGATAAAAAATGAGTCTTCAAAATTGAGTAGAATTTGGACCGCTTGGGTGATTTTTTATATCAAATTAGCAAATCTGTAGATAAGACGCCGAAGCTATGCACTCGAGCCAGGTCCATCACCAGATTTCGTGTCAATGAATTTTTTCAAAATGTTTTGCAAGCAGTAGTTTTCAGCAACATGGAAAATCCATTATTTTGTACTGATATAGAGCTTTCCTTATCGTATTATGGAAAAAAATTATGGCAGTTCCAAAAATAAAGATAACCTTGAAACTCCAGTACGTCTCCACTTAGGCAAACGTTATTCCACCATTTGACGGCTTTTTTCGAAGAAAATCTTTTTCTTTAAACCTTCTAGATTCAAAGGAATTTTAAGTGCCAAGAGTTATTACTTCCTTCATGCGAGCTGTCCGATGTTGAAGGGACAATGTTATAAATTTTACTTCTAAATCGAATTTCGAGTCGAAAGGTCTAATTCGAATGAAAGTGTTTGACTGGACTTCTATCGTTAGTAGTTTAGTCTTGGGAGCAGTTCTACTTCAAAGAACCAATTGGGTTTTTCGAGCGACGCAGATAAGACGAGCGTTTCTAAGGAGAATTTTTTTGGCCCGGTTTTAGGGTTAATGTATTAATAAAAATAGAAAAGCGTTTTTAATGATGTTTTCATGTTTTGACACTTGATGTTCAACGAAATTGGTGCTAACGGATTTTTACTCCAATGCTGTCCGTTTTGTTAACCTGTGCGGGGAATATGCACGAAATTCGACCAAAACTCTAGTTCATATTATTGACAATTCAGTCTGTATTTAATTACATTGTAGCTATGATTATTTAAACATTGTTTTTTTTTTTTCCAAATACGACAGATCAGTAATGACTCACGCTTCGGTGCCCGAGGCAGACAGAGCGCAGCTGGGAATAACCGATGAACTAGTACGACTTTCAGCGGGATTGGAGACCGAAGCGGATTTGTTAGCGGATCTCGATCAGGCGTTAAAACTAGCACAAAACTGAGCGCGTAAAATCGACGTCGCATCGATCGCGATATTTGAGATTCTGGCCCTCCTCTTCGAAGCCGTGCGGACCAAAAAATCTATGTCGCATAAAAATGGGGAACGAAAAATGTATTGAACCTCTTTTGAACTGAAAACGATCGAAATTATGGGCGCGTATGAATAGCCGATGTTTTTCCACCAAAGTGAACATTTATCGTGTTACGCGTAACTGCCATGTCTCATTGTCATAAGTTTATTTTATTTACGCCTTCGACGTGATTTTGAAACTTCCCAATTAATCATAATTCAATCATTTCTGTCGTTTCCCGCAAAATTCAGGCTAAAAAATGTCGTCATTAGATTCCTGAGCATCAAATTGACATGTAAAATTGAAACCAATAACAAATTTTCAAAATCACGATTGCAATTGATATTTAATTTAAAAAATAATTACAGAGTATATTGCATGAATAAATTCTTTAAATTTGGCCAATGTCTTGCTTGTGAAAATTCATTTATTGTAACCCGTAAAAACTTTCCTATGTCCATACACTCCATAACTTTTGCCAACAGTCGTTTGTGGCGGTGTTTGTAATCGAAATTTCGATTCAGTGGATTTTAGTCAAAGCCAATGGTTAATTAGTAAGCGAAACTATTTCGGTAGCTAACTGTCAATTATATTTGGTCTAACACAATTAAAATTTAGTGCCTACCATCAAAAAAATATTGCTTTTTTCGTTCACCGAAAAAAATCTGTCTCGCGTAACGAAACTCACCGTTGCCGAATTTTTGAAGGGTTTTACATTTTTGATGGAATGACAAGAATCTGGGTGGCTGAAGCATTGAATAGTTTTCCCCGATGAAAGAATCAGAATCTCGGATACTGAACCGTTAAACAGATTTCCTGATGGAACGACCAGAATCTCCATTGCTGAACGGTCGACTCGGTTCGGTGACTTGAAGGTTGATCGGTTTTCCCAATGCGATGGAACGACCAACAATCTTGGTAGCTTAACCGTTGAATGATTTTCTCGATGGAACAACTATAATCTCGGTGACCTAAGGGGGGAAATACCCTTGAAATCTTTGAGAATTTGAAAATTTTCTTGTTCCATAAAATATTAATAATTCGTGTCAAGAATATGCATTAGGGTGGTCCTTAATGGGGTCATTTTTGAATTTTTACTCTCCCAAGGGCTTCAACGCTTCCTTTTCGATAAAAAAGAAATTGTTACCAAGTTTCAGCTCTTAATCTCAATTTTAAGATCTTGCTCACGATGCCCAAAGTGGGGTGGAATCCCACCTTTTCCATAACCATTTTCCGAGTGGTTGGCGTAGTTTTCATTCGATTTTCAAACTTTAAGGAAGTACGATCGCAAATCGACGCGTCGACAGATTTTCTTGAAATTTTTATAACTCAAAACAGACTGCAGCATCTGTCCGCTACTGAAATTTGGAAATATTTGACCGTTTAGAACCGGAGATAATTAACATTAAAGTTGACACGTATAACACGTATCGCATATGTGAAGCATGCTGTAGACATAGTCTGTCGCCCTTCTCTCAATCGTAGCAAATAAACGTCTCGACAGATTTCAATAAAAAAATAGCATGATCTAAATGAATATTTTTCGGAGAAGTAAAAAAAAAAATACTTCGATTGACCGTTTTGAAGTCGAGATATAACAGTAGGAAGATGTAAACTTTTATGGAGTTTTTACCCGGCTGCGAATGGGGGGAATACGATCCGGCAACATTGTAACCGTCGCAGTGTGCGTGTAGCTATACAAACACACGGGATTTCTTTACTTCAGTATGGTTGCGTTGTCATTGGTATAAAATTATAAATGATTAATTAAGCAATACAAATTTATGTATTGTTTAAAAACAACTTTTAATTCAAATAATAATTATTGTTTATTGTAGTTCAAGCATAACCTACATTTAAAATGTAGTTTTGAGTACAATGACAGACTTTCTTAATTTTCCTTCTCGCATTGTCCCGATAAATTTCAACTTTTTTGTCAAATTTTTATTCTTCATAAATCTGCCATTATACCTTTTTTGTTTCGACATTTTTGATACCTTTTGCTGTACTCATAGCAGTGATAGAGAAATACCAAAAGAATACTGTCATCTGCTCAATGCGACGTTGCACGATCGTGACGAGAAACGAAATTTCATGGTGTGCGTGTGTTTGTATAGACCGCTTTTCCGTGTATTGTAGCAGTCTGAATACAAGCACGCCCAAAATTTCTTCACGTTTCGCTTAGTCTATCGCCATATTTTGTCCATACGTAATGCGCGTAACTTTTTGAAGGTACTACCGCGATCGTTCTTCCTTAAGAATAAAAATTGATGTGAAATAATTTGCAATAATTGGTGATTTTGTTTAAATAAATGAACGAACGTCGAAAAATAACCATTTTACTGGTAAAAAATCATTATCTCCGAAAGTTCTTGAAGTTTCCATGCCCAAGTTGGTACTCGGAGGTTTTGGGGGTCGCTGATAACGAATCTGCACTTGAAATTCGAAAATTCAAAATGGTGGATTCAATATGGTGGACCAAAAATGCAAAATGTCGTTTGACGAAAGTGAAAGTTGGTAGTCGGGAGTTTTCGGGGTCGCTGATAACGAATCTGCACTTAAAATTCGGAAATTCAAGATAACGGATACAACATGGCGGACCAAAAATGCAAAAATTCGTTTGAAGAAAGTGAAAGTTGGTACTCGGGGGTTTTTGAGATCGCTGATAATGAATATGCACTCAAAATTTGAACATTCAAGATGGCGGATCCAATGTGGCGGACTAAAAATGCAAAAAGTCGTTTGACGAAAGTGAAAGCTGGTAGACGAGTGTTTTCGGGGTCGCTGATAACGAATCTGCACTCAAAATTTGAAAATGCGAAATGGCGGATCCAATATGGCGGACCAAAATACAAAAAGTCGTCTAATGACCGTGAAAGTTGGTACTCGGGGTCTCCTGGGGTCCCTGATAACGAATCTGTACTCAAAATTTGAAAATTGAAATGGTGGATGGAAAATGCAAAAAGTAGTTCCATATAAGTAAAAATTAGTACTCGGAGGTTGTTGTAGTCCCTGATTACGAAATCACGGTCAGATTTCGGGAATGCGAGATGGTGGATCTAAGATGGCAACTTGCATAAATATTTCTGGAGTCATTGATTGTAAATTGCATGTGACATGACGGATGCATTCCTGAGAAGTCGTTCATTCAAGGCTAGTTTTTCATACTAGAGTTTTTACTACTACTCGATATACAAACGTACTGCATATACGACTTAGGAAATGAAAACCTCAATTTTTTCCAAAAAGTACCGCTCTCAGTCAAATCCAGAGACACGAACGAGGACGTGGTGGTTGTTGTCTCCGTTTTTAATTGTTTTTTTGTTTTTTTTTTCGTTATTTTGTAATTTTTTGTTTTTTTTTCTTCGTTTTAAAGTTTTTTTTGTATTTTTTCATTATCCAAACATTTCCTTTTTGTGTGATTCCACGACTTTGCCCCCGTTACATATTGTAACGGGGGCAATTGCATACTGCAATCTACTTTTTTTTCAATTCGAGTTCACTAATATGTATAGCTTATAGATGAAATTTAATTCCAAAGAACTCCGTAGTAGTCGATAGTTTAGTGGTTAGGGTCCCGAATTAGATAAGTAGGCATTAGGTAGGAAATCCGTTAGGCAGTTCGATCCTGATCCACAGAAAAAATATGTAAATATATACAGTGTGAATATAAACGTTTTTCTTTTTTATCGCAAATCGCGTCTGATCTTTTTGGAATGATTGGACTTTTAAAACAGATGTAATTTTCATTTAATAAAGTAAGAGAAAATTAAATTAATTAAATTAAAACAATTTTGGCATAGAATGATTCCCGTCCCTATATGGTTTCTTGTATTTCACTATATCGTCATTGGCATGCATAACATCAGGAATGTTATTAATGGTATCTTGTATAGTACTTCTGACTATACCTATAATTATGTGATTTGTCTTTGATAGTGAAACGATCTACATATTTTATACGACATACTAGTATCCACTAGTAGCAGATACTTAACTTTATATGTAAAAATGTCATTGTTGCAATTAACATGTATAATTAATATATTCGATTATTGAAATATAGTAAATAAAACTATATTTTGGTGGATTACAGTGACCATAAAATATTTCTGTCACCTCAGGGTGCGTTTGCGTTTGCGTGTGCGTGTGCGTGTGTGTGTGTGTGTGCGTGCGTGCGTGCGTGCGTGCGTGCGTGCGTGCGTGCATGCGTGCGTGCGCGCGTGCGTGCGCGCGTGCGCGCGTGCGTGCGCGCGTGCGTGCGTGCGTGCGTGCGCGCGTGCGTGCGCGCGTGCGTGCGTGCGTGCGTGCGTGCGTGCGTGCGTGCGTGTGTGTGTGTGTGTGTGTGTGTGTGTGCGCGCGCGCGCGTGTGTGTGCGCGCGCGTGTGTGTGTGTGTGTGTGTCGCTTGTCACTTTAATCTGAAAGTTGCAATCCTTCGTATTGATATTTTTTTCGTGGATTTTTTCACTTTTTTATGTTTTTTTTTTTCATATGAAGGCTTCCCCCACCTTAATATTACATGTTATACAATTGTTTCATGATAACAATGGCTAGAAAAAAATTTGGACCAATTTTAAGCTAGAGCTGTGATTCTATAAAATTAGTTTTTTTTTTAATATGTTCTCCAAAATTTGTACGTGTTTTTAAAGAATCAAGAAATATAAGTTCAAAAAAAAAGATCGAATGGTTTTAAATTTATTCTAATCGAAAAATCACCTCTAAAAATAGCATTTTAGACAATAATACAGATTTGAGTTCTTTTTAATTGATAGTGATCGAAAGGCACATACGAAACAGCGATTTTCTTTCATCAAAGATAAAATTTATCGCAAGCGCACGTATTGTGCTTTCGATTTTTCGAAATCTCAACAAAGTTCAAATAACTCGAAAACGGTGAGACTCAAGCTATAATTTCCCAAAGTGTGATTCACTGTTTACGGGACATCCTGTATATAAATTACGTTCAATTATTTCCGTCGCATAATTTAGTGAAATGAAAAAAATCTCCGTCATCGTTTCATCTCATCCGAATGCAGCATTTAACTTAAACTTGACCGGTTTAAGAGTTTGAACTCCGAAGGTCAAAACACATATATGAGGGATTTCACGTCTAAGTTTCTTTCTAAAATCCTGACGCTTTTCGATCAGTTCAAACTTTTGATATTTTATTCTATTAAAGAAGATTATTGATATAAATTTTTGTATTTTCCAATTTAGCAATGGAAAGATTCTGTACATTTTTTGACAGTTACATCTATCCAATTTGTTTAGTTCGAATTGAACAATTGAAAAATGTATGATGTCTTTTAAAAGAATGGGTCATCACCATGAGCTCTTTTGAATAAATTTGATTCAGATTATTCGAACCACAATTAACCGAATCACAATGTTAACATTGTTTTGTAAATCGCTTTTCATCCCGCAATTGATCGAACAATAATTGTTTACATTATTAAGAACTGATGTATTTCATGCATTAATTCATTCTCCGGATCCAGATTTTAAATTATTCTCAAAATAACGGTAACGTATATGTACTTGAAGATATATTGAGGCTTCCAAGCCATTGAACGATTCACCTAGCCTGGAACTAACCACTCTTGATTTTGAAAAATTAAAAAAAATAGTGCCCTATGACAAAAATCCATACCAATTTTTTAATTTAAATCTCACGTTCTTTAGGAGTTGTATTTTTTTCTTATTTGGATATTTTATAAATTTTGAAAATGCTCCTACGCCAAAAGATCCTTTTTTAATCAAGATCCTGTCGATAAATAACAATTCATTTTGAAACGTACTTTTATGAGCGAATATTAAATCTAGACCCCTACAACGGGATTAAAAACGACCCCAATTTTTTTTAACAAAAAACTTCTTTATTGCATTTTTTTCCGAACTTTCTTTCGTTTTATAAAGTTTTTATCATTAAATATTCACCAAATTAGTTCTCTTCGATATTAAAAAACGAAGAGGATGGTGTATAATTAAGGTAGTTCCCCCATAGGATCGTTGAATTAAGAAATGGTTGAAATTTGGCATACGTGTTATTTAATACGTTATTCAAAAATCTGTGCAATTTTAACAAGTTTTACCATCCTGAACCCGAGATATTTATACTTGAAGTTAGCTCGATTAACACGTAACATATGGGCCATGTATGGGCAAACAGTATGTTATTAATTCTACCGTCAGAACTAAAATCAAGAAGTTGATAAAAAACGAGGAGGAGCAAGAGCAAGATGTCACGAATAATATTGTGAAAAACATCAAGATAATTTACCATCTAGTTTAAAAGATATAACATATTTTACAAACAAACGAGCGCGAGCGCGAGAGATGTAACCTTTTTTGTGTATTGGGGCATAGCCCGGACAGTTCCGACAAAAAGTTTACTCGCAATGTCAGATCAAAAACACTTATAGAATAAATTTTACGAGAGTAGATGATATTTGTCGTATTATCTATTGGTACCGAGTCAATATTATGTGCTTTTTAAATTTATTTACTAATGGATAATTAATTCTAGATATTATTACAAAAATTATTTTGCTACATGTCTATTTAGAAGGAGAAACGGATTCGTGAATGTAAACAATTATATAAAAAAAAATAAAAATTAACTCCGTTGGGTGGAATCGAATTCAAGATCATTGTATTACGAGTCTAGCACTGATCCAACCTGCTAAGCTGATATTTTGTAAATTAATGAAAGAAAATGGTACATGCTTATCAGGGCTGTACTGTTACTGTAACTAGTATGGTTACTGGCCATTAGCAACTAAGATGGTTACTGTAACTGTAAAAAATAGCTATTCTAGCTAAAAAATAAAATTGGTCGTAATGTTTCGTTGATAGTTACTGTCGTAAAGTATTTTAGTGAGATTTACTTACCGGAAATTAATAATTACAATGTAAATAGTGTAAAGGTGATTAAAATTGCGATGGTCCGATCAGAATGAAAATATGCTATTGTTGATCATATTTTTGTCTACATGGCAATTTCTTCATAGTTTTGTATTTACCATATTTTGTATTGTTAAACTTTTTATCACGACTAATAGTACTTTTTATCTAAGATATTGTTATACACACCATTCAGATCGTATGTGCAAATGAACATTTCAATTATAGTTAAGTTAACTATAATATGATATTTCTGTCAATACATTATAGTTAATTTTACTATAACACATTTTACTATGTTAGTTTGTGGGAAAATGCTATGGTCTTTTCTCTCAGTGTACGAATTATCAACCCTTTACACACATATGTAACGCACACACGGTATGTAACTTTTGGTTGAGGTTGTCGCAGGAGAACTACCTTAAACCTTGATATCGGGTACGAGGAACATTTTATACCAAAGAGAAATTTCAGTTTTGTCAATATTTTTTTGTGTTTCAGGTGAAAACGATTTTTTTTAAGATGATTACCATTTTTTTATTTTATTTTTCTCATTCTCTGTAGTATGCTCAATTCTATGATTTGTAAGACTGATCCGATCGTGAGCCCATTTTGATTCTATTGTACTTCAAATAATTTTTTTTTAATTTGAAGTTATTTCAATCAATCAATATGTTGCGTAAAAATTAATATCATTAATCCAAAAATTTTCAAGAATTTTCTAACAAGTTTAATGGTTCTTTTATTTATTTATTTAAATTATTCTCCATTAATATTATTATTTTATGTCTTCAGAATTTTGCGTTTTAGTAACTATTGACTGAACTTTTTTTCTACTGGGAAAGTTATACTTGAAAAAAAATTTACAGTCGTTTTTCTCACAATTATGTTTTTACAATGTTCATAAATTTATTGTTTAGTCCTTCATCGAGAATGAGCTTTTTATTTTAATTTTTAACCATTATTCGTCGTAAAAATAAAAAAATAAACTTACTTTTTGGCTATTTTTTGAACTTGTTTTTTTCATGCTCGTGCCATCTTTCGATTTTATATTTTATTTAACCCGTCAGAAGGCGCGCTATGAGACTTTTTCTCACACTTATATTAAAACGATGATTACTCAAAAATTTCAAATGGCATAAGCATTTGAAATTTTTTTTATCTTCACGAAATTTATTCTTCTGTATGATAGAAAAGTTAAAAAAAATTTTTGAATTTTTGTTTCTGAATTTTTTTAATTATTATTTTTTGGTTTTTAGTGTCAATTATCGTTGTATTTATGGTTTTTTTTAAATAAAAATGTTTAATGGCCTCAATCACCGTAGCGAAATTCTTTTCAAATTCTTATTTATCAAATTAAGCACTTGTAGCTATACATGTGAGAAAATCTCTCATCGCGCGCCTAATGTTTAAAGTGTACGTAGCGCGCCTGCTGACGGGTTAATTCAGCGTAGATGAAGGATTAGTTTTTTATTATGAAATTTTACTTTGAAAATTCTACTTTGAAAATTCGTTCGATTTTTTTGCGACGCTGCAAAGTGAAGTTATTACTGGAACTGAAATCGTCAGTCATTTTTCCATGCGATCTTTGGCGCCCTATGGAAAATGATAAACAAAAATAAAAAAATAAAACATTCGTTCATGTAATTAAGGCGTGTAATTATCATGTTGAAAAAAACGCATACGAAAACCAAACAATATACTTGAAAAACGAAATTATCAAATTGTGCTAATTTTTTATCATTATCATTACACTTCCCTCTTAAGGAAAATACACGTTTGTGCTTTGTTAGCAAAATCGCCTCAAGGCTAAAATATTGCATTATTTTGAAAGCAAACTCTGGAACGTAAAAATTGTAACGTTGACTTAAAAATTATACTGTGTAGTGCCGGTAATGACCATACTTTAATCGTAATAAATTTAATCGTAATGTTCGAATTTCGAACAATGTAAATATTGTTCAATTTTCAAAGAGGCAAATAAAATGTGTAACTCTTTAAAGTCGAAAATGTTTAGATCAGGTTTGTCATCAACGAATTTCCACATAATTCATAATTTTGTTCACTACTTTAAAAAATAGACCTTAAAAAAATGTTTGGCTATTGGATCCGATTGAAAATTGTGCAATTAGTAATAGTATTAATCCAAATTCTGATTGGTGAGAAAACAAATTAAATTCTTACGAAAAATAATTGTTATTTCGTAATTTCAACAAAAATTGAAAACATCAAGTTCGATTACAATGCCATGTCTCAAAAAGTGTTTGAACAACAAGTAGAAGAAAAGATGGGCCCGCGATTGAAATAGTTTTATAAATTAGTACAATTGCTAGTATTGTATTAGAAAAATCAAATACAATAATAAATAGCAATCGTCTTTAAAAAGATCATTGTTTATATTTAAAACGTAATAAAATAACATTGATAATGATAATTAATATTTTTTTTCCTGAAAGTAACCTTCAAATTAAAAAAAATCAATGTATTGACACTTGTCGATATCTTGATTAGAGGAAGAGTTATTGGTGTTTGCACACTTCGAAGTTTCCAAAGTCGACAAAAAAAACCAAAAAAATACAACGCTTAACCCTAGCTACACACTATAACTTTTAGTACCTTACTTACACACTATCGCTCTATTGGACCGACGAATTTTATTGCTCTATAACATTATAATAAACGCGTCTACTGAGGTTTAATTGTAGTGAAATCGAAACGCCAGACTCCGACCAATCCGGGAAAGCTATCAGTAAACCCAAAAAGTCATTCGATAAAAAGTTATAACGTTTATGAAAAGGCGTGTGGTGAAAAAAAGGTGAAAATGTAGTGTTGCTGTCGGTCCATTGGACCGCGTAGTGTGTAGCTAGGGTTAAAAGAGGCGTGATAAATATCTAAAGATTGGTATATATTCGGGTGATTTGAAAAAAAATCGATTTTTTATTCTTGGGCCAATCATTGAAAAATGTTAGTTCATTATAAAATAGTAATTTTCCCAAAAGTTTGGAGTTTTAATAAAATTTTTAGATAGAGCTCAACCGACTTTTCGACATTTTTTCGCAATTTCGGCTAAAAATCATTATGTAAAAATTTAGATTTTTTCGTGTTGTAACAAAAATTTTTTAGCATTTTAAGAAAAAGTTATGCTCCCAAAATTTGGACCTACTAAAAAAATTTTAGCATATCACCCGAGCGATTTTTCAATATTTTTTTCGTTGCAATAACGTAAAAACGACATTTTCATATCATGATTTTCAGCCAAAATTGCAAAAAAAATATCAGAAAGTCGCTTGAACTCTGAACACTTTTTCAAAGCACCTAAAAGTCGGAAAAAGTACTTTTTTTTTAAATATATTAACAATTTTCATAGTAATCGAACGGAAATAAAAATATCGATTTCTTTAAATTATCCTAGGGTGTAAAGTTTAGTGATTTACGTGCATATAAAGAGTGTACATTGTTCAACAAATTTGATCCAAGAATATTGATATTTGTATATTATCCAGTAATGCGGTATTCGAATGAAAGAAATACACTATCTTTGATTAAAATAAATTGATTTATTTGGCGCAGTTTCTATCTTTATTCATTGCGAAGAAAAATGAATTTGCCTTCAGTAAATAGACTTAGTATTTGTATACGATTACTTGGATTAAATATTTTTTTTTTAATAGCAGTATACGTAGTAGAACCAAATTCAGGCTTTAGTTTGAGACGTTCTTGAAGATTCTAGCAAATCGTGTTCACCACCATGAACTCTCAATAATAACCAGAAATACGTTTTTTTGATACTTTGGCACTTCATCGCTTTCCATTCGGTTAATGTAAAGTATAAAAATGTTTCGTAGTGAATATTTGTCGCGTAGAATTAAAAATACTGGTTGAAGTAATTTCTTCATAATTTTTCACATGATTTAAAACTTAAGTGTATTAAAAAAAAAGTCTTAACCGCCACATCGATTCTTTTTTCTTGATTTTTCAGAAAGTTACAGATAGAAAAAAATATATAAAAAATTTTCCAAATATTTTTACCCAATGAAGAGAGAGTAAAAAAATACTCCAAATACAAACAACTAAATACAAAGCGTAAAGCAGAATAGCCGTCGATTTGGCGTGGAATACCACATATATATACAATTCTTAAGCCGGTTTTTCATTAAATGAAACATTTGAAATCAGAAAAAAGCATTCGGCGTATAAAAAAAGGGATAAAAAGTTTTGAAAATAAATTGAGGCACAAGGATCAACCGATTTTCGCCCTACACGTAAGAATTGGAGGTAGAAAAGGATATCGATATTAGATTCTGGCTCAGAAAAATGAAAGAGATTTCCTACATTGAAAAAAAAAAATTCAACAAATTATAAAAAAAAAAAAAAAAATAACCAACCCGCAAGTATACAAATTGGCGAAGTATATTTCTATGCTTGTATTTGGCCAATTAAATGGCGGTTTGTTAAAAACCGTGGCAATGTGTATAAAGGCCAAGGAAGAAGTGGAAAGTGTTGCTAGGCGAGAGGGGGATCCGAGACGAGGAGGTTAGTAGCTGGGACGGAGCATAAAAGCATTCGCTACAGCATTGTTGGGTGACTAAACGAGTTAGTTTGTCGAGATCTCTCGTAGTCGCTCCACAAGTGCTTACAATTCTAAAGGCAGTCGCGACACTTCGTTCAATCATTCCCTCGGATTCTGAGTGATGATACTTCCGGTCAATCAGTGTACAAAAATTTTCCGCTCACCGACCATGATTTTTCTGTGAGTACAAAAAAAAGCGTTTCAAAGAACTTATTTTCGCGTATGAATTAAATTTTTTACTTCATTTTTATGTGGAAAATCAATTTTTCAAGTAATTTTCAAGTGTTGAAAATTTTTTTTATTTTACTTTTACTGTAAAATGAATTTTATAATAAATCGCGTGGTTCTTGCGTGAATGGACCTGGGTTCATAAATATAGGTATGAATGAATTAAACTTGATTATTTGTACATTTTTCAACTATAAGCAGAGAATGAATTAAAATAAAAACTAACAAATAATCATACGACTGCATTTGTAAATGAATGGGTTGCAAAAATGTGAACAAATTCACACGGAGAGAATTTTATACGAAAAATTACTATGTTCGCATTGCGGCGTGGTACCATGTCGACCATTGTGAAGAAATTTACTATGTTTTTCTATTCAAAACATAGTAAATTTTGTTCAAAAGCGATGACATGGTTCCACGACGCAATGTGAACATAATAATTTTTCGTGTAAAATTCTCTCCGTGCATCAAAACTTTTAACACTTCAACTAAGATTTGAATAGAACCGGAAAAAAGGCCAAACTAAAAAAATAATTACATAAATCACTAATTTTGCTTGTTATTTTTTAAACAAAACGTTAATAACGTGGCTAAAAATGAATTATATTAGAGAAATAAGAAAATAAAAAATAATAATGTCGTTATTAATAATAATTCATTTTTTTTTTGAGGATGGATCACAGGTGCCAAAAAATCAGACTCCTGATACTTTGGTAAAGTATCAAACAAAATGTTTTCACATAAGTATTGTCTAACCTATTTAGGGTCGAATGTAGCACATGGTCTGTGCTATTAGGATGATTGGGGATACTGAACGTGATGTAGAGTCATATTATATATACGAAATTTATCACGTAATCCCCACGTTTGCATGTAACTGGAGATAAAAATTGATGACAGAGAATGGAAATCACATTTTTCGTATCAAAACGTTGACTCTTTGATTCGTAACGCAGTTATCGGCAAACACATCCAGATAGATGTAATGAACCAAAACGTAACAGACGTAACAGTTCAAGGGCGAACTGAGATTGATTAATTCGTTCGGGATTTTATTCGTACGTTTCCGTTCGTTTTATTCATGATTGACAGTGATGTAATTGACAATAAAGGCCCGTTTCATACATTACAGAGAAAACATGCACAATCAAAAAAAATGTTCATTGATAAGAACAAATAAAAAATTTGATTATGTTAAAAAAACCACGTAAATTTTTTTAATCCTGAAAAAATGATTCAATCAAATAAAATATAGATAAAAATGAAAAATTAATTCGCCATAAAAAATCTATCCACGTTAGACACGAAGCATGATCCAGGATACAAATTAAGGTAATTGAAGAGAAGGACATTTGCGCTAAGATTCGCATCACGAACTCCGAAATCGTTAAAATATACGAAAGAAAGAGAGACAAAATGGCCTTAATTGTGTTCGTGATTGATTTTGAAGGACCGTAAAAGAGCTGAGGCGATTTCCATTTTTTACTGCACATTCGAGCGAAACATTAACAGGGACACGGACGTTTTTACTTTGAGGTGCAAAAAACACGAAGCATAATTTTCAATTCCGGTATTAAATGCCAGGAACGAAAAAGAAATATTTTTTTTAAGCCAGCGTTTTTTACAATTTGAAAAAAAGAGGAAATCAAAATTCTCAATTTTTGTATGAAATATAAATATTGAATAATACGTTTATTTATCTCATACTTTTTCAATTTCAACCAAAAGTAATAGATTACTCTTTAACTCTCAACGGTCACACTTCGGTAGAATATCATTACGGTCACATACTGGGGTGACCCTCAGTGAGCGTTAAGGGTTAATAACAATAAAAATAAAAATAAATATAATAAATCTAAATTGGTCAAAAATAATCCAAAAGTCACGATTGTTTCCAACTCCAATCGGCAGATAAACATTTCTTAAATGAAGAATTAATCATTTTCATAAATTAAAAAATACTTGACTAATTTTTTGGCCAGAATCGGCGATTTCTCAAAGTCAAGCACAACGATTCTAAAAAAAATGCCTAAAATTTATATAAATATAATTACGGGAGTATTCAAGTGAAATTTTTTGTTTCTTTTTTTTTTAGTTACTCCGGTTCTACATACTTTCAAAAATCTTGTATACATTTCAATGCAGTTTCCAATATTTAGGTTTTTATACTTATTTGAAGGCGGAGTTGTGCCAAACACATACATACGTGCACTGTAAAAAATTTCCGTATGAAAATTAATACACATGTATAGGAAGCTTTTATGCGGATACCGTATATGAAAATTCAGATACGCTGAGGAAAATTGAGAGACGCGGTATTTTAATGATACGAGCACTGTTCAGTAAAATTAATATACTTGTGTATTTGAAAAATCATATACATGTAAGAAATGTTGACCTTGTGCATATTAAAAACACGAAACATCTACTAATATTACTATACAGGTATATTAAAGTTCATGTTACCAGCATAGTAATTTTCAAATTCAAGATTACTAAATTTCAGGCACCGTATAACGTTTTCGCATTACATATGTCTACGATATTTCTAGAGATGTATCATAAAATTTGGTGATCCTTTTTGAATATTAATATACGAATGAATATTAAATAAATTCAGCTATTATGAGTTTTTAAGAGGAATACATTAATTGGCGTACTATTGTGTTCGATTTTTTTAAGTTGAAGGTCGAAATCATGCAGACATCTCAAGAAATTAGTTAGAGTGACTTATCGTCACTTGATGCCGTGGCAATCAAGTTGAGCAATTGTAGGCGTAAACATTTTTATTATAATCTCAACATCTTGTGTTAAGTTTGGTGTTTACCATTTTCATGTTTTACACAATTTTCTTAGATTCGAGCGACTTGTATATATCCTCGTCCGAAGCACGTGCCTCCTATGAGAAAGTCGACGCTCTGCGCCACGCGGTGGCCAGAGCGCGAAGCACGGTGCCCACAAAGCGTTACGAATTTCCTACACTTGTGTATTAATTTTAATATGGAGATTATTATAATTAATACATAGGTAAATGAATTTTAATACACGGATTTTTTTTTATACTGCAGGGTATATTAATTATCATTCCCATTTTTGTACCGTATTTTTAAGAGATAGAGTTATGATGGGAAATAACATGTATCGTATTATTAACATTCATGTGTATCTTATTTTTCAGTCAACTGTCAAGAAAAGTGAAGATCATACTGTAATTTTAATACATTGTTGATAGTAGATGAATTCATATACATTTGTATTAATTATCAATCAAACATATGATTTATTTCAATGCATGTCCACAAAATTTTCAGATTGCATATGAATATTCAATATTATGTATCTTAAATTCCATATCAGTAACCAAAATTTATGTTCATATTTCAATTTTGGCATACGAGTGTAATAATTTTCATTTCATACACCCGGTTTGTAAATTTCATTTACCGTTGTATTGTAAAAGTATTGTAAATTTCATATATTTTTTAACAGTGTGCGGCAGGTGTTTCGAGCTACCTGGATCCGTGCACTCTTTCATTGAATCTTGAATCAGAGGTCTTTCTATTTTTATTTTTTATTGTATTTGAAATCTTTTCACTATAGAAACTATGAGAATCGTCTTCTTTTAAAAAATTTCGATTCTTAATATTTTATACATCAATTTTATGAGATTCATTAGGCAGTTGGACTTGTCTGCACTTTAGCTATCTCCGCACATCGCAAATCATAAAATCGTACTGACGTTAATCTGGCAAAAAACACAAATTTAAAAATTCTACTTCTGCGAGTATATTTGCATACAAAAATACAATTTTGACATGAATGTGCCACTCAGAGAAATTTATGGTGCAGGCAACCATATTTTAACCATATTAGATGTTTCCCTGGGGTGATATAAATATTTTGTGGTAATGATAATTCGAAAAAATGTGGTTCTATTTACTTTATTTTATTAGTCGGTTGCATTATATGCGTATATTGGTTGCAACAATGATTTTCGCAAATATATATTGCGTATTTGTTACCAGAGGATAGTGATACCTTTAGTAAAATATATAGAACCTTTTACGATTGAAATAATGCACTCGATTATGCTCATGGTGGAAGGTACCAATGCGTGTATATAGATGTAACTTTTTTTCACGTGCATGCCAACCATGTTTATGTTATATTATGTTAATAGTCACTACCATGAGATATTTTAATGAGGCCTAATATCCATTGATAGTTATTAACCACCATATAAATGGTGAAAAAATGGTTAAATTCAAAAAAGTTCGGTCCAACAATAAATATGCTAGAGCACATAATATTTTTTATATCAATAGCATCTTGCTTGTAGTGTTGCTTGAATTATTTGCTCATTGTTAGGGGTTTTACCATGGCCCATAGCACTTTTTAAATAACACATGGTTACACACATCATTGGGATCTTATGTTTAAATAAATACTAAAATTATAGTTCAATTAACTATGATATAATTTCCCTGACAATTTTCTTTAGTAAATGTCACAATACGACGTCCAATCATACGTGTTCGTTGTATAATAGATACCATTGACTTTTCTCTCAGTGTGGATCTTTCGTTTAATTATTCTTTAACAGGTTTTGGATCATTTCTAAACATCACTATAAATAGTAAAGCGTTGAAATTGTGATGGTGATAAATAAAAAAAAATGGATTAAGGTAACTACCGTACTGCATGCTAGTCAAAAGACTACTAAATTTTCACAGTGTTTTTATGCCCAGTTTAATGTACACTAATTAAACATAGTGAAGGTGAATTTGTAAGACAGCATGTCTTATTAACCTAGATAAATATTAATAGCGATAGATTTGCGAAATCGTTAACTGATAAACGCAAATTTCCATGATGACACATTTTCGTCGGTATTTTTAAAAGAATATTCCGTATGTTTGAACCGATTTCAATGCACCATGTCTTATTTTGTTCCTCAAAAGATACTCTACGAATTTACTAAGTACATTTTTTCTAAGTTCATTTGTTTGAAAATTATAGCAATTTGTTGAAGAAAGATTTTGTCTGCTAAATAACAATTAGCTGCAACAGTGAGACGATCAAGCTTAGAAGAAATCTACGTAGTGAATTCGTAAAGGAACAAAATAGATGCGGTTTATTGCTATCGGTTAAAAATTACGACTTACTCTTTGACGACTCCCGATGAAAATGTGCCATCATCGAAATTTTTGTTTATCAGGTGATAGTTTCGCAAATCTATCGTTATTAATATTTTTGTACGTTAATAAGACATGCTGTGATACAAATCCACTTACACTATGTTTAATTAGTGCATTAAACTTGGCGTAAAACAATTGTGAAAATTTAGCACTCATTTGACTAGCATGCAGTACAGTATACGTAGTTATCTTAAAAGCATTCATGTGGGATAGTGGGATGATGGACAAGGCGTGTGAAATGAATCGTTGGTTTGCATTTTTAATGAGGATCTTCGATGTCGGTATTTATTCAGTGAACTTTCTTTTTTTACATTTTTGTTCATTATTTTTTGTAAGTATAGTATTCAATCATGAAGTACAATATCGATAGTAAATCATCGTTTTTTATCTTTTGTAGAAAATCCTAATAGTATCTTTTTCTCCCATGAACCATTAGCAGAATACCCCCTTTAAGGATAACAGTAAGAAGTTCTTTAACTTTGATTGATAGGTTGGTGGGTCTTTTGACACTGTCGACGTTCGCAAAATGCGAAAATGCAACAGTCGTGGTCGCAGACGATCCCGCATTATTGGCGCGTGCAAAGGAGTTTTTGGTGCGATTGAATCGCGATAACGGTGAATGGAACAACAAGCGGGCGAAAGCGGCATGGGCTTACGCCTCGAATTTGACGGATGAGAATCTCGCCGTGCAGCTCAATATTTCGGCCCAGTACGCCGATCATGTTCGAAAAATGTGGCAAAAGGTCAATAATTTTAATTGGCAAAACATCGTCGATTATGACACTCGCAGGCAGTTCGAGAAATTGGCGACTCCTGGTAGTGCCGCACTTCCGGAAGCGGTAAATACTTTTTTTTTTTCTTTTTTTACTTTCTCCAAACACTCGAAATCGAAGTTGATTTTAGGCAGAATAATTTCGTTTTCTCCTTTTTTGAAAATTCCACAAATATTTTTATTTAACAGTTTCATATTTGGAAATCTTTAATTAATTATTTAATTATTATTATCGTAGTCAATTAGTTCGGCATCGCAAGCGCGTTCCACATCGGTTAAAAATTCTGATTTTTTTTTTTTTTTTAATAAGCTGGACGAATAGTTCTTTAATCATTGTCTACCTGCTGAAAAATTGTAAAGCTTGCTTCAATAATACTCCTCCCATAGTTATTCATCGATGTCCTCAAGTGTTGAATCGGTTGGATTTTTTTTCCTAACCCAATTTTCTAATCGATCTTTGACGATGAACATTTATGGGACAAAAGAACACAACGATGAGGAAAAAAATGTCTTGGCGAGCTTTACAGTTTTTCAGCAGATAGACATTACGTCGAATTCCCAATAAAAGTTTTTCGTTATGAATTGGTAACACCTGTATAACCGGCGTTATACAGGTGTTACCAATAACGCCTTTAACGGCGTTAAGGTAACACCTGTATAACGCCGGTGTTACCTTATTCATCGTATTTTTTTCGTTCACTGAATCATGCTATTAAAAAATGAATTTTCCAATTTTATGACAAATGTGAAAAAGTACAGAAAATCATTTTTCAAACCGATTTACTTCAAATTTTGAGGGTATCTAAAAATTTTTATTTTCTACAGAAATACGTAGAATTTTTTGACGCGTTGCAAACTTTTTGAGTTTTGAGAATCCGCCATATTGAAAAATTGAATTATGAAAAAAAAAAATTTGTACTTCTTCATATGCCTAATAAAAATTGTCAAATTCAATTTCATAGCACGATACAGTAAGTTAAAAAAATCCGAAAAATAGACCTCTTTTTCAGCCGGTTTCAGTCCCTTAATTGAGGAACATAATATGAAAATTTCGTCTAAATCAATTTTTAGATTGTTTATGGGATTTCGTAGGGTTTGAATTTAGTGTGCAAATAGATCGATGAATCCGAACACAGACGTAACATATACATATATTTTTAGGTACCGCTCCCTTAATTTTTTTAAGGGGATGAGAATAAGATTTGCGTATACTTTTAAAATGAGTTTTATTTGAAAAGGATGTTGAATCCCAATCCAATTTTTTCTAATTTTCTGGCTGCATGGGTAAATCAGCTATGACTAATATATTCTCTATAGTCTGAATTTGAATCTGAAATATTTCATCGATACAGATATGTTTGGGTTTTGACTAATAAGTACTTCGAACTAAAATTATTATGATTGACGAACGATAATTATTATTTCGAAAGTGACATAAAAAAACAAAATAGTTTTTGAATTTTTTAATAAAATAACGTTCATTTTCTATATTTACACCTGGACGGGATACGACTACGAAACCCTATTTTGTGGAGATTCAACTCGTGCTTGACGACTTTTTAAAGGTTCAAGGCGAGCAACTACTTTAGGAGACCGAAAATTAGATGATTTTTTGGATTTTTTTAATTGTGAAAAAAAAAAAACGGAAATTTCCGCAACTCTGACAATAATTTATTCATATTTTCATACATCTCTGCTAATTTTTTCAAGTTACTTCATGCATTAATTAAGGTGTAATCCGCTGTGTCCCTTGGCGTGTCCTCATCGTCGTTGTTGATTTGCGGGAATTGTGCAGCTCGCATTTCGCATCTGAAATAGTTCAACAAATTTTTATACATACTTGAGATGTTTTTTTAATAACATGAGCCCAGCTTTTGAAAAAAAAATCGAGAATTGAATGTTGGAATCTGTTTGAAAAAAATGATCGATTTTTAGCATTTTTTTCCCGGTATTTTGCAATAATAAATACGTTTTTAACAATCTAATCATTCCAACTTTAAGTTCATGTTTTAAAAAATTATATTATGTAAACATGTTGCAAATTTGAAGATTATCCATTGATTAGTTTTTGAGTTATGATTCCCGCAAATCGAAAAAATGTCGTTTCGAAAAAAAACACGTTTAAAGTACCTGAGCGCGGTTGGGAGTCGAGCGGAGAGTCTTAATAATTTATGTACATACCGTTAGAAGGAATCTGAATATCATTTAGAAATTTTCAGGGTGTATTCTTAAGATATATTGCTAACGACTTATGAAATAAAAGAAAAATCGATTTTTTGAAGCATCTAAAAGTGGTTGCTGGCCTTAAAAAACGTAAAATCGTCATCATCGTAAATATATACCATGTATATGTATTTATGATTTATAGTTTGATTTACGAACTAGAACTGTCCATTTTTTGTTATGTTGCTCTCAAATTGGATACATTATATGCAATTTGAGAGCAACATAACAAAAAATGGACAGTTCTAGTTCGTAAATCAAACTATAAATCATAAATACATATACATGGTATATATTTACGATGATGACGATTTAACGTTGACAGGAAACTAATGTTATTTTTACAGTGAGTCATAAGAATACATCCATGAAAAATGTACTGTGTTGACGATTTTACGTTGACAGAAAACTAGTGTCATTTTTATACTAAATCATAAGAGCACATCCATCAAAAATTTGCGATGATGATGATGATGATTTCGTTTTGACAGGGTATTAATTTAATATTTATTGTTAAATACAAAAATAACATTAATTATGCTTACAAAAAGAGATACCGTTTTCTCTTTTCTTAAAAAAATCAAATACAGACTGATTTGCTGGTTTCGTTATGTAACCGACGTTATGTAACGATATATAAGTTTGACACTTTGGATAAAAATAGCCGTACGAAAATTTTCTTTATGTAGTAAAATACTATTTATGTGAATCGTTGAAAAATGTGTAAACAATTATGTATAGGTTTTATTTTCATTGGAATTTCAATTGGGAGGAATTTTTTAATCTTCAATTAATAATACGAAATAATAAGTAAGAGTAAAATTATATGACAATAAAGGAGAAATTAATTTGCAGAAATACGAAGAATTTGGTGCAGTAACAAATAAAATGCAGAAGATATATTCGACCGCAAAAATTTGTGACTTTAAGCAACCGACTAAATGCGATCTTAGCCTAGAGCCCGAAATTACGGAACTGCTCGTAAGCTCTCATGATCCCGAAGAGCTCAAACATTTATGGACCAAGTGGAGGGACGCAACTGGCAAAAAAGTCAAAACTGATTTCATCAGATACGTTGAGCTGAGCAACGAGATTGCTCGACTCAATAATTTTAAGGACATGGCTGCTTATTGGCTCAAGGATTACGAGGCCGACGACTTTGTTCAACAAATTGGTAAAAAAAATCGTTATCTACTTTCATCAACCAATATAACTAAAGATGTGCTTTGCTAAATAAAAGAACCAAATTTTCATGGTAAAAATTCATCGTTGAAAACTTGTCTACAAATAATTTAAAGAAAAAAGAAATAATTAAGCAAAATTGAAGATGTTACATATGATCAATTGAAAAATATTTAACACCAAATTCATGAACAAATAATTATGCAAAATAACAAAAATTCTAAACAATCGCAAATTGGACAACAATAGGTTGTTTTTTCTTTTTTATTTTCAAGTAAACCATATTTTTATATAATTACAGAAACACTGTGGACGGAATTGAAGCCTTTATATTTGCAATTACACGCATACGTGAGGCGTCAATTGCGTTTGAAATACGGTGAGGAAATCGTGTCGAAAGACGGCCCTATTCCAGCCCACCTTTTGGGAAATATGTGGGCCCAAACGTGGGGTGATATTGCCGAATTTAGTACGCCATACCCTGGTAAAAAATTGCCGGACGTCACTGAGGCTATGATAAAACAAGGTAAATATTGAGTAATTAATTGAGGAATGCAAGCGCAAATCAAGCACTCGGGCACTGGGGCTTTTGTATACATTTGATTTTAATTCACTAAATTATCATATCTCAAGATTGGCTGGACGGATTTACTTGCAGCAAAGACCAATAGAAAGAGAAAAATTGTAAAAAAAATCGTCATCAATATTCAGGTTTTTTACTCAAACGTTTCGTCCGTGAGAGAGATTTAAAAACGCTATAACGTCATAAAACCGGCATATTCGCGTATATAAGAGTGCGGCAGGGCTCGCGCTGGCTTTTTCTTTTAAGGGGACCGTATGGTCTAGAGCACGAAAATTTCACCTATTTTCACGATTTTTTTTTTGCCTTAAAAAATTTAAAAATCGATGTTTTAACTTTTCGGGTTTATTACTACCTTTATTAAGTATACAAAAAAATTTTTTTTTAATTTTAAAAACAGTGTTTATTATCATATAATTGGCATTGAAGACGACCCTCTCGAAAAATCCGACCCGGACGGTGAAGATCGATCCGAGACTTCTACTCATCTGAAACACAAAATTCAAGAAGATTCTTAATCAGAAAGAGTGCAGTTATGGTCGGGACTAGAACAAATCGAAAAAATTAAAAATTGACAAAATGGCGCGCTTTTGAAAAAAAATTCGTAAAATCGGGTTTTTTTTTCACTAGTTTTTTAGTATAAACAATAAGAAATTATTTAAATAAAATTATGATTGTAGTTCCGACGATAGCCATACATGTTGTGAACAACATATCCAAATTTCAAGTGATTCGGTTGAATAGTTTTTTTGTTTTCACCTGCGCAGTGCCGAAAAAAGTCGTTTCGAGATAAATGAGTTTAAAGTTTGAGGTACAGATATTTTCAAAAATTGAGCAAATTTTGAATACTTACAGTTAATCCGCGATTCCGGCACCATATAGGATTCCTTCGGAACGTTCATAATTCAAGATTTCCTCACTCCTTTCATTTCTTCGAGCTGTCCGAGCCTCTTTGGAGTTGTCCGTGCTCCTACGGTTGGCGCTCGATACTCGCAGCTCGTCTCGGTTTTGCGCTAGTTGCTCCGCTTGTGGCCCGATTGTTATGCCCATGGTCTCCATTATTTTCAATAGGGATGCAAATCCTTCATTGAATATGCAAGCGGAAATGTGAGTGGCAATATCAATGATTTTTTTTCCGGCAAACAGATGTTTCGGCGCAAGGTGCCACACGCAAGCATTGAAACTTTCGTTATTGTTCTGCGTATTACTGCCAATACACCTTTCCAATAAAGTCTCTGCTGTCAATTCTTCATAAATTGGTTTTAATATCTCTTGTGCTTCATCGCACAGAGCAGGTGGGTGCTCGTAGGTGTCTAAAGTACCTGCAGCCTCACTTTGACGCCACTTGCACCACGATTCGGAACCTGGAGGACAGTACGAGTGTTGCGGATTTTCATCTGTTGAAATTTTGTGATAATATGCTGCCCATATTTCACTTCTCATCCCTTCAGTCGAATCTGAATTACGTCTAATTGCTAGACCGTAATAAGTTGACAGCTCTTGCAATAATTTATTCGTCAATTGTTGACGCTTCGGTGTTTTATTTATCGATTTCCGCTGTGTCTTTTTTCCCTCTTCTTTTTCTGTCAATTTCTTTGTTGCTTTCTTTATTTGTGCATGTTTTTTTTTCGCATCAACAGCACGTTTGTACAAACGTTTTTTAACATGCAAAACACATTCTTTTTTGCAAACTAAAAAATCATCCCCGTAAGGCTTTGTGTCCAATAAGGCTTTGAACGTTTTCGTGTCGCGGACCGCTCTCTACCTGCGTTATGGGCTGTAGAAGCTGTAATATTGAGAATTTCCGCATGAAAATTTCACAGTATATTCTTGAGATACTATACTTTCGACATATCGAAAAAAAAAAAAATCGATTTTTTCAAATTTCTAGACCATACGGTCCCCTTAATACTTGGCGTCGAGCCGCTACCGCGTCTCTTGATAATCTCTTGGAATTTATAATAGAAGTCAAAATCGTAGAATGAGACAGTATATCAAGAAATTAATTACAACTAGAGACATAAATTAGTAAAAAAATAAAAAAATATGGAAACGTGAATCAATGTAACAAAAACTGAAACATCCAGACGAAATTTGCTACAAAATTGGAAAAAAATGTAACAGAAAGACTTTATGTTTTATATTTTATATTTTAAATTTTATTATATTATTTTTTTTTATTTTATTTTTTTTATTTAAATTTTATTTTTATTTAAATTTTATTATATTATTTAAATTTTATTATATTATATTTTATATCTTAAAAAGCCTAAATGTGCTAAACGAATAAAATATAGGGGAATGAATCAGCCGGACACGAAATCTTACTTAATATAATTTAAGGTGTTTATTCGGAATTTATAACATTCTAGGAATTTCTGGAAAAAGACAGAATATAGGGACAATTTAACCCTAGACCTCCACAACGGGGTCGAAAACGACCCGAATTTTTTAGTAAAAAACTTCTTTTTGGTATTTCTCCAAAAATTTGTTTCGTTTTATAGAGTTTTTATAAAATAAATGTTCACCAAATGCAATTTTATCATACATTATTCTCCTCGTTATTAAAAAACGAAAAGAATAGTATATAATTAAATTTTATTATCGCATACAAGGAACATTTTATGTTAAAGAGAAGATTGGGGTCGTTTTCGACCCCGTTGTAGGATTTACGACCGGAAAAATAGATTGTAGGGGTCTAGGGTTAAGAACATTCGAGAACATGTAGCAGAATCACAATAAATTTTCAAGCTTGTTTCAGAACTTGCTTTTCTACATTTTTCTACAATAGATTTTCTCCAAAGAAAGAATTTTTCAGGATATTAGAAAAAATTATAAAACTTTATAATTGTTTTAGATTAAAAAGTAGGCAAAATGTGTGACGAAATTTTGGAAACAAAACTGCCGTGAGGCAGGTCAGATCAATAGTACAATAAGAAATTTGTTCTTCACTAAAGTGACCAAACCAGAGAAAAATGGGAGAAAAATGAGATAAAATAATAATAGTTGAGAAGAAATAATTAAAAAAAAAGATACAACGCCGACTGATAAAAATATAAGTAAAATAAAAATAGAGAGTTTGAGACGAAACGAGGCGAATAAACTAATTTAAGTAACTGAAAAAATACCACGGATGAGATAATAAAAAAAAAAAAATTCAGGTTACAACGCAACGAGTATGTTCCGCCTGGCGGAGAGTTTCTTCGTGTCAGTGAATTTGAGCGAAATGCCGGAACTATTTTGGAAAAATTCGATTTTGGAAAAACAGCAAGGCGTCGATATGATTTGTCACGCTTCGGCGTGGGACTTTTACGATGGTAAAGACTTTCGTATAAAGCAATGCACGCGTATAAACATGGTGGATTTGAACACGGCGCATCACGAGATGGGACACGTGCAATATTATTTGCAATACAAGAATCAACCGTCCGTTTTTAAAGAAGGAGCGAATCCTGGTTTTCATGAAGCCGTCGGCGATACGATATCGCTTAGCGCTTCCACACCCGGACACCTTAAAAATCTTGGTTTACTCGATGAAGTTTCGTCCGACAACGAAGCCGTTTTGAATCATCTTTATTTCGTTGGCCTGGATAAAATTTCTTTTCTTCCCTTCGCTTTTATGATGGACAAATGGCGTTGGGCTGTTTTCCAAGGTCAAATTCTTCCTGACACTTATAATTGTGATTGGTAAGCAAAAAATTGTATTATTATTCGTCCATTTTATCTGGAAAAAAAAAATTATATTAAAACGACAAAAAAAATTATAAACTAAGACATTTCGAAGCAAACATTTCCAATTTTCAAATCATTTGGTCGTTCGACAAAGCTACCAAAGCTAAATATAATAGAAAATTATTAATTTCAGTATTTTTTTTATATTAATTTATCTCAAATTGATAAATGATGTTGATTAATGAAGTTCAAAAATTTCCCATTGAAAATAAAATTCGATCGTACCAGGCACCTGCTCATTCATGCAAACATTCCATAATTATCCACATACCCACAAAACTTACAGAATTTAGGCTATTCGCTTGGCAATAGCCCGCATAAAACTTTGAGAGAACTAGTAATTGAGAGAAAAGAAAAACTAAATAATAATAAATCGATAACAATGATAATCGTAGTAATAAATGCAAAAATTGAATCAAGCGATTTGGCAATCGTTCAGTCCTGCTGTGCATTTTTCTCTGACACAGTTGAGTTCTCGAGAAAAATGAAAGTTACACGTTGTTCTGCTTGCATCAGAGAATAAAGTGTAACTTTTATTTTTCTCGACATATCAAATAACCCCGAGAAAAATGCGAATCTACTTTTCAGCTGTCTCTCTCACACTCACGCAGCTGATAGAGCGCCTTAAATACGTAACTGAGAAAGATGTACGATTAAAAAAGTAATGAAAAGTTTACTTTTCGTAGGTGGTCACTTGCCGAAGAGTATCAGGGAATAGAACCCCCGGTCGATCGCTCGGAAGACGATTTCGATCCGGGTTCAAAGTATCACATAATCGCCGACGTCGAATACATAAGATATTACGTAAGTTTCGTGATACAATTCCAATTTCACAAGGCTCTTTGTACGGAGGCCGGCGAATACGATCCTGCGAATCCGGCGAGCAAGCCTCTCAGCGAGTGCAACATTTATGGCAGTCAAAGAGCGGGTCAACTTTTGAAGTAAGAAAAAAAAAAATGAATCCATATAAGCAACGACACATTTAGAAAATGTAGATTTACAGAATTCAATATTTACGAAATTTTTACTAATACAATTATGTATTTAAAAAAATTAACATTTATTAAAAAATAATTATTGGCAGCATTGAATAGAAAAACATAATTCACAGAATTATTCTTTGAAGAATTTGAATTTGGCAGTATTTGAAAATGAGAAATCTGTTTATAACATTTATAACGTGTAATATAGAAAATTTCTCGTCCGTAACGGGACAAATTCTGCGCTTTCAGATCGATGCTGGAGCTCGGATCGTCGAGGCCATGGCAAGACGCGATGGAAAAAATTACAGGTCAACGAAAAATGGACAGCAGCGGACTTTTAGAATACTTTAAACCACTGGCGGACTGGCTAAAACTTGAGAATGAAAAAACCAAGGAATACATTGGTTGGACACCAAGCAATCGAAGTAAGTTATCCTAATAAATAGTTAAACTTAAAAAAAATTAGATACAAACGAATTCCTGATTAATATTTCTATATTTTTGGACTTGTTCAATTTTGTTTTTGACGTGGTCGTCTAGTGTGAAGGCTGTTTTTTTAATGCTTTTTTGGGGATTTTTTTTTGACAAACCATTAAAATAAAATAATTTATAAATTGTATATTATTTTTATTAACATTTAAACAAACTTTGTGAATTTTTTGAACTCAATATATTGAATATAATCGGAGATACACCGCCCAACAGGAACACATATAAAAAAAGAGGTGCTCCACTGCTGCCATGATTCCGGCCGTTCTGCTTATCTGAAATCAAAAAACTAAATGCCATTCCAATTGTGAGACTTGAGGCTCGATATGGAACTAAAATAAAGTCAGAATTCCAAAAAATAATTTTTTTTTTACGCTTTAGAAAAAAAATTCAATTTTTTGCACTTTTTTTGGGGTCTATTTAGCTGGTAAAAAGAAAATTAACGAAGCAATCTTAATTATTTTAGTTCAACTTGTAGTTATATATGTACATACTAAAGACGTTGTATAAATTTAAGCAGAATCAAGTAACTAGTTTTTGAGATATCATGGCAGCAGTTTGAAAAAATCGTGTTTTGAGAAAAACGCGTTTGAAAGTTATTGTATATAATCGCGCGCTCCGTATACCTGCTCCGGTTTACGGCTGTAACTTTTCAACGACTTCGAATTTCAAAAAATCCTTTTACTCACGTCTTCTACACATGTTTTAGATGTGATTTATGAAAAAAAAAATCGATTTTTTTGACCTGACACACTAGACGACCGCCTTAATTATTTCTCTACACATTTAAAATGTTTTTTATTTTTATTCCGTAAATATTAATTTTTTGAACATATCAAGTAATGATCATTTTAAAAAATTTGGTCAGACTGTTTTCCTAAAAAAATTTTACGATTAATGAAAAATTGAAAATGGGAGAAGTTTTTTCTCCATTTGAAAAACGCAATTTAGTCCTACTATAAAGTTCAAAGAACCCAAAAACTGAACGAAAAATATTATTACGACATAGATACAATTTACGTACTTGCTCTAAATGTATATCTTAATATAATAGAAAAATTAATCATTTCACTTTCTCAAGCTTGCACTCCCAAAATGGAGGCAGACAAAAAAAACGCAACGACTCTTCAGTAACCGAGAAAGTTCCGAGTCCGGAAGCGGAAGATGACACGAAACCTTAAAAAATCTTGGAAAAAAATAAAAAATTAGAGCGGATCTCTACGAGCGTGTACTTATCATTATACGTAAAAATTAATAAAAATATACGACAACAATGTATTCCCTAAATTCATTTTACTAGACGTTCCTTAGGACGACGCCTGCAGAAACGTAAACTAGTCCTAAATTTTGATGATTTGTTTTCTGGGAGGGGGGGGGGGGGGGGGGGGAACGAGAACCAAACGCAATAGAAATAGTCAAATGTTCGAAATAAAATAAGACTTTTTAGACACGTCGTAGAAAAAGGAGAACCATCGATTTATTGCAAAATCAACGACACGTATACAGAAATCACATTAGATTAGATCGCTTTTAAATTGACAAAAAATGTATGAAATGAACAAAAGAATAAACGTGATGGAATTTGTACAAAAAAATTCATGAATTGAAAATAAGTTAATGAATCGTCAAATTAGATGACTGAAGCTTTTTATGAAACATTCAATGATAAATGTACATGCCTGAATCGAGACTTCGAGATGAGATTCATTCGTTTCATTATAATTTTCGACTTTAGATCGTTTTGGGTAGCGACGAAGGACGGGAAGGAAAAAAAATTCGTTCGCCTACTCGGAATTTTCTTCTCATTGTGTCGACGACAATTTCCATTTCAAATTCGACGCGCCTTATTCGCTTTTCTTTTAAGGTAACGTGAAAGACGTTTAAAAAAGGCACCTTTACAAGCCTACCAAAAAAAAAGTCTACCCGTAAGAATCTCTACCGCTCGATCTCTACCAAAGAAATGTCAACCAACAAAAAAACACTATCAGAGCCTAAAACTACCAAGATTTGTTCACTACCATGGTCATACTCAACCAACGAAGAATTATTAGTGTAATATAACTATATATTACACTGTATATAGATATATACGCTACTAATTCTTCGTTGGTAGAGTATGACCATGGTAGTAAACAAATCTTGGTAGTTTTAGGCTTGGATAGTGTTTTTTTGTTGGTGGACATTTCTTTGGTAGAGATCGCGCGGTAGAGATTCTTACAAGTAGGCTTTTTTTTTGGTAGGGTTGTAAAGGTGCCTTAAAAAAATATGAAAAACGCTCGGTCGGTAAAAATCCTGTAACCAACTTTTCTCCTACGCAGATATTTTGAGCAAATAACGAGAATCACCTCCCGTTCAGTTGAAAAACGAACAGAGTGGTTCTCGTTATTTGCTCGAAATATAATCCGTGTAGGAGAAAAGTTGGTTACGTGATTTGTACCGACCGAGCGTATTTCACATTGCCTTGAACGTCTTTCACATGGTCTTAATACTCAACGAGTCAGAAATTTGTGAATTAAACTTTCACGAACGCGATAGGGGATTAAAAAAAAACACGATATAAAACAAAATAACGACGCAAAGTTACTTGGCTTTGCCACGACCGCGCCCTCGTTTCGTCGTTTTTCCTTCAGTTTTGCTCGTAGAGGCGGCTTTGGTGCTCGTCGTTGCTTTCTTGGCCTAGAAAAAAAAAAATATCGAAAATCAATTCGAAAATAAATGAAGGCCCGGTTTTCCCACCTCCCGATGAATTTTATCGGACGTTTAAAGGTTCACAATCGATGCCGTCAACCATCAGGTAAAATTTACCTGAAGGTGAAACAACGGCTTCTAAATAAAGATAAATTTGGAAATGTGTGACGGTAAAAAATCGAGTTATGAACACAATCGAAAATCTTTGGAAGTTAATAAATAACAAATAAAAAAAGTAACTAGGAACGTTTAAAAGCTTAAAAAATAAAATTGCCAAATTTTTATTTCCGAGTTAGAAATGTTTATTGAAAATGGAATACTTTAAAAATCATAATATGACAATTAAAAAAAATAGTGAAAGTGAATTTAAACAGTGAATTGGAAAATGCAGAAATAATAACGCAGTGTCTAGTCGTCCGGATACCGAAAAAATTTTCCGTTACATTTGAAAAAACTTTTAATATTCCCCACTAGTATGTAATACTATAAATAGTATTTAAGTATAAATAAATTTAAGTATAAATAGTATATAAATAAATATACTAATAATAGTTGAAGGAAACTAAGTATTCCCCGCTGTAGTTATAAATTTTCATTCATTTTTCATCCATCAAAATCCATTGAGAATCGTTTTCCCGGACGAATTATAATGCGATTATTCGTCCAGATATAAATGAAAACTATCATAAATTATATATCCGAATGGATTACGTACAAATTACGTACGAGGGAGTTTCAATATACCATTATACTGTAGAAAAGTTAATTAGAAAAGTTAAATAAAACAATTATAATCGCATTCACGACAAATATCTGGACGAATACCAGTCTTTTATTCGTCCGGTATCAGGACGGCTAGAAACAGCCAAATAATAAATAAACGAAATATGAAATAAAAAGAAATGAATGAAATGTTATACGATAAAAAAGATACCTTGATCATTCTGTCAGTGTCCACATCATCTTGGTACTCATCAGAATCCTCATCTTCGATTTCCCCGTCCATGAAGCCCTCATCCTGCGAGGCTTGATTGCTCTTCTTTTTGGGCCCGACGTTTATCAAATAAGGTGCTGGAGCAGATGATTTGTTATAAGCTCTCGTGAACGCAGCCCTTACCTGCGAATAAGCACAATAAAATTTATTATCTGAGCTTCGACATTATTGTATGAAAATAATGATTATAATTTATAATTAGTATTTCTTCTTTATAAATAATATCGCCTTCAATATCATAAGCAAAAAATGTCAAAACCATGTCAACCGTTCGTTTGGACGTAAAATTTTATTAATGTTGATCGCTGAACCTAAGCTAGGAGATATTTTGAAATTTCAAATTGCTAACCGAGAAATGGTCGACTAAATTGGCAAAAAAATGTATGAATTTTCGTTAAGGTAGATTGATGAATTTAAGCCATCCAAGATGAAAGGCTGTCGATTTTTGTAGTTACTCATAAATACGGGATGTATTGATATTTGCAACTTGAACGTTATTTACCATCGAATTTGGTAGTAATTAATTCGTAAACATCGACTGTTTCCAGGCATTTACTCCTACGAGCATAGAAAAATTGTATGCACGTCAAGACTTATTGAATTTTTACATTCGGTATTTCCAAGATTTCGTAATAAAAAATTGATCACTGTATTCCGCGAATATTTCTGAATATAAAAGTGCTCGGGTTTTTGGACGTTACCGTTAAAAATCAACTGAAAAATAAAAAAAGTATTTGTTATAAAATGATTGAAATTTCTACAGAAATGACACGGGAAGGAGCGTGAGAGCGCTTAGCAACTCCGTATTCGGCATCTGATAGCACATGTTTTCGGACGTGACAGATTGCCAATTTGACTGTGTTTTCCTTTCCTGTTCTCGAATGTTTTTATCGTATTTGATAAATATATAGAATTAATGGTGATAGGTGAACTGGTAAAATCTTTGCCGTTGCGTAATTCCTTTGCGTAAATACACTATATAGGTTGTAAACAAAACTGAGTTTCGGCAAATGACAGTAACGGCTATGACGCGTTTTACAATCCACTACGCTCGTCAAGTTTCAATTATTAAACATTTTTCGAATAATAAAATCACATAAAAATATTCATTCTCCGCTGTTTATATTTCGAAAATGATAATATCATAATTTTAAAGTCAGTTTTACATTTACAAAGTTTGGTCTACAATAGATATTGCAAAGATCACGTAGCCGTCACCGATCTACCTTAACGGGACGGTTATTGGAAGAGCTGTATTGGATTCTGAGAAACGAATTTAAATACTGGATTTAAAAATTTTAAATATCGTTTCTTACAACCGTGTACTAAATTTGAAATAACTCACGATACTCAGATTCTATTGACACAATATGTGAAACTAAATGAAATTTTGAGTTTTGTTGTTGGTACAACATTGTGTTACAAAATTCGGGTTCAGCGATCCAGAATATTTGTCTATAGAATGAATTTGGAATTTCAGGACGAATGAAACGAGACAAATCGATGTGCGCACTATTTCATCAATGCTATAGCGTCACAATTTGATTTCACACGATTTTTTAATTTTAGCATCATTCAAATGGATTTCTTTGAAAAGTGATGCCTGAGGTTTAGTTTTCATTTTGGATTACCAAAGTAGGGAAGTTTTCGTACCACTAAAAAAATTAATGGGCGAAAAAAACTGCACATTTTAAAGATACAGCAAATTTAAAAATAAATGAATATTTTCGAATTTGTTTTCAAAGATGTAAAATTCGGTACCCCAATTTCGCACAGTATTACTTCAATATCAATGAAGTTGACAATAAATATTTGTACTATGGTTAAACAATCGAGAATTGCAAAAAATTTCTAAGTGTACTTAGATATTCAAATTTTCATTTTTGAGAATGCAATGCAAACAACAAACGAGGTAACTTAATTTAGAAAATTTCAAAATCATATATATAAAAAAAATTATTTATTGATAAATTGTTATTTCTCTTTAAAAATTAGACAAACCTTGCTGTCGATAGCTTGCCACGGATCACGTTGGCCTGGCCACAAAGAAACTTCGACGAGGGATTCCAAATCCTCTCTGGAGAAAATAAAAAAAAAAAAAATATATTATACGATTTTCTAAAATATTTGACGAAATATAGAATCATGATTATATGATCATCAGACAATAATTATATAATTAATGAGTAACAATTGTTATATGATCATTACCTAAGTAAATGATAACTATTCATGACCTTAAGGGCTTCGTCGATACCCTCGTTTTCCTGAAGCACCAAAGGACGAAGAATGGCATCTCTGAGTTGTTTCAGATAATCGATATTAATAGATTCTTTACTTGCGCCAGTTGCAAGGCGAGTGTGAACCGTAATTTCTTGTAATAGCCTAAAAATCGATTATTCCAATTAATTAGCTGAACGAATTGCATGAAATGTAACAACCCTAGAACTTATAGGCGGGGTCGATTTCGACCCCAGATGAATATTGAAAAAATGAGGTTTTTGTCGATTTACTGAATTCTTCAGTTTTTAAATGAGTTTTTCGTCAACTTACCTTCCATGAAATTAAATTTATCGCATATCATTCTATTCATTATTAAAAAACAAAGAGATTTATATGGTGGTAAGTCTCTTTATCGTTGTAAAAACGATTTAACCGCCAAAAATATCATGGGGTCGAAAACGATCCCGGTCATGCGTTAGAAAGTAAAAAAAATGGGACATAAGTTCTAGCGTTATTTATATAGAAAATAACTCGGCCAAATTAGATGGCAAAAAAATTTTGTGTATGTATTTAAAATTGGTATTTGCTGAATAAATTATATAAATTAATAAGACGCAAATAAAATATTGATTTTTTTTTTAAATCCATCCGAACGTACCTATCGAATTTTCCGCGTTTCGAGTTCCGTCCGAGCCAAGAGGGGAAGTTCACTTGTGCATTGAGACGGCCAGACATGAGAGAGCCCGGTATTACCGAAGAAAAACATGCCTGAGTGGGCAACAACGACCAGGCTCCATTTCCACGTATGGCATTTTCTATTAAATCTCCCATTGCCAAACTGTCAGCACTGCGTGCTATTCTTATCAACGTTTCTTCCCTGAAAATATTTAAAAAAGATTATTCGCAATATTTATCCTTCATTGACAGTGAACCAACAAAGTTTGGCTTGAGAAGCGCAATTTTTTATTGAAAATTTCGTCAATTTCTCAAAACTTGATGCTTTCAAAGCCTGGTACAAGACAAATAAAAGTCAGACAAAAGAATAAAAATACCATAAAAATGAAAATTCCTTACTTGGGCGCTTCGGGTGTTACAGAGAGATAATTTTCCTGAACAAAGAGGCCGGCGATGTTATAATCGTGGAAGAACAAATCGCTTTTATCGTGTATACTCATATGTTGATGTTCATTAAAGCTGAAGACTTTCCGTATCACGTCCCAAGGCCCGAGCCTCAAATCCTTGTTGGCTTTTTTAGTTTTCGATTCCCCTTCTTCCTCCTTCTCCTTGAGGTTCGAGGAAGCTCCTAGCATAGCCAATTGATTTATTACTTGTCGAACGTCCTGATTTGTCGATTGTATCAATCGGTCTATCTCCTCGGTCGTAACGTTGATGTTTTCTTTATGACACAAGGATTTCATAGCTCCCTAAACAAAAAAAAATGAATATAATCAAAAATCACTTTTTCCATATGAAATGAAAATTCATTACAAAAACAAGAAATTATTTACTCTTATTTGTTCGACCCGGGGCTTTTGGAAGCGTAGATCGAAAGTATAATTCGCGAGGGTTCGCATTTTTGGATGATTGCGATCGTTGCATATACAAATTATCGGAACATCGGAACTTTTTATCAGAGCTATTAATTCTTGGAGACCACCACGATCCTCATTTCCGGCCATACCGTCCACCTCGTCCATCAATAAGACGTGATTCTTGGATAGTTTGTGACTCGTGGTTCCTACACAGTATTTTATGGTTGTTATGTTGAATCATGAATAATCCTTTTTTGATAGCATAATTATCATTTATCATGTCAACTAAATAATCAATTAGATCAAGATTATTTTGGTATTAGCCTCGAAAAACTTCACAATTTTGCTGTTGATGTTATAAATCGATTAAATAAGTACACTTCCGCTCAAAATTTTGGAAGCAACGTTGTCAATAGACACATTTTCATTTAATATCCACACAATAAGTCTTTTCGTATGCTGAACGACATGCTCATTATCGTGAAGTGTTTTGCAAACGAAAAATCAATCAAGTAATAAATAATCTTCTTTACTATTTATGATTGGATTACTTAGATAAAATATTACTTGTTCAACTCGGAGATTTCAGAATTTTTGAATTGCTTTCCGTTTTATTGAAATTTTTTTTCAGATAAAAATAATTTTCGTGGTCTAACAAAAAGAAATCACAACTTCCGAAGATTCGGCAAAATATCCAACGATAGTATAAATGAAGCAGTAATAAAAAATAAAATCAAATAGATAAAAGCATTTTTTAAATTATAAGGAAATTACGGCGATTTTAAACCTGTGAAATATCCCGTTACGGTATTGTTGGATAAAATTCCGGAAACTTCTTCCTTCAAGAGTCTTTTACTCCTTGTATCGGAGGCATTAAATTCGAGAAGATCGAGGCCAAGTTCGGTACAAACAACTTGGGCGGTGGTCGTTTTACCGATTCCTGGTGGACCAGACAAGAGGCACGCTTTGAAGAAACCTCCATCGTCGTTTTTCGCGTATGGATCTGTAAGTTAATTTGATTATTGTTAAAAAAAAAATGTTACTACTTCTTACATTAACCTAAAACTGGATATGATTATTTAATTTTCAAAAAATTTTGCCATCGATATTTTTTGAACGCATATTAATATTGTTTTTAATATATAGATTATTTATTAAATGCTTCATAAAGAATTATGATACATCAGCTGTAGATTTTTTTTGCCCTATGAAAAGTATCCATCGTTTCCATGTCAAAAAATTCCCATTATATGTTTTATTTTTATTGTTCCTGCGTATACCCTTGCGGGTTTTTACGAACCCACCCCTTCACTTTAACCCCACTTTTTTGCCACTTCACTAAGTTCCAAATTCCAATTTTCCTAAGTTCCATGATCCTGAGAGACCCCCCCAAGAGTGTTGCCCACAGCCACTCTCCTATTGCACTACTGTATCGCATTTGTACTAGGGCCAATGGAAACTGTGGAAAACCCGGCATATACAGGCGGCTATATTTTTTTTGAGTTTCAATTGATTAACACCATTATAAACTGAGAAAAACTGCTCCCGTTCAACGATCGATGCGCGAGTCGGTGCATGGCTAAGCGGTCACCCAACGAAATATTGGCCTCGCCTGAAGGTGTTTAACTTTGGAGATCGTCGGAGCCACACACCGACCGCTGTTGATTAAAATTTCCATTATATCTTTCCGCTAGAAAAACATTATTACTATTTTTATGATAATAAATATTGATGTAAATGGAGAAATTGATAGAATTAAATAGTTATTATGCAGTATGTAATTTCAATATTCCATCATAATCTATTACTGTTTGGTAATCAGTGAATTATTTTAACAAATCAACATTTAAACAAAAAAAGATCAAAATTTATACAAAAAGAAAAAATGCAATTTGTTTTCTTTGTTACAGCGATTTTTGTTCTATTAAGTGATTGATATTTTCAACCACCATAAAAGTATCGTAAATAAAAACAGATAAAATTAAAATTCTTACTTGGTCGGCTGACTTTGACGCTTCCGTTTTGATTCTTGTGCCAATTGCTCAACCAGGTGTGAAGTTTTTTCGCATTGCTTTTATCGCCATGCTGGCCAATTATTTTGTTCATAGTTTTTGGCCTGTATTTTTCAACCAAGGCGATTTGTTGAATTTCGGGCTGCAATATAATTTACCCAAATTTATTTTCAAATTGTCGAGTAATAATTTGAAAAAAAAAAAAATCATCATTACAAGACTATCCATTTGTTATCGTAATTTTTGAATGAATACGAATAAAAAACCTACATTTTCATTACTATTCAACTATTTATAGAAATTGATTGTAAAAAAAAAAAAAAATACCTGCGTATTTTCGGCGACTTTCGTGGAATTTTCCGAAGCTGTCGTTACTTCTTTTTTTGAACTTTCGTCTGACAATTCTTGAATTTTAGATGTGCTTGCTTTCTCCTCCTTAGGTGAAGTTTTCGTTTCTTTCAGGGTACAAATTTTTTTCGGACTCGGTCTTCTTTCGACTTTCTCAGGAGATCTCGATCTCTTTCGATTTTTCGGAGTATTTCGGGGCGGAATAGCAACGGTGCTGGATTTACCGGCTGCTGGCCTTGTTTTGATGAGGTCCAAAAGTTCGTCTTCGGATATTTGTTTAGTTCCAAGACTCGCGGCCTTTGGCAGAATAAAACCAGATTATAAGAAACATTTTATCTCAAACATGAGTATGAATAACTTCAAGTAAGACTAAAAATAGCAATAAAAGTGAAAATATAAAAACGAAAAGAAATATAAAAAGATAAAAAACAAAAAAACAAAATAATTCTTTGTACTGGTGAGAATTAATTTTACCTTTTCCAATTTAGAAACCCCCGGTTCGTCACCCACTATCATATAATCCGTTTTTTTCGACAAAGATTTGACTACGCGACCTCCATATTTTTGTATCAATTCTTCTGCTTCTTCACGTTCGAGCGATTCCAAAACGCCCGTAATTATAAATGCGAGACCAGCTAAGCAATTACTGGCGCCCTAGAATCCACAAAAATTCATTTAAATAAATGAATTACCGCGTCGTTATTTCAACTCGGGAATGAACATTTATAATTTCCGAAATATCGTAATATTCTACAACAGTGAAAAATAAATAATTTCTAATGAGTTTTTGCGTTAAGTTTGCTTAACTCTCAAAGTGCACACATGCCTCAAAAGGTCCCAACGGTCGAAAAAGAACGTGGCATTTCTTGACGGTATAAAGTGTGAAGATATAGGTGCGCGGTAAAAAAAGTTCAGTATCCTTAATACGAATTCTCCTCCATCGGAAAACTTAGATACCTAAACCAGTCCAGTGAAATTAGTGATACGCGAAACGAGAGTAAATATAGTGTGCACTTTGAGGGTTAAGGTGGTAGTGTTGCCAAAGCATTTTTCTAATGAATTTTTTTTTTAATTTCGAGGACTCATTTCAAAAGGATTCACCGTTTTATATTCGAGATATTGGAAATCGAAGATTGCAGTTTTACGTGTGTTATGGGGAGCGGTAGCAAATTTCACATTTTACGCAATAACTCCGAAACTTTTTTACAGATTTTTTTTTTGAATTGTCATTTACAAACATATATATAACGAAGTTTGTCAAAAAATTACGAGAATTTTGACTGCTCAGTTTCGGGGATATAGCGATACAAAGTATATGTTATGTGTATTAGATAGGGAAACATTGTTATTTCGGAAACTCTAAACTTTATATTAAACATTTTTCTCGAAAGTTTATATGTTTTTAAATTCCAGTAAGATGTAACAATTACCATTATTAGATTATTATTATTATTATTATTATTATTTATTATTATTAGATTATTAGATTATTTCGAAGATATAGCGATATAAAGTATATGTTATATGTATTAGTTAGGGAAACGTGGTTGTTTCGAAAACTCTAAACTTTATATTAAACGTTTTTCTCGAAAGTTTATATGTTTTTAGATTCCTGTAAAATGTAACAACTACCATTATTAGATTAATCCGCAAGTTATATCCAAGCTTTCGAACATTGACCGGAGAGTTAACTTTTGAACGTGACTGTGGGGAGACAACTACCTTAATGAAAATTAATGTGTCGATGAAGATTAAAAGACGTTATTAATAATAGTATTAAAATTATCACTGACTAAACTGGTTCATATAAAAACATGTGAGTATAATGATTAGTTACGTACATCGGGAATTGGTTTGGAGCCTGGATTTCTAGCTCCGCCCCTGTGCAAATACTTATTGTACAAAACAGCTCGCTGTTTCTTTTTCTCAATACGTTCTTCATAAACGTCACCGGCATCCGTGTCTTTTTCCTTCTTTTTAGGTTCGTGTTTTTCAAAAACTATGTCCGTCGTTTTCTTCGAGGTTTTACGATTTTCAAACTTTAGTTTGTTTTCATTGGTTGCAATTTTCGTGGATTTCGATTCGTTCGAATCTTTGTGCGGTGAGGCTTTTTTCGACTCTTCAATTGTATTGCTCGTGCTATCGTTCTTTCGCTCACTGCTTGCACCTAATAAGAATACACTTATTCTGATTTCGAATGGTTTATGTGTAGATATTATTTTTTAATACTTGGCGTCGAGCCACTACCGTGGCTATTGATATTTAATTTAGAAAAATTATAATTAATAGGAAAAATTTCAATATTGAGATGAATATTTCAAATGCAATATGTAAAAAAAAAAGAATGAAGAATCTTTATTTGCAAGTTGTACCGTTGTCTCGCCGCGCTTTTTTCGTTTGCACATCTTCCTCAGGTGGATTGACTTGCTCTCTTTTTCCATGGGACTTGACATTGTTCGATTCCGTTTTCAAAAACTCTGTTTCTATCTTTGAGGTATCCAATTGGCTCAGAGTTTTTTCAAAATCGTCATCCTCGTGAAATTCGGCTTCCTGCGATTTAATTTAATTTTTTTATTTTCATTTTTAATTCATTTACGGGCAGGGCCCATTTATACGTTGTACGGAAACCGTACAACAGAATATAGGTGGATCCGTATGATCAGCGCGCAGTACAAAATGATATATAATTTAAAAATATAATATAATGTGAAAAAGATAAAAATAAAAGTGACAACGTGATAATGATTTTTAAATGTAACTTCATTGATATACAAGCCCGTTTAGTACCTTTTAATATTTTTTTATGATACCTGCCTCGAAAGTTTCATTTTCGATCCATGTGTAGCGTTCGGAAAGTATCTTATTTCTTAACGATTCGTCTTTCGTCTTACTTTACCGCACTGATTACCGAAAAAGCTTTCTTTTCCTCCCGATAGATAGTTTTCGTAACAAATTTCACATGAGACAAAACGTCAATTGAACATTATTTCAATTGATTTTTGAATCTCATATCAAACTTTCGAAGCAGGTATTATAAAAAAAATGGTATGCAAAAAGTGTGGAAAACAATGTATGCAATCACACGTATGCCGCATTCGCCTCGACTTATGATGCATATTCGCGCACGTACTCGTCCGAATATGCATCACAAGCTTTCGGCTTGTGCAACCACTTCACGCGCGATGTATTCATCGTTTTCCGCACTCGCTACATAAAATACTATTATTTGTTTTATAGGGAATTGAGTTTTTTGTAATCTTATTTTTTAAACGTTTCTTCCCATTGATATTGGGTTGGCAACTAAGTCTTGACTCACTTTTTTTTAATCTCCCTTTTTTATTTTAGAATATTCTAGAAAGTTTCCATAACTGGCAACTGCGGGAATGTTCTAGAAGCTTTCGCACGGTGGGTATAAAAGCCCGGCTGCGGACGTCTGCGGGAGTCTAATTCTCGACATAGATGAGCGCGCTATTCGAGGTGTAATATATTACGAGTTTCGGCGTGGCAGCAGTACGGGGCAGGCAACCACCAATATCAACGTTGCTCTCGGAGAGACCATCGTAACAAAATCGACAGTGAGCTGCTGGTTCCGTCGCTTCGCTTTCGGAGATACCAGCCTGGAAGATCGAGGCGCTCCGGTCGACCTATTGAATTGGAAGACCGACGCCATATCAAAAGAGCTGAAGATGCACCCAAATGTTACCACTCGGGAATTGGCGCAGGCACTCGGCTATAATCATACAGCGATCGAGAACCGGCTGCATACACTCGGCTATCGGCGAGTGCTGGCGAGATGGACACCTCATCAGTTGAACGATGCCAATCGGGCTGCCTGAGTGTTCATCTGCCAGTCGTTGCTCCTGCAGCCAAAACGCAAGCAATTTCTTGGCAGTTTGGTGACTGGAGACGAGAGTTACATCCTCTACAAAAACAATGAACGGAAGGCCTATTGGCTGCCCTGCGAAATAGAACCGCCAGCTCGACCCAGGACCAACGGACCAGAGACCCACGGACGAAAGGATTTGCTGTGTTGCTGGTGGGATGCACGCGGAATGATATATTACGAACTACTCCCTGGACAACAGACGGTGACCGCCAACGTATATGTCGAGCAGCTTCGCAAATTGGCTGCTGCAATGCGAGCAAAGAGGAGAAGAGTGACAAAGGTGCACGACAACGTTCGGCCCCACGTTACTTCAATCACCCGCCAGCTACTGGAAGAGTTTGGTTGGACCACGGTTCTACACCCGCCGTATTCCCCGAACTTGGCACCTTCGGATTATCACCTGTTCCGAGGCCTTAAAACTTTCCTGCGTGATCGACGCTTCAGAGACTTCGACCATGTCGAAAACGCAATCTCGGAATTTTTCGAGCAGCAACCCGCTGAGGTTTGGGAGCGCGGCATTCAGTCCTTGCCCATTAGATGGACGCAAGTTATAGACACGGCTGGTGATTATATTGTAGATTGACATGTTTAAATAAAGAACAAAATCATAAATATATCTATGTATCTGAAGTGAGTCAGAATTTAGTTGCCAATCCAATATACAGTGGCGTGCAAAAGTTTCGGGCCACCCTATTTTTTCCAGTTAATTGATAAAATATTTTATTTCTCCACTCGTTCATTGTTCAAAATATTCAAGAGAGCTAGAATGAAGGTAACAACGTCGTATATTATATTTAATTATGGCGTATTTTTCGTGTACTACGTGGAATGACTTTGGTCGGTGTGCAAAAGTATCGGGCCACTATATCGCTGCGGCTTTGTACGCACGGTTTGTTTACATTTTTGTCCTCATTAGTTTCAAAACATGTCCTACAATGGAAAATCAGTCTCCTTTCTGCCACAATGTCGAAACATACGAATATTCAGCTTCGTGAAATCGTGTTAAAACTTTCGTTAGAAGGAAAAAGTTCTCGTGATGTTGCGGAGACTTTATCTATTGGCAAAAGTACCGTTAATCGTATTATTACTAAATATAAATTAACAAACTCACTGTGTGACAAAAATCGGAGCGGTAGATCGGGAAAAACTTTGAATCGCGTCGACAAAATTATAAAAAGAAAGCGCATTGTAGATTCACGAAAAAGTGCTGCAGATGTTTCCCGGGAATTGCGAAGTGAAAATCTAGCTGATGTTAGTCGGAGTACGGTATCTCGACGTCTCAAAGCTGCGGGGCTGATTGGACGTGTTGATGTAAAAAAACCATTGATTAGCAAAAAGAATAAGAAGGCTAGATTAGACTTTGCGAAAAAAATATCTGCGCTAGACGGTATCAGATTGGCGGAAAGTACTTTTTTCCGATGAATCGAAATTTTAATTATTCGGAAGTGATGATCGGAAGTACGTAAGACGTCCAGCAGGTACCGGATATAATGTAAGGTACCAAATTCCTACCGTAAAACACGGTGGCGGAAACATTAAAGTTTGGGGAGCATTATCTGATGACGGCCTTGGTCCGACGGTGGAAATTCGTGGCAAAATGGACGCTGCAATGTACATGGACATACTACAAGATCACATGTTCCCATTTGCAATGAAAAATTTGCCGCGTGGTTGGGTTTTTCAACACGATAATGATCCGAAACACGCTTCGCGTCTTGTTAAAAATTTTCTTCAAAGCCGTTAAGTCCGCTTTCTTGACTGGCCATCGCAGTCACCGGATTTAAATCCTATTGAACACCTGTGGCAAGACCTCAAGCATCGTATTGGAACGAAAAATTATTCCAACAAAACGGAATTGTGGAACCATTTGCGAAGTGAATGGGAGAAACTGCCACAAGAACGAATCAAACAACTAATTGGGTCTGTGCCTCGTCGGTGCGCTGCAGTCATCGCTGCTAAGGGCACGACAACAAAGTATTGAGTCGAGTGGAGAAGACCAAGACATGCTTCCTTATTTTTCAAGTTTTTTATTATTTTTTTCATACCCAAAAGTACGCGGCCCAATACTTTTGCACAGCCAGTCATAAAAAATTGTTGAACAATTATTGATTTAAGATCGATATCAATGTATATAACCTATTGCTTCTAAATATAAGTGATTACATGTTATCATTACTCGTTTGTTTTTTTCCCACCACCATATTTCTGTTCAATGTGCATAAAAAACAGGGTGGCCCGAAACTTTTGCGCGCCACTCTATCTCGGAAAGAGTCAAATTTGGTTGTGTTTTGTTACTAGTTTTCTGATCCTGAGAGTTGCAGCAAATATTAAAAAATCCAACTAATTATAATATTTTACAATATGGCAAAAGCAAAACAACCTTGAAACCCGTGTCTATTTATATCTTGTATAGAAAAACGATAACATGAAAAAATTTGCATGAAACTAGATGCATTCGGGTTTTGGCATACAAAAGTATCCACACGAAATGCCTTAATTATTATTTTAAACTGTATATTATGGTATATGTAAATATTTTTTAACTTTTTTATTTCTATTTTTGTTTCTCTAATTCCAATAAACTCTTTCGTTTCAATTTTGTTACTTTTTTTTTCAGTACACTCTGTTTAAAAAATTCGAAGTTGCCTATCCTCTACTGTGCTTTTTGAATTTTCTAATGCGCACCTATTTTGTTTCTGTACTTGATGAAAACTGATGAAAAAAAAATTGAAGCATCGAACATTTTGTCAGGCAACGCATGAAACATTTTGGCAGTTGTGCAATAAAGAAAAATTGTATTACTGAACCCCAAGAATACCCCCAGTCCAAAATTTTGTATTAGCCCAAATAATTTTTTTTTTGAAAATATAGAGTGCACATTAGGGTGATTCAAATAAAATCAAAAATCTTAGACCAAATACATATTGTTCAAGGCACTGTTTGTTTAGTTGTTCCATTTAAAAAAATTAATAACATGTTTTTACTCAGAAAATTCAAAAGATTTCAAAAAGTCGCTCGGTCAACCTCCAATTTTTTTTCCATATCCCAAATTTTAGTAGAATTTCTTTTTTCATCCAGTACTAACATCTTTTGTTGCAACACCAGAAAATTGGCATATCTATACTGTTTTTCAGTCAGAATCGAAAAAGGAAAAAAAATATTTTTTCGAGTACTCAAATTTCGGTAGAATTACTATTTCATCAAATACTAATATTTTTTTATGCAACATCAAAAAATCGAAATTTCTATTTCATGATTTTCAGCCAAAGTTGGAAAAAATATTAAAAAGTTGAGCGACCTCTAAAAATTTTTTTGAGAGCCCAAATTTCGGAAGAATTACTTTTTTATCATGCACCAGCAATCCTGCACAAATGAAAAAAAAAACATCGATTTTATTTGAATCACCCTAGTGCACATAAATTTAGCCTGTACAGATGTCATTTTCAGAGTTTGGTCTTCGAGTTAAAAAAATCTGAATAGACCATTTTATGGAAACCATATCAGTCGCAAGTTGTTAACTTTTCAGACCCAATGTATGCAAATAGGCAGCAAAAAATGTGTACTCTCAGGGTTAAAGTAACCCCAAAGCAACATACCTTTTTAAGAAGATTTTTGGCAATGGGATTTGGATTGACCCTTTTGACAGTTTGTTTGCCAAAAAAATCAGAGGGCAAAACTTTTTTTGGTGTTTCTTTCTTTTTGTCCTTTGCGGGTGAGTTCTTTTTAACATGTTTTTTGGGAGCTTCATCCTCGGAGTCGCTCAAAATGGCAGCTTTTTTCGATTTTTTAGAAACCTAAAATATAAAAATTCAAGTTGTAAATAATCGATAAACAATAAAAACACGATTCGAGAAACGTCCATTTTTCAGACGTACTTTGGCATTTTTGCTCGACGTTTTCGGCTCTTTTTCATCTTCATCGGACGATAGAATCAAGTTATTTTTTGCTTTGGGCTTTTTTGGATCGGCCGAGCCTCGAGACGACACTTTAAAATACGATTTTATGTCCTAAGAAATAAAAAAAACACGAGAGCAAACAACAAAAGCGTGAGAAAAAATATTTAGCAGAAAAAAATTCATGATTTCACGTTGATCACAAACCCAAACATAACCTACCCTCTGCATTTTTTGCGACGTTAAACGAAGCAGGAACAACTCTGAATTTTCAGTACGAAACGCGGTAACGAAAATTGAATTATTATTCTTACTGACACGTAACACAAACGATTAATTCAATAATAAAATGCGTCAATGACAACATCGACATTAATTCCACTCAATCGGGCACTATCCCGCGTAAAATATACTACGACACTGTTTGAATTTTGCGAGTCGAATTATATTTTTCACGCAACGTACAGTCTCTGTCAAAACATTTCATTCAAAAACTTAGTTTGTTCGGAACACCTGAAGGGGGCAGGAAAATTGGATTTTTCAGGTTATGTCGAAATGACCGAAATTGCCATGATCGCGTTGAAGAAAAACATGCCTCTTAATGTAAATAAAAGATTGGTCGATGTTAAAACGCTTGATACGGCATGACAATATTTCAGGATTTTTGGTGCGACGTGCAAGTGTGTATCAAGTTGTGAATCGTGCGAGAAGTGTGAATAATTTTTATTTATTAAACTAGTGAATTATCCGGAGCCGGCTACTTCTAACCTCAAAATGGTCAAAGAACAGTACAGGGAAACTGACGTTGCACGAAAAATGTATGTAAATATTCTGTTATTCAATTTTTCTTTTTAAATTACTCTATTAACGACACTTTAATAATTAATTAAATTCCTGAAAATTCTGTTAGACGGGTTCATTCAAGTCAAAATCATTTCCTAACCTCAAAACTTGATCCCCTTGATGTTCCAATTTCTTATAAAACCTTTCTCGATAAAATATGTTTTTAAACGAAATTACTCGTAAAATGAAGCGTCGAAACTGGATTTAATTATTGAATTAAATAAGTTCCTGCGTTGTGCGTTTTTTTTTTCAAGATTTTGAGGGTACTTAACCTCAAAATTCGCTCTTTTTCCGATTTCTTATCGACTTTGCGTTATTTTTGTAACGTTTTTCAACACTGTTGTCGTTAAATCAGCAATCGACTTGTTTTAGCTCCCATGTTTCGTTCGGAGTTGACAGTCGCCACAACATGGAGCGGCAGGCTCATATTCATGTTGTAGCAAAAAATTTGTACAGCCAGGATAGCCAACACACTCCGGTCCAATTTGGAGTTCTCGACAAACGAATGGTAAGGAGAGCCGAATAAAATCAAATATTAATTAGGTTAATTAAATATTAATCAATAATGCACATTGTTCGTATACAGAAGTAATTGTATTTTGAAAAGTATTGTAAAAATGATAATAACAAGGGAACAACTCAAAATTCTTGAGATTATTATTGAGAGAAATCCAAAGTATAATGACAAAAAAATGGAAATTTCTGTGTTTTATAGGAAATTTTTCCTAAAGTAACTAGCAAATTATAAGGAGGAACTTGAATTTTGTAGAACATTACAAAAGTGTAATTATTGCAATTATTTTTCTAAGCTCCAATAAAACATTCATTTTGAAACTTTCGGAGTGTTTTATCACATATTTCAATGTAAGAAAACAATTTTCTTAATGCAAAAATATTGATTTTACTACGATATATTCCAAAATGTTTAAACTACTACGAGCCTACGGCTGTTCATTGGTGAACAACTATGTAGCATATGTATTTTCGTACGAAACAAAAAAATCCAAAGAATTTCTGATTTTTTATATAATTGCCTTCTACATGACCCTGAAAATTTCTTTAAACATCACAAATTAAATAAATTGTGCAATTTTGAAAAAAAAAAATTACGTTTTTTGTGAAAAATGTATAACTTCATTGTTCAAAAAAATTTTTAAATTCAATTTCTCAGAAAAATTACTTAGATTTACATAGAAAGTAATTTATAAAAATTAAGAAATTTCTAGAATTTTTTGTTTCAAATAAAAATTCACCTCAAAATATTTGAAAAGATTTGCTTTATTAGAGGCAACAAAAAAAAATCGCACATATCAAGCTTTGTAATTCAGCATCCCTCTTTCATGACTAGTAAAATATCCTAAGCGTCAATTGAAAAATTGTGTGGTAAAAGTGAAACTTTAGTGTACAATCCATTACTTAATAGTACACAATCTTAAGGATGGAACATCATAGTCTTGATAAAAATTTCAATATATGTTTGAAAATTTGTGTTGGTCGTCACATCAATTTTCTTTTCCAACATGATAAAAATTTGCTTGGAATTGTTTCATTTACCACTTTCATGTTAGTGGAATTTTATGACATCCTCTATCAGTTTTATACCGTACATAGTAACATTTATAATCATGGTTAGTTATAAATAAAATTTGTCCACTTCGTCCTACATTCAAGTGTACCATAATAATTCTTGCCACGAATCTTACATTAGGGTATGAGTTACTAGAAAATTCTTATGGTATTCAAATTTGCATCACTGGAACACAACGAAAAATATTTATTGGTTCATCAATTTTTCAAATTTTTAAGATTGTCAAAGTTTTTAATTTTGAGGTCCCAAAAAACAATGTCTAATTTTGGTTGTCTAATACTGCAAATGAATATTGAGCTTTACTAGAGAAAAAGAATATATTCCGTTGCATTCTAACGATGCAAACATAAACATTGTAAATTCTTTGCATGCATGTTAAATAATTGAAATTGAAATACTAACAAAAATATATAAGTTTCAATTAAATAAAAATAAAAAACAAAAGTTGCTTCTACATCAATTGATTGAAATTCGAATATACATTACGTTGAAATATAATATTAGCCCGTAAAAATTTACATTCTAATGGCATCATCCTGTTTTTTTTTTCTTTTTTCATTAATGTCTCAAAAACATCAATTTTTCAATGCAGGGAACTTGTTCCAATGCAAGTCCTTGTGGAACATGTGGGAAATCTCTGAGCGAGTGTATCGGTCATTACGGTTACATAGATCTGGAATTACCAGTTTTCCACGTTGGATATTTTCGATCGGTAATCGGAATTTTGCAAACAATTTGCAAGGTATGAAGTCTCTTTTTTTCTTATCTTTCCTGTAAAAGAATTAATAAGAACATAATTTTTCAAAATATTATAATTTATTACAGAAATGTTCACACGTTATGCTTCCGCCAGTCGAGAAAAAAGCTTTCCTGACTCGTGTACTGAATCCAAATTTGGGATATTTGAGTAGAAAAGCATTGCGAAAGCGAATTCTCGAAAGAGCTAAAAAGACAACAACCTGCCAAAACTGTGGTGAGATTAATGGTACCGTCAAAAAAGCTGGATTACTTAAAATCGTTCATGAAAAATACAAATCCAAGAAAAAAAGCGATCCCATTGTACAAGAAAAATTGGCAGAGTATAACAATGTCATGGAAGAGAACAAAGAATTGGATAGTATTTTGCAAAGCGGATTGGTGCACGTTCTTAATCCACTTGAGGTAAACAGGGAACATTTGGAAATAGAAAACAATGTTACCTTAAATAATAATAAAAAAAATACTTTTAATTTTTTTATATTTTCGTGGGATCAAATTGAATCGTAATTTGTAATTTTTTTTATCAATTCAAAACAAGTGCCACAAAAATGATTATGAAATCATTATTTTATAGTAATTTTAAAATAATTATTTTATAGTAATCGTATTTGAAAAATCAGTATGTTCAATGTAAAAAACAAGTTATCGCAAAATTAATTAAAACATTTTTTTCACCATTTCAACCACTAACAAGGGGGCATTCCCTACTCGTCATCACTGATTTCGCTCAAATTTATAGGACATGCAGGGCATGGCTAGAAATGAAAGTACCCGAAGTGGGAACTCCAAATGGCCAAGCGTTTAGAAAATAAAAATATTGACGCAGCTCTCGCACCGTATAAGCCATTTACGTTAATATCTTTGCCAAGCAGCGGTTGGCGTAGCGGTAAGAGCTCGGACTAGTAGTTCGATGGTCGTGGGTTCGACTCCCCGTGTGGAGACTTTTCTATCTTTTTCTCAATTTTTATATTATTCATTTTTCAATTAAGCAAAGAGGTGAATGATTTCTTTTATTTATTTATTTATACGCAAAAGACATAGAAAAGGTAAAAAATTGGGATTTCGGACTTTTCAACAAGGGATTGTAATTAAAACGCATACGAAAAGACTTTGTACATGAAAATTCAAAACTTTATTCATTGACATTCGATGATTTACGCGACTCCAAATTTTCCACGCGACCTTCAGGAGAAAACGAATCTTACAATTATTGTGAAACGACTATTCACGTTTATGGCACATTCCCCAAGGAGGGGAAATATCCAATAAAGGAGAAAGAAGAAGAATTCCTGTTTGAACACGTCGGGAAAGTTCGCAACTCCAAATTTCTACGATTATGCGCTCATTAAAAAATGACGTCCTATATGCCTTTTGCGTATAAATAAATAAATAAAATAAATTATTTACCTCTTTGCTTAATTGGAAAATGAATAATATAAAAATTGAGAAAAAGATAGAAAAAGTCTCCACACGGGGAGTCGAACCCACGACCAACGAATTACTAGTCCGAGCTCTTACCGCTACGCCAACCGCTGCTTGGCAAACATGCTAACGTAAATGGCTTATACGGTGCGAGAGCTGCGTCAACATTTTTATTTTCTAAACGCTTGGCCATCTGGAGTTTCCACTTCGGGTACTTTCATTTCTAGCCAAGCCCTGCATGTCCTATAAATTTGAGCGAAATCGGTGATGACGAGTAGGGAATGCCCCCTTGTAAGCTTTACAAATTTTTTTTATTTATTATAAAAATAAACTAATTTACTAATAATTAATAGAAATAAATTACTGGACCGCATGGGTTAGCAAAATTGTTCGAGATTTTATTCTTATTCACAACAATAAAAATTCTGCTTCTAAAAAAAATATTATGCAAAAATAGTTTGCGAAATAATTAAAAATGCTTTTGGAAATTTAAAGTAGTTTTTTTTAGATGCAAAGTATTTTGGGACATACTATAAAAAGTGAATTACTGCGAAAAGAAACTACGAACATTTGTCGTCTACTCAAAAATGAAAAATATCTGAGCGATAGCAAAAAATTTATCGATAAATTATTTGGAAATCACTTTCAATATTTCAATATTATAAAATTGTTATTTTTATGTTTTTTTGTTTTCTTTTCACACATGTTTTTAATTTTTCAACACACCTATTACATTTCCGAAGATTAACCAAAAAACAAAGCGCTCGTGTCTGGCAAAATGAAAAATCCCCATGAAAATCCGATTAATTAAAAAAATTAGACAGTAAAACATTAAAATATTAAAAAAAAAAACAATTTAAAAATGTCCATTTTATGAAATTCTTCTTTTTCTCAGGTTCAAGGAATTTTGGAACGTATTCCAATCCCGGACATTCCACTTTTGCTGATGAATCCAAACTGCGGTCTGCCAAAAGACCTCATTTTAACAAGAATTCCTGTGCCTCCAATTTGCATCAGGCCAAGCGTTATTTCAGATTTGAAAGCAGGCACTAACGAGGACAATCTGACAATGAAACTTTCCGAGATCGTGTTTATAAACGACGTTATCCAAAAGCACAGGCAGAGCGGGGCAAAAGTACAAATGTACAACGAGGATTGGGAGTTTTTGCAGTTACACTGCGCTCTTTACATAAATAGCGAAATGTCTGGTATTCCACCAAACATGCAACCGAAAAAGTCAGGCCGTGGTTTGGTGCAGCGTTTGAAGGGTAAACAAGGTCGTTTCCGTGGAAATTTGTCGGGAAAGCGTGTAGATTTTTCCAGTAGAACTGTTATATCACCGGATCCAAATCTTCGAATCGAGCAGGTAGGAGTGCCGATTCACGTGGCAAAAATTCTCACATATCCGGAGCGAGTTAATCCCTCAAACATAGAATTGATGAGAAGTCTCATTCGGAACGGGCCGGAGGTTCATCCAGGAGCGAATTTTGTCCAGCAAGGAAAAACACAATTTAAAAAGTTTTTGCGTTATGGAAATCGACAAAAAATCGCCCAAGATTTACAATACGGAGACATCGTCGAACGTCACTTGAGAGACGACGACGTGGTCCTGTTCAATCGGCAGCCGTCCCTCCACAAATTGAGTATCATGGCACATAAAGCAAAAGTTCTCGAGCATCGAACATTTCGTTTCAACGAATGCGTTTGTACACCGTACAATGCTGATTTCGACGGTGACGAGATGAATTTACATTTGCCGCAGACGGAGGAAGCTCGTGCCGAGGCATTGGTTCTTATGGGGGTGAATATATTAAATTTTTTTTTGAGGGAACAAGATTAAAAATTAATCAATTTCTTGAATGATAAATGCATAAAATATGATCTTATCAAAGATTAAAGAATATTTTCATTTAAAATGCGAAAGAGTATGGTGCCCAATATTCACAAGACGCGTTTTCATAAATAAACTTTTACGTTCAATTTACGTTTTAATTTTTATAGTAAATTCAAGTTTGCGTGAAATTCATTTCAAATTTGTGTTGTGGAATTTCCTATAAACGTAAATTTGCTGTAAATTTGTGACTTAAAATTTGTCGATTTGTGTTATAGAACAAATCGAATTTGGTAACGCCGAGAAACGGTGAGCTTTTGATCGCTGCTACCCAGGATTTTATCACGGGCGGTTACCTCTTGACGCAAAAGGACACGTTTCTCAATAAATCGCAGGCTTGCCAATTAGCCAGTTGCTTATTGGCAGGTGCGGATGCAGGAATGTGCATCGATCTGCCGCCACCAGCCATTTTAAAACCCGTATTATTGTGGACAGGAAAACAGATATTCAGTTTGATATTGCGCCCAAATAATAGTTGTCATATAAAGGCGAATTTGAAAACGAAAGGGAAGGCGTATTCGCGCGATGAGGAATTATGTTTCAACGATTCTTGTGCGTATATTTGTAGTTATTTTCTCTTTCTCTTTTCATATTAACTTGAAAACGTTTTATTTTTGTAATTTTAAACAGGGTGTCACCACCATTGAAGGCCTCTTTGGTAAACTTAAGTTCAGGTACCAATTCCAAGTGGAAAATTCTTGTAATATTTTTTTTTCATTGTGGTGCCTCCTGATGAATTATTAAAGATCAAAGTTGAAGAATTCACGTTCTTTTATTGCATATACCACCAAAACGGGTGCAGATAGAGCAAAAGTCCATGGAACCAGTATTGTATAACATAAAATTTCCCATAAAAAACCGCGAACAATACTTTTCTACCTTCAGTAGTTTAGTTCTGAGAGCGGAATAAAACAATACCTTGAAATCGTCGCTTTACTTCAATCTACTCTGGGGATTAAACAGAAGATTAAATAGTGTTGTGAAGGGATTTTTTCTATAAGAAATTTTATGCTCTACAAGATCGGTCCTATGGTTTGTTGCTCTATCTTCAACCGTTTCAGCAGTATGCACGATAAAATAATGCGTATCTTCCAACTTTAATAATTAATATCTGTCCAAGAGGGGATTTGATTGAATAGCATTGTCAGACTTTTCGATTCAGAATTCAGTCTTGAACTTGAACTTACAAGGAAGACCATTTGTGGTAAGACACGCTGTATTTAGGATGATTCATAAAAAGTTAGTCACTCGGAAACACCTGTAAATATTCATTTTAGACGAAAAAGTCAGAGGCAAAATTTGAATGGTTTGTCAATGTCTACATTTTGGTAGCGTTAAATTTTTTTTCAAGTGAAGGTATCAACCTGATTACAAGGTCACGTCTATTTTTTTGAATGGAAATCCCCATTTTTTATTGGTCACAAATGTAGAGCTCTAAAAAAGAAAACCAATAACCTATCACATCATGACCTTGGGATGACCATCAAATACGAAAAAATGGCAAAACGAGAATTATAGCAAAGCAAGCATAAGAGGTGGTGGTTTCATGGACTTGCTCAAAACATTGTCCATTAATCACGATCCATTTGGGGATACGATTTCTTGCCTTTTTTGCTTTTTCTTGCTTGCCTTGCTTTAATTCTAGTTGTGCAAATTTTTTCATATTACAAGGTCATCCCAAGGTTAATATGTGATAAGTCATTGGTTTTGTTTTTTTGCTCTATATTTGGGGCTAATAAAAAATGAGGTTACCCTTTAAAAAAGTGGAGGTTACCTTGAAATCAGGTTGATACTTCCACCCGAAAAAAATCTATCGCTACCAAAATGTAGATATTGCTAAAATATTTACATTGGGCCACTGACTTTCTCGTCTAAAATAAATATTTATAGGTGTTTTTGAGTGACTAACTTCCAGTGAATCATCTTGTATATTGTAAAAAGAAAAGCCTGAAAACCGTTATATTCGAGTATATAAGAGTGCGGCAGGGCTCGCTTTGATTTTTTTAAATACTTGACATCGAGCCGCTACCGCGGCTTTTGATTATTTGATCTATGAAATTGAAAATATAATTGCATGTATTTAATTCAATGTTTAGTCAATTTGAATCGATTATTGAATTAAGCAATGAATAATTTAGTTGATTATTAGATTCGATAATTTTATGGTTCCTAGAATTTGGTTGAAATTTGCATAATATAAAGTAAAATAAATAACAATTCGTTCTAAGAAGCGATGAAAAATTCAAATAAACGGAATGTCATTTAATTAAATACGAATCAAATAATCGATCAATATTGTTCGTGCACCGTTTTACTGAATGACTTTAATATTATTTTCTGTTATTCATATTTAAATAACTGTTATTATTTATTAGTCGTGGTTATACGAAATTCCGAATTGATTGCTGGTTCGATGGACAAATCGACGTTGGGCTCGGGCTCGAAACAAAATATTTTTTACGTATTGCTCCGGGATTGGGGTGAGGATGCATCCACAACGGCCATGTGGCGTTTAGCAAGAATAGCGAGTTATTTCCTTATGAATCGAGGATTTTCCATCGGGATTGGCGACGTAACACCCGGTCAAGGACTTTTACGTGCCAAGCACGAACTCCTCGATGCCGGGTAATTCATGCCAATTTGTTAATAGAAGTTTTTATTAATTTGAGAAATCTTAATCTTCTGTTAATTTATTAGAAATTTTTTATTCACGTTGAAATTTGTAATTATAATTTTTTATATTTAATTATTATTTTGTATAATTAATGATAGGTCATAGTTATTGGTTTCTAGTAGAGCTAATGATTTTGTATAATTTAGCTACGCAAAGTGTAAGGAATACATAAGGCAACAGGAGGAAGGACGATTGGTCCTGCAGCCTGGATGCTCGGAAGAGGAAACCCTCGAAACGATGATACTCAAAGAATTGTCGGTGATTCGTGATCACGCTGGTAAAGCTTGCCTCAAAGAACTTCATCCTAGCAACAGTCCCCTCGTAATGGCGCTGTCCGGAAGCAAAGGAAGTTTTATCAACATATCGCAGATGATTGGTAATTATCTCACCAACATTTTCCCTAAAATTAATTGCACTAGTATTTGATTATGAATAAATGAATTTAAAGCGATTTGCTTGGTTGTATTAATGAATGAAACAGAAAAACGCCAACCGAATTCCGATGGATATTTGAAAATATGTTAAATCGTGTCGTTGTTTCATAACTGAATCAAGTTTATTGGAAATAAATGCAAGAATTTTTTTTTCACAACTAAAATGTATTTTTCAATCGAAAACCGAGCGTGATTTCATAGTACAATTATTGAACTTAATATATAATTTTTTTGTCAAGACATATTTAAAAATTGACGAGGTACAGCAATTCTCCAAAAAGTTTTTTTTTTGCGGTGACCACGATAACTTGAGAACGCTTTAACTGAAACATACGAAAAAAAAAATAATTCTGTTAGAAGACATCAAAATCTGCTGATTGAACGAAGGATTTTTCGAAATTCCGATTTTTACCAAAATGGCAGTGGTTTTAATGAAAAATCACTTTTTTCGTTTTATAACATTCTCGTTTTTCCTTAATAAAACAGCAAGTTTTCATAGAAAAGAAATCCTTTATTCATTCAGCAGACTTCCATGTGTAGAATGAGCCCTAAAAATTTGAAGTCGATCGGTGAAATACTTTTTGAGATATCGTGGTCACCGTAAAAAAAAAAAAACTTTCGGAGAATAGCTGTGCCTCGTCAATTTTTACTTACATCTAGGCGAAAAAAAATTATATATTAAGCTCAATAATTATACTATGAAATAACGCTCTGTTTCCGATTGAAAAATGCATTTTAGTTATGAAAAAAAATCTTGAATTTCGTCTATGACAACTACATATAACCCTTTAAAACTTTTATTTTAACGTTTTGTTAAGTAGGCACGAAATTCCAAAAAATAGTTGAGAAAACATTAAATTTCGGGTTTTCTTCATAGCTTGCGTGGGTCAACAAGCTATAAGCGGTCATCGTGTGCCAAATGGCTTTGAGGATCGCGCTTTACCGCATTTCGATCGACACTCGAAAATCCCGGCAGCTAAGGGTTTCGTTGAGAATTCCTTCTATTCAGGGCTCACACCGACCGAATTTTTCTTCCATACAATGGGTGGTCGCGAGGGTTTGGTCGACACAGCGGTAAAAACGGCTGAGACCGGTTACATGCAGCGAAGATTAGTCAAAAGTTTGGAGGATTTGTGTTTGCATTATGACATGACAGTGAGAAATTCAGTGGGTGATATCGTGCAAATTTTGTATGGTGGCGATGCCCTCGATCCGACTTACATGGAAGGTGAACATTTAAAAAAAATTTTCATAATCAAAAATTTCGAATGAAAATTTTTTCAAATTCATTTGAGACGTGACAACATTTTTTTTTCAAAATATACACTTAAATTGAAAATTAAAATACTCAAGGAATGATGAAATTGATATCTTCTTCATAAATATAGGCACAGAATAATGTTAAAAAAATTGAATGGGAAGTGCAAAAATATTTTTTTGAACCTAGATATAGAATAGAATAAACAAACAGACTGGTAATTCTCGAAAGCAAATATTTATAAAGCAAACGAAAAACAGACAATGAAAATTAGGTAATGTATCTTTTTTTTATAAATAGGCAAAGATTGTCCCGTCGATTATAAACGAGTTTTGGATCACGTTCGCGCAAAATCGCCCTACAAAGAGGAGGAACCGCTGGATGGACAAGACGTCGTGAAAGCAACAATGGAATTGTTGAATGGTGATGAATATTCGTGTCTGAGCGACGAGTTCAAGCAAGAATTGGCGTAAGCAAAAAATAACAAATTAATAAAATTAGAGTTGAAAAATGAACTTGTAAATAATAAAAAGTCACAAAGTAAAATTAAATAAGATAAGAAATGGTTCGAAAAATTTAACTTCATGAAAAACGCCGTGCTCAGGGAAGTGTAAACATTCTCATGACCTTTAGAAAGGTGTAAAAACTCAAAAATCGGGTTTTTAACCTTTTTAACTAGACAAGAACTCTTAATTTAAAATAAAGAAGGGAAAAATTTGAATTTTGATTCATAAAATCATTGAAAATATTAATTCATAAAAACTAATAATTCTTCAATTCCGACAGGACATTTTTGAAAACAATATCCCGGAGGATAACGCGACTCCGACAGAATATATCGATAAAGTCGCTGGTGGCAATGCAACTAGAACGTTTCACGGTGTCCCAATTAGTGGAATTTATTCATACGTGCAAGGAAAAATACATGCGAGCTAAGATAGAGCCGGGAACGGCGGTCGGTGCATTAGCGGCTCAGAGTATCGGTGAACCCGGCACGCAAATGACACTAAAAACCTTTCATTTTGCGGGTGTCGCTTCGATGAATATCACTCAGGGTGTACCACGAATCAAAGAAATTATAAACGCCAATCCGAAAATAAGCACCCCCATCATCACCGCGGCGCTCGTGAGTTATTTTTTTTTTTTTATTTTTTTCATAAAGCTTTATTCAAAAAAGTCAAACAAAAACACAACTTTCCGAATATTCATTTTATTTTTATTTTATTTTGATGCATCAAATTGTTCACAGAAAACATTTATGGAAATAATAAAAATGAAATAAAAGTTTTGACATTTATTAATAAAATCAATCGAATCAAATTTCTAAAGAATTTGAAGATATCTAAATTTGATTTTGTAATAATGCAAATCTAATTGAAAAAAAATTTCATCCGATAGTTAAAAGACAAATAATTGAAAAAAAAACTTTTTTAGACAAAAGTAGGGAATATTTAATTTAAATTAATTTAAATTAAATATTAAAGGAAATGAAAAGTAGGAAATATTATACTTTTATTATGGAAAATAATGTTTTTCGAAATGTAGAAATGAAGAAGTTTACAATAACAAGCTACAAAAACCTAAAATTATCCGAGTATTTTTTATATTTGTTTTCTAAAACATCTTTCCCGCTAATTACTGAATAAAATTTGAGAAATTTTTCTCGAAATATATTGTCAAGATGTAAAGCAAGCGTTCATCTGTGTTTCGTGTACAGGAGAACGACACGGACGCCGAATTCGCACGTCGAGTAAAAGGACGAATAGAGAAAACAACTTTGGGCGAAGTTACAGAGTACATTGAGGAGGTTTATTTGCCGGATGATTGTTTTCTGCTCATAAAACTCGACGTGGACAGAATAAATTTGCTGAAGCTTGAAGTTGACGCCAATTCGATTCGTTATTCGTAAGTTTCAAAAAATTCATCAATTATCCAAATTTAGTTGTCAATATTTTTATTTGTTTGATAAAATACATGTTTATTTTGTAGAATATGCACGTCCAAATTAAAACTGAATCCAAAACTCGTGACTGTACGAGGAGACTCGATAATTACGGTTAACCCGAGTAAGCTTAAACATAGCTTAAATTATGCGCTGACGCAACTCAAGGAATTGGTGCCAAACGTTGTTATAAAGGTAGATTTTTAAGTTTTCTACGAACTATATTCATTCCTAAATTAGAAAAAAATTGAAACATTACCTAAAAGTTGCAAATGCCAAAAAGAAATGAATATTAAAAGAGTAAATTAATGCAGTTTGTCGAAGAAATACATATGGAAATGCTCACTAATTATTTAAGCACAAATATCTAATTAGTATCGCCCGTTTTGAAATCAAGCGCGTCGAATTTCTGATTTTGTGTTCATTTCGACACAGGGTTTATCGACAGTCGCTCGTGCTGTTATACACAACGACGATACAAGCGGAAGTACGCGGTACAAAGTTTTCGTCGAGGGTGACAACATGCGCGAGGTCATGGCGACCCCTGGTGTCCTCGGTTGCAAAACTACGTCGAACAACACCATCGAGGTAAGCTTTTTCCATATCTTTACCTCCAATTAAAATTAATACTTAAGGACATCTATCAGTCGTACGGTCGGTAAAAATCCTGAAGAGGCTTGATATTTCAAGAAAAAGAAAACTTACACGTTGTTCTCCTTTTATCAGAGCATAAGGTGAAATATTTTTTTTCGAAATATCAAGCGTGTCCAAGAAAAACGTGTATCTACTTTTTAGTTATCTCTCCCGCACTCACGCAACTGATAGAGCGCCTCAAGACATTCTGTGTGAAGCTGTTTTTTTCTTTTTTTCCAATTTTTAACTTTGTTTATCCAAGTTCATTAATATTTTTGGTTTCCTTGCTGACTGACGATTCAAATATTTGACTTTAAGTTCAATTACATTCAAGGATTCAAGTAAAAGAATCGTGTTCTATTAAATTAGTAATTACAACTTTTGTCATTTAAATAAATGATAATAATCTAATAAAATTTTGAGATATTTTGAAAATTTATTGCCGATTTTTTTTCCATGTATGTTAAAGTTAAATCTAAAATACATTCATTATAGTCCAGTCGAAATGTATATAAAATTGGACGACTTTTATTCAAAGATGCCAGAGCAGTACCAATTTTTTTGTAGGTAATTTGGACCTCTAGGAACGTACCCTCAAAATTCCTACAAAATATTAGTTCTTTTTGGGTGCCAAAAATGATTGAAAAAAACTAGTATTTTGATGTTATTGTTTTGGAATGGGATTTATTAAAAAAATGCTTCCTACAAAAGTTATGCCCCATAATGTCATCTACAAAATAAGTCCTATACAAAAATCATGTAACATTGTCAGTTTAGCGGTAAATCGCCGTTGAACCATGATTTATTTTATTTATTTTTATTGTTGTATGTTCTATTGGTTATTTATCAACGTACTGTTCTGAGGCTCATACATCACCTCGAAGAATCTATCCCCAAGAGATATATGTAAATTTTATTCATCCATGTTTAGCAATAATAGCCGATTTGCGTAAATCCGGTGTTTCCAAATTCCAGTCTCCACAGAAGGCTCACAGAGTGCAACAAAATTAGGGTGGTTCTTTTCAGCATGTACATTTAGGATTTAACTCAAAAAATGGAATTCGGGAAAAACCCCCGTTTTTCAAGGATACAAAATTTCCGCTTATAAACAAAAAATAGGAATAACGCCTTAAATAGTGGAACTACTTATAACATTCTTCAAGATTCTTATACGTCAATTTGAACCTTTCTTCGATTTATTATTGTTGTAATCAATATTTTCGCGTAATTCAAGTTCGTGAGCATTCTCAACGTTATTAGGCATAACATTCAATATGATACGAACCATTTGGAGCGTTCATCTCATTGCATATCATGATTGAATTCGAGTGCCCCCCCCGTGTGGAAATTCAGTTCGGGCCTTGGCTAGGCTCTGATTATAATTTTCATTAGGCATTGTCGAATTTTATTTCGTGTTGGAAGAAAGAGAGACCATCTTGTTGGCGGTTTTTTTTTACGACGGTTACAATGGAAAATTGTTTAAGGGGACAGTCTGCCATTTTTTTTTTTTTTTTCAAAAAATGGATTTTCTGAAAAGTACAGATTTGTGTAGTAGATATATATAGAATTACTATACAAAGTGTCATTTATGCCAGAAAGACCGAGAACAGGTAGAAATACGCATAGCAAGACGAGGGTCTCAGATCCGCCTAGGTGCTTGGCGCGTCTTTAAGGCGAGAAACCAGTTTAGGAGGCCGAAATTTTAGTGTTTTTCGTGAATTTTTTTAACAGGGAAGGAATAATCATAATTTTTTTAAACTTGGAGGATATTTTATTCATGTTTTCAAGTACACTTTGTAATTTTTTCAAATCATTTTCGCCGGAAATAGTGGAGTTAGACGCTGCTGTCCATGGACGATCGCCATCCGAGTTTTTTGCTGGTGGGCATTTCTGAAGTCACAATTTTTATCTGTAATCATTACAATTTTCTTATTTCGTTAACAGCATATTTCCTAAGAATATGAACCTAATTGTGATAAAAAAAAGTTGAAAATTGCATGTTTTTGAGGTGTTTGAACATAATGTCATGTTTTTATACCATGTTTTTCACCTTTTTTGCATAAAAAAAATATTTTTAAGAATAATATCATCCCAGAGTTAGGTTCATATAGATTGTAATTGAATAGAGAATATTCACACAAATTTTCAGAACGATTGGTCAATAACTTTTTGAGCTAGAATGCCCACCAGTGGAAAAAAAGTCGTTTCGAAAAAAACGCGTTTGAAAAAAAATGTAGCGAAAACGAGAAATTCAAGGCAGTAATTAATTATATAAACTGCTCACCGGTTAATCAGCTATTCCAGCACCATATAGCAACCCCTCTTCTTCTTCAAACGCATCATTTCGGGCTTGCATCTCCTCTTGACGAGTTTTCCGAGCTTCCTTGGTCTCCAACGAGCTGCGCCTATTCTGTCTTTTCACGCGCTGCTCATCCATGTTCCCGGCAAAATTGAAGCTCTGCGAGCCAACTACGAGTTTTAATTCGTTCATTAGCATTAGAAGGGCTGAATTTCTTTCATTATATAACGCAGTAGCCCAGAATGCTGTGTTGTACCCGCGAAGACCGTCACGTGGGGACGAGTTATCGAGGACGGGTATTTTGGGATTATTTGCCAATGAATGAGCCGAAACTCCAACTCGATATTTAAAAACAAGTTAACGTAGGTTTATTGAGAAAAGTGAAGTTAAAAAGGTGTACAAAGTCAAGGTGATTTGCCTTGAGACCAATCGTTCTAGATTATTTCGTAGATTGTCGCGGACTGCCGAATTTGGGCATTGTCGCTGCTTTTAATGATTTACGAGTTTCCCCCAAATGGTATCGATTTTACCCCTTCTATTGATTTATTAGTCGACTGTCGAACGTTCTCGAACGTTCGGTGGCGTAATGCCCTGTCAGCATTTTAGGGTGCTCTCAATCGGGGTCGATAGACCCATGCGGCGATCGATCGTAGGAATATGCTATCTTACAATTTTATTTATGCTGGCTTCCTGTTGACAATCAGTTTATGTTGCAATTGATTTCAGCTAATTTTATGTTGCTATGCGGGGCACAACAGTTGCAACCTCGACTATTTTCAGGCCAGCATGTAGGTGCTTTGGAGCCAATCGCCAAACGGTCGAATTGAAACTTTCATTAGCGTTTTGCGTATGACCGCCTAAACATCTCGTCAGCAAATCGTCTCTCGATAAATCTTTGTATATTGGAAGTATTTCTTTTTGAACGTCGTGGTGTAATGGGGCAGGGTGCGCTTCAGGCTCCGTTCCAAGTGCTTTAGCTTGCTGCCACTTGCACCAGCTGTCTTCTCCCTCTGGACAGTTGTCGTGTTGTGGATTGTCGTCTGTGGATATCATGTGCTGAAAAGTTGCCATTATGGCCTTCTTCATTTCTTCGATGCTGTTTACATTTCTTCGAATCGCTAAGCCGTAATACGTGCTGAGCTTTTTCACCAAAGCTTCTGTCAACTTTCCTTTTCCGCCCAGTTTTTTAGTTTTCCTGATGTTTCGGAGTCGAGTTCCCATCTTTTTCTGAACATGGCCTATGCATTCACTTTTGACAACTGTCAGTTCATCACCGTAGGGATTTAAATTAACAACTGCTGTGAACGTTTTCGAATCTCCATCACCGATATAATTGCCGTATTTTACACCATATAGTTCCTTCGATCTCAAGAACATCATTTTCACAGATTCCACTTCCATGCTTCCCGCGGAGCCTTCATGTGTTTTCATGCAATTTTCTTCGTCATGATCGTCTTTTCATGCTAGATATTCTGCTGAATTTTTCGATTTGTTCTTCCAATATATACACGATTGGCAGTAACTGCTTCGTACAACCAGATCGATGACTTTTCCAGAGTAATATCCGATGAGCATTGTAACACCATAAAGTGATTTGAACCCTCGTTTTTTTCCAAATTCCATCACCAGATACTTTACAAATTCAGAGTAGGTCTCTCGCGTTTCTCGTTCTCTTTCTTTTCTTCTTCAACAGCTTTCTTACAGCAGAATTCATACACTTTTTTCGCAGCGGCGTGGATGTGAATGCAAATTCCATTGTAAATTTCTTCAGCTAAACCATTGCTGATGGCTATGTAATTACAAAATAAATTCAGTCCTTGTCTGCCAACACCTAAGAGCCGCATGACAAATACAATCCTACGATTTATCTCAAATCCAATGTTGAGTAAAGGACCTGAATTGATTTGTCTCGATCCACAGTGGCAATCGACAACAAGCTTGAAACCAAGGCCACGTTTTCCAGTTTCTTGAAATTTTACATTCTGTTTACAATTTCGACAAATAAGAATTTCCGACAAACCAGTGAATGCGGTGAAAAATTCGATGAGCCTATAACAATGTACAGGATTTATAGTCACATTCTCACTGGTAGCAGTCGAAAGTTTTTTTGCGCTGGCACTTCCATCTTCATTAACACTTGACTCACTCCTGATGTGTTGATTTCCTTGGAAGGATCTCTTACGTGGTCTACGACGTCGTTCGCTGCACTCACGATAATCTTTCGGATACGCTGACATTTTTACTTCTAACACTCGGTAGGAAAGCCGGAGCTAAATTGACCAAACTCGACGCTCTGTCGAAATATTCCAAAAGTTCGAGTACCTTCCACCCAAGGCCAATCAAGAACATCTGCCGAATTTCCCTTTCTCTATTATTCCGTAGTACAGGGGTATTGAGCCAGGTAACTGAATAAGGGACTACCTGAGCGACCGCTCCGTTCTAACTACCGCGTGCTTCGGCGCCGAACCGACGGGCGGTCACTTAAGTGCTCATAGCATCGGAACTAATCGGAATTTTGCTTTGAAATTTTGGTAACGTATTCTTGAATAGTTTTACTAACAATTTATGAAATAAAAAAAGTCGATTTTTTGACCCGTCTAAACTGGTTTCCCGCCTTAAACGCGTTTTTCTCGAAACAACGTTTTTTGACCTGGCTGACATTCTAGAAAAAAAAGTTTTACACCTACCGAGCTGAAATTTGGTGCACTTATTCTACACATGTATAGCTTCCATTTGATCTAGAATTATAAATTTTTATTAATATTTAGTCGATTGTTTAAACGATTAAATTTGAAAAAAAGGTAAACAATTTCAATAGTCCGCAATTTTGTTTTTTGTTATCACACGTGAATTATTCTAGGCCGAACGATAGCGACAAGTCTATATTTTACGAATTTCGCCACTTTTTTCGTTTCAAATGATCTAAAGTCAAGATATCGTGTCAGCTAGATTTTAACAGGGCTAACTTCAGGCTGCCGTACCAACGAGATTTACAGTGAAAAAAAAAAAATATTGTATTACTTTCATATGTCTACTTTCATGTATTAAAAGTAGATATAAATAAATCAAGTTTACTATGAGAAAGAAATTTATTAACAAAATCATTGAAAATGGCAGACTGCTCCCTTAATACTTACTGCGGAGATTCTTTCTTGCTCCATGGTAGATATAGTATCTCAACTATGCGACGTTTAGCATTAATAATTTTCTGGATTGAATGCTCGAATGAAGAGAACGTCGATTTAGAGTGGTCGAGGCGGTCAACCGTGACGGGTGATTCTGGTTCGCAGATGTGATCATCCGGAACGATGAACATCCCTATATAAAGTGAGGACCCAACAGAGAAGTATCATTCAGCAATTGTCATTGCAAGCAGCAAGAACATGGATTCCTTTGCTAAACTTATGAGCTCCATTGGAGCCTTTAGCTGCAAAGTTGACTTCATTTCTAGCTTGCCGCTGGAGATTGCCGAATTAATACTTCGAAAGCTGGACTCTCGTTCTCTGTTGAATTCTGCTAGAGTCTCCAGAAAGTGGATGGTTGTCTGCAAGGGTGATTGTCTCTTGAGAAAAACCGCAAGACACCATTTACGCAAGGAGAAACGAAGCAGAATGAAAAGACTTCCTTCGAAGCAAAATAAAATAAAGCAACTAGCCCCATGTACGATCCTCAATCCGCAGCCTAATCTTCTTCCTCGCCCATCAGTTGTTATCCCATTTCCGACTCCTAATTTTAAGAAACAGGTCCCAAACATATGTACAAGCGACAATAAAAGTCGCGCTCCGACGAGGAGTTCTTTGAGACTTCGATAAATGTAGGATAATTTATTCGCGACTACGCAGTATTCTATTATATTGTCGATGTATTTGTTACCGTTATTTTATATTATTGGTATCTTAATGTATTTTTCATCGATATAAGGCGGTACATTGCTAGTAATAACAATAGTAGTTTATTTTTGAATTACAATAATTCGGGTAGTTTATTGAGACAGAGAGCCCAACTTTTATGTACTCGAATATGATGTTTCTTGCTAATATACATATATTGTTACACACATTGTTGAAAAGTTTGGAACACCGAAATTATTTTGAGTTTCTGTGAAGACTTATGTTGTAGGCTCTTATAAAATAGGCTATTATATAAAATAGGCTATTATAAAATGCAGGTTCAATATGAACATCATGTGCTATGAAAAAAATATGATTACTCTCAAAAGTTCATCAACAGGTCTGTACTGCAATTCATCAATAAGTTTGCGCTATTTTTTGGCTTTTTGTATCGATAGTCGTTTTTCTTGCTGAAAGCATTTTCCACTGTGGCCGATGTATAAAAAATGGAGAATACATCTGTAATGAAATTCAATAAATAAAATGTAACATAATAAGTATGATATGGAATTCCATAGAAAATAACGACAACGACGAAAATCATTTAAATATATGTGCTACTAGCCTGGCGACCTTTCACCCAAGTACAATCAAATAATTTCATTACTACATTATAAAAACAACTTACTACTGTATCATCTAATAAATTCTGCAACACTCGAGTTTGAAATAGGCTCTCTCAAATGAGCCTATTTCATTAACCCTATCTCTACATATCTTATTTATGTCGAAAATTTCTAAATTTTTAATATGTTCATTATTCATTAAGGAACACTTTGATCCTTAAAGTGCACACATGCCTCAAAAGGTCCCAACGGCTGAAAAAGTTTTGAGGATTATCCTGCACGCTTCGATACGTGACAGCGTAGCCGATACTAACAAGAAACATCACTTTGGTGTCCGACTCCGATTTTGTTGAAACTCTTGTATGTGAAAGAGCATTCGAAACTAAGAGACAAGTGTTTTTTTTTTATTGGTGGATAAACACTTTTAAGGGGTGAAACCACCCTTTAAAGTAAGGCATGTCAAGAGGTGATTTTACAGTTTCACCCACAAGCACTCCACCAAATTCGATAAAACAAAAACCAAAATGTTTATCATTTAAAACGATAAAAAGTCTACCATGAGTACGAAACAAATTTAAAAATTAAAGGTTGAACCACCCCTGTCGTTATCTATTTCTCAGCCCCCGTTAAAAAGGGGTGGATCCATTTGAATGAAATAGGTTCTATTTTTATAAAAACATGAAAATAAAGTTTACGTGTTTTTGTATTTTTACAAAATAGCAACCTTAAGGGGGTGAACTACAAGATCCTTACACAATTATCTAGTCTTTATCGAGGGAATTTTTTTAAACATCATATTTTTCTTTTCATAAGTAAAAAAACGAAAAAAAAGTTATTTTACGATTCAAACCTTTGCCATTTTGCGACAAATGGATTCAAACAAAATCGGCCTAGACAGATACTAGTTTTTTTTGTCGACATTAAGAGAAAAAAATTGTCTTATATCGGGTTGAAGCGTTCAGTCGGAATCGTGGTTACTGCACATAGCTTTTTTCAAAAAACTGTTTTACAGAAACTACGAGACTATAGCTCATCTAATTTTTTTTTTTAATGAATTTTTCCAGTTCCTTTAACAACAATAAGTCTATTCAAATAAATAAAAAGTTGTTTTAATAGATACATTTTTTCAGTATAAAAAAAAGATTGAAAGTGACCCTATTTTTGGCACCTCTAGATATGTAAGCCCTCAATTTTACACTCGGATGGAGAGGGGATCATGTTCAATACATAGTGTCCAAACTTTGAGGTGTCCAGGTCTACTCGACCATCCTCTATTAGAGTGCTGTAATTATTTTGTTTGCGTTATTTCTCGTGATATTCAATTTACTACGAAGCGACATGCATTACCGTCAATTGCCATAAGTAAACTCTATACTCTGTTAAAATTTGATTAAATTACTTTTTCCGTATCACTTTACATTTTTAATTTGTTCGACAACCTTTAATAAATATTCATTAAATTTATACATTTGCGATCAACTAATGTACTCATATTTGATTATATAAATTAATTATAATTTATATCATAATTATGCAAGGAAAGATCCACAAGTTTAGATGAAAAATTTACTTTTTTCTATAATTAATATCTATTCTCGTTTTTTTTTTTTTAAGGTGTTTAAAACGTTGGGAATTGAAGCGGCGCGATCGACAATTATGACGGAGATCAAGTTAGTAATGGAGAATCACGGAATGAGCATAGATCGACGGCATCCAATGTTGGTGGCTGATCTGATGACGAGCAGGGGCGAAGTTCTCGGCATAACACGGCAAGGACTTGCCAAAATGAAGGAATCCGTTCTTAATCTTGCTTCGGTAAAAATCTTCATTTCTTTATTTCACAACTATTTTTCCAATAAAAATAAATAAATAAATTTGCAGACTTGGTTTTTGTTTGACTTATCCATTTCTGAATTTGATAAATATCAAGATCAATTTTTAATTAATCGAAAATAATTCTAACAATTTAAATGATCTCCAAGGTAACTTGACTATTTTGTAAAATCAAATAAACCGTAAAAACCTAACAGAATTTTTTTTCACATGTCATTTTTACTTAATTTCGTTTTAGTTTGAAAAAACAGCCGATCACCTTTTCGACGCGGCTTATTACGGACAGAGGGACGCGATATGTGGAGTATCCGAGTCAATAATCATGGGCATTCCAGTACCCGTCGGCACAGGAATTTTTAAGCTGCTTCACAAATATCCTTTTTTTACATTGATTATTTCTATAAATTTCTTAAAGAGGTTTGTTATTTGGGCTCTTCAAAGAATACTAACAAAAGCTTTGGGGCATTAGAAATTTTTTGATGAATTCTTGCTTCTTCCACTATCAAGAATTAAAATAAATATAATTGGGTTTTATACGTTGATGTTTTATTATGACTATGATGACTATATATATATATATTATTTTTTATATGATATATTATATTATTATATATATATATAGGATATGATGACTATGGTTTGCTGGATGATACATTAATAACTACTGTTGTAATTAAAATTCTACTGAAAAATATTGAAATTTTTAATAAATTATTTGTTAAACAAATCTTTAATTTTTTCAGTTTTTAAGTTTTACTAAAGTTATAAGGTTTTTTAAAATTTCGACTTTTACTGTTAGTAATCGGATTTATTTATTACTATTTTTAAGTAATAACTATTTTTTTGTGACTATTGGTCCTTTTTATTTATTACTATTTTTTCGTAATTACTACTTTTATTATAAAGGTTTGAGGCTTCCGGATGGAAGCTACTACTTTTATTAATGCCTATTTTTTATTAGTGGAATTGTTAAAATGGCAATAAATGCTTAATAAATCGACGTATTATGTATTGGTGCTAATCAAAACATCAATACACAAAAACACACATTTTAATGATTCAATTTTTTGGTAATGGGACGAATGAAAACTTCTCAACGATTTCTCTGATAACTCAAAGCTTTCGTTAATATTCTATAACTAAAATTTGACAAAATATTAATATTTTCAATTATTCAAGTAACCAACTTCCTCCATTAGCTAAATATTTTTTAGTATCGACAAATTTCATTATTTTTCCTTAACTTAATGTTCACATCCGACAAGGAAAAACCTCAGGAACGGCGGTTGATTTTTGACGATCCACAATTTCACAAAAAATCACCTAGTACAAGAAGCTAAAGATTGTCTGCGCAGCGGTCGTGGTTAAAATTTGGAAAAACATTGTTATTTTGCGTTTGGTTTTTTACGAAATTTGTTACGAAATGAAAAATAAAGTATCGCGTCTCGAGATGTTATTTTTGGCTTATTCGTCTTCGTTTTACTCAGCTTCCCTTACGCAACTTCCGGTTTTCCTTAACTATGAATGTGATTTTCAGAAGAAAAATAATTAATCTAATTGTGTTGAATCAATTTTTTATTTGTTATCTTTATACGGTTTATGTACATCTTATATCTTTCAATTGTGAAAGAGAAGCTGGTTATACCAACGAAATAAATAAGTGGGAGCTTTAACGAGTTTTCGTAACGATATTTTTCTTTGTTTTTGTCTCTTATTGAAAATATCATTAAGACTCGCGGTGGCAGGAAGGTAACTGTATATTAGGGTGTGCATAAAAAAGGCGATATTTTTTTTTCGCTTGCATCCACCGAAAAAAGTTGAGTTATGGTAAAAAAAGAAGCATCCTACAAGGAGAGCTTAGAATTAAATTATTTCGCGAAGCGCATTGCATTTGAAGATTTTCCATAAGAATAACACAGAAAAATAATAGGGTCCCTGAACATTGTGCTACAACTCTTGAGAAAAATATCGCACAGAAATGTCACTAACATATTTTTGTAAAGAATCGAATTCCCTGCAAAAAAAGTCCTTACGAGCAATACGTTCAGGACAACCGTTCTATTGTTATAGCTGTTGGAAGTTGGATGGGTGAAAAAAAATTATTCACTGGGCTATCACACTTGAATTTTTGCTTAACGGAAAAAAATTGATAGGGTTTTTTTTTGTAGAGAATTATTTACTTTGCCGAAATAAGTCAATGAGACCATTGAGAAAGTAATCGTTTCATCACTACAAAAATTTCATGTTTGATTGTCAATAAATATCTATTTTTCTCACTTATAAACTCTTGAATATAAATTTCAACAGAATCTTATTGTCAATTTTGGAAAAAGATTTATTAAGATTTTAGATTTATTTTTATTATTTATTGTAAATAATAAAAAGGACAATGGTTGTTCATAATTGCATTGTCTTTACAATGGAGTTCAATCAGTGTTTTTTAGGGTCTGTTTGTTGCAATTGGGATATTTTCGCCGATGACGGTGTACTTTGTTTAGGAGGTATTGCCATTACTCTTCGTTTTTTTTTTCAATGAGCCATTGTATGCCTCTATTGATGCCACACCACATTCGGCTACGTCATTAACAATTAATATTTGCTGGAAAAAATTCAAGCAAGTTAAAAACCTTGTATTTTCTGGCCACGACGGAATATTTACCTCAAGAAATTCATAAGGCAAATCGAATGGTTGGAAAAGAAAAGTAGGCTGTAAAAAAAGTTGAGACAAGTGCATTTACTCCTCCCAAACAGTAGTTTCGGGTGATCAAAAATTAAGTCTAGACTTTACAAAAAGTCGTGGAATGAATAAATTTTTCAAAAGCATTAATATTCAGATACATTAGAACCCATTATCGAAAAATCGTTCAATTAATTTTCAGTACAATTGTTTCGCACAACAAGAATCAGAATTAAAAAAAAAATCTCGATACAGAAAAAAATTTCGAACGGAAAAAAATTGGTTGAAAAAAAAAATTCGGACGGAGTTTTACAAGTGAGAAAAATAGATATTTTTTGAGAATTAAGCATGAAATTTTCCTAGTGGTGAGACGATTACTTTCTAAATGATCTTATTGAGTTATTTCGCCATAGACAATTCTCTACAAAAAAAACCTTATGATTTTTTTCCATTAAGCAAAAATTCAAGTGTTATAGCCTGTTGAATAATTTTGTTTCATCGATCCAACTTTGAACAGCTATAACAGTTGAACGGTTATTTTGAGCGTATTGCTCGTAGGACTTTTTTTGTAGGGAATTCGATTCTCTACAAAAATATGTTAGTGACATTTCTATGCGATTTTTTCCTCAAGAGTTGTAGCATAATGTTTAGAGACGCTATTATTTTCCTATGTTATTCGAATAACATAGGTAAATAATAGCGTCTCTGAACATTATGCTACAACTCTTGAGGAAAAAATCGTAATTCGAATAAAAAAAGTTATTCGAATAACATAGGAAAATAATAACGTCTCTGAACATTATGCTACAACTCTTGAGGAAAAAATCGCATAGAAATGTCACTAACATATTTTTGTAGAGAATCGAATTCCCTACAAAAAAAGTCCTACGAGCAATACGCTCAAAATAACCGTTCAACTGTTATAGCTGTTCAAAGTTGGATCGATGGAACAAAATTATTCAACAGGCTATAACACTTGAATTTTTGCTTAATGGAAAAAAATCATAAGGTTTTTTTTGTAGAGAATTGTCTATGGCGAAATAACTCAATAAGATCATTTAGAAAGTAATCGTCTCACCACTAAGAAAATTTCATGCTTAATTCTCAAAAAATATCCATTTTTCTCACTTGTAAAACTCCGTCCGAATTTTTTTTTTCAACCAATTTTTTTCCGTTCGAAATTTTTTTCTGTATCGGGATTTTTTTTTTTTTAATTCTGATTCTTGTTGTGCGAAACAATTGTACTGAAAATTAATTGAAAGATTTTTCGATAATGGGTTCTAATGTATCTGAATATTAATGCTTTTGAAAAATTTATTCATTCCACGACTTTTTGTGAAGTCTAGACTTAATTTTTGATCACCCGAAACTACTGTTTGGGAGGAGTAAATGCACTTGTCTCAACTTTTTTTACAGCCTACTTTTCTTTTCCAACCATTCGATTTGCCTTATGAATTTCTTGAGGTAAATATTCCGTCGTGGCCAGAAAATACAAGGTTTTTAACTTGCTTGAATTTTTTCCAGCAAATATTAATTGTTAATGACGTAGCCGAATGTGATGTGGCATCAATAGAGGCATACAACGGCTCATTGAAAAAAAAAACGAAGAGTAATGGCAATACCTCCTAAACAAAGTACACCGTCATCGGCGAAAATATCCCAATTGCAACAAACAGACCCTAAAAAACACTGATTGAACTCCATTGTAAAGACAATGCAATTATGAACAACCATTGTCCTTTTTATTATTTACAATAAATAATAAAAATAAATCTAAAATCTTAATAAATCTTTTTCCAAAATTGACGATAAGATTCTGTTGAAATTTATATTCAAGAGTTTATAAGTGAGAAAAATAGATATTTTTTGACAATCAAACATGAAATTTTTGTAGTGATGAAACGATTACTTTCTCAATGGTCTCATTGACTTATTTCGGTAAAGTAAATAATTCTCTACAAAAAAAACCCTATCAATTTTTTTCCGTTAAGCAAAAATTCAAGTGTGATAGCCTAGTGAATAATTTTTTTTCACCCATCCAACTTCCAACAGCTATAACAATAGAACGGTTGTTCTGAGCGTATTGCTCGTAAAGACTTTTTTTTGCAGGGAATTCGATTCTTTACAAAAACATGTTAGTGACATTTCTGTGCGATTTTTTCCTCAAGAGTTGTAGCACAATGTTCAGGGACCCTATTATTTTCCTGTGTTATTCTTATGGAAAATCTTCAAATGCAATGCGCTTCGCGAAATAATTTAATTCTAAGCTCTCCTTGTAGGATACTTCTTTTTTTACCATAATTCAACTTTTTTCGGTGGATGCAAGCGAAAAAAAAATATCGCTTTTTTATGCACACCCTACTGTATATATTAATTCCCCATTCTTAAACAACTCTGTGGTTAATATCTCTATTCCATTACAGCTTTATTCATAAGTATCCTTATTCAAAATCACTCTATGGGTGATCAAACTCTGTTCATAATGTAACGGGACAGCCTTATCCCCTGGCACGATATCTGGTGTGGCAGAAATCTGCTAGAGGGCTATGGTCGGGACGCTCTCGTGTAAGCGACGCACCTTCCGTACGCCTATAAAGCTCGCACCCTTTTCAATCTCTTCTTTATTCCAAAAGTGAATCAATTATGAATAATAAGAAGCATTTCCGACTTACGGTTGGTGAGAAGACCCAAATCCTCGGGTTGCGGGGTGCACCTATCGTACAATAAAATTGCGGTGATACAATCTGGCTTTCTCACCTAATTGTATCACGATAGATGCTCTTGAGTACAGTCGCTTGTTCTTCCTTAACCTTTAGAGGACGGGACTGGTCCCTTAGGGACCATCTGTTTGGTCGAAGACTCGTCCTGAGTTGCACATTCGATTTATATATGAATTACACGATTTGAAAGAGATCGATTTGCACTAAAAATTTCCCGTCCTCTAATGATTAATCATCCAATCGAGAATATTCGTCTTGAATCTCGAGTCGAGTTAAATTCCTTGGATACAAGATGGGGAAATCTGAAGGTCATTCCCGCTCCAGGCAAGACCCGCCAACCTGCATAATAACCTTTGTTTCGAGAGAAAAGGAGAGGATCTAAAAAATCCTAAGTCCTGATATTTGAATATTGAACCACTGTTTAAATATAGAAACGTTTCAATAAATAACACTATTCTCAAGTAAATAAATAACACTAATCTCTATGTAAAATTTAATCTATCTCTATTCATAAAAAATATCTTTAAAAAAAATCTCTATTCCAATACAACTTTATGAATTTTCAACTCTATTCATTTACAGCTTCATATTGATACAACTGTATTCATGTGAAATAATTGATAATCAAATCGCGCTGCCATATTCAATCAATTAAAGTATATAATCTACACGGGTTCTAACCCACGGGGCTCTGAGGGGGTTGCGGGGGTACAGGGGTAGTGGTGTTGCGGGGAAGGGTCTGGAGGGGGAACGGTCTGCGGTGGTGAGTCTGCTGGAAGACAGGGGGAAGTCTGAGTGTGAGAGATATGTGAGTAGAAGAAGAGAGGTGGGGGATACAGAAGTCTACACTGAAAAAAAGGCATAAGGTTGAGAACGGAGGCGTAATTGGCTCAACTACGCTCTGAGGTTAGATACGGCGAAACCAATGGCGTAGTTGACGCAATCTCCGTGCGTAGTTAAAGGTATTTTGTTGAGCCAACTATGCCCGCAATTTGAAGTAAAACTTTAAATATTGAATAGAACCAAAACATTTTTTGAATAAAATTTAATAAATATTTGAAATAGTATCATCGCATTGCTCGGGAAATGCGGAAAAGTATTTCAGTCAATTGTATCAATCACGTTTGGATCAAATAAATTGCATTGTGTAATTAAAACGTATGGTGATTGTACCGAACAATTATGACTTTGAAATGACTGTAAGAAATATTTGAAATTTTTTTTTATATACATATTTTTTGCAATATTTTTTATTTTGTATTTTGCGACTTTCGATAGTAAATACGATTGATCGATTTTTTATTCTAGTAAAAGCATCTATCCTGACATAATTAGGTGACAAAAACTTTCTACATCAGTGTACTTTAATTGTACGATAAAAGGTCTTCGACCTTTTTACCTCGTAAAACAAGGGTTCAAGTTTTCTCGACGACCGTCGGTCGAAGTGACCGTTATTTAACGATTCAATGTCGAAGCCTTATGGGCACATGGGCGGTGCGACGCTTACACGAGAGCGCTCCACCCGTAGCCCTCTAGCGGATTTCTGTCACACCAGAAGTCCAGCTAGGGAATAAGGCTGTCCGGCTACAATATATATAATTCGTGTTAAACAAAACTTATTGTTTGCGCAACGAAATTTTAGTAGCTTTAGCAAAAGACTTATTTGTTTGAATAGTAACAAAAGATTTTATCCAAATTACTACTAGGTGATTAGCCTAATCACAAATTATATTCCGTTGATCTATCGTGTTATTGAATTCAATTCTCGCGGAGAAGTTTATTCGATGCTATTATTTTATCGAATCACGGACAAACCGTATACAACCCAACTTCCGTGTGACTATTTCAAATTCAATCGATTCGGTGTCTCAAGTTTTATTTTTTTTCAATGTAACCATTTATTGCGGTTGTATCACATGAAATACACTCAACTCAAATAAATTAAAATTTAGCGGCAAAATCGTGGCGTAGTTGTCTGAACGACATGACTTTTAATGGATCAACCACCGGGTGATTAACTAAACGTAATATGACTATTGGCGCAACGAAATTCGTCCAACCTCATCGCGTAGTTAGCAATACTTTAATTTTTTTTTCAGTGTATTCTTTTAAACATATAATAATAATAATAATAATAATAATAATAATAATAATGATGATGATGATGATAAAATATTATTATTATAAAATTCAATTGTTATAAATGATGAGATATTTGAGATAGTGGGAGAGATTGAAAAAAAGTCCGGCGATGGAAGGGGAGGGGGATTTTTTTTAACAATAACGTGAGGAAAAAAAATCATTTCACACGTTGAGCTCGAGATGGAAAGGTGTGCAAGTATGTATGCAATCCACCCATCAAAAGAACCCTGGACGTTGACGAAAAACGAACTCGAATCAATTCCAAAGGCATTGCTTATAAAATATAGTAAATTTATTAATAAACTGTGGGATCATTTACCAGAGCATTTGCAGTGTGATAGTGAGGTACAGTCATATCTATGGTGTGATGATCATTTTAATCCACCATGTGGAACTGACTCATGTTGACGCTCCTGGACTCATGCGTCGAGATTGTGAAAAGTGTTTCATCATGGAACAACTAGTGAATATGTATGCGATTCAACGCATTAGGAATCCTCGAGAAATTACGATAGAGGAGTTTCAAATTAGATCACCAACGGTGTTTAAAAAATATTTCAGTGACTACACAGATATTCTGTGGGATCGTTTACCCGAATATTACAAATCTGATAGTGAAATTAAATCATTTCGTCGATGCAATGAACATTGGAATATGCCATCGATGGGAGATCACATCGACGGTTCCGCACCTCTACGTCAAAATTGTGGAAAATGTCGGGAAAACGTTGAACGTATTTGAACATGTTTAAAATGCAGGTGTTCGCGGCATCGGCAGAGTTCAAAGGGTGACCCATGTAAACTTATTTAGAGTGAGACAGTCGATGAAGGGGTGGCATTGAACAACTTTTCAACATGATTGAACCTGTTTAGACTATTGAAAATATGTGGGAGTGACTCCAAGCGTTGAAATGATAGATATTTTTGGGGGTTATGCTGAACGTGTTTGAACCTGTTTAGGGGTGCAGGTATATGGGGATGCAAGGGTTTATGGTAGCGGCAAAGTCAAAAGGATGACGCGTCTGAACGTGTTTTGAGATGAAAAGGAGGCTGCATCGGATGGCGTGTTCAAACAAGATTGAACCTGTTTTAGATGTGGAAAATGTGTGGGTGGGGGAAATGATTGAATCTAGGGAAGGGATGGATGAAAAGCCTAGAAATAGTCGAGCACGGAAGAGAAGAGCATCAATTCATGGCTTCACAAGCTTCAGTCAAAACGTAATCTTTGAAAGAAAAAATCTCAAAAACCACGTTCGTAAAATGGAGTTTTCTGGAATCAACAACGTCCCTTTGCAGTCTGAGTTCCTCCCCATTAAGAAGATGAAGGAGAAGAAAAAGAATATCTCATCTCCGACTTTCGGTCAGACAACCCCACTGTTCGAATTTTCATCATTTTAGCGTATTTTCCAATATTAAATTTAAAGTGTTTACCACTTCCTATTACTATGCGCGATTGTAGTCCCGGCTCTTCGCGACGGATTACGACGTACGTACGCAAAAACAAGCGCGATTTCGTACTCCCGAATTCCCCTTCGGCCCTCGCGATCCTCGGACCGGGTAATACGCGCGTTCTTACCAAAATTTCAGTAATCCTCCGAGCATCGACTAGCAAAGATCATATCGCGCGACTCGATCTCGTTTTTCGTCCTCAATACAAAAGTCATTAATTCACGCAACTTGTGTTACCGCTAAGTTGAGCTCAAGTTAAACACCGCGCGTAACCCGCGTATTCGTCCGCCGTGTGATCCACGTCGACGGTTTAATAAATATTTTAATAAAACGTTAAAATTATTCCAGTGTTTCTTCATTGTCGGCGCGACCCCAGTTTTCCTTATACTCCAGAATTATTCCCGTGTTTGAATCGGCGCAAAAATAATATTAAATATGTGATACCACGTTTATCGAAGGACGTGCGAGAACATATTTAAGGTCCTTCGAGCCGGATAATTAACAAATAAACGAGTGTAATTTTGTGAGCGTTAAGTGAAATCTTCCATTTTTCTCGTTAAGTGAAGACTATCACAGTTCGCGCCTCAAGGTCAACTTTGTTTTCATTACGCGCCGACGCCTGTGGCCTTCGACTCATAATAATACAGCGTATCGAACGCTGGAATATTTTCGTTACGAAGCAAAGCGCGTAAGAACTTATTGTGTTCCCGCGCTCTCATTCTCGCTAGAGAAATTATTTCGCCCTCTTCTACGTGAAATATTGGAGATAGAACTGTACTCGCATACAATCAGCTCCTTCGACACGCTCGGTCAACCCGAACATCAACAATCGCTTTCTTTGTCCCTCACATCGTGACAGAGGAATTATTTAATACTCGCTGCTTTCAAACGGATAACACGCAGTCGTTATTCTCTCGCGAGTCAGTGCAAATTTACTTGAACAAACAAAGTAAAAATGACCATCTACGACGACCTACTCATCGCGCAAACCGCGCAATTCAGTCAAATAAGGAGAATTTTGCCGAACTACAAAAAACTCGGCAAGGACAAGTTCACCGCCTCGAAAACACGCACACGCCTTTCGAGTTTACAAGAACTCTGGTCAGCTTGTTGCGCTCGAGACGTACTATTGCAACAGAAGGCGTCAGAAGCGCAACTCGAACACGAGTATTTCGCCAAGGAAGAGTTCCTGAATGCCGAAAATGATTATGAAGACGCCCTTGATCAACTCACGGAACTTCTCGATCAACAAGAGAAACAACAACGGACAGCCCCAAGGATCTCGAACTCCACGATGATTGGAGAGGCACCCGGATCATCCACCTTCGCGCTCCCGCGCATCACCATCCCGAAGTTCAATGGCGAGCCAACCCGGTGGGAGAGTTTTCGGGATTCTTTCAAGGCGCTAGTTGGTGAGAATGTATCGCTCACACCAGGGCAAAAAATGTATTATTTAAAATCGTTTCTCGAGGGCAACGCGGCTCTCATGCTCGACCACGTTTCAGTTTCCGACGCCAATTACGAAGGCGCTTGGAAAATACTCAACGATGAGTACGATAACATGCGTGCGTTAGTTCTCGCGCACATTCACGCGTTTGTAAGTTTGCCCACTATGAAATTAGAAAACGAGTCTGAATTAAAACGTTTACGCGACACGGTCAACTCCTCACTAAACGCGTTAAAGAATTTAGGACGTCCTGTCGTGTACTGGGATGATTTATTAGTTTATGTGGTTGCGCAAAAACTCAGTACGCGTACACGTACAGCTTGGAATTTGAGTCTAGGGGCTTCAAACGATTTTCCATCGTTCCAATTTTTGAAAGATTTTTTAACTGAAAGAATTCGAGGTATTACGCCAGTTCAAGTTGACATCTCGCACAACGCGCCCCGCGCAAATTCGTTCGGCAATAGATCGAATGCCAAAGCTAACGTACACAACGCTACTTCAAAACAGTGCCCGGATTGTTCGGGAAATCATTTGCTTGCTTCGTGCCCCGCGTGGCTCAAAAAATCGATCGACGATCGCTTCGCGACCGCTAAACGCGTTCGCGTCTGTTTTAATTGTTTAAAGCCTGGCCATTTTCCGAATCAATGCCAGTCGCCAAATCGCTGTAGTAAATGTCAAAGGCTACATCACACTAGCATACACCGCGCGTCCGTTCCTCGTCAGGAATCGACGACTCCTTCGACAAGCGAAACAGCTGCCGAAGCAACGACCGACGCTGCTGACGTCAATTTACTTCCGTCAAACACTGCGTCTTCTCCAGTCACCAATCCTCCTTCAGCGCTGAAGGAAATCCCTGCACAAAACGCAACTATTAACACAACACACGAGTTTCCGAACTCCGTGTTACTCGCGACTGCCTGGATCAAACTACGCACTCCGGAAGCACGAGTCTTGAAAGTGCGAGCTTTACTCGATCAAGGTTCGACACATAGCTTCATTTCCGAAGCAATTACTCAAAAATTACGTACTTCGCGTCATCGCGCGAATCTCAACGTCACGTCGTTCAGAGACGCGTTTTCCGGACGTGCGACTTCTCGAGTACACCTCACTCTCGAGTCGTGTAACGACCAAGGCATTCGATTACCTATGGTCGCTTACATTTATCAAAAAATAACTTCGTATGCTGCGCGGCTCTCGCGTCAAGCAGGCTCTTGGCCTCATCTCAAAGGATTAGCTCTAGCCGATCCCGATCCTTCCAGCAAGGAACCAATCAACGCTTTAATCGGAGCCGACCTTTACAGCTACCTCCTGCTCGAATCTCTTCGAAAAGGTCCGATTGGGTCACCAACGGCCCAACTCACCACTTTGGGATGGATAATCTCCGGCCCCACGTATACCACGCGCGTTACGCCCGCGTTGATAAATTCTTCAACACATTGCGCGCTCGTCACCGACGACGACGCGTCAATCCGACGGTTTTGGGAAATCGAAGAAATTCCCTCAAAGCAGTTTCTCACGCCCGAAGAGGAGGAATGCGAAAATCATTTCATTAAAACGCATTCCCGCGATCCCTCCGGTCGCTACGTATTACGGTTGCCTTTCTGCGGTAATTCCGTTCCCGATCTGGGCAACAGCTTCCAGATTGCGCTCACCCGATACGCGCATCACGAAACGCGTCTCAAGAAAAAACCGGAGCTTGTAAGCGAATACTCCGGTTTCTTAAAGGAATATGAATCGCTGGGACATATGGAAAAGGTCCGCGAACCTGACGCGATCCTTAACCCCGTTTACATTCCGCATCATCCTGTTATCCGTGATAGCAGCTCTACTACGCGACTCCGCGTGGTCTTTAACGCGTCTAGCGTCACCTCAAACGGCATGTCCTTGAATGACCATTTGCACATAGGGCCCAAACTACAACGCGAAATCGGCGGCGTTCTATCAAGCTGGCGGCGACACCGTTTCGTTTATATCGCGGATATTGAGAAAATGTTCCGACAAATCCACGTTCACCGCAAAGACACCGATTATCAACGTATTGTCTTCCGACCAGAACCCGACGGTCCAGTACAAAAGTATCGTCTGTTAACTGTAACTTATGGTACCACGAGCGCACCATATCTAGCCAATCGCGTACTACTTCAACTCGCCGACGACGAGGGCAGCGCGTTTCCCACTGCCGTCGACGTAATCCGTAATTCGACTTACGTGGACGACGTTTTATTCGGCGCCGATGATCTCGAAAGCGCACGAACAATCCGCACCCAACTCGTGTCACTGCTAAAACGCGGTGGGTTTAATTTGTGCAAATGGGCCGCGAACGATATTGAATTATTAGCGGACATTCCTGCTGTAGGTCACGACCTTGCGATCGACCTATCAAACGACGACTCGACCGTATTAAAAGTTCTCGGCATCACGTGGCTTCCCAAAGAAGACGCGTTCAGCTTTCAAATCGCAGAAATTCCAGAAACGCGCAGTACTAAGCGCTCAGTGCTTTCGCTGATTGCACGTTTGTTCGACCCACTCGGTTGGGCCTCACCAATTATTATTAACGCCAAAATACTCATGCAAGATTTATGGCTCGCAAAAATTGAGTGGGACGACGCAGTTCCTCCATCTCTCCTGGAAAGGTGGAATTCTTATCGGCATGATCTGCCAAAATTATCAACATTGCGCATTCCTCGCTGGATCAGCACCACTGCGCAAGAGCATTGTGCTATCGAGCTTCACGGTTTCGCGGACGCGTCACAACGCGCGTTCTCCGCTGTCGTGTACGTACGAGTCCTGAACTCGCCCTCTGATATATCCGTTTCATTATTGGCGGCCAAATCTAAAGTCGCTCCACTTCAGACGGTCTCCATTCCGCGACTCGAACTGAATGGAGTCGTATTGCTTGTTCGACTGATTGAATACGTCAAACAACAATTAAAATTCGAATCAATTGCAGTGCATGGTTGGACCGACTCAACCGTCGCACTCGCGTGGCTCACCCAGCACCCTTCACGCTGGAAGCCTTACGTCGCAAATCGGGTCTCCGAGATCCAAACTAAAATGCCCGAGATTAAGTGGCATCATGTCTCTACACGCGATAATCCCGCGGATTGCGCGTCTCGGGGAATTCTCATTGATGAATTCCTCCAACACCCGCTCTGGTGGTCAGGCCCATCGTGGCTTCGCCAGAATTCCGCGTTTTGGCCGAACGCACTACCCTGCGCGACCTCGGACGACTCAGTCGATCCACAAATCGTTCTTCAAGAACAACGCTCCTCAGCGACGACACACATCGTCCAAGATACGGAGGAGTGGGACTTTCCCTTACGCTTTTCGAGCTGGGGAAAACTTCTTCGAGTTACGGTCATTCTTTTCCACTGGCTACGCAAATACCGAACTCGCAAACTTGACCAATCCGCAGTCTCAACTGCTCGGTCAGTTGAGAACTTAAACGAAGCACGCGACTTTTGGGTCCAACGCGTGCAACACGCATACTTCAAAGCGGAAATTCAAGCACTGCAGTCAAATACGGCACTGCCGCGCTCCAGCCCCCTCAAGCCGCTAAATCCGTTCCTCGACGGGAAGGATCAGCTGCGTCTTGGCGGGCGGTTGCGTCACTCGTTCCTTTTTTACGACGAACGATTTTCACGCATTCTACCGCGACATCACATCAGTGAATTAATCATTGATCAAACGCATTTACGATCACTGCACGGAGGCAATCAGCTCACGCTGCGACTCCTTCGCCAAAATTATTGGATACTCGGCGCGAGATCCCTCGTTAAAGCTCGGACCAATCGCTGTATAACGTGCGTCCGCGAACGCGCTGTTACTGCCAGTCAACTCATGGGAGACCTCCCCTCTCCCCGAGTCAATCCGTCGCCTCCGTTCTCACATTGTGGCGTGGACTATGCCGGCCCATTCCAGGTAACCCCGTATGTAGGACGAGGCCAAAAAGCCCGAAAATATTACGTGGCGCTCTTCGTTTGCCTCGCAACACGCGCTGTTCATCTCGAATACGTCGATGACTACGCGACTTCCGGTTTCCTTGCCGCTTTTCAACGATTTATAAGTAGACGCGGTCGACCGACCGACGTTTACAGCGACAACGGAACAAATTTTCAAGGCGCTGATAACGAATTGCGCCGAACATTCGAGGCCACCCTCAAGAATTCTGCCTTACGTGATAACCTCGCGTCCGATGGAATCCGGTGGCATTTCATTCCTGCCTCTGCGCCTCACTTCGGCGGACTTTGGGAGGATGGAGTGAAAAGCTTTAAGCATCACTTGAAGCGCGTCGTCGGTGCTCATACGTTGTCTCAGTTAGAACTGGCAACGTTATTATGCAAAATCGAAGCGTGTCTTAATTCACGCCCACTGTCACCCCTCCGCAATGATCCGGAGAGTTTCGACGCTCTGACTCCCGGACATTTTTTAATCGGTCGCCCCTTACTCAGCCACCCCGAGCCCTCCTTGCTCGACTTAAAGGAAACCCAGCTTTCCCGTTGGCAAAAGGTACAGGCTATGCACGAGCATGTCTGGAAAGCTTGGACGCAAGATTATTTGTATACGCTGCAACAGCGGGCAAAATGGCGCACGCCTTCGCCGTCCCTAAAAATCGGAGCGCTCGTACTCCTCAAAAACGAATTACTCCCGCCGTCGCGATGGGAATTAGCTCGCGTACTCGATACGCACCCAGGTCCCGCTGGCCTAGTTCGCGTTGTAACGCTACGTACCGCGAAAACGATTTTAAAGCGCCCCATTACGAAAGTGTGTCCCCTTCCTTGCGATTCAGCTCCAAGCGCGCCGAAGCCTTAATTTGTATTTTCTTTTTCTAGCTCTTAAGTTTTCGATTTACTGTCGGGTTTCACATGTAAAATACTTTGTTAGTTAGTAAGTTCTCGCAATTAATGTCGGGTCTAAATTTGTACTTGAGAAAAGATCACACGGCAAGCGCTACGAGAATCTTCAAGCATTTCGTTCCATTCGGAACGAAGCGAGCGGTATGTTCGAATTTTCATCATTTTAGCGTATTTTCCAATATTAAATTTAAAGTGTTTACCACTTCCTATTACTATGCGCGATTGTAGTCCCGGCTCTTCGCGACGGATTACGACGTACGTACGCAAAAACAAGCGCGATTTCGTACTCCCGAATTCCCCTTCGGCCCTCGCGATCCTCGGACCGGGTAATACGCGCGTTCTTACCAAAATTTCAGTAATCCTCCGAGCATCGACTAGCAAAGATCATATCGCGCGACTCGATCTCGTTTTTCGTCCTCAATACGAAAGTCATTAATTCACGCAACTTGTGTTACCGTTAAGTTGAGCTCAAGTTAAACACCGCGCGTAACCCGCGTATTCGTCCGCCGTGTGATCCACGTCGACGGTTTAATAAATATTTTAATAAAACGTTAAAATTATTCCAGTGTTTCTTCATTGTCGGCGCGACCCCAGTTTTCCTTATACTCCAGAATTATTCCCGTGTTTGAATCGGCGCAAAAATAATATTAAATATGTGATACCACGTTTATCGAAGGACGTGCGAGAACACCCACGTATGGCAAAAAATACGTCGCCGATATCGAGAACAAATTCTCTGTTTTCCTACCACCACGAGTCATCAAAGAATTTAACAAAGATGCTGCGGTATTTGAGAAACTGCTGGAAGCTGCTCACGATGGACATCTCTACATGAAGTACCTCGGCGGAGATTGGAACGGTGTTGAGTTTTGCCAACATGCCGACTAATATTTTCATTTTCAACAAGAAGAAAAATGTATATATTCAAACCATCGATGAATTGTAATGTTGAGTGAAGAGGAGGAGAAGGGGGAGAAGTTATACATATATTAATAAAAACTACATATATATGAAAAAAATCTGTTTTGTTTATTCAAATATTCTTCGTTTACATAATGCATGATATACGTATAGCCAGCTTTTCAAAGATTTCACATTCATCGTTGCGCAATTAAATTTCGACTCGCTGTTATGGTGGGGGCAATACGATGGAGTTTTCAGCATCTTCTTCAATGATGGGCAGTCAAGAGTTTCCAAATCAACGATCTCCGTTGATAAATCCAAGAAGTTCGCCAACCATAAAGACTTTTCACAGCCTTTCACAAGTATGGCGTGAGCGCATTGTAAAATAGTTTGTATTATTGCTTTTGCCGCGTCGTATGGTACAGTGCCATAGTCCCATGATAATCCATAAAAATTACGTTCCAACTATTTGTTCGCAGTTTTATATTTCGCTGGTAGAGCATGTATATGGCGGTACGAAGAAAAGCGTCAGAGATTCAACATTTTTCACGTCTGTACGAATGATTGAAATTTCTTTGAGGATGAATTCATCGATGGGTCCTTTGAAGCCTTGTAGATCGATGACAAAATCCATCTCGACTGATGTGTAGCAGAATCACCTCAACGATTTTATACAAATTTTTCCACCCTACCACTTATGGGTTATTTTTATTTATTATAAATAAAGTATTATTTCGAAAATTATGATATTAATGTCAATAAATGGCACAAATAATTCCCAAAATATAGCAATAATAAAAAATTAATATTGTCAAATTCGTCTGCTAACTATACAGAACTGGGTATCAAGACCGCCACAACGAGCAAACATCAGCGCTCCCTTCGTTCCCTACGAGTCGAACGCCAAGCTCGAAACAGAGACCCCTTTTCCCCTTTCCACTCCCCGTGTACCGACGAACGAGTCCAGATTCGAAAAAGGAAGGCACGTGATTGGGCGGTGGGTTCGCGCGAGGCAAGAGAATTTCCCCCACCATCGAGACACCCGCAAGAAAAGCACGAGAGGGCCAATTCTCTTCACTTCCATCACGACTCGGCGTGCGTACCGTGGCTTCCAGCATCCTTGGCGAGAAAAATTGTAAAATCGAGTAGAAAATCGCGAAGATCCGACCCGGCAAGACAAGGACCTGTTTGAGAATTCTTGGACGATTGTTTCAAGTTGAGAGATTTGAACGACAGGAAAGAAGTAAGTCGTTTTTCATTCGATTATATTCGCGACGCCGCGAAAACTCTCGTCGGCCATAGTAGCCATTACGCGTGTACGCCGATTGACCCTGAAAAATTTTATATTTTGCTGTTATTAATTGTTGAGCCCTTTCGGCCCATTATTCCGATTCCCTTTGGTCATTAATTATATTTGTCGACTAATTAAGCGGGTGACGAGTGCTGTGGTGTTAAATTAAGGTCATTATTAGCGATTAATAAGAAGCGTTCTTTTTCCTCTCCCCTTTTGTATTGTAGCCAAGTCCCGCCGTTCGGCCATGCGTGGGCCGAAACGAACGAAATATTTTCTTGTGATTCCGGTTTTTTTTATTCGAATTTTCGTGCACTGTAAATCTCTCGCAATAGATTAATCGTAAAAATTGCGATATCGACTACGGTCGAATTATTGCGAGGGATAGCGGGGTAATTCCCCATTTTTTTTTTTTTATATTTTTCGGGCTACGAAAATCCGAGTTCGACATTTTGTGTCTGACCTACTTTCCGAGCGCCATTGTTCGTCGGCGTATGGTCACGTACGACCATCTGGCCGAACATTAGCTTTTCGTTTTTTTTTGCGTTGCCATTACGGCGTTTAACCCTAATTTAATTATTATCGCGTTATCTCTCGTTTAGTGTTGATTAAAAGCGATTATTTATTTTTATTGTTATACGAGAGATATTTTTGCGCAGATTATAAAAGGATCGAGTCCTTATTTTGTTTTTTTTTTATCTTTCATTCTTCCCGTCGTACAAACAGATCGAAAGTTCACGGGCATAAAAATAAGACGCCTGAGCTATCAGGGACCTTCTGTCCCTGGGATATTATTTCTTTTTATTTTGTTTATTATTTATTCATGCTCTGAGCTAGGCCCGAATAGTAAGAATTAATATTTTATTTCTTTGTTCTTTTTTTGCGACCCCGTAGACTTAAGACAAGTTACTTTGTTAGTAATTGGAGAATTAGAAACACATTTCTTTTAGTTAATTTCCTTCGGGAATGAACTGGCGCCCGATCAACCAAATTATTGTTTTTGTTATGCCACAAATAAATTATTTTTGTAAGTTCGATTCTCCCACCAATTCTGTGTGTTTTTCCTTTATTTAAATATATTTTTCCCCTTTTTTTCCTCGCGATTTTGTGGCGAAACCGTCACAATGATTACATTGAAAAAAAAAACATCTTGAGACACAGAATCGATTGAATTTGAAATAATCACACGGAAGTTGAGTTGTATACGGTTTGCTCGTAACTTGATAAAATAATAGCATCGAATAAATGTCTCTGCGTGAATTGAATTCAATGACATCATAGATCAACGGAGTATAATTTGTGATTAAGCTAATTACCTAGTAATAATTTGGGTGAAATCTTTTGTTACTAGTCAAACAAATAAACCTTTTGCCAGAGCTACTTAAATTTCGTTGTGCAGACAATAAGTTTTATTTAACACGAATTATATATATTGTAACCGGACAGCCTTATTCCCTGGCTGGATTTCTGGTATGGCAGAAATCCGCTAGAGGGCCACGGGCGGAGCGTTCTCGCGTAAGCGTCGCACCGCCTGCGTACCCATAAGGCTCCGACATTGAATCACTAAATAACGATCACTCCGACTGATGGTCATCGGGAAAACCCGAACCCTTGTTTTACGAGGTAAAAAGGTCTAAGGACTTTTATCGTATAATTAAACTACGCTGATATAAAAAGGTTTTGCTACCGAATTTTATCAGGATAGATGTTCTTACAGGAGAGAAGAAGACCAGAAAAAATCGATCAATCGTATTTACTATTGAAAGTCGCACAATATCAAATAAAAAATATTTAAAAAATATCTGTATATATATAAACAAATTTTAAATATTTTTTACGGTCATTTCAAAATTATAATCGTTCGGTATAATCATTGTACGATTTGATTACACAGTGCAATTCGTTTGATCCAAACATGATTGGTACAATTGTCTGAAATACTTTTCTCCATTCCCCGAGCAATTAGATGATACTATTTCAAATACTTATTGAATTTTATTAAAAAAATGTTTTAGTTCTATTGAATATTTAAAGCTTTATCTCACATTGCGGATGTAGTTGGCTCAACGATATACATTCAACTACGCACGGAGATTGCGTCAACTACGCCATTGGTTTCGCCGTATCCAACCTCAGGGCGTAGTTGAGCCAACTACGCCTCTATTCTCAACACTATGCCTTTTTCCAGTGTAGATTCTGATGCATTGTTGGTCCAACAAGTTTTTTTCCAGTGGACAAACATTTTTTCAGGGTCCAGGCTATAAATCCACTGGCGGAAAACGTAGCTCATAAAGCTGTTCATTTTCCACGCCATGTTTGATAGTATGAGGTTGACAATCTTGATGAAAAACATTGGGATCAATTTTGCTGGTGCCAACGGCAATGATATGATCAGCCTTTTGATCTTGAGCGCAATGATGTCACTTTTATACGTTTTGGATAGCCCATGATGGCACCAATTCTTTTGAATCGCCTTTTATTATGAAAAAAAATGATAAAACATTTGAAAAAAGGTATAATGCAACGTGTAAAAGGGTATGAATTGAAGAAAAAAGTTGAAAAAATGGAACCGACTTCAAAATGAAATCCAAAACGTTGAAAAACAAATTTTAAGGCAAAGAGAACATCGAATTTGAAAAAAAAAAAATTTAATGCCCATGTAACACAAACTGGAAAATCACAAGAACTAAAAATGAATTTGCTTCATGTGTATAAAATACTTACTTGAGTGTAGGGAGAGCGGTTGGTCCGGTGGATGGGGGCTCGGACTCGTACGTCGCGGGTTCCGGGTTCGAATCCCGGTCAAAACACCAATGAAAAATTTGAAAATGTTTTCAAGTATTTCTGCTGCAATCCCGGGTGGTTCGGATTCCACCTTCATAAATCCATGGCCAAACACCTCTCTGCGATGCATGAGCGGTCGGTGTACGGCTTTGGTGGCCTCCCGTGGACGGTTCTCATCGTGCGGATGGTGGCCCTCTAGCTGTGCACTGACTGGCTCATTGCATCACAGCTGAGGAGGTGCCTACCTGAGCGCCTCTGGTGGCCGTGCTTGAGCGTGCTCGCATTGCCACCCGCGGAGATTAGTCGGGCACTGGCTTTATCGGCAAGGTTTTCTGCAGTTTCCCTTCGCCCTCGGTAAATGCGATACAGCGCGGGAATAAGCCGGCTGCAGCCGCACGTGTGGGAGAATGGAAGGAAGAGTAGAGGAATAGTTAAAAAGAGTGGGGAGGCTAAGAGGGAAGGACCCTGGGCCGTGAAAGTAACAATCGCGAGGGCGATTGGTTACAAAAAACCCCAATAAAAAAAAAATACTTACTGTGTAATGAAAAAAGCATCCAATGAATAATCCCTCTTAATAAAGCGATGCCGCTACGTTTCTGATCGCAGTTTCGTAATCGGCTACGATTACGCAGGGTTTCCACGCAGAAGCAATAGTATTTTTGATCCCTTCAAAAACTTCGCGGTATGTTGCTTCTGATTTGTTTGACATGAGGATGCAAATGGTTGGAAAAACCTGAGAACAGGATTACAAATGAATGTAAAAAACGGAAAAATGTATAAAATGGAAAAATATGCCAAATTTCCGTTCGACATCCGCATTAAGTTCACAGAAAATCGACTGAGACGCATACACACAGACAGAAGACGGAGCCATCTTACAAATCCGCTCATTTATATAAGTGCGTGCGGGGCTCCATTCAAAAAACTCTAATAGTAACCTTCGACTCGAATCGAACGAAAAACCTTTCTACAGATGGTATGCATATAATTTCCGGCACCTTGCGATACAGCAGCATCTTAGACGTTAACAATTTTCTGCACAATTTTTATTTGAATGTAAGAAAATATAAATGTAAGAAAGATATGGTCTATATTTTATAGTTGTCGAAGAATCGTGGAAAATGGCGAGATGGATGAGTATTAATGAATACAATTGTGTATGAGAAACATAGTAAACATAAAAACTGCTAAAATGTCTCTCGCGCCGATCACTGCTCGATATCAGGTTATTTTGGCTTAATGCGCGTAAGAACTATATGCATTGATTATTTGAATCTCCAGTACATTCGTTAAATTATTTTGTGTACAACGAACCTGATTATATTCGGAACTTGTAGAGGAGGAATTGATCCCATTTCTTGAAACATCCCCATAGTTAGAAACGTAACAGTTAACAATTCCAATAGTTAGAAACCAAACGGCCAAAAATTCGCGAGGTCTCGTCATGGTCGATACGGATGAAACGATGTTCAATTAAAGACTGTAGAATGAAGTTTCTACAATATCAGTATTGGAAATAGGTTCAGTTTTAACGCGTGATAAACTGCTTGATTCGGCGAAGACTCTGCTGGATCTATGAAAGCCTTTCAGCTTTTATATTCTCAACGTCGCACAAATGGTTTGTAGGTTTACGTGTCAATTACTGCGTATTACTTCTGCATGTGTACGACCTTGCTAACTAATAGAATATCCCTGATAGTTGCTATCATATATCCATTTTCGATTGTTGATCCAACTGCTACCGTTATATATACTGTAACGTGGTAACTTTGCCTACGTTACAGAATTGTTAAATATTAGCATAGCACGGGAAAGGAAAGTTTTTCGTCGTTGACGAATTTCTGTCGGGTACATTTAGAAGAGCCAAATGCGAACGTATCTATCGTTTATTAAATTTATTTTGAATTATTTTTATTATTATGTGCGAGCGAGCTATGGGTTCACGTTAAGGGGACCGTATGGTCTAGAAATTTGAAAAAATCGATTTTTTTTTTTTTCGATATGTCGAAAGTATAGTATCTCAAGAATATACTGTGAAATTTTCATGCGGAAATTCTCAATATTACAGCTTCTACAGCCCATAACGCAGGTAGAGAGCGGTCCGCGACACGAAAACGTTCAAAGCCTTATTGGACACAAAGCCTTACGGGGATGATTTTTTAGTTTGCAAAAAAGAATGTGTTTTGCATGTTAAAAAACGTTTGTACAAACGTGCTGTTGATGCGAAAAAAAAACATGCACAAATAAAGAAAGCAACAAAGAAATTGACAGAAAAAGAAGAGGGAAAAAAGACACAGCGGAAATCGATAAATAAAACACCGAAGCGTCAACAATTGACGAATAAATTATTGCAAGAGCTGTCAACTTATTACGGTCTAGCAATTAGACGTAATTCAGATTCGACTGAAGGGATGAGAAGTGAAATATGGGCAGCATATTATCACAAAATTTCAACAGATGAAAATCCGCAACACTCGTACTGTCCTCCAGGTTCCGAATCGTGGTGCAAGTGGCGTCAAAGTGAGGCTGCAGGTACTTTAGACACCTACGAGCACCCACCTGCTCTGTGCGATGAAGCACAAGAGATATTAAAACCAATTTATGAAGAATTGACAGCAGAGACTTTATTGGAAAGGTGTATTGGCAGTAATACGCAGAACAATAGCGAAAGTTTCAATGCTTGCGTGTGGCACCTTGCGCCGAAACATCTGTTTGCCGGAAAAAAAATCATTGATATTGCCACTCACATTTCCGCTTGCATATTCAATGAAGGATTTGCATCCCTATTGAAAATAATGGAGACCATGGGCATAACAATCGGGCCACAAGCGGAGCAACTAGCGCAAAACCGAGACGAGCTGCGAGTATCGAGCGCCAACCGTAGGAGCACGGACAACTCCAAAGAGGCTCGGACAGCTCGAAGAAATGAAAGGAGTGAGGAAATCTTGAATTATGAACGTTCCGAAGGAATCCTATATGGTGCCGGAATCGCGGATTAACTGTAAGTATTCAAAATTTGCTCAATTTTTGAAAATATCTGTACCTCAAACTTTAAACTCATTTATCTCGAAACGACTTTTTTCGGCACTGCGCAGGTGAAAACAAAAAAACTATTCAACCGAATCACTTGAAATTTGGATATGTTGTTCACAACATGTATGGCTATCGTCGGAACTACAATCATAATTTTATTTAAATAATTTCTTATTGTTTATACTAAAAAACTAGTGAAAAAAAAACCCGATTTTACGAATTTTTTTTCAAAAGCGCGCCATTTTGTCAATTTTTAATTTTTTCGATTTGTTCTAGTCCCGACCATAACTGCACTCTTTCTGATTAAGAATCTTCTTGAATTTTGTGTTTCAGATGAGTAGAAGTTTCGGATCGATCTTCACCGTCCGGGTCGGATTTTTCGAGAGGGTCGTCTTCAATGCCAATTATATGATAATAAACACTGTTTTTAAAATTAAAAAAATTTTTTTTTGTATACTTAATAAAGGTAGTAATAAACCCGAAAAGTTAAAACATCGATTTTTAAATTTTTTAAGGCAAAAAAAAAATCGTGAAAATAGGTGAAATTTTCGTGCTCTAGACCATACGGTCCCCTTAAGAAATTATCGTCGAAGGCAGCGTCGGTAAGCATCATCGGCTCAATCATTGTGAGGGAAGCTTTAGGTTTTTGTCATTCGCTTCGAAGGAAGCGCGGAAATTCAAAAACTTAAAGCGAGGGTCGTTTACGCGAAGCCCTCATCCCAAGCTGTCGAGCTCACGGCATCACCTGTCATCGAAGCTTTTCATTATCGTTCTCTGAGCTTGCAAGAATCGTCTAACACTGCAGATTCCGATTATTACTGAGGATCAACATGGCCAGTTTCGTTCTCGTCTAAGCGTCAATCCATGCTATTGATTATAATCAATCCCATCGTAATCCCAATAATCGACAATAATTATTGTCGATTATTGGGATTACGATTACCGTAAGTAGGCGAGGGGTGGAAGGCCAGGACTCTCGACCGTGTAATGGCGCTTTCCGCGGTTATCGGAGACTCGAGTTTTGGGCAGGAACGACGGAGAACGTCTTTTTTCAAGCCGTCGCCGTCTCCGTTCAAGAATCCGACGCCGTCAAAATATCGATGTGTTTCACGAGGAAATATCGTGGTCTTTTCCGGATCTCATCCTACAGAAACCGAAGCGGGGAGCCGTCGTCTCACTCTGATATTTTTGTGTTGTTTAGTTATTGTACTCGCGAGTAATATTTTGAGAATTTTGGAAATCAACAGAGCGATATTGTTTCGGGGTACACGCGCGTCTTATCTCGCGATTAATATCTTTCGTGAAGTGTCGTTGTCGTATATTACTTTGAATTGCCAAAGGGAATTCTATTACATTACTTTGCCCAATCTCGAGACCCATACATTAAGTTAGTATAATATATAATTTCGTTACCGATCGTGTCACTCATGTTGTCGTTTGAAAATTCATTAAAGGCGTAACTTTTAGCGTTACCTATTATGTCGTGAACAATCGAGCCAAAAGGCATTCAATTATATGATTATATTTTGACGGTTAACTTGTAAATTAAAATGCGTAATTAATTATTAATTTTTCATACTGTTTGTTGTTGAAATTTAAATTGGAAAATTATTCAGTTCTCATAATTGGTCTTGATATCAGTTGTAAATTATAATATTTTCTATTTTCCGGAAAGATAATTTCTATCAAAATTATTCTCGCATTATATTTGAATTTTTATTCCATAATGAATAAATCATATTGTAATTCCGGATTTCTTTTGTATCGATGTGATTATTATTTTGTAAAATAACCCCTCCCACTCTACCAATTTCTTAAGGTGTATTCACCGGGTAAACTTTCACCGAAATTTTCGATTTTTCTTTATAAATTTTGTCGATGAATTATCATCGACTGGCACCCTGAGATGGTTCCCCGCTATGGTCCCTGTAGGATGAGATCCGGAAAAGACCCCGCTCTCCTCGATATTTCGGCGGCGTCGGATTCTTGAACGGAGACGGCTACGGCTTGAGAAAAGACGTTCTCCGTCGTTGCTGCCCAAAACTCGAGTCTCCAATAACCGAGGAAAGCGCGATTACGCGGCCTAGAGTCCGAACCTTCCACCCCTCGCCTACTTACCGTAATCGTCATCCCAATAATCGACAATAATCAATAACATGGATTGACGCTTGGACGAGAACGAAATTGGCCATGTTGATCCTCAGTAATAATCGGAATCTGCAGACTGTTGGACGATTCTCGCAAGCTCTAAGAACGATAATGAAAAGCTTCGATGACAGGTGATGGCGTGAGCTCGACAGCTTGGGATGAGGGCTTCGCGATAGCGACCCTCACTTTAAGATTTTGAATTTCCGCGTTTCCTTCGAAACGAATGACAAGAATCTAAAGCTACCCTCACAACGATTGAGCCGACGATGCTTACCGACGCTGCCTTCGACAATGATCTCGTAACGTGAACCCATCGCTCGCTCATACATAATAATAAAAATAATTCAAAATAAAATGAATAAACGATAGATATGTTTGCATTTGGCTCTTCTAGATGTGTGCTTTCCCGTGCTGTGCCAATATTTAACAGTTATGTAACGTGGGCAAAGTTATCACGTCACAGTATACATAACGGTAGCTGGTGGATTAACAATCGAAAATGGATATTTGATAGCAAATATTAGGGATATTCTATTATTTAGCAAAGTCATATACGTGCAGAAGTATTAAGTAGTAATTGACACCTAAATCTACAAACCATTTGTGCGAGGTTGAGAGTATAAAATCTGAAAGATTTTTACAGATCCAGCAGAGTCTTCGCCGAACCAAGCAGTTTATCACGCGTTAAAACTGAACCTATTTCCAATACAGATATTGTAGAAACTTTATTGTACAGTCTTTAATTGAACATTGTTTCATCCTTATCGACAATGACGAGACCTCGCGGATTTTTGGCCGTTTGGTTTCTAACTATTGGAATTGTTAACTGTTACGTCTCTAACTATGTGGACGTTTCACGAAATGGGATCAACTCCTCCACAAGTTTCAAAGATGACCAGGTTCGTTGTACACAAAATAATTTAACGAATGTACTGAAGATTCAAATAATCAATGTATATAGTTCTTTCACGCATTAAGCCAAAATAACCTGATATCGAGCAGTGATCGGCGCGAGGGACATTTTAGCAGTTTTTATGTTTACTATGTTTCTCATACACAATTGTATTCATTAATACTCATCCATCTCGCCATTTTCCACGATTCTTCGACAACTATAAAATATAGACCATATCTTTCTTACATTTATATTTTCTTACATTCAAATAAAAATTGTGCAGAAAATTGTTAACGTCTAAAATGCTGCAGTATCGCAAAGTACCGGAAATTATATGCATATCATCTGTAGAAAGGTTTTTCGTTCGATTCGAGTCGAAGGTTTTCTATTAGAGTTTTTTGAATAGAGCCCCGAGCGCGTTTATATAAATGAGCGGATTTGTAAGATGGTTCCGTCGTTTGTCTTTGTGTATGCGTCTCAGTCGATTTTCTGTGAACTTGATGAGGATGTCGAGTTGAAATTTGGCATACTTTTGAAGTTTGCTAACCCGTTATGTTCCTATAGTCAAAATCTAATTTATTCCAATAACATTTAAAAAAAATTATTTTCTAATTTTTTGGGTTCATTTCTTTGTTCGTTTGAATATTGTTCGTAGCAGAATTTCTCTGGACTGAATAAAGTTATTAAGCTGAAATTTGGCGTAGTTATAAAGCTCCTAAACCCGCAGATATTTCAACCCCGCAAAAAAACAGCATAAATGCTGTAAAAAAAGTTGAGGCAAGTACATATACTCCCCCCAAATAGTTGGTCCGGTAACAAATCTCAGTTTCGACACAAAACCTTCACTAAAAGTTATAAAAGAGATTTTCTCCTAAGAAAACTAACCTTGCAAAAATTCTCTGATTCACATTAAATCTCTCAAAAAATGATAGGAGAACCCCACAAAAATTTTCTCAATAAATTAGAAATTCACAAAAAGCTATAAGAGCCTCTCAAAAATTTATCAATCAAATCATAATTTCACAAAAGATGCCAATTCAAACCTGCCCAAAAATTAAGTCTAAACTTCACAAAAAGTTATTAAATAAATAAAAATGATAAAAGCATTAATAGTCAAATACATTAAAACCTATTAAAATCCAATAAAAACACTTTCAACGAATTGAAAATACAGTTGTTCTACACACCAAGAATAAGAATAAAAAATAATTATGAGAAAAAAATTTGATGCAAAAAAGATTTCAAACGCAAAAAATTAGATTGAAAAAAAAATTTCGGCAGAAGTACTTGGTGAGTTTTTTCGCTTAATTTACATAATATATCACTTATAGTTACAAACTCGCCAAGTACTTCGGCCGAAATTTTTTTTTCAATGTAATTTTTTGCGTTTGAAATCTTTTTTTTATCAAAATATTTTCTGATAATTATTTTTTATTCTTATTCTTGTTGTGTAGAACAACTGTATTTTCAATTCGGTGAAAGTGTTTTTCTTGAATTTTAATAGGTTTTAATGTATTTGACTATTAATGCTTTTATCATGTTTATTTATTTAATAACTTTTTTACATTCAACTAATGGACTAATATTTTCTGCCGTGAAGAAACAAACAAAGGTGACTGTGAACTGTAAGCAGTTGGTGATCCGGAACCCTCAAGATGCAAATGTAAATCGCACTTGTCCTCCTTTTTTATTTCCATTTTCCTCCAATAATATATGAAATTTTAAATTTTCTGAGCGCCTGTTCGAAGTGATTATAAGTCCCTCGAAAGAATTTCTTATGTTCAGTAGTTTAGTTCCAAGAGCCGATCTGAAAAGTAACTGGTTTCCAGGGGTCGGGTGTAAGGTGTAGAAATGTTTTGTATTATTTCCTTCCGTTCGCAAAACTCAAGGACTGCAAAGTGCTTTCTCGAAATATTTTATAGAGAATTTTGTGGTCTATAAAATTGGTTCCATGGACTTTTGGTCTACATCCAAACGTTTCATAGTATACGGAATAAGAGAATACGTATCCCACAACTTTAATAATTAATAAATAATATCTCATTAGGATGGAATTTGATAAAAAAAAAATATCACTAGACTTTTCGATTTGAAATTCGACCCCGAATTCGAGTTCACCATAATAATTATTTGTCGTAGAACGCCCTATATTTTTTGAATTGTTCATATGGCTAGATTTTTGTTTTATTGATACTAAGACACACTAATCATGACAGAAACTCAAGCTTACGGTAAACGATATTCTAATAAGGGAGAGTCAGAAAAATTTAAGATAATTGGTGAAGATCACAAAATACCTTGGTTACCTTAAATTTAAGGTAATTGAAGAGTATGTTAGTTTATTAAGTGTGTATATGTTTATTGAGTCTATGCGTTTATTAAATACGGAGAAAATTAAAAAATGATATATAACAAAAAATAAATTTGAAAAAAAAACCAATGAAAAAGATGAAACAATTAACTTATTAAGTGTAACTGTCTTGTAATTTCATTTTTCTGATCCGCAAAATCTACACAGAAATGATAAAAAAAAGAAATAATAGTAGTTAATTGAAGATTGAACGAACTTACCTAAGTGATGTTCAATCATAATTGTACGAGCGCCTCTTCCGAAATAATCAACTGTAATACCCTCAACTTGCACCGTTGCTACCACCAATGTTTAAAACAAACGAAATTTGTTAATCCGTGCGTAAGCAACCCATATCAGCTCATTCTTTAACGTTATGCCATAATCTTTGGAAATTTTTAAAACATATTTCAGAATTGGGATTTAAAGGGTGGGGGTTGATCATTTCGGAAGAGGCGCTTGTAAAATTATGATGAAACATCACTTAGGTAAGTTCGTTCAATCTTCAATTGTATTTCGCGCCTCTTCCTCATGATCAACTGTAAATGTTTAAAGGTTGTTAGGGCATTGTTGACTCATGAAATAAAAATTGTAACTTCATTTCCAGAGTTTCAACAAAAATGTACACATGCACATACACGTAAATTTATTGTTAATATTTAATTATTTAAATTCAAGATTTCATTTGCAAAATTTGTTCTTTCCTGAATTAAGTTTCTGTTATAAAATTTTGCAAAAGTTGCAGACGAATCCGTCCAACCAGCCGTTTTTCTAATTAAAAGTAAATCTACACCACTGCGTTTAGCCGCAGATGTAGAAGCGTGTTGAGTTACGCTGAGAAGGTATTGGTATCGACACCACTTTTCTCTAAAATAATTTTAGTCCATTGGCTTAAAGTTCGCCCTCCTACCGCCTTAAATGGTTTTTTGAAAGAAATAAATCATTTTTCAACATCCCGTCGAAGGGGCCCCGTTTTTTGTAAATATTCTTTTAAGGTTCAGGCTACACAAATAGATTTATTTTGAAGGAAAAATGGGAATGTAAGGCTTGGTTGATATCTATCAGGACCAGACGTTTTAATTTTATCAGGGATCTTGATTTCAATTAATTGAGAGGTTTCCAAAATATTTCTAATATCAATTAATGAAATAGTTTATAATCTGTGGCCAGTTACCAACGCACACAAGGAAATGAGTTTCATAGAAAGATCCTTATGGCATAAATTTTCATATAAAGACCATGATGAAAATAAATTTAAAACCGCAGCAGGATCCCAAGTAGAATCATATTTGGGACGTGAAGGTCTCAAATTATAAACATCCTTGAAAAACTTCTTTAACTTCAAATCTTTGCTGATATCCACGTTAATTAATAGTGAAATTACTAAATGAAGAGAGTTTAATATTCCGTATGAAGCTTCCTTACCATACTCCTCAGTTAAACATTTCAGAACATGAGAAACAGATGAAGAAAAAGGATCTAATTTCCCTATTTTGCAAAATATCCACCATTTCTTTAAGGTAGAATCATACTGTTTTAAAGTAGAACTACTTAATGAAGACACCATTATCTCTACTGAAGATCCTGGAATATTTTTTAACTGAAATCCTTTCCTGATAATCTGGCGGCCAACAGGGTAAGATTCCTCCAAAGGGGATGCGGCCCTCTATTACAAGAAATTAATAAATTGACATCAGGTTTAAAATAAATAGGTTCTGAAATGAGCATCGAATGGAAAAGAGGAAACCAGGGTTGAGCCGGCCAGTTTGGAACAACTACAATACCATCGGCTTTTTCCAGTTTGATTTTTCGCAAGGATTTTAATATAATGGAAAAAGGCGGGAAAGCATAAAAATATAAATTTTTCCATGATATTTTAAACGCATCTGACATCAGAGAATCCGGGTCTTTGCCCCAGGAAACATACTTTCTGCACTTAGCATTCATTCTACTGGCAAATGTCTGGTTGACCGAAAAATGTTACGATTATTTTAAAAGCTGAATCTGTGATTTCATATTCTGTTTCTGGCTCTAATTTTCGGGATTCCATATTGGCCTCGAGGTTTTCTTTAGAACTTATGTAAGAAGCGAAAATCCATAACTTCCTTCGTTCGCACCAATTCCATATTTTCCTCGTGATGTCATTTAAATTTTTGAATTGAATCCCACCCATTCGGTTAATGTACGAAATTGCTGTGGTATTGTCTATACGTAACAAAAGATCACAATTTCGTAGGCCTTCTGCAAAGCATCTTAAACCAAAATATGCTGCTTTTAATTCTAAATAATTTATATGATAAGTCTTTTCTTCATCAATCCAATAGCTATAAGCTTTTTCTTTTCCACAAACAGCACCTCAACCAAATAGAGATGCATCAGAAAAAATTTTCATGTAAAAATTTATATTCTTAATTTCATTATTTGAAGACATTATTTTATCTTGCCACCAATCAATATCAATCTGCAATTTGTTGTCGAGTTTCATTTGTTTCTTATAATTATTGTGATTACTTTTAAGAGCCAAACATTTCTCTCTTTCAAAAACTTTCGTATGTCCTTCTTTCGAAACGATCTCTGAAATTGGTGCATGCGAGAAGTCTTGGATGTCGGCGGGTACGAGTGTTTCTGTCCGTTCATTGACGTTGAAGAATTCTTGAACCGATGTTAACGTGGCGGGCCTTTTCAGTGTTTTGATTGTCCTACAGACTGAGATTTTGTAGGTTGCTTGAAATCCTTTACAGAATTCTCGAAAAGCTTGGCCGATTTGATATTTTCAGCCAACTCCTTACCAAACAACCACTCATCAACTGACGTTGAATTAAGAGTGGACTTAAGATTAGGATTCAAGCAAGATAACAGAAGACTCCTTCTGATTACAGATTCGTCATGTTGAATATCTGTCAAGAGTCTTCTTGTATCACTTAAACACTCGATGATAGGTAAATTTTCCTCAGGACTGCCATTTTTTAAAATTGCAGCGAAAATTTTAGCAACCGCTCCCAAACAAGCAGCAATTTTTTGTTGTTTATCCGAGATACGTGTGTCCCGTTTAAGTACAGTCTCCTGAATATAAGAATTAATTCCTTGATTGAGTTTGTGTGGGTCAATCGATGAACAATTGTTTGGCGGAGGATATTTCTTGATTATAGATGCTCTATCCTGTGTAGGGAGGCCAAGACTAATAATTTCTTTCCACCTGATCGCCATATCCTTATGGATAGCTGGAGCAAGACTTCTTTTTTCCGCAATTCTTTTTCCCATAACATTCAAGATTTCTTCCGTTAGCGGAGTTTCGATTGAATCAGAAATATTTCCAGGAGCAGATTGCGTATCTCGAGATTCAGAGGTACTTTCCGTATGCACGGTAACTTCTGTTTCAGTAACATTAACTGGTGTTTTTTTCTTTAGCAGAGTAAAAATAATAAGAGAACAACAGAATCGAGAACTATATTTCTTAATAAAAATTGACAATAAATCAACACTATTTCAAAGGAAATAATATCTTTTCAGATAAAACAAGTTCACATTAGAGTCTGACAACACAAAAAATGAATTCATTAAACAGATTAGAGTCTGTTTTAGAATATTTTATTTTATACTTTTTGGATAGATCTGCCAAAAAATCTATTACTTAAATGAACCGATTAGAGTCTATCCATTTTAAGTTGTTTATTTTCCTTCAATTATCTAAACAGATTAGAGTCTGTCGAAAAATTATTGAATTAACCAAAAAAAAACCAGATTAGAGTCTGATTATTTTCACACAGATTAGAGTCTGTTAAATCCTCATAATTCGATATCGCAGGTTAGAGACTGAATCATTTGAGATTGATAAAGTCTGCCTAATTTTCCGTTTATTTTTATTTTTTATTATTATTATTATTTTTTTAATTGAACCTTTCTCAATGAAGGCTTACCTCTAATTTCACTTGGGGAAGAAGCAATATCAGAATCCGAATCAGTACTTAAAAACTGCTTTTGACCTTCAGGAGGGGAATAATCTTGATAAAATTTCTGTCGTATGTCGTTGGATGAAAAAGATTCCCTCTCAGTTGATGAATATCTGTGACGGCGATGTTTTTTACTTTTATGTTTCAATTTTTTTTTCTAAAGTTCTTTTAATTTTCTTTTTTGAAATCTACGTTTACGACCCATTTTTTTTTTTTTTATATATGACGTGTGGTTTCAACGGCACCAAGAAGAAGAATGAGCAGATGTGGGTTGCTTACGCACGGATAAACAAATTTCGATTGTTTTAAACATTGGTGGTAGCAACGGTGCAAGTTGAGGGTACTACAGTTGATCATAAGGAAGAGGCGCGACGTACAATATGGATAGACTAAGAAAAATATGCTGCCAAAAATCATAATCGAAATTAGGGAATCTCAGGACACGTCTCCTCCATCTTTTGTTCACGATTTTGGAGATGTTTCCCGACATTCCCTAAATTCGATTATGATTTTTGGCTGCATATTTTTTCTAGTCTATTCATATTAACTGTTATAATGCCTTTTTTAATTACTCCCTTGCCGACTTTGTAGATCAGAAGAATAAAATTGCAAGGCAGTTACCCTTAGCGAGTATAACGTTTTTAATTTCAACTTTTTTAGTTTTTATTGTTATTTCATTTTTTTAATTTCCCCACTATACTATTTCCTAGTCGGGAGTTTCTTTGTTTTTTTAAAACAAGTTTTTTTATATTCTCATTTTTTTCAAATAACTTGTTTTTCGTCATTTTTTACATGTTTAAAATTAAAAGATATTTTCCAATTATTTTCATTCTACAGTGTTCTAAGTTCACAACAACTTTTGCGGCCAGGAGTTTTTTTCACTGTAGTATCGAGAAATCCTTCCAATAACATGAGTCTTACACACTGCAGTCGGTTATTTCTTTTTGTTGGGTTATATGTCCTCTCTTTTTGTTCACTAGAATTATTGACGATGAATAGAATAGACACCGAACGTTTGAACATTAATTAAATAATCCAATGGTAGATGAACAGAAAAAGAAGCATCCTAAACAATAATAAAGAAACATGACGAACCAAGAAAATATACACCCAGGCATCTGTCGTAGTTATGAGCAGCCAGCAACGACATGAAGTGAGCCAAAACTATTACGAGTGAATTAGTTACCGCAACATCACCTATTGTTATGTCAATATGGTTGGTCAGCATTTTTTTTTGTTATATGCTAATTATTTTGTAATCGCACATACGATCGTATCGAATTATTGCTAAGAACCATGTCCACAGGTAATAGAACGTATATTCCAACTTTAGTTAAGTAATTTGTGGCCGTTTCTGCATAAAAAAATCGCAAAAATCAGTTGATCGCGGCCAAACTCATAACTCCCTGATTTTGCCCATGTGGGCAGTCGGGAGTTGATTCTAAAGAGTTTAGCACCACAACTTAGTGTGAACTGATTCGAATTATATATTGGAAAAATACCGACTCGAAATGTATTAAACAACATCTATTAGAGAAAACCTCACTGTAATGTATAAAATTCCGAAGAGGATGTAGCCGTGTATTCAAAGTGGTAGCGGTGTAAAACTTTTTTCAGATAAGCTTGTCAAATTGAAGATCGGCATAAGACTTTTGCAAGACGAGTATATAAGAACTTGCCCGAGATGCGCGTGAGTGAGTTCAAAGACCGGTGGTAGACTAATCTACCATGGCCGAATCGATGAAGAATCGAACATGCTAGACCGAAAGAATAAGTCGGAGCTTGACCGTGAAATAACCGGAAATTATTTTGCTCGAGTATTAGCCGGCCTCATTACTCGATTGCATCCACAACCCACACGTCAAAACAGATACCGCGCTGAAGTAGATTTGTTGCCCCTCTAAGACTCATCTATAATCAGCCTTAAAATATTCAGCATTGTTTTATTCTTATAATAAAACGTAAAAATCCGAATAAAAGGGTTCTATAGCGCAAGGGTTATTATTAATATTATAGATCGTATATCATATTGCATTTTCTCAATATATATAAGTGATAAGCCATATAAAACATCGAACCACATAACTTGTATGGTTGTTATACTTTACAGAGAATCGCCAGTAGCATCGGTTATGCAAGCTCACAGCTCGATAATGATGATGCCAAAGAGGAAAATCTGCGTCTTGCCAACCATGTGGAATATATGCGTTTATCGGCAAGAGTGCAAAAGAGATCAGCAGACCCTTCTAATTGGTCAAAAAAGGTGAAAGACGATCTCGACTGGCATTTCGAGGAAGGTGAAAAGACATTGAAGAAGTTAAGTCAGGAAACAGCGAAGCAGAAGGAAGCCTGGAAAGCGCAGCAGCAGTCGAAACAGAAAAAACCCGGAAGTGGGGCGTATGCAGCGCCTGGTGCCAAAAAAAGCAACTAAAAATCGTAGATTCCGGATTTCATCGCGAATATTAGGATTACGCAATTTAAAAAAATATACATAAATTTGTTTTAATCATACGATTCCGGGTATGGTCCTATTTTTTATGCCAGATTTTATTTACTACCGTAATAAATTATGGAAAGTACGAGACGGTATGCTCGGGCTACGATAGCTTTTACGTCACTCACACGGATTGTTTTATCATGAATTTCACACACATCTCGTACAATGGAACGGACTAGACCTGGATTTGCATCACTTCACACCATTTTTCAAAGTTTTTTCTGCACCATTTCAATAAAAACTGGATGAGAAAACCGGGATATTGGATTCGAGGCGTCTGACGCGTACCGGCGGTCATATTGGCACACTGCGCCGTGGGTTGCAGGTTCCAGCTTTTGACGACAGCTTTGCTAACCCTATTTGTCGGTAAAAGCGGACAGGTAGTACCGTCGGTAGCATGATATTGAAGACATTGAAAAATTTCAAAGTCCAAAGATATCCTCGACTTTTTTCTAAGTGTCGTGATTTTTTATAAAGGCACTTTATTCGGCCCCGACATGTACAGACTATTCGATAGAGAATCAAATGAAATGTGTTTCTGACTTATCGTGGGAGTTTGTTTTATTTTTATTTTTTCGAAAAATTTCAGTCCAAGGATCCTCGATTTTTTCCTAAATGTCGTAATTTTTTTTAAAGGCACTTTTTTTGAGCCCCGACACGTATAGACTATTCGATTTAAACAGAAAACTATATTCTCTCGACTTGTTCTCATTCCATCCATCATCCTATTTTGTATTTGTAAGAATCCTGTTTCCGCTATTATAATTAATAACGTATACTAATAAATAATGAAATATAAAGGCATAGTGAGCTGAACGACGATAATGCGGAGAGGGAAAGCCTACCAAATGTGTTAAATCGAGCTAACCCCTCCCTTAAAATTTGGAGAATGATGACGAGAGGAGAAAAATAAGGGCGATCTCTCGTGACGAGTCTTTGGTCGGCCCTCCGAGCTTTTACATCGAAATTAGTGAGCCGTTTGAGTTCGGAATTAGATTATATGGAATCCGTTGTCCGAAAATTAATTAATGTCAATATTTTGTAAAAAGTGTGAATTGAAATTTGGAAAACCATATAAATGGAATAAAGTTATTCAAGGAGAGTCTTCTTTTCGAGCAAGTTTATCAAACCCTGTAAATTCTATTTTGTGGATTATCTTCGACCCACCTTGCAAACCTCGTATCGAAGTGGTGCTCCGACCGAGCCCACTCTCGTGCTCTTTAGTATATTTACAATTGTTGATCAATGAGACTAACTGGCGCCCAACCGAATTATGAAATTTAGAGCCCTACCAGCCGGTGGACCACGGCCGCGGTAGATAAAGGAAGTTGTCCTGTTTCATTTTGCCCCCAACGTGGATCACATCGGAAATTTCCGTTGAAAATTAAAAAAAGAAATTTTTTTTTTAATAGAAACTTGAAAGTACGAAAACTTTCTATGAATTTTTTTTTATGAAACCTATTTATTCCGCGCCTTTGAGCGATATAATTCATAATAAAACAACTCCCTCAGGATTTCGTTTTTCTGATCAGATCTGTATTTCGGTAGTATTAATTTTATTTTGTATTATTTTGTTATTATGAAAAATGTACGAGCGAGCGATGATCTCATTTGACGAAAACATCAAATCAACGAGGAGAGAACAGCGAAATTATCGTGAGGAGTCGGTATTTCAAGAACGTTGTGAGGGAAGGCTTAAGGTTTTCAAGGTCATCGAGAGAGCGAGAAATTTCATACCAAGAGAGGGTCGCTAAGTAAAAGCCCTCACCTGGAGCTGTCGAACTCGAGATGCGTCCAGTAGCATCGGGATTATTCGCCAATTATCGTCAGTACTGAGGTTCAACGTCAGTCAACGTCGCATTCAGCCGAAATTCAAATAAGCAACTATCATTATTATCGGAAATCATCGAAAGGCGAGCGAAGGTTCGAGAATGATCGAGATCCTGCGAGTAGGCGAAGGGTGGGGGGTTAGGACCCTAGTCCGCGTAATTGCGCTTTCGTTAATTGTCGAGAACTTTCGTTTTGGACACCAAAGAGAACAGACGTCTTCTTTCGAGCCGTAGCCAACCCGATCAAAAATCCGACAGTACCGGAATCATCGAGGAGAAATTTTCGTGGTCCTGGTCCGGATTTCCACTTACTGAAACTGTTGCGGTGAGCCGTCGTCTCGCTTCGAATTTTGAGTAATTTTGTGTTTTGCAGAGATCTCGATTTTAATGTTGAAGAATTTTAGTTAACAAGCGATATTGTTTCGGGGTGCGTTCACGTTTGGGGAAAGTTCTGATAAAGTCTGGTCGCACTTAATCACAACTTAATGTAAGTATACTGTTAAAATTTAACGCTAGAATAATGTCAAAACCTAACGCTAGAATGCCGTTGGAACGGCAGCACTAAATGACGCCACATTTGTGTCAGTAGTGCGTCATTCAGTAACGTTACATGCTAACGCAAAAAAAAGAGGGATAATAGCGCCAAAAAGGTACATGTTATTTGCGTTACAACATGATCGGCACATGGCGCTGCGAAAGCAATTCTAGCGTTATTCCAATGTCACTTGGCTATCTGGGACGTAGTTGTCAATACTTTATTTTTTTTTTCAGTGCACGCTAGAAATTAAATAATGAAATCAACAAAGTAAAACAAATCGGTACGTGTAATTAAACCTCTCATCTCCCCATTCTAGATATGACAAAATGGATTCTATGGAGCACGGTATTTGATTCCACTTCCAGGTCAAGACACTTATCAAGTACTTTACAGAGGGATGGGAGTCACGGAAACAATATGGGAAACGAGGAACGTGTTTTGAGCCGTTAATTGATTGTATGCAGAGAATGAGCAGAAAGGAAGTTCAATTGTTAATGATGTTTTTGCCCACTTCATTATTATTATTTTCGCTATATTAAGCCTCATTTCTTTATTAATTAAGAAACACAATAGTTGGCTTTGGGGTTGACAATTATAACTTCGATAATCACCAAACAAAATTTACATTAATTTATAGTTTATCCAATAATGCCGTTCGTAGTCGTGTATACTACTTCAACTAAATCTTGTGGTAGAACTTGTACTGTTGGTAAAAACGTGTTTCTTTTCTTACAAAAATAATGGAATACCATTTGTTTTTAAATTTGCAAATACATAATAATGATTGAAGTTTTTTTTCTCATAGGGATTACAAAAATGTTGTATGGAATTTTTAGGGGATTTTTACAATAGTCTTTCCGGTATTCTCGCCCTGCAGCATACCTACAAATGCGTCAAACATTTTGTCAAATCCGACAGTCACCGTCTCACGGTATTTCAGCTTTCCATCTCGTATCATTTGCAGATTTTTCTCAATCCCCTCGAACCAACGATCTTCCCATCTTGTCACGATGAAGCCTTCCATTTTTAATTGCTTAAATACGAAAGCTGGTTGGACGAGAGTACTTTTTGGTAATTTACTCATGTTCGCGTTATAAGATGAAATGCTACCACATACGGATACTCTTCCGAAAAGATTCATGTGATACAGCACCGCACTAGAAATATCTCCTCCCACCTATCAAACAATTAGAAATAAAATATTTAATAATTTGATTACTTCTACTGTTTCTACAGTTTGTTTCATAGAACAAAAAAATACGATTGACAATTTTTGTATCCTCTATATCAAGATTTATGTTTTAATTGTTGTATTATTGAATTATTGAATTATTATATAAACAAAGGAATTATTTTTTTTTATTCAATCATATATTATTATTAAGTTATATATTAGTTCTCGGACTTCTTTTGGCGATATCTCAGGTTAACCTGCTTCGGGCGAAGTCAGTACTTGGTGGCCGCTTAGTCATGTACCGGCTCGTGCATCGATCGCTGAGCGGGTGGTAGTTTTTTTGAGTGGCTAATAGTGCTAACCAACTGAAACTCAATAAAAATGTAATCTCCTCTTATTTGCCGGGTTTTCTATCGTTTCCCTAGGCTCTTCATCCAGAAAAAATATCTATTCAAATCTACTAGGATCGTTCATTCGAATTTTTTAAACTTGAATTTCTATTCGCTCCAACTATAAAGCTATATTTAAATCAAATACAAAATGTTATTTGAGTCCGTTTAGTTAAGTATCCACGTTAAAACTTCTCGCCCCGACCACCACGTGGTGCAGAGCGGTGAGGTATTTCTCATATACGAATTGAGCTCTGGATGTGCATAAATTGCGGGAACCAAAGTAATTTTATTATTCTGACTGATGACTGACTATATCTAAGGACTCGGTCTTTTTATATCTACTCACGAGGAACACTACTTTGGTGTCCGCCTCCGATTTTCTTGAAACTCCTGTATGTGAAAGAGCATTGGAAACTAAAAGATACGTATTTTTTTTTTATCGGAGAAAAAACGGTTTTAAGGGGTGAAACCACCCTTCAAAATAAGACATGTCAAGGGGTGGTTTTTCAGTTTCACCAACAAGCACTTAACCGATTTCGATAAAACAAAAACCAAAATGTTTCTTATCCACGGCGATGAAAAGTCTACCACGCGAACGAAAAAAAAAGTTAGGGGGTGAACCACCCCTGCATATATCTGTTTCTCACCCCACATTAAAGAGGGGTGATTATAATGGAATGGAAGGGGTTCTATTTCTATAAAAACATCAACATAAAGTTCACATGTTTTCCTATTTTTGAAAAATAGCAATCTTAAGGGGGTGAACTACCCCTTATTTGAATTTTCACATTGCGGTTGCCTTTTTCTTGTTTTATATGTTTCTGCGGATTCAGAATATCACAACAGCTTCAAATCAACGTTTTCTCATGTTGCGACATTAATACAACACCCTGACAGTGTGTACCACCCCCTCTCGATTTTCCTCTTTATTCGCGATTTAAAAATTTCTCCATCTATTTTGTTCAATCTGCTTCCCCTTCATCGACGTTACGAATTTAATGGTTTTAAGCATGTATGCATATTTGCGTTAACCTCAATCGGGACCGGGGGAGGGAGAGAGGGAAGAGCTACTTCTTATTCACAACGATTCCAATTGTTATGTCTGAATAAGTTCCATAAATAGCGATTTGTCTCGCCTATATATAAGTATATTTTTAATACGAGCTTAAACACATATTGATAATTGATCAAGAAGAATTAACCCAGAATTGTATACATTGCTTGACCCATGCATTTCAATTAGTGATTTAACATCTTGAACAAATTGTTCAATTATTCACTTGTTCCTCCACAGTTTTTCTCGTTACATATTTATTTATTTTTCTAGAAACAATGCGATGCAATTTTTTCACTTTCCATAGCTATTTATTAGAGGCTCTAAATCGTATATCTTCATCGCCTATTTCTTTCTGTGCCTGTGGAGCCCACTTTTGAATTTCAATATCATTTTTATATTCCGCAATGTATATTCAGAAATTTGAGCTAGTTTTTCTTTATAAGTACCGCCTGTGTTCAGTTGATGTATCCAGCGTCGTAACTGGCGTGTGGATTTGACAGATTTGTATTTTTGCTTGACGGTTTCGATACTGTAATTCTTTTTTTTACCAGATCTCCGGTATTCCACAGCTTTTTTTTTGTAATCATAGCTCAGCTCACCGTCACTCAAACAAGCGTCGGAATCGATATCTTCATCATCTTTTTGCCATATGGTATCTTCAACAGCATATTTGCTTCGCACTTTTTAAACGGTTCTTGAAAATTTAGAGTCTCTTCCTGTATCATCTCAACTCCATTGTAATCTTGCATAGAATCAATTAAATTTTTTTCAAAATTTTCCTTCATCTCGAGTTTGTGTAATATTCATAGCCTCAAATGTAGTCAGTAACAGTTTAATAACGTTGAGTGGATTAACTTTCATGCTGGTAAAAGTGTTACGCACAGCACACCGAGAGCACGGAAAAGGAAACACAATTCGAAGCTCGCTTAAACATGTACTAGTACAATGCGAATGGTAACCGTCTTTTAAAGTAAGTATCAGAACAGAAAAATATTCATTTATCTTGCAAAACCTGATAACGGTTTTATCTAATATAACCACACTTGAGCGCTTTGAAAGGCGATGACTAGTATTCATCATGACTAATACCCCGGGTATTAGAATGCCAAAAACATCAGGTGATCATGATTACTTAATGACATTCTAATCTAGTGCAAACACCGTGATTGCATATTTACGCCTCTATTTTTTTTATATCGCGGGTATTAGAATGCCAAAAATATCGGGTGATCATTACTGCTTGATAGCATTCTTATCTAGTATAAACACCGTGATCACATCTCTACGCCTCTATGTTTTTTTTAAGATTACTAAAAGTGCCTTGTAGGGACACTAATTGTAGATCAGCACAATACCTATTAGTTTACGCATAGATTACAATTTTCCCATTATCATCAGAATAGTAGTAGTGGCAGCTCCCTGTCTCCCCCCCCCCCGTCCCTATTGAAGTTAATGCAAATATGCATACGTGCTTAAAACAATTAAATACGTAACGTCGATGAAAGGGAAGCAGATTGAATAAAATAGATGGAGACATTTTTAAATCGCGAATAAAGAGGAAAATCGAGAGGGGGTGATTCACCATGTCGGGGTGTTGTATTAATTTCGCAACATGAGAAAACGTTGATTCGGAGCTGTTATGATATTTTGAATCCGCAAAAACATATAAAACAGGGAAAAGGCAACGGCGATAGGAAAATTCAAATAAGAGGTAGATCACCCCCTTAAGGCTGCTATTTTTCAAAAATACGAAAACATGTGAACTTTATTTTGATGTTTTTATGGAAATAGAACCCCTTCCATTCCATTATATTCACCCCTTTTTAATGTAGAGTGAGAAACAGATAAATGCAGGGGTGGTTCACCCCTAACTTTTTTTTTTCGTTCGCGTGGTAGACTTTTCATCGCTTTGGATAAGAAACATTTTGGTTTTTGTTTTATCGAAATCAGTTGAGTGCTTGTTGGTGAAACTGCAAAACCACCCATTGACATGTCTTATTTTGAAGGATGGTTTCACCCCTTAAAACCGTTTTTCCGCCGATAAAAAAAAATACGTGTCTCTTAGTTTCGAATGCTCTTTCACATACAGGAGTTTCAAGAAAATCGGAGGCGGACACCAAAGTAGTGTTCCTTGTCAGAGCTGCAGACTCATGAAAATATGATTAAATAATAATATAATAGATTATGGTATAAATAAATTATTATAAATATTATTTTTATCACAACTTCATATTCATTTAATTTTTAGGATAACAATATGTCCAATTTTAATATGTATATTTTTAATTAAAATAATATAGATTTTGATTCTAAAAATCTTCGTATTAATTGGAAACCAAAAAAATATTTGAGCGAAATAAATGTTTCATTAATCAGAAATACAATAATACTGTGATCGAAAAAAACAATTCCTTAAAGTTAAATAGAGCTCTATTTGGACGTGAGATAAGGAGAAAAATTTATTTGATTTAAGGGGGCACATCCAAGTAGATGGCGGTAAAAATAGGTGAATTGTGGGAATTATTATCTCAAAAACTGTTTGTCCGATTTTATCCATATTTGTTTTATTCGAAAGTATAAATATTAAGGTAGTACTGTCGGTTTTAGAATTACCGTTCAGAATTTAATCAAATTTGGTACAGCAATAGATTATGATAAGAAAAAGATCCAGTTAAATTTTTAAGAGGCTACAGAGAACCAAAAAAAAGATATTGGTATTGGTAATTTCATACAGTTAACATTGAGTCTTATGAGAAATCACAGTTTTCATTGTATTTTACAAAAAGTACCGTTCAGATTTCAATAAAAAAGGGTAGTACAAGAGAAAATATTATAAGGAACATTTTAAATCCTTAAAAATACAGGTTAAGAGCATGCGATAGTAGTAATTAGCAAATAAATATCCCAAATGTACGTTTGTATCGTATTTCAGTATAGACGTGGCAACGTCCCGAAGAGGTTACAATGCGCGCGTAATTTAAAAATGTTCAATTTGTTGCAATCTCTTCCGGTACATTTTTTCTGTTACTTTGCGGCCCTTCCAGTGGTAAATTTTTTTTTCTTCTCGTGGTTTTGAAATTTTAAAGATGTTTTATTTCGAGTTCACACACAGAACCGAATAATGACGCGTCCGTTACCTGTCAGTCTTTACGCATAACTTTTGCACACCTCTCGAGTGAAATAGACCATTTCTGTCTCTCTCACTCTATTGCGACGTTGCCTATTCTAAATACTACGAAAGTCAAACATAACGGTGTATACATGTGGCTCTTGCAGTATCGACAGTACTACCTTAAGGGATTTCATTTTTCAAAAAATCCTACAATGCGAAGAACTTTATACATTATATTTTGAGAATCTTGTCGAAATTTTTGTTTCAGATCAACGGACTGCATGCAATCATGGGGACCGCAGACCATGACATGTTTTACGCCGGTCACAGTAACAGCGCTTCCAGTCAATATATATTTATAAAAAAAATTAACAATATACCTCAATATTTATACTTTCGAATAAAACAAATTTGGATGAAATCGAACACATGGTTTTTAAGATAATAAGTCTCAAAATGTTCCTATTTTTTCCGCCGTCTACTCGGATGTGCCGCCTTAACTAGATCTTAGTTCAATTAACTAGATATTTTTTCTGGGTGTTGTGCAAGGGGGCCTACCCGGCAAGGTTTTACATAGTCTTGGAGTAAGCTTGAACAGCCTGGATATGATATTACTAATTATTATTATTGTCAGTTTATTAAAGAAGGTTGTAAATAAATTTTTAATTCGACATTAACTGAAAAATAAAGATAACTTGAAAAATCAAAAGCCATTTCAAAGATGATTCGAATACGAATCGGATAGGTACCATTTCGAGTTCGAGTTCTCAATGGAATCAACGCTACGAGCATTTTTGTGAATCGTCCAAAACCGTGGGAATGTTTTTATTTCTAATGTTTTTTATGCAGCTTATTTTGATTAATTTTGATCTAAAACTACTGAAATCACCAAGTATTTTTTTCGCATCAAAATTCGTGTAGGGAAACTCAGAAAAAAATTGTTTTTTTGAGCATGGTTTCAATTTTTTCTTAATGATCTGCTGGAAAATCTTTTTTTTTTTATAATTACTTTAAATACTAATAATAGGAAAACCAAGAAAGTTATTTTGTGTTCATCCTCATATCTTAAGGGAGAACACCACTGTGACGGTCCAAACAATTATATATTTTTCTTGCGGTTTCTTCCAATATACATGTTCTAAATTATATAAACAACATTTTCATGTCAAAAGTAATTATCTATATTCAAGTTAACCCGTCAGCGATCGCGTTACTTACACTGTAAACTTTAGTTGCGCGATGAGAGATATTCTTACTGTATAGGTTCAAGTGCTCAATTTGACAAGTAGAAACTTGAAAATAATTGTACCACAATGATCGTGACTTTCAAACATTATTATTTCTTAAACACCATAAATATAATGATTATTGACACTATAAAAAACAAAAAAATATTTTATTTAAAAAAAATGATTTTTTTTTAAATCTTCTATCATACAGAAAAATAAATTTGGTGAAGGTAGAAAAAATTCTAAATGCATATGCCATTTGAAATTTTCGAGTAATCATCGTTTTAATGGAAGTGTGAGAAAAAGTTATAGCGTGACCGCTGATGGGTTAAAATATCATTTTATGTCAAAAAAAAAAAACAACGAAAAATTAATCACATTTTCCCCAAAACAACTGTTTTCGACGTTATCCCAGCGAATACTCGAAGACCAATGAACCGATTTGAATTTTTTTCTCTTGATATTCGTTATCGCAATGACTAAGTTTGTACGTATCCGTTATTTAAAAATTTTGATAATTAACATTTTTGAAGATCACTTAAACAAAAAAAAGGACTAAAAACCAAAAAAATGACGGGAAATGATTTCAAACCGCCGCTATTTCGTGAAAAAAAATTTAATAAAATATATTCAGATAGATATTGAAATTTTTTTTATTTTTGATTGCCAGATAATGCCTCACCAAGATTTCAATAACAGCTGATATTGAAATAGTTGAATAGTTATTTTTGATTGCCAGATAATGCCTCACCATTTTTCAATAACAGCTGATATTGAAATAGTTGAATATATACTGAATAAACTATCCTTAACCCAGTCCTTAAGTAATTATGTATACCTGTGAAAAAAAATCTCAAAAATTTACAATTTTTTGGCTCGTCTTAGTGGCGGTGCCCCTTAATTCTTAAGAAATTAACAGGCCTTTAAAAGTTTAAACGAAAATCGTTCTCAGACTCGTTCAGACCCGATTCTCGAAATCGCAAACCTTATTTTTACGAGGTTGAGATCTGGAAATAATAACGCAGGCGAAGCTATGGATATATGTATATATGAGGCATTCCACGCCATTTCACTCAGCCCGTGACCTCGACCATTTTTGATTCTCCTAAAATTTTTTTGTAAAATTATACCCCATGAAAGGAATATCCACACCAATTTTTAGATTATTATCTCTTCTCATATTATAAATCTTAATAGAGTTATAATTTTTTTTGAAGTGTTGATTTCGGAAGTTTTGAAAACGTTTAAACACCGATAACTCCTGAATGTATTGAGATATCGACAAATGTCAATACATTAATTTTTTTCATTTTGAAGTATATTTTTGTAAAAAAATATGAAAAGAAATATCAATTATCTTAGTCAATGTTTTTTTTGCTTCTAAAGTGAAAACTATTTTTTTTAAAGATGAATGCCAGTATTATTTTTTTTTTTTCAATTCTCTAAAACAGAGTAGGATATTCTATGATTTTTAAGACTGTTCTCATCGTGGGCCCATTTTTCCTTCTATTTTATTTCGAATTAATTTTTTTTGTTAATTAAAGAAGATTTTCACCATTATAATCTCAATTTATGATATTAATGACTTTATTATCTTGAATTCTAATGTGTTAGGCCTAAAACGATTCATTTTTAATTTATGCTAAAATTAACGGGAAAAAAAATTTTTCGTGCAAAATCGATTTTTTTGCAATACTAGTTCGACAATTTTCAATCAAATCCAATAGTCATAACTATTCTAGTTTCTATTCTTTTCCTAAAAGTAATAAAAAAAATCACGAATTATGTGGGAACACATTAATTAAAAATTTTATATACGTTTTTGTCTTGGAAGAGTGACAAATTTATTGTCTTATACGTTTGAAAATTTCACAACATCTAGTATTGCATGTCATCACGCAAGATTATTTCTTTTCATAAAACATTTTTTATTTTAATCAAAAACTTATATATTTAAATAATTAATACCCCGCGAACCTCATCAGGTAAGAGCTTCTATCTTTCTCCTGATGGATAACCAACAAGGGGTCATAAACCACTTAGCCCAGTCGGGTTAGTATATGACCTTGCAAAAATTCCCGTCAGCAATTTTATTGCTCTAACCTTTAGGGGGATCACTGGAAGTCTAAATTCAAAATGGCGACCAAATTCCGCCGATGCGTTAGTCGCCATCTTGAATTTGACGAGGAATCGTTTTTGCTCAATATCTCGGCCATTTTCAACTTTTCAACAAAAATGGTAAGAACTTAAGTTGTTGTAAACTTGATTCTTTACAACTTTAGTCCTTACAATTTTTATTGTCCGACCGATATTTTTCGAATTAAACGACAAAAGAGTGGCAAAGTATAATTATGAAATTATCGCATTTATTATTAACTTTATGACAAATGTACAAGAATAAAGTTGTATAGAATGAAATCTCTCACAATTTTGATCTCTACGACTTTTTTCCTAGAATCAATCTTAAGGGTTCTACGCCTATGGCAAGCCTAACGGGACTCAAGCGACCAGCGTATCCTAGACGCTGACGTCACCGTCAAGTGGGCAACGAACAAGAGTGAGCCTGCAGCATCCCTTCGAGCTAAAAAGGCTCAGTTTGTCGACCGATGCTCTATGGAGTAGATGTATTGCAAGCAAAATGGAGAATTGTTTTGTGTGTGGAGAAGCTACAAGCGAAAATAATGTTGTTACAGTGAAAAAACGTAGTGTTCAGTCACTTTTATCAGCAAGCATTATTCGCGATGATGAATAACACAAGCGTATGCTCGAGACTGTTGACAGCGTTATCATGCACCCAGCGTGCCAAAAGAGTTACGCGAACAAAAAGCTAGCGGTGGCACATATACGAAACAGCGACGCATCTCGATTATCATCATCATCAACAACGTCATCACCAGTTAAAATGTAGGTATTACCAACATTCGATTTCAAAAACTGTTGCTTCATATGTAAAGAAAACGTCGATCCAGTGATGGAAAAACGGCGTTCCATAAACATGCGGCGTCACATTTCGGTGGTTCGAAACCATCAATTCCGGGATGCTATTTTGAACCATTTGAATAAACGCAACGACGAATTGGTACGAGAAATAATAGCACGCATCGAGAACGTTGATCTAACGGCTGTTGAAACGCGGTATAATCGCACTTGCTGGAAAAAATTACATTATTACGCGTCGCGTGAGGCACCAGGAAGACCGGCTTCTTGCGAAATACACCGTGCTGTGGAGTACATTTTCGATTATATGCAAAACAACGCTGACGAATGTCAATTTAATCTGAAACAGCTGGAGAAAAAGATCGAAGGAGACTTTACTCCGGATCGAAGGATAATAAAAAAACGTTTACAAGAGGAGTACGACGACGAAATTGTAATGTTTGGTGCACCAGGATTGGAGACGATAATATGTTTTCGTGACACTGGTCACAAAATCCTCTCGCAAGCCTGGTATGAGGCAAAGCAATCCAACCCTCAGGAAGAAAAGTTGAGAGTTGTTCGTGAAGCGGCCACAATTATTTTAGAAGACATATGTTCCACACCATATGATATGAAATCGTACCCCCCCCCCCCCCCCCAGATAATTTCATGAATAACGTAGATGATTCCATCCCCACTTCTCTTAAGGTGCTACTCGAGGGAATCATTTTAAGATCCAAAAAGGGATTGTTTTAGTCGTGAAAAAAGAAATGTACTTCTATCGCGCATGCAATTATATCCGCAGCTCGTCCTCAATCTTTCATTTCTTCATTGAAAATAGGCATGGTGCTTTGTTGTGCAAAAAAATCGGATTGAAAAATTTGATAAAAGTTCTCTCGTCATTGTGTTTTTGTTCATCATACGAAGAAATCTCGATGTTCGAAGCTGCTTCCATCGTGCGTGCGCCGCCTTAAGTCCGCGACCTTTACGCAGTTTGTCGAACTTCAGGAGCTACTTGATGCCGACGAAGATAATAATATCCTCGAGAATCCTGCCCAATCAACATCGAACATCACCATTGAATGTCAGGAGATCTGCGAAGAGGAAACCGGCGATGTTGATTTGGCAGGACCATCGTCGAAAAAAAAGAGTCAAGTAGTTCCGACAACGACATCTTGAAAGAAAAGGTCTGACCGTCTGAAGCTTATAAGGAAAAAAAAGAGAAAAACACATCGCCTGGATTCTTAACGCTTGCAAGAAAAAATCTAAATTCCAGCTTCAAACTCTTATAAGGAAGAAGACGACAGAAACCACAACGAACTTGCAAGCGATAAAACGTGGATTAAGCCTACTGGGGATACCACGTAAAAAAAAACGGGTCTGGAGCGCCCCTGTAGTGGTGCGGAAAAGAGTTCGCAAAATACAATTTTTACGTTGCTGTGTACCTTTATCGCAATCGTAGGACCTTAAATATTGGTTCGAGAAAAAAATCGTAGAAATCAAAATTATAGAAAATGTAATTCTATACAACTTTGTTTTTGTACAATTATGTCCTAAAGTTAATAATAAATGAGATAATTCGATAATTATACTTTACCACTTTTTTCCCGCTTAATTCAAAAAATATCGATCGCACGATAAAAATTGTAAGGACTAAAGTTATAGAGAATTAAATTTACAACAACTTCAGTTCTTACCACTTTTGTTGAAAAATTGAAAATGGTCGAGATATTGAGCAAAAACAATTCCCCGTCAAATTCAAGATGGTGGCTAACGCGTCGGCGGAATTTGGTCGCCATTTTGAATTTAGACTACCAGTGATCCCCCCTAAAGGTTAGAGCAATAAAATTGCTGACAGGAATTTTTGCAAGGTAAAGCCTTTTTTTGACTAACCCGACTGGGCTAACTGGGCAAGCTCGGACTTTGAAATTCCAGTATCTGACATCCAGATGGTAATTATAAAAATTTCGTCTGACATTTGATTATTTATTTCTCTAAATTACTAATATGCGAGTAATTGTACCAGCATTCCTGTTTTATTTTTAATCCTTTTATTACTCTGTCAATTTAGGCATACGTGCGGTTTAGGGTAAATAAGGATTAAAGTCATAAAGTCAAAAGGTTTGTCGCTTGACTCTTCAGGTAAGCGACCATTTTGACTTACAAGAAATTTTTATTTATATATTCAATTTTCTTTTATTTATCACCACGTTTTTTTTGGCCAACCATGTGGGCCCGTTATTTTTTAAACCTCCTACTCGAGGAGGAAGGCCTTCCTCTGATGATTAGTGACAGAAAATTTCCTTACTTTTCCCACTAAACATCTCGACCAATGAAACGTTGGATTTCTGAATAATAAAAAAATATAATACATTTTCTGAGAGGGAGAAAATTCCTGTCACTGGTCATAAGAGTCAGTTCTCGAAAAACTTCATCACCATCAAGTTTTCAAAATCATTCGTTTGTTTTATCATCCATTACCATTATTGTACCATTATTATCAGGCACTACGCAATGCAATTTTTGAGTCCCCAAAATTTTTATAATTTTTCAATTGCTGAGGAACTCCGTCAGAAAAGTAGAAGATTTTTTTAGGCCTTTCCGGAATAATTTTCACAAAATCCGTTATTTTTTTAGTAAACACATGCATGGACAGCAAGGCGTCAAAAAATCTTCTACTTTTCTGACGGAGCTTTCCAGCAATTTGAAAATTATACAAATTTTGTGAACTTATATTATCACAAAGAAGATTTTGGGATATTAGCTAAGTGACATTTTTTTGCGACTGCTTATGGTGAAGGCCCTTGCGATGGTGTAGGTGGCACAGTAAAGCGAATAGCTGCGCGAGCGAGCGTCCAATTTCCAGTGGACAAGCAAATAACGACTTGTATCGATTGATACAAGTGGGCATCGGAGGCAAATAATTTACCAAATATAACGGTCAGATTTGCGTCGTCCGATTATTAAAATTCTGACGAATCTAGATGTTGTGAAGTTTTCAAACGTACAAGAAAATAAAATTGTCATTCTTTCAAGACAAATACATGTATCAAATTTTTTATTAACGTGTTTCCACATAATTCGTGATTTGGTTCATTATTTTAAAGAAAAGAATAAAAACTAAAATAGTTATGACTATTGGATCCGATTGAAAATTGTCGAGCTAGTATTGCAAAAAAATCGATTTTGAAAAAGATTTTTGTCCGTTAATTTCAGCACAAATTAAAAATAAACCGTTTCAGGCCTATCAAATCAGAATTGAAGACAATAAAATCGTTAATATCATTAATTGAGATTATAACGATGAAAATCTTCTAGAATGAAAAAAAATAATAATAATTAATTCGATAAAAAATAGAAGAAAAAATGGGCCTACGATGGGACTAGTTTTAAAAATCATAGAATAGCCTATTTTAGAGAATTTTTTGAAAAAAATTAAAAATGGCATTCATCTTTAAAAAAATAGTTTTCACTTTAGAAGCAAAAAAAATATTGACAATTTTTTACGAAAGTATGCTTCAAAATGGAAAAAGTGATGTATTGACATTTGCCGATATCTCAATTAGTACAGGAGTTATGAGCGTTTAAACGTTCTCAAAACTTCCGAAATCGAGATTTTTTGAAAAATTATAACTCTTAAAAGAGAAGAGATAAAAATCTAAAAATTGGTGTGGATAGTCGTTTTACAGGGTACAACTTTGCAAAAAAATTTCAGGAAAATAAAAAATGGCTGGGGTCACGGGCTAGGTGAAATGGCGTGGAATGCCTCATAATATATCTGGTAATAATAACGCCGGAGAAGCTATGATACGGGGGGGTTAGTTTAAGTATTGCTGTCGCTGCAGCCATTATATTCATTAGGTGTCATTGATAAACATTCCTCGTAATGGAAGAAATTTGTGCTCATTATTCACACAGACCACCTTCTAAAAATTACGAGAGATTTTTTTGAACATATATGAATTGAATATTTATGCGTAGACTATCGAAGGAACGAAATCAACGCCATCATAAGCAGCTTTTCTAAGTTTATTCATGAAAAATTTTTACAATTAGAGTAAATTTTACTAATTAATTTTGGTGATTTGTATATTGTAATGACATCGCCTATTCACGTGATGCGACGTGAACAGCTGGGCGTTCGTCGCCATGTTAAGCGAGCGCCTACAGACAAAATCAATACTAACATTAGGAGCAAGTCGTCGCCTATCGGGAAAAATGTGAAACAAAGTGGCGTACGTGGCTTTTAACATAAAAGTGGGCGTAATAATAATAATGAAAATTCTAAGATGAACAAATCGAAATTAAATACGGATAAAAACAAGTATAAAATTATAAAATCATATAAAATTGAAAAATAGACAATTTGTGCGTATGCGTATAGCAATCACGCCATGCGGTATGCGAATAAGAACAGAGAAGCGAACGAGTCGGGAAGCGAAGTCCCAATGAAATAATTTAGATGCGGAATACTTCTTTCAGATTATTCTACGAACCAATCAGGGTCCGAATTATTTTTAGAAGCCGAGAACAAAGAAACTCGACGGTATAAAAGGCGGTGCGGAGCGGTATTCAGTACTCTTTTTCGGAGAGCTACCAAGCTCTCAACAATAGAACGTCTCTCCGGTTCTACTAAGGAAAAGAGTCGACCTAACACCCAAAATCTTCCTTTAAATTTCACACTGAAAGGGCAGAAATCGTAAGGTTTCATTCGATTTAAAGATTTTTAGTGTAAGATTTTTTCTTTTGTTTCATACTGAGAGGGCAGGAATCATTCGATTTCGTTTGATTTCAAGACTTGAGATATGAAATTCTTCATTATCACATTGAAAGAGCAGGAATCGTTCGGGTTCCTAACTTATCATAACTTATAAACTTATAACTTATAACTTAAAATTATTAAAACTAAGAACCAGAGACCTGTTTCTTGCTGTTTAAAATTCAAAAGACGTCAATAATTATTTATATTATATCAAATCAGAAAAATCTATTATTTTCATTACATTGAGTCAATGACAAGACGTCAATTAATATTTAAAGAGTCACCAATTATTTTTATCACATCAAATTATCTTAGGTAAGTTTTGCGTCATCACAGTGAGTAATTCCCCAACAAAATCGAATTCGTTCTCGTTTATTATAATTTCATTGAGTTGTTGACAAGTAAAAAAAATCGAAATTAAGCAATATTTAAATAAAACTCAAATAAATAATGATTTAATCGTCAATTTGGATTGTATAGAATCACAATCCGAATATCATGTACGAATACAACATCTTCATGTCAAATTTGACGAATAAATCAAATTACATTGTTTAAACATTATTTCCGCCTAAATCTCACGCTTCTTTCATATCTGCTTCGAATTATTAGGAAGCTCGAACCGACGCGTAACGACGTTTAGCGTTACGGCAAAAGCATAACGTTACAATATATTACGAAAAAAATATTGAAAAATGAATGTGAATTGAAAATGTACACTTACGTTATCAAAGTAACAATCAACGCCATTGGGAGCAGCTTTTTTGAGTTCTTCTACAACGTTCTGAGTTTTATAATTAATAGCAGCATCAAAACCCAATTCATTCTTCAACCAGCCGCATTTCGCATCAGTTCCAGCTATACCAATGACTTTGAGACCGAAATTCTTTGCAATTTGTCCTACGTGAGAGCCCACAGCTCCAGCAGCGCCGCTTACTACCAGAGTTTCCCCTTTTTTTGGTTTACAAATTTCCAAGAATCCAAAATAAGCGGTATTTCTGTAAAATGATAATGTTCATACGTGAATTATTGTTTTTATAAAATTTTAATGCAATTTACCAAATATTCGGTTGTAACTATCACCCTGGCATTCCCAACACTCCCAGAGCAAGCGAATCAGGCAAATCACCAAATTCTGGTATTATGTACGGCTTTTGTTGAAGCACAGCAGTGTCCTCGTGTTTGTTTTCGATATTTACTACTGTATGTGATCTCCAGCCGAAATATCCCATGACTTTCTTTCCAACCGGATATTCAGGATTTTTTGATTCTATTATTTTCGCCACTTGTCCGCCTATCATTGTGATCCCAGTCGGAAATTGCATTACATACGGCCTCATGTACGGATCCAATGACAGGTATTGAGCTTCGACCAGAAATTCTATCATAAGAGTAACTCAAATAAGATATTATAATATCAAATAGCAAAGTTAACAAGAACATAATATTCATTTGCCTAATGGTTATGAAAGAACTGTTATATTTATTTACTAATATATACACTGAAAAAAGGCATAGTGTTGAAAACGGAGGCGTAGTTGGCTCAACTATGTCCTGAAGTTAGATACGGCGAAACCAATGGCTTAGTTGACAAAACCTCCGTGCGTAGTTGAAGGTATTTCGTTGAGCCAACTACGCCCGTAATTTGGGATAAAATTTTAAATATCCAATAGAAACAAAACATTTTTTGAATAAAATGTAATAAATAATTGAGATAGTATCCTCGCATTGCTCGGGAAATGGAGAAAAATATAATATTCGGGTCAATTGAATCAATCATATGTTTGAATTAAATAAATTGCATTGTGTAATCAAAACGTACAATGATTGTACCCAATAATTATGATTTTGAAATAACTGTAAGAAATATTTGAAATTTTTTTTGGTATATATATTTTTTATTGGATATTTTTTATTTTAAATTTTGCGACATTCAGTAGTAAAAAAGACTGATCAATTCTTAGATCCTCTTTTCTCTCATAAGTTCGCCTATCTTGACATAATTAGGTGGGAAAACCTTCATATATTGGTGTACTTTAATTCTACGATAGAGACCTTACTAGTGGCCCTCTAGCAGATTTCGGCCACACCAGAAATCCAGCCAGGCAAGAAGGCTGTCCGGTTACAACATATATCATTCGGTTCAAGCTAAACTTATTGTTTGCTCAACGAAATTAGAGTAGCTTTAGCAAAAAGTTTATTTGTTTAAATAGTATTAAAGGATTTCAACCAAATGACTACTATGCAATTATCTTAATCATAAATTTTATTCCGTTGATCTATGGTGTCATTGAATGCAATCTACGTAGAGAAGTTTATTCGCTGCTATTATTTTATCAAGTTATGGTCAAATCGTATACAACTCAACTTCCATGTGATTATTTCAAATTCATTTCAATTTGTGTCTCACGTTTTGTTTTTTTTCTTTTTTTCAATGTAACCATTTGTTGCGATTGCATCACATGAAATACACTCAACTTAAATAAATTAAAATTTAGCGGCAAAATCGAGGTGTAGTTATCTTAACGAGATGACTTTCAATGGATCAACCACCGGGTGATTGACTAAACGTCATATGATTATTGGCGCAACGAAAATCGTCCAACCTCATCGTGTAGTTAACAATACTTCAATTTTTTTCAGTATATAATTGATTCAGAGAAGGATTAAATGGAATATGTTACACAACAATTGTTAATTTTTTTACAAATCGTAAATGCAGATGTGTCTGATATATTCGGAGTAGTACAGAGAAAAACTGAAAGAAATTTCTAGCTTCAAAACTTCCTAATAGTTATAAAATGATTTTCCCTTTAGTTTATTAATAAATTTTTGAATAGTTTAGGAATAAAAAAATAAGATATTTGCGGTAAAAAACCGAAAAAGAATGAAAACATGTAAATTGCTCGTAATTCAGAGCAATGCAAACAAAATCTGTAGGAAATCTCGAAAATGTTACATATTTCATTTCTTATATTTTACATATTTACCGTACTTTTTTATTGGAAAAACAAATTATATTGATTTATTTATTTCTTAATTTTATTTACCTTATGGTGTACAAATTTATAGAACATTTCCGTAATATTGGCAAATTCTGATATTTGCTCATAAAATTATCAAATCAACCGGGAAAGGACTCAATGATGAAAGAATACAATACTATGCAGTGAGGATCAAATATGTTGTTAATTACAACACCCATACAAATTATCATGCGTTTACGAGATGACTTGAGACAAAGTTTCAAACTTTTTTTTCAAATTTTTTCAAACATTGAAACTCGTGAATTGGATAAAAGATTAGAAAAAACTATTCGTTATTTTATGAGAAAAGTTTTATTTAATCATATATGCACTAAACAAAAAATGACTTTAAAACAAAAGAATAAAAATTAATTTTTGTACATGATTATAAAATGTGTGCACAATTTATCAATTTAATGTAGTGCCCGCAGCTTCGCCGCCTGCATTATTATTACAGAGTGTGGACTTAGCATACAGGCGATGTTGCGGACAACTTTGACGTTGTAAGCCAGATGGTTGTCGGTAAGACAACCGCATCCCGATCAAATGGTAATGTTAGGTCGTATGTCCATCGTCCAGGTCTCGTGGTCGGTAATGAAGGAAAGTTTAAGGAAAGTTTAATGAAGGAAAGTAAGAAGGCAGTTGGTACAGGATATCCCGCCACGCTAGCGTAGCTGCAAAAGGAGGGACCTCTGAGTTTCGTTTTGAGTACCAGCTGTGGGTACAGTGGGACCTAATAAAAGTGTGTCTTTTGTGTGTGTATGTACACAAGGTATACCCAAACAGTAAGAGTATACCTGGTAACAAAATACTTAATAAATAGTCAAAAGTTGGACATTTAATTCCACGTATATATAAAATAATTTTGATAGTTCCAAATGAAATCATAATTTTTTTAGAATGAAAATTTCAAAATATTTTCAAGTAATCTTTCGATTCGTGATTAAATGATTCAATTTATGGTTGAAATAATAAATTACTTGATCTATGAAAGATTGATCTCCAGCAAATTAATTAGCAATAAAATAATAGTTTGTGTACCTCCATTTTGTAGAGACGGTAATTCTTCGTCGACAATCTTCAGATCTGATCGTTTAGGTTCTCCCTCGAAATGTTTGGCGAGCACATATTTTTTGGCTCTCACCATGGTAGATATTGCAGAGGAGGCTCGAGACAGAAGGAACGTTCTGGTACGTTTTGTGAATAGCGATTACACGAGACTGGACGCTGAAAACTTCAATACGTCGTGGGATGGGCTTGAAAGAGACGAGTTGAAGATATCATCCAAAGTGAGGCACCAGCGCTTATCTCGTTCCACAGTCTGGTTTTAATTAACAGATAATTACATAATGCGTTAAGTATATTTATCCACGCATAGTCGAGTTTGTAAAGACACAAACATGACAGTAGAAAAGTCAATCGGAGAAATATTTTAACGACAGATTGTAGGACATAATAATAATTTATTTCCTATATAAATTTGCAAATTTTTTGAAGATAAACATTAGATAGGTATGAAATTTGATTTTTCGTTTATTTGTAACGTTATGATTTTGTAAACTTGTAATGTTATATTTTTACAGATAACGTATATTTGAAATTTTGGAAATAAATTATTTTACAAATCTATAACCGCCTAAACTGGAAATTGCATTGATTCGAAATTAATTAATTTACAATTCTGTCACTCTACATTTTAACGGTTTTATTATAAATTAAAATGTGTTAACGCAATTTGTTATTTGTCAATGAATTTCGTAATTTCGTAAATCTGAATGGGAATTTTTTTCAATTACTAAAATATGAATAGCCAAGTATGTATTTCGTTTGATTATTTTTATTTTAGATTAGTTTTTTTCGAGTATTTTTTTTTATCGGAGTTTTGTTTTTAATGCAAATTTTTCTTTCTGTCGTTTTTCTTCCATTCCGAAATTATTTCTTTCATTTTATAGTACACTTTACCTAGAACTCGCCAAGTACTTCGTTGAATTGTTGTTTGCATTTAGTTTTTTTCAAGTATTTTTTTTATCGGAATTTTTTTTCAATACCAATGTTTCTTTTTACTATGTTTTTTCATTACGAAAATATTTTTTTTCGTTCATCATTATTGCAAATGAACTTCGCCGCTTCATTCGATTTCCTATCGGTTTTTGAATGATCAGTTTTTATACGATCAATAGTATACGCATGGCAGGTTTTCAAACGGTCAGGCCCCGCATGGAAAAAATTTATATTTAAAATATATTTCGCATTATGTAAAAAATATATTCCATGCATAAAAAAAATATATTCGAAATATATATTTTTATACGGTCTTATATACAATTATATGAATAATGTATTTTTTTTATAGATGATTTTGCCGATTTCGGTATATTAAACATATGGGGCATTCCACGGCAAATCGACCTACGTTAGACCCTTCCATTCTTTGATTTAGCTGAAAATTTTATATGTTGTATGACCCATTGAATTTTTTTCAATTTTTTTTTTTTTGATTTTTTTTCAGTTTTTTTTGTCCATAAACTTGTGAGATATGATTTTTCGTCAAAATTCGATGTTTTTTCTTCAAATGTCTGTGACTTCGAAAAATCGACCAAATCGAACTTTTTTTTTTTAGAAAGGTTGCTTTTTCATCGTACAGTTAGACAAGAAAATACGAAAGAATTGGTTAATATTTGTATTCCATATTTTTTCTCAATTTAAAGCAATTAAAACAAAAACACAGTGGTTTTAAAATGTTGGCCCTTTTTCAATTTTTTCAAAAAATTCACAAAAAAACTGACCAATTATATGATATTTGAGACTTTCGTATTTTTTTTCTAATAGTACGAAGAAAAAACAATCTTTCTAAAAAAAGTTCGATTTGGTCAATTTTTGAGAGAGTTACAGTCATTTGAAGAAAAAAAACACCGAATTTTGAAAAAAAATCATATCTCACAAGTATATGGACAAAAAAATCTGAAAAAAATCAAAAGAGATTCTTTCAATGGGTCATACAACATATAAAATTTTCAGCCAAATCAAAGAATGGAAGGGTATGACGTAGGTCAATTTGACGTGGAATACCTCATATATTTTGAATGTATTATGCTGCTACTACTAATGTATTTAAGGCTAGGAGTCATACCGACTGAGCCGCTATGAGTGCGAGAGAGATAGCTGCAAATTTCGAAAGTGAAATTCTTCGACACGGTTTGACCGATTATAAAAGGGCCCTGTCAGCCCATTTTTGCCACCGTCCTGCGTGGGCTGACAGAGCTTTTTTGTAATCGGTCAAACCGTATCGAAGAATTTGAATTTCGAAAATTCCAGGTGAAATTAGGTGACTGACCCATCCCCGTAAAATACATTTTTTTGTATTGAAAATAGATTTTTTTTACATTCAAAATTCTATTGTAACTACGGAAAATACGCGCGCGACCTTTTTGCCTAACGCTGCAGCGCATTTGTAACATATACATTCGTCTATGAATAAATGCGTGTATTTCAATCTTACAATAAATATATATTTTCATTTAATTTTATTTCCCCTTCTTCTATTTTTATTAACGTCCTAGCGTGTCTGAGATAGCGGGATGAAAACAAAAAAAATCACCAAATAATTTCGGTTATCGAACTGTCGTTAAATGTTTTACATAGTACACGTCACTTGAATTAAAAAATATATATAATGCCGAAAATAGAAACATCCAGAAATAAAACTCCAAAAAAAAAATCAATCAGTGCTTGATTCTACTGTTGAAGTTATTCATTTTTCGAGCAACGAAGCGATTGATGGATTTCGTGAAAAATCTGGGACAATGTAAGTATACATGTACAAAAAATCGTTGCTGAATCAGGTTCATATTCATAATGTTATGTTTTCAACGTTCGATTTCTAACAATATTTACTTTTCTGTTTATCATGTTCCCAATGATTTTTTTTTTTTACAATTTTCTCTATTCTAGATCATACATATAGATCGGGCAGAGACAAATAAGAGATAAAAAATAACCGATATAATATCGGAAACGTCGATATTAAATTAAAAATTGTTGAAGATACACTGATTATTATTAAAGGTAAATTTTCCATGGAGAGCTAAGAAAATTCACTAGCCACAGATGTGTCGTGGGAGAATGTAGCGGACATGGATGGATTTAAAATTAGTAAAAACATTTTTAAGTATACTTATGCTGCTTAATTCTGTCGAGAAATGAATTTCACATATATTCATGCCGATAATATTGTTCTATGAAATTTATTATACTAATCTATTTGGATAAAAAAAGTTCGATTATCTGTTAAAGAATATTTTGTTCAGACAATATCTTGGAACCTTTCTACATTAATTATTATTGAATGTCAACGTTTATAAACTTTCATTTATAAACTTTGGAAAATTGCTTGAATTTTTTGAAATTTTAGTCCAATAACTATATGTCAATATATTTTTTGTCTAAGAAATATGTGTGATCAATCTATAAATTTAGCTATATGTCGAGTTAATTATTGAAAAAATTAATAAACAACTAATGATGAAATCAGTTAATGTAAAATCCATTAAACTAATTGAAAGTTAATGAAAAAAATCACAATAATATATTTCTCAGAAATATCTGACAAGAAAACCTTCCCAGGTGTTCCCCGCCGATTTTGTTCCGCTTGGAATATGTTATTCTACATTGAAATCTAAGAGATACGTATTTTTTTTTTGCGGAAACTCATATTTAAGGGATGAAACACACCCCTAAAGTTGAGGTCTCCTAGGGGAGGTTATTCAGTTCCATGTATATGCAGACAAGGGGGCGAAATCAAACCATTTGCATTCAATGCTTCATAAAAAGTTATGACTACTCGATTTTTTCAGCCCTGAGGGGGTGGATAAGTCGAAGTTATAGGGGTTGAAAATTAAAAAAACGTTATAACAAATAGAATATGTTCGATATGGAAGTGAAAAAATTGCATAATTAACAGTTTCAAAAGTTAAGAGATACATGTTTTTGCATTTTTCGAAAAAATGCATCCTTAAGGGTGTACTACCCTTACATCCGAATACCTTTAATTTCTGTAGATACGTATTTTTTAAGTATCTATCTGCTAGAAAATATTCTTTTGGATATAGAACATATCGTGAAATTGTTTAAAAATATTGTTATCAATATAAAAAAAAAATCCCTTGAAAATAATCGATAGATTATAATAATCGATAGAACATATAATTCAGGCATTGCACATAATGAAAATTCTTTTCTTGAGAGATCATTTCTGTGTGAGGGGTCGAAAAGTAGCTTTTTTCGCGATTTTTTTTCAACCGATTTTTTGATGTTTCATTAAATCACTCTTAAAGAATAGATGAATTCTTAACGTTATTTTCATTTTTCACACGGTTTTTTTTTCTATCATTGAAAATGTCCTATAAAAAACTATGTGCACGATTCTAGCTGTAATTATTGTCTGAAACAAAATTTAAAAAAGATTATTAATTTGCATGTGTGTCACTATTTTGCTATGGATGGTTTATTTTTATTTTTATTTTTTAATTTTTTATTATCAAAAAACTGTTGAAAAAATCGGCTAAATTCGTTCTCGTTTTGTTAGAGAAAAAGAAGTTTGTAATACACATGATGTTTGTTGTTACAATCACGTAGCAGGAAATGAACTGATATCTTTTATCATTTCGAACCTTACTTTGTATATGTTCATTAGCCTAGCTTATTAGCTATCTGATTTTCTGAGTTGATATTCTGCTTTACCTATCATTGAAAGAAGTTTCAAAATACGTTGATAAGAAATATATAACTGTTATCTGCCTCTGCCTCTCTTATTTGACATATGATGGTCTGTGCTACGCTTATAAGTCGCGTTCTTCAGAAATTGCTTCAATTCGATAAATGCGAGTTAGAAGGAATTTATCTCGTGATAAAATAATATCAACAATCAAAGGCGTGTATAACTCTGTGTTTTGTTTGCAATCAAAAGTTGTTAAAAGTTCTATAAGTTAAGAAATCAAGTGTATTTATTATAGAAAATGAAAGTGAATCCGCTTAATGTGATACGATTAGTTTTGGCACATTTTCAAGCCCTAAATATACCTGAAAGCCCTATAAATAATGATGAAATACAATTAAAAGAAAGCATTGAAAATATATTAACGAATGCTATGCAAGATTACATGGGCGTCGAAACAATCGTAGAAGATTCATTATATTTCCAAGAACCTTACAAAGATTGGGATATGAAAATAGTAGAAGACGAAGAATGGGGATCGGCAATCAATGATCCGGTACTACCCCCGGATGTTTGTACTACTGATGATGAATCTGTTTCGTACGAGTATAAATCGAGGGCAGTCAACTATAGGAGAAGTGGCAAAACTAAAAATTTGAGCCTATTAAGCGTTAAACAAAAATTTAGAAAAGTACAATCAGTGACTTAATTAAAACGATGGGCTAAATATTTAAATACAGGTAGAACTTATAAAGAAAAAATAGCTAGAATTTGCGAGTACACTTTAGCCAATTTTAAAGCTGCCGTTAATGCTGGTCTTATGGTACATGACATCGACTTGAAAAAATGGACAATGCAAGCACAAAAAGAAATCGGTCATGAAGATGTCCGTATTAAGGCGTCAGACAAGTGGGTACACTCATTTAAGAAAGCTCATAGGATTGTTTCCAGAAAAATTATTAAATTTATCACAAAAAAAAGTATTGAAAATGCAGACAATCTGCGAAAGCTTGCTGAACAATTTGTTTCTGAAGTGAAGATCGATATAGAAGAATATGGATTATCGAACGTCTACAATTCGGACCAAAGTGGTTTCCAATTAGAAATGCATTCTGGAAGAACATTAGCGGTTGAAGGAGAGAAACAAGTTGAATGCTTTGTACAATCAATTGTTTCTACAACACATAGTTATTAAGAGTCGCGGTAGCGACTCGAAACAAGTACATTTACGAAGCGAGTCGCACAAGACACTTTTACCAGAAGGACCGTGATTCTACTTGTTCTCGAAAATTGTTTCTTTAATATAAATTAAATTACAGTATTTTGGAGGTTCATTTAAGTTCACATATTTTTTATTTTTTTTCTCTTTCGATCGCCACTAATTAGAACCTCGTAGCTTAAATAGTATTAAAAATATTAATGTTTTTTTTTCGTTGTGCCGAAAAATTGAGCATTTTTTCGCCCACATTTTGATGCGCAACTGTCTTTTTCGCAGTCGCTGTCTAGTGACACTAGTGATATTGGTAAAACTCTGGTAATATTCAAACGATCGCTGGATATGACAGCTAACCGACAACCGTACTATATTTTTGAACAGTCATGAGGTTATAAAGATCGCGGTTAGTTTCGATTGACTTTTGGTTACAGTGACTTTTATTATAATAAGAAAATGATAGTGCGAAAGTAATAAAGGGCAATTCATTTCAATCACCTTTCGAACAGTGCTTGAACAAATATGTATTTTTTATTATTTTTAAGCCTGTAATTTTTATTTTCCACATCTAACTCTATAACGGAGTCGAAAACGATACCTTTTCTCTTTTACCGTAAAATGTTCCTCGAATGTAATAATAAGGTTTATTTAAAAACCATTCTCCGTTTTTATTTTTTATAACTAAGAGAATGGTGTATGATAAACTCGTATTCGATGATTATTTAATATCTTTATCGTGAGATTATAAAGATCGGGGTCAATTTCAACTTTTGGTTAAAGTGACTTTTATATATATAGATAGAAGAGTGATAATGTAAAAATAAAGTGCAATTCAATAAAGAAACTTTTGCATAGTGCTCAAATAAATAATTTTTTCAATTAACCCTAGCCCCAACAATCCATTTTTCTGAACGTAAACTCTAGAACGGAGTTGAAAACGGTGCCTCTTCCCTCTTCTCTTTTACCATAAAATGTCCCTTGCATGCAATAATAACGTTTATTTGGAAACTACTCTCTTCATTTTTATATAACTGAGAGAATGGCGTATGATACCACCTTAGGTTTGAATTATATATGGTTTTAAATCACTCTAGAGTGCAACCCACTTGCAACCCAAAACAGAATCAAGTGATGCGAAATAATTTTGAGCGAAAAGATATTTGATTTGAGAAAAAAAAATTCATAAGTACTTCACCAATTTGTTTTACCTATTGCTCATAAGATATAATTCGTGATCAATAAACGTTATAAAAGAAAAACTCGCGTAGTAGTTCGGCCAAAATTTTTGTTTCCAATCAAACGTTTGCTCTCGAAATTTCGTGCGCATACTCTTTTGTTTCAAAATCTCGTTTCGTTATGAGTACTTTTATTTTAAAACTTTCGGTGCATTCTGATGCTATTGGAGTATTTCTTCGGTATCGTTTTTTATGGAATATTTTCCGATCCGTTGATCTGTTGGCACGTATGTTTCGATCTAATATCTTTTGAAATTTTTTTTTACAAAATTAAAAAAATTCAAGTTTTTACTTGTTCATTGTTCTTTTATGTGTCGTATTTTCTCAGAACTACTGTACGTATTAAGTAATCTAATAATTTTATAAGTATTGACAGTTAATTACGAAGATTGAATTCATTTGAACACTTCTTAGATCAATATTTCACATTGCATTTTTAGTCCGAATATAGTCGCGATACACCAGCTCGAAATTCGATGATGTATCCCTTTTTAGCAGAAACAATTAAAAAATCGCTTGAGCGACCTTTAAAATTTTTATTCAGGATCCAATTCTTGAGAGAATCACTTTTTGATAAAATGTTACCATATTTTGCTGCAATACCGAAAAAAATGTTAATTCTTTTATATCATTCAGATACGTACACAATATAGACATGTTTAATTGGTAAGCTATGAATTTCATACAAAAAAGTCAACAAATCCTCGCAAAAAAACAGCATATGTGCTGTAAAAAAAGTTGAGACAAGTACATTTACTCCCTCCAAATAGTTGTTCTAGTAAAAAATCTTCTGAACGTGAACCCTAACAAAAGTTATAAAAGAGATTTCCTCCCAAAAAAATTAACCTTGCAAAAATTCTCTCATTCACATCAAATCTTTCAAAAACTTATAGAACCTCACAAAAATGTTCTCAATAAATTAGAAACTTACAAAAAGTTATAAGACAGCCTCACAAAAATTTACCGATCTCACAAAATTTTTATTTTCTCTCATAATCTCACAAAAGATGCTAATTCAAATTCGACTAAAGATGAAGTCTAAATTTTACAAAAATAAATTAAAACTATAAAACAGTTGTTCTACGCAAAAAGAACAAGAATAAAAAATTGAAATGAAAAAAAATTCGGATACAACAAAAAATTTCAAAAGGAAAAAAATTAGATTGAACAAAAAATTTCGGCCGAAGTACTTGACAAGTTTGTAACCATGAATGAATTAAGCAAATTGAATTGAATTAAGCACATTGTATAAATTATAATTAAAAAAACTAAATAATAATTTTTAAATAAAAAAAAATAATTTTTATTGGAAAAAAATTGGCTTAAGGCGTCTTCTCACTTTGGAAATTTAAAAAAATCGATTTTTTTTTTTTTTAAATTTTGAAAGTACATATCTTCAAAAATGTCATCTCGAAATTTCATAAAGATCGGACGAGTCTAACTACATTTTTTGGCGACCGTTAGGTGACTACCTGAGAGTACCCGGCGATCCCTCCAAAACTTTAAACGCAGTTATCTCAAAACAAGGTTTTTCGGTGCTTTGTTGATGAAATTTCGGAAACTATCCGGCCGATTGTCATGAAATTTGAATGACATATGCTTCATAGTTATGGCTATAGCGCATATCATCAGATTTTTTAAATTTTGATTTTAAGAATTTTTTTTTTACAAAAAACTGCAAAAAAATCGTGGTTTTTTTTTACTTTTTCGAAAAACGTGCGCCATTTTGTTATTTTCGCGAATATCAAAAATCTGATGATATGCGCTATAGCCACTGACATACTGAATCTAAAACAGTTTTATTTTTTTGTTTCAGACGACCCGTCTCGGAGATACCATCAACAAGCCACGACCATAACATTTTTACACGGGTTTTTCAATGCTACTGATGTATTATAATAATTGTTTAAAAAAATAAAATAAAAATTTTTTCATGTACTTGAAAGATGTGTTTATTACATAGGATCCGTTTTATCCCATAATTTTAAGCAAAAATCCTCGAAAAAAAATCGCAAAAACAGCCTATTTTTGAGGCGCTTAAAGTGAGAAGATGCCTTAAAGTAGTTCGCTCATATTTTATTGCTAAATGTACTATGCATAATTGATAAACGTTGTCATAACCTCGCTATGTACTTCGGTCGAAACTTTTTTTTTCCATCCAAATTTTTTTAGTCGGTAACTTTGTCAGCATAAATTTGGTTGTTTCGCAAATTCAAAAAGAGATTAAGTATATGAAGAAATATTTTAATAGAAATAAAATGCACCTAAAGTTTTGAAATGAAAAAAACAATCAGAATGAAACCAACTCAAAATGGAAGCAAGTGATGCGAAACCATTTTGAGCTAAAAGAAAAGAATTTCATAAGTACTTCAACAATTTCTTTTTTTTTTACCAATTGCTGATGATATAAAATTTATAATCAATAAACGTTATAAAAAAAACTGGTGTAGTACTTCTGCCAACATTCTTTTTTCTAATCGAACATTTGCTCTCGATATTCTGTGCGCATACCTTTTTTTGTTTCAAAATATCGTTTCGTTTTGATTTCTTTTATTCAAAAACTTTAAGTGCATTTTGATGCTATTAAAGTATTTTTTCGGTGTAATTATTTACCTAGCCAAAAACAGCATAAATGCTGTGAAAAAAGCTGAGACAAGTACATTTATGCCCCCCAAATAATCATTCCAGTTAATCCCCCCTACCACCCAGCGCCAAAATACCGATCCCCACCAAAATTTACAAAAACCCGTCTAAGTCGTTCATGCAAAGATCTCCGCACAAAAATCCTTTCTAAAAACCAACTCATCATACAAAGTTTTATGGGTAACCGCTCTCATTATATTATCAAATTAAGTCAAATTGTACAGAGGTGATAATTTCATTCTTGTAAATGTTGTGAGTTCACAAAAAGTTGATAAATAAATAAATATCTACTAAAGTATATATGATCAAGTACATGGGATTTAATTATGTTTATAAAATCTTCAATTATGTTCATATGCCATTTCTCTAATTAATGCTTTATTACAATGAATTATTATCCTATGACTTGGAACTACAAGGGCTTTAAAAAAAAATACAGAATTGCATTAGCCTGCGTGAGTTTGAACGCTGCCACACTCTCATTTGTAATATTTGTAGTATAGTTTTATTGGTAACCAATTGATAAAAGTTTACTATCGTACGTAGAGCGGATACGCACAGAGTACTTGTCCGGCCCGAAAATTTTTCGACTAGTCAGCGAAAAATACGCTTTTTTGTTCACGGTAAATTGTTCAACCACTCCGAACATTCGGATCTCCTGACGCAGATTTGAATCTTACCCGCCTTGGAATGCAATCAATTGATGACCGCTCTTACATGGCAGGCTTATTCCGTTTTGTAAAACCTGTTGTAGTAAAAACCGGCAAATGCGTGTAAATGGTACCGGATTACTTATTTCGGGTGTACAGCACCGTTTAGACGCTCTGTAACTTCAGTTTTCCCCCGGATGTTACAAAACCGGAATAAACGTGCCGTGTATTAACGTGAGATATACTCCACACGAGCATCAATTCATCGATAACAATTGGTTAAAGGAAAGGAGGATAATTTGGGATACAAAACAATCCGCATATTGTGATTCCAAATTAGCTGTGTTTACTTTACTAGTTAATGCCAAAATTATTTTGTTAAGTATTCTTAGTACGTCGACGTTGATATCTTCTATATCACCAAAGGAATACTTGTCCGAGTATTTATATCATAAATTTTACTGCTGCACGTAACTTAGACAGTAACCTTTTTTTCTAGACTATTAATACTTCTTACATACCAATTATAAATATAAGTAGTATTTTTCTCATCTTCATTACGCTAATTTTTTAATGATTCAACTACTGTTTTTTTCTGTAGAAACAAATTCAAGCTAAAATTTATTGTGATTTCGAAATGAAAAAATAGGTAAACAATTTTTAAAATTGCTTTCAGTGGAGTTTTGGATTTTTGTACGATTTTTCGTGATATCATAGGGAAATGAGGGACCACCAATGTACTTGTTCGGTTTTTTTTTTCCCCCGGGAGGGAATTTTTGCTATTTGATATCTCGTCCGTGAATATCACCAAACCGAACATTGTAAAAATGCAATAAAAACTTCCAGAGGCATGTATAAACTGTCTTACACTTTTCTTGTTCACTCTTTGGCAGCCGCGTCGATACTGCTAAAAACTCTGCCAATCCTGCCTTCTCCCACTTAAGTTTTGGCGAATTCGAAAAAGTTCATACATTGTTGCAATATTGATATTTCATACAATTGATTTAATGGTTGGTTTGAGGACTGCCCTCAAAATATATAAAATGTTAAGCGGTCTCCGTCCTTAAACTGATCATACGGTAAAAAATTAAAAAAAAAATTAAACTAATCGATAGTTCACAAACTTGGGCTCAATTACGTCTAGTTCAAACTCTTGATGGGCGAGGGTATTCTAGAGTTAATCATTTAAATAAATTTTTCTATATGGAGTCATCTACTCCACGATTAGCTAAACTAGAACTAATCGCAAACTGGCATAAATCTGAAATTTATTTCTAAACCAAACTTCAAGTAATTTATCTCTCACTTATCGATTTATTTAAAAAAAAAACGACTTTTGCATTTATTTAATCGGAATCTCAAAAAAGTCTTGAGTAAATTTTTAAGGATTAGAAAATATACTTGAATATTTTAATCACTAAATAATTCATGACAAATAAAAATGATTTTATGAAATTGGCGAAGTTAAAATTAATACTTTTTTACCTGTATGCTGATACATTTATATCGAGACGTCAATAGAAAAATAATCGCTTTTTTTAAATTCATGGGAACTTGTAATGTTTGTTCAACATCTATATTAATTGCTGATTGATCGGGTATAGTTGAGATAAAGTTTACAATAATGATTTCCCTTATCAAATAAAGATACACAACAGTGATTTCAGGATCGTAGAAGAGACAAGGTCTCTTAAGTATACGAATAATGTACGATTGTTTCCTCAACTAATCGTTTGAAAAACCAAAATGGTCCTCAAAGTATATGAATGCTGCATTGCGTGTCCTCAAACAAGTCGTTTCGAATACGAAAAAAGTCCTTGAAGTATACAAATGCTACATGATCTGTCTTCAAACTAATCGTTTTGAATGCATTCTTTTGGACATCCGGTACCGACGAAAATCGAATTCTGCATTCTTTATGATTCTGTATCTTTATAAAAATGGCAAAAATCCCCTCCCGGGGAAAAAAACCCGGACAAGTACATATATTGTGGTCCCTCGTTTCCCTGTGATATCACAAAAAATCCTACAAAAAATCCAAAACCCCACTAAAAGAAATTTTTAAAAAGTGTTCACCTATTTCATTCAAATCCCGAAGAAAAACCAACCATATAGATCACGAAATATCCAGCCAAAAAACTAGACTTTACAATAAATGTTACTTTGAATTTATTTCCACAGAACAAAACTGGAATCAAAACATTAAAAAATTGGCGTAATCAAGATGAGAAAAATACGAGGGACCACAACGCTTGACTGGGCAAGTTTACGCAAACTTTCTGCAAAACGTAGTGCCTCAATTACTGGAAGACGTGCCCTTGCATGTTCGCATGAACATGTGGATGCAACACAACGGTGCACCACCCCATTATACTCTATGTTCGAGACAAGCGATAAATGAGTTTTTTGGCGAAAAGTGGATAGGAAGAGGCGGCCCTGTAGTTTGGCCACCTCGTTCGCCAGATCTAACATCACCAGATTACTTTTTAAGGGATTTCATCAAGGAACGCGTAATGGCGGTAGCACCTACAACGCCTGACGACATGAAAGAAAGAATACGCCGAGCATGTACCGAAATTACACCACAAATGTTGGCTGAAGTTAGACGGTCTTTTCATCAGCGAATTAACAAGTGCTTATAAGTCGAGGGTCATCACTTCGAGCATCTTCTGCAGGTAGACCCAAACCAAGGTTAGTGGATCCTTTAAAAGTGATTATTCCGATATGTTTCGATTTTTCGACTACGATTTTCATACTTTGACTTTGTGTTGTAGGTCGCTGAATTCTTCTTAAAATCGGTAATGATGTCATCGAAAAAAAAATACATGATTCCATTTAAAAAAGTGGAGTTGACCTTGACGTAGCTTCAGCGCCTCCACCGATAAAAAAACTAGGGTGATCCAGTATGACGGCCTTGTCAAACACTGAAACTTTTGTCTGAAACATTTTTGGATATGATCAATAGTTTGAGTGCTATTGCTCTGTAACACTTTATGAGCCTCACCCTGTATATAATAAATAAAATTAATTACAACGTGTTTACATCATTATATCATCAATTTATTTCAATGACAGGAATCGGTACTGTCCACTCTACTTATTCGACATCAGAGAATGAGACAGATTTTCTACCATAAATTCATTGTTGTTGAGGTTGTTCAAACATAGGAGCGTTTTGTTTCTATAATAAGGAACAAAGTTATAATGTTTTCAAAAGAGAACTACAGACTTGAGATTTTTCGAGATGTTAGTAATCCGTTGTTACATTATTGGTCGATTATGACTTGGCAGGAAGGTCTTATTGATTCAATTTGGTCGTTAGAAGAGACCTTAAGTAACAGGTTTTCTCAAAGGCAGAAAACCAGAAAATCGAATGCTTTTTTATTACCTATTAAGTTGTGTATTAGAATAAGTCATTCAGGGGGGGAAAGACAGCGAAGATGTTAGTAATTTCCGTCTAAGCTATTAATAGATAATTATTTAACTATGTTTTCAAAAGGAGCCTCAGAATTACATTATTCTTCCAAAGACGAAATGCTCGAAAAATATGATGCATCATCATTGGCTTACAAATTGTCTTATATTCCTTTAAGTAGCGAGTAATATTATTCGTATAAAGATGAAATGTGCAGAATAAGGAATTAAAAGTTCAGAAGACGAATAGAATTTTTTTATATGAGATGAAAGAAGATGCGGGATATAATAGTTAGTGTAACGTTGCCGGTGTTAGTTTTTGTCAAGTCTTAATATGAAGGAGATAGCATTCAGGATATTCAGTGTTATTTGGCTGAGAAAAAAACGTTGCGTATGCTGATCGTGAACTGCAAGTGTCCGAAAAAAACGTTATGAAATTTGGAAACTAAAATTCGTTCCTACGTTTCTAAAAACGTTTCTACGTATGGGCAAGGCATCACCCATCAAGGTACTGGCTTTGCCCGTAGCTAATTAACTTGGGAGATCCCAGAAGAAATATACTTACTGCATGCTCATCGTTGTCGGTACATTGGTGTTAATCTTTTTTCAGACACAGATGAAATACTTGTCCTAGTATTGATATCATAAATTTTACTGCTGAACGTAAATTAAATGTTGAAATTTTATTTATGATTTCTTTTATAGACTATTAATTCTTTTTATATACTAATTGATTTCGTTTTTTTCTCATCTTGAATTGACTAATTATTTTCGATGTTAAAATCTTTATTTTTCTGCGTGAATGAAGTGGAAATTATTTTGGTTTTTTGGCCGGGTATTTCAAAATTAACATTGCTGGTTTTTTATCTTCTATTTTTTGTGGCTTGGGGAGGGGGGAGGTAGGATTTTTTGTGGAAACAAATAGAAACGGGAGTCAACAAATGTACTTGTCCAGCTTTCTTCCCGTGGGGGATTTTTACCCTTTGATATGACTTTTTTTCAAGCACCTTAACCTAAAGTCTCAACATGTTTACAACATTACATCGTCAATTTATTCCAATAACCGGAATCGGTACGCTCCGCTCTATTTATGGTAGATAATTATCTACCATAAATTCACTCTTATTTAGGTTGTTTACACTATCGAAGCGTTCCATTTTTGTGATGAGGTTTTTTCGAAAATGGACGTTGCTATGTTTTTAAGGGACCCCGGTGGTCTAGAACTCGAAAATTGTAGGTATATTGCGGAATTTTTTTTTATCATAAAAATAAAGAAAAACGATACTTCAACTTTTCAGGCTTATTATAACATCGATTGTGAATACAAAAAAATTTATTTTGAAATTAAAAAGAAAAATTTATTATAGTAGAAATGCCGCTGAAGTTGACCCTCTCGAAAAATTGGACTTGGACGATGTTAGTCATTTGGATCTATTATTTATCTGAAAAATAAAAACCGGAAAAATTGTCAATCAGTATGAGTGCAGTTATGGACGGGACTAAAAAAAAAAATTGAAAATTGACAAAATGGCTCGCTTTTGAAAGTGAAGTTCTAAAAATCGGGGTTTCTTTTACCAGTTATTTAATTAAAAAAATAGGAAATTATTGGAATAAAAACATGATTCTAGTCCCGTCGATAGCCATTCATATTGTGAATAACATATCAATAGTTTTTTTATCAATAACAATAGTTTTTTTTTCTATAACATTATGTCAAAAAAAGTAGTTTTGAGATAAATGAGTTTAACGTTTTAGGTACAGATATTTTCAAAGATTGAACAAATTTTAAATACTTACAGTTAATCAGCGATTCCAGCACCATATAAAATCCCTTCTGAATGCTCGTACTCCTCGGCTATTTCACTCCTTTGATTTTTTCGAGCTGTTCGAGCTTGTTTCGAATTTTCTGTGCTTCGACGGTTGGCGGTATATATTCGCCGCGCGTCACGATCTCACGCGAGTTGCTCTGCTTGTGGCCCGATGGTGATGCCCATGATTTCCATAATTTTCAACAAAGCTGCAAATCCTTCATTGAACGTACAGGCAGCAATATAAGAGGCGATATCAATGATTTTTTTTCCAACAAACTGATGTTTTGGCGCTAGTTGCCACACACAAGAGTTGAAACTTTCATTATTGTTCTGCGTATTACTACCAATACACCTTTCCAATAAATTATCTGCTGTTAATTCTTCATAAATAGGTTTAATATTTCTTGTGCGTCATCGTCCAGAGCAGGTGGATGCATACAATACATCTATTGATGGAGCGAGCGGACCGCTCTCTACCTGCTAAACCGGCTGTAGAAGCAAGAATATTGTGAATATCCTTATGAAAATTTCACAGTATATTCTCGAAATACTATACTATCGAAATATATTTTAAAAAAAATCGATTTTTTGAAAATTCTAGAGCACCGGGATCCCTTAAAAGAATTCACTAAAGACTTTAGATGTTTTCGAGATGTTAATAATTTATTTTTAGCCTATTAATCGACTATATCTTGAAAGTGAGGTGTTATCGATTGAACTTGGACGATTAAAGAAATCAAGAGTAACAGTTTGTCTAATGGCAGAAAACTAGAAAAATTGAATGCTTCATTAATGGCTTTCAGCATGTGCATTAGAATAAGAACTTATCAGGAAAAGAAAGCAGAGAAGATATTAGTAATTTATCTTCAAGCTATTAATCGATATAGTAGATCCGATATGAATTTTCAATTATTTACTTTTATTATTGAAAGGAGCCTGAGGATTACAATGTTCTTCTAAAAGTGAAATGTTCGAAAGATATAATGTATCATCATGGGCTCATAGGTTATTTAATATTCCTTCAAGTAACGAGCAATATTATTCGTATAAAGCCTGAACGCAGAATGAGGAATTGAAAGTTTAGAAAGCTAATGAATAGGTGTTTGTATGAGGTGATAGAAGAAGATGCGGTGTGAACAATTAAATCATACAAAGAATAACCAAGGTTAGTAACAAAGAATCTGCGAAGTTTTATCAATTTTAAGGGCTTACATACATCTGGAAGTGTCAAAAATATAGTCAATTTCAATAATTTTTTTCGTACTGAAAAAATGTATCCATTGAAATAATTTTTTGTATATTTAAAAAAACATATTGTTGTGAATGAAAGCGGAAAATTTCATTGGAAAAAAAAATAAATTGGATGAGCTGTAGTTGTATTTGTTGTAAAACAGTTTTTTGCAAAAGGCTATTTGCGGTAAGCACGATTCTGACTGCACGCTTTAACCCAAAAATAAAACAAATTTTTTTTTCTTAAAGTTGACAAAGAAAACAGTTTTTATCGAAGCCAAATTTGTTCTAAATGCATTTTTCGCAAAATGGCAGAGGTTTAAATCGTAAAGTCGGGATTTTGCCAAAATATTTTTCTTTTTTTACTTATGACACAAAAACTATGATGTTTAAAAGAAAAATTGCTCGACAAAGGCCAGGCAATTATGTAAAGGTCCTCTGTACCAAATTTCATTCAAATCGGTCGTTTACTTTTCGAGATAGAATAGTTGCCGTTTTCAAAAACACCATTAAAAAAAACTATTCTGGTGTTTAAGCATCTGTCAAATTTAGATGAAATTTTTTTCTCATAGCTGCAATATATTATCGATTCCCAAGAAATTTTTAGAAATAACATATAAAGGGTAACACCATCAGAAAACAATGTTTTTAAAAAATTAAGTTTTTTTTACCTTTCTAGGTGTATGTAAGCCGTTAAATGAATAATTGAACCAGTGAAAAAAATTCTGATATTCGCTTCTATACTAGCTATTGGCATGAATTCTTATTTTTATTATGTTCTATTTTTTTGTTTATTTTCGTAAGTTTTCATTTATTTTAATTTAAGGATATGAAATATTCACGACCCTCAATAAAAAAAAAAAACATCTGGATATTACTGGAAGAATGAATCTTATTTCATTTCGAGCAGCAGTGACGAAACAATTTTTTTAAAATGAATATGGTCTAGTCAGGATGTACATTTGAAACTGTAATTTTTCGATTCAAATTTTTTTTGTAATTATTGTGGGCGGGAGGGGGGAGGGAGTTATTAGTAGTCTGAATCAAGGAATTGGATCAGATTCTGCATGTAAGTCAACCGCTGTCTTAAATTTAAGGGAGAATCAGTTTTCATTAAGGGGTTAGGTACAGTTGTAAGAAGCAAAAAAACGCTTGTTTTGAGATTTTTTTTTTGAATACTAGTTTTATTATTTAATGAGCCATGATTGGTAGTTCGAATAATATACATTTAAAGAAGTTTTAGTAATTTTTTTATGCAAAAATATTAAAAAATAATTGAGTTGCAACAACTCTCCCAAAGGTAAAAAAAAAAGTTGCTGTGCTGTGTGCAGCAGAACTCATGACTGGATCATCTGAAACAAAAAACCCGGTGAGGTTAATTAAAAAACAATATTTTGTATACCTGATCGAAACATTTTGCCAAAATGTAATTTTTGACAAAATGACGGATGTTGGAAGCGAAAACTTTTTTTTTCGCTTAAAAAATCGCTTATTTTTCGGCTCTAAAAAAAAAACATCTATAAAAATATCTTTCGATCAAGTACACCAACATTATGTTAAAAATAACTGGTTAAAATTTGGTAGCGGTTGGTTGAGCCGTTCTAGAGATATTTTGCACACCGGCTTTGAAAACGTTGTTTCGAGAAAAACGCGTTTAAAGTATTGACTACGATTTACATATATATAAAAAATTTATTTTGCAACTTAAATCGAGTCATCCACTCCAGGACTATAAAGTAAACCTTCCTCTTCAACAGAAGCCTCATGGGAAGCGATTTGGCTCTGCCTTCGAAGCATTCTTGCCTCTCGGGTGGGAGTAAGATTTTCGAATGATTAAAACTTCGAACGGCTAAAACTGCGAATTTTTAAATTAAAGAATAGTAGTATGTAGACAGATTAATTCTACTATAGCCTTTATGCTGGAAATAAAAAAATGAGAAATTAAAGAGTTCGAAGTACATTTATTTCAAAAACAAAATATAACAGTAGCCCAAATGACGAAGGCTGGAATAGCGATTTTAGAAAAGTTCGACTATTACGCATTCGAGTCATCAAATACTGAAATCGGCAATATTATGAATATTCACAATTTCAAATATATTTTAACGAAAGATAAAATATTAATGTGGTCAAAATAGCGAAACACCAGAAAGTCGAACGGTCGAAATAGCGAGAGCCTCTGGGCTGTAAAGTATTGCTGGTCATTCTTCGTGCTTCACAACGTTCGCTATTCTGTACTTCTAATTTTTAGTCATTCGAAAAATTCACTTTCAAATTATTCATACTATATATTTTGGTCCCTCAATAAAATAATTGCTCTCCATTTCGAATTTAGAAAATATAAACTTTTTACATTAGGACAATCTATATTATCTGTATTTGAAGTATAGACAGTCTGAACATATATTTTCGAATAAATACGCGATCAAAGAAAAAAACATTACATCAAATACGCATACAACTTAATATACTATCGAAAATATAAACTTCGAATTTCTTATTTTTCATTAATCGAATGTTATGAATACTAAAATTTCGAAATATTAACCATTCTACAATTTGGTTATTCTACATATTAACACCCACCCTTGCCTCTCGAATGTTTCGTTATGCACGCGAACGTTGCTCAGCCGAGTCCTCTCTAAATCGGTTTTACCGACGTATTGATGGGCGGACAAGATGATATGTATTGCGGATCACATTTTTCTAAAGTGACGGATATCTTGAATCCGGGACCACGTTCAGATGCTGCACCGAATTTCACTTTTCCATTGCACGTCGCGCACTTTATAAGATTTGAAATTAAAGAAAAAACCGTGAAAAAATTCAGAATCCTGTTATTTATGGAACCATATAGGTGGGTAGCTCAGATGATTACGGCACTTGGAGTCATCTGAAACAAAAAAATCGAATTGATTATTGTTTTGTATGCTTGTCGCTCTGTGTCGTAGCAGACTTAAACAATTTTATTAATAAACAACTGTTTAAAGAGGCGGAAGGATTCTGGTTTGCAAAATAGAATAATTCCTTGGGATGATTATGCGGGAATAATGAAGAGGCCGGGATCTGATAAAAGTACCGTAGAAAAAAAGAAACACTGTGATTATTAAAAACAATAATCAAAACGAAGATTTATTCGTTGTTTATTGAAAACACAATACAAAAGAAATGGTTTAAATCTGATAATTTTATACAGAAAATAAACGTGGTATCAGGCGAACAATGGCGGTGAAGCCGGCGATCGCGTGTGCCTCGTGGCGAAAAGACCCGAAAGAATAATCCGTTGAAAAAAGCCAAGTCGTTGGGTATGAAAATAGTCCCGAAATAAATGAAAGAATGAACCGAACAAAATGGTGAAAGTAACCCGGGCATAAATCGTGTTACCTAACGCGAATTGAACTGAACCCCGAATTGAAAGAACCTTGGTCGAAAATACGAAGCGTTCCATGTACAAGAAAAGTCCGAAATTCCGAACGTTATTAACTCGAATAAACCGGGCGTAAATCGTATTACTCTCGCTAATAATCGTTGAAGATAGCTGAAGTATTACCGCGAATAACCCGGTCGTAAATCGTTTTACTTAGTCGCGGTAACAGAAAGAAGGGTAACTAAGAATTTGAAAGAGACTTTTTAAATGAAGAGATCCGGGTGTGAAAAGAATACCGAAGACGACCCGTGCCGTGTAAGTTATGAAGAAGAAGCCGGAAAGTAGAGAAGTCGGTGGGAGGGAAAAATGACCAGTGGTCACGTACAGCGGAGCCCAAGCGCGAGAGACCGACCGTGCACTGAGGGCCTCATGCAACAACTCCGGAGTACTAACGACTTTTCTGAACAATGACAAAATGGTGGACTTCTAAAAAAAAAGTTCAGAAATCGTGCTTTTTTCATTGAAAATCGGGGGAAAAAAAGAGGGAATTATTATTATAAATAAGTTATTCTGCTACTAGACGAAGCCATTGTTGTGTAGAATAACGTGTGCAAAAATAGCACAATCGGTTGGATAGAACTTTTTCAATTACCCGCGCCGCTTGAAAAAATGTTGTTTCGAGAAAAACGCGTTTAAAGTTTTGATTTCTGATTTTTTATAAAAAATTTATACTTATACTGATCAGCTATGCCTCGTGCATAGAGTAAACCGTCCGTGTCTTCAAAGGCATCGTTCTCAGCTAATTTTTCTGCCCTGCGAGTTGACCTGGTCACTTTTGAAGCCTCAAACGTAGCATTCTCCACCCTCATAATTCGCTGGTTGTCGTATGTCTAAGCGTAAGCCATAGTATTCGGGCCGGTTTGCACACCCATAACCTCCATAATTTTCAAAACATAAATCCTTCATTGAATATGCATGCAGCTGTTAATGTAGCAATTTCCAATACCTTTTTTCCGACGAAAATATGCTTCGGATCCAAATTGCGTACGCAGTGGTTGAATCTCGTTGTTATTCTGCGCATTCTTTCCTGAGCACCTTTTCAAAAGATTATCCGACGTTGATTCTTTGTATATCGGCTCTAAAATCTTCGCAGTATTGTTATCAAATGCGGGTGGATGTGTAAAAGTACTTTCTTTTGGGCTTTGAATTTTTGATATTCGCCCGACGAAGTCGGGCCCTCTCGGCAGTTAAAGTGTTGTGGATTTTCATCTATGGAGGTCAGGTGGTAGAACCTTGCCCACACAGCTTCCTTCATTCCTTCAACAGAGTCAGAATTTCTTAAAATTGCTAATCCATAATACGGGCTCAGCTTTATCATTAATTTGTTAGTTAACTAGAGTGTCCTGATTTTTACAGCATCACTACTAGTCGAGGAATCGCTTTTCGTTTTACGTTTTTTCGCTACAACTCCATCTTTTTCTTTTCCAGCTTTTCTTTTTTTTCAGCTTCTTCGAGTTGTTTTTTGGCTTTCAAAAACCGCGTAAGTGTTTTTTGGCTTCTTTTATACGTCTATACATTCGTTTCTTGATGTGCAATACACATTCTTTCTTTTCGACCACAGGATTGCCATCGTAAGGATCAGCTTCCAATAAGTTTTTAAACGTTTTTGAATCACCATCGCCGATATATCGTTTATACTTCACACCAAACAATTCCACAGATCGATTGAACATTTCAATTATTCCATTTAATTCCATTTTTCCCAAACTTCATTCTTGGTTTGCTGTACAATTATCCATGTGGCCGTCATACCACTCCAAATATTCATTAGTTTCTTCTTTTCCTGAACATTCTTCACAAGCTTTACATATTTTTGATTTCACTATCACATCCACAATTTTATTCGAGTATTTATTTTTCGATTAACGAAACAATACCTAAAAGTGATGGAAGTCCACGCTTCGCCCATGAAACATCGCCAAAAACCGTGTTTTTCTGTTTTTCTTCTTTCACTGCTTTTTTAAAAACTATCTCAGCTACGGCTTTTACGGCAATATGTAAATGTTCAATTAATAAGTAATAACCACTTTTTTATTTTGAGGCTTTCACGGCCATTATTGTTACAATAGTTTATGGCTTCCAGATGGATGCCGTGTAGAGTTTCAGCGTATTGCCGACGTTTCGCAAACGTTACAGTTTGCATCATTAGGGGTAAGAGCTCCGATACTGAAGCTCCCTGGTCCCAGGTAGTCCTTATATACACATGGTCATCGTTTCGGTAATCCTCAAAAGAAAAATAATGAATGTAACCACATTGAACCAATTTTATTTGCCATCTGTATACCGTTTATGTACATTTTATATTTTTTCGATTCTCAAAAAAACATCGTAATTACCAACGAAATAAATAAATGATTAACTATTTTTCTAACGAGATTTTGTTTGTCTCTCAAATAATGAAAATATCTTCGTATATTAACTTATATGCTTTATACGATTTTATTTTCTCGTTTGGTAGTTAAATTATGAACAATCGTGAATTGCACTCCTCAAAATAAAACCTATTGTACTGGTTTTCAAATCCGTGTCATTGCAAGCAAACAAAATCACTTTTTTTGCTCATAATTTGTAACGTACGAGTTATTGTTGATTTTGTGTACTTTTCTTCAAAAGTAACACGAAATTGCAGAATAAAAAATAACTAGTCCAAAAAAAATCGATGAAAAGCACCGAACCAGCCATATTCAGTTTTCAATTTTTAAGTAGAGGTTCAAGTCCTCTATTTCTTTATTGGGAATATAAAAAAATAAATAGAGGTTACGTTTTGCGAAAATCGATGGAAATTTCTTTAAGAAATTCCGTAAACAAACGATCCTTTTCCAGTTTTTCTGGAGTCAATAACAGAATAGCTGTTTTGTAAATGTTGAGAGTTTCGTAAGACTTTGGTTCTTGGGAAATTTCTACGAAGAAACTTTTGAGTGGGGAAAGAGAAACGTCGAAAACGTTGATCGATTCTCTTTGACAATAATCCCACCATAATTTTATAGGTTTTTGATAGTGTTTTACTGCGGAAGCGTTGCAAGGCCATGACAACAAAAGCTCCTCGTGCACACCGTGGAGAGCGCGTGCCTGTTTTAGGATTTCCACGATTCCCGGAAAACCGTTTTGACCATTGTCTGGATCTTCTCGCTGTGAACATTTGTTAAATTTATTATCGCGTTTTTTCACACTGAACTTTTTTTTATTAAATAAAGAATTACGATTATTGTTTTTTTAATGACATTGAGGGAACTAATTAAATCGTTAATGATTAGGTTTTGAAAATCAATATTTTTTTCAAGATAATAAATGATGATTTTTAAAATTTTATTTATTAACTGATTTTAAAAAAATTTCTTCTACAAGACGGAACACTCGAAATACAGTTCCCTGTTTAAAAATATATTTTCTCATTAGCAAAGAAGTTAACAAACAGCCGTAATTATTTTCATAAAATCTTTTTTGTTCACTGCTTTTTTGTTGAACCAATAGGCTTAGGTAGCCTCTTGACTGTTTTCAATACAAAATTTGTACGAAAATGTTTAATTGAAAAGCCTCCAAATTTTCAAGGAAAAAAATTTATAGTTCTGAATATAAGAAATTTGTACAAAAATGTTTTATTGAAAATCCTCCAAATTTTCGAGGAAAAAAAATTTATAGTTCTGAATATAAGAAATTTTCTTTATGACGAATTGATTTTTCAAATAGTACAAATATGTTTGTATACATTTTTTTGTGTCGCAGCAAATCATTTTGAAAAATTGGAGAAAAAAATCTCGAGCAACCATCTCAAAATGCGTAATAATGTCCTATTCTTGAGTAAAACAGAATTGAATAATTCAAATTAATTTCAAAAAATGAAGAAAATCTTTGTTCCATAGAAGGGACAGTATGAAAAAAGCCAACAATTCGTTACAATTTGTAAACATTGATCACACCTGTTTTTTCGTTCTGTATTCCTCATCACTGATTCCGCACAGAAGTCTTTTGACCCTCTGCGAGGTGGTTTCATTGGTGGAATTGAAATTCTGCGTTTGCTTCGTTTTCATATTGTTCCCATAATGATTGACATTCGCGACACTTTCATTGCGAGTTTGTGACCTCAATCCTCTGTGAGGGGGGAATTGCGAATTATGAGATTTTTGATTCCGTCCGACAAGTTTTGATGCTCCAGAATTTCCTTGCAAGGAAATTTGATCCGTTCCAATAAATTCTCCGATGAGCAATGATTTTCTGCTCGTTGAATGCAAATGATGCAAATTCGTAAATATTTTTCCTGCATCCATTAAACTCTCGACAACCTCGTCCAATTTTTTTGTCGATATATTTTCCCTCAAACTCGATAGGGCGGTCACTATCGCACTAATTCCTGTTCCCAATTGATCCTGCATTTCCGCGTGATATCGATCTTTCTCAATCGATATTTCCGGCAGACCTGCCTTCACATCTGGTGCAAGGCTCTTTGCTTCCAATATTTCGCTGTTTTCACCCAGTGGATATTTTCTTCTCAGTTTTATTCTCGTTTCGTTTAATAGACCTGTGAAAAAATCATGCGATTTAAATTAAATTGTTATTATATAAAGTAAAATGTTAAGTGGAAATTTTGGCATATACAACAATCTATCTGGGTGATCTTCAATTTAGGTGTTCTTGAATTTTGACTCATGCGCCTCTCAGAACAATAATTACAAATAAATAAATAAACTTAATACAAATCATTTCGTTAATATTAACAATAACACGAATTTACGAGCTAAGCTTTTTCCGCTCTGAAATGACACTTGTTTTTGAGAATTTCATTGACAATTCATTAACAAAAATTCAATCACTAACAATTGAATTTCAATTAACGAAAAAAAAACAAATATAGTGTAATTTGGATAAAAATAAATAATTTAGCAATTATACAATTATCAATTATTCTATACATAATTATAACAAGAATATATAATTTTTAATCATTTTTAATTACAAACATTCAAAATAAAATAATTAATGAATTACTTTAAACAGCTAGTATGCATTATATGATTATGTGGTATGCGTTATTATAGATTTGGAAGCATAAAATATTTTTAGATTAATTAGTTTGCTGGAAGAGAATAAAAAGTGCAAATATCTCAAAATCGTGTGTTATTCAAGTGCAGAAAAAGCCAAGACCATAAGACAACGGGTTATTGTTAATATTAAAAATAATCCTGTCACAAATTTTTATTTACTCATTTGGAATTGTTCTACGAGGTGTAGAAGTCAAAATCGGGCCACATCTTAATAAAGAACTACCTTACTCTGCATAAATACAGAGAATTAAAAATTGATATATCAGATTTTTTTAAATATTTTTTTTCCAAGATAGAATCATTTTTGGTGAAAATTAGATCCAGATTTCCTTTTTTAGTAAACCTTATACCTAGAATCAGGCTACAAAGTTTTCCATGTAATTATTATGATTAGAAACTATTATATCTCTTCTATATTTCTAAATGTTTATTTAGTGTCAAAAATGTTGTCCCTCCATCAGACGCACAAGAAAATCAGCTAATTTCAAAATCAACCATAGAAGCTTTCGTAACACTAATTGGAAGCACTGCGAATGCAAAATAAAAAAAAAGCAGCGCTTTCCTCATAGTCAATATGACGGAGTGTAAAGAGGGAAGAAAAAAATCTGGTTTTTCACCTTCTTGCAATATTTGTCTCCATTCGTCAGGCATTGAACTGAAATTGATGGGATTGAGTTCGTTTGGATTAGAAGTCATTTGTTGAATTTCAGGATTGGTGCTAGTTAGCAAATTTTCTTTGGAATTTTTATTGTGGTCATCTTCGCGCACAGCATATACGATTTTTGCAGAATTTTCCATAGTTTCTTTGCAATGCCAGTCGTCGATGTCAAAATCAGTCGAAATTTCGTAACGTAGCATTCCTTGGGAAAATTCTTTGCCGCTGTTGGTGCCACTTTTTGCAACTTCATCTTCGCCGAGCAGATTAAAAAGTGTTTTGTCTCGTTGCGGCTCAATTTTCCCCTGTGCACTGTTTTGAGGATTTTTTGGGCTAAGGCTTCGTGAAGGATGCGCAGGATGCGCTACTTTCGTGGAATTGTCCACGACGAAGTCGTTGCAATTCCACTCTTTCATTTTCGCTCGAGAAAGTCTCAAAAAATGTCAAAAATTATTGCGGATTTTCATTCGTTTTCCTAATACGATTTATTTTTGAATTATGCTTTTTTGTATCCTGCATTTATGTCGAAAAATAAGGCGAGCCCAAGTGATCCTGGCAGTTCGATGACAACAGTTTGCGTTTCCTAACCTCACTTTTTGGAGCAACGAACTTGAGCGAATTTACTCCAAAATGTTGAATGATTGATGTTTTTACCTATTGAACTTTGATCATTCCTATTAAATAAGCTCTTTTCACCAGTACTTTCATTTTATGAAATATTCTTTTGACTTATCACTTTATTATCGTTCGCAGGATTGTTTGCCTCCTTTCAAGTGTTGTCAACGGTGTTACGAACACTGAACTGTAAGCTCTATACTGGAACGCGCACTCCTATAGGTTGTAATCGGCAAGACCCGCGCCGCCGAGAGAACTCATCAGGTATTTCTATCCTTTTTTTTCGATTGGATTGACTACCTCCATAAACAAAGTTAGCCGAACGACTTAAACTTTTCGAATTTTTTATTCATCACATCTTTCAGTATTCGTTCAGTGGTTATCAGTATCCTAATTAAAGTGTTTAGTGGCAACTAGTTATCTTGTAATTAAATAAATAAAATTTGGGTTAAAGTTAGCCGAACATTTTTTATTTTCCGTGCAATCGATTAGACAACATTCTAAATCGATGAGACGTTCGATGAGATCATTCGGTAGTTACACATGTTTAAATTGTAACGTTGAGTAGTCAATAGATTATATAATAACTTAAAAAAATTATTTGCGACCAGTCGGTAGGGTTTAACCGGACAAATAGGTTATTGCCTAACTAATTGTGTTCTAATGACTCTTGATTGAAAGAAAATCGTTAGGTGGTGATTAGTAGTATAAATCATTGACAAGGAAACCTTCCCAGGTGTACCCCGCCGATTTTGTTCCGCTTGAAGTATGTTATTCTACATTGAAATCTAAGAGACACGTATTTTTTCTTTTTTGCGGAAACTCATATTTAAGGGGTGAAACACACCCCTAAAGTTGAGGTCTCCTAGAGGAGGTTGTTCAGTTCCATATATATGCAGACAAGGGGGTAAAATCAAACCAATTGCATTCAATGCTTCATAAAAAGTTATGACTACTCGATTTTTTTCAGCCCTGAGGGGGTGAATGAGCCGAAGTTATAGGGGTTGAATATTAAAAAAACGTTATAACAAATAGAATATGCTCGATATGGAAGTGAAAAAAATTGCTTAATTAACAGTTTCAAAAGTTAAGAGATACATGATTTTGCATTTTTCGAAAAAATGCATATAAGGGTGTACTATCCTTACATCCGAATACCTTTAATTTCTGTAGATACGTATTTTTTTAAGTATCTATCTGCTAGAAAATATTCTTTTAGATATAGAACATATCGTGAAATTGTTTAAAAAGATTGTTATCAACATAAAAAAAATCCCTTGAAAATAATCGATAGAACATATGATTCAGGCATTCCAGATAATGAAAATTCTTTTCTTGAGAGATCGAAAAGTAGCTTTTTTCGCGATTTTGTTTCAACCGAGTTTTTGATGTTTCATTAAATCGCTCTTAAAGAATAGAGGATGAATTCTTAACGTTATTTTCATTTTTTACACTGTTTTTTTTTATCATTGAAAATGTCCTATAAAAAACGATGTGCACAATTCTAGCCGTAATTATTGTCTGAAACAAAATTTTAAAAAGATTATTAATTTACATGTGTGTCACTATTTTGCTATGGAGGGTTTATTTTTATTTTTTTATTTTTTATTATCAAAAAACTGTTGAAAAAATCGGCTAAATTCGTTCTCGTTTTGTTAGAGAAAAAGAAATTTGTTATACACGTGATGTTTGTTGTTACAATCACGTAGCAGTCAATGAACTGATATGTTTTATCATTTCGAACCTTACTTTGTATATGTTCGTTAGCCCTGCTTATTAGCTGTCTAATTCTTCGAGTTGATATTCTACTTCATCTATCATTGAAAGAAGTTTCAAAATACGTTGACAAGAAATATATAACTGTTATCTGCCTCTGCCTCTCTTATTTGACATATGATGGCCTGTGCTACGCTTATAAGTCGCGTTCTTCAGAAATTGCTTCAATTCGATAAGTGCGAGTTAAAAGGAATTTATCTCGTGATAAAATAATATCAACAATCAAAGGCGTGTATAAGTCTGTGTTTTGTTTGCAATCAAAAGTTGTTAAAAGTTCCATAAGTTAAGAAATCAAGTGCATTTATTATCAAAAATGAAAGTGAATCCGCTTAATGTGATACGATTAGTTTTGGCACATTTTCAAGCCCTAAATATACCTGAAAGCCCTATAAATAATGATGAAATACAATTAAAAGAAAGCATTGAAAATATATTAACGAATGCTATGCAAGATTACATGGGCGTCGAAACAATCGTAGAAGATTCATTATATTTCCAAGAACCTTACAAAGATTGGGATATGAAAATAGTAGAAGACGAAGAATGGGGATCGGCAATCAATGATCCGGTACTACCCCCGGATGTTTGTACTATTGATGATGAATCTGTTTCGTACGAGTATAAATCGAGGGCAGTCAACTATTGGTTAAGTGGCAAAACTAAAAATTTGAGCCTATCAAGCGTTAAACAAAAATTTAGAAAAGTACAATCAGTGGCTCAATTAAAAAGATGGGCTAAATATTTAAATAAAGGTGGAACTTATAAAGAAAAAATAGTTAGAATTTGCGAGTACACTTTAGCCAATTTTAAAGCTGCCGTTGATGCTGGTCTTATGGTACATGACATCGACTTGAAAAAATGGGCAATGCAAGCACAAAAAGAAATCGGTCATGAAGATGTCCGTTCTAAGGCGTCAGACAAGTAGGTACACTCGTTTAAGAAAGCTCATAGGATTGTTTCCAGAGAAATTAGTAAATTTATCACAAAAAAAAGTATTGAAAATGCAGACAATCTGCGAAAGCTTGTTGAACAATTTGTTTCTGAAGTGAACAACGATATAGAAGAATATGGGTTATCGAACGTCTACAATTCGGACCAAAGTGGTTTCCAATTAGAAATGCATTCTGGAAGAACATTAGCGGTTGAAGGAGAGAAACAATTTGAATGCCTTGTACAATCAATTGCTTCTACAACACATAGTTATTCGATTCAGCCCACTATAGCAGGTGACGGAAGGCTTCTTTCTCCGCTATTCCTGGTTTTGAAAGAACCAAGTACATAGAAGTATCGAAATCTGGAAAACTCACTTCAGGCAATAATAAAAATTATTTTTTTAGAGAATTCCTTATATTGACACATAAGATACTGTTTATTTCTTGCAACGAAGCAAATTGAAAAATGAATTCATACTTTCAGAACATTTTAAAACCTGGCTACAAAATATGTTCTTCCTCCAAGTTGGTTCAAACAGTATTTTATTAATTGACTCCTGGACTGGACATTGCCCTCGAGCTGTTGACGAAGCGAAACCTCGGGATAAAAATATAAAATTGAGAAAAATACCGCAGGGTACAACGGGAAAGATTCAACCTTTGGATGTTTTTGGCTTCAGGATATGGAAGAATTATGTGAAACATTTTTCTGACAATGCCATATTAATGGATTATGATTTAAATTTACGTTTACGAAATAATATAATTAAGCTTCAGTCACTTGTTCACAACCAGTTATCATCTCCACGATATGTACACTTATTTAGGTATTCATGGTTCAAAATCGGTTATAATGAATGGCGACCGGAGAATTTTGAAAATCCTGTAGATTTTAGTTTTAAAACTTGCAAAGCGCATTGTGATGTACCCGGATGTCAAAATATTGCTGTTGTTAGGTGTTCATGGTGTAAAAAATCATTATGTTTCCAACACTTTTTTGACGATTTCCACTATTGTAAAGAATATAATGAATAATTTCATTTGTTAATCAAAAATACATCTGTACAAAATACAGCATATAAAATATAATAAAAACAATGATACAATAATTAGAATTATTAATATGGTAACAATGTGATTGAAAAGAATTTTCATTATCTGCGATGCCTAAATCATATGTTGTAACGATTATTATATATAACGAAGACGAAATCGCAATTTTTTTATTAAAACAATTTTTTTCAAGGGATTTTTTTTTATGTTGCTAACAATCTTACATCCATTAATATATTCAAAATATATTAATATATCCAAAATAATATTTTCTAGCAGATAGATACTTAAAAAAATACGTATCTACAGAAATTAAAGGTATTCGGATGTAAGGATAGTACACCCTTAAGGATGCATTTTTTCGAAAAATGCAAAAACATGTATCTCTTAACTTTTGAAACCGTTAATTAAGCAATTTTTTTCACTTCCATATCGAGCATATTCTATTTGTTATAACGTTTTTTTAATTTTCAACCCCTATAACTTCGGCTCATTCACCCCCTCAGGGCTGAAAAAAATCGAGTAGTCATAACTTTTTATGAAGCATTGAATGCAATTGGTTTGATTTTGCCCCCTTGTCTGCATATATATGGAACTGAACAACCTCCTCTAGGAGACCTCAACTTTAGGGGTGTGTTTCACCCCTTAAGTATGAGTTTCCGCAAAAAAGAAAAAATATGTGTCTCTTAGATTTCAATGTAGAATAACATACTCCAAGCGGAACAAAATCGGCGGGGTACACCTGGGAAGGTTTCCTTGTGAATAAATTATTTTTGTGATTTTGATTCTCCCACTAATTTTGTCGCGTTTCCTTTTATTTAAAATTATTCTCTCCTTTTCCCCCTCTCGATTTTGTGGCGAAACTATCACAACATATATATTGTGACGGAAAATTCACAACGCCACAAAATTTCACTTCTCATTTATGTTGCTTATTTAATATTTTTATTCTGGGCGCGAGTTGCCATAGCGGCGCAACATAAGAGAGAGAGAAAAGGAACAGATGACCAGCTTCACTACAGCGGAGTAGATGAAAGTATTATTCACTGAAAAATTGAGCATTATTTAAATTATGAATCAATCAATAATCATTTTTTCTTTAAAAAAAAGTACGATTCAGAACCGATTTATTTCACACGCATGAATTCTATTTAAAATTATTTTACGCAAAGACCGGGAGATTCATATCACAAACAAAACCACAAAATGATAATACGCGGGAAAAGTGATACACGAGAATATTCCCGAGCACGCATCCCTAACGGATGAATGGGTCTCAAAAAAACGTCAAAAAAGTCCCATTTGGGTCTCGGAGCTTAAGTCGACAAAAGTGACCCCACATGGAGTTCTAAATGGAACTTTTTTCTCCTCGCTCTGTGTGAACTAGACGTGACGTCGTGAGTCCTAAACTGGGACTCGAAATCCCAATTTGAGACTTTTTCTTTGCTTCTCACTCTGGCAACAGCGTGGCGCAGAGTCAAGCGTTTTCGCGAGCACGCATCATCCGCCGGGTGGGCATATATTATCGGAGCCGTAATACTCTGTGGCCTTCTTAAAAACGGTCTCGTACAGAATACAAATAGGCATACATATAACGAATCGCTTATTCCAGTTGCCTTGCTCGAAAAAGTCCCAAATTGGGGCTCGAAATCTCAAATCGATTTTTTTTGAGTTTTCACCCCTAAAAAAATCCCTATTTGGGACTCGGAGACCCAATTTGGGACTCATAACGTCACGTGTGGTTCACACCGAGCGAGGGGAGAAAAGTCCCATTTGGGACTCCATTTGGAGTCCCTTTTGTCGACTTAAGCCCGAGTTTCAAATGAGATTTTTTTCGGACTTATTTTAGAGACTCGTTGATCCGTTAGGGACACATTCTGACTGCTCTCACTCACGCGACCGAGACTACACATTCTTTACACTCTACCACGAGCCCGTATTTTCTAACCGTGGAATTACTCACGAAAAGATGTTAAAATCGTATGTGAAACAAATTAAGATGGATAATAAAAATAAATTACTGAATACCCGCTAGTCGATGACTCGGCCGGACTATTTGTTTTACAAAACGCGGTATTTTTTTTCTTGCCCTTCGCACACCAATAGTTCCAACTCCCACGCCACATACTTACTCTCGAACACTTTCGTGCACATGCAAAAATAATTATAGACGGAAAAATGATTTTATTCATACGAAATAATAGGAGATTTCTGCATTCGACCACGACAGTGGACTCTCACTCTCCTTTTTCTCTTTCTTACGCATTTTCCCGATCATGTATGACAGGCCCATTATGATTTGAATAATTTCGGACGTTAAACGAGGATCCGAATATTTAACGGGAATAATTATTTCGTTATTTCTTTTTAAACAACCCCTAACCCAGATATAACGTTTGTTACAAAGAACAATGAGAAAAGAAAGATATTTTAAATTCTTAAACGTTCTTAGATAACGTTCGACGGGAATTTCGTATTTTGATGACAACAATCAGCGAAATGATTGACGCCACATCAAATTGCGACTGCCCTGAAATAACGGCGGGAAAGTGTGGCCGATAGCGTTGTACGAAGAAGATGATGATTTCTCGAATATTACCGAAAATTCTCGTAGGCCGAAATATGTGTTGGTGAATACGTGTTACCAATACGTACGAGCCTCGCTTAAAGTACGCCGACGTTGACATTAGATATTAGCCAATCTCTCACTCTCTCTCTCTCTCTTTCTCTTTCGCTCAGATAATGTCGTTCTTCTCGCTTCCAATCCCGCCTCCTCGATCCTTCGACAATTCTCGCCAAAAAAATAAAAAACAAAGTGTTTCGGGATGCAATTAATAAATAGAATAAAAATAAAATAACAATTGCACCCTAGGCTGGCCCTACGAGGCTGTATCGTGACCGGTGCATCGAGCGGGAGGAGCGAGAGCTGTCGTAATTTATGACAATGGACTATTTTAAGTGACGGTAAAAAAAAATCGTCACGATATATATAAGATGCCATAATCACTGTGACGTGACATTTCGTGGGTCTCGTCGCCCGCACGAAATGGTGTCGACCAGGGGGTCGGATTTATGACCCTGTTTGGTGACCATCGACCTCTGGGCATTCTCCGGATTTTAGACTCACTACCTCGAGCTGTTGGGTCTGCCTATTTTCTTTAAATTTTAAGTTATTTCCCTATCTACGTCATTGCCTTCAGTGCCGGCTAGATTTTACCTAACAGTTGACGGACGTCACTACCTACTATTTCTGTATTATTATTATTTGTCACGTTATGGCTCACGGCATTGGCGAGGGCTTCGAGACGGGAGTGACTGCGAGCGAAACGTTTATTGTTTATTTAGAGTCTTTCAGTCGTTTTTGTCTGTATTCGTCAGAGATAATATTGAAGGATGCGATCCTCGCATTTTTCTAGCCCCGATCGTAGTGCCTCTCGTTTATTCGCCTTACGCACGGGTTAGTTTGGTCCAGGAGGACACGCGCAGGCTTCTATTATCTATCTCAGACGAATGTCGACCAACCATGCTCGTGGTTATGGATGCCAGAGGAGATGTTGGAATAAAACCAAAATAATGCGTTGTCCATCCCTCTGACTTCGCAACCTGGCGTTATACGATCCCTGTTGCACTCTTGGGTGTCGCGGTCCGAGTAACAAACGGCGCTCCAGTCGGAGGGAATTCAGGAAAGTGGAATGGACGGTGCAGTTTGCCTGGTGGTTATATCGTAGGCCCACCACCGAACCAGGGTATGCCATGGTTCGCGTGAAGGAGGACTCCCGCGCGTCATGATCGTCGACCGGATTCTCCAGGAGAGGACACCTGAGAGTCAGCCCTACCTAGCTGCCATAGGAGTTCGCGCGCGCGAAGCGTGGTGTGGGGAGACGAGCCTTCTCCTCATCTTGCCTATTGTGAATTTCGTAAAAGAGGATACGCAGAGTCGAGTGAGACAGAAGATTCTCTCACTGGTGGGCAGCCAGCGCATAGGAGCAAGGAGAGGTGGGGCAAGTGATAGGCGAGAGCGTCGATTACCGGTGAGGAATAATTAGTCTAGTTTTGGAGAGTGACCGATACACACATGTCTATATGTTGTTCTGTGCCGCGGAATATCAGGACCTCATCCCGGTAAGCCGATCGCTCGCTATTTCTCTTTTACGGGGAAAGAAACATACTGTAGTTTTCGTGGAGTAATTGTTTCAGTATTTGTATCAAATTTTGTTATATTAGTTTTCGCCACAGGGCAAGTATAATTTTCGGTAACGCGCCGAACCTGAAATAATTATTTTGCTTCCTATGAGCCTTTTCTTTTCCCATCGTCGTCTGGTCCACGGAGAAATTTTGTGGCACGTTTGTTCTGTTTCGGTTCTTTATTAACGCGTGATTCACTTTTTGGGATTTTGTAGTTATTTGATTCATTTAAATTAAAATATGGGTAAAACCTTGTCGTTGTCCTGGTGTATAAAATATTTCGTATAAAGTATTTCGCGCGTCGGGAATATTTCGTTCATTGTTCGCTCTCATCACAAGCCCAGTATGACAGCACACTCGAGCGCCTCGATTATGTTTACGTTTTTTTGTGTTTCGTTCTCGGAATCCTCGATCATATTTGTACCGCGATTATAATACTAGTTATTCTAAATTCTAATATTTTTGGTCCCTCGCAATGTTATGGGATGAAATCAATTATTGTTTTGCTGACTGTAATAATGATTGTTCGCGGGTACCTAAGAGGTGTCCTAAATGTTGCTTTGCCTTTTTAGCGGCAATTATATCCCATTACACACTTTGCTCATCGGCTCGGCGTGTTGGCCACAATATTAATTGCTCGATGGTACCTACAAGATGTCCTAGATTTCGCCTTGCCTTTTGAGCGGCGATTGCATCAGGTTGTGTGCGCTGCCCGTCAGCTTCGGCGTGTCAGTCGTAGTGGTGATTGTTCATTGGAACCTAAGGTGTCCCAAATGTTGCCTTGCCTTCTAAGCGACTATTACTTCGTATCACACACTCTGCTCATCAGCCTCGTTTGCTGCCTCGTAACTTTGAAATCTCGATGTTAAGCGTCGGGTAGCATGCTACTAAGCGATTATTCGAGTGCAACAGGATCGTACATGTGAACTTCGAGTGTCTTGCCTTTAAGCGACTACTCGTGACTGTCTAGTACAATTATTCCTGTATTATTTGTGGCGTTGGATCGAGCATGCTGTTCTACTTCATCTTTTCCCGTGCCGTTTACGGAACGTTTCTCGCTTTATCATCGTTTTTATCGCCGTCGGGCAATATCGCAATTATTTTGTCTGCATTTGGGGACTTAGTCCCAAGTTATGTATGGGGCCAATAGACCGAATAAAATTATGCTTTTTATTAATGGCAAACACTGGCATTCGACCCTGCCCCTCTACCATAATTCTCAGGCAAGCGGAGCTAGCTGGACCGCCTCGGTCGCGCTCATGTACCGGGTGTCCTCACCATCGCGTCGGGGCAGGGAGGAAACAAAAGAAAGCCGATCTCGAATGTATATAACGAGTGAGTTGAGAATTGTATCGGGTGGAAAAATTCTGTCACATCACATATCAAGAGCCGCGGTAACGGCTCGACGCGAAGTATTTAAAAAAGCTCTCTTATATACTCGAATATGACGTTTCTCGACCTTTTTTATTTTTCAAACCGCTCTCACAGAGAAACGGGTTGAGTCACAGAGAAATGGGAATCTGACTCCAGAGGATCAATTTTATAAATATATAGTACTGTTTTAATGCAGATGATAATTAAAATGATGTTGGACGAGAAGAAAATTATACAGACAATAGTGACGATGACGATGATCCTCAGAATGAAGCAAAATAAGAAATAAGAAGAAAAAGCAGACACGGAATAACCGACCACAAAAGAAATTCTTTCATTTGTTTATTTTATGCTTTAAGGTTTTTACATACAAATTTGTAAGTTATTATTAAAACAAAAATTAATGGTCATTGGAAGAAATCATACCACTCTATATTAGAAGTAAATAAAAAAAAAACAGCGAATAGAACGGGAGTCGCTCTTATATCGCGATTATGTATATTATATATTATATTTGACATTGAGAATACTCGACAACTCGCATTTTTCGAGTCTGGCCAGGCTTTGGTCATTTTAAATAGTAGCCGGACAGTTTATTTTATTCACTTTAAAGTGTAATCTAACATCTGAAAAAAATTTAATTGTGCAAAATTAAGACTGCAATCAGTGTACAAGCACAAAAGTTAGTACAACGATCGTCTATAAATGACCAGATCACGCATCTTCCGATTAGTCTGGCGTGACTTAAGTAATCTCGAATGATAGCCAGACTGCTATTTTCAATAATTGTATAAAACATTTGATCATCTGTCAAATTTTCAAAAATGCGAAAATAAGTTCCTTAAATTCTTTTTTCGAATTTTCACGTACCAAACTTACTTCCCATCTCCAGAAATCAGCCAGACTGCCCTCTAACTAAGTTTTATGATCAACTTCGGTGGTACAATAAGTAGCATTCTTATGAAAATAAGTTCGACCCATTTACTTTTTTTTAGTCCTTCAAACGCCTTCAAACGATCAAAACAAAAAATGCCATTTTTATCTAATGTTGCTAACAATTTGTCTGTGTGCAGAAGCAAATAAGGATCAATAATGAAATTATGGGCATATGAGATGTGTGAATATGTGTGTTGTTAGTGTTTACTAACAATACATGTATGATGATGATGCCGTGAGGTGTGTGATGTGTGTAATGACAATAAGTTAGGTGTTTGACATAAATTCAGCAATTCAGTAATTCCTTCCTAAAATTTTTCCCGTGGATATTCTGTTGTGGATATTTTGACCGCGGATATTGTGACCACAGATTTTTTGTCGCGGATATTGAGTCGTAGATATTGTGTCATAGGGTATTCTATTACAGGACGTCGGAACTCAATAACCAGACTGTCGATTTTTTGAAAAATGTGACCAATCGAATCGAAAAAACCTTGGTTGCTGCATGTAAAAATAAGTTCCAAAAATATTCACTGGCTCCCGGACTAAGTGTGCAGCCAAAGGGTTAAAAAAAATCGATCAAAATGAATACATTAAAATGATTTTTTTTTTAATTTGCTACGAAGAATTAATAATTCCTAATAAACTCGGTTTTGACGGATTGGCTAAAGTCGTAGTTCATATCTCCTCGCGCAATGAAGAATGCTGTGTTATGTCAGTGTGAAACTCGGAAACTCTAAAAAATTATCGGAAAGAAGCAAAAACTGTGAAATACGAAGCTGATGCTCGAATAACCTTAAAAAAATAATGAATGCATGAGATTAGAAATGGTTTAATAAGTGTCTATATTGGACGTTATCGTAAAATATTTTTGTTATATTACCCCTCCGAAGTTTTCCAGAGACAAATCATACAGTTTGCCAGCGGTAAGTTTTAGAGGCTTAAGAGAGCGCAGCATGATGAATTTGAAAAGTACCTTACTCCTCATTGATAAGGAATACCATTCACTAGAATAGCTAGAATTTAATATAATCAATATAACCGATCAAATAAATAAATCGTACCGTGTTGTTAAATGTAATTAACTCACACAGAATGCCGAAAACTGACACTTTGATCGAGCAACTTTTGACCTGGCCAACTGTTGTAGAAGAAATGAAGAAACTGAGCAAAATTGAATAGAATCATCCTTAGCATTTCCTCGGGTTCGCCAACTTTTATTAGTAGCTAATTAAAGTAATAAAGTATACATGATTGAAATATATGATTCGATGAATATCAAATTTTATCCCTCCAGCTAATTTCAATACTCAACGTCAAATTTTCGACTGCTAAAATCGTAGAGGTTTTCCATAAATTTTGTTCGCTGAACACGAGTTCGGTCACTAAAATTGTCTATTACGTCAGGTTCTTTGAAAAATTGAGGTCACGGTTCCGAAAAAAACGTGTTATCAGCCATTTATGAGAACTTATAGCGCCTGTACCTGATGTGCTCGAATCTTTCAACAAGTCCTAAGAATGGCATTAACATTTGGTTCTAAATGATAATGTACTTTTTGATACTTAGCATAAAAGTCTCTTGTGCATTAGCAAGGGCATATACTATTACAGAGAAATATTGATAGCGCTTGAACGTCAACGAAATTTATAATGATCGTACTTAAAACTAGAAGGTTCAAGTTTTATTCTAAGTCTTATTGAAAGGTCCCAGCACGTAAGGTTCATAGGCTATAAGTTCTCAAAAATGGCCTAATACGTTTTTTCGACAAAATGACCGCAATTTTTGAGAAAAACCTGCCGTCATGGGTAATCTTCGCAACCGAATTCGTGTTTAGCGCGAAAAAAAACTATCGAAACCACTTAACAAACAATATAAAAATGTTGCCTGGTGTTTAGCTTAATTAAATAATTTACCTGCACAGCAGATATGCTTAACAATATCATGCATATGATGGATTGAATCATGTACGCCATCGAATACGACTTTTCAACCAACGCAACGTATCTTTATTGATAAAAAAAACGAGAAAAATTTTTTTAGTATGCTTGTAAGATTTCCCATACAAATATGTAAAAGTGATAAAAATGTATATTCGATCAAGTTAAGATAAAAGATATTTCCGTGTTTCATATTGCAGTGGTATTCATAATCACCCCCCCCCCCCCCCCCGCTCCAACCTGCCTTCACAAATTCATGCATCTATTACTTAAAAACCGATTATGAATACCGCTCTAGCCGACGAAATTTTCGTAATTCATGTTAAGGTAGGAGTCTCGCCACAGTAACGTTCAAAAGTTAACTCACCGGTTAAAATTCGAAAATTTGGATATAACCTGCGAAATAACCTAATAATGGCAACTGTCAAGTTATACGGGAGTCTAAAAAAATAAAAATTTTCGGCAACAATGTTTAATATAAAATTCAGAGTTTCCGGAATACCCGCGTTTCCCTATGCAATACACGTAACATATAGTTCATATCACTATATCTCCGAAACTAAGTAGTCCGATTTGTTGTATTTTTTCAAAAAACTTCGTCATATACACCAGTGCAAATGATAATTAAAAAAAAGAATCTGTAGAAAAGTTTCAAAGTAATTGCGTAAAATGTGAAATTTTCTACCTTTGCCCATAAGAACACACGTAAAACTATACAATTTTTGATTTCCGATATCTCGAATATGGAATAGTGAATCCTATTCAAATTTTGCACGTTATTACATAATGGTGTTCTCAATAAGTTCTCGAAATATAAAAAAATTCTGTAGAAAAACGTTTTGGTGAGACTCCTACCTTAATAGCAAAATAATTGGAAAAAATAATTAAAACAAGTATACAAATTTTATCCAAGCATTTTTTCATACAACGAGTAATATGCCAAATGAAATTAATTTGATTTCTATGAAAAATCGTTTTTGCTATCTATGCGTTTATAAAAAAAAATTACGAGCGTTTTTCATTAGTTAATTTGATGGCGTATAACAAATTCTGCAGCTTAAAATGATTCTTTTTGGGATTGTACAAACTCTGCAGCGTGAAAATGTTGATCAATACACTGTACAAGTTCTTGGTAATATGGATCGTCGTGTTTCGATGGACTTTCTTGAGTACCGCGAATCTTCATTAAGTTTTCAAATCGATACCTGCAATATAATGATCGTTGACTTTGTTGGTTGAATTCGTGGTAGGAAAAGATGGTCAAAAAGTGACCCAATAATAACCAATTGTTGATTACCCAATAATTGCAAGCATTCCACAAACGTATTGAACGTAAGTAGCGAACATAGCGTCTGCTGCGGCAATAACTGAAACCGCTATTATCGTTCCCACATATGTGTGCAACATTATCGGATAAAAGTATTCCTCAGGATCTACGAAATATTCTGTCCGATAGAGATAAGTGCGTGGACGACTTTCATTCAGTGGTACAATTATGTCGAGAATGCTTGGCATCAACGGTATGATTAGATAAATCATTACAACCCCGTATATAGATACTAAAAATGTGTTGAACAAAAAAATATCATTAACTGATTACATAACTGGTAAATTAAGTTGAATTATTAACGTAAACAATGAAATAATTAATTAGAAATTCATAGGTAATCAAGGAATAGATCCATGTGAGAGCATCGTAAATACAAAGTTTCATATCAGAAAATTGCACTGATTGTGTGTTAGTGAGATAGTGAGATATGTAAACTAATGAATTATTATTAAAAAAAAAATTTGATCAATAATACTGTTTTGTTTTTTTCACCTATATATATTATAGTAAGTTTCCGCCCTTGCTCGGAATATGCCGTAAGTATCTTGATCTCATCCTCTCGTTTTAAATTTGACCAACCAGTCTTGATCTGCTCGAGGAGTTTCTTCATCTGTGATCAAAGTCCCCGATGCGAGAAAGAATGACAAACTGTTTCGTTCGATGGTCGCAACGACTCACCTTGTCACAATTTATAATGCAATTGAGTGATTTAACGCATGAATCTAATTGGACCCCCATCGGTGTCAAGCACTCTATCATCACGTCCATGTCACCCCAAACTTCGATCAATTTTATGCCCTTTTTTTAATTCCCGTTGGTAATCAGCAATAGAAATATCGATGAATGTATTATTCATAAATTTAAAATAATTGAAGAAAAAAAGAAAGCAATACCTGAGTTAACACAACTGTCATGACACTCATCTGAAACAATATCTGCTGTATCTTTTGACTTTTACGCTCTTGATAGGGCCAATGCCCTATCAACCTTAAAGTTTTCGCATTGATGCGATAAAAACGACTTTGAAGTATATCCATGACTGACGAAGAACTATTGTGACATTAGTGGCTAAAACGTCATTGATATATGCTTATTAAGAATTCTCTCTGTGTATGCATGAAAGAACCCTCTGTGGTTCAACTAAAAACAGTAGGATTGACTGAGTTGCAATCGCAAAAAGATTCATAACAATTACAAACGTTTCAATCAAATATTCCTTTGTTCGATATCAATTTACTTTAATGTCCATTCTTCCTACAGAATTTTTAAATACTGTCTTTACGTACTTTGTCTTAAAATTCAAGGCATTAATAGACTTTTAACGACACCACACATCATAAAATAACTTAAACGTGAACGTCAACGCAGTACTGCTATGAATTCGTTCAATAAGTATTATTTTTTACTCTTGTTCGTCGCATCGCATGTTTTGATAAAAGGTAGTGTGATTATAAATATTCAAGTATTCTATTAGCTTGTTCAGTTATTTTTTCTTGTTCGATATGCTTTTGCAAATATGCCATATTCGATATGCGAATCGCTTTGAAATGAATTACGAATGATTCGTAATAATCGGTTTTTCCGAAATCAGACTTTATTGTCAGTTGAATGTTGCTTTTTTACTTATTAGGCATTAAAGCTCCTAACTTTAACCCCTGATATGCAAACATCTAAACAGCATTCCTCTCATGGAAATGAATGTAAAAAGTACCCAGTTGCAATTAATTTCGAATATCTCGGCTCCTAATAAAGCTAGTGAGATTTTATTTCAAATCAAAATCCAAATGATTCTGCATAAAAGGGATGAATTATGAAAGTGATTAAATTAAACTAAAGACATGAAAAAATGGACGTTAAAGCTCAAAAATGTGAGATTTTTCTTTGAAATACTGTATTTTCGATTCTAGTGCGCTAAAAAATAAAAACCAAAGTGATTTGGAAAGCTAAAAAAGAGTACTTGATAATAGTGAAATTCGTTTTTCGGTGCATTTAAAAAAGTATAATTATTTTGTAACTTCAAAGCAAAAAGTGGCGTTATTTTAAAGAGCAGATAAACGACGGGCTTTGAACTTATAGAACATTTTTTATTCATCATTTTTTTTATGATTATTTACAGAAAATACAAAAAAAAACAAAAATATGATTTTCGGTTTTAAGTACATATACATCATACATTTAGTACATTAGAATAATTTACATTAGGTGTTTCATGGCATGAGAATGTTGTGCCCGCGAAGACCGTCACGGGGGGCGAGTTATCGAGGACGGATATTTTGCGATTATTTACCAATGAATGAGCCGAAACTCCAACTCGATATTTAAAAACAAGTTAACGTAGGTTTATTGAGAAAAGTGAAGTTAAAAAGGTGTACAAAGTCAAGGTGATTTTCCTTGAGACCAATCGTTCTAGATTATTTCATAGATTGTCGCAGACTGCCGAATTTGGGCATTGTCGAGACTTTTAATGATACGTGTATTTCTCCCAAATGGTATTAATTTTACCCTTACTATATTTTAATTGGCTATCGAATATTCTCGAGCGATCGGTGGCGTGATGCACCGTCAGCATTTTGGGGTGAGCTCGCTCAGGGTCGATATACCCATGCGGCGATCGATCGTAGGAATGTGCTATCTTACAATTTTATTTATGTTGGCTTCCTGTTGCCAATCAATTTATGTTGCAATTGATTTTAACTAATTTTATGTTGCCATGCGGGCACAACAAGCATATTAAAATTATATTCTTATTCGTGGGCGCAAAGAATATATTTTTTTATTTTTTATTGTTCCTGTGTATACCCTTGCCGGTTTATACGACCCCATCCCTTCACTTCAACCCCACTTTACCCTCACTTCACTAATTTCCTTGTTTCTGTGAAACCCCCCCAAGAGTGTTACCCACAGCCACTCTTGCCTAATGTACTATTGTATCGCATTTGTACGAGGGTCAAGGAAAACTATGGAAAACCCATGTTCGGAATAGTTCAATTTTTTATTTAAAATGGTGGGCGAATTTGATTGGTGGAAGCCGGCAGCTAAGAGGCCATTAGACGTGCGAGCGGCGAGATTTTTTTTTGTATGTAAAACGAAATAAAGAGATTTTTTCCATTTTGATAACGGCTGAAGGATTGTTGCAAGAACCTTCTTCAAACATTTGGCGAACGTGGCAGGACATTGATATCGCAATAATCGACCTTGCGCCGTGGAAAATGCAAGGTGCAAAAACGGTGAGAAAAATCTGACTGTACGGCTTCAACTTCCTTAAATAAAAGTAATCGTAATGAAATGAGATTTTGAAACAAAAAAGTATGCGCATAAAATTTGGAGAGCAAAAGTTTGATTGGAAAAACGAATTTTGGCCAAAATACTACGCGAGTTTTTCTTTCATAACATTTATTGATCACGAATTATATCTCATGAGCAATAGGTAAAAAAAAATTGGTGAAGTACTTATGAAATTTTTTTTCTCAGATCAAATCTTCGTTCAAAATTATTTCGCATCACGTGATTTCGTTTTGGGTTGCAAGTTCAAATAATATTTTCATATATTTAAGGTCTCTACCACTCTAGGGTGGTTCAAAACCATATATACTACAAACCTAGGGTGGTATCATACACCATTCTCTCAGTTATATAAAAAACGAAGAGAGTAGTTTCCAAATAAACCTTATTATTGCATGCAAGGGACATTTTATGGTAAAAGAGAAGAGGCACCGTTTTCGGCTCCGTTCTAGAGTTTACGTTCGGAAAAATGGATTGTTGGGGCTAGGGTTAATAAAAAAATTTAGGCACTATGCAAAAGTTTGTTTATTGAATTACACTTTATTTTTGCACGATCATTCTTCTATCTATACAGTGGCGTGCAAAAGTTTCGGGCCACCCTATTTTTTCCAGTTAATTGATAAAATATTTCATTTCTCCACTCGTTCATTGTTCAAAATATTCAAGAGAGTTAGAATAAAGGTAACAACGTCGTATATTATATTTAATTATGGCGTATTTTTCGTGTACTACGTGGAATGACTTTAGTCGGTGTGCAAAAGTATCGGGCCACTATATCGCCGCGGCTTCGTACGCATGGTTTGTTTACATTTTTTTCCTCATTAGTTTCAAAACATGTCCTGCAATAGAAAATCAGTCTCCTTTCTTCCACAATGCCGAAAAACACGAATATTCAGCTTCGTGAAATCATGTTAAAACTTTCGTCAGAAAGAAAAAGTTCTCATGATGTTGCGGAGACTTTATCTATTGGCAAAAGTACCGTTAATCGTATTATTACTAAATATAAATTAACAAACTCACTGTGTGACAAAAATCGGAGAGGTAGACCGCGAAAAACTTTGAATCGCGTCGACAAAATTATAAAAAGGAAGTACATTGTAGATCCACGAAAAAGTGCTGCAGATGTTTCCCGGGAATTGCGAAGTGAAAAACTAACTGATGTTAGTTGGCGTGTTGGTGTAAAAAAACCATTGATTAGCAAAAAGAATAAGAAGGCTAGATTAGATTTTGCGAAAAAATATCAGCGCTGGACGGTATCAGATTGGCGGAAAGTACTTTTTTCCGATAAATCGAAATTTCAGTTATTCGGAATTGATGGTCGGAAGTACGTAAGACGTCCAGCGAGTACCAGATATAATGTAAGGTACCAAATTCCTATCGTAAAACACGCTGGCGGCAACATTAAAGTTTGGGGAGCATTTTCTGTTGATGTGATTCTGTACTGTTGCAACTTTTTTCCTGTGTTTAATCTCAAAAGAAGCTGGAAAAGTAATGATTCCAACAAGGCAATGAAGGCAGCATAGAAATTATTTTTTGTCCAACATTTTATGTTTTTAGTTTTCGTAGTTCTTAGTTTTGATTTTCAAAAGTGTTTCAATAAAATCATATATTATAAAATTGCATATATTATCATTTTCAGAGTAAAAATACAACTTCAAATTATTTACATGTATCTCGACAAACAAGAAAGTATGCAAGCCATTGAAAAAATTGAAGTTGGGCATTTGCAAAAATGATTTTTTGCATCAATCATTTTCATCTTGATATCCGTGAATTTCATACACTGAGAAAAGAAATTTGTTGTTTCAACAAAATTTTTGTTGAATCAACAAATTGTGGCGAACAAAATGAAATTTGTTAGTTGAACAGAAAATTTTGTTGATTCAACAATATTTTCGTCGTAATGAGCAATATTTATTTGAGCCAGCAAATTAAGTGGTTGAATTAACCAAATTTTTGTTGAGTTAACGAATTTCGTTTTGTTCGCCACAATTTGTTGATTCAACAAAAATTTTGTTGAATCAACAAATTTCTTTTCTCAGTGTACTTTTTGATAGCTCCTAATTTGAGGACGAAATAGCCAACTCATCAATAACAGGTTTCTGACACCCAGCAATGAGTCTAGAGTACATCTTCCATTAACGCCGAGGTGATCAGAATTTTTACTAACTTTTCAACGTGTTTATTTATTATGTTATCGGACCAAAAAAATAATGCAATACCTCTATTCCTACGCGGAATTCGATGCTCTTTCAGAATCTGAGCTCAAAATTTCGATTAGACACCGAGAAAAAAAAATATGGCCGATTTAAACGTGAAAAACGTGAAAATTTTCGAAAAAAAATTTTTTTTGCATTTTTTTTCACAATGATACCGCAAAGCTATCAACTTTTTACAATGATCAGAGGTGATCATGGCACTCGAACATTAAGAGGAATTTTTTTCAGAAAAATTCATCGACGCGTTTTTTCAAAATGGCGGCGAGAATGAAAAAATTTTATAAAAATCTTAATCTATCGGTTTCTTCAAAACTATAAACTTGAGAAAAAAATTTCTAAGAACAAAAATGGCTTAAAATTAGTCGAAGAATACTCTTAAATTTTTTCAGAATTTTTGAAAACAATTTTTAATTTTCGAAAATTTCAAAAAATCCAATTTTTCAAAAATACCTGAAAAATTTTTGGAAAAATTTCCTTCAAGTGTTCCTTGACTACTTCTTTTCTGATTCTGTGCATATACATTGTATTTTTCTACTCTTAGCATTACCCAGAGACAACGGCGTGGACGTGGTAGAACTTTGTCTCCTTTGGGGTGCTTTTTTTTCGTGAGTCCCCTTGCCTCTCACGTTTCGGGGTGCTTTTTTTCGTGAGTCCCCTTGCCTCTCACGTTTCGGGGTGCTTTTTTTTCGTGAGTCCCCTTGCCTCTCACGTTTCGGGGTGCTTTTTTTCGTGAGTCCCCTTGCCTCTCACGTTTCGGGGTGCTTTTTTCGTGAGTCCCCTTGCCTCTCACGTTTCGGGGTGCTTTTTTCGTGAGTCCCCTTGCCTCTCACGTTTCGGGGTACTTTTTTTCGTGAGTCCCCTTGCCTCTCACGTTTCGGGGTGCTTTTTTTTCGTGAGTCCCCTTGCCTCTCACGTTTCGGGGTGCTTTTTTTCGTGAGTCCCCTTGCCTCTCACGTTTCGGGGTGCTTTTTTTTCGTGAGTCCCCTTGCCTCTCACGTTTCGGGGTGCTTTTTTTTCGTGAGTCCCCTTGCCTCTCACGTTTCGGAGTGCTTCTTTTCGTGAGTATTCTTGTCTTTCATTTTAACATTTCTTTTATCAGTGCTTTTTTGCCCAACAATTATTGCATACATATAGATTGCATTTTTCACAATAGATCCTTTACAGTTCGAGCTTGCGTGACCTAACCTCTGACACCTTTTGCATTGAAATATTTTCTCTTTTCTCAACGGTTCCCACTTAACTACCTGGTAAGAGGAGTAGTTTTGTGTTCATTAGCTCTGTTAGTGGACTGTCGTGTGATACTTGAATTAAAAAGTAGTGATCTTTTTTAGGGTGGTTTTTTCTATTGAAAGTGATTTCTGAGACTTTTTCGATTTTTGTATTCTGTAGGTTGAGTGACTCTAATTCTTGTTTCACGGCGTCCGCCGAGAAACCCCCGTTTACACCTTTTAAAACTATTGATTTGGGTTTTTTATTCTTTGGTGTGTAGGTATAAAATTTCATTTCGTTAAGGTCGATTTTCGTAAAGGTTTTGATTGCTTTTTCGTAAGTATGTGTTTTGCTCGTGTAAACTGTTATCGTTGTTGATTCCGCGTAACTTGCTTGTTTTAGTTTAAATTCACCTTTGTTTATTTCGCTTTCGGAAAATAGTCTTATCATGTCTTGGATTGTTGTGTTTGTGACGTGTATCGGCGGCGTCCTTCTCTTCTTTGTGGTGGTGTTTTGACTGTCGGTGATGTCATCTTCGGCGTTCGAAGGTGGTTTCTCCTTAGTTTCGTTTTCGGTTGCTTCGAGCTCCATGTCGCTTGTTGGCTCAGCCAATGATTCGAAGCTATTTGCTTGAGATAAACTCGCATCTAAGTTTCGTCGTTCTCTTCCTTTTGCAGGGTTTTTGGGTCGTTCCCACCCGTCGTTTCCTTCCGCGCCGTGTGATGGGGCGTTATGCGTGCCGATGCCCGCGCTTTCTCTGCTTGTAGACGCACGTTGCGTACTTGAGGTTAGGTTGGGCTTCGCCCTGTTTTGTACCAACTTGGCTTTGGATGCGGGTCCCCCATATTCTTTAATCATATCTTTATAGTTTTTTTCAAGAGATTCGGTGGTGATTATTGTCTTTTTACCATTATTTGACTTCGTTAATTTGGTTATTGGACCCACATGCTTTTGGGCGGTCGACTTTCGCTTGGCGTTTTCAGGTAATACGGTTGTAATACGGTGTAAACTTTATGGTACGTAAGTGGGCTCCCAACTTTGACCAGCGATTTCTCGAAAACGAAGCCGAGTTGGCACCTACAATTTTGGGGTTTGGTTAGTACCCACCCACACTATAAGCACGAGAAGTGGGAGCCCGTAACTCGATTCACCTCCCGCGATGTCCCCTCGTAAGTTATTGAGTTAATTTATTCCGAACGATGCCCGGAATAATATGCTTGTAAAAAATATCTCTGACAATTATAACCCCAGTAAAAAATCCTCGAAAAGATTATTAAAAAAAAATAACAGATTCAGGACATCAGATTGGATTTTTTTTATGATTACATATTAGAACAATACCCTTGATGACATTCTTCCCATAGATTTTCATATTTTCATCATATTTTTTTTAATTAAATTCTTCCTTGCACGAGACAGTGTTGACGCGTATATTAGTAGTATGGCCGATTAAACAATGTGAGTTGAATCAGATTCATATTCAAAAACTTCGTAATGAATAAAATTCCATAAATAATCATAGCACACACTTATAAAATCTTGAACTTTCGCAATGCTATTAAAATAATATTTATATCTATCATATATGGCTCATTCACGGTTTTCAAAATAATAGGGTGTCTCTTGACTAGCTGCTGCGATAGGTCAACCTTACCCTGACCAATCGTGAAACCGAAATTTTTGGTGTCGGTTGCATGTCGGTTTTTTGGGTGTCAAGTATCCGATTTAGGAACGAATTTATGGGTGTCGATACCTATCTTGGCCGCTTATTTTCTGATGTCGTTACTGAACTGTCCGGTGTCGACACTTAAATTGGTTCGAGCCAAAATTTGGTTTCGACACCCGAATTACTGGTGTCGACACTAAAATTTTTTCAGCCAAAATTTGGTTTCGACCTCCGAGTTACGGGTGTCGACACTTAAATTTTTCGAGTCAAAATTTGGTTTCGACCGTCGAGTTACGGGTGTCGACACTTGCATTTTTCGAGCCATAAGTGGGTTTCGAACCCCGAGTTACCATTTACTGACTTCACTTCTCTATTACTACTGGTTAGGATGTTGACTGCGTTTTGTTTCGGATACAGCGGCAGACTCTTCTTCTTCTTCCTTTCTTTGTAGTTGGCTCCGGTTTTCACATGTAAGTAGTGGGAAATGGGTTATATATTGAAACGCGAGCCTGTGTGACCGTTGACGAGAATCGTGCAGCTGTTTTCGGTCGCGTAGCGGATGTTGCGTGAAGCTCTTAAGACTTAGAGATTACAATAGGTAGCAGCTGGGTGAAATAACAAAAGCATGTAACCGGTCGCCGTATACCTGCTCCGGTATACGCAGCGGTTGGGGTGAACAAGCGCGCTCAGGTAGCGTTCAACGTACGGAAAAATACCTTTAGAATGCTCTGATCTTTCTGAAATTTTCAGAGAATATTTTTAAATATATAAACTATCGAAAAATGCAAAAAAAATTCTATTTTTTGAAAGTTTTAAAGTAGACAGAGCCCTTAATAATCCGACTCAGTTTAACAATTATTCTTTATCACTCACTTATAGTCATGTGGCCGGTTCTTCCTCATCTCAAATAGGACAAAATCAACCACAACAGACTTCTCCAATCCCTTCAACGTCGTACTCACCGCAATTTCAATCACTTTTAGACAATTCTAAAGAATATACACAACGTAAAACTCGTCAAATCATTTGCCCTGCTCATTCAACTCCCACAACAATTCTAGCCACACGTACCGCTCATGTTGATATTCTTAGGATTCCTTCAAATCGACAGTCAGTTTCCCATTAAGAACCTCAAGATCTTCGATCTGGTGTACCATCTTCAAATTACTCTTGAACGTCAAACTTTTCATCTTTCTCTTCTCAGACTTCACCTCACTCTAAAAATTCAACTCAAAATGTAAATTAATTAATTACAGTTTTTATCAATCTTATGATTCAACAAATTCTGCCGATTCTACAATCTGTTGGGCAATCTGATAAAATAACCCCTATAATTGTCACCACGAATTCTTTGTTAGATATTTCGACACACCTTCAGGATGGCTCAGAATAAAAATCTTAAAATTCTTCAATGGAATTGCCGCAGTTTTCATTATAAGAGCGGTCTACTATTAAAAATAGCTAATTCATATGACATAATAATACTATGTGAAACTTGGCTCACTCCTTCCTTTATACCTAAATCAGATGGTTTTTACTTTATCTCTAAAACAAGAACAGACAAAAGAGGCGGTGGTCTTGCCATTTGTCTAAAAAAAAAATTATTGCATTTAAGGAACTTGACACGGTGTATCCCCCGATAGCCAAATGACGCTAGAATGACGCAAAAATTGCGTTGGTAGTGGCATGTGCCGTTGTTTATTCTCATCAGCGTTGTAAGGTTTGTGAATGATTCGCGGGAGAAATTGTCCCCGCAACGTGCGTGCTAGTGTGGACGAGTGACACACTGAGAAAAAAATATGGTATTTCTGACTATATTTCAACTATGCAGTATGTTTCCCTGAGGTGACAGAAATATTTTATGGTTACTGTAATCCACCAAAATATAGTTTTATTTACTATATTTCAATAACCGAATATATTAAGAGCACATGTTAATTACAACAATGACATTTTTACATATAAAGTTAAGTATCTGCTACTAGTGGATACTAGTATGTCGCACAAAATATGTAGATCTTTTCACTATCAAAGACAAATCACCCAATTATAAGTATAGTCAGACGTACTATACAAATACCATTAATAACTTTCCTGATGTTATGTATGCCAACGTCGATATAGTGAAATACAAGAAACCATATAGGGACGGGAATCATCCTATGCCGAAATTGTTTTAATTTAATTAATTTAATTTTCCCTTACTTTATTAAAGCAAAATTACATCGGTTTTCAAAGTCCAATCATTCCAAAGGACCAGACGCGATTTGCGATAAAAAAGAAAAACGTTTATATTCACATTATATATATTTACAGATTTGTTCTGTGGGTGGGGATCGAACTGCCTCCCTACGGATTTCCTACCTAATGCGTACCTACCTAACTCGGGACTCTAACCACTAAACTATCGACTATTATGGGGTTCTTTGAAATTAAATTTCATCTATAAGCTATATGTTAGTGCACTCTGATTGAAAAAAGTGGATTGCAGTAGAAACGTGTATCTCATCGTTCTCAAGATCACTGAATCCTAATCTAGAGTCAGAATTTTCATTCGTTGGTGGAACCATAATAACTTGAGTTATCAATACAAAAAATCCAAAGTTCCGAAAATTCAGTGACGAAGTCATCGAATTACTAACAAGAATGACTTTTTTTACAGTTACAGCGACCATCCTGGTTGCTAGTGGCCAATAGCTATACCAGTTATAGTAACCATAGTAGTTGATAGTGGCCAGTAACCATTCAAGTTACAACAACCATACGGCCCTGATATGCATGTACCATTTTCTTTCGATGGTTGATGAAATATCTACTTAGCAGGCTGGATCAAGTGCTGTCATGGAGTAGCAATTCAATGTTTTTGAATTCAATCCCGCCGAGCGGACTTTTCTTTTTATTAATTTCGCATGCATAAATGATTTTTTTTCTTTTTTTAGATAGACACGTGGATAATTAATTCTAGATATTATTACAAAAATTATTTTGCTATATACATGTCTATTTAGAAGGAGAAACGGATTCATGAATGCAAGCAATTATAAAAAAAAAATTAAGTCCGTTGGGTGAAATCGAATTCAAGATCATTGTATTGTGAGTTTGTCACTGATCCAACCTGCTAAGCTGATATTTTGTAAATTAATGAAAGAAAATGGTACATGCTTATCAGAGCCATACTGTTACTGTAACTAGTATGGTTACTGGCCATTAGCAACTAAGATGGTTACTGTAATTGTAAAAAAATAGCTATTCTAGCTAAAAAATAAAATTAGTCGTAATGTTTCGTTGATAGTTACTGTCGTAAAGTATTTTAGTGAGATTTACTCACCGGAAATTAATAATTACTATGTAAATAGTGTAATGGTGATTAAAATTGCGATGGTCCGATCGAAATGAAAATATGCTACTGTTGATCATATTTTTGTCTATATGGCAACATGTTCATAGTTTTATATTTACCGTATTTTGTATTGTTAAACTTTTTACCACGACTAATAGTACTTTTTATCTAAGATATGGTTATACACACCATTCAGATCGTATGTTCAAATGAACATTTCAATTATAGTTAAGTTAACTATAATATGATATTTCTGTCAATACATTATAGTTAATTTTACTATAACACATTTTACTATGTTAGTTTGTGGGAATATACCATGGTCTTTTCTCTCAGTGCACGCGGGGAGATTGTCCCCGCGCCGTATGTATAACGTGTATGTGTATGTGTGTGCGTGTGTGTCTGTGTATTGTATGCGAATGAATGCACTGTTTTCTTGGATACTAAATTAATAAATGTAACTCTTTGTTTCTATTTCGGTTTATCAGTTTCCCTTCTAAAATATACTTGATTTCGACAAAACAATAATAAATACCAAATTCTATTATTTTCAAACCAAATACTGTCTCGATCTTAATTATTCTAAATTACCCTGACTGATTTCCCCATCTTCTCACGGGAGTACCGGGCCCCTACGGGACGTACAGGCCTCGTCATTTAATAATTGAATTCAAATCAATTTCATTGTATTTGTTATTTTATTTTATTTTATTTTGTATTCTTTCATTCTATTTGATCTTGTTTTATTTTATTATAATTTTTCTTATCGTTTGTGTCTAAACACAAACTGGTGGAGCGATATTTATTATTTATTAAATTTAAATCATTTTGAACTCAACTTATTTCTATTGTCCTTTCTGGACGTAACACTATCGTTTTAATCGAAAGTCATAAGGTTCATAACAGATTACGTTGATAAAATACCAATAGAAAAGACTGCGAAAAAAAATATGAGATTTTGCGATTGACGTATTATTCGACTCTTGTTATTTCCCAATTTCATCTCATTAAATACGCTAAAAGATTATAGGAGAATAGATATAATATGAAATAGAAACAGATCCAATAAAAATATGGCCAAATAATTTTCAATATGTTCAAATCGGTTTCGATGTGTTTGACGTTCTGCACCATTGTACCGATGCACCAACTCATCAAGTAACTAAATCAATCAAATTTATATTATTACTGCTCGATAACCCTAATTTTTATGGGATGTATATGATCCTTATGGTTTTCTAAATATAAAAAAGAAATTTCATAAAATGTATCTAATCGCGAAAATCCCTCACTCCTGTCTCGAATCTGGGGCTGGATTACGTACGATCGAATTCGCACTCCTGTACCGATAGCGAATTCGCATAGAGCACGGGTTATCTTAACTTCATCAATTATTTATTGTAGCAAATCATCGGTGATTCGGTCTCAAATTTTGTAGACTTTATCCTGTATGATTTAAAAAAAAAAATCAGAATTCTCACTAAAGTGGAGGCTCGTGAAAGAACCACCTTAAAATATATAAAGACCTTTCTCTTTTCCTTTTTCTTTTCTTTTTTTTTTGTAAATCGTTCGCCTTTCAAGCGCATGCACCGTTACTATGGAATCTTCATTTGTTTGATCCAAATTAGCCCTTTATCAGATTTCTCAACCCCTCCATAATTGAATGATTTTTTTTAACTCGGGTATTTTGCCGCATGCGACAATTTTGTTGAACTATTTTGAAGAAACATTGTCGCATATTAATGTATAATTTTTGAATCAAACTCCATTGTATACATTCATATTTTCTCGAAGTGAAACCAAAAGTTTTACGTCATGGTTAATCAGCGTGAATTTTGGAAAGAAGTGAGAAAAAATAATCCGAGATACAACCAACAACCGCGGGTTGTGCCGGCTTTTACTATTCAGGCTATGCAGGTACGATTTTTTTAATTAAATATTTATATATAAATTACTCATTTTTTTATACATCAAATATTTTTTTTTGAATTTGTACGATGGATAAATTTTTGAAAATATTTTTGTCAGCTCAAACCCCTTTTATCTAAAAGAAAATAGTCGGGATTCTCATTTTCATTAATTATAATGAACATTATTTTTTCGAAAACTTTGTGTTCCAAAAAACAAAATAAATAAATATTTTCGAGTATAATTGCTACTATACATAGATCAATATGTTATTTATTTGAATAATAAATATTTATCTTATTACATCATTATTTCCGTTCCTTCCCGTTAATTTCCTATATTACCCGTTGGTTTTAAAGAATTATTTTGAGAAATAACGAAGGTAAATTATTTCCTTTTTTGATATTACGACAAGTATTCCAAAAATTAAAACTCATGCAATTTGTTGTTTACATTTTAATAGAAATATGAAAATTTGAATATGAAAAAATAATAAAAATTGTATTGATTTGAAGTGAAATTTTAATTGTATTCATTTTTTTTTTTTTTTTGAAATGTGTAATTTGGATAAACAAATGTATTGGAAAGAAGGAAGTTTGATTAATTCTTGTAATTTATCGAAGGAAAACACAGTTGTCGCAAAACCTCCAAAATGCGGTTTGTACAAGCCGGTACAGCCCAAACCGTCTTCGTTTCGTAGATTTTACGAGAGGGGAGTTTTTCCCATATCACTGGAAAGCGACGGTATTACAATCACGTGGAAAGTTAATATCGAGGATTTAGACTTTCATCATTATTTACCGATGTTTTTCGACGGTTTGACCGAAATTGAGCCACCTTATAATTTTCTCGTTGAGCAAGGAATAACAGACATGCTCGAACACGGAGGCCCCAAAATTTTGCCAGTCGTCCCTCAATTGATTATACCAATAAAAAGTAATTATTCACATTGATTATTACAATGAGTAATTTTTAAGCACAAATTTTCGTAAAATTCCATTTTTCACAATAGCTTATGGCCACTTGAGGCAGTGGTCTAGTTTAGAGGGTCAAAAAAGGTGATTTTCAGGAATTTTCTTTTCAAGTAGAAAAAATAATTAATCTTTCTGAACTTTTGCACACATTTCATTATACATTTCAATAACATATTAAAAAAATTTCATCGAAATATAATAAAGGAATCATGTACTGAAAGGTACATGAACAAAGTGCCTCGCCACAGGAGGTTCAAATTGGCGAGAGCTGTGGCGCCCATAATTCTTACCTGAAATAAAAAAAGCAGACAAGTGCGAGTTGAACTTGCGTGGAGAGGGTTCCGTGTGATGAATATGTTATCTACCATGTTTTTTTAAATCTGACCCAAATTTGTTTGTGGTAACTAAAAATTTTAAGACCATAAACTTCTTACAGGTTTTCCTGTAATCTATAGGTAAAGAACTATTTTCTGTATTTTTTTCAAAATGTTAGACTCAGTAGTTTCGGAGATAAGGGGAGGGTGGGGATGGTCAATTTTCATCTATTTTCTTAAATAACTTTAAAACTATTTATTTTAAAATTATAAAAAAAATATATTTGAGACCCTCACAACAAGCCCTTTCATTTGATATATCACACGGTACAATTTGCAAAACTTTTTTTTTAATTTTCTAATTTGCCCCCCAAAAGTGACCCCCATATTAAAAATTCATTTATTTACGTTACACGTTCGTGTTTGGGTCACAGAAATTCATATGTGTACCAAATTTCCACTTAATCAGTCCAGTAGATTCGGAGCAAATTGGCTGTAACAGACGGACAGACAGACAGACACACGAGTGATCCTATAAGGGTTCCGTTTTTTTTTTTTTTTTTCATTTGGACGTACGGAACCCTAAAAACCAAAAAGATTTTTAATTTTGACACTTTTTTATAGTCGATAAACAGAGAAAAATTTAAGAAACAGTGTAAAACAGTAAAAATTTACGAGTTGAAATCTAAAAGTAACGATTTTGAGCCAAAACTTTATCACTTTTTTTGGAATAAATATTGTTTAAAATAAAGTCTTTAAACATTTTGTTAGTATATTTAGGATGATTGGGAATATTCTAAAGAATAAGCCTTGTTTTAAGTCGATAGGTCAAATAGTTTTTTTGCTATGAGTCTGCCCACAGTGGACAAATCACAAAAACGATATTTCGAGAAAACGCGGTTTAAAGTTTGTAGCGTTTGTACATACCCGTGGGGCATCTACCTGCTCTCGGCTCTGTAACTTTCAAAATACGTTATTAGGTCTTTAAGGGCGGTATTCACAGTCGAGTCTTAAGATCGCCTTACATTTAAGACGCGACTGTGAATACCGCCCTAAAACTTTGGGAATATTGTTCGATACTTGAACTATCGATTAAAGCAAAAAAACGGATTTTTTTTTACCCTCTAAACTAGGCCACTGTCGTAAATATCTTCCAGTATTTTTTTAAGTTTTTTTTTCACAAAATAACCATTTATTTAGACTCTATTTGCGAAAAAATATAAAAAGAAATTCTTTGAATATTTGAATAATGAATCATTAGCGAGAAAATAACATTAAATATCTTTTTAAAAAAAGCTACAATGACCCAATAAAAAATGTGTCATGATATTTTAATTGCTCGATTAATTATAGAAATAAACGAATTATTGCAGATGCGTTAAATACAAAAATTCCGGAAATAATATGCGTAACGATGAGAGTTTTGCAGCGTCTCGTAAAATCGGGCGACTGCATTGGCGAGGCTTTGGTCCCGTATTTTCGACAGATATTACCCATACCAAATTTGTTGAAAGATCGCAATGGTAAGACAGGAAAAGTTTTTCAAAAATAGGCAAACATATGATTCGTAAACTGACAACTAATCTCTTTTTTCAGTCAATCTTGGTGAGGGCATCGATTATTCTCAACAGAAAGGAGAAAACCCTGCCGATCTTATACAAGAAACACTGGAAATTCTCGAGCGTTATGGCGGCGAAGACGCCTTCATAAATATCAAATATATGGTCCCCACTTACGAATCCTGCATGATGAATTAATTTGAAAATTTCGATTTAATATTTATGTATAATAATGTAATATAAATAAGGCATTATATGTCAAATTTACGTTCCAAATCTTTAATCGATGCGTGCTAATTTTTTGTTTTTCTATTCAAGAAATAAGCGAACATATATTTCGAAATTTTTCCATTAGGCCATTTTTCGATTGTTACAGCCATTTGAATTCTTTCTTCTTCGCTCTATCTCTCTGGATCCAGACTACGATAGCCTGAAAACTATGAGTTCTACAACAAAAATGACTACTGCCATTTTACTCAGTCCTTAACGAACTTTTTAGAAACGAATTTTAATTTAAATGTTTTATTCCCATTCTTTTCAAAAGCTAGATGAATTTTCAACATTTTTCGTTTAGTATAAATCGCAGCTATTCGAATAAAAACATTTACACAGCTGTAACTTCTACAACTCGAAACTGGCGCTACAGTACTTTATCATTTTCACCTACTTCATAAAAGAACAGCAATGGGCTTTTTTAAAAATGTTCCATTTCTTGAAGGAGAAACAAAATACATAATTTATTTTTAGAAACTTGATGCTCTGCAGTTAATATCGCAGTCCGAGTGTAGAGAGATAAAGTAAAGAATGAAAAAATTTCACTGGCTGTAATAATCGAAAAATCTCAATATACGTTCCTGATTATTTCTTGTATAGAATTTTTTTTTTTTTTCAATTCGCACGAATCGAAAGAGAGCAGAGTTCCCAAGTGCCCAAGTGTCCAAGTTCGCATGAAATGCCGAATGCGTTATAGAATTTTTCTAATTTTTACTGCGTAGTGAAATCTTGAAACCTGTCTACAAAAATTTATTGCATTGGCTGACCAATTTTAACAAATGAGCTTCTTGAATTTTATTCTATTCCTTAAAAAACGAGTTGCTCGATTTTTTAGGCGACCCCCACAGCTCAAAATCACCGAATAAACATAAATAATACTCCCAACATTTGCGGCAACAATATTTTTGAACGAAACTCGACCCTGATATCAAAAAATTTCACCTAAATATTGATAAAATAGGAACAAATTCATTTTTGTAAAAATATTTGTCACTTTTTTCTCTCTCAACACGATAATAACCATTTTTTCTTATCTTTAAATTTTATTGTTCAACTTTAACAAGCACATGCAAACATTGTATCAAACGTAGGAAAAATATCGTAGAAAAAATGCAATTAGTTGTGAGATTTGTTTTTCGGAAGTTACGTTTGCGTAGTTTTCAATCGATTTTTATCAAATTCGATGCGTTGCGTCGATCGAGTCTTCATTTTTTAATCATTATTTTCCAGCATCCTCCTTCAAAGTCACTGTCCTATTGAAAATGAGCTGAAAATAAAATAAACGAGATCAACATACGTTATAAATTGTTATTACTTCTTTCGTATACAGAATAATCGAATTATATGAACTAAAATATTGGTGAGTGGTTCTAGAATAACGATCAATTTTCAAGAAGGATCCTTTACTTGGAGTTGTATTTAATCCTGAATGAATTCATTTAAAAGAAAGTTAAAAAACTAAAGCAAAAATATTCGAGTAAATAATAAAATTAAAAGAGATGAGTTGGTGTAGACATTATGAAATGACCAAATTGTGAAAATAAAAAATTGACGGAAAATTGGTGATTTACCTTGTCCGGTAAAGTGTCTGGATCAACGGAGAAAAATCCGAGTCTTTCGAATTGAAATTGGGTAAAAGGTGTTGCCAAAGGAATTAAACTTTCGTCAATGTAAGCAACGATTTCTTTTTTGCTTGCGGAATTGATGTCACTCAAAAATCCATTGGGCACTTGATTCGGGTCTTCGGGATTTTTGTGGTTAAATCTGAAACGAGAAAAATGAACGTTAAAAAATCATTTCAATTTCTTTTTCATCTAGTTACAGAAAACTTTTTCCTTTCGAGAATATATATATATATATATATATATATATATTACTCACAGTCGTTCGTAGAGCCTGACCGAAGCGACTTTTGGCTTCGACACCCAATGTATAAAAGCCTTGGGCTTATTCTTGTCTGAAACAGGCTCTTGTTTCACTGTTAAATTTGTTACATTTCCGCTGGCATCTTTATCCACTTTTTGAAGCGTTAAAACAACCCCAGCGTGTTTCAAACCGACCGATTGTTTCGGCGTTAAGCGACGGAATCCTTTCTCCTCTTCCTGTAAAATCAAAACAGGAAATATGTCACATGAAAATTCTGAAAAGCACTTGATCTTAAATTTAATGGTGATACGACTTAATTTTACGGTCTAAATATCACCACGACAACAATTCACATCGATGAAATACAACGACAAAAATTCACACCAATAACATTTGAAAACAAAGAATTATACCAAAATATTCCAATTGAAAAATGTCGAAATTTTTTTGCGAATCTAGCCCGTCGTTGGTCGCGCTATAAGACTTTTTCTCACACTTCTATTAAAACGATAATTACTCGAAAATTTTAAATGGCATAAGCACTTGAAAATTTCTTCAAAGTTATTCTTGTGTATGATAAAAGAATTAAAGAATGTTTTTTTTCAATTTTGATGTTCATTTTTTTTTTATTATTTATTTTTTATAGCATCAATTATCGTTGTACTTATGGTTTTTAAGAACTAAAAATGTCTAAAAGTTGCAATTACTATGGTAAAATTATTCTGAAGTCCCTATTTATCAAATTAAGCACTTGAAACTATACATGTGAGAAAATCTCTCATCGCGCGATCAGCGTTTGAAATGTAAGTAGCGCGACCGCTGACGGACTAGAGACATGGCAGCATCTTGATGCCAAGTATTTAAAAAAAATTGTAAACGTCAAAGGCAAGTCGCGCCGCGTATCTATCCTCGAGATTGAGCTCTTTTATTTTGTGTTCACGTGAACGTGGGGTGAATTTCTGGCAGTGAGCGTTCGTTGTCTGTCGATCGTCACAATCGAAGCCCGAATAGTCGAAAATTTCAAAATGATTGAAATTGAGGGTAAAGTGGATTTTTTTGAGGTTGATCCAATTTTGTATCAATTACATTATATGTATTGGGCAACCCAGATACAGTGTACTAAACAAAAATCAACGCGATGTTATGCTTCCTCAAGACTCTACTAAACGAGTTCGAATATGAAAAATTATTATCAAATAAATATAGATCGTGAATATATTTTTCGGTGATATTTAGTTGCAAGACAATAAATCATGGAATTAATATAATTCAGTAAAGAAATCAAAGCATTTGATCCTATGCAAATTTTTTTGAACTAAAAAAAAAATAAAAGAAAATGTATAGAAATCTGTTGGTCAGAAATTAAATGCAATAAAAATATGAAAACGATGGCAGAGAGTTTTTAAATTCATCGTAACAACAAAAAGCATGAAAATTCTAGAAAACATTATATTTAAACTTTAGAAAGTAGAAAAAGTAACGGATTTAACGGAAAGTAGAAAAAGGAACGAATATTTCTTGAAATTTATTAGCCATAAAGATAAACTCAGTGGTTAAAAAACGAATTGCTAAATAATATGTAGTAGATTGAAAAATTTCCAGCTTTTCGGAGATGTCGTTTTTTATTACCTCTTTAAAGTCAGAAGCCTCGATGTAAACGACGTCCGAGAAGGTGATAGAGTGGTGTCCTTTTTCAAGATCATTGGGAAAATTTGGGACATCGAGTGTGATCGAATCTTCTTGAGGGAAATTTATAATTGTCACTTTGATAGGATCGAGAACAGCCATATGACGAGGAGCTGTATTGTTTAAAACGTCTCGGACTGAGGCTTCGAGATTTCCGGGATCGACGACCGCTTGAGCTCCGGTAACGCCCATTTGGGCGCAGAAATTGTTAATTGCCGCCGGTGGAAATCCTCGTCTTCGTAATGCCGTCAATGTGAACAATCTGTTCGAAAAAATAAGGCAGCATTAACGATCAATCAAAAAGCCGCAAATTATAAATTTAAAAAAATAAAGCAAAAGCCGCAAATAACGTATAAAAATCCGCATTAAGTAAATAATTTTTTTTGAAAAATGTAACATTTGTAGAAACGAATATAGTAATATAGTTTATGTAAATTATAATTACATAAATTAATAAAAAAATTAAATAGAAAATTACTTGGACGTTATTTTGATTAGGTGCAGCATTTTTAAAAAAATTTGATCCGAATTCAGTGAGAAATTGAATGAAAAAAAAAGTAAGAATTGATTATAAAAAATTGAATATTAATCGAAAACAAATAGCCGAATTTTTAGTTAAATTTATTAAGACAATTATTTTCACGTATTAATGTTAGAAAGCAAATGAAGCAAGAAAAATAAATTAAGGAAAATAAAGTGTGTACTTAAACGGAATAAATAGTGAAATAAATATGTAGCCGACCTGGGATCGTCCCAATCAGAAACGACGCCTTCGTCGATGAGTTTAGCGATCTTTCTTTTCGAGACGACGGTATACCCGACGTTTAATCGTCCGTATTCCCATTGCACAGGACAATAAACATCGAGGACGTTGCAGAGCCAATAATAAGAGGATCTTCGTGATTGAAATTCTTTTGTGCAAAGCGAATGTGTTATATTCTCGATACTGTCACACAGGCAATGAGTAAAATCGTACGTTGGATAAATGCACCATTTATCACCGGTTCTGTGATGAGGTGCGTATTTTATTCTATACCCAACAGGATCTTGTTTTCCTTCTTCCAAAGTCACTTTCATTCGGAGAGTCGCTTCGCCCTCCTCGAGTAATCCGTTTTTCATATCCTGATTTAAAATAAAATAACAATTGATTCAAAGCACATATTAAAGCAGAGAAATACACTTGGATCGGCAAAAATACGGAAATTTTTATTATTTTTTTAAAATAGATAATGCTTTGTTTATTAATTCGGAATATTTAGATGTTCTCTATTAGTTTTTCTCATTACATCATTTTTTTTAAACAGTATGTTTAAACTTTTTTTAAACATTTATTTTTTTTGAACAGTATGTTTAAAAAAATGTGAAGTGTTTTCTTCATTGTAAATATTCATATGGTGTGCTTGAACCACAAATAAGTGCAAAAAGTTGTAATTCAGAAAACGGCACACTTTTAAAAACAAAGATTCAATTTTACACCAAAATTTTCGCGTTATTTTGTAAGAGAAAAATACTTTTTTTCAATAATTTTTTTTCTTGTAGGTTCAAGTACTGGGTAATATTGTTATTTAGAAGTGTGCAAAATTTCAAGAAGATCGATCAAACATATTTCGAATTATCGCTTACGCCATTTTCGAAAACACAGTTTTGAGAAATTTGATTCGTTGAAATCTTTGTGGCGTGATCCAGTATCAAGTACTTCACGTTCCTAGGCTAGAATGTATCAAAAGTATATCGAATTTCGCTTTAAAACTTTGCAACTATATTCTTAAGATATTATACTGATATTTCATGAAAAAAAAGAAATTTCTAACTTTTGAAGGTTCTAAAATTATTTCTCCCCTTAAAAAACTTTTTTTTTTTTGCACTACTTTTTTCGTGCAAAATTTATACTTCTATTTATACCTATTTTTTGTATTTATGGCGGCGAATTTTCCGAGGGCAGAACATTTATATTTTCTTTGTTAATTAAAAACTTTCTGATTATTCTGATTATTTCTTTAGACGCAGTTTATTTTTACATGCAATATACAGTGAAATTGATAACTCTATCAATCCTTATTGATGTTGGTTGAGTAAAAATCATATTTCCATGGAACAATAAATTTAAATAATTTTTAAATCAATTTTCATATGCATTCGTGATTTCTTGTTGCATATCAATTTTGAGAAATTAATATTTAGTGGCGAATGATAAATTAGCACAATAAATGCAAAATTACCTCGAACAGCTGCAAACTCTCAGATATAGGCCTGTTTCTCCACGGACTTGGGGGAGGATTAAATCCTTTCATCTCGTCGCTACTCTGATGACAAACATACGCGTGTCCCTTTTCGATTAATTTAACAGCCCATTCGTAAAGCTGCTGGAAATTGTCAGACGAGTGAGTTATCGCCGCTGGTTTGTAACCCAACCATTCGACCATTTCTCGTATTCCTGTGTAAAATTTTTCTTCCTCTTTTTCCGGATTCGTGTCGTCGTAACGCAAATAGCACAGACCATTGTGGGCCGCGGCGTATCTTTATGAAAAAACATTTCTTTATAACTCCAATTGAATTTTCTTTTTTGAGGACGAATGAAACTTTGAAATTGCCGAGATTTTTTTCAACTATCATAATACTTGTGTTGAATATTTTTTACTGCCTACAAAGTGGGAAATAATTGCAAAAACCGCATCGCAAAATTGCATTTCCTGTCCAGACAGAGTCAGAACGTGAAAATCCGAAAAAAAAAATTCAACCGCTTAAGTTTTTGTCTTTGTCAATTGCAGATTTTTTCACTCAATTCTGTAAGTATTATTAACAAAAATAAGCATTGGTTTCAAAATCCAATAATTGTGTGCAAAAATACAATTGTTTTTCGTTGATTAATTACTTCATTCTTTTATCCACTATTTTTCAAAAAATCGATTGCTCTCGAGTCTGATCGATTCTTAACATTATTAACAAATAATTATTCAAAAATTTTGAAGCACATTAAAACTATGATTATTCAGAAGCAACCACTGTTTTTTAATCTAAAAACGTTTCATTACATCAACAGATCGACGGAAAATTATTGGACGACAAGACCATGCTCATTTTTGTAAATAATACTTATAAAAAGATAGAAAGTTATGCAGTTGAATCATTTTTCTCCGACAATTCCAAAGTATCATAGAGGTCTGCCCTTAAAAAATGAATTTTTTCTCCTGCTATATAAATCTTTGATTAATATAATTTTACAGTCCAATTGAATTCATTACAAATTTTCTAATCACCTTACTAAATGATTTTGTAATGAAATCGAAAAAAAAACTAACCGAATAATCAGGTTTTCTAATCGAATTTAATAAAAAATCAAACGTTTACATCAGTGTAAAAATAATAAATGAAAACATGTAGCAAATTCATTACACGTATAAATGTACGCGATTTTGAAATTTAAAAAACTTACCCAAAGTTGATGTTAATTGCTTTGGCATGTCCAATATGGAGAATTCCATTAGGCTCCGGCGGAAATCTCGTTCTGACTAATCCGCCAGTAATTTTGAGATGTTCCGCAAGCAGACGGTCAGTATTTGGTGTAACGACATAGCCCTCTGTTTTAAAATTTTCTCCAGGTTTATGAAAGTGAACTTTCGTCTTCATGAGTTCACTTATTGTTTTTGCCGAGTCCGAATCTTCGGTCATATCCACCAATTTTTGTTCTGTGATTTATTAAAATTAAAAAAGCTGGATCAGTCCTTCAAAAAATGTGTATATTGCAAAATATGTGGTGAATAAAAAATGCAAATAAATTTTTGAAATATACATTTCTAACAACTTCATCGCATTTACCATTTTTTGTCTTTTTCTCTTTCTCTCCATCTTTTCCTTTCTGCTTTCCGCTTTTCGACACAGGAGCTAAATCAGCCTCAGTCCTTGGACCCAACAAATCCAGCAATTGAAGATCGACCTCATTTTTAATGGCTTTACCATCAGCCCATTTCAGAGCCTTGCGAACTTCTTGCAAGAGTGGTCCAGCGTTGAATCGATATCTTCAAAAGAATTACTTTAATTTACTTTTTAATCTATAAAAAAAAATATTAAGGTCAAAGAAGTCGTACCGTTTTTCTTGAATTTCTTTCTCGTTCTTTTGTATTAATTTTTCAACTTCTGCTTCAATCTCCTCAGGAGTGACGACAATTCCGACGCCACAGGCTTCTTCAAATTTCACAATGTCGATAGGACCAGTTATGTTACTCAAAAAATATTCCAAAGCAGCGTCAACCCTCAGACTCGTGTCCAATTTTTTTAGTGCAATGTATTCCGCTATTAGAAGTATTTTATCTGCTATTTGAACTTTTATCTTTGATGCTAAATGGTACAATAAAATACCGACGTACGGAGTGATCGATCCATGTTTAGAAGCCTGAATCAGAATAATCATCATAATTATTCTTATACTTGGGACTAAGTGAAAAAGTAATGATTCATTCATCAATTTTTCAAATGTATTGAAATACATAAAATCATGATTTTAGTAAGCTGTGGTCAATTGATTTTGTTTTGAAAAATATTTTGGAATAATTGCAATTTCATGCTTGTACCATATTGTACAAAATATATTTTTTCATAAGCTAATATAATTACAGAAATTCTAGCAAATGATCAGGAGCGGCAGTAGCAGCTCGACGCCAAGTATTAACAAAAAAGTCAGCACGTCCTGCTGCACTTTTATATACTCGAATATGACTGTTTTCGGGCTTTCCTTTTTTTTGAACTGCTCTCACGGAGGAACAGGTTGAGTAAAAAATCTAATATAGTATATCCTACAACAAATAGACATCTTTATAAACCAAAGTTCAGCATCGATTTTTGATACAAAGAGTATTGTAATGAATTATAAAAGTTGAAGCATACTTGTTCTTTTATTGTGCATACTATTGAAACGGTTGAAGATAAAGCAAAAAATGATAGAACCGATTTCATAGAGCATTGAGTTTACTACAAAAAAGCCTTCGATGGTACTTTTTTATTTTCAGGAGTTTAATTCTGAGAGCAGTTTGACAAAATCGCTGATTTTCAAGATTACAGAGCGAATGGTTTAACGATATTTTTTTTATGCATTTTCAGGACTAATTTTCTAGAGATGGAAAAGTGCTATCAAAGGATTTTTTGTAGAAAATTGTATGGTCTACGAGATTAGTCCTATGATTGGTTGCTCTATTTTCAGCCGTTTCAGTAGTATAGAAGTTAAAAAAATATTCAGCGACAAACTTGGGAGAGATAAAAAAACAATACTAGACTTTTCAAGCTAGAATTCATCCTGAACTCGATATTACAAGGACAAATATTTGTTGTAGGATATACTGTATAACAAATTATGTTGTTTGGATCACTCTATTGATTCATCATTACTTTAAAAGCTTTTCACTTTGGTAAATCAGATGAAATGACATAATATTCGTTTGTTGCTAACCAATATTAAAATGACACAAATATTTGACTTTACGAGTTTACCATTGGAATTTTTCAGTGCAAACTACGCAAACTATTCTTTAAGATTCTGATTTCTTCAACTTTAAATTGAAAATTGGCAATAACTAATTAGGAAACATGTTAATTTTTCATTTTATGGTATTAATTATTGTCGATCAATTTATAAAAACGTATCAATTTAGATGCCAAATTTGTAAAAATCTCGTCTATATGAAAAAAAAACTTTGAACAATCTGTATTTTGTCCAAAAAACAGTTTTTCGGATCTCTCGGACCCAAGAGTGTACTTTTAAGGTAAAATGCATTATTTTGTCTAAAAGATATTCCGTTGCAACTGTTTTAGTAAATGTCTTGCCATTTTTCCATCATGTTTAAAAAATATCAATGATTTTCATAATTAATAATTGAGTTCAGAACTGTGCAAGTTTTTCGAAAAGTGTTCGAACTTCATATGGATTTTTAAATTAACAGCCAGATTGCATCATTATCACAAGAAATGTCAAAGATAATGTGATCTAACCACATTTTAAACATATTGCATTAATAACTACGATAATAAATTGAGCATCTTTATTTTTGGCAAGAGAGCGAATGTTCTTTTTTTTAATTGCTAAATCAACTACTGTATTCTATGTTTTTAGTGATAAATGAATTATGCAATGAAAAATTATATAGGTTAAAAAAAGGAAAAACATAACCTACCTCGTTTATGGCAGCTCTCAAATTTTTAGTCACTTGCACATTTTTTGCAGTTTCTTTAGCCTTCTGTTCGCTCAGACCAATTGATTGTAATAATTTAACAGTCTCGTCTGTCTCGTTGCTCATTTTTTACCGGCTTTCAAACACGTTTCTTTAAAAAAAAATGGGAAGAATGTTATGCACACGCGCACATATACTACAATTAGACCGTGGGCCGTGGTCGTGTTCGTTGGGTTTCATCATTTTGATAGGAACAAGCGCGCAGTCAACACAAGGGACAGCCGGTTATTTGTTTTGCGCATGACTCGTTTCATTGCGCATGCGCACTTGTTCACATCAAAATGATGAGACCCAACGAACACGACGCGTGCATATACGTTTCACAACAGAATCCGTCCAATCGGATAGCTCCATACGCGTATTTATAGTACAAGTGTGTGCTATCCGATAGTGAAAGGAGATAGCTTTTGATTAGTCAATAAATAACTACAAATATTAATATGAAAAATAAAAAAATGTTTTTTATTTAAGGCACTTACAAAGATATAATAACTATTAATAGAAAGTTTATTATTTTTAGAACAGCATCATGACAACTATATCAAAAATTAACTCTATCAGGCAAATCTCTACCTGACCAAATTTTACCAAGGAAATTTCAACCAAGAGAGAGACTATCATTCCTCAACTCTCCTAAAATTGTTTTCTACTAATAAACAATGTCTACCATAGACATCTCTACCAAACCCATCTCTATAGAGATCTTTGTAGAGGTGGGTTTGATAGAAAAAAATTTTGGGAGAATTGAGGAAGTCTCTCTTAGTTGAAATTTTGCCTTAGAACACGAATTACTTTCGTGTTTTATAAGTTATAGCTAGGACTGCGAATTCTCTCTTGTTTCTCAGTTTTTTATTTCTTTATTTTGGTATAACTCGCTTTGGAGGAAATTTCAGTGACTGCACAAGTTGCAAAAGAACGATACAGTCTTCTTAATAAATCTGTCGAATCTCAAAAGGGCTGCACGATCCTTGGACTTGTGGGAACAAAGGAGACACTGGAACATGGTAGCATGCAACGTTTTGCATTGATCCCAAATTTAGCATGATAGTAACATTGACCAGGTTTGGAGGAAGTAGTTCTGCTGCAAGAGTGCGATCTGGATCGTCGTCTCTGTCCACCAGTGTTGCTGTTTCCATTGTTTTTTCTTGCAAGTCCATCCAATTTGGAAGAAAGCTTCTTAACCGTCAAAGACAATGATGCAACTTTTTCTTCCAAAGTGTTCAATCGATCGTCGACCATTCTGTCCGTTTCACTCGCCAAGACGTATTCAAGAACACGATCAGCTAAATTAGCAAGTTGCATCAAGGAGAGTCCCGTAATGCCATCCAGGACTGCGTGAACCTTAAACGGCATATAGTGCATGAAGCGTGAACGTATGAAATCCTCATCCACGACATTATTTCCCAATGCTTCCATCTGGCATAAAAGCTGAGATGGTTTTTTATCGTCCAATTGTAGTTCTCTTAGAGACTTGCATATTTGCGTTTTTCTTGACTCCGTGAGACGGTGTATCAACAATGTTTTTATTGCTTGATACTTATCTTCTGTAGGTGGATTTAAGACGAGATCAGAGATTTGTTGAATCGATTCTCTGTCCAGTGCTATCACGACATAACTATATTTTTTGTTGTCATCAATTATTCGTCGATGGTTGAAAACATGTTCTGCATGAATAAACCATACGTCGGGTAAAGTTGGCCAAAATGGTGGAAGTTCATTGCACATCGTATCGTTGGTTTCCTCGTGTTCCATGTTGAATTGCGACACGGATGCACTTTCGCCACAAGCTGGTATTTTTTAGGCACGACCACGTTTTTATTGGTTTTTAGGTTAAACACACCCCGGTACTCCCTCAGTCGTGTTAAATCACGGTGGTCACCGATTTTGTAGCTTATTGAATCGACAAATAGCTACAAATGAATATAGGATAAATACAAAAACTCAATAATTTTTGTATTTTTAATATTTTGAAAAAGATGATAACGGTTAATATACACCGCTTGTACAACAATTATATTTTAGGGACCCGATTCTCAAATTCGAACGAGTAGAACAAATCAAGGTCCGTGGATTGATTGATAGCATAATGCAATGCTACCAATCTATGGACTTTGGAACAAATCATAGAGGTGGTTGACCCGTGAAACCAAAATCCCTATCCCTAGAGGAGTAAACTGGCCAATCTTAAATTCGTATGGGCACCCGTACAACTCACTCGAAAAAAAACTCCATCAGGAACATCTCTACCAGACCAATCCCAACCAAGGAAAATCTCCACCAATGACAATCTCCACCGGGAACATCTCAACCAACCCAATCTCCATCATTCCCAACTCCACCAGACAAAACTCACCCAGGACAATCTCTATCGTGGTAAAACTCCACCAGAGGAAAATCTCCATCAGGAACATCTCCACCAGTCATGAAGATCAATCTTTACTGTCGGTATGGAAAACTGCAAAAGTTATCTAGAAATCCCATAGATGGTGCACCAGTAAGTGTAAAACAGTGGACGCATAACACATAACCAAATTTTGTTACACAACGAGAAAGAAAGGACCGTTTGGAGCTAAAGAGTTTTGTCGTCAAACTCATCGATCAATCAAACACTGTGATCCGCGAGCGACAAAAATCTTCAGCTCCAAACGGTCTTTTCTCTCTCGTTGTGTAACAAAATTTGGTTATGTGTTATGTGTCCACAGTTTTACACTTACTGGTACACCATCTATGGGATTTCTAGATAACTTTTGTAGTTTTCCATACCGACAGTAAAGATTGATCTTCATGACTGGTGGAGATGTTCCTGATGGAGATTTTCCTCTGGTGGAGTTTAACCACGATAGAGATTTTCCTGGGTGAGTTTTGTCTGGTGGAGTTGGGAATGATGGAGATTGGGTTGGTTGAGATGTTCCCGGTGGAGATTGTCATTGGTGGAGATTTTCCTTGGTTGGGATTGGTCTGGTAGAGATGTTCCTGATGGAGTTTTTTTTCGAGTGAGTTGTACGGGTGCCTTCGTATGCCTGTACGCCAGTGTATTTTTTTATACTTTATTACAATTTTTTTTTTATTTGCGTCGATTGATCGATAACGGAAGTCGATCGATCGAAATATGGCGGTGACGGCGCGGGGCGCCACTATCGCTTTTATTCACCTCCGCAGCAGTGGATGAGAGTGGGGGGGAGCAGGCGTCTCCGCCATTTTTGTCACTGTCGCCGGGACGATTGCCGCCGCGAAATAGTGCTCAGTTCTTGAGTGAATTTCGGAGTATAAATCGTTCAAAGGGGCTTTTGCAAAAACAATTGAAGAAATGGCGATGGCTGCAACTCAGGTTAAGGGGAGTGGTTGGCCGAGGCGAGCGAGCAACAGTTCGTTCGAGGGAAAAGTAATACAAAATCAATCGGTCACGATCAACAGGACGGTTAATTTGTAAGTTACTGAAACCAAATGTATATACATTACGAAATGTAAATGATTTTTTTTTTTCTAGTAGCTAAGGGAAACTTTTATTATCACGCTTTTATCACCCCTTACACGAGTCTGTCATGGCTGTCTCGATCGACGCTAATTATTGTAGCATATCAATATTATGAATATACAAATATGTATGTATATCTGTAAAAATACAAATATACCATACATATATGTATGCAAATATGAAATTGTAAAACTTTGTAAAACTCTGATTCTTCCTCATTGTAATTTTTTTTTTTTACATGAAAATTTATTCGTACAGCGAAAAAACACCCGCCATGTTTGTTTGCCATTGAACGAAAAAAAAAAAAAGAAAACATGAAAAATCTACATCATTGTTATCACGTTTTTGTGACAAATAACAATGTCCACACAAGTGAAAATAAAAAATATTGATCAATTTGAAAGTTCATGAAGTAAAAAGCGCCGAAATTAGCGAAAAATTCAAAATTTTCATATCTCTAAAAATTCTACGATGCTATCGTTGCAGAGGCACAAAGAATTGATTTAAATTCGGCGATCTATGAACATAACCCCATTAGATTGTTTTTTCCAAGAAAAAAAAATGCAGCACGATTTTCAAGAATTTTTTGATGAAACAACTTGAAGCTCGAAAATTTATTAATTTTTCCCATAAAACGGAGCATTTTTTTATGTCATGTGAAATTAATGTTTTTGTTTGTTGTATTCGATGTAGAAAGTATTACGAAACAGTACTGAAAAATGGCATGAATACTTTTCAGTCGGCGCAACGGCGAACAAAAATGATAAACAATGACGCATCATCAAAAGAAGATTGTACATATGCAATGTTAATCTTAATGAAAAATACATGTGTGAGTTGTTTGTCGTACAACAAAAAGGCACGTGAAAAAAAAAATGAATAATTGAAAAAACAATGCAAAAATTTATGGAAATTCCATGAAATTAATGACAACAATGTAAAAAAATGTATATTTCCAACGTCCAATTAACATAGTTGAAAATGGCGAAAAGCGAATAATTATTTGAACGACCAACTGATTTTTCTTCTGTACAAAATTGTCAGCTATTAAGTTATTGTCTATTTTCTTGTTTATTTAAGACAATCATTGTTATTTGCATGCTTTTTTCGATTAATTTAAGTAAATCATTAAAGTTTTAACAATCATTAGTCGTCATAAGCAGAGAACACCAAAAAAAGTCTAGAAAAGTGGAGCAATCATTAGGGAAGAACGATTGTGTAAAACTCTCTAAGTTAGACACTGCGTTTGTAATAAAACACTAAACTTTGTAACAACACAATGTACAAAAGAAATGAAAGAATTAAAGTAACAAAGGAAAAAGATATAAAAAAGAATGTAAGTTAATTAGCGGCAACGAAAATCGAAGGTATTTGAAGAAAAATTACCTTTTTGGTAGGTTCGTTTGTTTCTTTATTTTGTTTATTTTTTCTTCATTGAAAAAATAAATTGGTCGAGCACGTTAATTGGGCTGTGTAACTTTGATTGTGCGCTAACGAACGAATAAAACTCGTTTATCATAGATATCCTTTGACAAACTATACCTTCGGAACGAAAGAGCCACTCTTTGAGAAAGATCCCTCGGTGCCAGCTAGATTTCAAAGGATGAGGGACGAATTCGACAAAATCGGCATGCGGCGAAGCGTTGAAGGAGTTTTACTCGTACACGAACATGGATTGCCTCATGTTCTGCTTCTTCAGCTGGGAACAACATTTTTCAAACTGTAAGCTTACTCATTCGCCTCCCCTTTGACTTTGTCTTAAGTCACAATTGTCACGAATTTATTACATCGAAGGGGGAATTTTAATTAATATCGTATGAATCTTATTTTATTTCTAGGCCAGGAGGAGAACTAAACGCCGGCGAAGACGAGGTAGAGGGCCTAAAACGGCTCCTTACTGAGGTAACAGTTAGTGCGGTGCCTTAAACCGCTCTCAAGGGCCTTAAGAAACCCTTTTGTTATAAAAAAAAAGAAGAGACAAAATTTGATTCACGTACTCTTGTTTGAGACTCTTGTAGAACCAATGTAACTGGGCATGTAGCTGAAAAAAAAGAAAACGAGAAAAGAAACGAAAAAGTGTCAATTTTTTAACGTGAATTCGGCGAAATAGTTTATCGGCGCGCTGCATGCCCGGAAAATTTGATGTTCGTATTGTATTGCCAAATTGTATGTGCCCTAAAGTCTTACGATCGAAATTTCTCTTCCTCGTCAATTGGCAGAGAGATAAAAATAGAATTATGAAAAAATATAGAGAAAGAGAGTTGCTATTTTGTAACATAGTACGACGAAAGTAATGACAAAAAAGCGAAAGGAAAAATGTAAAAACTTGAATGTTCTTAGTGGACCGAAACAAAGAAGAATGTAAAATTGATTGTTCATTCGATGTAATTTGCGTTCGAAAGGTACAATACGGATTTTATTGTTTGTGTTTTTGTTAGTTTTTTTTTATCTTTTTCATTATAGCAAAAATAATTTTTCAGACGCTCGGAAGACAAGATGGGGTCAAACAAGAATGGGTGATCGAGGACACGATTGGAAATTGGTGGAGACCCAATTTTGAACCACCCCAGTATCCATACGTTCCACCACACATCACCAAACCTAAGGAACACAAGAGATTGTTTCTTGTTCAACTCCAGGAAAAAGGTAGACAACAAAATATCGGTTATTACAACAACGAAAAAATAAAATTGTAATATTTCCAATATGCGTTAAGCTACAGAGTTCTAATTAGTCACGATCGAAAGAGAAAAAAACATAAAAAGTATCGTGAACCAGCAACATCCTCCAAAATGCTGTAATTAATTAAATATTACGGAAACAATTTTTGAAATTTTTCGAAAACAGTTGGAAACACAGTCCTTCCGGTAAAGAGTTGTGGAGCGAACTCTCTTTAAAGATGCACTTGTCTCGAGTCGCTACCGCAACTCTAGATATTATAATAGTACTTTTGTTTTCTTTAAGGGGGGACGCCACTGTGACGGGTCAAAAAATTGGCAATTTTTTAAAAAATTTTCCATAGGTATAACTAATTATTTAAGGATCGGATGAAGGACCCTTTATTCAGTATATATTTAGCTATTTCAATACCAATTTTTAATGAAAATTTTTAAAAATTGATTTATCGTTTAAATAAATAAACAATCCTGTTTATTGTCCCATCGAAATTTTGGTGAAGAGCTATCTGAAAATAAAAACTAAAAAAATGTCAATATCGATATGAATGTAGCTAACGTGCGTGGCCGTTGTTTTATTTTTTATTTTTTCACAAAATGACAGCGGTTTGAATTTTTTTTATTCATTTCTTCATTTTTGAGACCTTTTTTTCAAGATCGTCTAAATAGGCGATCTTGAAAAATAGCGATTTTCAAAAAATTGTAAATCGGCCATGCACAGATTAGGGTGCGTTCAACTTGGACGCTTTCGCGCTCAAAGCGCGGCTCTACCATTGAACGGTATTACTATACCTTGCGCTTTGAGCAGCTTTAAGCGTTAAAAGCGCCCAAGTCGAACGCACCCTTAGTCATTGCAATAACCAACATTTGAAGAAAAAAAATAATTAATCGGTTCACTAGTTTTCGAGTATTTGCTGGGACAAGGTCGAAAAAAGTCGTTTTGAGGATTACATGATTAAATTTTTCGTTGCTTTTTTTTATACAAAATAACGTGTTAACGTGGAAATATATACTTACTTTGACTTAAATTTTTTTTTTACATATTTTTGAACATGTATACTGCAAGAAAATACAAAAAGAATATAGAATTTTTTGACTCGTCCCCTTAAATAAGAATTCATAATAATCTTTATGACTAATTACTAATATAATGAAGGTAACACTTTCCGTTTGAACAAAGTCTTTTTACAAAATTTTTATTTTTGTTTAAGTTTAAGTTTGGTTGTCTATTTTTTTTTTTGGATTTTGAATATTTTTTTAAATGTCTCATTTTCATGGACGTGAACTTGGAAATTCCAAAAACATCTGATTTTTTTTACTTTGAATTTTGTTCAACCGTATAAAAAAAAAATTACTGTACATTCCCTTTTCCAACTTTATATTAGTCTCCAAGTGGAAAATAACTTTTTTTTATGCTCCAAAAAGCTAATAATAAAATTCAAGCAGAAGAAGCCGCTGAAATGACTAGTATATAATAAATTATTTTTTTATCTCAGCGTTGTTTGCTGTTCCGAAAAATTACAAATTGGTAGCCGCCCCGCTCTTCGAGCTCTACGACAATTCGCAAGGATACGGTCCAATTATTTCATCATTGCCACAATCTTTATGCAGGTAATATGCTTGAAAATAATATATCACGAAAAAAAAGTATTTCAAACTTTAAATAAACTTAAATCATACGTTAATTATTTGCCTCTGACCAATTTTCTCGTATCTTTACAGATTCAACTTTATTTACATGTGAGGCACGTGCTCCAGTAACGAGGAAACTGAAATAAATTTTACTCGAGTCAACCGAAGACACGAAATATTGGAATAAAAAAAAACAAATATAAAAAAATAAGAGCAAACCGATTATTGTGTAATACGGGATATTATAATTGTATGTGTGTGTGTGCGCGTCCAATGATGAATGAATGCTCAAAAGGATTTCGATTCTCTGTAAATTACAATGTGCAGACATGCATCAAGAACATTTTTCTAAGTAATTCTGGTATTTCAGCTGTTTCTCATTTGATTCCTACCTATAATTTAAAAATATCGGATCCACTATACAAGTTGAAATATTTTACATCCATTTTCTCTGACGTGAGTACGCCCAGGTAGCAATTTACAAAAAGTTATCTAAAGGATATCCAATGTTTGTCCGAAAGGCATTTATTAGTTAACAATTTCCTTCGAGATCTTGCAGATTTTTTATAACTTTTAGATGCTTTTCGGACGGACATTAGATATTCTTAAGATAACTTTTAGATGACTTTTTGAAAATTAGTACTTAGGTTGGGGACAAAATTTTGAAATTTGCTACCTGGGAAGTTTGAACTTCAACTAACGTTGCAAAAAACGCGGTACTTACACTTTAAACGTTGATCGTGCGATGAGAGATTTTCAAATATATATAGTTTAAAGTGCTTAATTTGATAAATAGGAACTTGAAAATAATTTCACCACAGTAACTGTGACTTTTAAACATTTTTATTTCTTAAAAACCATAAGAACAATGATAATTGATACTATAAAAAAAAATCAAAATAAAAAAAAAATGTTTAAGGCGGTCGTCTAGTGTGAAGGCTGTTCTGTTAATGCTATTTTGGGGAATTTTTTTTTGACAAACCATTAAAACAAAATAATTTATAAATTGTATATGATTTTTATTAACATTTAAACAAACTTTGTGAATTTTTTGAAGTCAATATATTGAATATAATCGGAGATACACCGCCCAACAGGAACACATATAAAAAAAGAGGTGCTCCACTGCTGCCATGATTCCGGCCGTTCTGCTTATCTGAAATCAAAAAACCAAACGCCATTCCAATTGTGAGACTTGAGGCTCTACATGGAACTAAAATAAAGTCAGAATTCCAAAAAATAATTTTTTTTTACGCTTTAGAAAAAAAATTCAATTTTTCGTACATGTTTGGGGTCTATTTAGCTGATAAAACGAAAACTAACGATGCAATATTAATTATTTTAGTTCAACTTGTAGTTACATATGTACTAAAGATGCTGTATAAATTTGAGCAGAATAAATTAACTAGTTTTTGAGATATCATGGCAGCAGTTTGAAAAAATCGTGTTTTGAGAAAAATGCGTTTGAAAGTTATTGTATATAATTCATAATAAAAAAAATGGTCTCACCATCAATCTGGTATGCCTGGACCGTTTTCTCTTCTCTGTTTGAAATCCGGGCTTGTTTGACGAAATCACTCAAGCGTCTCTCTGAGCGGTCGATGCGAGAATCGTTACGCTGATGGACGAACGCTTAGGTATTTAGGCCAATGTTTACTCCCATGACTTCCATCAGCTTTCAATAGATTTGAACCCTTCGTTGAAGATTAACACAGCAAGAAATGTGGCGATTTCAACGACTTTTGCACTAGAATTAAGATGCTTCGGAGCGAAAGTTCAGATTAGTGAGTTTAGTGACTCATTATTGTGCCGAGTTCCCATTCTCTTTTCAACATGTCCAACACATTCTTTTTTAACAACTACATAATTTTTTCCATATGGTGGTGCATCTAAAATACCTTTAAATGTCTTACTATCTTCATCACCTATGTACGTTAAATATTTGACGCTATGTTTCTGTATTGAACGTGTAATGGCATCTATCTCCATTTTTCCAGAACTTCCAGTATGATTTATCGTACAATTTTCTTCATGGGAAGCGAACCATTCTTCATATCCTTGTGGATCATCCTTCTTTTTATTTTTTCACGAAATACATCCCGGACAAAAACTACTCAACACACACGCATCCACTACTTTACCGGTATATTTTGCAATTAGTGTTGTAACGCCGAATAAAGATGAAAAACCTCGCTTTTTCCACGTTCCATCTCCCGAGACTGTAAATTCATCTTCTGGTTTACCGGCTTCTTTATTGAGCTTTTTCTCCTCAATAACCGCCAAGGACAACGCATTTGTATAAACGGTCGAATCAGCTATATACATATTATTTAATACTCCATAATAAGTATTTTGAGCCAAATCTTGTCCCATATCCATCAGTCCACAAAACATTTTCAAACCTTCTAAGCCGAGTCCTAATAAACGCATTACGAAAACCATGCAACGATTTATTTCGTATGCATTATCGATCATAGGGCATGAGTTGATTTGTTTTATTTCGTCACATTCGCACTTCATAGAAATCTTGAAACCCAAGCCTTGTACACCAAACTGTTTAAATGTCACTTCACTATTGCAATTCTTGCAAATGACAGACGAAGAAATGGCTGAGAAAACGCTAGTAAACTCCAAAATGCAGTAAACCAAGCTTGGAGTAACGGTCACTTCAAAATTTTTCTTTGCTCCAAGTTTCTTCGCTGACGTAGAGGTAAATGACGTATCATTTAGGGGCGGTTGTTCCACCTCCAGGTAAATTTTATCTGATAGTTAAAGGTCTGCTACTCAATGCTACAACCGTCGGGTAAAATTTACCAGAAGGAAGCCTCTGATAAATTTTACCTGAAGGTTGTAGCATTGAGTAGCAGACCTTTAACTATTGGTTCTGGTAAATTTTACCTGACGGTTGTAGCATTGAGTAGCAGACCTTTAACTATCAGATAAAATTTACCTGGAGGTGGAACAACCGGCCCTCACACTTGTATATTTATTTCCATGAAATTTCCGTTTTTTTGTCCGATCTCTATGAACTGGCTTAGAGTGACTTCCCTTTATATCCAATTTCAATTATTTTTCGAAAGTGCATTGAGCGAGGAAAACTACAATGTGTACTGTATCTATGCCACGCCGAAACTGATCGACCGACGCTATACACAGATGTTGGAACGGATTTGTGAACACTTCTGGGTCCCCAATAGTTGAGTCTAGTACACAAAAGAGTTAGGTAGCATCTGGGCTCCAGAATATTCGATGCGAAATGTCAGCGCTGTGACGCCCCGCTGAGTGGGCGCCGCGCGCTACGTATATCTGCTCCGGTTTACGGTTGTAACTTTTCAACGGCTTCGAATTTCGAAAAATCCTTTTACCCACGTCTTCTACACATGTTTTAGATGTGATTTATGAAAAAAAAAATCGATTTTTTTGACCTGACACACTAGACGACCGCCTTAAGTCTTCTATCACACAGGAGAATACATTTGAAAAAAATAGAAAAAATTTTAAATGCTTATTCATTAAAAATTTTCGAGTAATTATCATTTTAATAGAAGAGTGAGGAAACATCTCGTAGCGTGACAGCGTACACGGGTTAAAATGCTTTTTTTTTCTTATACACCAAAAATATACAGTGTTAATCCAAAACACGACCGCCAGTGGCACTGAACGTCAAATAGGGACCAACTGTCAGCTGTCAAGCGGGCTGTAAATAATCAACAAACAATTGAATGTTTATTGAAATCATTGACTTTAGTGCCATTTCAATAGTATTTTTGTACAAAATATTAGTTTACTTTTGCAAAATAAAACAAATTTAATTCGTAATTCAAGTAGTTACGATTTTTTTAATCTAAAGATTAGAACCTTTCTTTTTTAACCTACAAATCGATTATTTTGTTTTTCAACATGCCGGACGTGAAAAATTCATGCAAGAACACACAATCCGGAATTATGAGCGAAGTAATAATTTGAATTTTTTTTAGATTGTACTATGTTTGTTTATTAGCAAACACTATGTGTTGAGAGAAAATCTCGTATTATAAAGGTAAAAAAGTGTAATTTTTGTGATTTTTTGGCTGACTGAAAAAGCAAATCTTTTAAAAACTTTTGAGATGTTTTAATACATATTATATTACAAAAATATTTACTTTTTATATAAAATATTGTGAAATCTTTGAAAGATCCCAACACTGAAAGTGTTCATCGGTGTATAATTCATTTTTTTTATTATCTTATATGTAAAGGTAATTTTTTTTCAAATGTCAAATCAAATTGTGGGATTTTAAAAACGAAATTGGGATTTTTGCAAAAAATTTTCAGCTCAATTTGAATAAGTTGTCAAATTCGATTTTTCAAATAAACTTCTTTGATTCACATACTATTTAATTATATAAAAAATAAGAAATTCCTTGGTGCTTTTCTTTCAGGTCAACATTACGCATGTTACATTGTACATTGATGAAGAGTTGGGGTGTTTCAAATATTTCTAAGTATTATATACAAAAAAATCAATATGTTTGTACTCTACCTCCCCAAAGTATTTGATGATTTTTTATATCGGAGCTGAAAAAAAAATCGCAGAGAATACACTTCTTTTTAGCGTTCTCCAGATTCCCCCCTTAAAAATGAATAATTATTCAAATGTATTATAATGAAATTTGTAATTTAGATGCAGAAAGTCGAGGACATTTTGAAGGATTCAATGCACCGAGTAGACAGCATCGAACGAAAGCTCCAAACGAAATTGTTGACATTGGAAAATCGAGAAAGACTAGAGCGTGAACTGGACGACGTCAAAGATGTGTTGAAAAAAAATGAGCAGCGTCTACAACGGCTCAGACGTGAAAATACAAAATCGTTCATTTTCGCAGCAGCCCTTGTTTTCGCCTGTTTCCTCGTGTATGGTCTTTACTGCACTATTTACAATGTCAGATGACCAGCACAAATTTTTTTATTCGAGCTCTGAACTTCTTCGAGACTACATTTTTATTGTTGCAACATTTCATAACAGAGCATTTATCTTAGAAAATTTCTTGTTCGTAGTAAAAAATATGTAGCTATAGAATTTTAAGGATTATTTGTTAAAAAAAAAAGAGAATTTTACACTGCCAACAAATCGTACTCTGGTGTACCAGCCATGCGGCTTCTCATGTACTTGGCATGAACCTCAGGATCCAGACAGCTCACTTTCACCCCTGGGTCTTCCTTCATTGCTGATCTCCATTCCAGCTGCATAATATCATTAGAAAAAATAAGTAATGGATTTTTTTTTGTAATTTTGGAAATAAAGAATTGTGCGATTGTGAAAAAGAAGGGAAAAAGTAAAATTGTCTCAATTGCCAATATCGATATCTCATTTAGATAAGAAAAAAAAAGAAAATTGTGTAAGAATTAAAACTGTACCAATCTGGGAAAACGATCGCGTGGAATGGCATATTTATCACCACGAAGGATTTTCACAATGTCTGCTCTCTCGCACCAGGGCCAAATCATGAAATCAAGCATTCCAGGCTTGCCACCCCCGAAATATGCTGTTCCTCGTAGGGCCAATTCTTTTTCGAATACTTGCAGACCAGCTAATGCTTCTTCGAAGAGTTCACGACCGGCATCAGGAGTCGTGTACAACTTTAATACAAAACAATATTTCAACAAATTACTACAACTAAAATAATGACAGTAATGATAATCGGGCTTATTTATACCTAGGGCTGCCATAAGAATCAATTTTTCAAAAATATTTTCATTTGATAGTGACACTCTTTATATATTTACAAAACTTTTCCAGAAATCAATGACATCCTGCGAAAAGCAAAAAAAATTTATATCGATTCAAAAGGTGCTTAAACTTTTAAATCGTTTTATTCAGAAGATTTTATTTCAAACGTATGACGTTTGAAGTTTTTTTGTAAATAAAAAACGATCCTTTTGTTAGACAAATTCCCGATTTTTCAGACTGCAGCCATTTTGTGAAAAATGCATCAACAGAAAGTCGGCTATGAAAAAGAATAGATTTTTTAAATTATAACCCTAGCTACACACTACAGGGTCCAATGGACCAACAGGAACACGACATTTTCACCTTTTTTTCACCACACGCCTTTTCATAAACGTTATAACTTTTTATCAAACGACTTTTTGACTTTACTGATTGCTTCTCTGGATTGCTCGAAGTCTGGCCTTTCGATTTCACTACAATTAAACCTCAATAGACGCGTTTGTTACAATGTTATAGAGCAATAAGTCGTCAGTCCAATAGACTGATAGCGTGTAAGTAAAGTATTCAAAGTTATAGTGTGTAGCTAGGGTTAAGAAAAAAATTCGGTTCAATTTTATAGTTTAAGCACACAGTTCGAATCATGGTTATCGTAAATGGCGTTTTGTGAAAAATTTATAAAAACGACAACCACGGCTTCACATTTTTTTTTATGAAATTTCCCAAATTCATGGATAAAAATATATATTTCCAAATGAATGATCAGTTGTTTCAATGGAAAATTATTTATGGCATAAAAAATATTATGGAAATTGACTATATTTTTGACAACTCTAGGTACCCCGTAATAATAACATATATATTTTGTATTTATAATTTATCCATATGAAGACTAAATTAGAATAGATGAAATGAATAAAAAAATATTAAACCTTGTACATTGTGTTGATAACTGTATTGAAAATCTCAATGAAAAGTTTATCCTTTGCTTTTAACAGTGGATCATCAGGATAAAGATTATTATGTGGATGGGCTTCGTTGAGATAGTCCGTAATAATGAGGCTCTCGTAAAGTACATCACCATTCTCAAATTCGATGCAAGGAACTTTGCCACGAGGACTTTTGTCCTGGAGCCATTCAGGCTTGTTGGTTAAATTCACAAAAACAACGTCGTACCTAATTGATTAACTGATTAAAAACAATAGAAAAGGTTTTTCCAAATTTATAATTAACTCTAGGAGTACTCATTTTTTTTCTGCCTAGTACTTCTACACATTGAGTCTATGGGACCCAATTAACTTGGGAATTCAGAAAAATCTGTGTACAGCCGATGTATTTTTTTCCAAAAACAGTTTTATATAATTAAGAACTTTTGGCTGCAAAGAAAATCGTCAGTTTTATACTTTTTTCTAGGTCCGTTAAACCCGAGAGTTTGCTCCTAGGGTTAATGATAACTCGTGTAATCAACAATCAATATTATTTTTGTTATTCAAAGTAATACATAAGAATAAGTGGCCAATTTTGAAGTAGTTTTCTTGCCAAAACGATTTTCTATAATTTTTTTTTAAATCAGAAAAAATTCACAATGTTACTGTGTTATCAGTTCCCAAACTCTAAAATAATTCACTGTTTGGAATATAAATATCTTATTTTGCAGTTTAACATGCATTTCTAAATGGGAACTTTTGAAAACTTCGCACTTCTCACGGAAACTTCGAAACTTTTCTAGTTTTTTTCTAGAAAATCCTGAACGACAGAGAACATATGACGTAGTCAAAAAAATATAGAATTTCGATCGTTTAATTTCGAAGATATATATCGATAGAACATAAAAGTATCAGAAAATGTGGGGAACGTTATTTATTAAAACACCAAACTTTATTTTAGACATATTTTTCATTATGATTGTTTCTGTAGCGAGACAACTACGTTGCATGTATTTTTTAATTATGGAAATTGATTTTCTGTATTAGTAATAATTAATTAGGTATTAAAAATTGGCATACGGTATTTTTTTGGCGTCAAGGACGAGATGGACTCGCTGCGCATACGGACAAAATCGCATGCTGTAAAGGCGAAGTTTGCCCGGCACAAGGGGCGGGGGAGTAGAGCCTTCGTAAAGTTCGAAAAAACAGGACATATTAATACAAAAATAATTAAAACATACAACATTATTAATAATTAATGAATTAACTATTTATTTGTGATAATTAGTTAATTATAGTTCCGTACCCGTGCTTAGGTGTTTCGTATTCATTATGTAGAAAAGTTAATTGCCCTAATATTTTTGTCGCGCAACGTGAACCACGGTCTCAAAGGCGATATGTCATCGGCAGAAACGTTGTCGTACTGGCAACGAATTCAGTTCAGAATGTTCAGATGTACATAGAAGAACAGTCCATAAGGATTTTGTGTGCCGACTTCATTGGGGACATGCCCCCAGCGTTAGTTCTCGAATAGCGGCGCTGACGGCAGCGCATCATTCTCGCTCTCGCTTTCTCCCGTAGGTTTATATGCTGGGGACATCGTGGCGTCCTTTTCGTTCTTATGGCTGTTATGCGCTGGGGGCACATGCGGTCGCTCGGGCGTTCTCACGCTCGCCGGGTACACACTCGTTCTCTCTTGCTCTTCCACCTTGTTCGTTTGCTAGCCCTCCCTCTTTATTTCTCTAGTGCATGATTCTTTAAGACCTCCTTTCTTCTCTTGCTGCGAATATCAATAGTGACAGTTTATTGTATGTAAGGCAGTCGGGCCATTTAATTGTTTGGTTTTTAAAAAAATCTTCAAAATGCCAGCTAATACTTTATGTGGCTACGAAGGATGTGTGAACTCTAAGCGAAAGCACCGGGACTTAACATTTCATCGTTTTCCCAAACATGATAATCGGTAAGTCTTTGTTTCTAACGGAACTTATGAAACATTGTGTGAACTGTGGATTATTATGGGATGAAAAATTGAGCAGGATTTTTTCAAAATCGTTTGGAAAAGCCTCAAAATAATGTCATATCGCCTTTTTTACAATAATTCATTCTTATATATTACGTAAATAATTATTAATTCCACGGATGTTGGTTATTGCAGAGATAGCATAATAAGTACGGATGATTCGAATCGATTTCTAAGGCTGAGAATTGAAATAAATTATTATTCTATGTTTTCGGTAGAAAAATTATTCTGATTGAAAAAATTTTCGATTAATAATCCTTAAATATTAAACCCCTTCAAAACTGAAATAATACGTGTCGTATATCAATGATAGAAGGTTCGTATAGCCGCAGGAATATCGGCGGTGGACGACGCTGCGAGGATCGAGGGAATCAAATCTCCATTCTACACGATTTTTTTTTTTTATCAAATAAGTACTGAAACTTGTTTTGATTTCATTTCGTCGGCGAATAACACTAATCTATTTGATTAACGGCATTATGAAGAGGAGAAACTCAGTTAAGGATGTATGCCCAGTCAAATTCGCAGTACATCTATTTGTTTTTTCAAACAGATCATTATATAAGATATCAATCATAAATATGTTTTTTATTAATTAATACTAATTATACATAACAAATCAACCCGATGAAAGTTACAGTTATTAACTTTAAGAAAAATTAGTTCTTCATTTGACTATTTTTTACTGGAACTAATGTCCGTTCTATCAACCAATCAAAAAATTCCGTTTATATATCGAGAAAATTTGGAAACAGTGCCGGAAAGTGTGTCGTTTGACAGCTAGTTTCCTAACCTAATACATTGTTTAATTTCTTTTTTTTCGTGTAAAATGTGAGTGAGGAAAATGAGTGACAATTCTCGTGTTGTGCTCAGAGACAAAAAAGGTAAATTTACCACACAAAAAAGAAAACAGTGGCTTGAGTGTTGCGAAGAGTGTCGAGAAACGAAGACGTTTGAACGACACCGAAAAAAAATTATATTTTGGTTAATTTATTTATATAGCTCATGTTTATCTTGCATTATATATTTGCATTGACATTTCATGATTAGATCACGCTTGTATTTATTTTCTCTCACTACTACTGTACACTCGGTTCGTACTGCCCGCGCGTGCAACATTGCCATATTTCCATGTTTCGCACATTTAACATGGCGGCAGTTTTCGCACATGACCCAAACGACTCTACTTTTTTTTGAGATTTTTGAACAAATACGATGGTGATATCGGGGGTTTTTTTTTCTTTAAATAGTAAAAAAAATAAAGTTTCTAATAATATTTTTTTTAATCTGTACGCTTATATATCACGAGCTTTATTTTCTTATTTTCTTTCAAATTAGGCTACTTCCGCTACGATTAACATGCGTTTTAATGGGACTGAAAAAATTAATTTACGTAATAACTATACGGTGAAGTCTAATTATTTTTTTTCTAATCGACGCAGCATCGTTCACTCTACAACATATTTTAAATTTGAAGGTCAAACTTAAATTGTATATTTTGGGCATACATCCTTAAATTTTGGTTTTTTTCAATTTTCTGTTGATCTTTTTTAAACCCAGTATTTTATTTTGGAAGCAACAATTTTCGCCCTTTTCGCTTTTGGCCCCCTTTCCTCTCATCGAACCAGATAGGGTAAGGGAAAAATTTCGAAAAAAGCGTACCAAATTTTATTTTCGAAACGTGCCCGAACAAATCCCGATCAAAAATATTCCTCAAGAAAATTGAACGCGTTATTTCAATACATACGACCGAATTTGCCGAACCGAAATTACAATTTTTTAATCAGCACGTTTTAATCTGACATTTTTTACTACAAGAACTTTTCTTCAAATGCTCACATAGTTTTCCGATTACTTTTATAACTTTTTCGCACCCCTTTTATCGGTTTATGATTTATCAACGAGACTCATTAATCTTAAATTCCATGAAATTCGATTGGAGTTGCATGAGAGTTTTGTTCCAGGCTTGTGATCTAATAAGCGAATGCAATCTCAACGTTCTTCACCCCTTCACTAACGAAACTCTTTTTACCCTAGCATTTTATTTCATTCCACGACTTGAAAAGTTAGGCATGGAAGTGTTTTTTTTTTTCATCAAATGTAAGGTATTTTGAGAATGAATTTTTCTTCGTCAATTTTTATGCATGACTACCATTTTCACATGGTGCTTTCTCATTTTGATCCGAAGATTCGCATAGGAAAAAGATTAATTTTACGTGAAAAGTGAGCGATTGGCCGCGTGTGGAAATAATATTTACCTATGCTTTAGAAATTTGCTACGCAACCAATTGCACTCGTTGACTAGCTTACTGTGCAATGCTTAAGATGTGCACAATGTTTTTGAATTTTCGACACTATCCTTATTTCATGATACTAATAATTCTTTTTGTATCGATTTTCTCTTATTTTTTGCTTCTACTGGGTTTTACGTATTTGTGATTATTTTCAACCTCATCCCACACGACCTGCACTTATTAAATTTTTCCCATGCACCCAACAGTCGCATGATATGGATCAATAGATCCGGAAATCCCGCTTTGGAACAGAAAACACCCGCTCAAATGGAAAATATAAGGATGTGTTGCCAACATTTTTTAGAAGATTTCGTCTATGGTAAAACAGGTAAACGGTTTTTACGTCTTGATGCACTGCCTATTGATGCGTTTAGAACGAATTTATCAGTATCCAATAACGCGCTCGCATGTCTCACGATCGCGTTAGCAACACCCGCATTAGCAACACCCGCGATAACAACCATCGCGATAACCACAATCGCGATGACAACACCCACGATAACAACACCCGCGGTATCAACATCCATAAACACGACAGGCGCAAGTAGTTTCGACGTTCTGGAAAACCGAAGCCTTCCAGTTGTATCTCGACGGAAGAAAATTAGAAAACCTACCCCCAATGAAGTGAGGCTTAAGCGAGTGGTGGGTACCTTACGCGCTGAAGTAAAAAAAAAACAAAAAATCGAAAGATTAGAAGCACAGTTAGAAAAAAATGCAAACGCCTTGGCATTCGCTAAAGCCGCGTACGATCTAAACGACGATCAACTCACTTTTTTTAGAATGCAAATAAATCACATTAAAAAACGACAGTGGACCAGTGACGAGAAGCATTTTGCTTTGTCATTGTATTATAAATCACCACGTGCATACAATCATTTGAGGGATAACAAGCATATGGCTTTACCTTGCGTTTCATTGATTCGGTTGTGGGTGAATGATTTGAACTTAGCTCCGGGAATAGAGTCGAGTATTATTTCAAAATTTGCGACGAAAGTCGAGACGATGGACAAAGACGAACGACAATGCGTTCTCATGTGGGATGAAATGTCAGTAATGCGTCTTCTCGAATATAACCCGAAAGCCGATTTGGTCGAAAGCTTTCAAAACTTCGGCGAACTCGGCCGAACAGACGAGTATGCGAATTATGCACTTGTATTCATGTTGGTTGGTCTCAAACATGCTTGGGAACAACCAATCGCATATGTTCTCTCACGTGGGAACGTACGATACTCTGACTTGACGCAACTATTACTGAAAGTATTAGATTCATTACATTCAATTGCACTTAGAGTTCGCTATATGGTTTGCGATATGGGATCCAGCAATCGCTCAGTGATAAGTTCACTGGGGATTACGAAAGAAACACCGTTTATCGAACGAAACGGCGGGAAAATTTATTTTGGTTTTGATCCTCCTCATTTAATGAAATGCACTCGAAACAACTTGGTGAAGTACGATATTTTGGATAATGGTGAAATGGTCTCCTGGGACGTGCTTCGCGAGCTCCGAAACGTCGAGAGCACTCATGCATGTAGAGCGGCTCCGAAACTTACTGATCAGCACATTAATCCTAACAATTTTCAAAAAATGAAGGTCAGTCTCACGACACAGGTCTTCAGCCACTCCGTTTCTGCCGCGATAAACACTGGCGCATTGAAGCATCCCGCTTGCACTTCAACTGCGAACTTCGTTAAAAAAGTGAATGACATGTTTGATTGCCTTAATAGTCGTTCATCGTTCGATCCGAATCCATTACGCCGCGCATTATCCGAAAAGCAGCCACAAGTGGAAGAATTCCTTGAGAATTGCCTTCCATGGATTGAAAAGTGGACTGTTTCCAGTAATCCGAAAAACCCGCCATGTTTCGAAGGCTTTCAGCTAACCATGGGCGGCATTCTGCAACTCTGGGAGGATATGAATTCCGAAAGGACTTTTTATTTGATCACGTCGCGTTTGAATCAAGACCCCATTGAAAACTTGTTCGGGGTAGTTCGGAGTCACAGGAAGCATTGCGATAATCCATCACCACCGGCTTTTCGTCGAAATTTGCAATATAATATGGTAGCTCACCTCATGAGACCACCGGCAGGGGCAAATTGCGAACCCGCAAACTGCGCAGCGGCAAATTGCGAACCTGCAAACCGGCAGGGGCAAATTGCGAAGGTAAAACCCTTAAGGTAGACGACGAGCACATCTCATTTGGCGTTCTTGAAGAGTGTTCAATGAAGTATGTGGCTGGTTATCTAGCTCACAAGTGTCTCGTTCAATTTGATTGCGAATCTTGTAAGTTAAGTTTAACGCGAGCGGAACAAAATTTTGAGCAAACCAATGATCTTTTGATCTTTTGGAGAGCTTTCAAAAACCGCGAAAGCCAGGAACTCGGTTCGTTGCGAGTTCCGACAGATAACTTCCTCAAAGTCATTGTAACGTCATACGAAAGGTATTTCAATCCGAAAGGTATTTCGGAAGTCCTTGTGAACTGTATCAGCAATGCTGTGGTTCAGAATCATGTCGCCTTTTGGCCAGTTGATAATGAATGCCCATCGCACCGCCAATATATAATCAAGCTGTTCGTTCGCATGCATCTTTTCAATCATTTGAAGTGGAAATCCCGGGACATGCGAGACGCAGCAAATCGTAAACGAGTACAAACTAGCGGAAAACCATCCAAAAAATTACGCAAAGTCTCTCATCAATGAGTGGTGCATTTGTGTAGAGTCGATCAACCTTTTGTTTTTCTCCTGATGTTTCCATAAAAGTTGTTTCCGAAATTGCATATCCATTTATATAACTTTTCAGCTTTTTGTTCCTTTTAAATGGGTACTCTTTAATAATTTTAATTTTTTCTACTAATTTAACGAAACCAAAGGATTGATCTCTCCACATATTAATTTATGTTTTCGTGCATATGAAAGACAGGGTTTGGAATTATTTTAAATACTTTGGAAGTGACGAGTCAGAGGGTCCTAATCTCTATAATTACATATGCACGCTCATATAAAATAAACATATTCTAGTCATTATGGAGTGCTTTAACGGACAACACCACTGTGACGGCTTCAAAAAATCGATTTTTTGAAAACCATTTTAAAAAATCTAAAATACTTTTAACATTGAAATGCCGTTGGACTCAGGTCGAAAAAATAATTATTTTCGTAGATATTGAATATTTTGTGGAGCGGTGCAGCGGTCTGCGACGCTCGGGGTCCCAACTTTGAACGCGTTTTTCTCAAAACCACTTTTTTGAGTGCGGCACGCAGCAGAACTCGAGCAATTTTTATCCGATCGACTTCAAATTTTTACTGCATCAATAAAAGTAGATTATCTAGAGAAGTACATAAGATTTTTTCGATATCTCAATAATTATAAAAGTTATAGCCTATTTTCGACGAGAAATTTTGCTAAAAAATCATTCTTTAATTGCAAAGGCGTGCCTATTTTTTAAAAATCAATATTTTTCCAAATCCCTATGTACTTCTCTTCAAAATATCATATTATTAACGAAAACACTCGGTATTTTTTTTCAGAGCGACGTTGAAGAGAGTTCTGCTGCGTGCCGCGAACCACTACGGAGATGGAGCGAGAGCTTCCCCAGCGCCACCATGCGGCGTGAAAAATGTGAAAAAAATGTTTTTTAATACATTAATAAACAGGGAACAAAACCCAAAAAAAATTTTTCGAATATCTCTTTCTTTTCCCACAAAAAAAAATTCTTGAAAAATGTGAAAAAAATAGGGGGTCACAGTGGTCTTGTCCGTTAAAAGAAAAAGCCAGCGCGAGCCCTGCCGCACTCTTATATACGCGAATATGCCGGTTTTATGACGTCATAGCGTTTTTAAAACGCTCTCATGGACGAATCGTTTGAATAAAAAATCTGAATATTGGTGACGAATTTTTTTCCATTCTCCTCTGTCTATTGGTCTTTGTTTCAAGTAGATCCGTCCAGCCAATCTTGAGATATGATAATTTAGTAAATTAAAATCGAATGTTTCGGGATAATTTGTCTTCTTGGAGACAGACGGGCGTAAGTCGCGCTCGAATAGGTGGGACACACGTCTTTTTGATTCATTTTACGTAAGCAAATCTGAAGCCCCGATCAGGGCCGGAACGCATCGAATGCTTTAATATTTATATTTATTCATCCTCACCGACCAAAATTTAGTTGAGAGTTTGATACCAAATTCTGTTTGTCATGCAACTTTCAGAAAAATCTCGGTATCCCGGCTGACAGAGTCATGCTTTTATTATAAAATTTTGTGCTCAAATACTTATTAATTTTGTTGAAATTTATAGTACGAGAGAATTTGTATACGTGAGATTTGATTAGTATAACACGCAAGGTGCCGGTTACGATGTTCAAAAGTTGAATTATCACTCCGCTGAATTTCATTATGTATGCAAAGAAAAAAATTCAAACTTAATTTTGTACATAATAGAGTTTTTTACAGAGTACTATTAAAATTATATCGTAATCCGTGTCACTTGTCGAATTGATAAGCAGGTACAGTACAGGATCATCAGCAGGTACGTATAGAATAGATTTGCATTTTGTATTCAGGTTCCTTATTTTTTCATCAACTTTTTCAAAAATATTTACAAGGGTATATAGCAATCATCATTTTTTAAATAAAATTATAAATATTTGTAAAAACATTTTCATCTTATTGTTTTAAGTTTCGCTCGTTTATTATCCTACATTACGTTTTTTTCAACATTTTTTCAGTTAACTAAAATTGTTAAAATTCTTTCACATAGTTCAAAAACACTTTCAATAAAATAAATAATAACATTCTTCTATAAATATCTTCGTCCTATTATAGGCCGCGTTCCGAATTGCGTTCAAAGCATACATAGCGTACAGCATAACCTGGCGAGTATATACATATTGGGTGCGTTTGAGCGCTGTTTGCACAATTCGGACCGCGGCCATAGAGTAATGATACTTTGGAGTAGTCATAGCTCGGGGGGTAATATTTCGGAGAACACGTTGAGATGAGTAGATGGGCAGATCCATTACTTTTCGACCGCAGCCTGCGCGCTTGGGTCAGCGATTTGGCTGCCGATTTTTTCTCGAAAAGTAGGTTATAAAAAAAGACGATCCCCCAAATTTGAACTCAATTTAGCAAATTTTGACGGCTGTAGAATTTTTTGAAATTCTTGCAAAGTCAATTTATTAGCCATTTTCACGATTTTTTCATGCGAACTCTATGAAGATCAAAGACTCGTATGAAGCGGCATTTTTCTTCGTCAATCTTCCACTTTTGAGAAAAAAATAGTATTTCACTCCAAACGAAAATCGGGTTAAGTTAGCACCCTTTTTTTTAATTACTTTTTTTTACCAAATTTCTCGTATTTTTTAAAAGCTGCCGGAGCGATAATTTTTCAAGTAGACGACTTTAAGACGGCTTAAATTTTTCATCTAGGTATATTCTATCACTACATATACTAATTTTTATATATTGCCACGTTCCATCTTATACACGGCCTCTCAAAGCTACTTGATTTCTGAAAAATCGCTGTTTTCTAACAGCTGTAACTTTTTTCTACCTCAACGAAATTGCTTGAAATTTTCAGGGAATATGCCTTATTCTATACCCAAACAATACTGAAATTTTTTAGAATGTATTTTAGCTGGTTAGTGAGCTGTGAATTTTCGAAATGTCCCAGTTTCCCGCTTTTTTTCATATTTATGGCACTATCGATGACTTTTTAAATTGCACGGAATAAATTTACTCTCATCTTTTATTAAGATGAGATAAAAACATAAAAAATGTAGACTTCCAAACCGCAGTTTATACTAGGGATAAGGATAACAGCGAAAGGTTCTCATCTGGATGACATCATGAGACGGTTAGTGTCAGATCTAAGATGTAGAGAGTGCCACTACTATATCGGTCAGGTAGGAACTGCACGGCGCTTACACCGCCAAGGAGTTGCCAATCTCTGCTTGGAATCGGTGACGTGACAAGTCAGGAAAAAGCTTCAATAATTTATTAAACAAAATAATTAGTAAAAGAGAATACAGAAACAGTTTTTAAACACTGTCTTATTGATATTTTCAACATAATTGTTAAATATAAAATATAGAAAAAAATGCATGTTCAATTCAGAGTTGATTATTTTATGAGTGAACTTTTTATTGAAAATTGATATTGCTTATTGATCCCTGTCAATATGATTATCATCATTTCAATGCTTATGATTTCGTCAACAAAAATAATGTACGAATCGGTTTTAAGTGATGACACATCTTATTGGGGAAAAAATGGATTGAGACAATGTAAATTTGACATATAATTTTGTACATTTTTTATGTTTTTATCTCATCTTAATAAAAGATGAGAGTAAATTTATTCCGTGCAATTTAAAAAGTCATCGATAGTGCCATAAATATGAAAAAAAGCGGGAAACTGGGACATTTCGAAAATTCACAGCTCACTAACCAGCTAAAATACATTCTAAAAAATTTCAGTGTTGTTTGGGTATAGAATAAGGCATATTCCCTGAAAATTTCAAGCAATTTCGTTGAGGTAGAAAAAAGTTACAGCTGTTAGAAAACAGCGATTTTTCAGAAATCAAGTAGTTTTGAGAGGCCGTGTATACGATGGAACGTGGCAATATATAAAAATTAGTATATGTAGTGATAGAATATACCTAGATGAAAAATTTAAGCCGTCTTAAAGTCGTCTACTTGAAAAATTATCGCTCCGGCAGCTTTTAAAAAATACGGGAAATTTGGTAAAAAAAAGTAATTAAAAAAAAGGGTGCTAACTTAACCAGATTTTCGTTTGGAGTGAAATACTATTTTTTTCTCAAAAGTGGAAGATTGACGAAGAAAAATGCCGCTTCATACGAGTCTTTGAGCTTCATAGAGTTCGCATGAAAAAATCGTGAAAATGGCTAATAAATTGACTTTGCAAGAATTTCAAAAAATTCTACAGCCGTCAAAATTTGCTAAATTGAGTTCAAGTTAGGGGGATCGTCTTTTTTTATAACCTACTTTTCGAGAAAAAATCGGCAGCCAAATCGCTGACCCAAGCGCGCAGGCTGCGGTCGAAAAGTAATGGATCTGCCCAGATATATTCAAGATTTGAGATGACATAGGGTTTATAAGACGTTAAAAGGAGGAGTGCCGTTATATATATGAGTCTACGGATTTTAAGAGCGAAGTTGTTATCGAGTACAGCTGTAAGGAGTTGACTTGTTACGTTGTTTCATTTTACGATTATTGCACGAATTTGTAGCGTCTTCAAGTCAATGTATTTTTTTTTCTTTTGCGAATCGCAAAACTACTAACATTTTTCGTACATTAAAACATTATAAATTGTATTTCATAATTATAAAATGTATTTCATGAAGTTTTAATTCGAAATTAATCGGCATAGTAGAGAACTGACACAGTCGGTTACCGGTACATGGGGAAATCTCCTCGCTGCTGCGATGCTCTACGTGTACGGGCGATTCCGCTCGAAAAGTACGGGCGGTGAAAAGTGGGGATACGCGAGTGCGTCGGGGAAATGTAGAGCTGCTACTAGTTAGACTTGGCACAGGGTACAGTTGACACGATCGGGACTTGCCCGGTCTGTATATTCCAAAAGCGGCATAAAGTGGGGATACGCGAGCGATACGGTAATGCTGAGCTGCTACGAGGTAGACTTGACACAGGGTACGGTTGCTGCGTTTGGAGACTTGCTACAATGGCGAGATGCGCGGGCTGGTTGACACGGCAGGGTGTCAAGTCGTCACGGGCCTACTGTCTACTGTGTCAACTGGATCGCGCAACTCGCCATTCTGTAACTCTCCAACCGTAGCAAGTCTACCCTGTGTGGAAAGTCCCCGACCGTGTAAACTGGATCTAGCGCGAGCTCTAATCCGTAGTATTTTGATATTTCCCCGACGCTCGTGTATCCCCACTTTCACCGCCTTTCTTAGGTACACGCCGGGCAAGTCCCCACTTGCCCGGCGTGTACCTAAGAAAGGCGGTGAAAGTGGGGATACGCGAGCGTCGGGGAAATATCAAAATACTACGGATTAGAGCTCGCGCTAGATCCAGTTTACACGGTCGGGGACTTTCCACACAGGGTAGACTTGCTACGGTTGGAGAGTTACACAATGGCGAGTTGCGCGATCCAGTTGACATAGTAGACAGTAGGCCCGTGACGACTTGACACCCTGCCGTCGGGCTGCTACGGGTTAGAGTTGGCACGGGGTACGGTTGACACGATTCACACTTGAGACGGGGTAGACTTGCTACGCGTGGAGAGATGCTACAAGGGCTAGTTACGCAGTACAGTTGACACGATGGGCGCTTGCCCGGGACACAGTTGAGGCCCTGCCCAGCGGCAGACTCTTCTTCTTCTTCCTTTCTTTGTAGTTGGCTCCGGTTTTAACATGTAAGTAGTGGGGAGACGGGTTATATGTTGAAACGCGAGCCTGTACGACTGATGACGAGAATCGTGCAGCTGCTTTTGGTCGCGTAACGGATGTTGCGTGAAGCTCTTAAGTGTCGACACCCTCAATTCAGGTGTCGAAACCAAATTTCAAGTACATAAAAATTTGCGTGTTATTACCTTTATTTCTAGTGTTGACTTCCAATGGATAACACCAAAGACAATGTAATTTTTAGTGTCGACACTAAAGTACAATTTCAACGTTAAATTAAAAAATTTAAAAAAAAAGTAAGTACTGACATTCATAAGTTCGTTTCTAAATCGGATAGTTGACATTCAATTTTCGGTTGCACGTTTTGTCAGGGTAATATCTTTAAACTGTCGTGAGGTTACAAAGATCGCGGTGCAGTTTCAACTTTTGGTGTTAAAGTGACTTTTATGTATATAGATAGAAGAGTGATAGTGCAAAAATAAAGAATAATTCAATAAATAAACTTTTGCGTAGTGCCTAAATTTTTTTATTAACCCTAGCCCCAACAATCTATTTTTCCGAACGTAAACTCTAGAACGGAGTCGAAAACGGTGCCTCTTCTCTTTTACCATAAAATGTTCCTTGCATGCAATAATAAGGTTTATTTGGAAACTACTCTCTTCGTTTTTTATATAACTGAGAGAATGGTGTATGATACCACCCTAGGTTTGAAGTATATATGGTTTTGAACCACCCTAGAGTGGTAGAGACCTTAAATATATGAAAATATTATTTGCACTTGCAACCCAAAACGGAATCAAGTGACGCGAAATAATTTTGAACGAAAAGATTTGATTTGAGAAAAAAATTTCATAAGTACTTCACCAATTTTTTTTTTACCTATTGCTCATGAGATATAATTCGTGATCAATAAATGTTATAAAAGAAAAACTCGCGTAGTACTTCGGTCAAAATTCGTTTTTCCAATCAAATTTTGCTCTCCAAATTTTATGCGCATACTTTTTTGTTTCAAAATCTCATTTCATTACGGTTACTTTTATTTAAGGAAGTTGAGGCCGTACAGTCAGATTTTTCTCACCGTTTTTGCACCTTGCATTTTCCACGGCGCACGGTCGATTATTGCAACACCAATGTCCTGTCACGTTCGCCAAATGTTCGAAGAAGGTTCTTGCAATAATCCTTCAGCCGTTATCAAAATGGAAAAAAAATCTCTTTATTTCGTTTTACATACAAAAAAAAATCTCGCCGCTCGCACGTCTAATGGCCTCTTGGCTGCTGGCTTCCACCAATCAAATTCGCCCACTATTTTAAATAAAAAATTGATCTATTCCGAACATGGGTTTTCCATAGTTTTCCTTGACCCTTATACAAATGCGATACAGTAGTACATTAGGAAAGAGTGACTGTGGGTAATACTCTTGGGGGGGGGGGGGGGGGGGGGGTTCACAGAAACAAGGAAATTAGTGAAGTGGGGCTAAAGTGGGGTTGAAGTGAAGGGATGGGATCGTATAAACCGGCAAGGGTATACGCAGGAACAATAAAAAATAAAAAATATATTCTTTGCGCCCACGAATAAGAATATAATTTTAATATGCTTATTGTGCCCCGCATGGCAACATAAAATAAGTTAAAATCAATTGCAACATAAATTGATTAGCAACAGGAAGCCAGCATAAATAAAATTGTAAGATAGCACATTCCTACGATCGATCGCCGCATGGGTATATCGACCCTGAGCGAGCTCACCCCAAAATGCTGACGGTGCAAAATGCCACCGATCGCTCGAGAATATTCGATAGCCAATTAAAATATAGTAAGGGTAAAATTAATACCATTTGGGGGAAATACACGAATCATTAAAAGTCTCGACAATGCCCAAATTCGGCAGGCTGCGACAATCTACGAAATAATCTAGAACGATTGGTCTCAAGGCAAATTACCTTGACTTTGTACACCTTTTTAATTTCACTTTTCTCAATAAACCTACGTTAACTTGTTTTTAAATATCGAGTTGGAGTTTCGGCTCATTCATTGGTAAATAATCCCAAACTATCCGTCCACGATAACTCGTCCCCCGTGACGGTCTTCGCGGGCACAACATGCTCATGCCATGAAACACCTAATGTAAATTATTCTAATGTACTAAATGTATGATGTACTTAAAACCGAAAATCATATTATTGCTTTTTTGGTATTTTCTGTAAATAATCATGAAAAAAACGGTGAATAAAAAATGTTCTATAAGTTCAAAGCCCGTCGTTTATCTGCTTTTTAAAATAACACCACCTTTTGCTTTCATGTTACAAAATAATTATACTTTTTTAAATGCACCGAAAAACGAATTTCACTATTATCAAGTACTCTTTTTCAGCTTTCCAAATCACTTTAAGTTTTATTTTTTAGCGCAGTAGAATCGAAAATACAGTATTTCAAAGAAAAATCTCACATTTTTGAGCTTTAACGTCCATTTTTTCATATCTTTAGTTTAATTTAACCACTTTCATAATTTAAATGAATTGCAACTGGGTACTTTTTACATTCATTTCCATGAGAGGAATGCTATTTAGATGTTTGCATGTCAAGGGTTAAAGTTAGGAGCTTTAATGTATAATGAGTAAAAAAGCAACATTCAACTGACAATAAAGTCTGATTTCGGAAAAACCGATTATTACGAATCATTTGTAATTCATTTCAAAGCGATTCGCATATCGAATATGGCATATTTGCAAAAGCATATCGAACAAGAAAAAATAACTGAACAAGCCAATAAAAAACTTGAATATTTATAATCACACTACCTTTTATCAAAACATGTGATACGACGAACAAGAGTAACAAATTATACCTATTGAACGAATTCATGGCAGTACTGCGTTGACGTTCACGCTTAAGGGGACCGTATGGTCTAGAAATTTGAAAAAATCGATTTTTTTTTTTCGATATGTCGAAAGTATAGTATCTCAAGAATATACTGTGAAATTTTCATGCGGAAATTCTCAATATTACAGCTTCTACAGCCCATAACGCAGGTAGAGAGCGGTCCGCGACACGAAAATGTTCAAAGCCTTATTGGACACAAAGCCTTACGGGGATGATTTTTTAGTTTGCAAAAAAGAATGTGTTTTGCATGTTAAAAAACGTTTGTACAAACGTGCTGTTGATGCGAAAAAAAAACATGCACAAATAAAGAAAGCAACAAAGAAATTGACAGAAAAAGAAGAGGGAAAAAAGACACAGCGGAAATCGATAAATAAAACACCGAAGCGTCAACAATTGACGAATAAATTATTGCAAGAGCTGTCAACTTATTACGGTCTAGCAATTAGACGTAATTCAGATTCGACTGAAGGGATGAGAAGTGAAATATGGGCAGCATATTATCACAAAATTTCAACAGATGAAAATCCGCAACACTCGTACTGTCCTCCAGGTTCCGAATCGTGGTGCAAGTGGCGTCAAAGTGAGGCTGCAGGTACTTTAGACACCTACGAGCACCCACCTGCTCTGTGCGATGAAGCACAAGAGATATTAAAACCAATTTATGAAGAATTGACAGCAGAGACTTTATTGGAAAGGTGTATTGGCAGTAATACGCAGAACAATAACGAAAGTTTCAATGCTTGCGTGTGGCACCTTGCGCCGAAACATCTGTTTGCCGGAAAAAAAATCATTGATATTGCCACTCACATTTCCGCTTGCATATTCAATGAAGGATTTGCATCCCTATTGAAAATAATGGAGACCATGGGCATAACAATCGGGCCACAAGCGGAGCAACTAGCGCAAAACCGAGACGAGCTGCGAGTATCGAGCGCCAACCGTAGGAGCACGGACAACTCCAAAGAGGCTCGGACAGCTCGAAGAAATGAAAGGAGTGAGGAAATCTTGAATTATGAACGTTCCGAAGGAATCCTATATGGTGCCGGAATCGCGGATTAACTGTAAGTATTCAAAATTTGCTCAATTTTTGAAAATATCTGTACCTCAAACTTTAAACTCATTTATCTCGAAACGACTTTTTTCGGCACTGCGCAGGTGAAAACAAAAAAACTATTCAACCGAATCACTTGAAATTTGGATATGTTGTTCACAACATGTATGGCTATCGTCGGAACTACAATCATAATTTTATTTAAATAATTTCTTATTGTTTATACTAAAAAACTAGTGAAAAAAAAACCCGATTTTACGAATTTTTTTTCAAAAGCGCGCCATTTTGTCAATTTTTAATTTTTTCGATTTGTTCTAGTCCCGACCATAACTGCACTCTTTCTGATTAAGAATCTTCTTGAATTTTGTGTTTCAGATGAGTAGAAGTCTCGGATCGATCTTCACCGTCCGGGTCGGATTTTTCGAGAAGGTCGTCTTCAATGCCAATTATATGATAATAAACACTGTTTTTAAAATTAAAAAAAAATTTTTTTGTATACTTAATAAAGGTAGTAATAAACCCGAAAAGTTAAAACATCGATTTTTAAATTTTTTAAGGCAAAAAAAAAATCGTGAAAATAGGTGAAATTTTCGTGCTCTAGACCATACGGTCCCCTTAAGTTATTTTATGATGTGTGGTGTCGTTAAAAGTCTATTAATGCCTTGAATTTTAAGACAAAGTACGTAAAGACAGTATTTAAAAATTCTGTAGGAAGAATGGACATTAAAGTAAATTGATATCGAACAAAGGAATATTTGATTGAAACGTTTGTAATTGTTATGAACCTTTTTGCGATTGCAACTCAGTCAATCCTACTGTTTTTAGTTGAACCACAGAGGGTTCTTTCATGCATACACAGAGAGAATTCTTAATAAGCATATATCAGTGACGTTTTAGCCACTAATGTCACAATAGTTCTTCGTCAGTCATGGATATACTTCAAAGTCGCTTTTATCGCATCAATGCGAAAACTTTAAGGTTGATAGGGCATTGGCCCTATCAAGAGCGTAAAAGTCAAAAGATACAGCAGATATTGTTTCAGATGAGTGTCATGACAGTTGTGTTAACTCAGGTATTGCTTTCTTTTTTTCTTCAATTATTTTAAATTTATAAATAATACATTCATCGATATTTCTATTGCTGATAACCAACGGGAATTAAAAAAGGGCATAAAATTGATCGAAGTTTGGGGTGATATGGACGTGATGATAGAGTGCTTGACACCGATGGGGGTCCAATTAGATTCATGCGTTAAATCACTCAATTGTATTATAAATTGTGACAAGGTGAGTCGTTGCGACCATCGAACGAAACAGTTTGTCATTCTTTCTCGCATCGGGGACTTTGATCACAGATGAAGAAACTCCTCGAGCAGATCAAGACTGGTTGGTCAAATTTAAAACGAGAGGATGAGATCAAGATACTTACAGCGTATTCCGAGCAAGGGCGGAAACTTAGTATAATATATATAGGTGAAAAAAAACGAAACAGTATTATTGATCAAATTTTTTTTTAATAGTACTTCATTAGTTTACATATCTCACTATCTCACTAACACACAATCAGTGCAATTTTCTGATATGAAACTTTGTATTTATGATGCTCTCACATGGATCTGTTCCTTGATTACCTATGCATTTCTAATTAATTATTTCATCGTTTACGTTAATAATTCAACTTAATTTACCAGTCATGTAATCAGTTAATGATATTTTTTTGTTCAACAAATTTTTAGTATCTCTATACGGGGCTGCAGTGATTTATCTAATCATACCGTTGATGCCGAGCATTCTCGACATAATTGTACCACTGAATGAAAGTCGTCCACGCACTTATCTCTATCGGACAGAATATTTCGTAGATCCTGAGGAATACTTTTATCCGATAATGTTGCACACATATGTGGGAACGATAATAGCGGTTTCAGTTATTGCTGCAGCAGACGCTATGTTCGCTACTTACATTCAATACGTTTGTGGAATGCTTGCAATTATTGGGTAATCAACAATTGGTTATTATTGGGTCACTTTTTGACCATCTTTTCCTACCACAAGTTCAACCAACAATGTCAACGATCATTATATTGCAGGTATCGATTTGAAAACTTAATGAAGATTCGCGGTACTCAAGAAAGTCCATCGAAACACGACGACCCATGTTACCAAGAACTTGTACGGTGTATCGATCAACATTTTCACGCTGCAGAGTTTGTATAATCCCAAAAAGAATCATTTTAAGCTGCAGAATTTGTTATACGCCTTCAAATTAACTAATGAAAAACGCTCGTAATTTTTTTTTATAAACGCATAGATAGCAAAAAACGATTTTTGATAGAAATCAAATTAGTTTCATTTGGCATATTACTCGTTGTATGAAAAAAATGCTTGGATAAAATTCGTATACTTGTTTTAATTATTTATTCCAATTACTTTGCTATTAAGGTAGTAGTCTCACCAAAGCGTTTTTCTACAGAATTTTTTTATATTTCGAGAACTTATTCAGAACACCATTATGTAATAACGTGCAAAATTTTAATAGGATTCACTATTCCATATTTGAGATATCGGAAATCAAAAATTGTATAGTTTTACGTGTGTTCTTATGGGCAAAGGTAGAAAATTTCACATTTTACGCAATTACTTCGAAACTTTTCTACAGATTCTTTTTTTGAATTGTCATTTGCACTGGTGTATATGACGAAGTTTTTTGAAAAATTACAACAATTCTGACTACTTAGTTACGGAGATATAGTGATATGATATAAACTATATGTTACGTATATTGCATAGGGAAACGCGGGTATTCCGGAAACTCTGAATTTTATATTAAACATTGTTGCCGAAAATTTTTATTTTTTTAAACTCCCGTATGACTTGACACTTGTCATTCTTAGGTTATTTCGCAGGTTATATCCAAATTTTTGAATTTTGACCGGTGAGTTAACTTTTGAATGTTACTGTGGCGAGACTCCTACCTTAACATGAATTACGAAAATTTCGTCGGCTAGAGCGGTATTCATAGTCGGTTTCTAACAAGGAAACCTTCCCAGGTGTACCCCGCCGATTTTGTTCCGCTTGAAGTATGTTATTCTACATTGAAATCTAAGAGACACATATTTTTTCTTTTTTGCGGAAACTCATATTTAAGGGGTGAAACACACCCCTAAAGTTGAGGTCTCCTAGAGGAGGTTGTTCATTTCCATATATATGCAGACAAGGGGGCAAAATCAAACCAATTGCATTCAATGCTTCATAAAAAGTTATGACTATTCGATTTTTTTCAGCCCTGAGGGGGTGAATGAGCCGAAGTTATAGGGGTTGAAAATGAAAAAAACGTTATAACAAATAGAATATGCTCGATATGGAAGTGAAAAAAATTGCTTAATTAACAGTTTCAAAAGTTAAGAGATACATGTTTTTGCATTTTTTGAAAAAATGCATCCTTAAGGGTGTACTACCCTTACATCCGAATACCTTTAATTTCTGTAGATACGTATTTTTTTAAGTATCTATCTGCTAGAAAATATTCTTTTAGATATAGAACATATCGTGAAATTGTTTAAAAAGATTGTTATCAACATAAAAAAAATCCCTTGAAAATAATCGATAGAACATATGATTCAGGCATTCCAGATAATGAAAATTCTTTTCTTGAGAGATCGAAAAGTAGCTTTTTTCGCGATTTTGTTTCAACCGAGTTTTTGATGTTTCATTAAATCGCTCTTAAAGAATAGAGGATGAATTCTTAACGTTATTTTCATTTTTTACACTGTTTTTTTTTATCATTGAAAATGTCCTATAAAAAACGATGTGCATAATTCTAGCCGTAATTATTGTCTGAAACAAAATTTTAAAAAGATTATTAATTTACATGTGTGTCACTATTTTGCTATGGAGGGTTTATTTTTATTTTTTTATTTTTTATTATCAAAAAACTGTTGAAAAAATCGGCTAAATTCGTTCTCGTTTTGTTAGAGAAAAAGAAATTTGTTATACACGTGATGTTTGTTGTTACAATCACGTAGCAGTCAATGAACTGATATGTTTTATCATTTCGAACCTTACTTTGTATATGTTCGTTAGCCCTGCTTATTAGCTGTCTAATTCTTCGAGTTGATATTCTACTTCACCTATCATTGAAAGAAGTTTCAAAATACGTTGACAAGAAATATATAACTGTTATCTGCCTCTGCCTCTCTTATTTGACATATGATGGCCTGTGCTACGCTTATAAGTCGCGTTCTTCAGAAATTGCTTCAATTCGATAAGTGCGAGTTAAAAGGAATTTATCTCGTGATAAAATAATATCAACAATCAAAGGCGTGTATAACTCTGTGTTTTGTTTGCAATCAAAAGTTGTTAAAAGTTCCATAAGTTAAGAAATCAAGTGCATTTATTATCAAAAATGAAAGTGAATCCGCTTAATGTGATACGATTAGTTTTGGCACATTTTCAAGCCCTAAATATACCTGAAAGCCCTATAAATAATGATGAAATACAATTAAAAGAAAGCATTGAAAATATATTAACGAATGCTATGCAAGATTACATGGGCGTCGAAACAATCGTAGAAGATTCATTATATTTCCAAGAACCTTACAAAGATTGGGATATGAAAATAGTAGAAGACGAAGAATGGGGATCGGCAATCAATGATCCGGTACTACCCCCGGATGTTTGTACTATTGATGATGAATCTGTTTCGTACGAGTATAAATCGAGGGCAGTCAACTATTGGAGAAGTGGCAAAACTAAAAATTTGAGCCTATCAAGCGTTAAACAAAAATTTAGAAAAGTACAATCAGTGGCTCAATTAAAAAGATGGGCTAAATATTTAAATAAAGGTGGAACTTATAAAGAAAAAATAGTTAGAATTTGCGAGTACACTTTAGCCAATTTTAAAGCTGCCGTTGATGCTGGTCTTATGGTACATGACATAGACTTGAAAAAATGGACAATGCAAGCACAAAAAGAAATCGGTCATAAAGATGTCCATTCTAAGGCGTCAGACAAGTGGGTACACTCGTTTAAGAAAGCTCATAGGATTGTTTCCAGAGAAATTAGTAAATTTATCACAAAAAAAGTATTGAAAATGCAGACAATCTGCGAAAGCTTGCTGAACAATTTGTTTCGGAAGTGAACAACGATATAGAAGAATATGGGTTATCGAACGTCTACAATTCGGACCAAAGTGGTTTCCAATTAGAAATGCATTCTGGAAGAACATTAGCGGTTGAAGGAGAGAAACAATTTGAATGCCTTGTACAATCAATTGCTTCTACAACACATAGTTATTCGATTCAGCCCACTATAGCAGGTGACGGAAGGCTTCTTTCTCCGCTATTCCTGGTTTTGAAAGAACCAAGTACATAGAAATATCGAAATCTGGAAAACTCACTTCAGGCAATAATAAAAATTATTTTTTTAGAGAATTCCTTATATTGACACATAAGATACTGTTTATTTCTTGCAACGAAGCAAATTGAAAAATGAATTCATACTTTCAGAACATTTTAAAACCTGGCTACAAAATATCTTCTTCCCCCAAGTTGGTTCAAACAGTATTTTATTAATTGACTCCTGGACTAGACATTGCCCTCGAGCTGTTGACGAAGCGAAACCTCGGGATAAAAATATAAAATTGAGAAAAATACCGCAGGGTACAACGGGAAAGATTCAACCTTTGGATGTTTTTGGCTTCAGGATATGGAAGAATTATGTGAAACATTTTTCTGACAATGCCATATTAATGGATTATGATTTAAATTTACGTTTACGAAATAATATAATTAAGCTTCAGTCACTTGTTCACAACCAGTTATCATCTCCACGATATGTACACTTATTTAGGTATTCATGGTTCAAAATCGGTTATAATGAATGGCGACCGGAGAATTTTGAAAATCCTGTAGATTTTAGTTTAAAAACTTGCAAAGCGCATTGTGATGTACCCGGATGTCAAAATATTGCTGTTGTTAGGTGTTCATGGTGTAAAAAATCATTATGTTTCCAACACTTTTTTGACGATTTCCACTATTGTAAAGAATATAATGAATAATTTCATTTGTTAATCAAAAATACATCTGTACAAAATACAGCATACAAAATATAATAAAAACAATGATACAATAATTAGAATTATTAATATGGTAACAATGTGATTGAAAAGAATTTTCATTATCTGCGATGCCTAAATCATATGTTGTAACGATTATTATATATAACGAAGACGAAATCGCAATTTTTTTATTAAAACAATTTTTTTCAAGGGATTTTTTTTTTATGTTGCTAACAATCTTACATCCATTAATATATTCAAAATATATTAATATATCCAAAAGAATATTTTCTAGCAGATAGATACTTAAAAAAATACGTATCTACAGAAATTAAAGGTATTCGGATGTAAGGATAGTACACCCTTAAGGATGCATTTTTTCTAAAAATGCAAAAACATGTATCTCTTAACTTTTGAAACTGTTAATTAAGCAATTTTTTTCACTTCCATATCGAGCATATTCTATTTGTTATAACGTTTTTTTAATTTTCAACCCCTATAACTTCGGCTCATTCACCCCCTCAGGGCTGAGAAAAATCGAGTAGTCATAACTTTTTATGAAGCATTGAATGCAATTGGTTTGATTTTGCCCCCTTGTCTGCATATATATGGAACTGAACAACCTCCTCTAGGAGACCTCAACTTTAGGGGTGTGTTTCACCCCTTAAATATGAGTTTCCGCAAAAAAGAAAAAATATGTGTCTCTTAGATTTCAATGTAGAATAACATACTCCAAGCGGAACAAAATCGGCGGGGTACACCTGGGAAGGTTTCCTTGTAAGTAATAGTTGCATGCATTTGTGAAGGCAGGTTGGAGCGGGGGGGGGGGGGTGATTATGAATACCACTGCAATATGAAACACGGAAATATCTTTTATCTTACCTTGATCGAATATACATTTTTATCACTTTTACATATTTACATGGGAAATCTTACAAGCATACTAAAAAATTTTTTCTCGTTTTTTTTATCAATAAAGATTCGTTGAGTTGGTTGAAAAGTCGTATTCGATGGCGTACATGATTCAATCCATCATATGCATGATATTGTTGAGCATGTCTGCAGTGCAGGTAAATTATTTAAATAAGCATAACACCAGGCAACATTTTTATACTGTTTGTTAAGTGGTTTCGATAGTTTTTTTTAGCGTTGAACACGAATTCGGTTGCGAATATTACCCATGACAGCAGGTTTTTTTCAAAAATTGCGGTCATTTTGTCGAAAACACGTGTTACGCCATTTTTGAGAACTTATAGCCTATAAACCTTACGTGCTGGGACCTTTCAATAAGACTTAGAATAAAACTTGAACCTTCTAGTTTTAGGTACGATCATTATAAATTTCGTTGTCGTTCAAGCGCTATCAACATTTCTCTGTAGTAGTATATGCCCTAATTTTTCAAAGAACCTGACGTAATAGACAATTTTAGTGACCGAACTCGTGTTCAGTGAACAAAATCTATGGAAAACCTCTACGATCTTAGCAGTCAAAAATTTGACGTTGAGTATTGAAATTAGCTGGAGAGATAAAATTTGATATTTATCGAATCATATATTTCAATCATGTATACTTTATTACTTTAATAAGCTACTAATAAAAGTTGGCGAACCCGAGCAAATGATAAGGATGATTCTATTCAATCTTGCTCAGTTTCTTCATTTCTTCTACAATAGTTGGCCAGGTCAAAAGTTGCTCGATCAAAGTGTCAGTTTTCGGCATTCCGTGTGAGTTAATTACATTTAACAACACGGTACGATTTATTTATTTGATCAGTTATATTGATTATATTAAATTCTAGCTATTCTAGCGAATGGTATTCCTTATCAATGAGGAGTAAGGTACTTTTCAAATTCATCATGCTGCGCACTCTTAAGCCTCTAAAACTTACCGCTGGCAAACTGTATGATTTGTCTCTGGAAAATTTCGGAGCGGTAATATAACAAAAATATTTTACTATAACGTCTAATATAGACAATTATTAAACCATTTCTAATCTCATGAATTCATGATTTTTTTAAGGTTATTCGAGCATCAGCTTCGTATTTCACAGTTTTTGCTTCTTTCCGATAATTCTTTAGAGTTCGCGAGTTTCACACTGACATAACACAGCATTCTTCATTGTGCGAGGGGAATAAAATACGACTTTAGCCAATCCGTCAAAAATCGAAATTTTTTCAGATGTTAGATTACACTTTAAAGTGAATAAAAAACTGTCCGGCTACTATTTAAAATGACCAAAGCCTGGCCAGACTCGAAAAATGCGAGTTGTCGAGTATTCTGAACGTCATATATAATATATAATATACATTAGGGTGGTTAAATAAAAATCGATATTTTTTTTTCGCGGGCCTCAACAGAAATTATTAGTACATTATGAAAAACTAATTTCTGCAAAATTTAAGTGGTCTAAAAATTTTTTTAGATAGTGCTCAAGCGACTTTTTGGTATTTTAAAATATTTTTTGTTGATAATTTTGGCATGAAAATTCTTTTGTTTATTCTCATAGCAGGAAGTGTCAGTGCTTGATGAAAGTGTTATTCGTTCAAAATTTGGACGCTCTGAAAAAATTTTAACAGCTGCCACAAATAATTTTTTCGCATTTTTTTTTCAATTTTCGGCTAAAAATCACGAAACAATCGAATCTTTCACTACATTAGTTAATTTTTTGTTTTCTCTCATAATAAGAGGTATAAGTATTTGATAAAAACATAATTTTCTTCAAGCATTAATGCTCCAAAAAGTTTTTTCAATTAGCTCACCTGGTTTTTACATTTATTGAGTTTCAATTCGTCACCTGGTATTTACATTCCTGACCGTCTAACAAGTGTGAAAAATATGCGTGTGCTGTTTTGAAGTAAACAAGGTCATACGAACGCGTGCGATACAAACCGCGGTGCTGTTGAAGCTACAGCGCCATTGTTTGTTCCACTGTCCGTGAGTTTTCTTTTCGCGATTCAATGAATTGTTTCCAGTAGTTGTTGTAGTGAGGCACATGTCGATAAACGAAAAAAATATAACGTGAAAAATGACTGCGCATTTTGACGATAGTAAGAATCGTCAAATTTATTTAGTCAGGACGGAAATCGAAGAATTTGTGAAACGAAAATTACCCACAAATAGGGAAGCTTTGGGTCTATTTTTTTATTACCATCAAACTCTTAAATTTTCTATCCGAGAGAGTGCACAAAAAGTTATCGGGGAAATAAACAATATTTGGAGCGAAACCGGAATAGAAACGTCTCGACCTTTGCGTCAATATTTAAAAAATCACAAAATTGCGCTTGGAGTGGACGGCATTTAAAAAAAAATCATTTACGGGAAAATCCAACTCAAACGTTGAATGAAAATGTCTTTCAAAAACAGTTGGATGCATTATTTGACATTGCAAAAAAAAATATTCACAACAGTCTCACATAAAGACAAAAAGAATTTTTGATTGATCAACGAACAAATCGAAGAGAAGCTATATCATGGATTACTAAAGAATCAAACTTGAAAACGGAGGAAATTTCAGCAAAAGTTAAGGGAGCTTTCCAGTGTGACAGCCCGAAAAATCGCTGTTTTTCGCGATTTTTTTTTTAAAGAAAAAATAATCTAATCGGTCTCGTTTTTTTTTGTATATTAATTGGGTATTGAAGAATACAAAACAATTTTTTAAAGATCGATTTATTTATTAATTAATATCTATAAAAATGATGAAACAATTGTTGCAGAAAATGCACTTGGATGTGGTGTCCACGTTGGGGGTCACAATTTTGATCTGAAACAAAAAACACAAAAAGATTATTGATCGGTATATAATTGGCTTTCGTGCTATGGAGGCTTTTTTTTTTTTTTGCAAAAATGGCGCCGGTTTGAACAAAAAGTATCGATTTTAGCATTTTTTTGGCAGTTTTTTTTACAAAAAAATAGGAAGATGTCAAAAAAAAAAAAGCTTCCATAGCACGATAAACAATGACGTTAAGAATATTGTGTAAAAAATTCAACTCGATAGCTTTAAAACTCTGCCCTCCAAGTTGGACACCGTTTTGAAAAATGCTGTTTCGAGAAAAACGCGTTCAAAGTTTCAAGTGAGGAAATTTTAGGTAAATCGTTTACTTACGGTCAATCAGCGATGCCAGGTCCATACAATATCCCTTCTGCTTCTTCGAAAAGATCGTGCTCAATGGATTGTTCAGTCCGACGAGCTGTCCTCGCCTCTTTGCTATCCAGGGACGCCCGGCGGTTTGCTTGGGTGATGCGCGCATTCTTGTACTTAGCGGCGAAATCTGCGGCGCTCGGCCCTATCGTGCATCCTATCGTCTCCAAAATTTTTAAAATTGGGTCGTAACCTTCATTGAAGGTGCACACAGCACACTGCGTAGCGATTTCTACTATCTGCTTGCCGCAGAATACGTGCTTTGGGGCGACGATTGATTTCATGAGCATTTTTTATCAAAGGACAAGAATCTATCTCGGCCGGATCTGGACACGAACATTGAACACAAATTTTAAAGCCCAATCCGCGAATCGATTTTTTAAAAAACTTCACGTCGCTATTACACTTTTTGCACTTCAACAGTTCCTGAAGAGCGCCGAAAACCAAAAAGAACTCCAAAATCACATAGCTAAACGTTTGATCGATTCGGACTTCAAACTCTGGACTCTTTTTCAAGATTTTTGCTGCCGAAGTGCTCGCAAACGTTAGATCCGTTTCGATATCGTGTCGATTTGTTCCCTTGAAACCCGCGGATCTTTTTCGTTCATTTCGCGGATGTCCGCTTCTCGAGCCTTTTCTATCCTGCCACGCGCATTTCTCTTTCGTAGATCTATCCATTTTGAATGTCGAAACCGAACTGAAAGACGAACCGGACTCACGTTGGAAGGTACACGAGCAGGTAGGAACGAGACAATAGAAATAACGGTCGCACGGGCAGACGGCCGACGCGGCAGCTGTAGCGCTCCGTTGCCTTCTTCCAAGAAATGCTGTACAGTAACCGAAATAATCTGAATTTCGGCATGAAAATTTCAGGGAATATTCGGAAGAGTGTATACTATTCGATAAAGCAAAAAAAAAATCGATTTTTTGAAAATTTCACACTGGAAAGCTCCCTTAACAATGAAATTGGTAATAAAAATAAGTCAAATTAATTGGTTAAGAGCAACTATTTTTCAACTGGATCTTCGAAGTAAGCACGTAAGTTTGTAGATACTCGTATGCTGTTATCTGGAATACGTGTTTTCAAACACATCTTTTGAAATTGTTCTATTTATTATTATCTTTCGACATGCTTTTTAGCTAGAAGTACAAGAAAATAAGAATCCGCTTAAATTAGCTTAAAAAATGTTTTGAAGTAAAAAGTTTTGAGAAAATAGTCTCATCAAATATTTACGACTCTCGTTTTAATAGGAAACCAAAAATTGATTTTTGTAGTTAAAAATTTGATTATCTCGTCATTTTTATCGAAAAAATGAAAAAAAAAATGCAGAAAAATTACTTGAGGCAGCTGTTTAAATTTTTTAAGAGTGATCAAATCTTGCACAAATCACGTTTTCATCAAGCACTAACACTTTCCGCTATGAGAGCAGAATAAAAAAAATTGCATGTCGTAATTTTCAACAAAAAATAGAAAAAAATATGGAAAAGTCGCTTGAGCACTATCTAAAAAATTTTTTAGACCATTCAAATTTTGCAAAAAAATTAGTTTTTCATAATGTACTAACAATTTCCGTTGAGGCCCGCGAAAAAAAAAATATCGATTTTTTTTGAACCACCCTAATATACATAATCGCGATATAAGAGCGACTCCCGTTCTATTCGCTGTTTTTTTTTTTTTTTTATTTCTAATATAGAGTGGTATGATTTCTTCCAATGACCATTAATTTTTGTTTTAATAATAACTTACAAATTAGTATGTAAAAACCTTAACGGGAGAAACCAGTTTAGGAGGCCGAAATTTTTGTGTTTTTCGTGAATTTTTTTAACAGGGAAAGAATAATCAGAATTTGTTTAAACTTGGAGGATATTTTATTCATGTTTTGAAGTACACTTTGTAATTTTTTCAAGTCATTTCCGACGGAAATAGTGGAGTTAGAAGCTGCTGTTCATGGACGATCGCCATCGGAGTTTTTTGCTGGTGGACATTCCTGAAGTCATAATTTTTATCTGTAATCATTACAATTTTTTTTCGTTAACAACATATTTCCTAAGAATATAAACCTAATTGTGATCAAAAAAGTTAAAAATTGCATGTTTTTAAGGTGCTTGAACACAATGTCATGTTTTATACCATGCTTTTTCACCTATTTTGCATTAAAAAAAAATTTTTTAATAATAATATCATCCCAGAGTTAGGTTCATATAGATTATAATTGAATAAAGAATTTTCACACAAATTTTCAGAACGATTGGTCAATAACTTTTTGAGCTAGAATGCCCACCAGTTGAAAAAAAGTCATCCATGGACAGCAGCTTGTAACTCCACTATTTCCGGCGGAAATGACTTGAAAAAATTACAAAGTGTACTTCAAAACATGAATAAAATATCCTTCAAGTTTAAACAAATTCTGATTATTCCTTTCTTGTTAAAAAAAATTCACAAAAAGCACCAAAATGTCGACCTCCTAAACTGTTTTCTCCCGTTAAAGCATAAAATAAACAAATGAAAGAATTTCTTTTGTGGTCGGTTATTCCGTGTGTAGTAAAGTATTTTTTTTTACTACGATAAGATTTATAAAGAACTGACAATAACAATATATTTGAGTCTTAACCAATAATAGGTAAGAATATAAAATCTTCGAAAATATAATTATGTAAAGAAACGTCGGTAGATGAACTGAGGTTCGAGGATGTGTTCTCGTCAAAGATCCAGTAAGGACTGTGTTTAGCCCTCAATCCCTTGTATCGGCCTGAGCTCGTTCTTTGTCCAATTGTTTATGCTAAGACGCCCAGCAACGTCGCGTTCTGAAGTGTTTCTAGGCTCGTTCCAAGTAAAAGCCCTCTGCGATAATCGTCCACTCGGACCACACCGAAAAATGTTTACTTCACGTGTCTGCTTTTTCTTCTTCTTCTTCTTCTTCTTCTTCTGCTTCATTCTGAGGATCATCGTCATCGTCACTTTTGTCTGTATAATTTTCTTCTCGTCCAACGTCATTTTAATCATCATCTGCATTAAAACAGTACTATATATTTAAAAAATTGTTCTTCTAGAGTCAGATTCCCATTTCTCTGTGACTCAACCCGTTTCTCTGTGAGAGCGATTTGAAAAATAAAAAAAGGTCGAGAAACGTCATATTCGAGTATATAAGAGAGCTTTTTTAAATACTTCGCGTCGAGCCGTTACCGCGGCTCTTGATATGTGATGTGACAGGATTTTTCCACCCGATACAATTCTCAACACACTAGTTATATACATTCGAGATCGGCTTTCTTTTGTTTCCTCCCTGCCCCGACGCGATGGTGAGGCCACCCGGTACATGAGCGCGACCGGGGCGGTCCAGATAGCTCCGCTTGCCTGAGAATTATGATAGAGGGGCAAGGTCGAATGCCAGTGTTTACCATTAAGAGTATGGGTCAGTCGGTATCTCGCCACCGTGAGTGCGAGAGAGATAACTGCAAATTTCGAAAGTGAAATTCTTTGACACGGTTTGACCGATTACAAAAAGGCCCTGTCAGCAGATTTTTGCCATCGTCCCGCGTCCGCTTACAGAGCTTTTTTGTATTCGGTCAAACCGTGTCGAAGAATTTCAATTTCGAAAATTCGAGGTGAGGTTAGGTGACTGATGCATCCTCTTAATAACAAGCATAATTTTATTCGGTCTATTGGTGCCTTTTACCTTCCCATACATAACTCGGGACTAAGTCCCCAAACGCAGAAAAAATAATTGCGATATTGGCCGACGGCGATAAAAATGACGATAAAGCGAGAAAAGTTCCGTAAACGATATGGGAAAAGATGAAGTAGAACAGCATGCCCGATCCAACGCCACAAATAATACAGGAATAATTGTACTAGACAGTCACGAGTAGTCGCTTAAAGGCAAGACACTCGAAGTTCATATGTATGATCCTGTTGGACTCTAATATAACTGTTGGAAAACTAATATAACAAAATTTGATACAAATACTGAAACAATTACTCCACGAAAACTACAGTATGTTTCTTTCCCCGTAAAAGAGAAATAGCGAGCGATCGGCTTACCGGGATGAGGTCCTAATATTTCGCGGCACAGAACAACATGTAGACATGTGTGTATCGGTCACTCTCCAAAACTAGACTAATTATTCCTCACCGGTAATCGACGCTATCGCCTATCACTCGCCCCACCTCTCCTTGCTCCCATGCGCTGGCTGCCCACCAGTGAGAGAATCTTCTGTCTCACTCGGCTCTGCGTATCCTCCTTTACGAAATTCGCAATAGGCAAGATGAGGAGAAGGCTCGTCTCCCCACACCACGCTTCGCGCGCGCGAACTCCTATGGCAGCTAGGTAAGGCTGACTCTCAGGTGTCCTCTCCTGGAGAATCCGGTCGACGATCATGACGCGGGGGAGTCCTCCTTCACGCGAACCATGACGTACCCTGGTTCGGTGGTGGGCCTACGATATAACCACCAGGCAAACTGCACCGTCCATTCCGCTTTCCTGAATTCCCTCCGACTGGAGCGTCATTTGTTACTCGGACCGCGACACCTAAGAGTGCAGCAAGGATGGTGCAATGCCAGGTTGCGAAGTCAGAGGGATGGACAACGCATTATATTGGTTTTATTCCAACATCTCCTCTGGCATCCATAACCACGAGCATGGTTGGTCGACATTCGTCTGAGATAGATAATAGAAGCCTGCGCGTGTCCTCCTGGACCAAACTAACCCGTGCGTAAGGTGAATAAATGAGAGGCACCACAATAGGAGCTAGAAAAAGGCAACGATCGCATTCTTCAATATTCTGAAGAATACAGACAAAAACGACTGAAAGAACCATAACGCGACAAATAATAATAATACAAAAATAGTAGGTAGTGACGTCCGTCAACTGTTAGGTAAAATCTAGCCGGCACTGAAGGCAATGACGTAGATAGGGAAATAACTTGAAATTTAAAGAAAATAGGCAGACCCAACAGCTCGAGGTAGTGAGTCCAAAATCCGGAGAATGCCCAGAGGTCGATGGCCACCAAACAGGGTCGTAAATCCGACCCCCTGGTTGACACCATTTCGTGCGGGCGACGAGACTCACGAAATGTCACGTCACAGTGATTGACAGCTCTGTCGTCTGCTGGCCCGAGGCTCGCCGAGTCTATATTTTCCCTGAATAAAATGTTCGCGGTGGTGGGGGTAAAATTGGCATGTCTTTTCGTTTAATTACGAAGCTCAGGAGTCGTTTGATATAACGAAAATTGGACTGGAGACTAATTGTCAAAAATGCTTTCGATTGAGCCCAAAATCAGCATGATCGGTGGCGTAATTGCTGAGAAAAACTTTGCACAGGTCAAAATTATCAATTTTTCTATCATTGTGTGAAGGATTTCGACGTGTCTGTATACAACACCATCAAAGGCCTCTTAAAGCCTCCCGAGTTTCTGATTGGTTGGTGTCTGTATCTGTGACAACACCATCAAAGGCCTCTTGAAGCCTCTCGAGTTTCTGATTGGTTGGTTTAAGACTACCAATAATAAATACCAGTGAATTCATTCATCGTCTGGTCTACGTGCTCTGTGTGAATCTGTGTGAAACGGAATTCAAAAAATAAATGATGAAAACAGTGCAGGACGTGTAGAAGAGTTTGGTTATAAACAGTAATAACCGTTTTATAACCGTTTTAACGCGCATTTGTCGTAAAATCGGGAATCAGTGACAAAATTCGGAAAAATCTACTAGTTTACTGTACAGTGTTCAAGATGTGCACAAGGTTTTTGAATTTTCGACACTATCCTTATTTCATGGTACTAATAATTCTTTTTGTAACGATTTTCTCTTACTTTTTGCTTCTACTTTGTTTTACATATTTATGAATATTTTCAACCTCATCCCACACGACCTGCACTTATTACATTTTTCCCACGCACCCAACAGTCGCATGATATGGATCACTAGATCCGGAAATCCCACTTTGGAACAGAAAACACCCGCTCAAATAGTAAATATAAGGATGTGTTGCCAACATTTTTTAGAAGAAGATTTCGTCTGTGGTAAAACAGATAAACGGTTTTTACGTTCCGATGCACTGCCTATTGATGCGTCTAAAACGGATTCATCAGTGTCCAATAACGCGCTCGCATGTCTCGCGATCGCGTTAGCAATACCCGCGTTAGCAACACCCGCGATAACAACCACCGCGATGACCACAATCGCGATGACAACAGCAACGATAACAACATCCGCGGTATCAACATGCGTAAACACGACAGGCGCAAGTAGTTTCGACGTTCTGGAAAACCGAAGTCTTCCACTTGTATCTCGACGGAAGAAAATTAGAATACTTACCCAAAATGAAGTGAGGCTTAAGCGATTGGTGGGTGCCTCACGCGCTGAAGTAAAGAAAAAAAATCAAAAAATCAAAAGATTAGAAGCACAATTAGAAAAAAATGCAAACGCCTTGGTATTCGCTAAAGCCGCGTACGCTCTAAACGACGATCAACTTACTTTTTTTAGAATGCAAATAAATCACATTAAAAAACGACAGTGGACCAGTGACGAGAAGCATTTTGCTTTGTCATTGTATTATAAATCATTACGTGCATACAATCATTTGAGGGATAACAAGCATATGGCTTTACCTTGCGTTTCATTGATTCGGTCGTGGGTGAATGATTTGAACTTAGCCCCTGGAATAGAGTCGAGTATTATTTCAAAACTTGCGACGAAAGTGGAGACGATGGACGAAGACGAACGACAATGCGTTCTCATGTGGGATGAAATGTCAATAATGCGTCTTCTCGAATATAACCCGAAAGCCGATTTGGTCGAAAGCTTTCAAGACTTAGGCGAACTCGGCCGAACAGACGAGTGTGCGAATTATGCACTTGTATTCATGTTGGTCGGTCTTAAACATGCTTGGAAACAACCAATCGCATATGTTCTCTCACATGGAAACGTACGATACTCTGACTTGACGCAACTATTACTGAAAGTATTAGATTCATTACATTCAATTGCACTTGGACTTCGCTATATGGTTTGCGATATGGGATCCAGCAATCACTCAGCGATAAGTTCACTGGGGATTACGGAAGAAACATCGTTTATCGAACGAAACGGCGGGAAAATTTATTTTTGTTTTGATCCTCCTCATTAAATGAAATGCATTCGAAACACCTTAATGAAGTACGACATTTTGGATAACGGTCAAATGGTCTCATGGGACGTGCTTCGCGAGTTCCGAAACGTCGAGAGCACTCATGCATGTAGAGCGGCTCCGAAACTTACTGATCAGCACATTAATCCTAACAATTTTCAAAAAATGAAGGTCAGTCTTGCGACACAGGTCTTCAGCCACTTCGTTTCTGCCGCGATAAACACGGGTAAAATGACTGGTGCATTGAAGCATCCCGCTTGCACTTCAACCGCGAACTTCGTTAAAAAGTGAATGACATGTTTAATTGCCTTAATAGTCGTTCATCGTTTGATCCGAATCCACTACGCTGCGCATTATCCGAAAAACAGCCACAAATGGAAGAATTCCTTAAGAATTGCCTTCCATAGTTAAAAAGTTTGAAAAGCATCCAGAATGCAAAACTGATCACATATTTTTATACATGGTAACAATCAACTTCGAAGGTAAAACCCTTCCTGTTTACCAAATGTTATCAGAAAGACACAACGCAGCTTTCATCACATTTTGGTTGAAAGATTGGATACAAATATGTGCGGCGACAATACCAAACGAAGCTGTATCTGATTTGGGACGTGCTTTATTACTGGCCATGGCCGATGCTTTCAACCGTATGACATTAAAAGAATATATCGACGTCCTTTTTAAATGGGCAACGCAAGGCCATAAAGTACCGCAACCATTCAATACGTTCATTAGAGCGGATGTTGCTCATCAAATGGCGGCTGCCGCCAGATGGGATTGCATAAAAGCTTTACGTCATCCAGCGATCAAGAATTTTTATCTTCGTGCCATTGCTCTCATGTTTGACTGTCAGACGGTGCCAGATTTCGAATATATATTTCGACTTACTTGCATCGTAGCTCAGCATCAGAACCTAAATGAAAGCGTAATTCTGTGGGGAAAAGAAATATCAGTTTTGGAAGCGAGAAATCTTTTGGAAGACTTAATGTCTGAGCGGGAAGACATTATAAATCAGCTGGAAACATCGTCAGGAAGCGTTCAACTAGAAAAGGACGTTGAAAAAACTTTGAATGCAGTAAAAGAAAACAACGATGAAAATTTGAGCGTAACTCACCAATGGATAAAAAGCTTAATTGAACAAATCAGCAAAATCAAAAAATCTCAAAATCAGCAAAATGTAAGGATGTCAACAGATTTTATTTTGTGGAGTTCATATCCCCGCTCGAACGATTTGGCAAAGAATTTCCCATATTGACGATGGCCTGTCTTCCTGGCAAACAGACCCATGCCTCGTCGGCGTATCAAGAAAGATATTTTTCGGAAGTGAAAAGAAAAATTTTTGAAGGAATCCCTTTGCCGTGTTCCGCAAATAGATTTTTAAAGGAACATTTCGACGACTTACAGTCTGGGGCTATCGATATATCTGGGGCTATATCATTTCAATCATAAGCACACACAACCACTACTGCTTCCAGATAGAACAAAAAGCGAATTCGAACCTGTTCTGAAAAAACCTGCTTATACCCCACGATCCAATTCAATTCCGGAGGAAATTGCTTCAGCCCCTTATTCTATTGAAATATCTGTTGAACAAAAATCCTCAGCCTTACGTCTTCCTGAAAATAAGTCTTGCCTTTCCGTGCAAAACTCCATTCCGATTCCCTGTGGAGTCAGCGAACCATTCGCAAAGAATCCACGCTCAACTTTAGGATTGGTAAATGTGAATTTCGGCACAATGAGTCCGTTCTACAACAAAGCTAGCATGGTGAATGATTCAGATTTGAAAAGCGATGAAACGTGGAAAGGCCTTTCCAATGAGGATAGTTTTTTGAAGGATTTCCCAAAGTTCGAAGAGCAAGAGGAATGCGTGAATCTCGAGAACACTGTGTCATGCGACTATTTGAAACCCTGGGTTACAATAGGATCGTCAGTGCCTGAAAGAGCAGTCACCACTCGTCGAAGACGTGCAAGATATTAATTAAATAAGATAAATTAATATAAAAGCAACTAATAAGACTTTATTAGATGTATCGGACAAGAGTTTACACTTCTTACTTCGTCAGTAGTTACAATTAGACTGTTCTTTAAATGCGCGTCGCGTTCTTATATGCTAAGGTTCAATCCGCGATATCGGGACGGTAGGGGGGTACGGCCGTAACTTATGGCGTTGCAGTTATAATGTAGGCTACGACATAGGGTAAGTAGGGGTATGGCCGTAGCCAATGGTATTGCAGCTGTGACGTTGGCTATGACGTAGAGCTAGGGCCTTGAGTGGGGGTACGATCTTGACCTATAGCATTGCAGTCGGCTACTGGGCAGGTGATGCGTTGCAAACGGCGTCATAGACGGAGCAGCTGCAGGATTATGGTAACAATGGGGTTTTCCTGCGTTCGTGAACGATCGATTTTTCCTGCGTTAATGAGCCTAAAGGAAGACACTGTAGGATTATTCTAACAATAGGTTAAGAGTTCGTCTGTCTGTAGGTTTAAGGTAACAATGTGTTTCTGTCGTTAACGTGTTTCTACATAGTCGTTCGTTAATATGTTTCTGCGTAGTCGATCGTTAATGTATTCCTGCGTAGTCGTTTGTTAATATGTTTCTGCGTAGTCTATCGTTAATATATTCCTGCGTAGTCGGTTGTTAATGTGTTTCTGCGTAGTCGCTCGTTAATGTATTCCTAAATTGAAAGTAAGTACAGGTTCGTAGATACGTAGGGATAGTGACATTATGACAACTGCTCACGACAATCTTGGCAGCAATAGCAACGGAAAGTTCCATCGGAACGCTTCTTCAATTAACCCCAACATCTCAGCAGAATCGGTATTCCTAGATACATCACTCCAAGACCACGACTATTCGAAATCAGTATCCGATGAAATATCGACGGAATTTAATGAAAATGAACAAAAGTCTCTGAAATCAACAAGTAATAGGACCAAGCCGAAAAACAAGGGTGTTTATTTCGAACCTGAATTGAAAATAAAATTCCTTAACGAAAATTATGAACTCGGAGGAAAAATGGTTTTCTATTGAGAAATGGAAGCAAATTAGGGATCATAAAGATTGATCGAATTACCGTAGATTTCCAACAAACTTGCAGATTCTATGCTATCATGCATATATTGCAGTTTGGCGCGATTTTTAATCCGAAATATCACCATTCTATCAAGTTGTCAAATAATTGCGCACTCCAATTTTTGTGCAAATTCACTGAGATGGGACCAAATTCAAAAATACTTCAAGATCGCATAAGGCTCTTGAGCGAATTCTATCCACTTACAAAAGATCCCGAAACCCCGTCGATTGTACCGCATAAGTTGAATGCCGAAGATTCAATTACTACAATATGGAAGCACCTCTTTTGTTCTCAAGAACCTACCGAGCCTAGTGCAACGCAATTTCTTGAGTGCAATAACCCATCATGTATAAGGTCGATACCAAAGGATATTGTATCCATCGGAGTAAACAGCAGAAAGATTAATCGTACAGGCATTAGAGGGTTAAAAGAAGCAGTCTCATTCGTCGAATGTTATTATAATGTTACATGCAGACAAAAAGATTGTAAAGGAACAATTACAGAGACCATTCGTCCAAATTTTCATATATTCATCGATTTGGATACGAGAACAAATAGCAATCCGAATAAGAAGTTACAATGTCAATTAGCAGACGTTCCGGTTTCGCTGGCCTTGGCAAAACATGAGTATCTGTACGTATAATGATATATTCAGATATCACTTATTTGGTTCCGTTTTATTTGCTGATTTTTAACATGTGAATGTCTGTTAATTATTTCTAAGTTGATAGGTATCATCGAACATGTTCCTCATCACTTTATCGCCAATTCCCGAAAACCAACAGGTAAATGGATCGAATGCGATGATATGGAAATCAGTTTCAGTGGATGTCACGAGACAAAAAACGTAACACCGATTGGCGCAATTTACTTTGCGATCTGAATTTGACTCTATACACCACCAATTCCAGAATTGATTTTCAATCTTTTGTTGGAGTATTGAGCTTTGAATTTCGCATTTCCGATATGTAATTGTAATGGTAAGAAGCGTCTTTCAAATAATTGAACGCAAGAGAATTGATATTTATTTAAAAGTTGTATATTTAAAAAACCACTCACGAATAACCTGAAACTTTCGAAGCATAACTCATAATAATTTCTCGTTGGTTTTTTACTTCTGAACTTACCTTTTGCAAGCACCGATTAGTAATTTAAGTTTCACAAATTAATGAAAATAATTTTTAATATGTATTTTGGAGCTGGACAAACGACATTGACAAATGATGTATAATAGGTCTTAGATGGTTGGAATTAATCGTAAATGAACACAATATCGTCCAAATGTATGTGTTGCGAGGTCGAGAATTATGATTAAAACTTGCAACCGATTGAGTGGTAGAAATTGCGATTCTTGATCCATATTCGGTATTTTACTAGTAAGAACAGTTTATATGGAGTCTGGATTTCGATGAGATCGAAATTGTTTTTTTATTAACCGCAATATTAAAGAAAAGGATATCTTATTTCAAAAAGCAAATTTCATACATGCTTTTTATAAATGTGAAATATATGTGAAACAATGTCGATTGAAGACCGTTTCATTCACGTGTACTTGGTTTATATTCATTATTTTGCTAGTGGAAAAATTTTATATCGAGTTCGAATTTCAATGGGATCGAAATATTTTTTTTTTACTAACCACAACGTTAAAATATGACTTATCATTTTGAAAAGGAAATTTCATGCATACTTTTTATAAATGTGAAATATGTGTGAAATGTTGTGGGTTAGAAACTATTTCACTCGTTATCGTATATTAATCAAAACAATATATTTATTTTCAATTCATTTAATTATTTATTGTTCCAATAGTTCTCCTTGAATAGTTTCGGATTCCCATTCCATCCACAGATTTGATACAGCGCTCTGACTGCTACAACTACTGTCATCTTCGTATTGTTCTTGTTCGCCACGTTTCTGTACTTCTTCTGCTTGTCGCCTGCAAAACTGGGGTGACCGAGAAAACGCTGCACTCATCATGCCTTTATAAGTCTGACCATTTTGAACTTCCACATCTCGTATCATTTCGGCAATGGATTGTCACTCATGACGATTGTTCAGATCCAATTATCTTCCATGTCCAGTATATCGATGTTACCTACACAAAGATAGCATTAATAAGTATGGTATTAAAAAAGCTTACACGGTTAAAATTTGGTAACCATTTTTTTCTATTTTTTTAAATTTCATTTATTTTAAATTGTAACAACTTTCCATTGGAAATTTAGTCTGTGGGCTTTTAAAAAAATGACGGGAAAATCATAATTTTGAAATAAAAGTTGAGAAATCGGTATATAAAAAATGCGATATACAAAAAAAAATAAAAGAACATTCGTTGCATCATCATCTCGCTAACTTCTGTTGAAATAATCGTAATTTTTTCAAACTCGTACACTGTATTCATTACATTTTAAAATGTTTCAACGTTTAAAATATATTATAAAATGTGTTATTTTACTCCATTTTTATATTTTTATTTTCATTGAACTTTGGTGACGCATCATCTGATAGCTCATTCTGATGTATCTGATAGTCCATTTAAAAAAATAACTCAATATTGAATGTTTTCCTAAGTGAAGCAGCAGCTTTTCTGTCCTCTTGCCTTCTTTGCTGCTCTCCTCCATCTGTCTGCTCGTTTCGATCTCACCACTCTACTTTTTACTTTCGGTATTATAAAAGTCAATTAAGTTTCAAGCTCAGACTCGCTGGATCTCGAAGAGCTTCGCATCCGTGTCATACCAAATCAGTGGCTGCATGTTTCGCAAATGAATCACTCCCTACATGTAAGTACGGAACCAAGCGGTTGTGCCTGCATTCGCTTTATATCTTCTTACCAATATTGGATGCGGCATTGGCAACACAACGACGAGTGTACCGTGCTGTAAAAACTTCAATATTTCGCTCTCGTCGGTTAATCCTCTGGAAAAATGTTAAAAAATGAATTCCAGTCTAAATTATCGTTTGAAAAACTACGAAATATTCTTGCGATGCGTAACTCACTTATCGATACATGTTTTCTTGACCTGAGGCACCAACACTTGCAACAGTCTCACGATTGCCTGCAACGGAAGCTTTGATTTTCATTGATAAACCTAATGCCCGGACGGGTCCCATTGATTAGGGACAACTGAATTGACCTGATCGTCAACTCGAACCCCTTCTCTCTGCATTGCAAAAAGTCAAAAAATGATTTCTACAAATTTTGCAAAATTAATTGGAAAATGAAACAAATAAAACTTACGAGTACAATAGATTTTTGCTTCAACGCAGCTGGCTGTTTCCTCCGGAGGATTTTCGCCCTCGTGACCGTTGTCTGTAATCATTTTCCCGACTTCCACTTCGACGAAAGGGCTCAGAGGACGCGCGGATTTTTTCTTCGTCATTTTTTCAATGCCTGCAGAAATTATCTCGTTAAAAAATTAGAATAAATTCTGTTTATGTGTCATCGAATTATTTATTCGTTTGAAATTGATAAAAAGAAAATTCTATAAAAATGCGATCGAATTAGAAATTTGTCGATAGTTGAAAATCACAAAGGCTTTAAATGTGGACTCCAATATTTGTTGAAGCAATTTTTTTTCCTGCAGTTTTGAGAAGCATCGCTTTAAGTTTTCCCATCTCGGCTGGTTGTGCTGGTCGCCAACTCTTCATCGCATCGCAGCTTTCCGTACATTCTCGGTCGATTTTGTGATCGCTCCACAATCGCTTGGCAAATTTGCTAGAGCGTGAAAAATTTGGTGTTTCCTTATAATCGTGTACACCAAATTGCTACTCCCGTCGAATTGATACTGAAATTACAAAATTTCGTAGTAAAATTTAATTAAAATGTACATAAATTTCGTAAGTGCGTCTTTTTGAAAATGAAATCAACAATTTTATTTTTTCGAATAAAAAAATATTTCAAAACAAACAATTTAATTCATTTTTTGGATCTACGCAGTTTTCATTTCTAGACACTCACCTATATTATATTGTTGAATTAGTCAAGAAGGAAAAAGTCGAGATGATGGTCTATAGGGGCGGAAAATAAAAACTATGGAGATGTGTGAATATTAAGAATTTGATATCTTCCAAACTCGTTCGGAAGACTGATCTCCATTCGCACCTGTGATCGATAAGATCACAAACATTTTTTTATTCATTCAGCAAAATTTTCAAACGTACGAAAGATTTTTTCAAATTATTATATTATAGAATGACTTTTCTTAAAATTAAATAAAAAGATTTTAAATAAACCGACTTTCTTATCGTGCAATAAGGTGACTGTCGATATTAAATTAAACTATTTTACAAATTAACCATTCAATATTAATTAACTAAATTAAGTAATCACAGTTAAGTGTTAACCAAAGTTAGCAATGATTATTCATTTTTATTGGCATATTAACCATGAATTATTATTGACTATACGCTATCAATATTATTTTTGTTAATCATAAACTTGCTCAAACCTCACAGCTCAACTTCCCTATAGTAACAAAAAGGCTGTATGGGGCCAGCCGACTCCAGCATCTTTAAACTGTTGTTAAGTTAAAAGTACGAACATTGATCGCTGAAAAAATTGATGTATCATCACCAAGGATTCTTGATCAAGAGCGAACAGTTTCTTATTGCAAAGAATATACTAATATATCAAAAAAATGATAAATTTTCAAAAAACCGGGTGTATAAATTTGGGCACAAACTTTGCTTGCGATATTCTCTCTACCCCAACTATACTTTAAGGGTTAAATCGGATTTTCAACGGACAATCAAGTTTGAAAAGTAAACTATCAACGCTACTGCTTTGAAATACATACCTCCGATCTAACAGGGCGCAGTGAAGCCTCGTCAATCATATCCCTTCGATTGGTCATACCGATAACAATAATATTCAACGACGTTCAATTCTGTTTCCAGTTGTTCAACGCCGTCAATTTTGGCCAATAGCTGATTGACGACCGTGTCATAAACTCGCGGTCACTACCACGAGATTTGCATATTGCATCAATTTCGTCAAATAAACCGAACAATGCATTAAACTACCTGTCTTGAAATAGTGTTATCAAAGTAGAAAAGTGCAGTAGTACCTAGGTAACAATTTCCAACGAGTAATCCAAAAGTTATCCAAAGTGTGTACAAATATCCACTGGGCAGGCATCCAATAGTTATCAGAAGTCTGAAAGTTATACATTTTTAGGACAAGTGTTAACTTTTGGAAAGAAATTTGTACACCCTACAGATAACTTTTGAATTATTTGTTGGAAATTATGTAGGTTAAGCTAGCAGAGCTTATTTGAAAAAAACTATATTTATTATAATTAGAAATTAAGTGCTTTTTACGTGCTAATTTTGTGCCAAATTAAAAATTATTGTGCTCTGTTGGATTTTCTAAAAAAACGATATTTAGAATGCGCTGCCCATGAGTGTCAAGACAGTTGAGCATAGAGTGAAAAAACAATTTTTTTTTAAAGCTCATAAGACGAGAATTACATGCTTTTCGCGTGCTTTTTATTTGTTGCATTTAAACATATTTTTCTCAATAATTATTTCTAAAAAATTGAAATTTTCGAAATTCTCCGCGCACACGTGTTAAGTTAGCAGAGCACTAGATGAAAAAAGCATTGTATCGAGAAACAGATTGCACGGGAATTACGTGCTCTTTGAGTGCTTATATATATTCGTAGATCCAAATTTTTGGGCTTTTTTTGGAGATATAAAAATTCGAATGTTCTGCTCACAGGTGTTAAGTGAGCAGAGCATTAAATCAGAAAGGCCTTATAACGGTGTGCTCAGTGCATAAAAATGACGTGCTTTTTATTTGTTGTTTTTAAACCTATTTTTCTCAATAATTATTTCTAAAAAATTGAAATTTTTAAAATTCTCCGCGCACACGTGTTAAATTAACAGAGCACTAGATGAAAAAAGCATTGTATCGAAAAACCGATTGCACGGGAATTACATGCTCTTTGAGTGCTCATTATATTCCTTAATCCAAAATTTCGGGCTTTTTTTGGAGATATAAAAATTCAAATGTTCTGCTCACAGGTGTCAAGTGAGCAGAGCATTAAATCAGAAAGGTCTTATATCGGTGTGCTCAGCGCGCAAAAATGACGTGCTTTTTACGTGCTTTGTATTTGTTGCATTTAAACGTATTTTTTTCAATAATTATTTCTAAAAAATTGGAATTTTCGAAAATTTTGCTGCAGCACTCAAAGAGCACGTAATTCCCGTGCAATCGGTTTTTCGATACAATGCTTTTTTCATCTAGTGCTCTGCTAACTTAACAGGTGTACGCGGAGAATTTCGAAAATTTCAATTTTTTAGAAATAATTATTGAGAAAAATATGTTTAAATGCAACAAATAGAAAGCATGTAAAAAGCACGTAATTCTCGTCTTAGGAGCTTTAAAAAAAATTGTTTTTTCACTCTATGCTCTGCTGTCTTGACACTCATGGGCAGCGCAATCTAAATATCGTTTTTTTTTTAAATCTAAAAGAGCACAAAAATTTTTAATTTGGCACAAAATTAGCACGTAAAAAGCACTTAATTTCTAATCATAATAAATATAGTTTTTTCAAATAAGCTCTGCTAGCTTAACCTACATTCGGAAATTGCTACTTGGGTAACGGCTATTAAAATAATTAATGATGATAAATAATGATTAGGTAAAGTTGAAGGAAAGCAGTTTCGTCGATCAGATTAAATTATACGTGTTCTATTTCGTTATCGACATTTATGTTGCCCGTATACGTTTCCACTGTACGTTTTTCCCTCATCCATACTTATTTTTCAAGAGGTTGAATAATACATGACGACGTTTTCGCACCAAATTTATATTGTTGATTGTTGATATGGTTGATATAACTACAATTAATTGACGGGTTATAGCCACAGCACACTTCTACACGCACTCAGCAGCGATATCCAATGAGAGATGAGAGACGGGGTATACCAGAAAATCCCTAGGAAAGCGGATTTCTCTTGGAATAATTGATTGATTTAGGTTTCGCGTTATCGTGATAAAATAATTACTTGGCAAATTATTCTAGCATTGTTAATGTGTTTCCCAAATGATTTCTAGTTGATTATGAAAAAAAAGAACTTTGCATTACGTTCTGCTAACTATACGCCCAATACATTTTTATTTATTATCAATAAACTATTATTTCGAAAATTATGATAATAGTGTCAATAAATGGCATAAATATATATATAGCAATAATAAAAAATTAGTATTATCAAATTCATCTGCTAACTATACAGAACTCTTCAAAAGGCCGAGTGAACCCTCCTGTACTACCTCCATAAAGTTAGCCGAATGACTTAAACTTTTCGAATTTTTTATTAATCATATCTTTCAGTATTCGTTCAGTGGTTATCAGTATTCTAATTAAAATATTTAGTAGTAAGTAGTTATTTTGCTATTAAATAAATAAAATTTGGGTTAAAGTTAGCCGAACATTTTTTATTTTTAGTGCAATTGATTAGACAAAATGCTAAATCGATGTAGAATCGTTCGGTGGTCACAAATATTTAAATTGTAACGTTGAGTAGGCAATAGATTATCTAATAGCTTAACAAAACTATTTGGGACCAGTCGGTGGAGTTTAGCCAGACAAATAAGTTATTACCTAACCAATTGTGTTCTAATAACTCTTGATCGAAAGAAAATCGTTTGGTGGTGATTAGTAGTGCAATTAAATTGTTGAGTAGTAATTAGTTTAATTATAACGACCAAAAAACCATATACGCCAGCGTACATCGTAGTAGAGAGGCTCTAATTGGTCAATAGCAAGATTCAACGGCAAAACGAGCAGGAAAACTCGGATTTCTTGCTTATTTTTGAATCAATTTAGTACAAATAAATTGTAATATGAAAAAATCGTCGTGTATTCATTGCTATCCTATTTGATTAGTTGAACATGTGGAAATAGTATTTTTATAGAATATTTTTATAGAAATAGTAGGGTGGGTTCGGGTCATCTTGCGGTTGTTTTTTTGAATAGTTGGACATGTGGAAATAGTATTTTTACAGAAATTTTCTATAGAAATTTTTATAGAAATTTTTATAGAAAATTTTTATAGAAATAGTAGGGTGAGTTTGGGTTATCTTGCGGTTGTTTTTTGAATAATTGGACATGTGGAAATAGTATTTTTATATGTCCAACTATTCAAAAAAACAACGGCAAGATGACCCAAACCCACCCTACTATTTTTACAGTCATCAAACTACTTGAATAACTCTTAAAAACTTTGATAACCGTCAACAAAATGACCAAATGTCATCAAAGTACACGAATAACTTTTAGAAAAACAAAAGAAGCGAATGTCAAAGAAAAATTGTGTATTTTGTTCGTTCCAGTAATGATGCATGTGCGGAAAGTTCTGTTTTCTGACGATAGCAGTTATTTTCGATGTCAACATTTTTCAGACTTCTCAAACTTTTCGAAAGAAAAACAAAAGTAACAGAAAAAAAGTCGCAATGATTTATCATTGACTAATCCATACCGTATTTCTTATAATCTGCAATGTTGAATACTCTCGAGACTTGTCTCAACGTCAGACAACGTTCATCGTGAACTACCACTGCCTGGTCGCGACGAAAATGTTGACAGCCGAGGTCAAGATTTTTAACTTTGCTACAGACTTTCTTCTGATAAAGAAATCATTGCAAATGATTTGTTTTTCCCCAATTTGTGTCAGATCTCCTTCATAGAATTTGCCTCCCAATTTTTTTCCCCGAATCGTTCGTTTCGAAATTAGAGTCAAGTCGTAAGATTTCTCGGTTTACGAGGGTTTCTAGATTATAAAAAACGTTTCATTAACAACAAATATAGAATTTATAAGAATCCACATTAAAGTAAGCACACACAGGAAAGCGGATGTTTTCTTACTACAATATAATTGCCCCGATAGCCAAAGCTGGCTTTCAAAAGAGCCTAGCGCAACTCTAACGCTAGAATGACGTTACAATTCAGCATTCTGTTGCGTAATAAACGAGAAGTTTGCCGCGCCATTTTCATCTTTCTTTTGCGTTAGTAAGTAACGTTACTGCGTGACGCACTAAAGACGCAAATGTGGCGTTATTCAGTGCTGTTATTCTAACAGCATTCTAGCGTTAGATGTTGACGGCATTCTAACGTAAGATTTCAACATCATTGTAGCGTTGGGTTTAAGCAGTATTTTAGCGTTACGTTTTAACAGTATTTCAGCGTTAGGTTATGACGGCATTCTAGCGTCAGGTTTTAACATCATAGTAGCGTTGGGTTTGAATAACATTGTAGCGTTACGTTTTAACAGCATTGCGGCATTAGATTTTAACAACATCTAGCATTCCGGTTTGAAAACATATTTTACGATTAAATCCTAAACAAATTAAGACAAAAAATAAGAATTTTCTACATTAAAATATAATATTTGTTATTGTATAAATGCATTTTCCGTGAATTCCCAGCAAAGCAATATTCATTAACGTCGAATTAATAATGTTTTGCTTCGAATTTATACGAGAATGACATTTTTATAACGACAATTAATTTATTGTAATCGCGAAAATTTGCATTTTAATCGAATTTTTTTTCCTTAAATAAATTTGTTGTAACAATTCGAAGATAGTAAATTATATACCTTCATCTGGAGAAAAATGAGGCATTCATCAAATTCAGAAATTCTCCGCTCACTAATGCTCTAAGAGAATTCAGAAACGTAACAATCACGGCCCACCTCCCAATTTGCTTGGGATGATCATTCTCAACTGGGTGAAAACCATCAGAGTTTGAAATCGAGTACATGGTCGTTATTCAGACGACGACAACGTGCTTCGGATCCGGCAGTATATGCTCTCCGGGTGTATGATGCGCGCTCGCGAAAAACCTTTACCTGCGCCACGCTGTGGCCGGAACGAAAAGCTTCAACTCCCCTGCTCACTCGAATGAAATGGTGCCACTATGGCGCTAGATTGATGCGTATATCTAGCGTTCACACTAACGTCACAGTGATGCAATATTGACGGCATTTTAATGTTTTCATGCCATTAATGGGATGCATCTGATCTTTCGCGATTGCGTTAGATTAGTAATGTAGTGCAACCATCTCAAGTCATTTTTGTACGTGGGAAATACTTATATGACGGCCATGCAAGTCAAAACTATTATAGTGGTATACAAAATCCAAGAATCACTAAAATTTTTGCAACATTTAGTTTTTTTCAATCTCAACAGAATGTCTCATATTTATTTTGACCGATAACGCTGCGATTGAATCAACGAAATATCTTTGAATAATAACATCAATGTTATTGAATCAACTTTTTTCCGCAAAAATAGTACCGAATTTCAAAAAATGCGACATAATAATTGAACGAAAATGAAACAGATACATATTTTATGACTCCTTCTCTATTTTAGAGAAACAGTCATTCAATTTTTCTGGTCAATGTGAATTGGCATTCGGAAAAATAGTTTGCATGCTGAAATTAAAAATTGAAAAGTAATAATGAAATATAAAATGTCATAAGTCGTACTATGAAATTTTGTCTCACATTTCCATTAAAATGATATTTACCGGAAAGCTTCAAGTGGCATGAGCGTTTGGAATTTTTTCTATCAACTTGAAATTGATTCTTCTGTATGATGAAAAAGTTAAAAAATGTAAAAAAAAATATTAAAAGTTTTATTTTAGATTTTTTAGTATCAATCGTCTTTATGCTTTGAGTTTTCAAATAATGAAATAGTTTAAAAATCACAATTACCGTGGGAAAATAATTTTTAATGTCTTATTTATTAAACCAAATACTTCAAACTATACATGTTAGAAAATTTCTTATTGTGTCACCAACGATTAAGGTGTAAGTAGCGCACTCGCTGATGGGTCAAGTCATTGAATAAAAAAGGAGGATATCTCTAGAACACAGCTAAATTCGATTGTAATTATAATATTTGTTAATTTTATCTACGTTATACATTTTTTCATTACCTATATTTTTCACACGTGCATTTAACATTCCATTATTACTTCTCGATTTTTAATTTTCGCATGCAAAGTACTTGTCCTACCGTCAATAAATATTGAGCAGAAAAATTTAATGACACACTGATTGAATGATTTTTCTCTTTTTTAATTCATTAAGTTTTTATTCGATACTGTTGAAGGTTCACTACTTTTTTTGATAATTAAAATTTTGTTTTATTTTAAGTGTTCTTGCATGTACACTTTTCGAGTGCCAGATGTTTTTAAAATTTAAAAGTTTTTCTATTTATTGTTTCTTGTGATTCAATACGTATAATGACTTCTTTTTCATACGCGATGACCTCCTTCCCTGCAACACTGCAGTTGATCGAGATTTACATTGTAATTTAATGCCGTAATCATATTTACTTGGAATGAAATCAATTCAAAATTCAAAAAATTATAAAATACATAAAAGTCGATGTAGCCACCTCTAAATATTGAGCGAATGAGCTCAGTGTTTTACAGAAATTTTGTTTCATTAATGTCTAATAATAGCACGTGAATCCGCAAGAAAAAAAATAAAATTTTTTTTTGCATCTGTCTAATATACACATATCTATTAGGGTGGTCCTCAATGTGGTCATTTTTGAATTTGTACTTTCTCAAGGGCTTAAGCGTTTCCTTTTCGATAAAAAGAAATTGTCACCAAGTTTAAACTCTTAATCTCAATTTTCAGATCTTGCCCACGACGCCCAAAATTTTCCATTTGAATAACACGTAAGTTTTTCGTTTTCATCTTCAGTTATTTGTACTCGACTGTATCTTATAATTATGCTATCGTCTCGTTATGAGGCTTGATTTGTAGATAATTCAATGCTCTTTTCAATTATCCGCAGTTTTTTTTATTGTAACTTAAATTGTTTCACAAATATAAGTCTCGGAAGTCATTTTTTTTTTGAAAATTAACTTTTTTTTGCTGTTAACTAGTGAACAGTTCAATTAACATAAAATATATAAATACAAATTTAGTAGGGGAATCAATGTTCTACAAAAAAGTCTTTGAAGCGAATTGCGTCAAGTCTTTAATTTGGATTATATAGCCGCGTAAATAACAGGATGTCCATTCAAATTCAGTTTTTACTAGATAACAGCCAACATATTGATTTTATTGATAGATTTTAAATGGCGAATTTGTAGAACGAAAAATTTTCTAACCAAAACTGTACTTTTTTTTAAATTTGTATAGAATTCATGGATTCAACGTCAATTTTTAAATTAACGTTCGAACATAAATACAAAGCTATCAATATGTCCTACATTTTTTTTCGAAGTTTCGTATAGAAATGAAATTGTTTTTTACATTTCTCCATGCATTAGCCCACGCTGAAAAATAGCAACAATGGGATTAAGATTTTTTTTTATTCCGATCGGACGAACGGTGTGGAAAAATTTCGCCTTCGAAAATTCAAGGAGGATAGGTGACTGATCCATACTCTTAATTCTTACGATTATGGAAAAAAATAGGCCGAGTTTAAAGTTTTTCGGAGCAACGTGTTAATTTTCCGTTCTACAAGTTCGCCATTTAAACTCTATCGATAAAATCAATATGTTGACTGTTATCTAGTAAAAACTGAATTTGAATGGAAATTCTGTTATTTACGCGACTATATCATCCAAATTAAAGACTTGACGAAATTCGCTTCAAAGACTATTTTGTAGAACATTGACTCCCCTACAAAATTGGTATCTATATCTTTTATGTTAATTCAACCGTTCACTAGTTAACAGCAAAAAAGGTCGATTTTCTAAAAAAAAAAATGACTTTTGCGACTTATATTTGAGAAACGTCTTAAGTGACAATAAAAATGCTGTTGATAATTTAAAAGAGCATTGAATTATCTACAAATCAAGCCTCATAACGAGACGATAGCATAATTATCAGATACAACCGAGCATTAGATAACTGAAGTTGAAAACGAAAAACTTTCATGTCATTTAAATCGAAAACTGTGAGCATCGTGGACAAGATCTTAAAATTATGCTTAAGAGCTGAAACTTGATGACAATTTTTTTTTATCAAAAAGGACGCGTTCAAGTCCTTGGGAGAGCAAAAATTCGAAAATGACCTCATTTAGAACCGCTCTAATATATATATGTATATATTTAATGATACATTTATTTATTTATCTATTTGTTTCATGTTTGGGCAAAATGTGGTCTTTATCAATCATTTATTGTATTTTATTATTGTTCGTGCCTGTTACGACTTTCGTTTTTTTATCGTGTGAGTGATTTTTGTACACGATCAATTTGGTCATGACACGATGATAGCTTGAACATTGTTATAATAGATCTCTCTTAATGTATTCAATTTGAAATTCAATTTTTTTTAAACAAACCATAAATATGACATGTTATTGAACGAGTCATGTCGTATATTTGTAAGAAATGTTGTAACAAACAAAAATCGATTTCAGAAAAGCTCTAAAAAGTAAGTAATGAATTCATTGAAACCGAATACTATGGAACCCTTCTTGTAAACAAAAAAAAATGATGCCGGTGTCAAAGGTATTAAACAGAAACCCTGTCTCCAATCGACAATTCGTATGCATAAGAGACTGCACGTATATTTCAGTCTTTATAATTATTAATTACTTCTGTTTTTATATCATTCGTTTCTATAAGGATTTATAAGTCATTGAATTTCATGTTGTTTGAGACAAATTGGTAGTATTTAATGAAAGAAAAATGACATAATGAATAGTTGTAAGTTGCATTTCACATTTTACGTCGTATGGAAATTTTAACCCTGAAAAATCACAATACTTTTAAATTAATTAGATGGGTATATAGAATTTTTTCAACGTTATCCTGATAGAATTTTTTTCTTATTCATACTTTGAAAACTGAAAGGCATTATGTCTTTAAAGGGACATTCTAATTTCTCGGGTTGATGAAAATTATTTTCTTTGTTTTTCCATTTTTTGTCGTAAAATCCCAACATTTCCAAAGTTATAAACCACTGTGCGGGCGCAGGTATATATATATACCTATATATATATATTCTATATATATATATATATATATATATATATATATATATATATATATATATATATATATATATATATATATATATATATATATATATATATATATATATATATATATATATATATATATATATATATATATATATATATATATATATATATATATATATATAGAACCATGCAGCTTGAACGCTTGGGCTGTCCCCCTCTTGCGACAAACGTTTACATTGTATTTGATCTCTATCGGTTTATGATTGTAATAAATGTAACATGATACAAATAACCGTTCCAGCGTAATACAGCAAACGCGGCTGATTAAATAAGGATAGCTAATTTATGTATAAAGTATTCCAGGCAAAACCTATCAGTCCGTGACGATGATAATTTTTATTTTTTCAAAAAATTGTTATCTCTTAGTACCTTCCAAAAAGAATTTTCAAGAACATTTTTAAATATGAATCTGCTTTTTTAAATGTTTTTTCTCCCTTGCATTTCCTTAAGTAATGAACTTGTGGGTGCAAAAAACGCAAAAAATTGAAATTGATCATATGCACTTTGTAGTTTTAAACTAAAAATAATCCTGTTTCAAAAAAAAAAATATTCATTTAAAACAAAAAAAAATATATAAAGTAATTCTGATATTGGATTGTATATTTTCTTATTCACGAGTCCACTCCTTAGACATTTGGAGTAAAAAGAAAACGATAAAAAAATTCAGGATGAATGATTAATAATTAATTGGTTTACACGTCACAAACAATGAGAAAAATGCGAGAGAAAATATGTCTTGAAAAATGTGTAATGGTTTAAAAAAAACAAACTAAAAATGGTCTAAGTTTAGGGAAAAATAATCATTTGGTTGCGACAAGTGCGGAAAACATCAAATTATGTTGAGACTTAAGTTGCTGCATGATCCGAAGGTGCATCTTACACGAAGACAAGTGTGAAATGCATTATAAGTCAAGGCCCTCAAAAGTTAAAAAAAAAAAAAAAACAATAAAACCGGCATGCTCACTTGAAATGCATCAATATATTTCTTATCGATCACGCAAGTTCACTGATTTCGAAACAGCAAAATAGTGATTGATATCAAATTTAGTCAGCAGTCTAATGAATCTGACGTGACCGATTGCCAGCGGTTCTCCCGAAAAGGTGCCAAACGTAACGTGGCGAAGCTGTCAGAAGCGCGATTTCTCGAAAAAACAGACATGGTTGGTAATACGTCATAAGAAAGGGCGTCCCTTGCGATGAAAACAACACCCCTCTGCTGTTTTCCGTACGACAATTCTAGGCTGAGTCACACCCTTTTAAAGCGAAAATTGATTTTCAACGATATATCTCGGAATCTAGTCGGTAAATTTCGACTAGATCTCTCAAGACATAATTTTCAATGATACCTTACAATTTGGATAGCTTGTATTTTCCCGGGTATGCTCTTAAGATAGAAATCTCGGCGCTCCCGCAATGCCCCGACGCGTTTCGATCCGTTTTTTTTTTCAGTGAATCCGATCAAATTCAGCTTTGTAACGTATTGCAAGTTGTAGTTGACATTTTAACGAAGAAAAAGCATTCTGCATAGTCCCGGAGAGTTTACGGGAAGAGATTGATTTTGCGATTTGAAAAAAACGCTTCAATTTCGGGCATACAGCACGTGCTTTGAAACGGGCAAAATCGATGCGAAAAATAGGTTCTTTCGAAAATTATTTGCACTAACATTCACAAGACGGCCGTGATCGTACGTCTTTTGCCTAGTTTCGAACGTTTGTCCGTTTTGAAACTGACGTGCGACAATGGCCGTGTTGTGAAATTTAGTACAAATCATTTTTGAAAGAACCTATATTTCTTAACCCTTCAGCTGCACACTGGTACAAATTTGCACTACTAATTGTGTTTTTTCCTGGATTTTGTATAAAATACAATTTCAGATTGGTTCTTTAAAAATCACTGGTGAAAACTTAAAATTGGACGATTTAAGCCGGAGAAACAAGCGTTTAAAAAGCCGCTGCGAAAATAGGTGTACAGCCGAAGGGTTAATAAAATATAAAATTTGAGCAGTCTTTTCCTCAATTCTTTTAGTTTGCGTTTCTAGCTATAGTAGGGTTTCAATTTTTTAAACTCTTTTAAAATATAACTTTTTTTAAATAAAGTTGTTGAAGTATAATTTGTTTTATGAAGACATTTTATTGGTTGATAGACGTCATTTGATTTATGATAACAGATTTGATAGACGAATGTTAAAGAAAACTGAGAACATGACATTTAACTGTAGACTGCTGCAATTGTTTCTTTGTTTTTAATCTCTAAAATGTATACCTTACAAGAAGTTACCTGTATAAACATTATAATAATTTATGAACGAGGCAAAATTTTGAACCTTTTGGCTGCACACCTATTTTCAAACCCTTTAGCCTGGACACTGGTGCGAATTTGCACCAGCCATTTTTCAAACGCTTGTGTCTCTGGCTTAAATAGTCCAATTTTAATTTATCATAATCGAAATGAAAGAAAAACATGATGTAATTTTGGAGGGAAAAATAAAAATTGTGTTTTACACGGAATGTAGATGAAATGCAAAATTGGCTATGCAAATTCGCATCCGTATGCAGCCGAAAGGTTTATGTCAATGTCATTCCCTGATCTGTGCAAAAACAATTTTTTTCAATATTGTTAAATTTTCAAATAATAGCTATGATTTTTTATTAATTTCATTTTTAACCTTCAAAGAATATACCTTTGAATAGTTTTCTCTAATTACTTTAATATGATACCCCACTCAACACATTAGCAATTTTATTTTTAATTTTTTAATTTTTATTTTCAACTAAATTCGTCATTTTTTTAATGCAACGATGCAGTCTGAAACACTCTTACAATGGAGACGAAACGATTGATCCATCATACGTTGAAAGCGGTCAAATATATTTTTCTCTGTGAAGGTATCCATGAATTTACATATATACATAGGGTGCTAAAAACATAATCCAACCATCTTTGCCGTTGTCGGGTAGAAAGAACACCAAATCCAAGAATCGCTTGGTTATTTCTAGCTCAGAAAATCATTAAAAAAAAGAGGAAAAATCTCAGGAATTAAAAGAGATCCGGGTTTTGAAAAAAAAATTCATTTGAAAATGGCGTAAATTGGAAACGTACGCGGTGCTTCGCACCATTATTACATTTGAAAACCCTGATTTCTAAAAATATGAAATATGAAAAAAAAGAAATACTTTTTGCTCACCGAAATGTTTATTTTTTTTTTAATTAACAATTCTGCTGCATTTTGTCGTCAAGTTCCAACCTTTCTCTTTGAAATACTGCAAGATATTTGAGATCATTTTTTTAATTGTAGAAGACGAATTTTAATGAGTCGTGCATTTCTAAAAAGGGTTTCGAAAGTTTTTTTTCAAATAAAAAAAAAAAAACTGATCTCAAAGAAATGCTAAAAAAGAAATTATAAATATATTGAAACTCGATCATACGGAACCGTCCTTATATACGAAAAGCATTGTAAGTCGGTGCCAAAGCAATTCAAAGTTATTGAGACAGAAATATAATTACAAACTCTTAATTATAGGAATTGCATATTAAAGATAGGGTTTCTGTTTAATTTTTTTCGCATTGACTTCATTTTTTTGTATATAAGAAAGGTTCTCTACTATTGGGTTTCAATACATTTATCATTTAGTTTCGAGAGCTTTTTTGACGTCATATTTTTTTGTAAAAAAGTTGATTATTTTACGATTTTTTTATATTCAAAATGATTTTTTAAATAATATATCATACTTTTAGTTTATTAAAAAAATTGAATTCCAATTTGAAGAATTTAAGAGAGATCTCTTATAACAATATTCAAGTTATCATGAAATCGTGACAAAATCCATATGAGATCACCTCGAGAGTTTCTTCTCTCAAGCAAAAATTCATTCAAATTATTAAGTCTGATGAAAAGTTATTCCTGAACATACATGAAAAAATAAAAGAAAGCGGTCAAGTGAAAACCTCCTTTTTTGAAGTCGGTTAAAAACCATTATTTTTCCGAATGCACTCCTATTTTTAACAGTTTATCAAATAATTCACTTTTGATTTATTAAAAAATCTCGAATACTACAGAAATGGCGACGTCTTAAGGCGATCTATCAGTCATTCTGTCGGTAAAAATGCTGCTCCACATTTTTCTCGGACACAGCTGAGTTTTCGACAAAAATAAAAGTTATTCATTGTTCTGCTTCCATCTGAGAATAAGGGGTAATTTTTCTTTTTCTCGAAATATCGCGTGTCCGAGAAAAATGTGAATCCGCTTTTCAGCTATCTCTCTCGCACTTATGCAACTAATAGAGTGCCTTGAAAGACACTTGGGTGAATAATACTCGATGTGCCGTTCAAGGGCTATAGATATTTTTGTTTATTCGCTAAAGATCGAAAATTTCAGCGGATCCAGATTTGCAATGGGGTGGTGAACAATTTCTTTTCCAATAAAAAAAAGGCGGTAGGAGTTTGGGGACCTCTGACGTAACAGATTCATTAAAAAAAAATTTGTGCTCACCCTGCATACTTCCATAGTAATACGATAGAAAAAAATTTCATTAATGTCTTTTACACTTTGAATGCTGAAATAAATATCACATGCGAAAAAAAACTCCGAATAGGGATTCGAAAACTTTGAGATTTGAGATTCAAAAAACACCTAAATTTTGCATAAATTTCAGTGATTCTTGGACTTTGAGTACGACTATTACTAGGAATCATTGTATACATTGCTACTCTAACGCGATCGCGAAAGACCAGATGCGCCCCATTAATGGCATGAAAAAATTAAAATGCCGTCAATATTGCATCATTGTGACGTTAGTGTGAACGCTAGATATACGCATCAATCTAGCACCATGATGGCACCATTTCATTCGAGTGAGCACGGGCGTTGAAGCTTTCCGTTTCGGCCACAGCGTGGCGCAGGAAAAGGCTTCTCCCGAGCGCGCATCATACGCCTGGAGAGCATATACTGCCGGATCCGAAGAACGTTGTCGTCGTCTGAATAACGACCATGTACTCGATTTCAAACTCTGATGGTTTTCGACGTGTTGAGAATGCTCATTCCAATCAAATTGGGGTGTGCGCCGTTATTGTTACATTTTTGAATTCTCTCGGAGCATTTCTAAATTTCATGAATACCTCATTTTTCTCCAGATGAAGTATATAATTTTACTATCTTTAAATTGTTACAACAAATTTAATTAAGAAAAAAGAATTCGATTAAAATGCAAATTTTCGCGATTACAATAAATTAATTGTCGTTATAAAAATGTCATTCTATAAATTCGAAGCAAAACATTATTAAATCGACGTTAATGAATATTGTTTTGCTAGGAATTCACGGAAACTGTATTTATAGAACGACAAATATTCTATTTTAATGTAGAAAATTCTTATTTTTTATCTTAATTCGTTTAGGTTTTAACCATAAAATGATTCCAAACCGGAATGCTACATGTTGTTGAAATCTAACGCTACAATGCTGTTAAAACGCTACTATGATGTTAAAACCTGACGCTAGAATGCCGTCATAACCTAACGCTGAAATACTGTTAAAACGTAACGCTAAAATACTGCTTAAACTCAACGCTACAATGATGTTGAAATCTTACGTTAGAATGCCGTCATCATCTAACGCTAGAATGCTGTCAGAATAACAGCACTGAATAATGCCACATTTGCGTCTTTAGTGCGTCACGCAGTAACGTTACTTACTAACGCAAAAGAAAGATGAAAATGGCGCGGCAAACTTCACGTTACTAACGTTACAACATGAACGGCACACGCCACTATACCAACGCAATTTTTGCGTCATTCTAGTGTCATTTGTCTATCGGGGTGATTATTCTTTATTTTTTGTTTTTCAAGTTCACTTCCTAACTGTTCCTAAATATGTTAATCTACAAACACTTCGAATAGGATAGCAATGAGTACACGACGATTTTTTCATATTACAATTTATTTGTACTAAACTGATTTAAAAATAAACAAGAAATCCGAGTTTTCCTGCTCATTTTGCTGTTGAATCTTGCTATTGACCAATTAGAGCCTCTACGACGATGTACGGTGGCGTATATGGTTTTTGGTCGTTATAGTTAAAATAATTACCACTCAACGATTTAATTGTACTACTAATCACCACCAAACGATTTTCTTTCGATCAAGAGTCATTAGAACACAATTGGTTAGGCAATAACCTATTTGTCCGGCTAAACCCTACCGACTGGTCGCAAATAGCTTTTTTAAGTTATTAGATAATCTATTGACTACTCAACGTTACAATTTAAACATGTGTGACTACCGAACGTTTTTACATCGATTTAGAATATTGTCTAATCTATTGCACGAAAAATAAAAAATGTTCGGCTAACTAACCCAAATTTTATTTATTTAATTACAAGATAATTAGTTACTACTAAACATTTTAATTAAGATACTAATAACCACTGAACGAATACTGAAAGATACGATTAATAAAAAATTTGAAAAGTTTAAGTCGTTCGGCTAACTTTATGGAGGTTCCTGTACTTTTTTAGACTCCATTTTTTAGACTCCGTTGTACGCACGTACCTGCTAGTTTCAGTACCAGTACATACCGTACGGCGTGCTCTGATCGTACCAATACTGTACTGTACCAACATTTGGCTATCTGGGGCGCCGGAACCAAAATGCATTTAACCACAAATCGGTAAGATAAAAATCTGCATAGCCAATCGCAAACCAGGAACTGTATAATAATTTTGAGGTTATGTTCTCCGCGATTCCCGAAATTTCGCCAAATGATTCGTAGCGTTTTTGTTATTTGACAATTGTACAAATGTTTATAAGCCGGACAAAAGTAAAATTTGGAAAAAATCACATGATTCCTCATGATTAAGCCACGATTTATCAAGAGATATGAGTGCTCGAAAGTGAAGTTAACGATGTGCAGATAACCAAAGTGTCGATGTAGTAGCAAAAAACTTGAAAAAACCTGACACCTTTTTTTTTCTTTTTCGTACGGAAATATTTGGAGAATACTAAAAAATTGGTTTATTTTTATGACTTACGACGAGGAGAAAGGAACGATACCGCGAGCCACTAAAATGTCCCTTAGGGTTCGTTTGGCTCATAGTCGTCCTGTCCAATTATTGGGTGGTATTGCATTCAAATGTTGGGCCTTCTCCGGTGCCTATGTACTTGTTTGCATTATTCTTTACTGGCTCTATGGTGGCTTATTTGCATTTTTTCTCCTATGTTTTGCTACTACAGGTTAAAATGATCTTTATCTCTGAATAAACACTAGCAAAATTATAACTAGTTACATAAGAAACCAACAAAAATACTAACAACCGTTTGTTTTTCTAGGCTTATTGTACCGTGCCGAAGATTATTTACTCTATCATCCAGAATTGCCTGTGCATTCGCGGGTTTATGTTCCTGCACCCTCCATGTTTTATTTACCTTATCAAAGTCTCTATATACGCTCCGGGGATGGAACAATGTTACACATGTTTTTTATTCCTCAACAACCTGCGGAAGAAGCCAAAAATTCACCTACCATTCTCTATTTACACGGCAACGCTGGAAATATGGGACACAGGTGACTATTTTGTACTTTTCCTTTGTCTTTGTGCCATTTAGATGTATTTCTGATTGCTGTAACAAATTATTAAAATATACTTTTTTCGGCATGGCCATTCAATTTTTTGAATCAGTCCTTACGTAATAACATAATCCCATAAACAAGTGACTCGAATAATTTATTTTAGGGTTTACGGGTACTAAAACAATATTGGCGTTCTAGAATTAACATAAATATTGATGTAATATTAACCTAGACCTATACAACAGGGTTTTCAAAATACCCCAATTTTTTTAACAAAAAGCTTTTTTTGGCATTTTTCCAAAACTTTGTTTCGTTTTATAGAGTTTTTATCATTAAATGTTCACCAAAAGTGACTTATCATACGCTATTCTCTTCGTTGTTAAAAAACTAAGAGAATGGTTTATGATTAAACCTTATTATCACATACGAGGAACATTTTATGGCAAAGAAAAGATTGGGGTTGTTTTCCACTGCGTTGTAGGGTTTACGTTCAGAAAAATAGATTTTAGGGGTCTAGGGTTATGTTCTTGTATAAATATATTTCTTTTTCTAGGCTACAAAATGTAGCAGAGTTGTACAGACACGCTAAATGCAATATATTGATGTTGGAATATCGAGGATATGGATTGTCGCAAGGTAGCCCGTCCGAAGAAGGTCTTTGTATGGATGCCCGAGCCGGTCTCGAACACTTGTATAATAGAACTGATATAAACACTAACGAAATCATTGTTTTTGGAAGATCTTTAGGTAAATCATGAATTAAGCGAACATTAACACTTAGAAAGGGTGTAAAATAGTCACTGAATGAATTTTTATTTTGAAACTATTGAAGCAATTGGATGAACGCTTTTCGTGTTCAAAACCATACATTTCGAGAAATATTCACAACTTTTCTTATTTAAAATAAACGGTACTTGGCTGTAATACAATGTCGTTAAGAGATTAAAGTTCAAAAACTTACACTAGAAATAATTTCGAATAGTCAACAGACGTGTTTCTAATTTTTCATAGTCTTTCTATACACATTAATTTATTGTGTATCAAAGACAGAACGTGCGTTTTAGATAGAACATCAACAAACTGTGATGATACACGAAACAACTCCATACTTTTGTCGGTTGATTTTTGACAAATTTACTCCTGGTACCGTTTTGGGATTTTTAAAAAATGCAGTCTCTTCACGAAATCGTTTTACAGCCATGCTTAGAAAATCCTATTGAAACCCATAGAAAAAAATGAATCGGAATCAACGGTATTATTTGTCCAGCAAATGCCCCTTTCCGATAAACTTTTTCAATGGGAGAGAACCCTATTCAACTGCTCCAATCCCATAGACTTCCTCAATGGGAATGAATCGGTAAAAACACTTAAAGCAAAGGATAACGAATCGGAATTATCCGATTGCTTTACACTATAAAAAAAATTTTCTAGCACCAAACAAAATTTACTTGAACGAATTAAATTATTTATTTGTATATTATCCAGTAATTCAGTACTTACATGAAGTAAATATATCTTTGATCGAAACATCATGGTTAGTAAAGGCAAATACAAAATTATTTAGAGAAATGCACAGATACAAGATCGAAATGAACGGGTTACTGAAAACAAAAAATCGGTTTTTTTCAACGAAAAATTCATATTTTATTATTATTGATCACATTTTAATATGCCCATCACTCCTGACATTCATTTTTACGGAAAAATGTTTCTACGCGGGGATTCGATCCGACCTACCTATCCATCTACGACCTAATCAGCACGGAGGCTACCTATTACACCATCCTCTACATGAGAACTTGAAGTTGAAAAATGATACATAAATTGCAAGTCCGGTATGGAGTAAGAAAAGCCAATGCATGATCTATACAACAATATTTATTGAAATTCGTTTTTACTATTCTTTTTAACCATTATTATAATGAGAAGTCGCATTAGTATTCGTTTCAGTAAAGAAAAAAAATTGTGAGGTGATCGCTTGGAACCAAAATTTAAGCAAAATATACACACTTAAAAGGAGTGTACGATTCGTATTTGTAAGAAAAAAACATCTTAACTCTATGGATCACTCCAAGCATCGAAAGAAATTCGCTAATTTTTATTTGTTTCTATATCAAAGAATTACCCTACCAGAACTATGGTTAAAAAAATTACGAACAGATACGGGATCATCGGGATAAAAAAATCGATTACTTGTTTCCAATGATTTTGATTTATCCAATTGAAAATATTACATATTGGGCAGCCAATCACTCGAATTGGTGTTGGCTAAATAAAACGATAGAGTCAAAAATATTAATTATTTATAATAAATCTTTGGCCTTGTTGCCTATAGATTCCATGTATTTACGCCAAATAATCGATTTATATGAATGAATTAGATTATTGGAACCAAGTAAATACCATCAAAAAAATGTTTTTCTTGTCGCAATGTCTATTTTTATTTATGGTAAAGAAAAATCTACTTGCGTTCAATGACTTGAAATCGATTAATTTGGATTACTTGGATTAAATAATTTTTTTTTACAGTGTAGGATTCAGAAATAATGGGTCTTGTCTTATTGGAATGTGATAGGAAGTAATGGGAAAATTCCACTTTTATTTTGGTCACCTTCAATAGAAAGATACACCGCTTCCTATTTATTTACGATTGAATCCTATGAAAATCGTATCATAGAATATTCCTATTACAACCGATTCAATATTTATTGGAATCAAGTTGGAATTCGTCTTTTCAAGAAACTCATTCGAACCCATGAAACTGTCAATTAGACTATTTCCCATTAGATATTCTATTTAATACGAAATTTCCCATATATTTCGATTGACAGTTCATGCAGTTTTCTATAGAAAACTATGGAATCTATAGGAAATTTCGTATTAAATAGAATATCTAATGGGAAATCGTCCATTTGACAAGTTTATGATTTTGAATGAGTTTCGTGAAATAGTGAATTCCAAATCGATTCCGATTTAAATACTGAATCGGTTGCAATAGGAATATTGCGTGATACGATTGGATCTTATAAAAATCGTATCACACAATATTTCTATTCCAACCCATTCAGTATTTCAGATAGATGTATATATACACCACTTCCTATTCACTTTCGATTGGATCTTATAAAAATCGTATCATGTAATATTCCTATTGCAACCGATTCAGTATTTAAATTAAAATCGATTTAGAATTCACCATTTCACGAAACTCATTCAAACCCATAAACTTGTCAAATGGACGATTTCCCATTAGATATTCTATTTAATACGAATTTTCCTATAGATTCCGATTGACAGTGCATGTAATTTTCGATATACCGCTTTCCATTCATTTCCGATTAGATTTCATAAAAATCATTCAAACTCATAAAATTGTCAACTAGACTATTTCCCATTAGATATTCTATTTAATTCGAAATTTCGAATTCCCATGAAAACCGTATCACGGAATATTCCTATTGCAACCGATTCAATATTTAAATTGGAATCGAGTTGAGATTCACTTTTTCAGGAAACTCATTTAAACCCATAAATTTGTCAATTCGACTATTTCCCATTAGATATTCTATTTAATGCGAAATTTCCCATACATTCTGATTGACAGAGCATGCAATTTTTGATATACCATTTCCCATTCATTTCTGATTGGATCTCATAAAAATCCTATCGCAGAATTTTCCTATTGCGACCGATTCAGAATTTGAATTGGATTTGTATCGGAATTCTCCTTTTCAAAAAATTCATAGTACAGTCTAATAAGTATATTTTCTATTAAGTACTCCATTTAATGCGTACCCATTGATATCGACTGACTTCCAATCGGAGGACATATCGCTCTCCTATTGACCCATTCATTCCGATTGAATTTCTATGGGTTCCTGTCAGTTTCAATCGATATCTATCGGATTTTCTAAGCAGGGAACCGACTGTCACTTAAAAAAAAAAAAATTTAAGCGTTTCTAGGAAAATGTTTTTAACCATGAAAAGCCTCCATCCAATTCAATGGTTTCGCAAAAAAAAAACCTTTTAATTATTTATATTAAACCATTCTAGGTGTACGTGCCCTTTTAACAAAATTATAAAACTGACGAGGGGATATCGCGGGAGGTGCATCGAGTTACGGGCTCACACTTCGCGTGCTTATAGTGTGGGTGGGTACCAACCAAACCCCAAAATTGTAGGTGCCAACTCGGCTTCGTTTTCGAGAAATCGCCGGTCAAAGTTGGGAGCCCTCTTACGTACCATAAAGTTTACGCCCTATCACAACCAGGCGAGTAGCCCAGTGGCGAGCGAGCTAGACTCCCGCCTCGATGGCTCCGGGTTCAAATCCCGTCCAAGATACTTTTTTTATTTATTTTTTTTTTCATTTTTTTCATATTATTATTGAAATTTATAATTCATGAATAAAAAATTACAAAAAATTTGAAAAAGTAATTTATGCGCTTTTATTGATCAAAACTCACAAATTCAATGTCGCAGTGGCTTTTCCGGCGGAATTGAGGAAACACAACTGCGATTGCGACGAAAACGAGGTGGCGTTTATACAATGTTCGTAGTGTCGACAATATAAATGTTTTGGTTGTTTTTATAATGATTATCACCCATCCGAGTGTACTCGAGAATATTCAAAAGACATTGATTGAAGAAATTTTTAATTAATAAAACAGATTTTTAATTCCTATATTCCTTGGTAATTTTTTAAAATATTCCCTGCCTCATCGAAAGAGATATCGAAAAATAAAAAAAAAATATCAAATGATGAAAAAAAAAATTTAATTCAATTACGGCTAATTTATTTTTAAAAAATTTAAAAATTGCAAGAGATTAGAAAGAAAAAAATTTGACATCGAATTTGTGAGTTTTGATCAATAAAAGCGCGTAAATTATTTTTTCAAATTTTTTGTAATTTTTTATTCATGAATTATAAATTAAAATAATAATTTGAAAAAAATAAATGAAAAAAAATAAATAAAAAAAAGTATCTTGGACGGGATTTGAACCCGGAGCCGTCGGGGCGGGAGTCTAGCTCGCTCGCCACTGGGCTACTCGCCTGGTTGTGATAGGGCATAAACTTTATGGTACGTAGAGGACTCCCAACTTTGACCGGCGATTTCTCGAAAACGAAGCCGAGTTGGCACCTACAATTTTGGGGTTTGGTTGGTACGCACCCACACTATAAGCACGCGAAGTGGGAGCCCATAACTCGATGCACCTCCCGCGATGTCCCCTCGTGAATTAGAAAAAAAATATTACTTTATTGACATAAATGACAAACAAATATGCAAATAAATAACATCTATGCAGAAATTAAAATAGGCGATAAAAAATTATTTTCAGGTGGCGCTGTAGCGATTGATTTAGCTACAAGGGGGGACAAGAAACACAAAATCTGGTGCCTTATTTTGGAAAATACATTCACGAGCATACCTGATATGGCGTCACTTATCGGATGCAAATTCTTGGAATATTTACCACTTATTTTTTACAAAAATAAAGTAAGTGATTAAAACTTATAGACAAAAAGAAAATGAGGATGTGAATCGATAGAATGAAGATTCAAATTTTGCAGTATATGTCGCTGCTCAAAATCCGATCCTTGACGGTACCGACGTTGTTCCTCTCGGGATTGGCGGATACTCTTGTGCCACCAGGAATGATGGCCGATCTTTACGATCGTTGCAAAAGTCCATGGAAACGTATTATTCCTATACCTGGTGGCACACACAACGAGACGTGGAATGAGCATGGTTACTATCAAAACATCGTCTTCTTTCTCACCGAGCTACGAGCTAATCCTCAACCTCGTACAACAAACTCTAGTCACTGGCGAATAGACGATATATAAAATAATTAAGGTTAACTGAACAAACTAAACAAAAAAATCAGTCATTACGTCCAAAGTCATAAATACATTTTTTTGTATTTTTTAACAGTTGCGAGCGATCATTTTTTTCTCATGGCTCTCGTACATAAATACATAAAAAAAATATAAATACTATTAATGTTATTAATTATGCAGTACGAACGGTGCTACTGTGATCAACGATTTCGCGAACTCTTCAAGAATATATTTATAAACCTAGATAATAAATGAGGAACAACCTGCTTAAAGCCAGTGTTTCGTAAAAACACTTGAAATCGTCATGGATTTTGTCTTAAGGAGGTCGTAGCGAAAGGTCGAGTATTAGACAAGATATCAGATTTGAAACATGTTGTTGATTGAACTCACATTTTCTTCAGAAAAAAATTGGGAACACTACTGATAATTCAAATGAGAAATTAAATTCCAAAATTTGTAACTTTAACCCGGTGTCTTATGACGTAACTCTTCGGATTTTATTCTGATCGTATATTACATATATTTAATTATTACATAACGATAAAGTTTTCATTCTCAGTTATAAATCAATCATCAAAGATTGATATTGTAACATAAAAAAACGAGTTACCGAATTAGTTCTTGTGAAATTTTGAGTTAAAGTTGGAAAAACCTCAATAAACTCGATTAGTTGTTCGATCGGTTCGCGCTGAAAAATTCTTACACTGAGCTGGCAACGTTACACATTCGTGACAGCGGTAATAAAACCTATATTAGGTTACGCTGAAACAGAAATATTATCGAAGGCACCAAATGTGCGGTCCTGGGCGTACAAATGAATTTTTTTACCAAGGTCACAACATTTTAAGTTATCTCGAACACAAGCTTATTGATAAATAAGAACTGTTCCGCTATCAAAAGAAGTTAAGAAGGTTTATGTTTACAGTGCGAGTGCGCAACGCTGCCAGACTTCAGTTGAAGAATTCATCGACTATTAACAGCTGACGACGAGTAGCTCGATTGAGTGATTAAAAATATGTAATTTCTTAAAATATTATTTCATTGATCAGGATTGCTGTCGTTTTATTACGAATGTATAAAAAAATAAATATTTTATACGCTGTAATAGTGTCAATTTGTAGTTTTTCAAGGAAAAATTTTTATATACGGTCAATTGACTACACGGAACCGCTACGACATCCTTAAACTAAAAATAGACAGCTTAAGGTAAAATAGCGATGCAGACTAGTTAAATGAGTGCTAAATTTTCAAAATACATTTATGTAAATTGAATGTACTAATTAAGTGAAATGGCGGTTGATTTGTATTACAGCGTATCTTATTAACCTAAAAAATTATTAATAACAATAGATTTGTAAAACCTTCAACTGATAAATGCAAAATTCCACGATGTCATATTTTCATCAAGATTTTTCAAAGAATAATCCGTATTTTTCAACCGATTTTAATGCACCACGACTTATTTTGTTTCTAAAGAGATCCTCTACAAATATACCATGTGGATTTTTTTCTGTATTTCATCATTTTACTGTTACAGCCAATTGTTTAATTGATTAAAAAAAATGTTCATAAACCAATTGCTGTAAGTTTCATATTAACAAGTTTAGAAAAAAATCTACGCGGTGAATTCGTAGAGGATCTCTTGAGGGACAAAATAAGAGGTAGCACATTAAAATCGGTTGAAAGACATGCTGAAATACACATCAACCTTCAACTAATTTAAGGGGCTATACCAGTGTGACACTTTCAAAAAATCGATTTTTTTGCCTTTTTCGATAGTTTATACTTTCAAGAATATCCTATAAAAATTTCAAGGCCGTATATCTAATACTCCCCAAATGGCAGCCTTCTAAAAAGCAACCGCTCGCAGGTATAAAATGCTCCATCTGCCTGGAGGCGGAACTCGGAGCTGACGTGTTGTTACCTGAATCTTTCGGCATCGTAAACAGTATATAATGAAGAGGGGACTCTATAGGGCCATTTGAAAACAGTGTTACCATTTAAAAGGTATTCTGGAGTCGTTCAACGCAGTTATTCTGGAAGGGTCTGTTTAGTTTACTCGCAGCTGCTGTACACTGCACGACAGAGCGAAAATGAGTAAAAGCAGTTCAAGTTCGAATCAAAAAGGCTTTCACGATACTCCTATCCATAGATCCAGAAACAAGAGGAGATTTTCGGGAAATCGATACACGTATGAGCAGTCCACCGAAAATACCAGTACAGCTGCTGAAAAACTGTTACGCACCGGAGATGATGAAATTATAGTTGATCATCCCATGGATACCGTTTCATCCAGTTTTACTCTGTTTTTACTGCAGTTAGCACTTTAGTTGTGTGTAAAAATTGCAAGAAAGACATCAAGTTCAATGAAGCAAGTTCACGGGGTTTAGGATTCAAAATAGCTGTCATGTGAGTGCGGTGTTTCATATGTGAATTCTGGACCGACAATTGGTAATACTTATGAAATAAATTGCCGTATAGTGTTTGTGATGCGACTTGTAGGCGTCGGTATCAATGGACTAAATCTATTTAGTGGCTTGATGAATTTTCTTAGAAAATTTCATAGCAACACTTTCGCTGGATGCTTTGAAAATGTAACCAAAGCTGCTAAAACCGTTTATGAATGGAGTACACAAAAAGCCGTAACTAAAGAGAGAGCTAAAACCTTAGAGAATGAAGGTTCAGATATTAATTTGATAGTTTCCGGAGATGGCACATGGAAAAATCGCGGCCACACTTCACGTTTCGGTGTTACAACTCTTGCAGGTAAATTCAGCAAAAAAATCATCGATTCAATCATAAAATCGACATATTGTAAGAGTTGTGAAGTATGGGAAAAGAAAAAAAATACTCATCTTGAAGAATACGAAGAATGGCTTCAAGGACATGACGATTGCGACGTGAATCATATTGAATCAGTTGGAAAAATGGAGGTTGATAGTGTGAAGGAAATGTTTAGTCGCTTCATCGATCAATATGGAGTAAAATATACGCGTTATATTGGCGACGGTGATAGTGCCACAGACAAAGGTTTGTTGATTTTAAATCCGTACGATGTGCATATAGAAAAACTAGAATGCTACTTACATGTGAAAGAAAGAATGGGAACGCGATGCCGCAATCTCAAAAAACAAACCAAAGGTTTAGAAGGAAGGAGTAAGAATACCGTGAAGTTAACTGATAAAGTTATTAACAAACTCCAGAAATACTACGGATTGGCAATTACCAGGCATCAAGATAATGTTGATAAAATGTATACAGAAATTTGGGCTACCTTGCATGATTTGTCTTTGATAGACGAAGATCCGAACCATGGAAATTGCCCTGCAGGTGCGAATAGCTAGTGCTTATATCGCCGCGCGGAAGCTGAAGGAATAGACGTATCAAAGTTCACGCATGATTATCTGCCACTTGATAAGGGTGTTACGAAAGCTTTGGAACCTATTTATACTGACTTGAGTTCAAAGGAATTACTAGAGCGATGCAAAGGAGAGACCACGCAGAATAGCAATGAAAGTTATAACGGTTTGCTCTGGTACTTTACTCCAAAGCACCTTCATAATGGATTCAAAACGATCGAGCTAGCTAATTTCCTTGCAGTCTCAATATTAACGATGGTTTTTATGCTATTCTAAAAATGCTGCAAGTAATGAACATCATCATCGGTCCTATTGCAAGAGAATATGCCATGGAGAAAGATGACAGCCGAATGAAGCAGGCGGAGTTACGTCATGAAGCATCCTCAAAAGAGGGACGAACAGCTCGGAGAAAAGCTTCAGCCTCTCAGCAGGCATTATTCGAGGAGGAGGGTCCATTGTATGGGCCAGGTATAGCTGATTAGCAGTTTGTATGGTAAATATCATTTTATCTTGAAAAAATCGATCTTTAAACGCGTTTTTCTCAAAATAAGATTTTTCAAATTTGCTGACATTGTAACTCAAAGAGCAATTATCCGATTGACTTGAAATTTTAACTAAGTACTCTTGAATATATTTACTCTACAATGACCTAGGATATTTTTGATTGGATGAAAATTGACGATTTGGCATTGAAAAAACGACCATTTTATAGGCAAGAAAACAGACTTTTTTCATAACTAGGCTATTTTGTTAGATTTTGATATTTTTTGAAAATCCTACGTCATTGTATAGGAAATACCTTCCAGTTTAACGAAATTTTTTCCTTTTTCGGTTTCAGCTACTCAATCGGCCGGAATCATGGCAGCAGTGGAGGAACTTTTTTTTTGGCGCCTCCGAAGGCGGCGCATAAGTCGCTTGGATCTCGATATTTTTCTATGAAAAAATTATGTAATATAGGTCAAATATAGCCAAATATATTCTTAATTTTCCTAAACAGTTAATTGAGTACTTTTCTTCCAAAAAATTCCCGAAAATCACCCAAATTTTCAGCGTTCACACTGGTATAGCCCCTTAATTAGTGCATTGAACTTTGCATAAATGTATTTTGAAAATTTAGCACTCATTTGACTGGTGTGAAGCAGCCATATTACCTTAATGTTTATTATCATTATCATTCGATTCAACGACGATTTTTTGTTCTTCCAATTTTGTAAATTTGTAGCATATAATTATAAAAAATTTTTTTTTCAGTTATTCAATAGTCTACTTAAAATCTTTTTTATTGTTAAAATCTTCGATTCGTTCGTCTTTTACGTAATTCGAATTTGCGAGCAAGGACGATTCCCACGACAATTAAAACACATAGAGTTGCCAGAGCCCCAGCAACGACGGCCAACATTGCACCGCTCGATTCGAATCTAATAGTCGTTTTGCCGCTGGAAATCACGACTGCTGGATCCAGGTTCATTTTGCCCATTCTACTGGACGAAGATTCGCAAAAAACTCGTCTCGTCCATTTGTACCAATGGACCATTCTGGTCCCTGATAATTCGGAGGGGGTTTCGCATCTGTAAGAGATTCATCGTCATTTCAAATCGTTTTCTTCACCTAGTGTAAAAATAAGATTATTCAAATTCATCTATTAATTCGTTTTAATTAGGTTATCTTAATTTATCTACGTAGAGAATTATAATTCTGAAAATCTTGAAAGGGCAATCCGAATAAGAACGCTAAAAATGTTTAATTTTTGAGATTTTTTTTCTGGATTCCAATGAAATTAATCTTTTCGAAACTTTTGGGGTGTTTTATCACATATTTCGATATTAGAAAACAATTTTTTAAAAAAGAAAAATATTTTTTTGTCTAAAATCAAAAAAGAAAGGAATTTCTTGATTTTTATATTAAGAGTCACGGTAGCGACTCGAGACAAGTACATTTACAAGCGAATCTCAATACAAAACACTTTTACAAGAAGCACCGCGATTCTACCTGTTATCGATAATTGTTTCTCTAATATTTATTGTATGACAGCATTTTGGAGGATTATTTGGGTTCACATATATTTTTTTTTTTCTTTCGATCGTGACGAATTAGAACCTCGTAGCTTAAAGCGTATTAATAATATTAATTTTTTTTTTTTAATCGTTGCACCGCAAAATTCAGCATTTTTTCGCACACGTTTTTGATGCTCAACTGTTTTTTTCGCAGTCGCTGTCTACTAGTAATATTGGTATAAAGTTCTGTTCTGGTGATACTAGAAATCTGTCGTGGATGTGACAGCTGACTAATATTTTGATATGAGTTTTGACTTTTTGTTAGAGTAATAGAGTAAGATCGTGGACGTGACAGCTGGCCCAAATCTTTGAATTAGTTTTGGCTTTTGGTTAAAGTGACAGTTGTAAGTTTTGGTTAGTAGATAGAATAATAGTGCGAAAATCCAGTGTCATTTATATTGATGGTGATTAGCCTCATTAGTTTTGTGTTTAGTTAAAATGTTAGTGCGGGTATGAAGTATCATTTCATTTGAATATACTTTTTTACCAATCGCACGGTTCACGGCATTCGCAGACGGTAAAAATCCTGTAAACTATTATATATTCTTTTGTACTCATGGCGGCTTAGTCGGCATTTTACATGGCTTTAAGCAAGAAAAATGTTCATTGGAAAAAAATTGGCTCAAAGTAGATCGCTTATTTTTTGTTACATAAATTTACACAATCTACTATGCCTGATTAATAAACGTTACTATAACCTCGCTAAGCAGTATGGTTGAAAGTTTTTTTCCGTTCAAATTCTTTTAGCAGGAAACTTGTTAGCATAAATTGGTTGTTTCGCAATATCAAAAAGAGAATGAATATATGAAAAATATATGAAAAAATATTCTATCAGAAATAAAATGCACAAGATGTCTTGAAATGTAAAAATAATTAGAATGAAACAAACCCAAAATGGAATCAAGTGATGCGAAATAATTTTGAGCGAAAAGATATTTAATTTGAGAAAAAAGAAATTCATAAGTATTTCACCAATTTTTTTTTTACCTATTGCTCATGGGATATAATTCGTGATCAATAATAAACGTTATAAAAGAAAAACTCGCGTAGTACTTCGACCGAAATTTTTTTTTTCAATCAAACTTTTGCTCTTGAAATTTTGTATACATACTTTTTTTGTTTCAAAATCTCATTTCGTTATGATTACTTTTATTTAAAAACTTTCGGTGTATTTTGATGCTATTGGAGTATTTCTTCGGTATCATTTTTTATGGAATATTTTCCGATCCGTTGATCTGTTAGCATGAATATTTTGATGTAATATTTTTTGATTTTGTTTTTTATAAAATTAAAAAAAATGCAAGTCTTGTTCGTGGTTCTTTTATGCGTCGTATCTTCTCAGAGCTACTATACGTTTTAAGCAATCTAATAATTTTATAAGTATCGACGATTAATTACGAAGATTGAATTCATTTGAACACCTCTTAGATCAATATTTCACATTGCATTTTTAGTCCCAATATATTTATTTTGTATCGTCGAAATATGTATTAACTCCTCCCAAATTTCAGAAAAGATTCATTTTTTTTGGAACCGAGAAAAAAAATCACAAAAATTACCCGTTTTCAGGTTATTTTCCATTCAGGTTTCACCCTGAAGAGTATGGGTCAGTCGGTATCTCGCCACCGTGCGTGCGAGAGAGATAGCTGCAAATTTCGAAAGTGAAATTCTTCGATACGATTTGACCGATTAGAAAAAGACCCCGTCAATGGATTTTTGCCATCGTCCCGCGTCCGCTGACAGAGCTTTTTTGTATTCGGTCAAACCATATCAAAGAATTTCAATTTCGAAAATTCAAAGTGAGGTTAGGTCACTAATCCATACTCTTAATTCGGAAAATTTAATTTGTTTATACTTTTACCTCAAATTCTCCAAGAGCTTGGGATTTACTTCGTAAACATAAGGTACAAAATCGTTCAACATCCATTGCAATTGACATTCGCAATTGAAAGGATTGCCTTGAAAATCGATACCTCTTTTTGCCACAAATTTGTCATTCGATTTAATCAATTCCGGTGATATTTGGACAAAGGCATTTTCACTCAAATCCAACTGTAAGCAATTTATTTAAATAATATAATCCCACATAATATAATTTGGGATGTATGCTCGGGAATGATGAATTTCTCGAATTTTTTAGAACAAGAGAATGCAGTGAAAATTCAGAATTTTCTAGAGTATTCCAAAGCATTCCAAAATAATAAAAAAATATTTATTGGTAAATTCGAGATTATTTGAGTGGAAAATCCGCAAATTTAAGGATGTTCTATACATTTTTTCAAACGTAATAAAAATTTTCGGAGAATCAAACAATTACAAAGTTTTTAATTAATTTAGACTGAAAAGTAAGCAAAAAATTTAATCAAATTTCGAACAGGATTAGTCGTGAGGCAGGCAAAATCACCATTTATTTATGAGGTATTTATGAAAATATATGTTACGAGTGTGACTTACAGTACAAATTGAAACGCTATTGAGAGCTCCTCCCTTGATACGATTTAATCGAGGATTTCCCGATACGATAAGATCAACGCATTCTCCATCGATTCCTTCGATTTTTGCAAAAGCATCTGTTTCGATTATTTCTAGCTGATCAAAGTAACGAGCATAAAGTTTTCGCACTCGCAATTTTTCGACGAATGCCAAGTCCTTTATAGGATTACTGTCAATAACGAGAATCTCCAATTTTGGCAAATTGTCAAACGACAAACTTTTCGGTATAATGGTAAAATTATTATGAGACAGATCCAATGAGTGCAGGTCGTCAAAAATTAGTTTGGGAAATGAGGTCAACGAATTTCCACTGATATTAAAGTGTCGCAATTTCTTTAACCACCATTGATCCTCCTCGATCGAGTTCATTTTATTATTCGCTACGTTTAAGTTACGAATTTGCGAGAAATTTTGGGGCAATGAATTTATCAAATTTCCTGCAACGTTTAACGTCGTCAACGATTCAGGAAAATTTTCTGCCGGTATAATTCTCAATAAATTATTACTAATTCGCAATTCTGTCAGTGATTTTAGATGCAATATTGTGTCGGACGTAATGGACTTAATACGATTGTACGAAATGTCGAGAAACTTTAATCCGATCACCGTTTTCATAAATTCACTGTCAATCCTTGTTATTTGATTGTGGGACAAATCAAGACTCTCCAATTTTTCCAATTGGCGCGGTGTTGTTTCGCTCAAATCGACGATCGAATTATGACTCAGGTTTAAGGTCACTAAAAATGGTATATTTTTGAAAATCGATCCATTCAAAGTTTTCAACTGATTCTGTGAAAAATCAAGCTCTTTGAGATTTTTCAAATCCTTGAATATTTCTGCATCAAAGCCCTCGATCAAATTTTTCGATAAATCCAGCGATTCTAGATTTTTGAGACCTCTAAATGCATCCAACGGTAGTGAGCTTATTTCGTGCTTCATTATTATTAGTTTTTTTATTAATTCGGCTTCATCGAATGCGAGCAAATCGAAAATTTCCGTGTAATTTGCCATTTCACGGTTTTTGTGACAATTTATGATTTTCGAGTTTTCTGCAAATTAATTGTAATATTTTGTTTTTTATTAATTTCAAAAAAAAATTTGAGGATGCATGACACATATTTCTTAGACCAAAATTTTCTGGATTAGAATCTCAAAACTTCGCAATTGGACAAAAATACGAAAAAATTCAGCCATCTTTGAAATTGTACAGAACCATAAGACACGTGTTCACTCGCTGACCAAGGTTATGTTCGGTCAACTCATGAGGTACCGATCTTCTTACCTTTTGTATTTTTCCCATTTCGTGTAGTCGTTTGGAGATGGCTGCTTGAGTGACACCTAATCGAGCTGCTAGCTGCTTTTGTGTTTGCGTTGAGTCTTCGTCGAGTAATGCTTGCAGCTTATCATCCTTAATTTTTTTAGGCTGTCCAGTGCGAGGCCGGTCACTAAGATCAAAATCTCCGTCTTGAAAGCGTCTATACCAATAACGACACGTTTCTGGAGACACAACATTGGTGCCAAGAAAAGAACAAATTGACTCGCACGCTTTTGTAGCATTTTTTCCTTGTTGGAATTCGTAAAGAATACAGTGCCGAATATGCTGTTGATCGGTCGCCATTGTTTACACTAGTGATATGTAAGGTTCTTCTTCTTCTTCTTCTTCTTCTTCTTCTTCTTCTTCATTGACTGGTCCCCCGACTCTCGTCAGTGAGACTAGTCTGGCCACAGGTTTCCCGTATCGGCCAAGGGTCGAATTTCAAAAAGTTGGTGTTTCCCTTTTTTATATTTTGTTTTCTAGATTATTCTATTTTGATTATAGAGTTTCACGAGATTGAATAGTAAGGAAGACAAACAAAAATAAGTGCCTCAGGCAAGTCGTTAGTCACACCGAGACTACCGAGGCACATCTTTTGATCTATCCCACCATTCGATCGCTGTCTATATCAGTGTATGTTATTGTTTTTTTTTCCTCGTTTATGCCCCATGTATGCCTGGTTCTTCTATTTTTACAGAAGTGAGATACATGAGGATAAATTTCGTTAATATATTTTAATTCGTTTGATTTTGTGAAAATAATCTGATTCAATCTTTTTTTATTTGGAATTTGATCACATCCTTCCAACCCATCTTGTATGGAACTGGCCGCTCGTGAAATTTTTCGCTTTTATTACCTTTATTATTTAGTATATTAATTAATGTCGTTGAGATTTTTCTTTTTAGTTTTTGTTGTTCATTGTTTGTTATTTGTTATTGTTAAATTATTATTTATCACTATTTGTAGTAGGTTCTTGTCAAATTTGATAAGAACACGGAAAACTTTTCAGGTAACCGTGGGAGCACGGAACCACGTCTGCCTTCTTTCAGGCCCGACGGCCGAGTCCCTATGTAAGGTTATACCTCCGTGAAGTTAGCCCCCCCCCACTTCATTTTTCAAAACTTTTGTTTATGCAAATCGTTAGAGAATCATTAGAGAGGGTTTGAGAGACAAGAAAAAGTATTTGAGAGTTAATATTTTCTAAGTAAACACGATTTTATTTTTTTGTGTCAAGTTGGCCCCCATTTTTTTATCTCCTCCAAAAATGGACTTAGACGTTTCATTTTTTTTCTATCGTTTAAGAATCGTTTGAGAGTCAAAAAAATCGTTCGAGAGTTAATATTTTAATTGATATGAAATGATCTTTCAGTACGTGATTTACCCTAGGACCCGTGCACTTCCGGTGTGCGCAGTGCACGTGCACAGTGCATATGAAATCAGCTGTAGAGATGCTGGCAGTGAATGCACCAGAATGCAGTTTTAATATATGATTTGCGCGTGGTCTGTAATTTGTAACATAATATTGTTATGATTAACGAAAATATTGGCAAGAAAACTCGAAACGGGGAACAGTGACATTCGAGAGTGTCGTATCACGCTTCGGGAAAAACAAGAAGAACTTTCGGAGATGGTGCTGCGACGAAATCCCGCTGAGAAACGCTTGACCTACCAGCAACGCGAACATGAGCTCGATGTCGATAAATTGAAGAGAACGTTGGAGGGAGCGCAGAATCACCTCAAACGCCAAGTACAAATTTTTTCTTTTTTCAACTTTTTGATTAAGATGATCTATCATTTGCGTGAGAGCGAGAGAGATAACTGAAAAGCAGATACACGTTGTTCTCGAAATATCGAGCGTCATCGAGAACAACGTATATCTGCTTTTCAGTTATCTCTCTCGCACTCCCACAACTGATAGGCCGTCTTATGGGGCATGCACCTGGAAGAACAAAAAAAGAACATTGAACTTTGAATTGGCAAATCCTCTGAAATGGTTTTTTTTTTATATTACGTAATGTTTGCCAGGAAAAAGAATTTGAGAAAACGATGGACTGTTCGCACATGGACATCGAAAGCCTAATGAGGGAGAAAACAATTAAAGGAAAAGTTGAAGACATTTGGCAAGAAAACATCGACGATACCAACGGGTCTAGGCTCGATTTTACCTAGCGTTGATGGCTCTTCGTGGATTGCATCTAACAGTAACTCCACAAATTTCTCAAGTTCTAGTTTTGAGAAGAGACTGCCCACGCAAGAGATAAGCGCTCTCGAAAAAGCTCTTAATTTCACGTAATGTCTAAAGCGGAAACTTTTGGCCAATGATCTTAGAAGTAAACTCAATTCTTTGTAACCATTGCCGGATTTTTCATATAGGCAACGAGCAGATACGAATCTGGATGAATTGCAGAAGGAACGAGGCAAAGTTCTCGAGGTAAAAATATTTCTTTTTTTCCATCATCCAAACAGCCCAAAATTCATTTTTTTCAAAATCCTATATTTTTAATGATGCAAATGAAAGTCATCATTATCGAACGTTTCTTTTTTCAAATTGTCTGACTTGAAAGGAAATTTACAAGTTCATGATAAATCCAATCGTACTGGATCTCCGAAAGTGCCAACTGATCACGAGCAAAGAGCCGAAATTAGTCGAAGCATTATTAGCTTATCAATTGGTGGAACATCAACCAATTATGAAACAATTGCACGACAAATACTTTCAATCAAGAACCGTGGCTTGCCGTCGAGGATTTAAAAGAAAAATAGAAAAAAAGAATCGCAAATTCGGTGCGTGTTCGAGCGCTGTCGCACTCTCGTACACCCTAACAAAAGATTCTCAATTATTTCTTATATTCAAACCGTTTGTTATTTTTCAAAATTTCATCGCGAAACTCGATATTTTTTTGAGAAAAACTAATCTTTCCACCCATTTCGTGGGCAATTTCGATATGGTGATATGTTTTTAATATTTTCTATTTATCGTTATACTATATTACGATCAAAATTATGTAATCGTAGTTTGAGTAAAATCAGCTGGTTGCGAAAAGTTATTTTTCAAAGATTTATTATTTCTACAGGGCTTTTTTCTGATATTATTTGTTTATTATAGGTAAATGTCAATGTTTCCTTGGCAAAAACAGCATGCCTGCGTTGTATCGAACGACTGGAAGCACATTATGAATTAATGGAACAAACAATCATAGCCACAAGACATTTAGCGTCCGAAACGAATCAATCCTACTAGCGCATCTTCCTCGGCTACGTCGGTAACGCTGGATCCATATTCTGCGTCAGGATCTTTACCTTGTTGACGACTTAATTCTTCATGATGCAGATCTGTGCTCCATCGACTGACACAATACTCTGAATATTTTTTCTTCGTTGTGTTCTTCATTCATCATTGTGTGTGTATGTGTATATATATGAATGAATGTGTGATGAATATAAATCTTCTTAAAACTAAGTCGTACGAACTGCATTTACAAAGTTATATAAACGGATAAGGTAGATTAAGTATTCTTTTATCTCTGATTTTCCTCAAAAATGGATTTACGAATCACAATCAGCTCGATTTCGAGATACGTATGAGGAAATGAGAAAAAGCGAATTGAATGATAAAACGAAACATGAAAAATCTGTGGTATTCAAACTTTGCTTTTATCCTAAATACATATTTAACTCGATGAATATCAGCGACCAAGGTATCTCTCGACCTGCACGACAACAGCTCCGATATCCTTGGAACTTCAGCGGTCATTATTCACAATTTGAAACAAAAGAGGTTTCGAGATTATGACTTTAATTGGAATGTGGCACTTGACGTGAGTATCGAGGGAGAGAGTCAATGAATTTTTTAAATGAATATCGTTCATTATATTGATAAAAAATATCTAAATTTGAATAAGTTTTCATTGCGTTATATACTCTATTATACAAAAATAATTTATCAAAACATGAGAAACGATAAATTTCCTTGCTATGCATGAACGATAAATGATCTTTAAAGTCATACGGTACCTCAATCGTTCGGAAAAAAATACATCAGCGAGATTTTATGGAGCATATGGAGAGAGAAGGCAAACTTTTTCCATTCCAATAACGATATTTTACGTCAATGTCGTCAATGCTAGTACATTTCTATTATATAAATTTTGATTGCCAAAAAACGAAAAAAAAATTGCGAAGCAAACATAAAGAAACAAACTGAATGTTCAATTGTCAGGTCCCCCCATCGGACATCTGTACAATGCTCTACTGGCCGATTTGGTGATCCGTTACAAAGCTATGCACGGTTATGAGACAAACGAATACCGACGAGCAGAGGAACAAAGTTGAAAATGCTAAAAAATCTGCTCGACTTCCGGTAGAAGTGTATTGTCCTAAAATATCGTCACAGTTGAGGTGATCTATCAGTTGCGTGAGTGCGAGAGAGATAACTAAAAAGTAAATACACGCTTTTCTCGGACATCCTTGATATTTCGAGAAAAATAAAAGTTACACCTTCTTCTTCGACGAAAGTAGAATAACATGTAACTTATATTTTTCTTGAAATATCGAGGCTCTCCGAATAAAACGTGCAGCAGGATTTTTACCGACCGAACTGATAGATTACCTTAATAGCCGCTCGTTTCTTAGCAACGTTTGGTAGCGTAATTTAATTAACTACAATTTAATAAAAATGAAATAAATTATGATTATTTGACAATTCATTTTTTTTTCACTGTTTAAAATATTAATTGCTGTTTTTGAAAAAATGCTACTTTTAAATTTAATTGATAAATTCCGTAAATAAAATTGTTATTTTTAAAAAATTGAATTCACCGTATCCAAAAAATTACGACCTTCGGAAAAAAGTATTTCCAAACAATATTATGTTACAAATTGCAGTCCGCGCGTAAATCATAAAATAGAACTGCATTTTGGTGCATTCACTAACGCTTCATGCATCTAACATAACCTGTAATCAAGATATAGATTTGTTGATCGATCGTTTGTCGACGACAGCGCCAGCACCTCTACAGCTGATTTCACATGCACTGCGCACATGCCCTGCGCATACCGGAAGTGCACGGGCCCTAGGGTAAATCGCGTACTGAAAGATTATTTCATATCAATTAAAATATTAACTCTCGAACGATTTTCTTTGACTCTCAAACTCTCTCAAACGATTTAAGAAAAATGAGACGTCTAAGTCCATTTTTCCAGGAGATGAAAAAAATGGGGGCCAACTTCACACGAAAAAATAAAATCGTTTGTACGTAAAAAATATTAACTCTCAAATAATTTTTCTTGTCTCTCAAACTCTCTCTAACGATTCTTTAACGATCTGCATAAACGAAAGTTTTGAGAAATGAAGTGGGGGGCTAACTTCACGGAGGTTAAGGTTATGCAGCTCGCCCGGGCACGTCATATACTTTTTTTTAGAAGAGCATTGACAGCACATCATAGCCATAAAAGGGCGCGAAATTATTTCAATTTTAAATAGAATTTCTACCTTGATAAAAAAATCGGTAAAAACTAAGTTATACACCTAATAATTTTAAATTGTTACCATATTGTTTAAATGGAATATTCTTCGACAATCAGAATTTTTTTTTTTCGTTACGTGAAATGAGTTTGGTGATTGTTCTAAATGCATACAGTAGCGTGCAAAAGTTTTAGGCCACCCTATTTTTTATGCACATTGAACAGAAATATGGTGGTGGGAGAAAAACAAATGAGTAATGATAACACGTAATCACTTATATTTAGAAACATATCTACATTGTATACATTGATATCGATCTTAAATCATTAATTGTTCAACAATTTTTTATGACTGGCTGTGCAAACGCATTGGGCCGCGTACTTTTGGGTATGAAAAAAATAACAAAAAACTTGAAAAATAAGGAAGCATATCTTGGTTTTCTCCACTCGACTCAATATTTTGTTGCCATGCCCTTAGCAGCGATGACTGCAGCGCACCGACGAGGCATAGACCCAATAAGTTGTTTGATTCGTTCTTGTGGCAATTTTTCCCATTCACTTCGCAAATGGTTCCACAATTCCGTTTTGTTGGAGTAATGTTTCGTTCCAACACGATTCTTGAAGTCTTGCTACAGGTGTTCAATAGGATTTAAATCCGGTGACTGCGATGGCCAGTCAAGAAGGCGGACTTTCCGGTTTTGAAGAAAATTTTTAACAAGACGCGAAACGTGTTTCGGATCATTATCGTGTTGAAAAACCCAATCACGCGGCAAATTTTTCTTTGCAAATGGGAGCATATGATCTTGTAGTATGTCCCTGTACATTGCAGCGTCCATATTGCTATGAATTTCCACCAGCGGACCAACGCCATCATCAGAAAATGCTCCCCAAACTTTAATGTTTCCGCCACCGTGTTTTACGGTAGGAATTTGGTACCTTACATTATATCTGGTATCTGCTGGACGTCTTACGTACTTCCGACCATCACTTCCGAATAATTGAAATTTCGATTCATCGGAAAAAAGTACTTTCCGCCAATCTGATACCGTCCAGCGCTGATATTTTTTCGCAAAGTCTAATCTAGCCTTCTTATTCTTTTTGGTAATCGATGGTTTTTTTTACACCAACACGTCCAATCAGCCCCGCAGCTTTGAGACATCGAGATACCGTACTCCAACTAACATCAGTTAGTTTTTCACTTCGCAATTCCCGGGAAACATCTGCAGCACTTTTTCGTGGATCTACAATGCACTTCCTTTTTATAATTTTGTCGACGCGATTCAAAGTTTTTCGCGGTCTACCACTCCGATTTTTGTCACACAGTGAGTTTGTTAATTTGTATTTAGTAATAATACGATTAACGGTACTTTTGCCAATAGATAAAGTTTCCGCAACATCACGAGAACTTTTTCCTTCTGACGAAAGTTTTAACACGATTTTACGAAGCTGAATATTCGTGTGTTTCGGCATTGTGGCAGAAAGGAGACTGATTTTCCATTGTAGGACATGTTTTGAAACTAATGAGGAAAAAAATGTAAACAAACCGTGTGTACGAAGCTGCGGCGATATAGTGGCCCAATACTTTTGCGCACCGACCAAAGTCATTCCACGTAGTACACGAAAAATACGCAATAATTAAATATAATATACGACGTTGTTACCTTCATTCTAACTCTCTTGAATATTTTGAACAATGAACGAGTGGAGAAATAAAATATTTTATCAATTAACTGGAAAAAATAGGGTGGCCCGAAACTTTTGCACGCCACTGTATGATTTTTTTTTTAATTTTTAAATATTCTCGTTTTTTAATTTTTTTCGAAAACTTACAGATAATTCATTAAAAATCACGAATATTGCACATGTTTTTGTACAAACATTCGACACCATATATACAAAATTTCTATGGCAGTGAACGAACAGTTTCTTAAATACCGCATCCGAAAAAAGTCGAAAAGAGGAATTTCAAACGCAAGAAAAAATTACGAAAAAATATTCTAGAAAATCAACAAATTCATTTCGTACGTCGAAAAAAAAATCATCTCATTATTTATTGAACAACTTTTTTTAATCTTTTGTCGATAATTTTATTATTGCATATCAATGTTCATAACGTCTTTAACATAGTTGAATTTTTTCAGATTTTTGGCAAACCGCTAAGGACTAAAATTTTTGAGGAATAAAATTATTGGCAGGAATTTTTGTGTATTTCATCCCTAAGTCATTTGTCCATTTTAATTTTGCATAGTAAAACTTAAGGATCATACCTGATTGTGTACAGACGCAAAGTTCACAAATCCCGCCGGAAGAAAATGGAAGAAAATTAACAATCAATAGGCCCAGGATGGCTGGACTAATTAGCAGGGTTTTCTTCATTTTTAATCAAGTAATATTTATACTCGAAAAAAAATGACCAAAACGTCAATTCGTGGATGAAAACACAAGGCGACTGTTGTAAAGCAATGCACACATTTAGTCTCGAGATAATGTCATATCTGATAATGTGGGAGCGTCATATACGTTGCGTGAGGTTTCTGATAACGGCCTATCCAAATCCACGATTTAGCAATCACCATGATTCATTCTCTATCATTTCATCATCGGAAATAAAACCACGAAAGATTGAAATGTATAAAAACATCGTTTAAAGGGGGTGCTGTAAAAGTTACTTTTAACAAATATTTCTATCCGATAGTGCCGTCCATTATATGTAATTTACAAAAAAATTTCCAAGAATCGATGACATTTTGCAAGTAGAAAAAAAATTTTTATCCCAATTTGAAGGATTTTAAACCTTTCATGCGTTTTTCTCAAAATGGCACTTTTGAAGACGGTAGCCATCATGTCTTGAAAACTTAACCACAGATTTGGATGAAATTTGGTACAGAGAATCTTTACAAAATTATTTAGTCTTTGTCATAGGATTTTTTTTATAACATCACCGTTTTTTTATTTAATAATTTACAAAAATGTAGGCAACAGCCCGATTTTTCGATTCAGACCTCTGCCATTGTGGGAAAACTGCATTGAAAATAAAATCGGCTTTGGCAAATACTAGTTTTTTTTTGTCAATTTTAAGAAATTACTAGGTGATTTAAACGTCAACTTCTTGCCTAACGTTATTTTGAACATTTAAATAATAAAGATAACAAAATAAGCCTTAACATTAATGAAACCTTCAAAATTAATTAAAAGATATGATTCATCCATCAAAGATTATTATTTATTAAGAGCCGCGGCAGCGGCTTGACGCCAAGTTAAGGGCTCTGTCTACTTTGGATGCATGAAGAAAACGCTATTTTTATTAATTTTTTTTAAGAATACTGTTATGTTTATTGATATAAAACTTGTTAGGCTTAAAAAAACATTCGTAAATTACAAAAAAAAAATTATTGATTTTAACCACTTTTTTAGTGTGAAAATGCCAGGTAAACACGAGTCCTCAAAAAGTAGGTAGGTGTGCGTTGTTGAAAAAATCTGAACAACGGCCCATGCGAAATAAAAAAATTAAATGGTTTTAGGTTTAGTGTGACAGTGGCTACATCCCGTACCTCTAATATTAATTTATATGCAAAAATAACAAAATGGCGCACAAAGAAACAAATTAAAAAACGTGTTTTTTTGCATGTTTTTTACCAAAAAAAAATAATTAAAATTAAAATTTTGCAATAATTCTGGTACGGGATACAGCGATAAGTGTACAGAATATGTGGTTAAAATTTCATAAGGATCAGTTCAGTAGTTTCTAAGATTTTTTCAACAAGCGGTTCGAAAACGTTGTTTCGAGAAAAACGCTTTTAAAGTTTTAATTTACAAGGTGAACAAGCGCGCTCAGGTAGCGTTCAACGTATGGAAAAATACCTTTAGAATGCTCTGATCTTTCTGAAATTTTCAGAGAATATTTTTAAATATATAAACTTTCGAAAAATGAAAAAAAAAAAATCGATTTTTTGAAAGTTTTAAAGTAGACAGATTCGTTAAAAAAAGCCAGCGCGAACCCTGCCGCACATCAATATACTCGAATATGATGGTTTTCAGACTTTTCTTTTTACTTAAGTTTTAATAAAATCTGCCTTTTCCGAGATGTATTTAGAATAATTATAATTCGCTATTGTTCTTTCCAATCCGCCACTTGTCGAAAATGCATAATTTGAATTGTTATAGATATTTTTAAGGACCAGCTGTCATTGTGACATTTTATGGCAGACAGAATAACTTCAGAGTCAAAATTTGACTTGAAATCTAACACAAGACGCGAACTACGTGCAACGTCATAGTAAACCAATCAGAATAGCGTAAAAGCGGTGATAAAACTGCAATTTCATGCGATACTCACGAACTTTATACAAGATGATTTTGTTTTATTTTTCAGTTAAAGCGTACAGTTGGAAAAGTGGTTACCCCAAATGGTGTTTTGCAAAAACGACAACCACGGCCCATCCAAAAATGGTTGAAATTGAACCTATTTTTGGCATCTAGGAGTGTCCTCAATGTTCCGTTGCTCAGGAGTAAATTGATCCATATCGCAGGCACGAAATGTGTATAAAAATTAAATAATAATAATTCATTTAACAAAATTTGCGTAATTTTACAAGTTTAAAGAAAAAACGTGAACTTTGTATTGTATTTCAATCGAAAAATCAATAATTTATTTCAATCGAAAAATAAAAAATAAACAAAAATTGTTTCATGATTATTAATAAGCCTGTTAATGTTAAATCTCTAGGGTTAATGAATGTATTTATTTTAAAGGCTCGATAAATCGTATACCAGACGTTTCAAGCTTTTTTGAAAAAATTCATTAAGGTAGTTTGCTTCTTTTTAACGATGGTCTTAATTTCTTCAGGTACTTCCGGTTCCAGTTTCTTCTTCGGTTCCGCGACTTCGGGTTCTTCCTCTTCCGAACAAGTCTCGTAAACGTACGATTTTTTAGTTATCAAATAACCACGATCGTCCACGAATGTACTATCGACCATTTTCCGGATTTTTCGTTTGTTACCTTCCCGTTTCGACAGAGGCGGACTCGGTGACCTTTCTTTGACTTTGGGACTTTCTTCATCAGGCGGTGAGACAAACATGTCTTCTTCGTCGCTCGGATCCACCGAATCTTCGCTCGAGTCTGACGCCACGACGATTCGTTTTCTTTTTTTCTTCTCGCTTTCCGAATCTTCTGCGCTCCTCTCGCGTTTCGTTCCTCTAATTATTTTCTGTTTTTTCTTCCCTGTCGATTGTTTCTTCGTAGCGGGCACAACGGTTTTCTCTTTTTTTTCGGAACTTTTCGTCGAGTTCAGAACAGTTTTACTTTTCTCGTCTTCTTTTGTATTCTTCTCCGACGAGCCTGGTGGTTCTTCTTTTTTCTTAACTTCGCTCTTTTCCGGTTTTACTTCTTTCGTTGGTAAAGATTTTTCTTCTGGTGACTTTTTTGATTTTTCAGGTTCAACTTTATTTCCACCCGATGAATTGTTTTGTATCTTTTGCTGATTTATGACTTTCCCAAAAAGATTGCCAAAGCCTGTTTTCGTCGATTGCACTGGTTTTTTAGCGGTCGATCCCTTTTTCTCTCCTTTTGTTTTCTCGCCCGGGGAAAGTTTTTTCACTGGCTTCTCTTCGATTTTTGTCTTCGTCTTGCTGGATTCTTTGTCAATATTTGAACACATATCGTCCTCGTTTTTGGAAGTAGTAGCAGGGGGCTTTTTCTCAACCAGATTTTTTTCTACCGCAGAGTCATCTTTTTTCTCTGTGGACGAATTTTTTTTCTTATCAAAAATATTCTTTTTCTCTACCAAGGCACTTTTTTTCTCGTCCAAAGTATTTTTCTTATCATCCGTGGTATTCACTGCTCTGGATGCTTCGCCCCATCTCATTTTCATGAGTTCTTCGTCGCTCAATAAAGCATTTTCTATGCGCTTGATAGCGCTGAATCTGGAATCACCCTCGCCGGAACCAGCGAGTAATTCTATGCTGGTTAATGTTTTTTGCACGCTATAAATATGCTCGGATATAATTTTTTCAAATTTCTCTTTAGCTTTAGCCAAATCCGTATCTCTGACAACTTCGACTCTCATACCGCCGCTCTTTAAATATCCTATTAGCATGAAAGTCGCTACAAGATCTTTGTTCTTGTATTTTTCCCAGTAATTCCAAAGTATCACTTTTGCTATATTTACGTGGACTTCCAGCTCTTTGCTCAGCCATTTGTATGTCACCTGAAAAAAAAAAGGTTATTTTCTGTCTTTAAAATAAATAAGATTGTTTCAAACTTTTGAAAAAATAAGGTTATTCCATATTTGGGGAAAAAAGTTATTTCTAATTTCTGAAAATATCATAGGAATTTTAAATTTTTTTCAAAAATATGATTTTTTCATTTTTTTTTAAAGACGGTTAAACGAAAATGGGGTCTATCGTAATTTCAAAAAAATATATCTATTAAATATTTTTGAAAAAAATATGGCTATTTGATTTTTGTGAACTCTAAAAAACTTGAAAATAATAATTACTCACTAATTTATCCTCGTCCAGTACATAGCCTGCGACGGTCTCCAAATACGAGTCCATCAGTGATATTTGCACCATTTTTACGAAAAAAAGTGCGTCGATTTCGCCTTCAAAGTTAATTAATTTGGAGTGAATTTTCTGTTCCAATTTGTACCATCCACACAAAGTGGTTTTGTTTATGTGTTTATTTAGAGCCTGTAACTATTTGTGTACACGTCGTGTGAAAAATTGCTCAAAAATATACTTCGAATGTGCATATAATAACAATGAACGGTATTAAGAAGATTGTAATGTAAACCAGCTGGCTAATAAAATAGCGGGAAAATAATGGCACGGTACAGATGATATTTACTTTACCAACCGACGACAACTAAAAAGAAAAAATGCAGAAAAGAATAAGAACTGGCCGATGTCGATAATGTTTTTTTTTTAATTTCCACCTAGAGACCGCTACAGAACAGATGAAGGAAAGCAAAAGCATAACAAAAGATTACAAAATATTTTGATCTCACGCACAACAAAGCAATGAAACTTATTCAATCGATTTCCAGCACATTTCATTTACGCACTCAATTCAGTAATAAATCATCATTTGCGTCTCCTAAAATATGTACTGCTGCAGGACAATAAAATATCACAACACTTATTTTTAATTATTTGATCTGCAATTTGCTCA